>CM060976.1:45118038-46583038 GCA_030765065.1 Deroplatys truncata | reverse complement strand
ATGGAAGCTATTTTGGTGACCTAAACATGCGGGATATGCACATTTAGGTAGGTTTCTTAAACACAAAAGGCCTTATACTCCTGATTTCAGAATTACTTCTAGAATTATATACGTCTTTTCACTGTTGAACTTTTAAGACATTGAAATCTGGATAACGTAAATTAAGAAATACTGAAATATTTTTAGTTTGTAGTGCCAACAAAACGCATAATGTTTAATCTTTAATTTAATGTTTAAAATGTCCTGTTTGCTGCTCCCTGAGTTTTGTATACAAGGCTAAATTATGAAAACATATGATAATAACAATTATTATTATTTTATTATCATTAAGCTTGTACAGAAATAGACAAAGTCGGTTCCAAATTTACAATTGATTATTACTTTATGTTATTATTTACACAATTACAGTATATATATATAATCTTTATTCATTTTACTAGTTAGCCTATTTTGTCAATATGATTTACAAAGAATTCACTTAAATCATAAATAGGATTTTCTATTAAGTAGTCATAAAGTTTTTGTTTAAAAATGTGAATGCTTTGTTAAACATTTAAAGGGGGAGGTTATTGAAACGTCTGATACCTAAAACCATTATTACATTGATAAAACAATATTCCGCAGATTATCTACTTTAACGTTAAATTGAACTTATATGGATTTGAATATGAATTTAAGAATGTATACATAACTTATTACAGGTAATGGACCCCGTAATCATCTTTAAGGGATATAATGTTATATTCGTGATATTCTTTATCGTAGTTAAAGTTTGTTTGAATAGTCCACATTGTGTAAACTTATTTATACCACTTTTCTATGAACAACAAATATCCGCTTTATGCAATGAGAACGACCAACCAAGACACGAGTACTCAAACTTAACAACAGCTATATCCTTGATGACAGCATTCACGCTCGCAGGCATACTTTCAATCAGATGCTGGAAGGTTTATTGGGGAGTGGCAGCCCATTCTTCACGGAGTGCGGAACTGAGGTGAGGTATCGATGTAGGTTGGTGAGGCCTGGTGCGAAGTCGGCGTCCCAAAACATCCCAAAGGTGTTCTATAGGATTCAAGTCAGGACTCCGTGCAGGCCAGTACATTACAGGGATGTTATTGTCGTGTAACCACTCCGCCACATCCCTTGCAGTATGAACAGGTGCTCGATCGTGTTGAAAGATGCAATCGCCAACCCCGAATTGCTCTTCAACAGTGGGAAGCAAGAAGGTGCTTAAAATATCAATGCAGGTCTGCACTGTGATCGTGCCACGCAAAACAACAAGGGGTGCAAGACCCCTCAGGAAAAACACGACCACACCATAACACCACCAGCTCCGAATTTCACTGTTGGCACTACACACGCTGGCAGATGACGTTCACCGGACATTCGCCATACCCTCACCCTGCCAGTCGTCCTTCGTGGTGTAGTGGTTACCATGCTAGCCTCTAGTTCCCGAGGACACCGGTTCAAACCCGGCGGAGGGCGATGGATTTTTTTTCGGGCGTAAAAATCCTTAGCATGGCTTCCTCCGGAAGGGATGTAAAGCCGGTGGTCCCGTGTCGTAGATTTACGGCACGTAAAAGAACCTCAAGCCTGATAAAGAGGCCTCTAAACAAACTTTCTGGTCTTTCGCGCCCAATATTTTCCTGCGTGATGTGTGGCATATGAGCAGCCGCTCGACCATGGAATCCAAGGTTTATCACCTCACGCCTAACTGTCATAGTACTTGGAGTGGATCCTTATGCAGTTTGGAATTCCTGTGTGATGATCTGGATAGATGTCTGCCTATTACTCTTTAAGACCTCAAATGTCGGCGGTCTCTGTCAGTCAACAGACGTGGTCGGCCTGTATGCTTTTGTGCTGTACATGTCCCTTCACGTTTCCACTTCACTATTACATCACACAGTGACCTAGGGATGTTTAGGAGTGTGGAAATCTCGCGTACAGACTTCTGACACAAGTGACACTCAATCACCTGACCACGTTCGAAGTCCGTGAGTTCCACGGAGCGTCCCATTCTGCTGTTTCACAATGTTTAATGACTACTGAGGTCGCGGATAATGAGTACCCACGTAGGTGGCAGCACAATGCACCTAAGATGAAAAACGTATGTTTGTGGGAGTGTCCGGATACTTTACATCACATAGTGTATTTCTCAAGCAAATTGTAACCACAAAAACCACATATTTTCTTCATAGAGGATGTTTTAAGTGATGAATAGTCACACATTTCTCACACCTTTCAAGAAAATTTGCATTAACACTAATGTATCCATAGTTATGTAAATAAAGCCATGCTTCGTCCGTTAGTGGAGTCATCTTAAACATTATTCAACACCCAATTGCAGAAATTAACTCGTCATATTATCGTGCGGTCGCAATTCCTGAACTAGAGTTGTATAGGGTTTTTAGTTCTAAAATAAATTATTATAAATACACTTTAAAAAGTTTTTCCCCTTCAAAGTTAAGAAAATAAAATAGATGATCAAATTTACAATGTTACTGTTACTGCTCATGCTTTTATTATAAGTTTTTTACTCAATCATATATATAAACAATTAATTCAAATAAAAATTATTATTAATCCAATGGATTTAAAATTTCTTTATTAAGCGACATTCCAAGCAAGGTTTCCGAAATTTCTGATCCCCGTGCAAGCTCTCAGAGATTTCTTTGGACTTTGTTCTAACTTTTCTCGAATGTTATCGAGTTCTTCTTTTGTAAGAACACGGCGATTTAATTTCGGTTTCTTTCAAGAATACATCCCGTTTTACTAGATCTATTCACAAGATCACGAACCGTTTCTCTGCGAGTCGCACGAACAGAAGGGAATCTGTCTATATATCTCCGTCATATTTCTCTACAAGCGTTTGTAGCCATAGAAATCATACATGATTATAAACGGAGTTATTGGCATTATAACAGCATGACACACTATAATATTGAAATACGTGGTCTCACAACGTTATGAACCTCTATAGAGCACACTTCGCGTCAACTGATTAGCCGACACACGGAGAGGAGGGAAATTTGAGGAACGGAACCGGTTAGAAACAGCGCAGTGCAAGGCAAGCAATTACCCGGCACGCATCGAAACGAAGGCTCTGTATAATACACATACATCGTGCGCTGTTCTCCAAAAGAATGAAATAAAGTAGAAAACCTCTGAAACACTAAATCAGCTACCTTCATATAGCAATCATAATTATTACGTGCCAGAGAACAGGGCGTATTAATCTTGTATTTCATTTCTGCTTGTTCTCTCGTCCTTTTTCAACAATTCGGAGAATAGACACAATTAGTCGATTATTATTAAGTTGATACAAAAAATAATTTTAAAAAATTATTCTCATTAATTTATTATTTACTTTTGAGCTGCTGTGTTGCAAAACCTTCTTTATAATCAGTCATGACTACCCTGTCGAATGAAAGAACTAAGCACAGTAACCTCCCTCTTCCCTCCCCAAAGCCATATGCCACAAATTATATTTAAGGTCCTGATATCGAGTAGGCAGTCACTCGCTATTCTCTCAAGATTAACCTCTTCCGATCGCGTGCACGCATAGTTCTGTCAAACGCTAATCTCTCCTGAAGGTGCAAGTGGCTGTACTGAGTGTTCATTTCAAATTGTGTCGTGATGTCATTGTTTTGAGTCAATTTCTTGAAGCGGGTATCAGCTCTAAGGGGAAGAACATTACGTAATAGACATATGGAGGAGAAGTTGCCTTGCAAGCACGGAATTCTATCCGAACAACACTATATGGTAATGTTAATCATAAAGCCTACAACAAATGACGTTCCTCGTAAAGTCACATCAAAAGCGTAAAATAATATAAAACAAAATAAATACTCAAAACATATTCATCTTTCTTGCATAGCCTACCAACGTTCATTCGTTTCGCCCTGATAATGTTTTTATTTATCTTCACGGAATGAGCTGCAACACACACGGTTGACGAATTCATGTTGCCTTTCGCTAGCGATAATAACGAGTACCGCGATTACAGCTTCATCGATCTTCGATATCGAGCAAACACAGTGCTAAAGAGGTTGCTGCAACATGGAACGTTCTTACGTTAAGGCCAAACACGAGCTTGCTAGGCAGTCTCTCCGATGCACGAAACAGATGCCTCTCTGAAGTATTACGTAGATTTTCTAACCTCAGGGCTAGATAAGAGACTTCACATAGCGAGGCATACTTTGAGATGATCATTCAGTACTAATTACAACCGAAAGTAAAACTATTTGATATTTCCATGCGTAACAAATATTTCTACAGTTAGATGTTAATTAAATGTGTTTTTGCATCCATGTAAGCTAATGAAACTGCTTTGTTAATTAGTATTTTCAGTACTACACAAACGCTAATAGTTTTCCAGTAATTTAATACGGATGTTTATGGTCATATTTATTTTCGGATGGATGGTCTCGAAATAATTACCTTGCGACAATAAATATGATTTTAAAAGTGAGACTAACTTACCAAAAGGAGACAATTATGCTTTAAGAGTTGTAGTAAATGCAATAATTAATTTCAAAGCCAGAAAGTGCCTTTTTAAATTTATAGCCTCCTTTAACACCTATGTTATTATGTTTGCAATTCAATGCTTGTTAGTTTTAACCCAATTTAATACTTTCTCACTATAAAATACTCTCGCATTTACTTTCAAATTCATACTTTGAGACTCTGTAGGGGGTAGGGAATGATTGGAATTAAAGAAAAATCCCCTCAAGCCAGCAGGAATCGAAACAGGTACTACCAGATTGCTTCTTAAGTTTGTTTCATCAAAAGCCTTCCGGAGAATACCGGATCTACTCAAAATATAAGTAATCGTTTTACGAGAATTTTCTTAAGGCAACAATAGAAATAAGATTCGAGAAGTTCTTGGAAGTACCTTTACACAGCCATAATAATGTAACATTTCAGGGAGTGATATAGTAGTTAAAGCTAAATATCATTTTGGTGTAAATTATGCTTATTTCTCGGAATTATCTTGTAAAAATGTGCTTGTGCATCCTTTATTCCCTGATATCCCATGAAAAGTTTCGTCAAAATAACGTCATTATTATGTGATTTACTTACTTCATCATTCTTAGTTAAACACACATAATGTTCCTATATTTTTGTTTCAAGCAGAACCGTGCATGTTACTGAAGTTGAAATAGAGAGCTAGAGAACTATGCAGCTGAACATTTGAGGTTGCAAAAGCAAATGAACACCAGTAGAGTCAAATGCATGTTTTCTCGTGTTATCCTTCAGCAAGCAGAGATAATGGGAAAGCAAATCAACGCAGGAGAAAAATCATAACTTGTAAATGTTAAGCCTCATCTACTGATTATCTCGATTGTTACTTGTCAATCGAGTAGCAATGAGCGCACTGATTGACCTAGAAGTGATATGATGTAATTATCACAAAATAAAAATGAATAACCATACAAAAAAGCTAAACTATGCATTCAATCAATGAGATGTAAAAGTTATTATAATGGGTTTTAATGTTCAATCATTATCTTAAAAATAAGACGTTTGGAAATGTAGAATCAGGCTGAAAAGTTCGATGCCATAGCCGGGATTTGAACCACGAATGTTCTGGCTTCCGTCCAGTTGTTTTGAGTTCGTATGGAAACATGCTAGTACGAATTAAATTCCCTACCAGACTCGCATATTTTCCGGCAAACTACAACCAGATCTCAAATTATTTTGAGATGGCATATCCCAATGGCGACTTACAACGTCGTAAGCAATTCAAGTCTGGGCTTCATAGTTTAACCAACTATTAGGTCAATCAAGGTGAAGAACTGGCGCATTGCCATGGTAGCTCAGTTGGTTAGAGCAACCGGACGGAAACCGGAATATCCATGGTTCAAATTTCGGCTATAACATTGAATTTTTCAGTCTGTTTCTATCTTTTCAACTTTGTCCTACACGCGGCTTGTGTGAAACAATTAATTACCAATCAGAGGTTTGTTTATTCTTAAGCAAATAGGAAGAAGAAAATGAGAAATTTCTAAATGAAGGGAGGAAAATAGTAGCATCATTCATTTCTTGTGCTGGCCGTTGTTTCATAAGGATTGGGGCAAGTTAAACTTTATACTTGCATCAACCCTTGGAATTCAGTCCTAGCCTTTGGATTTTTTCCGTTATTTTTTGGGGGGGCACATAACCGATTACTTAATAACGGAATTTTTTGTTAGTTACATAAAAAACATATCATACAGGAATGGAGAAACAAATAACTACACAACAATCTTAAGTGCAGAAATTGGGAAGATGATCTGTATTTTAAGGATTCAGAACGCGTAGAGCGTTTCCAAAGATCCGTCAAAACTTGCCCTCAGTGCTAATCTTGGTGCTCTGCCTAAGTATTTGAACTGCCTAAAGTAGTTCAAGTACTTTATCGGTTCTGTACCAGTAAGGAAATGTGAAAGTAGGCAGTATACATGTGCCCCGTTATCCACAGCAGGTTAGTCTATCTCTTAAGGCTGAAAATCCAGACGTAGAGATTTTTCGGATTGCAATTTGTGAAGTTTAATTGACTCAAGAAGTTCACGACAGCAGTATAAATGGCAGACACGGTGGAGCAAGTGGCAATCCGATGGATTAGTATATCTGGTTGATTACAATGACAAAACGTCGAGAAGTTACTCAGAAGACCATCGAAATAAATGGCTCCGTGGTAACGTGTATAGCTAGCATTTGGAAGATCCTAGATTCAATTACCAGCGACCGTCCACTCTAACCGTATGTTTTGCGTGGTTTCCCCGTGTTGGTAGGCGAATTCTGTGGTGGTTTCTCTTCTACCACTTCTTTTCTGTACCTCACTTCCTGTGCCTATCATCTCCATCATCATTTGTTTCAGGGTTGAAGGACCAGACGACGATGTTCAGCATGTTGCGGCTGGGCGGTGGAGGTGCGCTTTGTTAAGGCTTCTCCCTGGCGTCGCTCGGACTGCTCAGATAGGTCCTGCCTCGGAGTGCTTTGGAGCAGGCTCCCCTTCAAGAGAACCCCGGAGGATTCAGGGGCTTGTGGGCGGTCTTGAATGGCATCGGATGTGTTCGAACAGGAAACATTAGGGACTCCCCCCATGCTTGCACTCGTCGTCTAACGGATCTGGTCGCCTTTGGGTCTCTTCCCTCCCTCCCAGGGGTCACTTTCGAAGAAAAAACCACTGTTGCGGGCTACTTGCGGTGCTCTGCCCCGGTTTAGGGGGATCCTTCGTAGCGTGCAACTGTACCTATACCTGTACTCAGAGAACAGTTGCAAGAGTGTCTAGTCGGTAGGATGCCATAATGTGCTTGGTACAAATGGAGCGGAAAGCATGCGGAAGAGCAGCTCTGCTGGTATTCTTCCAAAGTTGATGGTAGTCAAAATTAATGACGCAACACTTTTGTGTGCTTTGGTGGCACTTTCAGAGGTCCCTGATGAATTCGTCGTGACGGTCAGCCACCAGTTAACGAGAATCCTCACTTAAGTAACAGCATCCCAACAAATACGTTTGCAGGTACCTCAGTGAAACCGGAATGATTCTAACCTCCACTCCGAAGGTCAGCATAAGTGGACGAAGGATGTGTGCGGCGGACAAACTAGACTCCACGTCTTTTATCTGCTTCCCACGATTCATAAATGCAGGCATCTGAAGCCAAAATGTATCAACCCGATCCTCCGTTTGATGGGAGATAAATTACAATGTAGAGCCGGTCACTCAAAAGACTCAGCCTTGCTAGATGAACCAGGAAATTCAACAGGAGATCCAGGATTTATACCTATAGTTTTGGCAGTCGCATAACTTGGGTTACAAACCAACACTGAGAGGGTAAGTAAATGTGTATCCCTCAGCTGCGCTGATACAGAATATTCAAGCATGCATACAGCCTACCCAGTTGGGTTATACTCTGCTCGTCTCTTATTTGGCTGTCTCTTACTCACACCTGCAGAACTCTATTCCGGACTTTGTCAAACGGTTCTACGTTCTCATTAAAGTCAGTGATCAACAGCTTGAGAAAAATGTACAAAAGTTTCCATAACATTCATTTATTCTAATAAAATAAAATTGTACCTACTTTCCAAATTCATTCAAGAGTACGCACTTGCACATAAAAGCTGGCTAATGACATAAGCTATCAGTGGTGCGAACTGAAGCCAGCTGATAGTGGTAGTTTAATCACAATTGATGAAGTGATATTACAATCACCTAACAATCCCAATTCTAAAAAATAAGTCAATTGCTAGTTACAGTAATAAAATTCGGAAGATTGTTCAAAGCTATATGATGTTCGCCTGTAAGAGTTTCATTATCAAATGAATTAATTTAAGCTGCAGCCTATTTGATTAGGCAAGGCCTAAAACTGAAGGCTCTGTCTAATATATAGGCTGCTCCTTATCTGGAATGCTTGAATTACAAAAAGAACACGAGCCTTTTCAGCGTTTATTAGATTAAGTCCTTTTCTGCTCTAACTCAGTTGACATTTGCGTTGTGGAGACATCCACTTCGTGTTTGTGATTACATATTTAAATGGAATATGGTAGATAGAGGTATATCAATGTGTAGTCGAAGAGGAGGGGAAGAATATGATGTAGAAGACTGGAATTTTAACATTGTTGCCCGGCATGTGAAAATTCAGATGCAATGTTCTAAAGGAGCAGAAGAAGAACGTAGAATGGGAAGAGCTGACTGGGATAGCCTGGAGAATGAGGAGCTTTACATCTCGTATTTTAGAGCAAGAAAACTATATAAATATGCAACAGATGATAACATAAGTGGGATGGAAATAAGTGATAAATTCAGTCAGGGTAGTTATTTTTATAATTTGTATTCTTATTCATCAATAACCAGGTTGTTAGTATGCAGTCTAGTGCACGGAAATGTGCCATTTCTTCTGGTTTCCTATAGTATAGTGTTATATCGGGTGAACCGTGTGCATGTCAGGAAGTCCGCAGTAAATATAGTACGTTTGTGACGTAAGTTATTTCTAACGCACTTAACAAAATCACTCAAGAAGAAACGTAAATTACGCATGTGTATCAAGCAAGGAGATATTGAAAATTAAATTAAGTTTTGATTATGGACGCTGTTTAACCTGTGATAACGTCCCATTCCTTATTGGGCGTGAAAGACGGAAATTTTGCACAGAGGCCTCTTTATCAGCCTTGGGGTTCTTTTACGGCATCGACTTTACTTTCCTCCAAGGGAAGCCATGCTAAGGATTTTTATGCCCGAAAAAAATTCCATCGCCCTCCGCCGGGTTTGAACCAACGACCTCGGAAAGGAGATATTGGAACTACCTTTCTTCGTTGTTCAAGTATTTCTGGCACCTGCTTAGTAGATCGCTTATTGATAATGATGTGATGATGAACTCTTAAGTGACCTCCTTTAAGAGGCCTGCACGTAGACACTTGGAGCCCTTTGTGTCTCTTAACCTGGGCATTACTCAAATCCAATGGTGCGAATAAAACTGACCATGTCCTTGATGTCTGTCCTTATCTCTTTGGAAGAAGGACGCTGCGCACAGAGAAACTTTCGCATTCACACAATATATGCTGTCACATTTCCGACAAAGGATCTTGTGTTGGCCCCATTATGAATTAATGCCAGTGCAAAGTGTTGGGGTCTGTCAGATAGCCCACAACTCCTCTGAGCTTAGATCTAGTCAAATTCAGGCCACTTTCCCTTCAGGCCATTTGCTCATTACACAGTTCCCTCTGAGAAATGACAACAATTTCTTGCGAATGTTATTTTAAGTTCATCTAAATTGAGTGGATTTGTTTTGTAAACTCTCTCTTTTGATGTCCCCTTATTCCCCTCATTTAACTTCCTGCGATTTTTATCTCTAGAAGGCATTAAAAGACAGAAAGAATATATATACAGCTTCTCCTATTTATAAATATATAATGTTGGCAAAACCTCCGTATTATCTGTGTTCCACACCAGTCCTGGGTGAAGCAATCTCTAATTGGCTTCAATTCAAGCTACACAGAAACTCATTAGCATATAAGCAAAGTTCAGGGTTAGGTGAGCGGAGTAAGGGAAGGGATACGGAAACATTCCAACTGAGTGGCTGGAAGATATGCTTCACAACGATGGTCCATATCAAACCCTGGTTGAGTCCGTTTCGTATTAGCTGATGTGAAAAGTCTGGTACTCAAACACCAAATTATGAACTCGGGTCAGTTTCAAGATCAGGAGAAAAGGAAAAAGGGGGTGGGAGAAATAAGACAAACATTAATGGCTGTGTGTACCATCCTCGTTAAACCAACCCTTCAGGGACCTTCAGCTTACCGCGGTAAGAACTTGAGCGGGGTAATCATCACACAGCGGTGCACCAATGTTCACCGCAGTTTAGGTGATCGTGGTTACGTGGCAGGCGCTCACCTTGGTTGAGCGCATCGTTCATTGACGGTAAATTCTACTGAACGCATCCGGGTGTACATCATGCCGTCTGTTTTTCACTCGTTCTACCTCTTTGCTGAAGCGCATGCAAGTAATTCAGCGTGCAATGGCGGAAAGCAAAACCAGACCAAAGTTTCTCTATTATGTTATTAAGTTTAACGTGCAATTCTAAAGAAAAGATAGAAAGCACAGAGATAGAAGCAATAACTTTAAGATCGACATGTGGGAAAAGTTGGCCTTACAACTGATTAGAAAAATGTGCTGAACTTTACAGATCTTTTTTTTTCTCCTTGTTTCCACACTGACTAAATTCCAGTTAGCTTAGTCCATAATCACTTACTGAAAGGCAGACAAAAAATACAAAGAAAAAAGTATATTATTCCCAAACAACTTGAACCACTGGAATAGGAGGCGTACACGCTACCCCGACACCGCGGTGACGACTTCAAATTTTAGACTTTGGCACTGACCTCTTTAGGTTACCGGATTCCTATTCTGTGCAATTAAAGTACATAGTATTCTTGAAAATGTACTAATTGCATTAAATCCATTCATTATTCCCCTTTTTTCTGCCTTGTTCTTAGAACTATGCTTCAACTCATATAATTATGATACGTAACGCCGTGATTGCCTGGATTTTCGTTATGTCTTGGGTTAGGATATTTAAGGCACCTGTCGCAAAAAGAAAAAAATGAAATAAAATAAAAATACCTGTAACATTATAAATTACATCAGGATGTATTCATTGGCGAAAATGGAGTGTATCTATTCGTTGGGAATTCTAACCTATACCGTTCCGCCATTTTAACATTTCAGCACAAGTAAAGTTGAAAATAATCGGCGAAAAGCGGCCGTTTATGGCAGTTCAGATTTAACCAGGGTAAAATCCTCGATAAGCTTTTACCGGCGTCGATGCACCACAAACGTCCGTTCATCGCGGTAAAGTCCATATTTTACCATGGTAAAATCTTGATCGAGAATGGTTCACACGGCCATAAGCGGAGTGCTAGAACCAGGTAAGAGGTGGAGACTGGACATGGTATAGGTGGTTCAGTATTTCCTTACCAACACAAACCACTGCGCATTATATCGGCACAATTCCATACACTCGCCTGTCAAGAATTGACGTAAGTAGCTCCTAAAGCTAGAACATTAATTTTATACCTAAGTAACGACATTTTAATTTGAATAAATATGTATAACTATTCATTCAAACGAAATTGTATATAAAAGCCCTTTTAGCTCCTCAGAAAGGTATTTACCAGTCATTGAGATGCGAGAATGCTATCCATAATAAAAATGAATATGGTGCATTAGATGTCTTCACAAGAATCGATGAGTAATGGAAATCTAGATAGTAATTTGAACGTTTTTTAATGTTTGCGTAAGAGTGATAACAATGGAAAGATTTAAATTTTCATCTACAATAGTTTGAATTACATGCTATTACTACACTCCCTTTCCAACAAACGTTTCTAAACAGAAGGGCAGAAGAACATTAATCATTCTTAATATTATGTATTCTGACATCTTTCACTTCTATGGGGCATTGTTTACCAAAATAATCAGTTATATTCTTAAACGGAGAGATATACGAAGGAAGAAATAACGTATGAAAAAGAATAACAGCTAGAATGTAGGAAATTAACGAGGAAGTTAAAGTCTAAGAATGATATTATTTTTTTTTCTCCCCCTGTGTTTCCTGTATTTTTCTTTGCCTGTCTTTATTTGTGCTTACTCCTTAGAGCAAAGCAGAAGTTCTTGTCTGCTCCGTTTTTCCGATGAGAATTAGCATTTTATGCTACTTCTTTTTTTCATTTTCTTTTTCATTTTATAAGTTTGGCTTCACATCGTATTGAAGATGGTTTTCATTGCTTTTGGCATGACCAAAATATTTTTCCATGTCATGTGTAACTGAAATATGGTGCCTAACTTAGCAGAACGGCTCGCCTAGTCTGACGTTTCCGAATTGCGAGTTCACTCACTAACATAGGTGGATTGATTGCGTCAACAGAACCACATAACAACAATGAGGCTCACTATCCCCAGCAGGATGGACTTTTGCACTGGCAAGGAGTAGTCTTCTCAGGCTCGATTAAGCTGTCTGATAAAAACAGGCGTATTATCTTACCTGTGCATACGCAAAAGGTTGCTTCAAGGAAAGAGGACGAGTTCTGCGCAACCTCGGAGGAGGAGGAGGAGGAGGAGGAGGAGGAGGGGATGGCATGCAGTAACTAACACACGTAGCATGCGCACGGCGCTAAAGCCGCTCTCTTCACTGTCGCTGGAAACGGAGTATACTAAATGCTACTGAGCAACATACATACTCTGGCCTGTAGGTAGCTCTACCTGTATAACGTACCTCTGGGCTTACATCACTTCAACATACGTAGAACCAAATTTTTACCATACAAGATTACTGCAAATATTTCTAAACAGTTTTTTTGCATATGCATTCCAGAAAAAAATGTTAAGCAGACGTTCAAGGTAGCAGCTGCTGTGAACAGAAAGGTATTAATAGGTTGCAAGAATATTGTAAACAATGGGGTTTGGTGGTAAACATTAATAAAAGTAAAACAATGGCTTTAAAAATGGTTATGTGTATGTCAGGGATGAAAAATGGTTATTACAAGAGGCTAGAACTACAAAACGTTAAACATTTCTCCTATTTAGGAGTAATGTTTAATATGAGAGGAAAATGGAACAAACATCTATCAGTAACTAACTATAAAGCACGAGGGCAGTTAAATGAATTATTACCGGATACCGGATCTACCTGTAGATAAATTATGAAATGTATAACTCTATGATAAGGCCGATTTTGTTATACGGAAGTGAAATCTGGGGATGGGAAAGAGCAGAGCATGTAAATAAAACACAGGTAGCATTTTGGAAAAGAGTTCTTGGAGTTTCACAAGGCACATCAAATTCGGGGATATTGAGGGAGGCGGGATATTATGAAGACACAATTCACTCTAAAATAAGAGCAGGGAAATACTGGCTGAGGCTGATGCAGGGGGATAACTCCACACTACGATCCAAATGTTATAAATACCAGCAGAAAACCTGTCTTCTAAGCTTTGGGCAGCTGGTTTGCAAAGGGGTTTGAGGAGAATAGGAATGGGGTCAGTATGGCTAAGAGCTAAAACAAATGACAAAAAACATATGGAAAGGTGTCAAAAGAAGACTAAGAAACATCAACCAACAGGAAATAGAATCGGATAGTAAAATTAAACCTTCTCTAAAACTAGCAAATGAAATAAAATTGAATTGGGGTAAAGAGACATAAATACTTAACTTAGGAAGAAAGGAAAGATCAGGAATGGCATGGTTTAGACTGCGGGCTGGAGGTCACAGAAAATGACTGACGATTCTGACAGGAGAATCTGCCCATTCTGTGATTTGGATGAGGACTGGGTACATATTTTGGCGGAATGTGCACAGTGGGAGAACCAGCCAACAATTAAACTCAAAGACAAATTCTTAAGTCCATCAAGAAAGAGATTCGCATGCTGGGAGCTACTGGCTGACCAGAGGAACTGGCTAAACATGGGCAATTTCTTGGCTAAAGTGCACGAAGCTAGGTCAAATTTGTTGAGTTAGTCAAAGGTAATTTATCTCTATTTTCCTTTTTCTTGCTGGTCTTTGTTTTTTTTTCTGTTCTTTGTTTTATCACATACCTTGTATCTTAAATATGCATGTATGGTCAATGACCCATGCATTAAATATTTGTGTAATAACTTCAATAATTTGAAACCAATAGAGATACCTAGAACATTTAAATGCAAATATAATGGATATTACTTATAAACATTTGAACCATGCTGCTTGATCGCTGCATTCAGCGCAGGTTTAGTTTACATACCAGTCAGTATGTACTAGCTCTAACCTGCAAATATGACAGGCAAAAACGCAGTGTTAAGAGGGAAGGTCTGGAGATATTTCAGACTTACAGAGTGACAGTGAACATTTCTGGGCTACACTCAAATGTAGGGATAAGTGAGTTATACAATCAGAAATAATATTTTCGCAAGAAGGGGTGAAAAAGCTGTTTCTCGAAGGATAAGTGAACTAAGAAAAGTATTTCAAATTGAGCACAGGCCATGTAATTTCGAAAGTGGATGTAAAGCAACCCGGTTCCGTAAAGAAGTGAAACACGAAAAAAGTAAACAAGCACATATGCAGTGTGAAAGTAATCAATTTACAAAGCATTCTTCCAAATAGTAATAATAATAAATCTTACTGATATTGCCAGCTTCATTGTCAAGTTCATCGATGGTAGAAAAACGTTCCATTAAAGGTACTATACACTGCCACTTATGAAAATTGCCCACGAAGGAAACGCATGAATTCAATGAATTTAATACCACAGATTAGGTACATGACAAGTAACAGATGATAATCTTTTCAAATCTATACATTTGCCTTGAGCCCTAATAATCAGTATTTGGTGTGGCCTCCATGCGCTGCATTTAGAGCTGCTATACGCCGTGGCATTGAATCAAAAAGGTGCCGAATAACTTCCTGAGGGATTTCCCTCCACGCAGTTTGTATTTGAGCTCAAAAATCCGTGACACTACTTACTGGAGGACCGACATGCACCAGGTGCCGACCTACCATATCCCAGACATTTTCGATGGGCCATGTGGCAGGCGAACGTGCAGGCCAGGGAAGCAATGGTACCCGTCGCTCTTCGAAGAAGACTTGTACATTCCTCGCACTATGTGGCCGGGCATTGTCCTGTTGAAGTGTGGCCTGTGGAGATGCCTGAAGCAGGGGGAGTACCTCTGGCTCTACAACTATCGTTAGGTACCGGTTGCTGTTCAAAGTGCCCTCAATTCGTAGGAGGCGAGATCGGTTGTTTTTAAAAATGGCACCCCAAACCATCACACCTGGTGTTTGTCCGCATGCCGCTCAACAATGCAGCCCTCCAGGTTTCGCTCACCACGGCACCGCCGGACACGTAAGCAGCCATCACTGTAGGACACGTTGAAGCGGGACTCGTCTAAAAGCACTACATTTTGCCACTCAGCACCCCAGTGACGTGCCCATTGCATTTGGAGGGGCTTGTAGTTTCTGGAAAATGTAAGCCGACATAATGGCATGCATGCAACCAGTCCAACCTGCAGCAGACGGCGACGAACCGTTGATGCAGACAAGTTCACACCTGTTGCAGTGCTCCAGTGTCGAACCAACACTTGGATGAAGCTGTACGGTCCATTATGGCCACGCGGACAAGCTGACGGTCATCCCGTGCTGTGGTCATGTTCCGGGAGTCCAGTACCCGCTCTTCGCTGAGTACGTCCTTCATCCATTCACTGCTCCTACACATGCATCACTGTCGCAGCATGCTCTGTACGAGCCGAAATGTCACGGTATGACAAACCCGCTTCTCGGAGACCGATCATTCTGCCCCGTTCGAACTCGCTCGCATGCCGATACGGCTCCCTTTGAAGTCGACGAGGCATACTGGCACTCACTTTATTTTTACACCTTGTTTAACAGCTCTACACCGACTACACTGGGCGCAACACTGACCCTGTGGGACCGACATGAGACGGCTTTGCTCGACCTACGTGTACCTCATCTCTCTGCAAACCTAATCACTTATTGCTTTGACACTCTTCTACACTTCCACCAAGTTTGGAGTTATTCGGGAAACTCTTTCTTGGTGTTCCAATTTTCACAAACGGCAGTGGGTATAGTTTGTTAACGACGTTGTCAATTACCAGGATCATATCAGCACCGCCGGTGTGCCGGAATTTCGTCCCCCAGGAGTTCTTTTACATGCTAGTCAATCTAGTGGCATGGGGTTATAGTTTTTTAAAGCATTATAGGTAGGACACCTAAAATATCATCGCATAAAAACTCCTCTGTTCTGAAGTTGTGCTCTAAATACAACGAACTCTCAACAAAAATAGAGCTGGATAATCGCTTTTCTTAAAAAACTTTAAGAAACAGCTGAATATAGGTATTAATTGCATACTATTTTCAGTTATATTATTTAGGATCATGATTTTTATGATTATCCAAACGACATTGTCTTGTTTTCAATAATAGTTTGCTTTAATCTTAATTTTTTCTTCTGTTTTTAATTATGTTGCTATGCTTTATTTAAATTTGTATATTTAATGCATATGTAGCTACTGCAATTGGAGCATTGTTCTCTTATAGCACAAAGCAAATAAATAAATAACGTGTCATTTCAAATGGAGATCTCATAGAGTTTTCTCTAATGATTTAACTGTTAACTTTCTAACACTCCCTGCCACTTACCACTAGAGGTTCAGTAATGAATTATTAGCTCAACTACAAATCGCATTCAAAATAAACAAATTTAACCTAAATTGTTGCTATTTCTATGTTTTAAATTAGTTTCAGATTAAAAAATCAGGCATGTATTTTCTTCCACCATGTAGAGTCCTCTTTGGAACGTTTTATAATTTACCTCCATCAGAATGTATTCATACTATCTTTTCTAGAGAACAGTTATAAAGTAACTTACTGTCGTAACAGTGTACAGAAGCTCCTTTGGACAACCCTGACCTAATTTCAAGACACGTTTTGGTTATTTCAGCTCTGTGCCCAAGGCGTATATATCGCAAATTAAAACATAACCGTTTACTTCCCCTGAATAACATTTGAAGGTAAATATTATCTTTGAAGGCAATGGAACTTTGATAGAAGTTCATTTTCCAGTCTCATCGTATTCAGCTGTACTGTAAATACCCATGAGGAAAATTAATGTTGGAGAAATTGCATTGGTCGGTTAGTGAAAGCACGGTTTACACCTGGTTTTCACCGCGTTGCCTATGGCAACAACGGGCATGTTCTCATCATATAAACTATGTAAACTAGAGTTATGTAAATCATTTACAGTGAACCCCCGGATTGCAAACAATTGCGACTCGCATGACAGTACACCCATGTAAAGGTATTTACATTGAAACGAGGGATATTTTGTTTTTAATATTTTTTTGAGAAAATGTTGATTTAACATCAGTGGCGGTTTTCTCTTTAGCCTCTTCACCGCTAAATTCAATACGTGTACAATTCACTTATAAACATTTGTTGAAATGATACCTAAGTGTAACTGTAGATAAACTTAAACTTTGGACAATTCTTAGCTTTACTGTTTCACATTACTGTAATTTAATCAAATTGTGGTTAGCTGAAGAAAACAAAACTAAAATACAAATGTGGTTCGTAATTTTTATTTTCTCTACTAGGCACTTAAAGTATTGTACATCTATATCGAGATTTCACCGGAAATATATATTCTGAGATCTCTTGAACCTAAAAAACAGCATTTTAGAAAAACTGAAGTAGGCGCGCGTGTGTATGAACACCATAACTCGAAAACGAAAAATGGTTAAATACGAAACTTGGTATTTATGTTTAAGATTTTACACGAATACTTTGAAGAAAATTCCCCCATCTCAAACTATTGTTTACATGGAAAATGTTTCGTTACTTTTGATATTCTCAAAAGTGACTAGCGATTTTGCTTAAAATATCATACATGACAAATAAAATGTATATCACGACATTTCTGGGAATAGCCTGTGAAGTCTTTTACATTGGAAAAATTTTGTACAATCTTGTATGATTGGTAAATGTTAAGTGATATACGAAAACGTATTACACAAAAAATGCAGATATCTTTAAACTACACAATTTATTTCAAACATCTTTTTTGTGGCATAAGTTGTTTCTGAGATATCCGTTATTAATAGTTCGAATTGTTAAATGTTAATTTTAAATTCTTTTTCGCATAGTAAGCGTATGGAATTTTCAGGCCAGATTATAGCGTTCAGTTCTTAAATATTCGATTATTGCTATTGTCTTTGCATCTATAATTAAATGTATAATGTAGGTATTTTTGCAGGTGTTTATCTCGATTAAACTGAAGTAGATATGAAAAAAGCTTTCGTAAGAATAGTTTCTATACACATTAATAAATGATAAAGTGATGTGAATGTAAACCAGATTTTTTGTGATTACTTTGTCATCTTTAAAAACTGTTAGAATGATTTAATAGGTCCTGTTTCAAACATTTTTAGGTCTTGCTTATCAGAAAGGAATCTTTTTGTTTGCGTATGGGTATAGCAGCACACTAGTCTCGTAAAGTGTACAAACCACAATTGCATTCACAACCTATCCAATATTTCTCAACTCGGTCAAAACAATGCAGCGCTGTAGCCTCAAAACCACGCATAACTTAATTCCCACCCTCTAAAACAAAGAAGCAAAAAAGTATGGAGGCTAATCTGCGGGATGATTTACATTTTTATCTATTTGCTTTATTGACAGAACGGTGATGGAAAGCTGACATCTCATAACACGCGCCGTATCGATTATTGTAATGACCTTTGCGTAACGGTAACAGCGCCTCTACATGCTCTACTGGGTGTTTATGACGCCTGTTTATGCTGCTACCAACATCACACACGAATATTCAGCAACCTATGGCTTCAATTGACGTAATGTGTTTAACTCGCTGATGTGTGCGCCTGTAGATGCAGCGAACTGATGAATCACCCAAACCACGTACAAAACCGTCCACGCACATGCATTTCACACAAAAATTAGATATCGAGAATTCACCGAAATAACTTATTTGAGGCCCTCTAAACACAAAAAAGCACTTGTAGAAAAATGTCCATGTATATGTGCGTGTGTGTGAGAGAGAACAGCCCCCAAACTACCCTTTGCATTGAAAAGTTTTCGTTGCTTCTGATTTTTTTCAAAAATGCCTCTAACGATTTTGGTTGACAATACTGTTTTTGTTAACAATGCATGGCGTAATTAACACTAAGTAGCAAAGGGGAATGAGGGGCAAAACAATAGGAGATCGTACATTTACACAATGAAAACGTACTACATTTGCAGGCCTTAGCCTCACTAGTAAATGCAACTCGAAACTGCGGATGTTTTCTTTACCTGAGTGCCCTTCTGATGCCCCGCCCACTTGTTTCATAACTGTTTAGTTCCTCCTTCCACCGAACGCACTCATATCGGGACCGACTAAACCTTTTTCACTATAAGCTGAAAGGAGAAGTAAACAAAACCACATGACAAGACAGCACCTCATTTGCTGGTGGACAAACTACAACCTTTCCTGCTTAGCATGACGTCTCTTCCTCTACTAAAAACAGTTCGACGTAAAATTTTGTGGTTATTCTCGTGCAGAGAAATTTAACACACTCATTATTGTAACAGTTAAATTTATGAAACTAAATGTGTTTGTTCAGATTCACCTGTAACTAAACATGCCGTTATATCAGAGGGTTCAAGAGACTATATGCAGGCGCTGCAGTTCGTTTCCAGATTCCGGCTGAGAATCTTCTGCCACTGTGGAAAACATAAACGCGGGAAATGGAAAAAAGACAATTGTGTTAGATGCTTTTAACAAATTCTGTGAAAAGTACCCATCTGTAATCAACAAAGAATATGGATGGCCATTGTTTAGCAGTAATTGAACTTCTTTGTTAGTGATGCAGAATTGTTGCTCGGGTAGCTTGGGTCGCGTTTGTTTTCTGTTGTGCTTTTAGCCTATAGTGCTAATCGTTATTCAACTTGTTGGCTCATAAAAGGTTAAAGCAATGATGGTATACTGACATTAGTCATTAAATGAATGGTTTCTAAAGCCTGAAGTTAAGAATAGTTTAATCCAGTACCTTTAATCAAAGATGCAAAACTGTTTAGGTACAGCTTTCAGTTGTCTACTCTTAGTATTATGCGTTATAAGTTTAGGATGTAAGGCAAAATATAGGAATAAGACACACAATGTTTAAAAGCTAATGATCCCCAAACTGCGCAATGTACTGTATTCGCATTCTGTCTGAAGCAATTTGTGCTCACGGGTTTTAGTTCCCGTCCTCCACGTGGTGCTGCTATGTGCTCGGCGGAGTGCTACATTTAAGTTTTGTTTACTTCTTCTTTCAGCTTATACTGAAAAATGTATAGTACAAAAATGTTCGCGTGACCGTTACACATTAGATTTGTATTGTCAGCGAAATTCATAAAATTGTGGCGACTCCAGAAATTATTCCCGCTAATATTAAAGCATTTTAGCAGTCATAATGAAGAGAACTTTGATCCTATTCCCAGAAAATTCAAAATAAGTATTTCATTTGTCATCAAAATATCTTTAACATGTGGTATTTTATTCAGTCGTTAAAGCCATTTTTGAGAAAATAAAATTAACGAACTTTTTCCATGTAAACGGTAGTTTAGTGTGGAGGAATTTTCTTGAAAATCTTAAACATGGTATCCCTGGAAAACGCTGAACTGAAATACAAGTTTGGTATTTAACTGAATTTTCGTTTTTGAGTTATACTGTTGACAGACACACACATACGCCCTTTTATAACAACACTTTTTTTTAGATTCAGGGAAAATCTAAACGTATGGACCCGATGAATTCTAAGTATCCAATTTTTGGGTGGAATACAATACTGATTCCACTTATTATAAGTAAAGGAGGGGCCCCGTAACCGGGGCAGAGCACCGCAAGTAGGCCGTAACGACCCTGTTTGCTTCTACCGTGTCCCCTGGGAAGAAGGAATGAGGGGAGAGAGTTGAAGGGTGACCAAATTGGATGACGACGGTAGCCAGCATGGACGGGGTCCCTAAATTTTCCAGTTCGAATGCATCCGCTCAACTTTTGTATAATTTTGTATAATTTATAAACCGTAAGAGATAGACAGAATCTTACTACACAAAAATGTAGATCTTGTTAAAGCACAAAGTTTATGTCAAATATATGTTTTGTGGAGTTAACCATTACCAAGATATTCTTTATTATTGATCTGAATTTTGAAATACTTTTAGGTACTTTTCATAAATAGAAAGTCGCCATTCTTTTTTTATGGTGGGTAATGCAAAGAGTGTGGCATTTTATAGCCACATACAGCGACGCGCTCTTTAAAAATCTCTTTGCCTTGTATAATACAACGAAATAGGTCAATGTGAAGTGAATGTATACCTGGACTAACAAGAGTAGCTACAATAATATGCTTTTATAGGAATATTTTGTAGAAGAGCGAGTAGAGAAATTCGTGTGAATGCAAAAAATCAAATGTTTTCCATTTGAGCTCGTTATTAAAAGACTCGAGTTGATACAATCGTTAAGTACTATTTTCTCATACTGCATATATCCAAGCACACACTGCCTATTTAATTCTAAAATTATTTCCAGACAAATGTTTGTGATCAAAATAGAGTGGACGTAAGAATCGCTTTTTACTTTCTATACTACGTATAGTAAGTAGGGGAAGTATTGTATTCCACCCAAAAATTCGATACTGAGATTTCACCGGAAATACATGTTTTGAGACCACCTGAATCCAAAAAAACATTTTTGGAAACATGTCCGTGTGTCTGTGTGTGTGTGTGTGTCTGTGAACAGCATAACTCAGTCGAACAGTCGGATAAACACCAAACTTGAAATTTAGGTTCAGTATCTTCCAGAGATGCGACACGAAGGTTTTCACGAAAATCCCCCACCCCAGATCACCCTTTACATGGAACACTTTTCGAACATTTTAATTTTCTCAAAAATGGCTCTAACGATTATGATTAAAATATCATATGTTTAAGATATTTTCATGACAAATAATATGTTTATCTTCAATTTTCTGGGAACCTCTCTATTCTTCATTGTGAACGACTTTTGCATAACTGGTAAACCATAAGAGATAGACAAAATTTTACTACACAAAAAAATGTAGATCGCGTTAAAATACACAATTTATGTCATATACATTGTTTTGTTGAGTGTACCATTTTCGAGATATTGCTTGTTATTCCCTTAAATTTTCCAATACTTTTTCTCAAACGGGAATTCATTATTCATGTTTAATGGAATGCGCCACATAGCAACCAGCTCTTAAAAGATTTGAGTATTGCTTAAATACTACCTACCATATTCCCCTTGCACCTACAAGAAAATTAGCAATGAGTAGAGAAAGTCATGTGAGTGTAACACATCAGATTTTTATATAAGTAGTTTATAAATAAGATATAACTGTAAATGCACATAATTGCTACACATATTTCTGCGACTGTTATATGACGTTTTTATAGTTCAGTATCCTCCGCTGCATTTCATGTCGATAAATGAAGCGCTGATGATTAATAAGTTTTGACGCTTTTGTGCGTCAATATTTTGAGGCGGGTTGAGTATCTCTTGTTTCGAACGAGCGGGGTGGCTCAGAACGTTACGTCTGTGGCGCGCATTCGGGAGGTCCCGGGATCGATCCCCGGCGACCACCCACTCTGACCCATGGGTTTTTCGTGGTTTCTCCGGGTCATCAAGCGAATGCTGAGGTGGTTCATCTTCTACCACGACTCTCTTTCTCTCATTTCCTGTACCTATCATCTTCCTTGTCATCTGTTTCAGGCTTATAGGACCGGTCGACGGTGTTAGGCGGGTTGCGGCTGGGCGGTGGCTTGCGCTCTGAAAAGGTTTCTTCCCTGGCGTCGTTGCGGTACCGCTCAGTTAGGTTTCTCCTCAGCGTGGGGCTCCGCTCGAGGAATCCTGGAGAGTGGTCGTTTGTGGGCAGGTACCGTGCGGCGTCGGATGCGTTCTATTGGAAACGTTAGGGACCCCGACCATGCCTGCGCTCGTTGGCATCCGGATGTGTTTGCCCTTCGGGCCTACCCTCATCCTTCACTCCCAAGGGTTACGTTGGAAGCATAAAGGGTCGACTGACATGCGTACGGTGCTCTGCCCCGCTTCCGGAGCACCCCCCTCTGTGTTACGTACCTTTACCTTTATCTCTTATTCCAGAGTCCTAGCGAGAAAGGGAGGCAGGAAAGTAATTTTTGTTGGGAATTACACAATTTAGTAGCAAGCCTATATTCACTTTCCTTCGTATACCACATTAAGAACATTTAGAAAAGTACATTCAATACTGTTCTTGTTTGATTTTGACACAGGGTTTAACATATACATGTTCACTTTTATATGTTACAAGTTTGAAGAAGATGGTTTGTTGCTACTATGTATGGAAAGCCAGTTTAAAGAATGTATATTATATTTCGCCTGTTGGGGAACCGAACTTTAAGTAGTTGCAACTGCACGTATGGTAAAAAGTTTCCGGTAGCCTTCGCCCCCCAAAAAATGTACTTTCCGGTGCCCCAAGTTTAAAAATATTAACTTTGTAGTTTTGACTGTTTCCTTAAATATTATATATTTACGTTTGCCTTGGCTGCGTTCAGTATTTATTTTTAGAGACATGAATGTCTTAGCAGGGAGTGGTGCGACTGAAGAATGTAGGCTTACACAGATTATAATTTTACTTCACTCCTTTTATTAATGCTTGACACGATTTAAATAACATTTCACTGATATAGAGAGAGAGCTGTGAGTTTTGTTTTTTATTTAATTACTTGCGCTTTTTAACACGTAAACTATTTTTGTTTCACACAAAATACGTGTTAAATTTCTCTAGAACGTATTTAGCGTCCGGTTATGAGCACTGCCTACAAACAACTGAACTCTGAATTTCAAAATTTTGCTATATTTCAGTTTCTGATTGACTAATCCTAGTCCAATAAAATACCTTCACTTAACTAAAGCTTTTTCTGGTTATTGATTGGCTATTTTATGAACTGTCACAAAAATTACATTATTGTTGCTCCAAGAATGACTAGTAGTATTATTAAACCTTCTAACTCATTATTGCCTCAAGGCTACCACATTGTTACCTCATTGTTAGCAACTTTTAACCTATTATTCACACAGCTCCTACATTATTGAATTACGTAATACATTCACATAACATTATTGAACATGTATACAATAATATAAACATATACAATGGCTGTAATATAAACTTTTTATGTATTGTTACATACACATATTGCTTTAAGGCGGGCTGTTATTGAATTTATATATTATATAATTAGACTGAAACCATTTAAGTGTTAAAAATACTGCCTCAATTTAATCATTCACGAAGAGTAATTATGTATATGCAGCAGCTATCTGAAGCTAATTTGTACTAGTCGGTCGCAATATGATTGCGCCTGGAGGAGAGTGCCACTGTGTTTTTTTAATTTATTTATTTTAGGTCGCATTAACAACCAGGTCATGAACGACTATGTAAAACACATATAGCATTGCATTGTCTTTCAGTAAAAGGTACTGAAAATGACAAATGAACAATATTTTAAACAGTAGCCAGTATTGATATTACACTACATTCGCATTATAACAGTGCTTTAAAATACAAAAACAATTGAACATAGTATACAGTGAATGCTATGTTATACGTTATCTTGACAAGTTTAAACATCAATGGTTTTACAAACAATGGTATTACATAAAGACAGTAGAAAAAGATATTTAAACATTGATATCTTAACACGCGTACACTACCTTGGAAAGGAATCTCAATGCATTGCTAGTTTAATTGCGCGGCTAAATTTAATGGAAGTTGAAACAGCTGTAGAGTCATTCAGTGCTTCCTTTTGGACTGAAGGAACTTTGTATATTAGTCTATAAGGCTCTAAATGTTTGCAATCCAATAAATTGTTATTGTAAATGTTACTTTGCAATGGTTACACAGAGTGGCTTGACACCGTGACATACCTTACGTCATCAAGGCCCATGGATCAGAGAGGATTGAGAGGCAAGGCAATAAGGTAAAGTACAGTTTCACAATGAAAAAAATATAGTACAATTTTTTCGACCTGACCCTGCAGAAACGCAAATGATGAGATGGTTGGACGAACAGGAATCTTTAAGGTATGTTCTAAATCCAAAGCCTCTTCCGGAAGATAATGTGTTCGTTCAACTGCTGCGCATTCAGCTGAGTAGGGCCAGGAGGGAAAAATCTTACCGTATTGTCCTCAGCTTTGCAGGCCTCAGCCTCATAGTGAGTACAACTGGAAGCTGCGGATATTTTCTTTACCCGACTATCCTTTCGATACCCGCCACTTGTTCCGTAACTGTTTTTTTCCTCTTTCCACCGAACGCGCTCATATCGTGGCCGAGCAGTGCGTAACGGATCAACATATTGGTGCCCTTGGATGCGAAGTGTTCGCATACCCACGCTATTAGGTAACAAGTTATTAAGCTTAACTCTTATTGCTAGATGCGCCATGCTGTCATTGATTTATTGTTGTTAACGAATGAAATTGTTTTATAAATGTTTAAAATTCTTCATGGTCGGATCTTTCTGGAACA
The DNA here is from genome assembly GCA_030765065.1 of Deroplatys truncata. Lineage (NCBI taxonomy): Eukaryota > Metazoa > Arthropoda > Insecta > Mantodea > Mantidae > Deroplatys > Deroplatys truncata. Next base: position 46,557,449 of record CM060976.1, on the reverse strand, counting down.
TATTATTTTAGTAGATGTCTACTATTAAAGTTACTGATGAACAAAATTAATTATGATCATGCATTAATAATGAAGTTTAATGTTGTGGGTAATGAAAATAAATTATTTATAATCATAGTATGAAAAAATTACTTACAAGTAAAATAAATAAAAGTTCATTAATCTTGGAAGTTAAGTATGGAACAAGTAAATTCCGTTTGAGTTTTTAGACGAGCCCCGGGGTCCGAGAACTAAAGGCTAGCCAATATTTGTCGTTGAGGCATAAAGAAAAGGTGATAAAACCTGTTAACCAGGCAATTCTCCCCAAACAACATTTAAATGAATCCTCGGATTACAAATAAGACGCGTTACTCATAATAACAGAGCTGGTTCATAATGATTTAATAGTAATTTCTGCACGGATTTTGTGCACTTGCAAGGGAATATAGTACTTAAAGTAATATTCAAGTTTTAAAATGTATACATATATTTATTTGCTCAAAATGCTAATAGTTCCTTTCCTTAGTTTAACGCAGTCATAGGTATTCATGAAACAGAAGAGTTTGTGTTAAGATGGAGAGAAACAAGAGGGCTCTGAGCATCCGATCGGAAAGTTTAACCTATGGACGGAACCGGGCAAGACTGCATGCCCTACATTTGGACGTTGCACATAGGGAGTACAAGCTGAGTAAACCAGTCACTGTACTATCCTCATTTCATCGAATCCAGCAGCACTACCGCAAAGACCGCTTTTTAATCCTCTTGATGGAGCTCGTATTTATTGATTGTATTTTAATTAAGTGAATCCTGAGCTTTTAATATTATAAAGTTTACATCGCGTGTCAAAGAATGCGCCGTTCCGCATTGTTTACTTTGTTAACAAACGGCAACTCTGGCGCCATCAAGTATTTTCGCCTTGTAATTAACGGAAGGTGAAATAAGTGAAGTACTACGGCAGAAGATTTTCTGTGGGACGGATTCAGCCTCATTCTTCCTTTTCATTTGGTATATCTTTTGGTCTCATTGATTTAACTCTAAAAGTTTTTGAGAGTGGGATAAAAAAAAATCAACCTTCAAGAGCAGGAATTTTATTCACGCTTGCTTCACTCTTCTGAAAACTTCCTCCTCCCAAATACTAGAGCATTCAGCTAGCTGAGACATAAATGGTGCATAAATGCTGGCACATTTCGAGAGTAGTCCCGTCTAAAGATTTTTTTAAACACGCCGCATGCAAATTAGCTCGTTCGACTCCATTCAAAAAGTAAGTGAGGAAAAATATTTTCTGCATTCAGGCTTTCCATTACTTAGCGAAACTATTTAGTATTCATTTTTACAAGAAACAAATGGGGAAAACTAGAAACTTTCTATACAGATATTCTGAACGCAGGTTTTAAAATATTGCTACTTAGACTCAGATTAAGAAGCAGGAGTAGTTTTAATTTACTGTAGACATTTTCTAGAATATGTGATAGTATATAAGAGAGCGTGAAACTTGCGAAAAGATACTAAATTAAGATATAAATTGAAAACTTACACTATATATTTTGAAGAGGCTTAATCAGGTAATTTTTCAGTCGTCTGATTATACCTTTCCAACCCTGTCCAATACACGGCTAGGATGGAAGAACAATTAGTTCCATTAATTGACCTAATAGTGATTGAAACTATGAGGCCCGGGACTTAAAGTACTTACAATATTGTAAGTCGCCATTGGGGTATGTCATCTCAATACAATTTGACATCATCTTGTGGTTTACCGGGAAAAATGCGAAACAGTTGGGTAATTTAATGTCCTACCGGCAAGTTGCCATGGTAGCTCAGGGGTGAGAGCAAGCGGACAAAGACTTGGAGATTCGTGGTTCAAATCCCGGCTATGGCATTGAATTTTTCAGCCGTCTGATTCTACCTTTCCAACCCTGTACAACACACGGCTTGTGTGGAAAAACAATTAATTCAATTATATACTTAATCAGGCTTCCCTAGACCATGAGAGGCCAAAACGGTCAAGACTTGCTACATGACTACTGCATCTTCTGTCTCCGTCCAGAAGAAATATCATGGGTAGAAGGTATAGGGCAGTGATGGCGAAAACGGGACTCGCGAGGCAGTGTGACTAGCAGGCGCTACTCCTTTTCAAGCTGTTGATTCATTTGTTTTCCATATGCTTCTGAGTGGTGTAATGCATGTTGCATATTTGATGACTCTAGGGAGAAAGGCATTTTCGCCACCCTTGGTATAGGGTAGACAAAGGAAGGGAGCGCTCGAGCGAGAGATCTACTGCGTCTACCATTCTGGAAGGGATGAAGTGAAGGAACCACAGGAGGCTACAAGACGCAGGCGGACATGCCGCAGAGGAACGCAGAAGTACTTAAAAGTTTCTAGCTCGAAGACTCGTCCCACTAGTGGAGCTGCCCCGTTCAACCAAGCAATCCTGTGATATACACGGGGAATACTCGTGGGTAGAAAGTGCATTACGGTTGTAGGGGGTTAGTGTACTAGTAACCCAAACACTTAAATGCATATTTTGATTACTTTGCTTATTTAGAGATTTGAAGAATGTTGTAACAAAAATAATTTTCAGATTCAGTTAGGTATATTTAAAGCATTTGGTCCAGTCCAGTGAAATTTTGTCTTTCATGGTTATTTGAGCGCTGGTAGCTTCCGTGTAGCACGCCTGTTTCTTCCGCGTGCTTTTATAGGACTCAAACAAGACCACGCTGACTCATTTCCGAAGCTCTCTAAACAGCTGCTTAAATCGAGCAAAAATTGCTCATGCTACTGGTTTCGTTTTGGATATGCTCTCCATATATCGACCTCGAAGCGTAATCAACTTCCAAAAGCTAAACGGGAGCAAATCAAATCTAAGCGCTCAAATGACATCAATCGCTCCTAGTCCCCTTTGATTAGATAGATTATAAACTTATTAATAATTGGTTATATGAAATTTGTTATTGAAATAAATCAGTTATCATAAATTTCTAAATTCTGGACATTTTGGCACGTGAAGTGCTTAAGCAACAGCTGCGTTACCTGCCGATATCATTTGCTCCGCTGCTGTACAAGGCAATACAAACAACTCTTTGAAGTAAATTCAAAAGACAGCAAAACGCTTATAAACGATTATCTTGGATGATAAACACACAAAGTAAACGTAAAATCCTAAAAACGCAATCTGTGATTTTTAGTAAACATAACTGTTTAGAAGAGGCTCAAGGCTGTTACTGAGCGTATTCATGTCTGAAAGATAGTTACACCATGTTCTTCTGTTACATCGTGAAGAGGAGTTGATCGGAAAACTTTTTAATTATTCTGTATTTGAAATCGTTCAAAGTACAGGCTTCTAAAGGATTCTTTATATGAGTCTTTTAATGCTTAAGAAGGCGTGCAGTAATAATGTCGGAAACAAAAGAACCCTCTATAAGATACAAAGTAAATACCATCAAGAAAAGAGCAGAAGTCTTGCACTTTAAACGGAATAAAGACTACCGAATAAGGAAATGAAGAGAACAAAAGCCAGTGATTTTATGAAGCAATTTCCATCCTTATACTACTGAAGAGATGCAATTCTTTTGCACCATTTATTCCGACATTTATTCTCAAGCAATTCAGTGTATCTGCTCCCTTACACTTCCGCCTAGTCTAAGAGTTTCTGGTTTTATTAACTTGCCGGTCAATAGGTCACACTGAGAATAGGAAGAACGCTTTCTAAAGTGAAATAAAGCAGGTCTGTTTCGTAGACATTTCGACTAATTTAAGTGATAGGTTTTAAATTTTCTGTACACAATGTGTTGAATAATTAAAGTAAGAGAAGTGCCACCGAGAGAGATGGCTCCGCGCCAATGTCGAGATCCCGGGTTCGATTGCGACCGGGTCGGTCACTGACTATAAGTCATGCCCCAAGTCGGAATGCAGGGGTGGTTTCTTTTCTGCCACGAATTTTCTGTCCATTTTCTTGCATGTATTTCGTCTCATAGGTTGTAGGACCAGGCGACGGCGACTTGTGCGTTGCAGCTGGACGGCGGTATTTGCGCTGTGGAAGGATTTTCAGTTGCGCTTGGCTTACCGGCTGGAGCCTTTTGTGAGGACAAGTTCGCTATCCAAAGACCTCCAGGTTGAATGTGGCTAAGGCAGAATGGTTGGTGTCAGTATTGGCGTCATACGGAAATTGTTAGAACCCCAACCATGCCAGCATGGTTCCTCTTCGGGTCTCCCCTTCATTCCTTTTTCCCAGTGGTTACGTTGGGAACATAAAGGGCCTACGTTCTGTCCTCCAGTGGCTGGATGCTCCTCCGTCTGACTAATACAATCCTAATCTTAAAAACAATACAGCACTTGAGCAAGGAAGCCTTGAGGTACCTATACTTGAGATATATTGGATTAGTAGGGAGAAAATAATGAAATAGATCAGCGGATACGACGGGGCACTATTTATATTTTGAGCCTAATAATTAAAATAAAGTAATTTCTGATTGAAAACTGCTTTATTGTTTTTCAAAATATTCTCCTTTATGATCAATACACGTTTGCATCCGTTTGAACCATTTGTCAAAGCACTCATTCCAGTCTTCTTGAGACACCTCCAAAACATGGTTTTTGATGCATCAACGGTTTCTTCTGCCAACGAAAATCGTTGTCCACGCAATTTATTCTTGGTGTTTGGGAACAAAAAGAAGTCATTGGGTGCCAAATCAGGACTGTATGGCGGATGACCCACCAATTCGATTTTTTGAGCCTTCAAATACTCTGTTGTTAGACGAGAAGTGTGTGCTCGTATTGTCTTAATGAAGAATGATCCTACGGTTCTGTTGGTTTTCCTTACTTCACCGAAGACTTACGGCAAACAAATGGTTGTGCATCACTCGGCACTGTTGCCACATGGCCAGTTTTGCTGAAAAAGCAGGCGACCATTTGCTTCGAAGTGCTTCGAGTGCGAACAGCTTTTATTGGAATTGCTTCATCTTGAAACACCCATACAGTCGACTGCTGTTTACGTTCCGGCTCATACGCATAGATCTATGGTTCGTCACCTGTTAAAATCTTATATAAGTCTTTTGAGGTACCACCATTGTATTTATTGAGCATTTTTGTACACCAATCGACACGAGCATCTTTTTGAGATTGCGTCAAATTATGTGAGATCCAACGAGAGCAAACCTTTTTCACGGCTAAATAATCATGCAATATTTTATATATGCTGGTGGAACTAATATCTGGGGTTCCTCAATCTCACAATATGTCGCATGACGATCTTTCATTATTAGTTTTTGCACAGCATCAATGTTTTCTGGCACAACAACTAATTTTGGACGACCTTCACGAACTTTATCATTGAGCGAACGGCAGCCACGATTATATTCCTTATACCAGCGTTTCACAGTGGCAAAGGATGGCGCTTCGTCGCCAAATGTGAAAGTTAGTTGATCGATGCACTCTTGTCTTGATAATCCATGTCGAAAGTCGTAATAAAGCATTACACGAACATTTTCACTAGTTAATTCCATGTTTTTGTTGACACACAATATTCAAGTTAGTGTAAGCAAAACAAATGACGCTCTATTGACAAAATGTTTGAAGTAGATTATGATCAGAAATGTCAAACTTTCCATTGAAAACGTTAGATGGAACCTACAACATTCAGGGTTGCCAAGACTCAAAATATAAATAGTGCCCCTCGTATAAACTATAATACATCTATATCCATACATTTCGCCTTTTAATTGCTTGTCTCATTTACATTTTCCAGCGATGTTGAATGTTGACATGGCTCCTGTTGGCCTTCTATAGCTGCTGGTTAGGGCAAACACCACGTGTTCCAAGTATCGTCTAAAAGCCTTCACGTATGCAAAATGCATTTCTTAAAGAAAATAGAGTATCCGCCTCATAATCACAGATCCAGAGTTCGAATCTGAATAAGACTTCGCCGGTATTGCGCCTCATTTTAAAAAAATACGAGAAAGGGGGCTTATTTGGCATTCATTTCAGCCATTCATTTACATATTAAACAATTTATTCATTGGTGAATGCCCTGGTTAAAGGATGTTAAATTTGTCAGAAAAAAAGTGCAACGTGAAAACAGAATTCACATGTTTATACCACATGTCAGTTTTTGCTGCTATTGAACTGCTGAATCGTACATTCCCAAACACGTTGCATTAGATGACGCACTTCAACTTGAGAAAATGCAAACTTGCAACGACGAATATTTTTGGAACGTTTAGCACTAAGAAAAAGTCTGGTATAAATTGTATATTTTAGAGAACTCTTCACTTTTTATAAAAATTGCTTTGTATCTCCTATAGTTTTTAATTTATTTAAAATAAACGAAGAGAAACAACTATGATCTTCACAGAAAACTTAATAAATCTATTTTATTTGTATGATTATGCCAATAGAAATCTTTGATTACTTTTAAGGGAGCTAAAATTTAAAGAAAAACCGTTCATATAAAGGACTGAGAGGAGAACTTACTTCAATATTTTGGGTGGCTTCCATAAAAGCTGATTGACTTAAGAGTGATATTTTCTACTTTTCCTACTCGCGGATGGTGGATAGTGTTTCATTTGTAGAATTTACTATAGTTATTTTACACCGTTGCCTTGTTATGAAATGCATTATTTTACTTTATTGATTTTCTCCGTTCATTCCCATTTACTTTTCACTTTCTCTACCACGTACATAGTAGGTAGGTAAGGTATTGAATTCCACCCAAAAAATCGATACCGAGATTTCACCAGAAATATAAGCATTTCCAGAAAAGGCTCGTGTGTGTGCCTCTGTGAACAGCATAACTCAAAAACGAAAAGCCAGATAAATACCACACTTGGTATTTAGGTTCAAGGATGCGACACGAAGATTTAAGAAAAGTTTGACTTTGAACATTTTTCGACATTTTTTATCGTTTAAAATATCGCTGAAACGATTTTGATTAAAATATCATACATTGAAGATACTTACATGGCAAATAGAATGTATGAGTTGAATTTTCTGAGAATAGACTATAAAGTCTTCATTCGGAAGGAATTTTGTGTAATCTTATATGACTGGTAAACGTTAAGCTATAGACGAAAATGTACCATACAAAACATGTAGAGCTCTTTAAAACACACAATTTACTTAAAATAAGTATTTCTGTGGCATAAGCCATTTCTGAGATATCCCTTATTAAAGATTCGAATTGTTCAATACTTGTCATTCTTTTAGTCTCATCGATTTTCAGTTGTTTCTCGCGATTGCAGGGAGACGGTATGAATCCATAACGAAATGTGTAATACAGCTATTTTTGCAAATATTTATTTGGATTAAAATGTAGTAGATAAAAAAATAAGCTTTAGTAAGAAAAGTTACCATACACATTAAGAAGGATAGAGGGTACAGGAAGTATTCCTTCCTTTCTTTTTATTTTTTTTTTTTTTTGGTATATGTTGATATGACTAAAAGGAAAACCACTATTTGGGAGTAGTAAATTATAAATACGGTATTCGTAAATTTTAAAAACATACTTAAAGCAGGAGTTTGTCTATGTCAGATGCAATTATTTCATAATTCCATAATGGAACCCTAAAACGAGGTATGCGGTTGCAAATTTAACACTATAAGAATCCATCGGGAGTTCTTGCACCTGTAATATTCTTAAATATTTTGCACCTAAATATTATTCACATTAATTTCAAGATCTCAAAAGCAGATCATATCTGAAATTTTGGGGTGAAGGTACATTTAAATTTGTAAAGCACCTGCCTCGGTTTTATGCATGTATTTCCAGAAACAACAAGCTTCAATGCACATGATTAAATTAATATTATCTAGAATTAAAAACCACTGTATTTTACCAGAATAAAAAAGATAAGAGGGTTGTCTATGCGCAACAAATATGTATTCGTTTCTAGTTCTATAGCTAAGCGTGGTTGTTATCTGTTGTTAGTATTGTGAGTCGTTGCGACCAAGCGCATGTTTTAAAATGTATTTGTGTGCTACTGAAATGATGATAAATTAGGTCCGAATCTCATTGATTTCTTATATCAACGTTGAAACTTTACCAGGAAGTAATTGCTTTCAAGCGTTAGCTGTGACTACTGCAAACTCGTCGTACTTTTCTCTAAATATTTTAGAGAATGTTGATTTTCTTTTAGGAGACAAATAAACGCTCCATAAGTTAGAGATCACTTATGGCTTAAGCTTACCAATACCTATTGGTACTTACTGTGTTACTGTTTGTGCAGTCACTGCATATTACACTCTGAATTTCTGTGTGTGAATTTGCGCCCAAAATTTCGAAGGAAGCTACCATAGCTTTTAGAACATAGCGCTGCTTTCCTCGATCGTGGGAGATCACATAAGATCCCATTGGATGCCCTTAACGATGGCATCTAAGAAACATTCTCTCACCCAATTTATGACCTTTCTCCCGGGAGTCATTGGGAGTCAGGTTTTACAATTTCAAATCACCAGATGCGACATGACACTTCAAACCACGTCTAATATACAACGTGGGGAAGTAATGATAAAACTTCAAGGGAATTGTTTTGAATTGTGTTTAAGTGCATTACAAAACTAAAACGTGTGAAAATTAATCAATAATTCTAGGATTACCTCGTGTCTGAAAATGATACGGTAAAGACCCAAATGAGGTTGAAATAGATACTGAAGAGAAAGTGTGGAAAGGGTAAAATTTAAGTTTTTAAGCTCGCCTATCCTTTGTTCCAGGCATGTGCAGACTTGGCTTATTAGAACAGCCACTGCCAGTACGCTTGCGATGACCTTCGGACTGGCAATAATCCATGCGGTCACGGAAGATTACGCTTTCAAGCGTTGTTTATCATTCTACTGGTCTGCCACTGCCATAAATGTTATCTGAAATAATAATATTATCAGTTTAATCCAAATGTGTGATTTACTTTTTAATTTTTTCCTAATAAGGGCAACCGTATATATAAATTATATATTTAAACTAGATAGTAGAATCAAAACTTAAGGAAAAACTTGGCAAAAGAGAAATCATATATAATGTGCATGAATTATATTTTGCGTATGTAATTTTTCACCTGAAAGTTCCTCTGTTATGACGTCATCAATAATAAAAAAGAAAATAAATTTCACTCAATAGACGAACAATTTTGTTACTGGCCGCTTTTCTTACGAATAAGCTTCCCTATGTTTGGTGTTATGTTTTGTGCTGAAGGTATTTGTAGAACATGCTTAAAGTTCAATTCTGATATCTATGCTAATTCTGTTGCCGGACTTGGTATTTTCATCACTGAGAAGATCCGTTTACAGAAGTACGGCGATCTAAATGCACCCAACACCCTTCCAGCGTGACTATGAAGACGTGCAAATCTAGCACCAGGGAAATTGTGATAGAAGTCTGGTATATTTTTCTTTGAAATGAAAGTGTCCTTTAATTCCTTACCTATTAATGCAACCTATAGTCATACAGTGCACTAGATCACAGTAGACTGTGACGTCACACACCATGCCCACCTAACCCCGGCAGCAGTTTCTCAGCATCTGCACATCGCTGCTTTAGTTTAAGCTTGTTGGCCCAATATTACTTTAAAATGCATTTATATTACAAAATTGGGATGAAATACTGAGTTTGAAATTAATGCCTACTTATTTTCTACCGAACCAGGCGCAATGGAGAGAAAACCCAAGAAAGTAGCTCATTATTTTCAATCTTCTTTTATCCAGAAACTTATTGATATGTTCTCGCATAATAGCATAAGCCTGGCTAGTTGTGCAAGCCGTTGTATTCTTGTAGGATTTCCGGTGCAGCCCATGACCGAGCGCTATATTACATTAGAATGCTGTAATGGTGCATGCCACAGACAAGATGTATTAAGATATTATGCCATTTATGTAACCATTAGCATTGACGCGTTGTAGGACAACGGTAACGGAAACTAATGGCAGGCCAAACGATCTCTGAAGCTATCATGTCCATTACTGCTAACTGCAGAGTAGCGTTAACGATATCCCTCCATACAAACAGTCGTAGGCCATTAAGATCAAATCGTATCCATCTTTGAAGAGAATAGCATTACCATGTCGAAATTGGTAGTTGACCAAACTGTATTTAGTCTTAATTGACACCCTTTATGTTTCCTTCTTCTTATTTATCATTATCATCGTCGTCACCGCCGTTGTCAGCAATGTAGTCTCTCCAATGATCCGTTCGTCACTGTCTTTTAAAACAACCATTTCTTGTTAACTCTTCCGGTATTTCCATAAACTCGTGGACTATAATACTTTACTTTTACGGAATGTAGGATGTCTCCAGTATTAATGGATAATAATATAACTTTTGTCAATGTCTTTAAAATATTAGACATTTTCCCGTTTTCTCTCGTATGCCGTTATTCCGTTCATCATGTAGTAGATTATATGTCTAAATATTTTATGTTCTTTTGCTGGTAATCTAGTCAGTAAACTACTTTCTGAGGGTACCCTGAACGTTAACGATAAATATGCTGGATACATGTAATATTTAAGTGGCAAATAACAACCTTTTAATATATGAATTTCAGTAACATATAATAACTCTGTAAGAGGATTTTAAAACAGAGTGTTCAATATTTAGCACTAGATAGGGCTTTCCAAGGAAAGCACTTTTAATTAAGTTTGCTTTATTCTTATTAACCTGTACAGTTGACCCATATCCCATTTTAATATCAAAGGGAGAAGTGGTATTTAACTTTTCTCTTATACATAGAAAATGGTATTGTTAAACCAGCGTCCACCAGCTCAGTTATGTGCGACGTATTGATACCTCTGTGACGTATTAATTACTGCAGAGAAGCCTTGTGGGCTGCGGGGTGCGGAGGAAAGAGAAAGGGACGCTGATTTTACAACTGTGCCGTTTCAAACCACAACCTGCAATTTCCCTATTCATCTGTGTTGATTCGAGATTATTCGACAAAGGTTCATTCTTGCGATAACTCATCAGCAGTCAAAGGCAAATTCCTAGAGTTGGGAGCACACTCGAAGGCGGGTGAGTGCAGATTGCGCATTAGCATTTGCGGATCGGCCAGTGCATACTGAGCGAGATTGTAGGAAAGAAAGAGACAGTGTAACACTCTCTCTCTCTCTCTGTCTGTCTCTGTGCGCCTTGGTTTTACTCACTCGCCTTAGTATACTCCTTCCTCTCGCTCAAGCCGCTTATCCCTTGTGTCGTCCCATCGTCTACTACCTTGGTAATTTTACATGTGATTTCTATTCTTCTGTCGGCCCACATTCAGGGGAGTATTCATTTTAATGTGTATGGAGAACGTTACATTAACTAATAGATTATCTGGGCCCTTGGGGCAAAGTAAGAATTCTTTATTGACCAATATTAATATAGGGGTAGTTGTATATTTTCTGAGATTAGCTTATATTATATATTGCTATAATTTCCATGATTAGATGCCGCACCGCATTTTAAGAAACTCAAAGTATAGTTAGAAAACATTATAAAGAAATGCGAAGCTGTCATCTAACTCGTAAACGAAAATGATTTTAAGAGTTACACCCCTTAGAGCTGATGGAAGACGTTCCTATTTTCCTCTACCGGTCCCAAACCTGAACCATAGCAAAAAGCGACTACAACGTATCTAGCAACAGTAACAAAGTTTCTTAGACCTGTGGCAGGCTATAAGCTAAACAATAAAAAGAAAAACGATGATATCAGAACGTAGTGAGATGTTTTTCAACAAATGAAAAACTCTCTGAATACAGAACAAAATGGGAAGAATACTTAAGACGACCTGAAAGCACCAAGTTCCTATATTACATAGCCAGAGGCAAAATAAGTCTAAGCACCAAAAATCGAGGTGATCGCAGTATTCGTTTTAAGCCTCGACGGGCAAGGATGCCTAATCCCTGAAAGAAGACGGCGAAAACGACGATAATTTATGCGGCTCAGAGATTACCTGAGATAAGCATACTGTATCTTACAATCCATCACCTTCAAAGATTACAAAACTGAAACAGAATGTGCATGTACTTGTATATGCATTTGCAAATTTAAAAATATGTTTCCTATTTATAAAACAATTATATTAATATTTAAAACATTCCACTAGATAAACATCGAGTAAGCGAGGTTTCATTTTCTGTAATGTTTTTTACTTTTTCTACTACGTATAGTAAATAGGGGAAGTATTGTATTCCACCCAAAAATTCGATACCGAGATTTCACCGGAAATACATGTTTTGAGACCCTTGAATCCAAAAAAAGCACTTTTGGAAACATGTCCGTGTGTGTGTGTGTGTGTCTGTGAACAGCATAACTCAGAAACGAACAGTCGGATAAACACCAAACTTGTTATTTAGGTTCAATATCTTCCAGAGATGTGCCACGAAGTTTTTCAAGAAAATCCCCCACCCCAGATTACCCTTTACATGGAACATTTTTCGAAAATTTTAATTTTCTCAAAAATGGCTCTAACGATTTTGATTAAAATATCATGTGTTTCAGATATTTTCATGACAAATAAAATGCATATCTTGAACTTTCTGGGAATGTGTCCAAAAGTATTGTTCATTGTGAACGACTTTTGCATAACTGGTAAGCCATAAGAGATAGACAAAATTTTACTACTCAAAAGATGTAGATCGCGTTAAAATACACAATTTATGCCATATACATTTATTTTGTTGAGTGAACCATTTTCCAATATTGCTTGTTATTCTCTTAAATTTTTCAATACTTATTTTCTCAAATGGGAATTCGTTATTCATTTTTTGTCTTGGATATGCAAAGAGAACTATGGCTAAGAGAATGGTGCTGCACATAGCAACGAGCTATTAACAGTAATGTCTATGGTTAAAAGCTATTGCATTTCTATATTGCCCTTGTAAATATATATTCCCCTTACATCTACAAGAAAATTAGCAATAAGATATAGTCTGCAAATGTTTATCTCGATTAACATGAAGTAGATGGAGAATAAGCGTTTGTAAAAATAGTTTGTACAATAGTAGGGAAAGTCATGTGAGTGTAACACATCAGAATCTTTAGTTAGAAACAAGCAACTTTAGTGTGGTACAAATTGCGTATCATTTGTATAAAAATTCCAAGCATGTTTGGCAATAAACAAACAATGAATATATTAATGAGGGTTATTGCTGATAATCTATTTATAAAGAAAGTAGGCTTTTTACTAAACACATATATATGTGTGCGTGCGTGTGTGCGTGCGTGCGTGCGTGCGTGCGCGCGTGCGCGCTTTTAAAAAAATACAAACGAAAATTACATTAAAAAATCTTGTGACATATCCATAGAGCTTTCTCTTCCAATAACAAATTCATATCTGCGTTGTATATTATTGTATGCATATGTAAGTGATTCTTTCATCCACGTTACGTTACTCACGGAAAATATTTGCTCAGGAATTATTTCAAATTAAGCCATAAGCGCTCATTTATAACGTATGGATCGAGCATTCAAAAGTTTATTCGTGGTAAGAAAAACATTTGTAATAGAAAAGAAAGAAACAAACAAACAAAGAATACAAAATGTGTATGTCCGTTAGATGACGCACTCGCACTTGGGAAAAGTTACAAGCTTGCAAAATGGAATACTTCGAAAACGGCTAGGTTACGCAAAAGTTAACTTGATAAAAATTGTGTATTTTAATGAGCTCTATATTTCTCTAGAGTAACATTTTTTTTGTACGTCATGATTTCATAGTCTAGCAAAATAATGCAAAATGTAATCAAATAAACGGGACCGAAAGAGAATAAATTGATAAAATTTCTGTATTTAAATGGTCTCAAATTTTTCTAGAGTAAGTTTATTACTTATACCTCATGATTTACTAGTAAGGCAAATCATAAAAAAAAATCTAATAAACGAGTCTTCACAAGATATTCACAGACAATTCAAGATACAAATATTTATTTCTTATGCTCCTATGTCATATTTTACAGCTAATTTTGATAAATTAAAAGTAAGAAACGAAAGAATGTTGTATAGTTTGGAAGAGAGAGTTTTCTTTAAAATCTCTATGTCACATCCTTGGAAAATACTGCACTTAAATACGAAGTTTGAGGTTTACCCTAACTTCCCTTTTATGGTATGCTGTTCTCTCTCTCTCTCTCACACACACACACACACACACACACACACACACACACACACCTTTTTAAATGCTTTTATTTGTTCAGGACCTTCAAAACGTGTTATTTCCGGTGAAACCTCGATATGAAATTTTTTAGTAGAATTCATTTCCTTTACTTACTAAAGGTAGTATTAAACAGTAACCTTCAAAATCTGAACATCTTAAGGAATCGTGTTTCGTTCCTCCTTATGTATCGACTTGTGTACCCATGTAGTGAACAGCCTACATTGCAATATCCTTGCGAGTAAGATAACAAAGGATATTGTAGCGGGCGGATGTAGCACTTCCCGTATACGCTTGATATCTCACCTTGATGATGAGCTCCAGGTTGAAGTTCCCAGAAGTTCTCTGCCTCAGCCGTCTGTCAGTAGCTGTGAATAAATTTCTATTCCTAGCTCTCTGTACCTCAGGATATTGTGGGTGAAGGCAATTAATAAACTTAACTCCTTTAATTATTTGATTTATTCTAACACAAATTATCGAAGTGGTTAGGAACTGTTCCCCAGATGAAATAATCTATAAGATGTATTATAAATATTCCCACTTCTTTGAATGTTGCAGTGGACCTATCTATGTTACTCGCTATCTCCCCCACCCACAATCACACCGTTACAACACCTTGCTATTATGACGTTAACTTTCGTTAACGTGCCTTTTGTGCCTTTTTACCTAATCTTTATGTCGGCTCGTTATTTATTTGGCGTACTATGAGAAATAAATCGTTCACTTTTAGAAATCAAGATTCTGTCGGATTCCTTTGATAAAACCTAATATCTCGGTCTCACTCACGATTCTCTTTCTATCATCTGACTCTTTTTTCAACTCCCTTGACTTTCTAGGAATTCGTACCCTTATCTCCGTCCTTGTTTCTCCTCGGACCTCTCTCTCAGCTCGATGTTATTTTGCCTAACTTGTATCCATCAGCGTATGTATGTTGGTGGACTTTTAACCCATGCTGCTAGCTCGCTTCCTAGTTAACTACAATGTTTCTTACATCTGCCTACATTTTATGGTACAAGTTATCTTACAGTGCTATATTATTTTATTACATTTTCTTTCTTGATTATTCCTATAATTTCCCTTAATTTACATTGCTTGTCCTGTCGATTGTATGTTCTGCTGCAATCTCTTTACATCTCCCGAACCGGTTGTCCTGTTTTATAAGCCGACCGAGACGATACACACATCTCGGTTTCCAACTCTCCTGCTAATTTGGACATCATAGCTATCTGAGCTATATGTATCTGAAACACAGTCACTTTAAATAAGCTTCTTCCCACCCGGATTGGACTACACCCGTTCCGGTCTCTCATCTGCTCTCTCTAATGCTTCTTGGCCTTCCAACCATTGTGTCTTCTAGGCTTATAGCTTAAAACTTGTTTAGGGATTCCTTCGTCAGTCATTCGTAAAATATAATGTACCCATTTTTGCTTACAGTCTTGTATTTGTTTGTGTAATGGTTAAACTCCCTATTTCTTCTCTTAGTTCTTCGTTAGGAATATGTTCTCTTGTACATCCCTTTACTGCATGTAGGAATCTCGTTTCTAATGCTTGGATTTTACTTTTCTCTTTTACTTTGAGAGTTCCATGGCTCGCTTCTGTAGAGTATTACAGGTAGAGCCGTTACTGAATAAAATCTCAATTTTTCTCCTTTCTAGTTTTGTTTTCTGGATGTTCTGCGTGTTGTTCCCCAACTTCCTTACAATTTTTGTAGATTTTTCTATCTATATGGATCATCTTGCACTATCCTATCAGTCACATTGAATATTTTGTACAAAAAAGCATGTACCAAAAGAGCGAAGTTATAAAGACAACCCTTTAATAACAGTCATAGCACTACACTAGGTTCTGAGTTCCATGTAGTCAAAATTTAACTGGAGCAAAAGGTAAATGCTAAATATGCGGATTAAGGTATAATTTAAATCTTCAAATGCATATTCAAAGAATCATATATTTACTTTATATTTTTTGGGCGTTCGTACACAACCTTCAGAGAAGGGAATGCAGGCCAGGTAAAGAAGTTGGAGTAGGTGCTTGTAACGTGACTTCGCTCTGAACAAAAAAAAACCCAAGCCACCTAGGCCTTACACAAATGTCTCAATTGTAGAAGCTCGTAACTCTGATAAAATACACGCGAGAATTGAAGCAGAACTAAAAGTTAAAACTTTAAAGAGTAGCCCAGCGAAGCAACAAATTGGACAGGGCTGTGTCTGCACGGAGGTAACACTGAATAAAACACCCAAGAATATAACAATTTACATAATCTCTCATCAATTAATAATTTAGCAACAATAATGTAATATAGATAAAAGTTGATAATCCCCACTAAAAAAACAATAAATGCCACGAAAACATAACAGTTTAGGCAAAATATAGAAACAGACAATTTAATAACAATAATATAACTAAAATATAACAAGTTAAATAGACTCTAAACTTTAATAACGTGAATAAATTCTGAAAATTGCCAAATTACAGGTACGTTACAAACGGCTTATTTCCCGTCTGTGACTCTGGCTTCTGGCTAAATATTTACGTTAGAGATGTACGTAATATATGAAATGTGCAATGAGAAAAGGCAAGATAACCTAGGCAGTCAGGGTAGCACAAAGCTGCCCAAAAACAATCCAGAAAGAAATTAAATTAAATTGAGTATTTATGGACTTACTTTAACTATTGTGGTCCTTAGCATCTCATTCTATATTGGGCGTAAAAGACCGGTAATTTTGCTCAGAGGCCTCTTTATCAGGCTTGAGGTTCCTTTACGTGCCGTAAATCTACGACACGGGACCACCGGCTTTACTTCCCTTCCGAAGGAAGCCACGCTAAGAATCTTTACGCCCAAAAAATCCATCGCCCTCCGCCGGGTTTGAACCCGTGACCTCGGGAACTAGAGGCTAGCATGGTAACCACTACACCACGGAGGACGACATCCAGAAAGAAATTTACGCAATTCGAGAAACTTACCCGGAAATCTGGACACGTACTCGTATGTCAAGGAGCACTAAAACTAAGCCTTCTTAACGCAACCTCGATGGAAATAAAAACAACTGATAGTGGCGCCGCAACCGGCGAAAAATAGAACATAAACATGTAGAATATAGCGAACTGTCGCATTGGAAAACCTTAATTTCAAATGTCCTGCGCCGTCACGTCAAGCCTAGATATTGTAAGTGCTTTGTTTGTTTTATTGTAGAATCATCTATCACTGTAGTTTCATTTTAAAAGCGTCATACAATATCCAAAAAATAAATTCCTGTGAAAACCTATGTTTATAAAATAAGAACATTTACTTTAATATTAAAAATATCTGTGTAGATAAATGAATCCCTCTAGTTCACCAGATGTTAAAGGTCCTCCTTCAAGTTCTTGTTCTTTTATTTCTCTTTCGGCGGTGTTGAAGTGAGAACGGTCCTGACGGAGAGGAAGAAATATGAATTCATTGTGCGATATCAGATGGTTGTGAAGAAAGTAGGGTAGAGCGCAAGGGAATTGCTATGTAAATGAGTCTCATAATTATAGCAATATTCGCTCATACCCTCTCTCACATACGATAGTAATGGAAATCAGGTTGTTAGAAAGCACTTGAGGTTCTGCTTCCAGCTGTGAGAGCATATCATGATGCGAATGTGCAATACAGGTCGTTATTTCACCCTTCTCCCTCTCTTATCTTCACCAGCCTTTTGTCCTTTAGGGCATCTTACAGCTTCAGATGCCTCTCAGTAGCCACTCGTCTTGCCCGTTCTCTAGGAAATAAAAGCAGAAAACGAACGAAAACAGAGTTCAGGAATCGTTCAAGTGTTTCTTATTAAATTAAGATATATTCTTATAGGAGGTAACAGACTTCAGCAACAACTACCTTCTTCTCTGAAATTAAATGTGATTAAGTATCTCTTATCTGGCAGGGCATCTAAAGAAGGGGTTTAAAATAGGGGTAATTTTTAAAAATCCTGATTAGATTATAATTTTTATTCACACCTAAGCATACGCATAGTTTTGTGCAGATTGTTCAAATGGTGCAAACCTTACATAAGGGGTTGAAAATATGAGTAGCGGAGGTTTTAGATTTGTGAGCTAAACTAGACAAATAATGTAGTCAATAAGGATTAGGATTAGTTAAAGGAGGGGACATCTAACACCTCGACCCACACAGGGATCTTCTGTGATACACCCCCTGGAGGATGAGATGAAGGAATCGCAGGAGATGTATGGGCTGCTGGAGGACCAGGACGCAGATACGCAGAGTTTTCTAAGAGTTACAGGCTTGATCACCCGGCCTGAGAGCGCTCCCAAGCCAACGGAGATAGGAGAAACCTCAACCAGCAGCGGAGGCTCGAACGGTCGCCATCTGATGGGGCCAAGAAGAAGTTCCAACGCACAAATCTCTGCGTCATCTATCCGCATCCGACAGCACACATCCCCAAAGTCAAACTGTCACGTGAAAGAGGAAGATAAAGCGAGAGGAACTGTGTAGTCTATAAAGAGTTTTAAATAACTGGCAAGTGTATTTTTGAAAACCTTAGAGATAACAATTGAAAATAAGAGTCGGCTAGTTTTTTGAACCTGTAAGGTAAACTATCAGTTATCCTATAGTATAATTTACAATATTTTGACCAGATAGATTAAGCAGTACAGAT
This sequence comes from Deroplatys truncata, assembly GCA_030765065.1. Lineage (NCBI taxonomy): Eukaryota > Metazoa > Arthropoda > Insecta > Mantodea > Mantidae > Deroplatys > Deroplatys truncata. The sequence goes on along the minus strand of CM060976.1, from coordinate 46,538,734 downwards.
TTCTACACAAGGGCATCAAAATATTATATAGTAGCTTTTAGAGTTCTAAAGCAACCTATAATTTTCGTTGGCGTATATATAATGCAGATTTTGAGAAGATGTAGGGTAGCTTATTTTTTCCAAAATCTAAAATCCAGATTTACCAAGTTTCGTTCAAAGTCATACCAAAGATACTCCTTGATGATGAAGTTCGAGGAAATAAGAGGAACATTTGATATGAACACGATAATGAACCCCCTGTGCACCAAATCAGGGTTAATAAGTTTCAAGACTGTCCATTTACACCTTTGGGCTGAAGGTCATTAGAAATCTTGTCGCATTCGCAATAAAGTTCCAAAAAATATACTCTGTTTCCTCTAATATTTCATTAATACAATTAGATTCGTAAACATCTTGTGCTATGTTCACGTGACTAGAGCTAGGACAAATATCCACTGAGCAAGGAATCAACGCAACTATCACTCTACTAGTACACGTGACATCGTACTGAACACACGGATCCAGGGCTGTACAGCTGACAGTTATTAGTTCGCTTGCGTTACTGGTATGGTAGAGTCTCTCTCTGCGAGCTCTATGTTTATGTTCTGTTCTACCCTTGACGCTACTGGTTACAATTCCAGGTTACCTGTGAGGCCCCTTCCCCTCCCCGCACTGTCTATACAAATTCGCAGCTTGCACACATTGTAAGCCAAACATACTTTCTCTACTCTCTCGTCTACACGTTATGCTTATAAAGTCTCATTCTTCTGTCTACTTCTTGTTAATTGAGATAAACTTTCATTACACATTTTATTCTAGGTATAAGGATACAGTAGTCCAAAGTAATAGTCAGATTCTCTTTGCATAACCACGAGAGAGAGAAAGAGAGAGAGAGAGAGAGAGAGAGAGTGAGAGTGAGAGAGAGAGAAAGCGAATGACAACAAAATTATAAGTGTTTAAAAACTAAAACCAACTTAAAAGATTGTCTGGGAAATGATTAACGCTACAAAAATTTGTATTTTATACAAATTTCGTTTTTTAAATCTACATGTTTTGTGTAATAAGATATTTGTGTATCTCTTAAGGTTCACCAATTGTACAAAAGTTATTCAGAATGAAAAGGACTTCACAAGCTATTCGCAAAAGTTTCAAAACATACTTTTTTGTCGTGCAAATATATTAAAATAACGGTATTTTAATTGAGACCTTTAGAACCATTTTAGATAAAATCAAAAATAGTGAAACACTTTGCATGTACAGGGTAGTTTTGGGTAGGGGAATTTTCTTAAAAATCTTATTGTCTCAACCTTGGAAGATGCTTGACTTCCTGTTTTATAATTCAGAGCCTCAAAACGTGAATTTCCGGTGAAATCTAAATATAGAATTTTTAGGTGAACTTGCAATACTTCCTTTACTTACTATAGATAAGTTAAAATAATTGTATTACTTCATCAAATTCTGTTTCAGTAGCATGGTACACAATGCATAAAATACACGAATACGAGGGCATTAGTCGTCTCATTCTGTTAACTGTTAAGTCATGATAGTGTATTATTTATCCAATACAGTAGGCTATGATACATAGTGTTTGTTTGGCCACAGCTTAGCATTCTTTTTCACTTTTGTACTTTCATCTGCTCTTTGAAATTGAGAAAAGAGCTAAAACAATTTGAAAAATACGATGCGTCATTTTCACATGACTATCTCTGCCCTATATCGTTATAAGTGGTTACACAAGCTATTCCTGCAAATGTTATTTTCCTATCTACTTCATTTTAATGAAGATAAACCTTTGCAAGAAATAGCTACATTACACATTTCATTATATAGGGTGGATAAGCAAGACTGTACAATATTTCCAAAACTAAGCGTTGTAGAAAGAAATGTCTTTAATACATTTGCTTGATATTATGGGGGAAAGTAAATACCATTAGCCGTGTTTTGTTTGAGGGACGTTATGATCGTCATTTTAGAGTCAATTTAATTTTTTAAACAGGAATCTACATTTTGTGTGTTATTTTCTCATTACAAAATGGGTTATAAAATGTTTATTTTGCGATGAGGAATAAGGAAACAAAATTAAAAATTATGGTTACGAAACCTAACTTGGCCCTCAAATGACTATACATGGATGGTCCTCATTCCATTCCGCTCTTCGTACACAGCCACTCAGAATTTTCGTTATTTAAGTTGGTGCAAGAACAACTGCAAAGTGCTTTATGCAAATGTTTAGTTTTTTTACGAGTGAATAAACAAATAAAAAAGGTAGTTTCCATTGGAAAAAACAATTAAATTGAACCCTAAAATGACCATCCCAACTCCTGCAAATAACAGACGGCTAATGACATTTAATTTCTACCATAATATCAAGCAACTTTTATTGAAGACATTTCTTTCTATAACCTTAGTTTTGGAGATATTGTAGTCTCAACTTGGTCCATCCTGTATAGACAAACGGAATAGCGATAGTCAAATGTTACAGAACTGGACGGTATTTCCCGGCCTTAAATTCCATACTCTTTCCATGATATCGCGAGAAACAACTGAATATAGAAAGGACTTGAAAAGAATGATAAACTATTGAACAATTTAAACCATGAACAACGGATATGTCGGAAAGAGTTTACGGCACAAAAAGTATTTAAAATAAACTGTGTGTTTTAAAGAGATCTACATTTGTTGTGTAGTACGTTTTCGTCTATTGCTTAAGGTTTACGAGTTACACAAGATTGTACAAAATTCCTTCCGAATAAAGATGACTTCATAGTTTGTTCCAAGAAAATTCAAGATATACTTCTAGTTTGTCATGTAAATATTTTAATATACTGTATTTTAATCAAAATCGTTAGCCATTTTTGGGGAAATAAAACATTTCGAAAATGTTCCATGTAAAGGGTAGTTGGTGATGGAATTTCTTAAAAATCTTCGTGTTGCATCTTTGGAAGATACTGAACTTAAATACCAAACACACGCACGGACCGTTTGCTGAAACTGCTCTTTTGGATTCAGGGGTCTCAAAACGTGTATTTCTGGTGAAATCTTGATGTTGAATTTTTGGATGGAATACAACACCTTCTGTACCTTCTCTGTAAGTGGTAGAGAAAGTCATAACAATTTTTCGAAAAGTCCTCAAGCATACCGATTATTTAGGGTGGTGTGTTCAGGAACAAACCAAACTAAAGTGCACAATCTGAATGGAACTTTCGGACTTTGCTGTATGAATTCACTTGTTAAGTTTGGCACACATACAAGCATTATATTCGATTTAAATGCTAGTTCCAACACACTTGATGTGAACACTTGAATATGCTTTTCACAGATACACACTGGCCTTATTAAAAATATGTTTGGGGGGGAGGGGTTAAGGGAAGCCTCAAACATGTATTCCCAGTGAAATCTCGATTTGCAATTTTTGGATGGAGTGCAACATTAGGCACGGGTAGACAGTTTAATAAATGATAGTGAGTAAAGAATCTTGTATGAATGTAACATCAGAATATTTAAAGATGTTTTCCAACTATACTATTTCTGTGCTAACGCTTTATATAAAGTTGTTTCATGACATCCAACCAACATGTGCTCGAAACAGGAAGCCCTGCGTCATACCAAAAAAAAAAAGATTCTGATGTGTTGCACTCACATGATTTTCTCTACTCTTGTACAAACTATTTCTACAAATGCTTATTTTCCATCTACTTCATGTTAATCGAGATAAACATTTGTAAAAAACTATCTTATTGCTAATTTTGTTGTAGGTGCAAGGGGAGTATCGTAGCCTTTAAGCGATGGTCAAATATTTTAAGAGCTGGTTGCTATGTGGAGTATTCCATTCTCTTTGCATGTCCAGGATATAAAAATAAAAACCAATAACAAATCCCCATATGAGATATAGTATGAAACGGAAAATTCAAACAAATAACAGGGACTACCTTGGAAACGATTCACTTCACAAAAAAATTATATGACATAAATTGTGTCTTAACCAGCTCTAAATTTTTGTAAAGAAAATTCTTGTTTATCTCTTACAGTTTACCAGTTATTAAAAACCCATTCAGAAAAGGGGGACTTTGGAGACATTCCCAGAAAATTCAAGATATATACATTTCATTTATCATGAAAACATCTTAAACATATAATACCTTAATCAAAATCATTCAGAGCCATTTTTGAGAAAATCAAAATTTTCGAAAAATGTTCCATGTAACTGGTAGTGGGAGTGGATATTGCATGTTGGCTTTTCGTTTTTGAATTATGCGGTTCATAGACAGACACGCAGACACACGCGGATATGCTAATTCCAAAAAAAATTTATTTGGATTCTGGGCACCTCAAAACATGTATTTCCGTGAAATCTCGGTATCGAATTTTTGAGTGGAATGCAATAGTTCCCCTACTTACTTTACATAGTAGAGAAAGTAATAAGGAAAGGAAAAGAAGTTCGATAATTGCTAAACTTTGGTCAGGCCGACTTAAAATGTGAAAGTATACACGAGATACAAATGAGTGTATTGTGCCTTAAGCTGCGAGTTGTTTTTAGTTTTTCTTTGATGAGAAAGGGAAAACAAAATGAAACATAAAGAAAAACAATTAGTAATTCAAATCTGGATATGCTAAAAGAATGCCATATTTTAAATGAAAAACACAGACCTTAATTAAAATCAGTCAGTGCTGCAGGTTAAAAACTATATTAAAATTGCTTGCGTATAAGGTAACTGGCATTTTCAAACACAAATGTTATAACTTCCATGCATTGCCAATAATATTATTACTGATTCTTCAAACATTGTTGAAATCTGTTTCATTCTTGTATATGTTTCCTCTTCATATTAAATTCTATCCACTTATATCACCTTTAAATAAACGGAAAAAAACAGTTTAGAAGAACAGTGATCTTAGGTTTTATCTTTATTAACGTAAATGTTAATGTAATTTCCCCATTGCAGGGGAATAATAACGTATTTACATTATGATTTTATTTAATCTTCGCCAACCTCCTCTGTAATTAAAGTCCATTATTTGTTTAACTGATAGTTTTTTATGATTATTTTGTGCGTAATTGAATTCGTTTCATATGCTGAAAATTTTAATATGCTTAAATTAACCATTCGGCGGCAACTTTAATTAGTTTACAGATTCATATGTGTACAAAATACATAGAGGTATGACATTATTAGCTAATAATGTAGCGCCCTTCAGTTTGGCTTTAATATTTCGAAACCAGTGCACGAAATGAATACAACGAAGATAATAGCTGTTCGTCATTTTGAATGTTTGTGATAGAGCGTTAAATTTAACGCATTCCTTCAGTGGTATTGTCGTCTAATCCAGGAGTTCTACTGCTTATGGCTAGGTACAGGATTTTAATCCAAAGACTTATTTCTTCTCTGTTGTCAGAAAGCATGCTCACTTGGTATGCGAGTTAATTACTAAAATTCCAACAATTTAAACAATCGAATTAATTGTTCTTTCACACAGTAAGTCGTCATTGGGGTATGACATTTCAATATAATTGACCTAATATTGGTTGTACTATAAAGCCCGGGACTTAAGTACTTACAAAGAACGTAAGTCGCCATTGGGGTATGACATCTCGATACAATTTGAAATCTCCTTGTGGTTTACCGGGAAAAATGCGAATCAGTTGGAGACTTTAATGTCGTGTCGGCATGTTGCCATGGTAGCTCAGTGGTTAGAGCAACCGGACGGAGACCGGGAGATCCGTGGTTCAAATCCGGGCTATGGCATTGAATTTTTCAGTCATCTGATTCTACCTTTCCAATTTAAACAATATTTTATGTTGATAATAGTTTCATTCCCCACAAGTCATGTGTAGAACAAGGTTGGAAAGGTGGATTAGATTGTAAAGCGGAGGAGATTCGGCACCGATCCAGGAATGAAGATATTTTACCGACGCTCCAGGAGGAAGGGATGAGGTAAATGCAGACACCGGGCGACCGGAACTAGGAGTGACGGCATCGCAATGATAGTATCCCTATAGTTTCCGGATTGAGACAGGTAGACCGGGGATCCCTCTCCAACGACCCCAAAGGGGCAGTCCTTATAACCCGGCAACAAACTCAAGGCCTAGGGACGGAGAAAATTCACAGAGAGCATCCTTTTTCCCTACCACGCTGCACCGAAATACCATTGCCGACACTTCCAACCCAGAAACACCAAAATGGGGTGAAGGGTGAATGAAACGAAATGGAGGGACAGGAAATTCGGAGATGAAAGAAACCACTGCAGCATTCGCCTGACAATCCGGGAAACCCCAGAAAAAACCACGGGTCAGAGAAGCGTCGCTGGGAATCGAACCCAGGACCTCTCGAATGCGGGTTACAGACGTTACCACCTGAGCCATCCCACTCGATAGGTTGGAAAGATATATTAAGACTGAAAAATGCAATGCCATAGCGGGGATTTGAACCACTGATTTTCCGGTTTACACACGGTAGAAAAAAATTAATCATAATTGATTGACCTAATAGTTTGTTAAATTATGAAGCCCGGACTTAAGTACTCACGTTGTTAGTCTACATTGGGGTATGTCATCTGAAAATGAATATGAGATTCGCTTGTGGCTCACTGGGAAAGATGCATGTCAGTTTGGGAATTTAACGCCATGTCGGTATGTTGCCATGGCAGCTCAGTTGGTTAGAGCAGCCGGACGGAAACCGAAGATCCGTGTATCAAATCCCGGCTTATGCTGCAAATAACGCATATTTTATCTGTTTTTAATAAACATAAATTTTTAGCAGTTTGCAAATTATGCGCATATTTGCATGTTTTACATGTATATTTTATAAATATATTACTTTCTCTACTACGTATAATAAGTAGGGGAAGTATTGCATTCCACCCAAAAATTCGATAGCGATATTTCACAGGAAATACATGTTTTGAGGTGCACTGAATGCAAATAAAGCATTTTTGGAAACGTGTGTGTGTGTGTGTGTGTGTGTGTGTGTGAACAGCATAACTCAGAAACGAACAGTCACATAAGCACCAAATTTGGTATTTAGGTTCAGTATCTTCCAGAAATGTGACACGAAGGTTTTCAAGAAAATCCCCCACCCCAGATTACCCTTTACATGGAACATTTTTCGAAAATTTTAATTTTCTCAAAAATGGCTCTAAGGATTTTGAATAAAATACCATAAGTTTAAGACATTTTTATAGCAAATGAATTGGATATCTCGAATTTTCTGAGAATGCCTCCAAAAGTATTCTTCATTGTGAACGACTTTTGCATAACTGGTAAACCATAAGAGAGGGACAAAATTTTACTACACAAAAAATGTAGATCGCGTTAAAATACACAATTTATGTATACATATTTTTTGTTGTTGAGTGAACCATTTTCGAGATATTGCGTGTTATTCCCTTAAATTTTCTAATACTTATACTTCTTCTGAAATAGGAATTCGTTATTCATTTTTTTTCCTGGTAATGCAAAGAGAATGGAATACTCCACATAGCAACCAGCTCTTAAAATATTTGACTATCGCTTAAAGCCTACCATTTTCCCCTTGCACCTACAAGAAAATTAACAATAAGATTAACATCTCGATTAACATGAAGCATATTGAGAATAAGTGTTTGTAAAAATGGTTTTACAAGAGTAGAGAATGTCATGAGTGTAATACATCAGATTTTTTATGTTATTTTGTCTGCATATTTGATTTACAAATACATATTTCTGAATATGTACCATAGAGTCAGCCTTGGAATTTTGCTATACTGATGGTAACTCATACGCAAAGCAAATCAAAAGTCGTGTCGCATCGGTGAATCCCGACCATATCTGGTTGCGGTAAGGTATTCTTATAATTAAGTTTAAGGGTGGTAATTATACTTATATGTATTATTAATATTTGTTTATATTTTTAAAATCTGATGTGTTACATTCACATAATTTTCTCTACCCTCTGTGTTTATTGGTGGATATACAAACTATTCTTACTAAAGCTAATGTTTCTATCTACTACATTTTAATCCAAATAAACCGTTGCAGAAATAGCCACTTACACATTTCGTTATCGAACAAAGCGAACAGCGATAGTCAAATGTTTAAGAACTGGATGCTATATGCGGACCTTAAAATTTCATACTGTTTCCATGTAATCGCGAGAAACAACTGAATGTTGGCAGGACGTTAAGAGAATGGCCAGGAAGTGAACAATTCGAAACTTTAATAAAATTAGTCGAAATAAATTGTGTGTTTTAGAGAGATCTGTATTTTTTGTGTAGTACGTTTTCGTCTATCGCTTAACGATACAAAATTACACAAAATTATTCGAATGAACAGGACTTTCCACGCTATTCTCAGAAAATTCAAGAATATAAATTTTATTTGTCATGTAAATAATGAGGTATTTTAATCAAAATCATTAATCATTTTTTAGAAAATCAAAAATTTCGAAAAATGTTCATGTAGTTTGGGGTAGGGAATTTTCTTGAAAACCTTCGTGTTGCATCTTTGAAAGGCTACCGAACGTAATTACCAGGTGTTTTATTTATCCTACCTTTTGTTTTTAAGTTATGCTGTTCACAGACACACACAGAGACCTCTTTCTAAAAATGCTTTTTTTGGATTCAGCGGTTCCCAAAGCATGTATTTCCGGTGAAATCTCGCTATCGAATTTTTGGGTGGATTAGGCCAATCGGCCTGTTCCGGTCTCTATCCATCTTAGTCTAGGTCTTCTCGGAGCTCTTCTGCCTGTATGTCTGTAGTATAGCATCCTTTTTGGAATCTTTGAGCTGTCTGTAGATGTTCTTCCCAATTTCCACTACATTCAATCATTTTATCCTGTATTGCTAATATATTTAATTTGTCCCGTATTTTTTGGCTTATTTTATCTAATCTTGTGTGTCCTAATAATACTCTTAGGAATTTAATTTCGATATCAGGCATATAACTTTCTGTCGTTATGCCTAAGATTCACTACCAAGCAATAGAACTGGTACTGCCATCATTTTATAAACCTTCAGTTGAGGACGACCCGCGTTGTTTATGATGTTCTTTTTATTTTATCATACGTTAACTGATATTTACTCATGTTATATATCGTTATACATGAACGTTCCACCCAGATAATTGTAATGTTGAACCTGTTATAAAATTTTAACTCTTATTAAGTTTTACCCTGTAATTCCACGGTCTTTGAACTGAGATATTAAAATTATATTCTCTACATACCTGATGAAACTTGTGAGTTGCTTTCTGAAGATTCAGTTTTTTGTTATGTATAATTACTAAATTATTTGCATGTATGAAAACATTTAAGATTAGTTCCTGCTGCTAATATTCCAGTGTGTATCCATTCTATCCATCTTCATAAGATGTCGTCTATATAAATATTAAAGGGTGTAGGTGATAATACACACCCTTGTCTCGTCCCTTGGTTAGTTACCATGCATTCCCCTTTAGAATAAGATATATTGAGCCTAAAATAGGTACGTTGGTATAAACCTTATATGCATTTTATTATATGCACGGAGTATCCACGTTTCTCCAATACCTCCCACAGCTTCTTCCTATCAACTATAAAAAACGTCCTTTGGTACGGTGAATATGGCGGAAGGAGCACCTACTTTAGCGGATAAAAACTCCGTAATAAGCCCGGGGAGAGGAACCCTGAGCTGGGAGAAAGCAATCCTCTATGGATAGAAAGCTCCTGATCCTCGATATTGGGGGTTGTGTATCTGGGTTGGTGTCCCGTCCACGTAAAAAGAAATCACTCATAAGTCTAATCATGATTTGAAGGTTTTTCTATTTTGCATCATTGTTTTGTGCACCAACTGGTAACCCAGAATCATTAGTTTTCTCTCTTTCCTTAACACATTTACATTCTCACTCATAACTCCATCCTCCACTTGGGAATCGAAGCCGGGACCTCCAGATTTGGAAACTAACATGCCAACCAATAGACCATAGAGGCAATCTCTTAAATTGTTGTACGATGGTCCAGGAGGCTTTAATTAATCCTCCCCTTCTGTATGATACCGGAATTATTAACGCGTAAGATTAATAATTTTATAAACACATGACAGGGACATAGATAATTGCAATAAATATGTTCCATATATTAAATCAATGCATAGTGGTAGAAGAGAGAATTACAGCTTTTAAGTGAAAAAGGAAGTCAGTACTAGGCAAATTACGTGTTCAGGAAAAGCAATTAGAAGGCAGAGTAGCTAAGGCTATTAGGTTTCGGCGAACTCGATCAACAAGATATCAATTAGCCCAAAATTCAATCAATAATGTGTGCTCGATCGTGTAGGTTTGTTCACAATGGGTGCACAGACCATTTTGGATATCCCAGTCCTTTTAAGATTGCTATATTGCATTAGATTATTAGATTAGACTAAAGTAAGGTAGATTTAAGTGCGGAGGAGGATTTTGGCACTGAAACAAACACGTAGAACACCTATTGTATCTACTGAATCCCACGAGAATTAGTGGTGCAGCTAAGAGGATAGAGGGCGACCATAACCATTGCGGCAGACTCGGAATGCAGGCGGAGCCCCTAACGAATCCAGGGTGAGATCCCGAACCCGGAAGGATACCCACATTAGCCTCCCTCCCCAAGGAGAGTTATCTCTGGAGATTCGTCATATATCGAACTTCTGGACAGACAGTTACTTAAAACTAATTACAAAGCCATACGCCTCGCCACCCGTCCACTTGCCTGATCCTCTGACCCTGAAACGTGAGAAGTAAATGGAATGACAGGAAAATTCACTGCATTAAAGGTCAGAGTGGCTGATCTTCCGGGACCTTCCGAATACGTGTCCCACACGTTACCATTGAGGCATCTCGCTCGGTTAAGACAGATAAGAAAAGAGCCATGGTTTCTCCGCTTGATGCTTAGGCAGTAGAATGTTTTATGTTCATAGGTCTGCATTCCATACATAGTTTCAATCCGGGCTCAGTTGCTCCATCCAGTCAACATTTATAACATGGCTTTCATGCACCTCAAACCACTTGTCCAAAATGCTCTTTTCCCTTTATGGTTTTCTGGCTTTCCGTTTAATCTCCTTGCTCTTCTATACATTCGTTCTCTTGAAAAAACATTCTTGTGGTAATTCGTAAAATTATGGTTGTGGTCCTCTGGCCTTTTGCTACTTTTAGTGTAATTTTCCTCTTTACCATTCCAATTTTGTCCTATATTTCTCGACAATCATTCCATTCAAACATACTGGGCAGCCGCATAACAGTACCGAGTGTCTGACAGTCAAAACTGCTCTTCTCTGCTTTTTACCACGTATTAAAGTGGTGGTGGTGGTGGTGGTGGTGGTGGTGGTGGTGGCGGCGGCGGCGGCGGCGGCGGTGGTGGTGGTGGTGGTGATCGTCGTTGTCAATACGAAAACTCTAGCAGCGATCACTTTGGTGGCAACCTTTACTCCTTTAAACGAATAGTACATATAGGCCAATGAGTGAAATCAAATATTTTTAATTTGGAAAGGACCAAAGCTAGTCCATTACGTCCCTTCAGAATATACACTGCACGCGACCAACGCCTTTGCTTCCCATCCGAAATAAGTCTGGCTAACGGATCTATATATTGTCAGACAGCCCAGCAGCTTTAAAAGCACTTAGTTCTTGACTCTTGAATGAAAGCTGGTTTGAGAAGGTCTACAAATCCGCACTCAACTGGCTAAACACAACAGACTTTGCCTGATGTGGGTTCCAGTGCATGAGGGAGTTGAAAGTAACGAGAATGCTGATCGCCTTGCAAAACAAGTAGCTTTATCTCCCTTTACTGATGCAGAACCGTTTTGAAGAGTTCCGTATTCCTACTTAAAGCACGCAATTAAATAATGGGAACACAAAGCCAAAAGAAAGTTCTGGGACTCATTTCCAGGACTCAAACATTCTAAAGAGTTCATAGCCATCTCAGGTAAAACAGCTGAGGGACTCTTACATTAAGAAAACAGGATTCGAGACTAGTCACGGTTTCTTAACTGAACATTGCCCTCTAGGAGATTACATCTGCAAAAAGGGAAAAGGTAATGTAAACATTTTCCACCTCTGTAACAAAGAGAAAGAAATAGCAAAGCATAATATACTTTGCGACTTCAACATACTGAGAATTATTGACTAACACATCTTGGTGTTCCTTTTCCACCACCAGAGGAAATTGCCTTATTACCACCCAGATCAATAATTAACAGGGATGGGACTTCGATACCATCGATACCTTGATACTCTCTGGTATCGAAGTATGTCTAATACTCTTTGAGATAAACCTTCGATGCTTTTAATTTTTTAAGTTTTGCATTATTGGAAGCTATTGCGTTTAACTCTATGCTATATAAGGAATGAAATGAGTCGAGACTTCTTCGCGTTACTACCTCGCACGTGTCCCCAAAGAATTTCTCGACTATAGTTCTTGATAGACCTTGACTGCGTTTCTGGTGAGTGAATAAATGTAACACTCCATAGACTCTTGTGTCTAAATGGAGACATACAAAACAATGGAGGAAGGAGTAGAGATACTCACGTTAACATGCAGCGTTAAGTCAAACAGAGTATCAGCTGATTTAGCTAACGCACTAAATCACATTTCTGCAATAGACTGACTTGTTACTCACTCTCAGCCATTGCATTTACCTACTACGGTGGCCAAAATCTAAATTCAGCAGAAACAATTCAGAACCTAAGACGTGAGATAATACAGCGCATGAGAATATTTGTTCTCTCCTATATGCCAATGTATATTTACGCAAGTCAAACTCGGGTCACGAGCATACCTTACAGGCATACCGTACGGTTAATTTCCGTAATATGGATACAAACCCTTTAAAACAAAGTTTTCAGAATAAAATATAAATACATAAATAGCTTATAATAGAGAGAGCAAGCTCACTTTTTGCGTTTACATGGCAAAAGATAGGGAAAACTAGGCTAGATGCGACGGCTCAAGGAGGAAAATGCGTTTATATGGGGAAGATAGGGAAAACTTAGACAAATGATAGGCTAGATAGATGCTGAAGGAGGGAAGGATATGCTTTATATGAGAGAGATAAGGAATACGAAGAGAGGTGCTAGTCTAGACAGAGGTTAAGGAGTAGAGTATTCGTTTATATGAGGAATATATGGGAAACGGGGAGAGATGATAGACTAGACAGATGCTGAAGGAGGAGGGGATACGCTTTATACGAAAGAGAGAGGAGAAACGCGGAGAGATGCTAGGATAGACAGAGTTAAAGGCAGGATGTGTTTGATGTGTGAGAAAGATAGCAAACCGAGGAGAGGTATTAGGTTAGGAGGGTTTGAATGGTAGAGTATGCGTTTACATGGAGAGACAAGGAAAACGAGGATAGATGATAGGTTGAGAGAGCCTTCAAGGAGGAAAATGCATTTATATGAGAGCGTTAGGGAATACGAGGAGAGGTGCTAGTCTAAACAGAGGTTTTGGAGTAGAATATGCGTTTATATGGGAAAATATGGAAAATAGGAGAGATTCTAGGCTAGAAACAGGCTGAAGGAGGGGGAATGTAGGTTTATACAGGTGAGGTAGGAAACCTAGGAGAGATGCTAGGCTAGACAGATGCTGAAGGAGAGAGGGATACGCTTAATACGGAAGAGATAGGGGAAACGTGGAGAGATGTTAGGATAGACAGAGTTAAAGGAGGAAGAGGTTTAGACCACAAAGACACCACCAATTAAAGTTTACAAATGTTTTGACACCCTTTGGCGGTATTTTCTCGACAATGGGGGGGGGGGGGGTTGAAGTCCCCCGATGCTAAAGTTGTAAATATCTGTGTCAATCAATCGGGTAATGTTCGTCCATGCATAACATCAACTAACATTATTGAAAAAAATCAAGAATTTATACTGTTAACGTCCCGGCATCGAGCCTCTAAAGACCCTCGATTGAAGTACCCCACCACATGTATTTCGATTGATTAATGTAAATAAGTGTATATGTAGGGTAAACTGGTTAGTATCACAAGTGTTCATAGTAATTCAGAGCAGCGATTCGTACCAGAACTATTTAATGTAATTTTCATATGATTCGGGAGAATGTAGGGTATTTAAGTAATTTTAACAGGTAATTCAGATAGCGTCACAGGTATTCACGGTAATATAAAGAGTGATTAATTTATAAACATTTTTCATCCAACGTTACAACACTTTTATATACTTTTTTATAAATCTTACAAACTTGGTATGTGTTAAACAGTTGGTATGCGAGACGAAGAGAGATAAACTGCATATTGGTTTGCAGTGAAGGTATATAGAAGTATTCTAAACTAAATCCACACCGAACGACCTAACCTATCCCTACCTTGACTTCTCATTGCCTATTCAACCCTATCATCATCTAACATAACCACGTAACAAGACGTAACGTAACCAACAAATGTAACCATAACAAGACGTAACACAACGTAACATAACCATATGGCAAGGCGTCTCACTACGTAACATAAGCACGTAACCACGTATAAAGACGTAACACAGTGTAACATAACCACGTAACAAGACGTCACACTACGTAACATGAGCACGTAACCACGTGACAAGACGTAACATATCCAAGTAACAAGACGTCACACTACGTAACATAAGCACGTAACCACGTGACAAGACGTAACACAGCGTAACAGTCACGTAACAAGACGTCACACTACGCAACATAGTCACGTAACAAGACGTCACACTACGTAACATAAGCACGTAACCACGTGACAAGACGTAACATAGCGTAACATCGTCACGTAACAAGACGTCACAATATGTAACATAAGCACGTAACCACGTAACGACATAACACATAGCAACCATGTAACCACGTATCATACCCAGTAAAATGACGCAACACCCTGTGACATGACGTAACCAGTAAACGTAACAAGACGTAACACCGCCACGTAACCAGAGATAACCTCGAGTTTCTTTTAGCGAAATTGTGGAGTTTTATTCAGGTTTTATTATTTGAGAGTCTTAATTGAAAACTTTACGTCAACATATAATACCTTTATTTTAGTTCGTTGTAAGCGCCTCTCCCATTATCTAGGCTTGAGACTAGCACTAGGATTGCTCCTAATGGCAGGGTTAACGCCTCCCCTTCCATCTTTTTATTATTATTCTTTCTTCATTAGGTGTATGCTAGTTGTATACACAGCACACAGATAAACTTCAATTGTTTAAGATTGTAGACTCGCGGAGAAAATCTTCATCTTCGCCTTACATTCTTTTAAGCACTGTTTTTAATACGATAATGTCCATACGCATATGTAGTTATTCCATCCTCAGCAATAGCTCTTTTATCATCAAAAGGAGTCAATGTGATTTTATTCATTTGCACTGTGGCAAGAGGATGCTACCGTGACAGGATCAGATTCACAAGGGCGTTCTTATTATTTCTCTGGTTTTAAGACAGTCTATATATCGGTCAAATGTAATGTATGCTTAATTGCACTAAGTTTTATGTCTTTAATCTTTTTAATCATTGAGCCGTGGATATCTAGTGCATACATCTTAGGTCCTAGTTCGACAAAGCGCTAGATGATTTTACCATTAGCCTCATCTTTAAATTTTCCCAACACCTTTTTTGTTCCGAGTGGAGCGACATATATGGTTGACAGGATAATCAGATGTATCCAGATGCTCGAGAAAATGTAGCTTGTCCTGGTACACATTTTCAGTTGTCACACGAATGAACGAATCAGTGTCCATATACATAAGCTTCAGGTTTTCAGCTCCATAATATGGCAGCAACACATCATAATGATAGTGGTATATTAATGTCTTGGAGATGCCCAACACACACGTTACAATGTATATAGGAACACAATCTGTCGGGATGCCATGCACAGCAGCTAGGTTGGTAGCATATATTGTTCGATCGATAAACGTAGGCTTGGCAATTAACTTCTCCAGAGTCTTTTCGTTTGTCACCAGTCGTATATCTACACATTACGCAGGTTCTCCATATTTTTCCAAACATGGCGTTGTTAAACAGTTTGTAGAGATCCTTCTCGAAGTCATTTGTAGCCTGTTGTCGTAGCTTATTGTTAAATTCCACATACGGTTTTAACCACTGTGACTGTCGGAATTGTAGCACACGATGGATTTTTGTTAACCGTAGTCCATGATTAAGTGCCTGCTTCAAAGCCATGTAATCACTACATACTTCTTTCGAGTCCAAGATGGGGTATCAGTTTGTTTGTAGTCGAGTCCTTACGCTTCATACACTCGGGCAGGAAAGGTAGATCGTTGTGGAGATCGTGAAGTTCCGCAGCATACTCGATGTCAACTTCTAATATGTATCCATGAGGATCATCATCTTGTAGGCTTTCTAAGTCGATTTTTTTCAGGTGACACGCACTCAAATCCTCCATAAGGAAGGGCGTGGCACATGGCCCAACCATATTGGTTATTGGCGTCTTCATATGTAATAAATTGGGTTGGTCTCGACGGATCATACTTATTTATGTAGGCTTGTTTGCTTCGGCATACCGGTGGGAAACTTGGCATAAACCTCCTCTTATGCCGGATTCCACCATGAGTAATTGGTCATAACCCTGTAACAATTCCAGCTGAATTCCAGCATACAGCAACATGGCGTCCCATGTAAGTCCTGGAGAGGTAAAATAATAGCAGAGTCGACTTTATGTGTTTTGAGGGTTTGATCTCTAAATGTCTCAAAGACATCAGCTAGAAGAGGTACATCAGAGATTTAGTAGAGGTCGCTGTATTATCCAAGGTTTCTTACATTAAACAGCTCCCATACGTTTCTAGCATGATCGTAGTCAGCATTACTAATTTCTTCTTCATTTAATCTCTTGTAGGAGTCCTTAGGAGGGAGGGAGGCAGGCATGTTTCGTTCAAAACATCCCATGAAGTGACGTAATCATAGGGAAATACTTCGTTACGAGTCATCAACTTCAACTTGTCTTCTCCGAAGTGTTTCAAGGTGCGATGTTATATTTTTCACCAGCTTATCCCAGCTTGTACTGAGAAACCGAAAGCTATCCACAAACCGAAGCTTTATATCTCCTACATACCTGGAGAATTATATACAGCTTTCTTCAGAGCTAGGAATTACTTCCACCCGCTCACTTGTGCATCCCAGCAGCTTAACAATGAAGTGCGAGTCATACCCACTGAGATTGTGCATGAAGACTGGAATATATTTAGGTGTTTTGCAGGCTAAATTGCATTCATTATATAGACTTTCACGATATTCACCACTATGTGATCATGGTCACGTACTTTGTAGTTATTTTCAGTAAAGGTATTTCCACACAAGTAGCATACTGTAGAGGAGTTGAAATCCATTTGTTGTTGATCTGTACGTTTCAGAGGCATGACCAATTTGTATATATTATTAATTTCCTTTGCAAGGAACGATTGGTATTCCATAACCTTTTGAGCAGCATCAACACCACGATATACATAGGGATGCTTAGGCAGACCAGTTTCCATATATTCAACGCTGGATGACGGTTTAATGTAAACGCAAAAACTCGTGGGTACACGCTGCTGATAAGGGGTTGTATATGAAGTTTCAGGATTGTATGACAGGGTGCGAGAATGCTTTCAAAGTCTGCATAGATGACCTAAGGTAGTTTCAACATCCTTTCAAAATTTTTAAACTGTACATTGTATTTCTCCTTGGTAGCCTTAACTACCCTTGCAATACAGTGTTGATTACAGATGACAGCATGTTATTGTAGTTTCTCCAGTCTACTTCGTCCGCATTGATCATCAAAATGTGTAAAATAACGCCTACAGGTATAAACACGTCCATTATGCATAGTTTTCTGACGTCGAATAAGTTTTCAAAAATTCTTTATATAAACGTAGTGATGTCTCCCACTACTGTCACTCAATAGTAGGAGGTCGCGGTGTTCAGGTAGTTCAGTCTCAGCGACCTTTATTGGATACACTTCATGCTTCTCATTCAGACCGAAGGCATTGATAGACATCCTGTTGAGCTTCTCAAATTTAGATATTTGAGAAAGCGGAGTTGATAAGTAACACAGCTGAAGTCATGTTTATTTGGAAGTTGCTTGTATTTGCTCACACGTTGTGCATTATTCTCAACGAATCTGGCTAATACAGAATACATAAAGCATAGCTCATCAGTATAATTCTGAATGTTAATGCAGGCTTCTTTAGCTCCAACAGATGGCGGCAGGGGTATGTAGCTAATTCCTCGAAACGGATTGTACTTGTTAATACGAAGGCGAACTCCTCCTACAGCAAGCAGAGCCCAGTTACTGCTCTTAAGTTGCGATTCCTCCATTTCAGTAACCAACTTCATTTTCGTTTCCAGCAAGGAGTCTAGATCCGTTTCTAGGAAAACGTTTCTCTAGGATTCAGAGTTTTAAATGTTTTTTCGCAAGTTTCTCCGATACTGTTAACAAATCGGCAAAGCCCCAATGTGGAGTGTTGTGGTTATCAATTACACAGGGCGCTTCCTAAATTCGTAGTAACACAAAGTAGTCATTTTTTAAATGGAGCACCCTATATTTTATTCATAAATTCGTTTCATTCTTCATGCTGACCCAAATGATATAAGCATTAAGTTTCAGAGGTTTGTATTCAGGTAATTCAGAGAACAAAAACAGTCTAAATATGATGTGTATACCTCCAGTTGCCCCGACAATTTTGTTTTGCAGATCATCTACATTTTCGAGCTTTTCGCATAAAAAGCAACAGTCACAAATACTAACTTGCTCATTTGCTACAGTTTTAGCGTGATCGTAGTTTTAATACATCATTGGAAAGCTCTTATACATTTTAACAAGTTTTGTAAAGAATTATTAATAAACATTGCCGATATTAAACTTCATTTATGCAAGATTTTCAGCGAAAATAGGTGAAGCGTCGGATGGAAGTTCTATTGTTCGATTCGAACCGGGTGGAACTCGTGGGTGCATATATATTGCTCGAGAGATCCCCTAGCTAAGGTAAAAGTTGGGATTTTCGTAACGACTATAAAACGGCCGTGGTGGGAGCATGGTATATAACGTCCTCCTTTTGACGCCATTAATCTGGCTTCGTTATCGTGGTCCAAGACACCTGATTGGCAGCTGGTGGAACAAAAACAACAGCGCCAACACCTGGCGGAGGCTCTGGTAGCCTCCAGGGAAAGAGAGGCGAGTGTACCTCTACGGAGGCAACTGGATTAGGCTATCAGCTGCGCGGGGCAGACGACTCAGCTTGCATTCATAGCGCTTTTCGACCTTTGTCAAAATTACCATAAAATATGCTTTCGGCGAGTAAATATCAAAACTCCTACTTCGTACCGTGACTAAGTATTTCAAATATCATCTGGAAAGGAAATACGTAGGTGTTGGTTTAAAATATATTTCATTGCTTTTGTTTTAAATGCGAAAAGCTGACAACACAGAAAAGATAACAAAATTTATTATCATTTATTGTATTGTATTGTATTGTACTTGTATTGTTTGCAGTGAAGGGATAAGTTCTATTATTCGCATTGCTCATTATGTAAAGCCAGTTGAACTTAATCAATTGTAAATTCTTACGAACACAAGGCTTTACAGTTTTAAAGCACCATTCTATAATTAATCATTATTGACATTTTGTAATAAGCTGTTAAGGAACTTTCCTTTGCAATGAATTACTGTTAAACTTTCATTACAAAATCCAGTGGTGATCCACAATCCCACGCTATTACCCAGTGCAAAATGCAAACTTTTTTTTTTCACGCATAGCTTCATTTGAATTTAAAAAACAAAACCAAAGTGGGATTCTTAATAATCTGCTATCAAAGGCAAAATAAAATTCTGAATAGATGTACCAAACCGTTTGACAGGTAATGCATTTTAATTAAACTTATAAATTGATTAAAACAAAAAATATTAATATCTTTGAAAAAATGCACATCTCTCATTGAAATTTTGTCTGCAGTTTTTATTTTACATTGGCAGTCTCAGACAAAAGTTTCCGGTGGCTCAAATGAAAATTGTGTATTTTAAGTTTTTAGCACGGCATGTTTATTCATTTTGCATAGTAAGTGTTTGTTTATTTCGCGTGATTTCTCCTCTATATATGGTTATATCAAATTAATTTAGTATGAAGAAACATTGCAGACGCTATTAACCTGAAGTACATATTTTAAAGAATAGCATTAGAAAAAATTTTCAGAAAATAAAAATAACTTATCTTAGGGGAGTTTGGGGTGAAAACCTTTGCCTAGCATGTTTAAACAGTGTCTGACTCAGGTATGAAATGTGTGTATACCTGCCTTTTCACTTTTGAGTTGTTATAAGCAGACAGGCAGGCAGACACATACATGAACACACAATCTTTTTCTAATTTTTTCAGGGGTTTTACTGGACCTCTAAAGCGTATTTCCGGTTAAGTTAGCAGTAAGAAGAAGTAAGAAGTTAAGTGCAAAAAGAAGGTAAGAAGGTAAGAACTGCATTGGTCATAATGGGCCCTTTGTGTTCTAACGTGACCCGTTAGAGGACGGGATGAAGGCGAGACCCGATGAGTGACACTATCTGGATGATAATGTGCGCTAGCAAGGAGGGGTCTCTAACGTTTCCAACATGACACCAATCCTGACGTCGGCTAGCACTGCTCTAGCCACCCGCAACCTGGGTGAGCAGTGAAATAGACGAGACCGCTCCCAGAAAGGAAGGGGAACCCAGTAGTCTCCACAAGCGGCAGGGAGGAGTCTTTCCAGAGTGCAAATTCCAGCGTCCTGCCTCAACATATCAACCGTCGTCGCCCGACCCTACAACGCTGAAACAGATGAAGGGAAATAATGGGGATAGGAAATGATGGAAAGGTAGATTCTTAGTAGAAGGGTAACCACTTCAGCATTCGCCTACCGACCTGGGAAAACCACGAAAAACCCCTAGTGATAGTCACCGGTCCTACGAGAATCGAATCCAGGACCCCCAAATGCGAGCGTCACACGTTACCGCTGAGCCATCCCTCTCGGTAATTTACGGTGAAGTACGATATCGATTTCTGGGTGGAATACAATACCTCCTCTACCTGCTAAAGGTATGCTATAGAGTGAAAATGCTCGCCCGTTATACATCAGATGTTTCTACAACATTGCTCCTGGCAACAAATCGATATCCTTCCAACATGACCCTAACAAACCAGCAGTGGACAAAACCACCTCATCAACATGTGCGTGTGAGGAAGACCAACAGTCAGCAATTCATCTCCTCTCTTGATGTCGACAATTGCACTGCTGTTGACCACAACACCTCAGAGTACAATGACACTCCTGTGATCTCCCAAATAATTACCTACGTCCTTCTCTGTGCGCTACTGTTAACCCCCATTCAAGAGATCCTTTGCAATTTAACATCAGGTGCAACCTAACAATTGATTCGGCTCACCTCATCAGGAATGATTGTCGTTGCAAGAGGAACTAAATGTAACGTGAAAATTGTCAGCAGTAATAATAATCACATACAATCATGGATTAAGCTAGGAGTGGCCAACCTGTTTTAAACCGAGCCACTAAATTGATAGAATTCTTCTTGAAGGGCCATCTAACTAAATTTATATTAATAACTATTCTGAATCTGAACTAAAGTATGATTCAATTGTTAGTAAATTATTTAGGTAACTGTAGCTATAGGTCGATATAAAACAATGTTTTAAAAATCATTCAGTTATTCTTATTATTCACTTTTTTATTTCGAAAGAACATATGGTTGAACACGTTTTTAGAGTCATCATAAAAGGAAACGCATTGAACTTGACGCAGTAATTTGTATCACAAAAATGTAAATGTCAGAGTGATTGTAGTGTGAATATGCATTGTTGTGCGACATTGATTTGAGATGTTTGTTGATTGTAAGCATTGTCGAGAAGTGGGTTTATACGGCCTTACTGAAACTGACAATAATAGCGTGCAATAATGTAGCGAGGGGGTGAGCTGTTTATCATTATTAGAGACGAGCAAATGACGTCAGAGTGGCGTGATTTTCTTAGAATTTGCTGGAACATTTTCCCCAGAGCATATGTTTTCGTAATTTTCATTGGATATAAATATAGACGCTAATGTTGGCGCGTTTTATTAACCAATACTAGCTCGGTTATAATCTTTAGGCATATTGGGGCGAGGAAGTATAAATTCAGTGTCAGGGTTAAGTTTCATGTAGTTCAACGGAGGCATTCATGGAGTATGCATCGCACACAGTTCAAGGTTACGCGTCGCAAAGTTATGAAAAATCTCTCGTGTCGTAAAGTTAATTACACAAAAAGGTGAAGTACGCGAATTAATAATGTGCAGTAAATAAGTTATTATAACATTTTCAGTTTGGCGAGTGTCAAGATTAATATGTGAAAGTGAATAATGCGTTACGACAATAAAAGTGTAAAACAAATTCTTTTATCAGTGTTATCTTTGGATAAAAAAACTCCTTTCCGTTTACACACTGTATAAGATAAGTGCTTGACCGAGAAATAATAGCTAGCCGGAGGACAGTGAACCCAAAATTAAATACAATAACAGGCGCTCAGTAAAAGATAACACGAAGTGACCGCGACAAACTGTCTTTCATACGTGCGGCAGATAAAAATGAAACATCTTCCAACTACCAACATTAATACCCCCACAAAATGGCTACCACAACGTGCTAACAAATAAATAACATTAAAACTACCACAAACTATAACAGCAATATTTATTACACTATTTAATAACAACATTCCGGTGAATTTTGAGGGCATTTAATGTTAATGTAACTTTACCCACTTCTCAATATTAGGCGTAGTTTTTAATGTGAACGTTAGCAAGATGTGCATCCGTTAATAGTTGAACGCAATTTATTCTTAATAACATTCTTGCCAGAAAAAGTTTGCTCACAAACGTGGAGTCAAATCTGCACGAGAGTCTTAGGGCAAGATCATGAATTTCAGCAATCAGCATGAATGGATGTGTTTCCAAAATTCATTCAAATCCGAAGAAGTGGGTCTTGTCCTGTCTTATTTGATACAGATTTCCGTCACTGCTCCCGACGCACTTCACGCCTTGGGCTTATTATGCTATCTGTATCGTTGTAAAGCTAATTCATTACGCCTGCACCCTTTGCCAGGAATACAGTCTCGTACAGACATATGGTTTCAAATTCTTCTGGTTCCAAAACATTTTCCCAAAAGCAAAATATGTTCTTTGAACCAAGGTCTCACTGGAGCATATAATATGCTATTCCAGCTTCTTTCTTGTACACTCTCAATCTAAGTTACCCTGAAACGCTCCCATTGTGTTAAGATATATTTTCACAGGAGCATGACCTGTGAGAAATACAATAATTATTCTCAGCTGGTCTGTTACATTTACGTAAGCTTTCAGCTCTTTTCTTACATGGTTTTCTAATAAAAAGATGACCATGTTTGAGAACGTTCAATGCCATGTTCCCAGAATGCTCTTTGAATTTAGCACAAAGTCCTGAGTGATTATGGATTTCAATTATTTCCATTTACAAGGATGGGGAGTACTTATGAATCTAAAACTTGAAATACAAAATGGCTTTATGAACAAATCTACGTTTACAGATTCGAAAGAAGAAAATCGGACCGAGAATGCCTAGCACAATGCCTAGTAGCTGTTTTGTATTTTAACGATCCAGGATAAAGTCACTGTATTCAATTAAGATATATTGAATGCTTGGAAAATTATCAATTTTGCACTGCTGTTACAAAACAATTAAAGTTTCAATATAAAAGTATTGACTTCACGGAGCATGAATGAAACAAGGAGGCTTTTTCTTATAACGCTTGTTAAAAATTTTCAAATGTGGGACATGTCATCTAAAAATGCCAAATCACGTCTTGATGTTTAAGTAAATTACCCTCCAAAGAAAAGAACTTATGACTCCAAAAATTAAATATTAAAATCTTTCTCCTCTAACCAGGATGTGCGAACTCTCAGCGAGCCATTCAAAATATCTTGAAGGCCATTACTTGGCCTGCGGGCTTAAGGTGGATCGCCCCTGGAATAGTCAATTTGCCTGTTCCAAAACTCAATCTTATCCTGGGTCTGTGCATATCAATTCTTTCCTGTATACTATCTGTTTAGGGTTTTGATTTATGCTATCCTCTGGATGACAAATAGGATACACATTTATTTGATCTTCTATTGCAAAACGGTGGGGTTCTTGCCTATTACTTTCATTTGTGAGGGGATCTAGGTTACTCCCTTTTATTGATCCTAAGAATCGCTTTTTAACTGTTATGATTTCAGCTTCTTTCAACTTTTTTCCTTAGCATCCATGCTACCGATCCATACAAAAAAAATCTGATGTGTTACACTCACATGACTTTCTCTACTCTTGTACAATCTATTTTTACAAACGCCTATTCTCCATATGCTTCATGTTAATCGAGATATCGAGATGTCAATCTTATTGGTAATTTTCTTGTAGATGCAAGGGGAATATGGTAGCTTTTAAGCCATAGTCAAATGTTTTAACGCTGGTTGCTATGTGGCGCATTCCATTCTCTTTGTATGTCCAGGACATAAAAAAAATGAATAACGAATTTGAGAAAAAGTATTGGAAAATTTAAGGAAATAACAAGCAATATCTCGAAAACGGTTCACTCAACAAAAGAAATGTTCATGACATAAGTTGTGTATTTTAACGCGATCTACATTTTTTGTGTAGTAAAATTTTGTCTATCTCTTATGGTTTACCAGTTATGCAAAAATCGCTGACAATGAAGAATACTTTTGGAGACATTCCCAGAAAATTCGAGATATACATTTCATTTCTCATGACATCTTAAATATATGATATTTTCATCAAAATCGTTAGAGCGATTTTTGAGAAAATTAAAATTTTCGAAAAATGTTCCATGTAAAGGGTAGTCTGGCATGGGGGGTTTTCTTGAAAACCTTCGTGTCGCATCTCTGGAAGATACTGAACCTAAATACCAAGTTTGGTGTTTATCCGACTGTTCGTTTTTGAGTTATGCTGTTCACAGACACACACACACACAGACACACACACGGACATGTTTCCATAAATGCTTTTTTTGGATTCAGGAGGTCTCAAAACATGTATTTCCGGTGAAATCTCGGTATCGAATTTTTGGGTGGAATGCAATACTTCCCCTACTTACTATACGTAGTAGAGAAAGTAATAAGGGAAGGGCCATAATTTATAACATTTTCTTTGCTTTTGTGTTTCTCTTTAAGCTCCTTCCTATTATACACGTGAATTTAGCTATCATTATCATAATCATAAATTACATTATAACTCTGTTAGTTGAACTTATATAATTATTTGCGGCATTACTATCCAAGACTATATTACTTCTTACACCGTTACCGTGGTTTTATTGCTAGATACCGTAAATTGCATTTATTGCAAATTTTGTTAATTTATTAATCTGTATTTGTGTTTCCTCTTCATATTCTATCAATATTATCTTGCTATCCGCACATAAAACCTTTTATCTGCTTTTAGCGATGCATAGTCCCTGATCAGTATCAGAATTCCATTGTCAGGTCATGCCATCTATAGGTATACAAATTAAATAATACAGGCTCCATCCGTATTTAACTCCCTTGTTTGTATCTCTAATAATAACACTAAGTAGGCAATAATAATGTATGTTCCAATATCACAGTGAAAGAAGGGATAATATGATGAAATATTTACTTTGTCTACCTCAGTAGGTAGAGAAGGTATTGCGTATCACTCAAAAATTCCATATTGAGATTTCACTGGAAATAAATGTTTTGAGATTCCTGAATCTAAAAACAGCATTTTTGGAAACGTCCGTGCGTGCGTGCGTGCGTGCGTGCGTGCGTGTCAACAGCATAACAAAAACGAAATGTCGGACAAACACCAAATTTGATATTTAAATTCAGTTTTACTCCAAAGATGCGACACGAAGACTTTCTAACAAATCCCCCACCCCTAATTACCCTTTACATGAAATAGTTTTCGAAATTTTTATTTTCTCAAAAATGACTAATTTTGATTGAAGTACCTCATATATAATATATTTACATGAAAAATAAAATTTATATTTTGAGTTTTCTAGGAATAGTTAGTGAAATTCTCTTCATTCGGAATGAATTTTGTATAATCTTGTATAAATAGTAAACGTTACGCGATAGAAGAAAACCTACTCACATGAAATGTAGATCTCTTTAAAACACACAATTTATTTCAAATAACCTTTTGTGACATAGCCACTTCTGAGATATCCGTTAATAATGGTTAGTATTGTTCATTACTTGGTCATTCTTTAAAGTTCCTTCAACATTCAATTATTTCTCGCGATGCATGCAAAAAGTATGAAATTTTAAGGCACCGTACAGCGTCCAGTTCTTAAATTTTGACTATTGCTGTTCCCTTTGTGCCTATAACGAAATGTGTAATGTAGCTATTTCTGCATAGTTTAATTTGGATTAAAATGAAGTAGCTAGAAAAATAAGCTTTAGCAGGAATAGTTTTTATACCCACTAATAAGCGAAAGAAGGTAGAGAAAGTAATGTGAATGTAGCATCAGATTTTTAGAAAAGTCTCCGTGTGTCTGTGAACAGCATAACTCAAAAATTAAAAAGTCGAATAAACACCAAACTCGGTATTCAGGTTCAGTACCTTCCAAGGATGCGACACGAAGAAAAGCTCTACCCAAAACTAACCTTTACTTGGAACATTTTTCTAAATTTTTATTTTCTAAAAAGTGGCTTTAACGGTTTTAATTTAAATACTCTACATTAAAGACATTTACCTGGCAAATAAAATGTATATTTTTGAAGTTTTTGGGAGTAACATTTGAAGTCTTCATTAGGAATGAATTTTGAATAATCTTGTATAATACTAAACGTTAAGCAATAGACAAAAACATACTACAATAAATGCAGACCTCTTTAAAATACACAATTTATTTCAAAATAAACTTTTTGTGGCATCTTCCATTTCCAAGATATCCGTTATTAATGGTTTGAATTGTTCATTGCTTGGTCATTCTTTCCACATTCAGTTGTTTCTCGCGATTGCATGGAAACAGTATGGTATTTTAAGGCCAGATATAGCATCTAGTTCTTAAACATTTGATTAATTATCATTGTTCCCTTTGTATCTATAAGGAAATGTGTAATTTAGCTATTTTTGCAAAGGTTTATTTTGGTTAAAATGAAGTAGAAAGAATATTAAGGCTCAGTAAAAATAGTTTGTATACCCACTAATAAGCGATAGGGAGTAGAGAAATTCATGTGAATGTAACGCATAAGATGTTTTGTCTTTAGAATCTAGTGCGTGCTCCCAGTTTAAACATAAACATAAATATCTCTAATGGCCCAATTATATTTTGTTATAAAGAATTGGCTGAAAAACATCGTTTTGAAAAATATATCTTTAAAAAGCGCTGAACATATTAGTAGCTGACTGGCAGTATTCTCTCTCCTCCATTTGAAAATACGACCCACTGTATCCTCCGTCTCCATTCACATAGGAACGCGAATGACATGTGATCATTCAAATTGCCACAAACTCTTAGAAGTGTCTAAAACAGCAATTCTACTTCTTAAGCTCCAGTAGTGTTATTCATATAGAAATATATCTTAACCGTATTAAACCAAGCGAGGTGGCGTGGTGGTAACGTGAGAGACTCCGATTCGGGAGTTCCCGTGTTCATTCCCGGCGACCACCCACTCTAATCCATCGTTTTCTTTTTCGGGGGTTCTCGGGTCATCAGGCAAATCCTTTTCAGCCCCCGAATCTCGTGTCCCTCCATTTCGTTCCATTCATCATTTCATTCATCCAGTTAGGTCTGTTTCAGGGTTGGAAGTGTCGACGATGGCGTTTCGGTGTGACGCGGTAGGGGAAAAGGATGCTCTCTGTTCCCCGTCCCTCGGCTTTTGGCTGGTTGACGGGGTAAACGGACCGCTCCTTATCGGATTGTTGGACGCTCTGTGTGGGGCGGGGATCCCCGGTCTGCCTATCCAACTGTCTGGGCGTCTCAATCTGGAAACTGTAGGGATCCTATCATGCTGTACCGTCACTACTGGTTCCGCCGCCCGGTGTCTCCTCTCACCTCCTCTTCCCTGCTGCGCCCCCCTTGTGACACATAGGTTCAATATCCTCACTGGAGCAGTGCTGAGTCTCCTCTGATGATCAGGTAAAAAAAAATATATTAAAGTAGTGTTGTTAATCTTTAAGAACCTAAATGAATGCATGAGTAATTATTACGGTACATATTATTTCAATTTTCCTTCAAAGGTCATTAAAGTAAAAATGTTTATATAAAGATAAGTTATGGGATTATTTAATTACAAATTTAGTCCTACATATTATAGGGCTGATTAAATGGCGAAGTCCCATTTGTGATTGTGTGTCCAGTTCTATATATTCGAATTTATTCTTTAGTTTTATACGTATTTTATTATTGTAGGCACAATACTTTTATTTTAAATTGAATTTTACTGCATTTTTATTTTGTACTCTGAATTCTGCTCCACTTCACAGAAAAAAAAATCTGATGTGTTACACTCACATGACTTTCTCTACTCTTGTACAAACTACTTTTACAAACGCTTATTCTCCATATGCTTCATGTTAATCGAAATATCGAGATGTCAATCTTATTGGTAATTTTCTTGTAGATGCAAGGGTAATATGGTAGCTTTTAAGCGATAGTCAAATATTTTAACGCTGGTTGCTATGTGGCGCATTTTATTCTCTTTGCATGTCCAGGACATAAAAAAATGAATAACGAATTTGAGAAAAAGTATAAGTATTGGAAAATTTAAGGAAATAACAAGCAATATCTCGAAAACGGTTCACTCAACAAAAGAAATGTATATGACATAAGTTGTGTAGTTTAACGCAATCTACATTTTGTGTGTAGTAAAATTTTGTGTATCTCTTATGGTTTACCAGTTATGCAAAAGTCGTTCACAATAAAGAATACTTTTGGAGACATTCCCAGAAAATTCAAGATATACATTTTATTTGTCATAAAAATATCTTAAACATATGATATTTTAATCAAAATCGTTAGAGCCATTTTTGAGAAAATTAAAATTTTTTAAAAATGTTCCATGTAAAGGGTACTCTGGGGTGGGGGGATTTTCTTGAAAACCTTCGTGTCGCATCTCTGGAAGATACTGAACCTAAATACCAAGTTTGGTGTTTATGCGACTGTTCGTTTCTGAGTTATGCTGTTCACAGACACACAGACACACACACACACACACACAGACACACACACACACGGACATGTTTCCAAAAATGCTTTTTTTGGATTCAGGAGGTTCCAAAACATGTATTTCCGGTGAAATCTCGGTATCGAATTTTTGGGTGGAATGCAATACTTCCCCTACTTACTATACGTAGTAGAGAAAGTAAAAAATTAACTCTATTGCGTAGAAAGCTAACATTTAGCTCATATTTTAACAGGAAGTTTTGCTTGATACTACTACTAAATGTGATAGATTCCGTATCTCCGAGTCATTTCATTTCTTTCTTTGCATGTAGTTTCTTTTCCCGAGTTTACTTGCGAGTAGCGTTTTCTCAGAATAACATTTTCTGATAGGAATGACCCTTCTCATGAAATATTGATGACAACTAAATAGAATTTTAGGATGATAAATTATATTATATACAATTAACAAAATCCTATCTTTCTTAGTAAACGACAGTATTGTTTTAAAATAGATCAGTGAACTTAAATACCATGCATGTACATCCTTGCAAAATTTCAGGCTCTTGTTTTAAGGAACACTGACAATTTTCTAACTCTATTAATTTCAAGGCTATTCACTTGAAAACTGGTACACTTAATATGAGTAAAACAAGAAATGACTTACCAAAGCTCAAAACTCTAGCTCAAATATGTAGTTTCTCATTTAATAAATTAAATATTATTAACTAGCACAAAAAATTCAAATTTTCTAAAACTGAGTATTGCGTTCAAACTTGTCAGAGAAATATAAAAGTGACATTTTCACATACCTTATTACAGTGAAAATAAATTTAAATATTTCGTTGAAGTTGATGTTATTAGTTGGAGAAAAATAAATTTTGCTTTTATAAAGTTGGTTTTAAATTTTTCCTCTTTTTCAGTGTAAATTAATCTTTTGAGACAATGAAGAAAACAATCATAGAATTTGTACCTGAATCTTTAGATAGTACATTTTAGATTATGTATGCAAGTTTGCATAAAACTCAGAGGAAAACTGAAATGCAAGGAATGCTTTCCTGCGTAACAATGTAAAACTGAGAAAAAATACCCTACAGAAAGGGACCAGCAGGGTTAAAAGACAGCGACGGGTGATTTAAACATGTTGCTAGGCTTTTAAAAATGACGGATCATGAAAAATGTTTGAGCAAAATGATTCACAGGTGTCTATAGAATATTTATATGATATGAGTAAAAAATCTAAAATGTAATTTTCAACTAAAATCTCAGTTCCAAGTAGTTTTGGAGATATTGAGGCACAACGTTAGCAAATTAACATGGGAATAGGGCTTCTTGTCGCACCCTAATAAATTTCTCCAAAGTCTTAAAGATTTAAAAGCTTTATAGATGTTTAATGAATGTTTGTGCCTAACAACACTTATACATAAGTAGTGTGAAAGACCTTTAATTGCTATACCGCTCTTTGCAAGTGCTAAAAAGCTTTTCAGAGAACAAGACTACTTCTACTACATTAGAATTAGAATAAAGTGATTCTCACTTACAGATCCGGAATGCATTAACTTTACTCCTGAGTGTACATAATGAAGCATGATCCTGCATTCATTTCTGCTAACACCCTCGGCAACGTACGCTATTTTCGTTAACTGTGCCACCTTCTAGCCCATAATTTCATGCCGTGGAATTACAAACGTCTTGCGGTAACTTAGTAACCCTCCTCCCCAGCTCTTCTCTCCTTATCTTCTATTTCTGGAGCGCTTAAAGCCAAGATTGGAAAAGTACACAATTTCTGCGAAGACGCTCTTTGAATCGTTCCGCATTAGGTGGAATTTAATTCCTTAGCCAAGTCTATTTCCTTCGGAATACATTAAGGCATTGATCATTGCTGATAAGCCTTAGCAGACAGAAATTCAATTCCTCTAGCAAACTCTAAGACGCCACGAATAAGCACTCGTAAGGAAAGCAAACACTGAAACTTCTGTAAGTAATAAGAACAACTTATCATAAGCTCACAAAGCTACAGAGGTCTTTGAATCCGGCTTCTTGGCCTCTCCGGGCCGCTCCGATACAAATATACATATGTAAATGATGGTGAGTAATTATTATTATTATTATTATTATTTCGGCGCCATGGCCGAGTGGTTAAATTGCTCCCCTCTCACCAAAGTGGCCCGAGCTGGATCCCAGGGACCCGCATGTGGGATTTTTGGTGGACAGAAATCCCACCACAAATGTACACCATAAAATATATACAGACGGAAACAAAACTGAAAACGGAGTGAAATCGGGCGTAGCCACATTCATTGGAAATGAGATTGTCAGCCAACTTAACTCCAAGCTAAATAAAAAATCTGATGTGTTATACTCACATGACTTTCTCTACTCTTGTACAAACTATTTTTACAAACGCTTATTCTCCATATGCTTCATGTTAATCGAGATGTTAATCTTATTGCTAATTTTCTTGTAGGTGCACGGGGAATATGGTAGGCTTTAAGCGTTAGTCAAATCGTTTAAGAGCTGGTTGCCATGTGGTGCGTTCATTTCTCTTTGCATGTCCAGGACATAAAAAAATGAATAACGAATTCCCATTTGAGAAAAAGTATAAGTATTGCAAAATTTAAGGGAATAACAAGCAATATCTCGAAAATGGTTCGCTCAATAAAACAAATGTATATGACATAAATTTTGTATTTTAGCGCGATCTACATTTTTGTGTAGTAAAATTTTGTCTATCTCTTATGGTTTACCAGTTATGCAAAAGTCGTTCACAGTGAAGAATTCCCAGAAAATTTAAGATATACATTTTATTTGTCATGAAAGTATCTTAAACATATGATATTATAGTCAAAATTGTTGGAGCCATTTCTGAGAATATTAAAATTTTCGAAAAATGTTCCATGTAAAGGGTATTCTGGGGTGCGAGGATTTTCTTGAAAACTTTCATGTCGTATCTCTGGAAGATACTGAACCTAAATACCAAGTTTGGTGTTTATCCGACTGTTCGTTTCTGAGTTATGCTGTTCACAGACAGATAGACACACACACACACGGACATGTTTCCAAAATGCTTTTTTTGGATTCAGGGGGCTCCAAAACATATATTTCCGGTGAAATCTTGGTATCGAATTTTTTGGTGGAATACAATACTTCCCCTACTTACTATACGTAGTAGAGAAAGTAAAAATGTTCAGTCAGGCGGAACAACTATAAATAATTAAAGCTTTAGAAAGTATATATAAATTGGAAGACGCTGTTCATAGGATCCGCTCGGCAACTATATATACGGATAGCCAAATATCTTTGGACTCCATCAAAAACCCTAAGAACTACACATCATTAATACACAGTGGTAAGAATATAAAAGCATTAAGTAAAAATAACTGGAAAGTATATTTCAAATGGATAACGGCACATGTGGGGCATTTTGGTAATGAAGTGGCGGACCAACTAGCGAAGGAGGCAGTAAATGACAATAAGCTAGAAGTATGCTACAATAAAATGCCAAAATGTGAAATATACAATCAGAACTGCATAACTTAAGTTACGAGAAATGGCAAAGAGAATGGCAATTAACAACAAATAGCAAACTAACGAAGTCCTATTTCCCCACATTACGTAGCAGAATAGAAACCAAAATAAAATTAGCGCCCAACATATCAACATTTTTAACTGTCATGGCAAAATAAATGCATACTTTCGTAAATTTAAAATAACTGATTACCCTATGTGTAAGTGCAAAGAGAATGGACAGACTACAGAACACCTACTATATTAATGTATTAAATAATGAAAGAATACACTTAAAGAGAAAGGTAACAAAAGTAAATGGAATGTGGCCACCTGAATTAAAAGGTTTAATTAAAATACATAAAAAGTAGGTTACCATATTTGTTAATAAAATTAATTTTTATGATTTAAAAAATGTAAAATATATTAATTATTTACAGTAACATTAGAAGTAAAATATATTATTTTTGTAAAATATTCAAACAAAGAAGCAAACCCTAGCGTATAGTATTATGAAAATGTAATGGAACATGATGTAATAAACAAACATTTAAATCTAAAATACCAAAAAAAATCACCAAAACTTCCCACCACCATCCCCCACCACAAAAACCCGCGTCTGGACGGGTTTTCTTCGGGTTCTCCCGTTTCCTCCGTCATTCCTTCCACCAACTGCTCCATCATCTTTCATTTCATCCATTTCACCATCATTTCATATAATCTACTCCCTCGCTCTCATACCAGATATCGAAATAATCACCTATCCTGGTATTCTATAAAAGTGTCCCTCCTCAACAGGCCTTTGACCCAGGTACCACCACCTGGACGGTGTAAGTCCTATATACGAAGAGGGTAAACAGGAAGAGAAGAAGAATTATTAGCATTTAAAAATGCGTAACAACTACAGTGTTCCTGGTTCATTTTTCTCTCATTAGACGTGTGTAGACACAAAGATAGAATGTTGAATCATCTTTTCAATTACGCTTTCCTCAACAAGAATACACTGAGTTCTCTTTAAACCTTTGTGGACAGAATGAACTACCTGAACAGGATGGCTCAGGCGGTAATGTCTGTGGCCAAATTGGTAGGTCCCGGGTTCAAATCCCGTAGGTCAACCAATCTGACTGCGGTATCCCTCAATCGCCAAGGTAAATACCGGATTGGATGATTATTACCACTACCCAACGTTCCACCTTAGGTCTAAAAATAGTAAAATGAAAATAAATGGCGATAGCAAATGCTCTGTCACTCATTCATGAAATCATGAGACTGGACGGTACCCTAATGCCATCTGTCAGCACGTGTAGAAGAAAGATACAGTCGCCTGGCACTAAGGCCTCTGTGAATACGTATCTAAACTGTCATCTACTCGTCGCATATGGAAGCAGAAGTCGAAGTATAGTTGCCTTGTACTAAGACCTTTGTTGGACGCGTGGGAAGCAATATGTTATGCAGGGGATGAGACCTGCGGCTCACCGCCACACAACGACATATCTCCTAAGAAATCCGTCGCGACGTGACAACGTAGTTAAAGGATGTAAAATAAATGTTGAGGAAATATACTGATCACTATAATTTTCCTACCTCTTCTATAAATTATGAAAACAAGTGTTTTTTTCCCTACCTACCTTCGTTTAACAATAATAAATTTAGCAAAAATGGTATCAATTCAGATATCTTTTGGAATGAAACTATCTTGAGCCGTTATATCAAAGCTCTGCATTATTAATTTTATAATGTAACCAAATAACGATAAGCTTAAGAAACAAAGATATTGGACCAAGAGAATTCATTTAATGGTTCTCTTTTAGAACCAACATTAGCAAACAAGCGGAAAGAAACTGCTAATGGCAGTAATCGAGTATAAGTGCCTCTTCAAAACAGTAAGGAATCTAAGCTCCATGAGAAAATTAGAAATGTGTTCCGAGAAATACTAATGAGTTCATCTCCATGTTGTGGGTTAGGGGGTCTGCCTCACATACAAGAGGTCTCGAGTTCGAATTACGGTTAGAGAAGACAAATGTCAGGCAACTCTAAAGCTCTGGGACCCAGAGCAAATTTGCGCATCATTTGTTTCATCCACCGTCAGTAGTAATAGTCCCGGATGAGCCAATTGTTTTAACGATAATCCTGCCGCTAGGGGGGCTCGTGTCGCTAGTGTCGCTGCGTGCGACGGCGGCGGCGGTAAGTTTGAAAAGCGCCCTGAGCGGTAGGATTATCGTTATTGCAATTGGCTCATCCGGGACTGTTTTCTTTATTTATAATTTGAATACAGTACATTGGATAAAGATATGTATACATAGTTTTTTGATTAACATGATGTATTATTTGCTTAACATATGAATACATAGTTTGAGAATAACATAATGGATTATTTGATTACAGGAGATTAACATATGAATACAATAAATGGACAATATAAGAAATATTAGGAGAAAAAAAGCACA
The DNA here is from genome assembly GCA_030765065.1 of Deroplatys truncata. Lineage (NCBI taxonomy): Eukaryota > Metazoa > Arthropoda > Insecta > Mantodea > Mantidae > Deroplatys > Deroplatys truncata. The sequence goes on along the minus strand of CM060976.1, from coordinate 46,503,676 downwards.
TTAAAATTCATAGTTTTTGTTTGAGGCACTAGGACACACAGATTTCGCGCACAACAATGATTTTAAAGTACGTGGTGCACTTTGAGTCCTCGTCATCGCTGCTGCTGCTATCGGCGGTAAATTGGTGGATAGGTTTGGTGATGCAGGTGACGAGCAGGTGAGAGAAACTTTCGTTGACGAACTCGGTGAAGGTTGGTATATAGATGGGGATGGTAAATTCGCTGTAATGGCTGGTTGAGAAGCATCCTGCGGATGTGACTTTGTTGGTTAGAGCAGGAATGTTGCTGTTGCCGAGGTATATGACGCATAGTGCGTCTTGTTTATGCTGGTGCACTTTGGTAGGTATGCATTTGACGTGGACGGCGTGAGCCCCTTGGACGTCGAGTGTGATGGTGACAACTCTGCTGTTGCGGAAATAGGAGTTGGAGATGCAGAGGATACGGATAGGTGAAGCTGCGTTGAGAATGAGTTGTAGGTCAAGATTGTTCCCCACGGGGACGGGGTAGGTTTCGTCGGACATTATTTAGGGTTATATGGGGAAAACGTGACGATGTGGCGTTTGAAACCGCTGCATAGTTTTTCCTCGCCTGCGTATATGATGCAGAATGAGGTAGAGTTGAGTTTGTTGACGAGTTCTGGAGAGGCTTTTGCAAATCTTGTTGGTAGGAAAACTTCTGTGTCGTTGTCGAGTTTGGCGACGAGCTTTGTACCGTGAACGGTGTCGATTGTTTTGACGCCGACGACGCGATATGGTACGTGCTGTTGAAGGGTAGATACGCTGAGAGTGTGGGCGCTGCTGGAAAGTTCTTCTAGCTCTTTAAGGACGTCCTGTGACATTCTGACGGCACAGATGGCAGTTTTTGATAAACGGGGGAGGACCGTCTATATGAGTGGTTTGATGAGGAAGGTTGTAGTGTTGTTTACACCTGCGATAAGGTGCGCAAACTACCTGTGCGTCTGCGGGAAGTTGGTTCCACACAAGGTCGACGTCGCTTGGGGGATAACGTTCGAAGATGTATATGCCGTTCTGCAGCAGCACTTGGCGTTCCCTTGGCAGTAGCAGGTGGATTCTTCGTCCGTTATCGAGATACCGAAAGAGCACGATGAAGCAGTTCATGTGGTGTTTCTAGCGGAGTACCTTCGAAGGAATTGCTGAATTTGCTTGTTGAGATGATCGAGGTCTTCGTAGAAACCGTGTTGACACTGCGTGCACAGGAGGGTGAGACGGTGCTTAAGTTCGCAGCTGCACGTTTGGTGAAAGCAAAACGAGCAGTGGAAGTCTTTACACGACAGTCCTGGCATTCCCCACGGCTGGCTAGCACCGAATGAAGGGGTAAAGAATGCGCGTGCATAAATATAACCCAACTGCCGGAAGCAGGAAATCACTGGTGGGGGAAAAGTTCGTTGGAGATTTACCACATCAGGGGAAGCACTGGTGGGGGAAAAGTTCGTTGGAGAAACACCACATCAGGGGAAGCACTGGTGGGGGAAAAGTTCGTTGGATAAACACCACATCAGGGGAAGCAGTGGTGGGGGAAACGTTCGTTGGAGGTTGGCTACATCCGCCGGAAGCGCTTAGCGATTATTGCACAACATCCGCAGGAAAAACACTGTGTCCGTTGATTTAACGGTTTTCGTCTTGGAGGAGAACTCTGTTTTGAACGGTGCTGAACATGCAAACGACCACATCAGGGGGAAGCACTGGTGGGGAAAAAGTTGGTTGGAGAATTACCACATCAGGGGAAGCACTGGTGGGGGGAACGTTCGTTGGAGGTTCACTACATCCGCCGGAAGCGCTTAGCGATTATTGCACAACATCCGCAGGAAAAACACTGTGTCCGTTGATTTAACGGTTTTCGACATGGAGGAGAACTCTGTTTTGAACGGTGCTGAACATGCAAACGCCGTGAATGTGATCGGGTATGATATAGGATGCTTCGCGACCCGAATGCGGGGACGAAGGGCGCGAGATGTTTGGGTGAGGTGCGGTTGGAACGCTGGTAGAAATACATGCGCACTAAGGACTATTTTGTGAGATGCGCAGTGCGAAACGGGTGTTGAGGAAATGATGAACCTCGAGGAATGTTCTAAAATTGGCGCACCGTATGTACTTGGTGAACTGCGTGAAATTTATGTCATGTAAGGGAACGTTGGAGGCATGGTTGTGAAGCATGTACTTGTGTTATGCCATGATTTGATTTTGCACGTCCGTCTCTTCCTTCTTTTTGTGATAGATGATGTCGGTAATGATGCGCTGCAGTGTATGCAACACGTGCCATTCTTGTTGGTTGAGCGTAACGGATGCGCCTTGCGGTTCTTTGAAAACGAGCTTTAGCTTTCCGAACACAAACTTAAACACGATGGTGACGCTGTCGTTGAACTGAAATTGCTGTAGACGTCCCTGCGGGTCATTCAAGAGTTTGTGAATGATGGGGATGGCTTCGACGAGTTTGTGCCACTGCGAGGAACTCATGACGACTGCGTTGTGCTGTCCACATTTGGCAATGGTGACGACGAGATGGTGCGGCGGCCGGGGGGAGAATCCCACACTGACGAATTTAGTTTGTTGCGGGTTGAGGAAGTAGATATCCGCCAGAGGACCCACAACTGCACTGTGTTGGAACTGTGCTGGCGGAGCAGGGCTGTCGGGATGCTGTTGGAGGTCGAAGATGGGTAGTTTCCTTTTTTCCCCGGGTTTCGAGGTGGTCGGGGTTTGACATCCGGTTATACTGGAACACACAAAACAATAATAATAATGTGAGGGATAGAGAGATAAACGGGGTAGAAAAAAGCAAGCTAATACATAGGTGCGGACCTACCTGGTCGGCGTGCTGCATGGCAGCAGGACTGTATCCGCGCGCTGCATGGTACACTCTGAATGAGGCGAGCGGCACCGTAACGTTGCTTTTTATATGCGCAGGAGCGTCTTCTGAAAGCACGTGCAAGACGATGGATTATCTTAGATGTGCTGAATAGCGACACACACACACACACACACACACACACACGTACTCACCTTCAAGGGTTGACAAGTTTCTGAGCGTCAGAGCACTTTGCGCGGCATGCGTTTTTGAACGTTTTGCGAATGACGACATCATTATGCGCGTGATTGCTGACGGGAAATTTTGAGAAGAATGTATGCTTAGGCAAGCCGGAGCAGCGGTGGGTGAGGTAGGCGATGACGTAATGACCGCACGTGGTGCTGTCGAAACCTTGCAGCCTTCTGGCGTTGGTGGACCAACGCGTCCCGCAGACCGAATTTAAGAACCGGAGAAAATGGGGCGAAAGCGGTCCTATGCCGTAACTGTCAAAATATTCTGCATGCGAGTTTTTGTCCACAAAGATGCAAACCCAGTGTTGCCCTGATTTGGTGCTGGGGTCGGTGTTAGCCACTAGCGCCAAGGGAGGCGTTCGAATGCCGTGAAGTACGGGTAGTTTATCGAAGGGGTAGACGCCTAAAAAGTGAGAGCGCGTAGAGGGGCATGTCGATAGAAACCGTTGAATTTGAAAGGTGTTCATGATACCAAAATGGATCGGTTGGCGTCGATTTCGACCGTGCGATGTATTTCCGCTAGCAGCAGAAGTATGACCGGTTCTGTCAATTTATCGGCAAAACCGATGCTTATAGAGACGGTTCCGTGGCGCTGACCCGAGATGTGAGACTCGTTAGCGCTCATGTCTGCAGTGAGATCGAAAACCATTATCGTATACCCTTGCGGGTAGGTTTCTCTGGAGACGGAGTGTCCCTCGTCCTTGAAATGAATGCCTAGGCCGTCCTGCAGGGTTTGAAAGCATTGCAAATAGTGTCCCTTTGTAAAGTCGGGTTGCAGAGGTTGGGAGGGAACGGGTTGCCCGTTGACGTAGAGCTGAAAGAAGTTCATTTTAAAATGCTTCAAGTTGTACGGATTTGAGTTAAAATGGCCGGAATAGGCCTTGTCGGTGACCATGGCTACCACCACTCTCCTTGGAACTTGCCCTACGCACACGTCGCTAAACGTCATTGCCCTGGACTCCTTGGGGATGCTGAGAGCGTGAAAGCTGCCCTTAAAGGTATCTACGTCGGAAAACAGATAAAACTGGGGAGAGGTGGGAGTGAGCTTGACGGTCATGCTAACGTTGTTCAAAAGCAGCTTCTCCTGTCTAAAAAGAGCGTTGGACAGAGGGCCGATGAGCTGCACGACGTTGCTCCCTTTGGTAAACCCCTGACGCCACTGAAAACCCGCATTGGCGATAAAAGTGTCCATGATGCCTGCCGTGTCCTTTCTCCAGAGGGTAGATTCTAGTTTGGTGTTCATGGCATCTTCGGAGTAATTGAGAAGCGTCTCGAGGTATGTTCTATAGGGGTAACCGGCTTGCGGCATGGAGACGATGACGTTATTGAGGGTTACCTCCATCTGTTGAAACAGGGAATTTAAGGCGTTGTTGACCAGAGTGGCGTTAGCGTCAGCGTTTAAGGCCTCTCCTTTGTCATCTACAATGCGCACCATGAGTTCGAGTACGACGTAGGTCAGGTCTAGGTAATCGTCCGCATTTCCGGAATAATGAAAGGTGATGGGGGCATTTTTCATTAAAGTGTTTTGAGGGTTTAGGTATAGGAACCGTGACTCCTCGATGCTCATCTGAACCGGCACCTCTGTAAAGAGGTCCAGTTCGGAACTCATGTGGACGGTCGCGTCTGCCATTACGAAAATACGTCTTGCACCTTGCGCCAACCGCGTTTCAGCTTGGACTGCTTGCTCTTTCTGGATTTGCTCGGTTTTATTCTCTTGAGACGCCTGGAGCCGGAACCGAGCATGGCATCGAGCTTTTCGTCGGCTTTTCGCTTTAAATTGTATCCGGACTCCTTGAACCTCCGTTGGAGCGCTTGCTTCGGCGCTGCTCCCGCCACAGTCACATCGGACAGAACGTGAGCGCCCGCCTTTAAGGCCTCCTTTCCGACTGCTTTTGCTCCGCTCTTTAAAAACGGTAGCAACCTTCTGAAGAGTCCTCCGAGGGCTGAAAAGAGACCGCTGCCTCTTTGGTAGCGCTTGCCCCTGTAGAGAGTGAAATCGCGATGGTGGAACGCTCCGCCGGTCTGATTGAGGTAGTACCGCGTTACGGCGTGCACGTCCATTACGCCTGTTTCGGACGAAAAGCGAGAACTACAGTAGAGGAAAATCCGTCGGCGAATGGCAAGAGATCGCCGTAACCGTTCCTTAAATCTATGTTGACCGTCTTGAAGTCTTGCTGAATCAAGGGTACCCAATTTTGGGGAAAAAACGTCTTTTCGTCGCTCATGTAAGTGTTGTTGCTTCTTTCGTATTCCACGGCCGCGCTCTCTAAGACTTGGGCGAAGGTGTCGCCCACGACTTGCGGGGACACTAGATTACAATAGACGAACATTTCGTAAGGAAACCCCAATATAAGGATCTACGGGGTGTTTAGCAGCTTTTTCGAGAACGACGTTGACGTAGGGATCGAAACCCAACATTTTTGCCATAGCGGGCGTTAAGAGCAAACTGTGGATGCGGGTAGAGGTCCCGGAGGGTCCTCCGATTTTGAAACGTCTCGTTTGGGTCTGACGGAACGAGCCGCCGCGGGTTTCTGCTGCCCCGAAGCCCGGGGCTTCGGTTTCGGTTTCGGCTTGGGTCTCTGGTGGGGCGCATCGTTGAGAGCTCGTATTCGCCGACCGCGTACGGTACGACCGTGCGCGCGACATTTTCCACAAACCCGTTGAACAGAATGTCGGGTAGTGGTTCGGGATGGGAGACGGCGGCATTCACGCCCACCGTTTGCTTGCGCTCGTCGAAGAGGAAGAAGTTTTCCACGTGCAAGTGTTCGAGTAGAGCGGCGTTGACGAGGTTCACCAAGTCTTTGGGATTGTGCACGATGCCTTGCGGCATTTGCAAACTGAATTTGGAATGCGTGGGGAGGACCGTCATGGTGTACTTGGTGCCCGCCAGACGGGCATCGTCTGGCGAAAGGTTATAAAATTTCACCGGATACCTGACCTTTTGCAGGGCGACCTCCCATTCTCCCTGCAGAACGATTCTCTCGGGCAAGATGTTAGAAAATCTGGCCGTGGTGTTGTCGGTAAAGTGTTCCATGGAAGCGTTGCTCACGAGAGTGATGGAGAAGGGCTCGGTCTTAATCATGTCGAATCGACGGTCGAAGCCAGAACCCACGAGTTAAACTTTGCCGGATACCCCTTCCACTTTACCAAGACCTGCTTGCGGCGCCCTCGGCCCTTGGTCTGTAAAACGCGCTCGATCTTAAACGTCCGAGGTAGCGCGACCTTTTGTAGCTCCTGGGTGTAAAATGTGCCGTCTATGGCTTCTCCGGCCAGATCCTTCAACTTATATACCACCGGCCGACCGCGCACCACCTCGGCTATCCGAAATATTTCGTCCGTCCAATTCTGCTCGTAGCCCTTGTCGAATTTCATTTTTTCTTTAGAGATGCGCACGTGATCGCCGACGGAAAATGCGGGTCTCCCTGCGCGAGGTAGGGTCCTATTTCCGTAGAGATTGCGGTACACTCGTAAAATGTTAGATTCGTTCACGTCCTTCGGAGCCATTTTTATGGACCTGTGATGCGAGCTATTGTACGACTCGAGTAAGGCCGGAAGGACTTCCAGGTATCTGTAACTGTTTTTGTGCGTGAAATACATCCACATCTTGGTTTTTAAGGTGCGGTTGAAGCGCTCCACGACGCTGGTTTTAACGTTATTTTTGGTCGTGTAATGTTTCACGTCGTGTTTCTTCAGAAAGTCGCGAAAAGTCTTGTTGGTGAACTCGGTTCCCTTGTCCGTCTGGAGGACCCTGGGGACGCGCTGGGAGAATATGGAGCGAAACGCTTGCGCGACCTCGGTACCCAGCTTCGATTTCAGGGGTACGGCCCAAGCATATTTGGAAAATACGTCGATAACGGTCAGAATGTACACGTAAGGTTTGTTATGTTCCCTCACGCTGTTCATGACGTTTAGATCGGCCTCCCAAAGATCGTCCATATTCGTCACGTGATAACATCTGGTGGGGAACCGCTTTCTGACCGGTTTGTGCAGAGTGTAACTGTCCCGGGTTCGAAGGAAGGACTCGATGTTCGCCTTAGACGCGCCCGTGGCCTTTCGAAGGGGCTTGACCGTGCCCAAACCGGCATAGTGTTCCGGTCTGGCATAGTATCCCCTTAGCGCCTTCCATTCCTTCATGCTTTACTTGTACAGGGGCTGCCAGACGCGCTTGCGAAAATGGTACGACGCGGAAGGCGATTTCGATTTCTTTTTCGGAGTGGCAGGGTTCGCCCTCTTCTTTTTGCGAGGGGAGAGGAGGTTGACCTTTATGGTTCGGGGTTCGACCTCCTGCTTCACCGGCTCGCGCTCGTGCACGTCTTCGTAATCGTCGTCGTCGTCGTCGTCGCCGAGGAAGGGCTTTCTGACTTGTGCCACGAGATCGAGGTAGTTGTCCAATTTATGTTTTACGAGCCGCCACTTTTCGTCGGCAGAGAGCTTTGCGCTCTGCAGGTTCCGAATTTCTTTGGCCAATCTGGATATGGTGCGGTCTACAGCGTGAAGCTTGTCGACGGTCTTCGGTTGCGGTGCAACGAGAATCTGCCTGCCTTACTTCATCCTGTTAATTTCGACACTAGCGCGCCGCCGAGCGAGGCCAAGACGGGTAGGAGGAATGCCGGCAAAAAACCTCCTTTTTGAACCAAGATGCTCTTCTTCTTCTTCAGAGGAACCCGTCTATCCGTCAACTTCCTCCAAGAAGCCTTGTGCTTCTTTAGGCGAGCCAAGCACTTTGCGGGAAGTTGCACGTGACCTCTGCACACGTTGAGCATGCATTCGCTAATGGCCTTGATCAGATCGCCGTCGGCATTTTTTAACAACTTTTTGCGCAGAGGGGCCTTCGCCTTGTACAGAGCCGCCAAATTACCGTGCTGTCTCGCTATGCGAGGACTGGTCAGCGTCGCGAGCCTTGACCTACCTCTAGCCATGCTTGCGCGATAATGACGTTCGCTCCGAAAGCGGTACTTTTTATTTAGACTCGACGGCCTCAATCGGGCAAGACCCTGCCGGGATGATATGGAACGAAACGAACCCGAGTCCTCTCGGCGGTCTCAGTTGGGTACCAAATAAGAGAGGTTTTCCCCCGGCAGCACGCCGGTTCGATACCTGTATCGGGCGGGCGTGTACTGGGTGCAGTCCAACACGAGATACCCGTGAGGGCGTTCGGTGGCCTTCTCGAAGGCCTCCAAGAGAAACCTAGAGTTCCTGGGTTCGATCTGCTGGCACAGTCTCTCGATCTGCATCTTGTCCCGGTTGTTCTTGAAGACCACGACGTAGTTCGCATTCAGAGAGATGTTGCGATATTTCTGACCCTGCGGAAACACGTTCTGCAGGATGTAGACGATGCCGAAGCGCTTGTGATGGGAGTCTCTGGTGAAAAAATTGGACACGTCCTTCCCGCCACCCTCCAGCATCAGATCGTCGAGGACGACGAGGTCGTTCTCGCCCACCGAAGCAAGTTCGGGTATGCCCGCGTGGGTCTCGCAACGCAGTGCCGAGGGTTCGAGTCTCGGCGAATACTCCGGAGGGTGGCACCACAGCACCCTCCTGGGGCGCACGTCGAACATCCGGTGCGCGTGGCGCAACAGGTTTTTCACGAAGGTCGACTTGCCGCAGCGCGACGGCCCCGCCACGAGCATCGTGCTGGGAAACTCGAATCGCCCCAGGTCTCGGGGGCCGGGCATCGTCTCCTCAGGGGCGCCCGGTTCGAAATGACTTTGGCGCGGCTGCGGACGTCTCATTTATGCGTTCCTCTTGAACCCGTAGGGATAGGAATCGTGATCGCCGGCGAGCACGCGCTTGTTGACCACCATCCTAAACGTCTTCGAGCTGGGTTCGGTGACGACCGTCCAAGACGGTTTCCGCGAGATCTGCGTGCCCGCCAGGTTCACCGCGCGGTCGATGTCCCTGAGCACCACGTCGCGAATCACCTCCGCGTTCACCAGCTCCAGGTTGCCCGAATTGAGCGTGATCCCCTTCACCTTGCACACCGAGAAGGTCTTGCCCGTCTCGGGGCAAACGATCTCCATGCAGTAGCTCTTGGGCCCCGTGGAGGCGAACCGGGCGATGTAAGAGCCCCGCCCGTACTTCTCCAGCTCGTCCGTCATGTCCCCCAGGAGGCGTCCGACGGACGGCGTCCAGTCGCCCGGAGCGGCGGCGACGACGACGGAATCGGTGTCGAAGTAGCAGACCCGTTCTCCCAGCCTCTTGAGGTAGGAGTAGAGCACCAGGCGCGCGTGAGCCGTGGTGTAGGCCGCCAGGACGGCGTTGGCGGCGGTGTTGACCTTGCGGCACTGCTCGCGGTACCTCCACACCGCGTACACGATCCGGTCGGTGACGGGCACGTAGGTCTGCACTTCCACGCCCGGGTCGTTGAGCAGCTCCAGGAGGCGGTCGTACCGGTCCACCAGCTCGCACGTGGGGAGGTTTTCCCTCTGCCGCAGTTTGCCCCAGAAGCTGTTGAGCATCAGCTTGGCCAGCTCCCGCCTGCCGGGGTTGGTGGCGACGGCCTGGGGATCCAGGGCCACGCCTTCGTGTTCGAAGAATTGCTCCACGTACTGCTGCTTTGCGGCAGGGTCGTCGCAATCCGAGGGCCAGCCGGAGGCTTCGATCTTGATCTTCAGGAACTGATTCACGTAGTCCTCGAAGAGACCCTTGGCTCCGGTGGTCGGTTCGTGCACCACCACGTCGTACTCCCAGATCTCGTGGACCCTGAGGAGGCGGTACCCCTCAAGGGCGACCTTCATCTCGTCGACCACCCAGGTACCCGACAACGCCCTCTCGCGCTCTCCGTGGTGGCACTCGTTTTGGTTCTCCGCCTCCGCGCAAGCGCGTCATAGCGGGAACATGAGCTTGCCGCCGATGCGCGCCGGTAGCACCGGGTGGTACAGGTGTTGCGGCGGTAGAACCTCGCACTTCACCAACCCGCCCCCCACGTCTTCCAAGCGCGGGAATCGATCCACGTGGATCTTGGGGTGGCCCGCGGGGTAGGGTTTCGTCTTGTTCACGTACGGGTACAGGCTGCACACGTCGTAGTAGTAGATCTTGCTATCCCCCTTCGCCTCGCAGTACGTCTTGGTGCAGTTGGTGCGACCTCCGTAGAAGGCGTCTCTGGGGTTCAGGGGTTCGGGTACCGGAAAGTCCCTTGCGTGGCGCGCGAGGTCCTGGTCGGCCTTCATCGCGGCGTCGAACTCGCACTCCCACATTTCCACCACGGCGTAGCCGGCGGCCTTGATCTTGGCCGTGACCTTCTCGGTGCTCTCTAACCTGGAGGCCATGGTTTCGTGTCCCGAGTTGTATATCGCCGCATGGCGATTGTGAAAGCACCGCCTGCAGCCGTGGTAAAAGCAGCCGTGGAAAAAGTACGCGGTTTTTTCGGCCTCTCTGTACCCGTCCACCTTGTGCCCCGCGATTTTGACTTCGCGTCCTCGCATGGCGTGCTGGATGACGATGCGGTTTTGCGTCTCTAGCCAGGTTAGCCATATGCACGCGGCGCGAGACTGACGGTCCGCTAGTCGATACCCGCCCGCTGGCAAGAGGGCAATTTTTTTAAGCGGCATGAAGCGCTTTCTATACACGCACATGCACGCCTGCGCGATGGTGACGCATTCTCTGAACGGGTCTATTCCGTTCTCGTCCAAGAATTCCCTTCTGAATTTGGAAACTCCCTGACTGAGTAGAAATACGTCCATCTTGCAATACGCCACCATTTCCGCCCTCATGTCGAAGACGTGCCCGGAGCACGCCTTTTCTTCGTGCCACTGCTCGAAGGCTTTCCGACCCTCCGCCGACATGCCCTCCGGGCAGTAATGCCTTTTGTCGGGAATCGAACCCACGTACCGCTCGTTTTCCTTCGTGTTAAACAGGTACGGGAAATAACCTTTGCATTCCTTCAATCCGAAGGTCTTGGAAAAGCGGGAGAGTGGCATGGGTATGAAGTTGAGCGAGTCTAGAAATGTGACGTCACCGTACCTCATCCTGTAGATCTTGCTCCCGTTCATGATGAGCTCCGGCATCCAGTCTAAGTGCGCCACCATGTACTTTAATAGAAACTGCCCGTCGTAAGCTCTGAGGTTATGCGCCACGACGTAGACGTCCCAGGCTTCGAACCTCGCCTGCGCGATGTGTTCGAAAAGCTGCTTCACGGGTTCGTCCGTGAACACCCATTCTTTGCAACCGCATTCGGTGCAGTATGCCGTCTTGCGGCGTTCGTCGATGCAGGGCGGGCAGGCTTGGTACAACACGCACAAGTTAGGTACATGCTCGTATGTGTCCTTTTTGCCGGTATATGGAATGTTTTGCGTGCATTCGAAGTCGATGAACATAAACACGTACCGGTTTCTTTTGTTCTTTGCGGCGTACGGCTGCATATAGCACATGTGGTTAGAATTCACGTGTGTCTTGCAATGATAGCAGTACTTTTCCCCGCACTCGTGCGCGGTTTTTCTGTACCTCGCATTCACGAGCTTGTTGCAAGACGTGCACACCTTTTCTACGTCGCACACCGACAGCGCCTTTGGGTAAAAAACGCCTTTCTTTGCGTGGTTTGCAAAGCATGCCGGTCCCTTAAAATCTCTGTTGCACCCGGCGCAGCGTATGTAGGCGTCGAATCGCGCATCGCACTGCTGATGGCATTTAGCGCACCTGGCGTCGCACCTGTGAAATTCTTTTTTGTGTGCCGAGGGATGATGACACCGGCGGCAATACCATTTGCATTTAAAGCACTTGTGAAGGTTCACGATGGCGTTAAAGTGCCCGGCGTGGAGCATGACGTCGATGCATTTATCGCATTTCTTATCCGACGTGTACAGCACGTGCTTCCCCGTATGATCGCCAAACACCGTCACAGCGTAGCCCTTTAACGCAGCGTCAAAGCGTCTGACGTCATCTATGGTGCAGCCGTCGTGGCCTTGACCGATGCTCGCGCACAAGGCTACGGCCTTCGATTTTTGCAGATAGTCGGACGCGTCATCGTTCTATAGTTGACGTCGCGATCCACTTTGGCTTTGACTACAACGATGGCTCTTGCTAAACACAAGTTGTCTTTGTTGGCTATTTCGACAATGCCTTTATTGCCCCTACAGGCATCGCAAGGTTGGTGGCACGAACCCGAGACCTCCTTGGTCCACACAAACGTCACGTGAAGAGGCCCGCTTAGCAAGAATTGTTGGTTACTTTGCATTACTTTTTCGATGCTTCCAACAATGACATCTGCATTCAATTGGTCTACGCGCCTAACGCTCATGTTGAAGGCTTTGGACGTCTCCTTTTCGTCTGTTATGGATATGCCTAAATATCCGGGTTCGTTTTCTAACAGGTTCTCTTTCGCAAAGTTTAGAATATCGTTAAACAGATGCGATACCCATTGCTCGGGGTTGACATCTCTGGGGACCGGGTTTACGGTAATTTGAGACTCTGTAAAGCCGGAAAAAAGCTTTGGCAGCCTTCTCTGCTTGTGTCCTATAATTTCGAACGTAGGCTGCAAGGTGCCATCGCGACTTCCCCCGGATTACAGCTCCATCTTATCGTCCGAATGCGCCGATCGCTCTTTCCCCCTGCAAAGTGCTGCTGCTATTTTCTTTTTTATTTTAAACTATTTTTCGTCAAATAGAACGATTTTGTAGAAAAACCCACTACCGCACCCGTCTCTCACTACGGGCGTCTGCTCTTGGCACTGGGTTTTTATAAGCTCGCTTATCAAAACCGATGTTTCATCATGCGCGTCGAGTTAAATGCCTCGTTTCGCCACAAATTTGTCACGTTTGTAAAAAACGCGGTCATCCTGTCACGAGCTGCCACTGCGCGACCGCCACTGCGCGACCGCGACCAACGGCAATAAGGCTGCATAAAAACGCTGACGAATATCCTTTCTCACGCTCGATTTACACCTATGTCGCCACACGTTTCTTGCGCGGTGCTGTGCGTGAGAAATGCCAGGCGAGCGGGGTTTTAACGTTTTTGTACACTCGCATCAGTGCAATATTTAAAAAACTACGAGTGCCGTGTGTGGTGTTTTTTGTGTCGTGCAGTGCGTACGTGTTATGTAAAATGCGATACTTCCTTTCTAAGGAGTAACACCAACTGTTGAATGAAAATTCTCAAGTGTTACGTTCGTATGACCTCTACCCTCTATCTCTTATAGGTGAGTACGAAAGTTTATTTTCATATCCACTTATTTTTAATCCGGATAAACTTTTCGGGAAATGGTTGCATCCGAAGAGACGGTATACACTGGCCTTAAAATTCTAAATTCTTTCCATCAACATGGCGGGCAAGAACTGAAAAGCGACATGTCTTTAAAAAGAATGGCTAAGCATTGTACAATTCGAACCATTTATAACAGATATCTCGGAAATGGCTGACGTCACAAAAAAGTTATTTCAAATAAATTGTGTGTGTTTTTTTTAAAAGAGATCTAAATTTTTTGTATTGTATGTTTTTTCTCAAACCTTAGCAGTTATACAAGATCGTAGAAAATTTCTTCCGAATCAAGAGGACTTCGCAGGCTATTTCCGCAAAATTCGAGATATACATTTTATTTTTTTTCATATAAATGTCTTTAATATATGGTGTTGTAATTAAAATCGTCAGAGGCAGTTTTAGAAAATAAAACATTTCGGAAAATAGTTCATGTAAAGGGTAGTTTTGGGTGGAGGGACTTTCTTGCAAATCTCTGTGTTGTAACTTTGGAAGGTACTCGACCTAAATACCAAGTTTTAGTATTTATCCGACTTTTCATTTTTGAGTTATGCTGCTCTGACACATACACACAGAATTTTCTAAAAATGTTTTTTATTCAGGGGACCTCGAAACAAGTATTTAGTTTTCCGGTGAAATCTCAATATTGAATATTTGGATGCAATGCATACCTCCTCTACCTACTATTTTACGTGGTAGAGAAAGCCCCTAAATCAATATTATTACATGCAGTTGTGAAAAATATTACAGCTATGATTAATAAATTCTGGGATTACGAGAAATTTGTTAATATTAGTTTAAACGTATATAGTTTGCGAGAAAAGTGAGTAAGCTTAGCTCGAAACTTAGCGTTGTTGTCACAAATAAACGTTATAGAGAAAACTCTGATTTTCATAAAAGTAAGATTAAAACTACTTGCTTAAGGTAAAATGCTTGTCTAATATTAAGAATATTCTCGGATATTCGGAGAATGGCGCGAAAGTTGAGTCTGACGCCTTGTTATTTTTATTCCGTTTTTTCTTCAAGTGGGGTTTCTCTATTGTTACATCTGTATAAGCACTGTAACTATTTTTACTTTCTCTACCACGTACATAGCAGATACAGGAGAAATTGCATTGCACTCAAAAATTCCATACCGGGATTTCGCCAGAAATACATCTATAGATTTGCACATTTCAACTTATTACATAATTGGCCTATATTGTGCACGATGTTTCATTTAAATACCCACAAACTGGGTCTGTGATTATTACTTCTTTTTTTTATGTGTTTCAGTGGGTGAATAATAATTAGTTTGTTGGTATCGTTATCACAGTACTGTTTCACTTGTGAAATTCCGTTCTCTTTGTATGAAAATGAGTGTGGGAATTTTCTTGAAAATCTACGGTTTGTTAAATTTTTTTATACGCTACTATTTTAGTGTGTGTGTGTGTGTGCGCGCGCGAGTACGTGCCTAGTATCCGTGCGCCACAGGCCAAAACGACGACATTATAAAAAAACTTTATCATTTGCCTACCGGACAGGGGCAACCGCGAAAAACCTGAAAAAAGCTCTAAGAGTATTCTAACGCTTACCGATCTGGAAAACCCGTGAAAACAAGATAGTACACTTTTTTTTAATTTTCTCAAAAATGGCTATAACGATTTTGATGAAAATATCATATGTTTAAGATAATGTCGTGAGAAATGAAATGTATATCTCAAATTTCTGGGAATGTCTCCAAAAGTATTTTTCATTGTGAACGCCTTTTGCATAACTGGCAAACCATAAGAGATAGACAAAATTTTACTACACAAAAAATGTAGTTCGCGTTAAAATACACAACTTATGCCATATACATTTCTTTTGTTGAGTGAACCGCTTTCGAGATATTGCTTGTTATTTCCTTAAATTTTTCAATACTTATACTTTTTTTTACTTTCTCTACTACGTATAGTAAGTAGGGGAAGTATTGCATTCCACCCAAAATTCGATACCGAGATTTCACCGGAAATACACGTTTTGAGACCTAACTTTATCATTTGCCTACCGGACAGGGACAACCGCGAAAAAACCTGAAAAAAAAGCTCTAAGAGTATTCTAACGCTTACCGATCTGGAAAACCCATGAAAACAAGATAGTACGCTTTTTTAATTTTCTCAAAAATGGCTATAACGATTTTGATGAAAATATCATATGTTTAAGATAATGTCGTGAGAAATAAAATGTATATCTCAAATTTTCTGGGGATGTCTCCAAAAGTATTCTTCATTGTGAACGCCTTTTGCATAACTGGTAAACCATAAGAGATAGACAAAATTTTACTACACAAAAAAATGTAGATCGCGTTAAAATACACAACTTATGCCATATACATTTCTTTTGTTGAGTGAACCGCTTTCGAGATAATGCTTGTTATTTCCTTAAATTTTCCAATACTTATACTTTTTCTTTCTCTACTACGTATAGTAAGTAGGGGAAGTGTTGCATTCCACCCAAAAATTCGATACCGAGATTTCACCGGAAATACACGTTTTGAGACCTCCTGAATCCAAAAAAAAAAAAAAATTCTGGGAATGTCTCCAAAAGTATTCTTCATTGTGAACGCCTTTTGCATAACTGGTAAACCATAAGAGATGGACAAAATTTTACTACACAAAAAATGTAGATCGCGTTAAAATACACAACTTATGCCATATACATTTCTTTTGTTGAGTGAACCGTTTTCGAGATATTGCTTGTTATTTCCTTAAATTTTTCAATACTTATACTTTTTTACTTTCTCTACTACGTATAGTAAGTAGGGGAAGTATTGCATTCCGCCCAAAAATTGGATACCGAGATTTCACCGGAAATACACGTTTTGAGACCTCCTGAATAAAAAAAAAATCATTTTCGGAAACATGTCCGTGTGTGTGTGCCTGTCTGTGTGTCTGTCTGTCTGTGTGTGTGTGTGCGCGCGCGAGTACGTGCCTAGTATCCGTGCGCCACAAGCCAAAACGACGACATAATAGAAAAAACTTTATCATTTGCCTACCGGGCAGGGACAACCGCTAAAAAACCTGAGAAAACCTCGAAAATTAGAAACGGCTTCGTCAACCAGTACAGAAAACGCCTACCAACCAGGGAAAACCTATGAAAAAGCAGAAAGAGTTTGCATTCGTTTACCAACCGCAGAAAACTCCCAAAAAACTAGTTATTTTAAAAAAAAAAGGAAAAGACGAATAATATAAGTATGGCAACTGCAACGTTTGTGTGTGTGTGTGTGTGTGTGTGCGCGCGAGTACGTGCCTAGTATCCGTGCGCCGACAAGGTAAAACTTCATCATTTGCCTACCGGGCAGGGACAACCGCTAAAAAAACTGAGAAAACCTCGAAAATTAGAAACGCCTTCGTCAACCAGTACAGAAAACGCCTACCAACCAGGGAAAACCTATGAAAAAGCAGAAAGAGCTCGCATTCGTTTACCATCCGCAGAAAACCCCCAAAAAACTAGTTATTTTTTAAAAAAAAACGAAAAAAAAGGAAAAGACGAATAATATAAGTATGGCAGAAACAGCTTGCATTCGTCTAACAACCGGAGAAAACCCCGAAAACACTAGTTATTTAAATTTGCTGATGAGTTCTGGATAGGCTTTTTCAAATGTTGTTGGTAGCAAAACTCGCCTTTTCCATCACCTCCAACATACCCCACTCCCACACCTTTTTTCTTTCCACCAATCATAATCTCTCTTATTCTCACCAATCAACAACTTTCATTTGTTCCTTTCCACCAATAACAACACTTCTTATTCCCACCAATCACAACTTCACACGTCACTTTCTGTTATACTTTTTATCCCTCGTTCGCCATCTTTCCCCCTCTTTCAGCCCCCAACCTCCGCACAGACAACGCCTCACCGCTCCTTAACCTCAACTTCGTGCCTCCGTCATCTTATTTAGTTCCCATTTTTACCACCGCGCCTCTCATCTCCCAACCAGATTGCCGGCAAGAACAGATCTCGTTCATTCGCACCTCAACGGTTGACTCGGCAGCAGCTACTGCGAACACCTACGTGTACACGTTTTTGACCGCTTTCGACCGGCTATGAGAACCCTGCTCCTACGTACGCTAGCGACCATCACGATGGTCCAGTACCAGGTTTTTGGTATAGTTAAATTACGCCTCTGCAAAGGGTGTCTGTACCGCTTTAAAAACCTAGGTATATCAGTGCGTAGTGATGTTGGTTGATCTTAAAGCTGGTTAAGCATTTTCAAAAACAGTTTGCTTTTATTTTTTCGCGTCGCGTGCCGCGCTTTTGGTGACGCATCCACACCGGTAAAGGTAAGTACCACACGCATAATTATTTTTCGGACCTGCTTGGCGTAGGAATATATCCTTTCGTGTTTTGGTACTGTAACCTCAAACCTCCTTACCCACCTCTTGCGTCCGCCATCATGTTTAGTTCTCACCGCATCTCCTTGTCGCAGACCCTCCGCCATTTTTAGTTCCCACTATTTTAACCTCAAAATCTACTCTTCTAAACTCTTGCTACCCCCATCTTCTTTTAGTTCCCATTCTCACCACCGCGTCTCCTTACCCCCCCACATCTTGCGACCGCCATGTTCACCACTAACCTCCAAATTTCCTCGTCCTTAAACCTCTTGTCTCAACCACCTTGTTTAGTTCCCATTTTCGCCACCGCATCTCATATCGCCCCCATCTCTCTATCCACTCAAGAAAAAACTACCATCCAACGTTCAAAAAAAAATTGCTGATCAGTTCACGACAGGCTTTTGCAAATCTTGCTGCTAGCAAAACTTACCTTTCCCATCACCTCCAACATACCCCACTCCCACACCTTTTTCTTTTCCACCAATCATAATCCCTCTTATTCCTACCAATCAGCAACTCTCATTTGTTCCTTTCCACCAATAAAATCACTTCTTATTCCCACCAATCACAACTTCACACGTCACTTTCTGTTACACTTTTTATCCCTCGCTCCCCATCTTTTCCCCTCTTTCAGTACCGACCTCCGCACAGACAACACCTCGCCACCCTGCTCCTCTCCATCACGCGACCTCCATACTCTTCCATCTTCCTTCCTTCATCTTCCACCCCAAATTAACGAACCAATCAAAACACTACACGTCACTTCCTCAATTCTTTCAACTCGTCCCGGATGAGCCAATCGATTTAACGATAATCCTACCGCTCAGGGCGCTTTTCAAACTTACCGCCGCCGCCGTCGCACGCAGCGACACTAGCGACACGAGCGCCCCTAGCGGCAGGATTATCGTTAAAACAATTGGCTCATCCGGGACTATTACTACTACCGTCCGATATGGTCTACTCGGTTAAAGGATGTTAGGCTTCATCTTTTGTGTAGCAATATTTTGTTTATCTCTTACCGTTTACCAATTATACACAAGTCATTCAGAATAAAGAGACTTCCACAACTACACCTTGAAAATTCAAGTGTATATTTTATTTGTCATTAACATATGCAATTTTTAAATTGGTGGAACCATTTCTGAGAAAATCAAAAATAACGAAAACCTTTCCACGTAAAGGGTAGTTTAGTGTGGAAATTTTTCTAGCAAATATGTTTCTTATGTCCTTGGAAGACGCTGAATTTAAGTACCAAGTTTGGTATTTAGTCCACCTTTCGTTTTTAGTTACGCTGTTCACAGATACACACACACACACACACAAACAAACACATACGCAGTCCATTTTCGAAACACTCTTTGTTTATTCAGGAAGCCTCAAAATGCATGTTTCCGCTGAACACTTTCCATCGAATTCGAGTAGAATGCAATACTTCCTCTACTTACTATAGGTGAAAAATGGAGAAAGCAAAAATATGTTATGCAATTACTTTAAAGAATGAGATCAAAAATAGCATTTTATTTTAAAGTGTCTGTGTGTGTGTGTGTGTGGGTGTGTGTGGGTGTGTGTGTGTGAGAGAGAGAGAGTGTGTGTGAGAGAGAGAGTGTGTGTGTGAGAGAGAGAGAGTGTGTGTGTGAGAGAGAGAGAGTGTGTGTGTGAGAGAGAGAATGTGTGTGTGAGAGAGAGAGAGAGAGAGAGAGAGAGGATGAAACTAATTTAAGTCGTAAACCCAAGACCTTCTATCCGTTTCCTTCATATGGTCTACGACACTTGAATCGCTTTCACTCTGGCAAGTGACGGCCTCAAAGCATCTTAAATATGAAAGAGCAGAATGTGGGTAGAGAGCTGTTCTGGCGGCCATCAAAATCCTCTTCCCCAAGCCAAAGAGATTTATGGCTCCCGTTTCAAGCCCCAGCGATGAGTGGTGTAGGTTAAGTTCCTATCGAATTATTCAATGCAGGAAGGTGAAAAAATTCGACAGTACAAAGAGTAGCGATAGAATGGTTAGAAAGAGGAATATGCAATAATTGTTGTGACGTTATTCAATTACGCCATGTTGACTATCACAGCTATAGGCAACATAATAAATAATAATAATAATAATAATAATAATAATAATAATAATAATCCTGTTAAATATACTTTGCTTTTGTACTCTTACATTAATTATCAATTGATTTTTCCAAGACAAAATTGGGTTTTACAAGCTCCATTATAAGTCAATAGCTGGCTGCCAGACGTTATACGGGTAGCTATTTAAACTCATTTCATTTAACTCTCCCCCTCATCGTTCTTTATGAAATTATTGTACACTGATATAAAATATTGTTATACTAAATCTCCCCTTTCACCCTTATAATTATTTCGTACAGCCCCGGCTATTCCTAATAATAGAGAAACTTCCCCTGATATTCATGCAAAAGAATGTGAAACATCAGCAGAACATCTAACTTCTTTAACTTCCCTCCGACAGTCTTCCAAGTTCTGGAAATGCTGCACAACTTACAAGTATCCTTTGCGGTGGAACAATCATCGGTCAGAATAGTTGAGTACGTTTTAGATAATCATGGTAGGTAGTATTTTAAACCTTTATTACCTTCTCTTTTGTCCCACTTTTACTTAATAACATAAAACCTACATAATGCATACACCATTAACATATACAACGAAATAGATGTGAGGCTGATGAATATGAAGATGCCACTCCCAGGCCACCAAGTTAAGCTCTTTGGAACAGACATAGTCTTATACCATCCAGGAAAACAGTATTCACAGTTGTTAATTAAAAAATATTGGATCGCTGATTTCCAGTGTTAGCAATTTTCTCTCATTGTACAATTATTTACCAGGTCCTGCTACAAAATTGATTAAGTAGAACTTGAGCATTATTAAAGCATTTGGATATTGATATCACATACATATCTAGCATTATAAACAAATTCGATTCTCTTTTTTTTTGCTCTGGTTTTATCGCTAAATCGTGACAATTTAAATATACATTGTTTTGAATGACATATCCGCGGCATTTGCTTTATTTTGTATGCATATTTTGAGGAGTAATAACTATTTTTCACCCCATAGTATCCTCAAATAAAAATCAAAGCCTTCTTCACATACATGTTCTTTTATAACTCCAATCTACATGTATTCAAGTACTAGGGCTTTGCGAATACTTTTTAATCCTTTAGTAATTTATGAAATTAAATTAGAAGGTATTTTAAAGACCTTGTCCATCAGAAGGCGTTGGACTTTTCAATAGTGAAATAATTATATGGCGGTACAGTAGGCTTTTTTTAACTTTATTTTAGATTAACCTACATCCACACATATACAAATTTCCTCTCTTAATAATATTAATGTTGTAACTTTGTACACTTTTTCAAACTGTCACTTATCGGCTCTCACTGTCACTGTTTAGTTTTATCTAGTTCAACGTTCAACTTCATTAATTTTCACTACTACTTCACATTAGTTCAACTTTCCCGTCATTTCACTTCTTCGAGACGAAGCCTCCTCTTTCGGACTGTTCACTCACTGGGGATTCGAAGACAGACTTTTTCAATCCGCCGCTCCACAGTAGTACTCGTTGCACGTCACAGAAGTCCTTACCAAATCGCTCAGAGGATCGCTCTTGATGTTGCACCAGAAATGCACTCGCTCGCTCTGAGCGACTCAGCTCAACTCTCGACTCGCAATGGCTCAACTCCCGGAGAGCGCTCGCTTATATAGTCAGTGGAATCTTTTCACAATGTTCTTCAACATTCTAGAACTATTTCGACACTTTCTGTAGGAGGGGAAGAAGCAGCTTCAAGAAGGTTCTAGTAATTTGTGATTGCGTCCAGGTGTTTGCTGCTATATACTAGATGCAACATAAATACTCTGGACGAAGAGCTCAAAGTCCTCCACGGAGGAATGAAAAAAGTTACTACTTTGCCAGGGGATGTTGAAATTAATGCTAATCCTTTAAAAAAGAATTGAGTAATATTTCAAGCTGGCGAGCGGCAGTTATCGTTGTTTACTCCGACCTCCGGATAACCTTGGGCCATAGTCGCTGCGTGTAATCTAAGGACAAACATTTTGTGCTGCATTTACAGAAGCCACCATTTCATTTAAAACACACTTTAGTAAATATTACAGCAGGAATTTTTAAGATACAAGCTACGGTTCTAACATTAAAAGTTAAGACACACCGTTCGCTACGTGAATTAATTAATTAATGAGCCCACTCTTGGAGCTGCTTTCAGAACTCACCACTCATGTTAGCATCCCTATCCTCTTCTGTATTTCTACTCGGAATAGCACGTCGAAATAACTATGTGTTAATGCTGCTAGTCTTACAAACAGTTATAGCAACTGAATGATTATAGCAATTGCCTGGCATTATATGGGGTCACCTTAAAAAATCAAATTCCTGTGTATGTGCCCCCTCTTGTAAATGGATAAAGCCAACTCCATTATATCCTATAAGGTTAGCAAGAGTTAATCCCATTGTTTTGTCAACAAAGTGGTGACTTCGTTTCTTTTATTCCTCGAATATTAGAGAACGTATAATGCTTTAAAACTTAAAATAACTGTTTAAAAAACCCTATATATTAAATACTTCGATGCTAATCTGTACAAGAGGAGTTTCCGCTCCTTCAGCTGCCGTGGTATGGCCGCTGCATACCCCGAGCACTCGTGGTACTCCTGATGTTACGAAAAGTACGTCGGACCGAATATCTCAAACCCTCTCGGAAGAGAGTTGTTCGAATTGGGTTGGACTCGGCGGGCTATGGTTCCCGGTACCCATGCAAGATTGGGGACGTCTGGGTGATGAAATCCAGGCGGGGTTATGAGAAATTTTAATGCCCTCCGGTCCAACCTGGAGAGCTGGAAGATGGTGTGTTAGAACGTCAGCCTATCGAGGTTTTCGGTAGTCTTCCACTTTGGGGTTGACACGCTTAACTTTCCATCCCTGCGAAGGCGAGGGAGGGGCTCTTTAGGGAACCAGGCCTAACGGGACCACCCACAGAGAAAGAGTCACTCCGTTGGCACCTTCACTACTCGAAAAAGGGGAGTTTTACCTCCGGGTGGATCTTTTATTTTCAACTTCTATGCTAATGTCTATTCATTTATATACCTTCATTTACTACTGATTTTCTCTGGCAACAAGTTTTTGTCATCCAGCTCTTTTCAGGTTGGTTTTAATATCGAAATATTTTATATTCCCAAAGAATGTTGGTCTGCGAAATGGTACACGTTTATAAAAAGCTTATAAAAATATTCTTATTATTTTTACTTTCTCTACAACGTATAGTAAGTAGGGGAAGTATTGCATTCCACCCAAAAATTCGATACCGAGATTTCACAGGAAATACATGTTTTGAGGTGCACTGAATGCATAAAAAGCATTTTTGGAAACATGTCCGTGTGTGTGAGGTAAATGTAACGACATTTATAATTGGTCCTCAGACTCTACTCCAAAGTTTTGTGCATACGTATCCCCATAACGCGTGAGGAAGCGGCTGCAATATCTCCGTCTTTTTCTTTTCTCTATGTGTCTCTTTCTATTTCTCTTTACCGCTATGGTTCCCTGTTCATTAGCTTGGCGAAAGGTGGGCTCTACCTATAATTATCTTTTACCTGGAATTTGCTAGCTCGCCCGTTTCTTACAATCCGCTTTGTACAATTCTTGGTTGTTAAATATTTTAACATGTTCCTTGGTGAATTATATTATTACTATGTACAATTCGTGTGCGTGCGTGTGTATGTGTGTTTTTTTTGTTATATCCCCTTACAGAGGTCACTGAATTCACTGTGAATCCCCTTCGTGTTTATAAAGTTTATATAATTTTATATAAGCAAATGACATAAAAATAAAAATGTACAGGAAGAGTATAGAGCTCATTCTATTTGTGCCCTATGTTTTCGTAGGTTTAGTTGTTTTCAAGATATTCGCAGTTGTTTAAGTATGATTTCATACTCATTGCTTTCCTGTATACATTTCCTTTTTCCATGTTTTAAATCATCATCTATATGTACTGATGAGAGGCTGCATCCTTGTCTCATTCCTTGGTTTGTTATTATTGCTTCCGATTTGGATGTGCCTAAATTTATAACTACTTTAGTATTTGTATATATACTGAATTATCTCTAAAATGTGCCAAGAATATCCGCGTTTGTCCATTATTTCCCATAAAATGATTCTATCCATAAAGCCTAATGCCTTTTCTGCATAAATAAATGAAATTATTATAAATAACAGGATAAAAAATGAGAATGTCTGTTAATACACTTAGTGACATTAAACAACACAGCACATCAGTACTCATATTGCGTGAATATTAATATTTATTTTCTCCCAAACTAGTAGGATAATTAAAAATTCAT
The DNA here is from genome assembly GCA_030765065.1 of Deroplatys truncata. Taxonomy (NCBI): domain Eukaryota; kingdom Metazoa; phylum Arthropoda; class Insecta; order Mantodea; family Mantidae; genus Deroplatys; species Deroplatys truncata. Next base: position 46,479,714 of record CM060976.1, on the reverse strand, counting down.
CTATATAATTATTAATATAGTATTAAAGAATTTAATTATAAAATATTATTTAAAAAATAATTACATCGTGTGGAACAGTTCTCCAAAACAGTAAAATATTAATGAAACAAATAACATCTCGGGAAGTAATTTAAAAATCTGCATGGCATTTGGTGTTAATATTGCATATTAAATCCTAGTTGCTATACTTAAGTATCAAATAAAGGGAACTGGAGTTGTGGATTTTATAAACTTTGCAGATGGGTATAGCTAATGAAGGTATTCTGCAGCTCCACTTTAATGAAAGTGGGTGTCACTGTAAAAGGCAGGAATGCTAGTTCAGGAACAAGATATGTACCTTGTGCAGTTATCGAGCTGGTCCATATAACGTCAACGTCACAGCATCTGTTATTCTGTCCGCGCTGAATAAACTTCTGGGACGTTGCTAATCCCTTCAGTCGCAAATTGTTTCGGTTCCGTGTCCTCACATTGTGCATTGTATAGTCCCCAGGAACAACATTGTCCTGGCTGGTCATTCCAGTCGCAACCACAGTCTGCCTCCCTCAGGACACCTTGTCTGGCTACGTCCTATTGACCTGCCTGCCACAGGAAAGTCGTCTTTCTATTTTCTGAATACAAGGCGTTTAATAAGTTCAATATAGTTCTAAATAAATCAAGACTTTTAGGGGGAAAACCATCTAAGATAGTTATAAATGAATAAACAATAGAACAAATATCTGCCTTTAATTACTAGGACTTAGCGTACCTACAATAAAAATAAAGACCTGAGTATATAATGTATTCCAAACGTCACTTCAAACTTCAAACTGCTAAAATCTTATTATATTTCGGATAGAAAAAGCAACAAAAATCATATATTGGACAAACAATGGGGTTTTACAAACTATTGGGAAGATGCCCGTCGTTCTCTTCTTCAAAGTAAACCATTCTTAATCCGAGACCATGTACAGAATTTTGCAGATAATATCTTGGTAGTTTATACCGATATGGCCCCTTTTAGATGCAGTGGGGTTATTGGATGTGTCAGAAAACCCCTTCTTTGATTAAGATCTGGACATTGCAGATGCTACATTGTTGGTGAGAAGGTGCAATTATGTTAGAAGGAGTTGTATTGTTAGACCACGTATGGTACAAAGTTTCCGGTGGCCTTCGCCCCAATGTATAGGAATCAACTTTGTATGTTAAAGTTTTCTTTAAATATTATATATAATTAGGTTTGCCTCGGCTGCGTCAGTATTAATTTTGTAGAAACATGTTTCTCTTAACAGGGTGTTATACGGCTAAGGAATGTAGGCTTATACAGATTATAATTTTACTTCACTCCTTTTATTAATCCTTGACACGATTAAACAACACTTCACTTATATAGAGAGCTGTGAGATTATTTACTAATTACTTGTACTTTTTTAAAACACGTAAACTTTATAACATCCTCGCCGTAATGAATTTTTGTCTCACACTGGATACGTATTAAACTTCTCGAGGACGCATTCCGCGTCCAGTTAGGAACACAGTCTACAAGCAACTGACTTATAAATTTGTACAATTTTCTCTATTTCAGTTTTTGATTGGCTAATTCTACTCCAACAGAATACTTTTATTTAACTTAAGCTTTGTCTGGTTGTTGATTGTCTATTTATAAACTGTCTCAAAAATTGCATTATTGTTTCCAAGAATTGCTAGTGGCATTATTAAACTTTCCAAATCATTATTGCCTCAAGGTTACCTCTTTGTTAGCAACTTTTGACCTATATTCTCACAGCTCCTACATTATTGAATTATGTAATACATTCACATAACATTATTAAAAATGTACACAATAATATAAACATTAATAAAATGACTGTTACATAATTTTATATGTTATTATATACACATTGCTTTAAGTAGGGTTGTTATTATATTTTATATTATATAATTAGACTGAAATCATTTAAGTGTTAAAAATACTGCCTCATTAGAAAGTGCCTACTGATGACACGATTTCCAAAGATAATTTGCAATTAATTGCTTTGCAGGGTGTACAGATGAGGGACGGAGCGTCATCTTGCATGAAGATATGTTTTCTACGTTGTGATTCCTCGGTCTAGAATGACGAAGTTAGCGCTCTCGGTTTACTCTAACAGTCTGCGATTCCATTTTGACTTCCTCGAAGAAATATGGGTCAATCATGAATTGGGAAGTGAAGCCACACTGAACAGTAACTTCAAAATCATGAAGACCTTGTTGTCTGAGAATAATTTTTTGACCAAAATTAATTCCACCATGAAAGAAGTGTGCTTCATCTGCCCAGAGAATGTTTTCCAACCAATCATTAATTTGAATCTCTGCTAGCACAATAAAGTAAAATCATGTATTTCCCGCTTGTCACTTTCTTTGAGTGAAAACGTTGGATTACTGATTTAGTTCTATTAAGATATTTTCTTAGAATTCTCCAAACTGCATTATTACTTATCTGAAGTTATTAAATAAGCATAAACAGAATGGTAGTTTGTTATTGAACCTGGACACTTCACAAGGTTCATTCCTCCTATTCGGTGAATATTGATTAGAGTAGATATAAATAACTAGGGAATGCCTTGATTGTGTCGAAATATTTTCGTTTGACTTTACGTTTGTAAATGCGTTAACCGCCATCGGTAAAACATTTGTATAGCTATGCAGGTGAATAAAAATATAGGGTATTCGCATTGTTGCTAATTTAATCATAAGCTGCATAAATGAGAACCGCCAGGTAAATGAATGCAATATCATCGTTTTATTCAAAATTTAGAGTTGCAGTGCACATATATAAAGTGCCGTATGCTTTATTGTTTCTAACAGTAATTGATTTTAAAATTGTGTACCTGTATCATGGAATTTTGTTACTGTTATTGTATTACCATTAACTTTGTGAGTTAAGCTAATGGCTTATTGTATACAAATATTACTGCTTCGAATACAAACATGTACACTAGCTTATATGTGCTAATATTTACACACTGCATACGCCTATTCAGTCCCTGCCATGACTAGGCCGCCTGGCATATTGCTTCAGTTAACCGCGTTACGCAATATGCGTTGGTTCGTATCCCCAGAGGGAAGTGAACCTCATGCTTAATTGCATTCAGTATATGGAACCAGCACCTCCCGAGAAAGTTACTGAAACCTGAAGGATTCCAACTACCTTACGTCACATCGAGTCGACATGGGACATCAGGTCCCTAGCCGATATGCTCGATGTTTCGCCATATAATTAATTTACTCCTTTGTTCAAATCATGTTTTTCCTCTGAGCCCTACGGTAGATATACAGACATACTTTTGTTGTGCTCCGTGGTGTAGTGGTTACCAACCTAGCCACTAGTTCCCGGCGGAGGGCGATTGATTCGTTCGGGCGTAAAAATCCTTAGCATGGCTTCCTTCGGAAGGGAAGTAAAGCCGGTGGTCCCGTGTCGCAATTTTACGGCACGTAAAAGAACCACAAGCCTGACAAAGAGAAAAGTTACCGATCTTTCATGCCAAATATAGAATGGGACTCTAAGGACCACAACAGTTAAATAAATAAAACTCAATTTAATTGTTTTAACCACTGATACCAAAATATACTTACTATTTTTCCTCGCAGTTTTCTTAATTCGTAAATATCCTAACTCATTCTTTCCAAAAGTTCACGTTTCCTAATGATAATTTAACTTTCTCCATCAATGCCTATAGTAAGTAAATAATGCACTCCATCCAAAAACTTAATATCGAGATTTCAAAGGAAACGCACGTTTTGAGACGCTGATAAAAACATTTTAGAGAAAAATCCATGTTTATGTATGTATGCATAACAGCATAATTCAGAAACAAACCGTGGATAAATAGCAAACTCGGTATTAGGTTCAGTACCATCCAAATATGCTACACGAAGGTTTTCAAGAAACACCCCAGCCCAGACTACAAGACTAATTTTCGTTATTTTTAGTTTTTTCAAAAAACTACTCCAAGGATTTTTATTAAAACACTGTTGATTTACGAAATTTGCATGAGAATAAAATTTATATTTTGAATTTACTGCGAATAGCCTGATCAATTCCTATTCATTTTGAATGAATTTTTTAGAACTTGCAAGTGTACGAGATAGACAAATCCTTACTGCACAAAAAATTCAGATCTCATTAAAAAATCAGTTTATGTAAAATATATTTTTGCGACATTAACCATGTTAGATCATATGTTCTTTATTATTGGTATGAAATTTCAAGTATCTCTTTTTACTTTCTCTACTACGTATAGTAAGTAAGGGAAGTATTGCATTCCACCCAAAAATTCGATACCGAAATTTCACCGGAAATACATGTTTTGAGACCCCCTGAATCCAAAAAAAGCATTTTTGGAAACATGTCCGTGTGTGTGTCTGTGTGTGTGTGTGTGTGTGTGTGTGTGTGTGTGTGTGTCTGTGTGTGTCTGTGTGTCTGTGAACAGCATAACTCAAAAACGAACAGTCGGATAAACACCAAACTTGGTATTTAGGTTCAGTATCTTCCAGAGATGCGACACGAAGGTTTTCAAAAAATCCCCCCACCCCAGAGTACCCTTTACATGGAAGAGTTTTCGAAAATTTTAATTTTCTCAAAAATGACTAACGATTTTGATTAAAATATCATATGTTTAAGATAATATCATGGGAAATGAAATGTATATCTCGAATTTTCTGGGAATGTCTCCAAAAGTATTCTTCATTGTGAACGACTTTTGCATAACTGGTAAACCGTAAGAGATAGACAAAAATTTTGCTACATAAAAATGTAGATCGCGTTAAAATACACAATTTATGTTATATACATTTATTTTGTTGAGTGAACCATTTTCGAGATATTGCTTGTTATTCCCTTAAATTTTCCAATACTTATACTTTTTCTCAAATTCGTTATTCATTTTTTTTTATGTCCTGGACATGCAAAGAGAATGGAATGCGCCACATAGCAACCAGCGTTAAAATATATGACTATCGCTTAAAACCTACCATATTCCCCTTGCATCTACAAGAAAATTACCAATAAGATTGACATCTCGATATCTCGATTAACATGAAGCATATGGAGAATAGGCGTTTGTAAAAATAGATTGTACAAGAGTAGAGAAAGTCATGTGAGTGTAACACATCAGATTTTTTCATGTAGTAGGTCTCTATTCGCTTTATTCTTGTGGTCATGCAAACATAACGAATCTCAAAACCACTTAGCGACACCGCTTTCAAAAGATTTGACTATCACTTGTATTCCCATTGTAACTACAATAAAATATTTAAAAATATGATGTATTACACTCACATGACTTTCTCTACTCCTTTATAAACTATTTTTACAAACCCTTATTCTCTATCTACTTCATGTTAATCGAGATAAACATTTGCAGACTCTATCTTATTGCTAAGCTTCTTGTAGATGTAAGGGGAATATATATTTACAAGGGCAATATAGAAATACAGTAGCCTTTAAGCACATACATATCTCTTAATAGCTGGTTGCTAGGTGCAGCACCATTCCCTTTACCACAGATTAATACTCTTTGCATATCCAAGACAAAAAAAATCTGATGTGTTACACTCACATGACTTTCTCTACTCTTATACAAACTATTTTTACAAACTCTTATTCTCCATCTATTTCATATTAATCGAGATAAATATTTGCAGAAACGATCTTTTGACATGTAAAGAAAATTACATTTTAAACATGGTGACTAGTTCTAAGAATATTTGACTATGACTTAAGGCCTACTAAGTTCTCTTTGTTTTATATTTGCAAGGGCAATACAGAAATACAGTAGCCTTTAAACATCGACATATATCTTAATGGCTGGTTGCTAGGTGCAGCACCATTCCCTTTGCCACAGATTAATACTCTTTGCATATGCAAGATAAAAAAATGAATATCGAATTCCCATTTCAGAAAATAAGTACTGAAAAATTTAAGGGAATAACAAGCAATATCTCGAAAATGGTTCACTCAACAAAAATAATGTAAATTACATAAATTGTGTATTTTAACCCGATCTACACTTTTTGTGTAGTAAACTTTTGTCTATCTCTCATGGTTTACCAGTTATGCAAAAGTCGTTCACAATGAAGAATACTTTTGGAGACATTCCCAGAAAATTCAAGATATACATTTTATTTGTCATGAAATTATCTTAAACATATGATATTTTAATCAAAATCGTTGGAGCCATTTTTGAGAAAATTAAAATTTTCGAAAAATGTTCCATGTAAAGGGTAGTCTGGGGTGGGGGAATTTTCTTGAAAACCTTCGTGTCGCATCTCTGGAAGATACTAAACCTAGATACCAAGTTTGGTGTTTATCCGACTGTTCGTTTCTGAGTTATGCTGTTCACAGACACACAGGTAGACACACAGACACACATACGGACATGTTTCCAGAAATGCTTTTTTTGGATTCAGGGGGTCTCAAAACATATATTTCCGGTGAAATCTCGGTATCGAATGTTTGGGTGGAATACAGTACTTCCCTTAATTACTATACGTAGTAGAGAAATTAAAAAGCAATTCTGCAAATTTGATTAAAATAAAGCAGGTATAAACATAAACATTTGTAACAATAGGTTTGGAACAATGGGTAGAAAAACTCTTTTGGATGCAACACAAGATTTTTTCATTACCATAACATGTACGTTCTCCAGGTCTAAACTAAAGATAATCAAATAGCGTAATAGCAAAGAGTAATTAACTACGTTAGTCCTTTCGAAAAACAAATATATATGCTAATAAAATATTTGTATGCAAATTCAAATAAAAACGTAACTGCTGTTCACATAAAATACACAGTAGGTCAATTAATAACATTTCAAATGTAACTGAGACGGGTTATTATTATTATTACAATCCCTTGCTGATATTTACTACATCCTAATGAACATTATTCACAAAGGTCCGAGTAATCAGAGCGCACTGGACAAATCTATTCCAACTTGCATCAACTTACACTTCACCGGCTGTATAGAAGTTATTTCTCGAAGCACATCAAAGGACCCCTTCCAGCAAAATCGCCTTATACTACAGTGAAATTACTGCTGGATATTATGCAAATTTTTCCGATCCACATAGCACCATCAAAGTCACTATGCTGTAGTTATATTCTGAACGCACATACGGGTAAGAGATCTGGAAAACATTAACGCCACAGCGTGCTTGAATAGCACTAATAGTTTCAAGCTACAACACGTGTTGACCTCTTCGTTCTGGAATGGATAAAGGAAATGAAACATATTTTAAAAAACTGAGGTAAAATAACATTATGAATATTACTTTATTCTTTATTACTAATTTCCAACTTCGTTAAACTAATTACTCCCAGAAAAACATATTTTCCATCTACTATCTACTCGCTGTTAATGGATTCAATACGTATTACATAATAATAATAATAATAATAATAATAATAATAACGCCGTGTGTAGTGGCTAGTCTCCCATCGGATGCCTCCCCGGGTGGCTCACCAGATATGGCGGGTACCGGGGAAATAATATACCTGGGGCAGATAACTAGCATCTACTGCCTCGTAGGCAGATATTGGACTACCAAGGGCTTTTCTTCCGTTACCAAGGGTTAAAGATCACCTGGTCCTCTAGATTGTGGGTTGATGCGGCGGGCCAACTCTCCGTCATTGGGGGTGAGGGGAAAGGAAATGTTAAAAAAATTACAACGAATTAAATTAGACATTAGAAACCGAGACATTATGATATTATCAGAAACAAAAAACAAAGGAAATGACGCGGAAAATGCAGGATCTTTCATGCATTTTATACTGGAATGTCTAAAAGGCAAGAGCCAAACGTGGAGTACCTATATTAATAAAAAATAAATTTAGAAAAGTGTTACAGAGCCCATAGATGAAAATCTTATAAGAAATAACATCAACGTATATGGACATAACGTTAAAATATTAGTTCACATAGTTAGCAATGACGAGAATAATGTTAAAGAAGATTAATTTTAGAATGGAGTAATAGAAGAAACCACAAACTGAAGACAGATTATAATTGAAGGGCATTGTAATAGTAGAGCAGGAAAGGAAAAACAAAGTAAAATTGTAGGTCTATATGGAAGATACATAGTGAATGACAATGAAAATATGTAGATTGACATTATGTGAACAGAATTCCTTAATAATATTAAATGGATATTATCAGCACAGGGATATCCATAGATTTACAAGACACCAGGATACACTTCAACAAAAATTAATTATTGATTACATTATAGTTAAAGCAAAAAAAGGAAATTAAAGGTGCAAGATGTGAGAGCAAATACAGGGCTAGCATTTGGGGACCATTTCTGAGTCAATTCCAAAATCTTATTTCCTTTTATAACATGAATGGAGGAGAAATTCAAATTGGGGGTGATAAGCAAGAAAAAAAACAGAACAAGTGGACATAAATACAATTTGACAATTTTAGAAGATAAAACCGTTTACCTGTATAGGAAAAGACTGAATGAGAAATTAACAGAAACAACATTTTATTCTACGCAATTTAATATCAGTACGTTTTAGCAAAACACACAAAGCTAAAAATGAAGCTATTGGTGAAAAATCTGACAGTCAAAAGGGAATAGGTATTATTATTGAAATGAGGAAATAGGAAAGAAAGTACAATTAAAGAGTGATGTTCATCTAAAATAGCTAAATACAAAGAACATAGAAGATAAAATAGAACTTAGAAAACAACAAGCGAAGATCGGTAGGAAATGTCAGAAGCAAAAACCAATAGTTGGGAAAAAAACATGTCAAAAGATAGAAGCGTTTATTGGAGGAAAAAGGAGTACAGAAGCTTGGAATACTAAAACATATTAGAAAGAATGATGAAGAAGTGTTTTGTAAATATATTCATTTTCAGTCAAGGGAAAAGTATTTTAAGAACTTATTGATAGAAAACAGAGAGCAGTATATTAGTACAATGGAGGAAGAAGTTAATGTAAAATGGAATGAGCATATCAACTTAAAATTCGGAATAGTAAAGGAAGCAATAAAATTGTTAAAGCGTGGAACAGATAAACTATACGAACAACTGAGGGATTATTTGAAAATGCCTGAATGGTGAGGATCTGCTGGAAGATTAAAAAATAGGATACATTTCCACAATACATAAAGGTAGAAAATATTAATATAAAAACTATAGACGTATTACAATAAACATGCACATTAAATAGAATATAGGATAAAATAATTAAGCATTTCCTTGAGCTTGAATAGAAAGATTTGGAAGCAGAAGTACAGTCAGGCCTTAGAGCAGGCAGACCAACTATTGATCATATATTTTGTTTACAACGATAATAGACAAGAAAACAGCTAGAACACAATCCCTTCTTTTGGTGTTCATTGATATAGAAAAACATATGACAATGTGTCATTATCACAATTATAGTTAGCATTAAAACTGACGAAATTAGACCTATTTTGATAACAGCAATTCAAAATTTATACAAAATTGCATATGTAAAAGTAAAAATGGAAAAATATGTGTCATGCGGATTTCGTTATATAAAATTTACACAGTAAAAGCTATAGAAAGTTGGAAAAATAAGTATAAAAATATAGGAATTCCAATAAATAATGACTCAACAATATACTCCCTGCAATTTGCGGATGATCAGTTAATCTGGCTCAAGAATATGAAGACGTAGAATATCTTACATGAAAATTGATGCAAGAATGTAACAAGTGGGCCTAAAAGTAAATATGGATAAATCCAAATATATAGCCATTGGAGATGTTCATCAAGATTTGGCACTGAAAGAAGAAATGCTGATATTTAAACACACAGGGGAAGGTAATACCCGGGAGTAAAGAATACACAAGATGGGAAATAAGATCAAAGAAAAACTAAGGAAAGTATACTATTATCTACTTTGAATGGTGTGTTATGGGATAAACAGGTATCAAAAGATAGGATATCTAAAAGAGAAAAACTTAGAAATGAGATTATAAAAGAAAATATTAATGTTCAAAATTTAATTTTAGAGTTTATTCAACAGAAACAATTAGAATGGTATGGGTATGTTAAATGAATGGAAGCTGAAGGATTACCCAAAATAATAATGGAGTGGACGCCACCAGGAAGAAGGAGAAAATGAAGACTCCGTAGAACGTGGATTCAAGGAATTAGAGGGGCAATGATGGATTTGGAAATTGATAATATTTTTGGTCCAAAAGGCAAGAATGGAGAAAGGTAATAACAAGAAGTTAAAAACTGTAGTCTTGCATGCAGGAAAAATATTATATATAAACACATATATATTATTATTATTATTATTATAATTATTATTATTATTATTAGAAACGCTAAGAGACTACATATATTGTACTGCTCACTGAAATAAGCCCTGGCCACTGTTCATATGGCAAACCCATCTTATTAATACCGAATTATAGACAGAAATATATAAATAATTAAATAAAGAAGTTATAGTAAGACAAAGAAATAATCGCAAAAATAATTTCCGTACATTAAATCAATGTATAATGTAATACGCTTTAGTTCAAATATATGTCCTGAAAGAAGATAATTAGAAAGTCAGGCTAACGAAAGCCATTAGTATCAGCCGAGATTAGAACACATCAGCTTAAAGATTCTGGGAACGCAGTTAAGGTACACAGTTCAGTACCTTTGCACAGTCAAGTAGGCCAATACTGCAAAAGGTAAAGATGAGGTTCCCTAGCAACAACGTAACAGAGCCACAAGTAGGAATTTTAAATACTAGCTCGGACGTGAATAATGTTGGTGAGGGTAACAAAGTAGGCGGAGCTTAAGTTAAGAAATAGACGATCATTTAAATCAGAGAGTTATTTTGGTACAGTCACCGATACTGATCACAGTCGTGCACACCTTCGTGCATACATTCGCAAGTATTGCGACTTAGGGCCCATTCACAACGTAATGTAAGCGCAGACGTAGCGTAAGCGCAAGACTTTACATTCATGTTATTTGATGGAAGCATTCACATAGAGTCACGCAACGCAAGAGTTAGCAAACTCCAGACTTTATGCTTGCGTTGCGTGCATAGAGGAAGAATTCTGCATTTCTTTCTATTTGTATTGTCTGCGAGACTTTAGCCGTCTAATGTACATGCGTATACTATTCTATTAGGCCGTGCCACACAAATTATGGGTTAGCATCTCTCATTTCTCTCAAGAGGTTATGGTACTCTCCTTACTGGATCCTCTTTCATTTAGTGGATGAACCCGGCATTTGTGCCTAGATTTCTTGGCTCACAAATCATAAGGCGCAAAGAGATAAAGAACATTGCATTAATATAACTTGTGCAGCTGTATCATTACGTATATAACTTGCTGCTGTTTCTGGACATTATTCCGTATGCGGGAAGGAGGTATGAAATTTTAAAAAAACTTACGGAATCGGGATTTTTTAATACGCAGAGTTGATTGTGTAGTATCCTGGGTTCTGAAGTTGTGCAGGAGTTGCTGCTTTATCAAAAATATTGGGCCCTTCTTGGCGACCGCTTAACTTTTGCGGAAATCTTCTCACAAGATATTCCGAACGTGATGAAAAAAAATCTCATGTGGTACACTCACATGACTTTCTCTACTCTTGTACAAACTATTTATACGAACGCTTATTCTCCATCTACTTCATGTTAATCGAGATAAACATTTGCAGAGTCTATCTTATTGCTAATTTTCTTGTAGATTTAAGGGGAATGTATATTTACAAGGGCAATTTGGAAATACAGTAGCCTTTAAGCACATACATATCTCTTAATAGCTGGTTGCTAGGTGCAGCACCATTCCCTTTCCCACAGATTAGTACTCTTTGATATCCAAGACAAAAAAAATGAATAACGAATTCCCATTTCAGAAAATAAGTATTGAAAAATTTAAGGGAATAACAAGCAATATCTCGAAAATGGTGCACTCAACAAAAAAATCTGATGTGTTACACTCACATGACTTTCTCTACTCTTGTACAAACAATTTTTACAAACGCTTATTCTCCATCTACTTCATGTTAATCGAGATAAACATTTGCAGACTCTATCTTATTGCTAATTTTCTTGTATATGTAAGGGGAATATATATTTACAAGGGCAATATAGAAATACAGTAGCCTTTAAGCACATACATATCTCTTAATAGCTGGTTGCTATGTGCAGCACCATTCCCTTTCCCACAGATTAATACTCTTTGCATATCCAAGACAAAAAAATGAATAACGAATTCCCATTTGAGAAAATAAGTATTGAAAAATTTAAGGGAATAACAAGTAATATCTCGATAATGGTTCACTCAACAAAAACATGTATATGACATAAATTGTGTATTTTAACTCTATCTACATTTTTTGTGTAGTAAAATTTTGGCTATCTCTTATGGTTTACCAGTTATGCAAAAGTCGTTCACAATGAAGAATACTTTTGGAGACATTCCCAGAAAATTCGAGATATACATTTTATTTCTCATAAAAATATCTTAAACATATGATATTTTAATCAAAATCGTTAGAGCCAATTTTGATAAAATTAAAATTTTCAATGTAAAGGGTATCCTGAGGTGGGGGGATTTTCTTGAAAACCTTCGTGTCGCATCCTTGGAAGATACTGAAACTAATTACCAAGTTTGATGTTTATCCGACTGTTCGTTTCTGAGTTATGCTGTCCACAGACACACACACAGACACAGACACACACACACAGAGACATGTTTCCAAAAATGCTTTTTTTGGATTCAGGGGGTCTCAAAACATGTATTTCCGGTGAAATCTCGGTATCGAATTTTTGGGTGGAATACAATACTTCCCCTACTTACTATTCGTAGTAGAGAAAGTACAAAATGTATATGACAAATTGTGTATTTTAACGCGATCTACATTTTTGTGTAGTAAAATTTTGTCTATCTGTTATGGTTTACCAGTTATGCAAAAGTCGTTCACAATGAAGAATACTTTTGGAGACATTCTCAGAAAATTCAAGATATACATTTTATTTGTATTAAAAATATCTTAAACATATGATATTTTAATCAAAATCGTTAGAGCCATTTTTGAGAAAATTAAAGTTTTCGAAAAATGTTCCATGTAAAGGGTACTCTGGGTTGGGGGGATCTTCTTGAAAACCTTCGTGACGCATCCTTGGAGGATATTGAACCTAAATACCAAGTTTGGTGTTTATCCGACTGTTCGTTTCTGAGTTATGCTGTTCACAGACACAGACACACACACAGACAGACACACACACACACACACGGACCTGTTTCCAAAAATGCTTTTTTTGGATTCAGGGGGTCTCAAAACATGTATTTCCGGTGAAATCTCGGTATCGAATTTTTGGGTGGAATACAATACTTCCCCTACTTACTAGTAGTAGAGAAAGTAAAAACTTAAGGGATAACAAGTAATATCTCGAAAATGGTTCACTCAACAAAAAAAATGTATATGACATAAATTGTGTATTTTAACGCGATCTACATTTTTTATGTAGTAAAATTTTGGCTATTTCTTATGGTTTACCAGTTATGCAAAAGTCGTTCACAATGAAGAATACTTTTGGAGACATTCCCAGGAAATTCAAGATATACATTTTATTTGTCATGAAAATATCTTAAACATATGATATTTTAATCGAAATCGTTAGAGCCATTTTTGAGAAAATTAAAATTTTCGAAAAATCTTCCATGTAAAGGGTACTCTGGGGTGGGGGGATTTTCTTGAAAACCTTTGTGTCGCATCCTTGGAAGATACTGAACCTAAATACCAAGTTTGGAGTTTATCCGACTGTTCGTTTCTGAGTTATATGCTGTTCACAGACACACACACACAGGCACACACACACACACACACACACACACAGACACACACACGGACATGTTTCCAAAAATGCTTTTTTTTGATTCAGGGGGTCTCAAAACATGTATTTCCGGTGAAATCTCAGTATCGAATTTTTGACTGGAATACAATACTTCCCCTACTTACTATACGTAGTAGAGAAAGTAAAAAGTATGGCTAACGGAATGTCACGAAGCTAGGAAAATGTAGCTAAAGTGGTACATTCGAGTTTAGACGCGTGTATCCTACGGCTACGCCCTCTCGTAGCTCCCTCTCCTAAAAAACATCCCTCGGCTAAGTGTTGAGGTTGAGGGTCGTCAATCCCTCGGCTACGCCTAGCGGCTTAGGGCCCTCGATGTTACAATGTTGGCATCAGAATGTCAACGACAGCAACGCTAACATGAGCCAAGTGCGTGTACTATCGTACATGTTGATAGCGAAAGCGCCTACTACCCACATACGGAATAATGTCCAAATTTCCACAGTACTTCCACAACTACTTTCAATATTTTGGTCAAACAGTCGTGATGTCACTAACGCTACGGGCGGCTGTTGAGCGTATGTAATTATTTTTTCGAGCTACTGATTTATAAAATATTGAGTGAATTTTCTTATTTGGTATTGTTGGTTATATTATTCAATCTGAAACTTACGTTGCACTCGAAACATTTCCGCAATTAGTTTAAGGATCCACAAGCCCGTGCAAACTTCTTGCGTTACGTCTACGGCTGCATTGTGAATGGTGTTCCTTCACGCCTGCGCTAATCCTTCATTCGCTAGTGCTTACATTTCATTGTGAATGAAGCCTTACTCGTGTGTATTTTAAGCGCGTAGTGATGCGCTTGCGTGAGTAAGAGGGATCCTTTTGGTAAGCATTTTAGCGCCTCGCGGCAATTTACGCTACTAGTTTCTTTTATTGCGGTAAGAGTTATTTCAAACCATAAAATTGGTACTGGTTAGCAGGTATAATAAGTCAATTGTTATAGTTTCGAGTGCTACAATTCATAATCAGTTTCATTCTTTATCTTCAAACGGTCGGAAATTTGCTTCAATAACTCAAGTATCAGACCACATTAAATTTCTCAGTCAATTTATCCTGTTATCCTTCACATTACACTCGCGTATACCCATAGCTCACCACTGGAGCAGCTGGTGCACGAGATATCAGGAGGAGCTACGAGATGATAGCATCAGAAGCAGCAAGTAAACGGTATAAAAATTGACGTCAAATGTCTGCTTCATTATGTTACAATCTACATCATCATCACATTATCTCCTCTACTTCTTCTTTAAGTCTTAGAATCTCACAGATGTGTTTTGTATCCAGCAATCTCTTCCACGTCGGGCGATAACAAAGCATGACTTTGGGAACTCTATTCGAAATCATTCCTAGCAAATGATTAATGTAGTTCTTCTGGTATTCTTGTACATATTTGATGACCGGTTCTAAGTGTTGTTCCTTCATCGCATCATCATTGTGTTTATAATCCCATTTGATTATCCCATCGCGTATCTCATGAACCTCATTTCACTGCGGCTTTTTTCTCTTTTTCACAAAGTCCACGACTTGCTGCCTTATTAAAGTGTAGCTCTTGCTAATGTTTTGTATAAGCCTATTCTAATATCTCGCTGCACTAATGAAGGTTTTATTATTGTGTCTGTTATTCCCATTGCTTTATTAAAAACCTTGTTTGAGATGTGTATTTCACCCATATATGTTAATATATATCTAAGACAGACGAATTCACCCTTTACGTATTTTTAATCTAAACAAATTTGCTACGTACAGCATATTCACCATGAAAACTCATTATTTCTGTTTTTGTATATTAATGTTCATGTTATACTATATATTATTTTGTTGAAGTAGAGTAATGTATATTGTAATTCATCATCTGAAAGTGCCAATAATACTACATCAGCTGCAAAAAGTAACGCGTCTAATTTCATTTTTCTATTTAACCGTGTATAACCATGGGGTTGCTCTAGCTGATTCATATATATGACAAATAAAAGTGGCGATAGAGGGCATCCTTGTCTCACCCTTGTGAATTTCTTGCCATGTAATAATTTATTGGTCCCTCTTATTGCAATTAAATTTGATTTGTAAAAGTTTTATATGTTCGATATAGTTCGTTGGTTTTTGGCTAATATTTTTAACAGGGGGTTTCTATGTATTCTGTCAAAAGCTCTATAGTAATCTAAAAAGCCATTATTAGTTTCTCTGTTAATAATTTTAATGTAAAGTACCCATCACAACAAGATATTCCTTTACGGAAACCATTTTGTTCTTTGCGGTTATTCATAGTATTCATATACCTTGTTCTTAATTATATTGGCAATTATTTTATACCCTGCGTTTAATAAACATTACATCATACATTATTTATACACTGATAAATTATTGTTTCTTTCCTCTTTTAAGATCCACCTCCATTTATTTTTTCTTTTTATAAATATTGTTCTATGTTGTTGCATTTCTGCCTAAAACTTTATTTCTATCCGTTTTCTTATTCATACTTAACCATGCACTTTCTTTCCTCCAAATCTCAGTTTCCCTTCATTGGGTATTCACATTGTTGACGTTTTAACCTCCAGACTCCTGCTCTTAGCCATGCTATTTCCCTTCTTTTAATCTTTATCTTCTGTTTCCCAATTGCTTTCCATTTTAACATAGAATACTGCTGACCTCTTCTCTGTTAAATGAGTGAATAATTGTTGTACAAGTATCTTTTTGTCTTTTTCTTGTACTTCTACAAAAACCTTTTATTATTTGTTTCTCTTGTTTTTCAAATATTTCCCAAGCCATTAGCTTTCAATTTATTTCTTAAATTGCTTATCCAATCCGTGTTTTGTAGGCCAGTTTCTTGCTATTTTAAATGTTACTTTAACAAACTATCATTATATATATTCACGATTCTAAAAGAATGTTTCAAATCTCTCTCCATAACCAATATTTCCTTGCTACCCTTTCAGTTTCTATTTCAGGAGCTTCATTAGCTGTTGCTATTGGCAACCCCAAAACTTCCTTGCAAAACACACTCTATACTAAGTCCAAAACTTCCCATCCATTTTCAAGTCCCCATAATTCAATAACATGAAATTCGAAGAGGAAAGTTAGATTATATACGCGAGCAATACATACGCTTTGTACGAGGTCATACGAAACAAAAGAAAAACCACTTAGCATTTTTAAACTACATATTTAAAATGTATATAAATATAAATGAACAGCAGTCACGAAGTGTGGCGAAAAAATGTTATTTCAAATAGGGTGCATTTTAACGAACTCGACTTTTCTTTCCTATGAACTATTTTTGCCTAACACGAAATTCGATACCATTGTTGAAGTCTCTAAATCTTGCAGTTTTTTTCTAATTGTTTTCAAATTATAAGCGTGTTTTAAATTCCATGCAGATATACGAGGGACATACGGAAAGTAAAGAACAATTGCACATCACGCTCGGTGCTAGTCATTCACCACCACAATTGCATGCACGCTAGTTAGCTACTTACTTCACTTCAGCGTGAGTCAAGTTTCGTTACTGTGAGATCACGCCTGTCTTTTCTACAACATGTCCAGATGGCGGCGCCAATTGAAAATCCCGCGAAATGAGAAGTGCGTAGTGTAATTCACACAACTAAATGTTCGGCCAATAGAAATTTATAGCCAAATAATGCAAGTGTATGGTGATAATGCAATGAACGAGTTCTCAGAGAGAAAACGGTGCATAATGTTTAACCAAGGAAGAACCAGTGTGCACAATGAAGACCATCACTCATTACAGATGAGTTGAAAGCGAATGCTATGAAAGAATTCCGGATATTCACTTGTTTCTGAAACTAAAGGACTTTTTGTGTGGAAGATAGTTTCCAACCGATGAAGACCTCAACGAGCCAGTGACAGTCTTTGTCGGTAGAAGGGTATAACATCGGCATTGTAAAACTGGTACCACGTTACAATGCATGCGTTGACAGCAATGGCAATTACGTTGAGAAATAGAGTAAGGTGCTGAATCTTTGTAAATAAACTTTGTGTTGATATCTTTCGTTATTATTTAGTTATGTTAAATCTTCTCTACTTTTTGGATGTCTCTCATATTTAATACTCTTTAGAAAATATGTTATTTTACATTTATTAGGCTAACTAATCAGGTGTTCCATAGATGCAGAAATAGTAGTTTTGAAAAAAATTAAAATATAACCTGATGCAGTAATTTGTATCACAAATTACTTTAATGTAAATAATGATTGTAGTATGAATATGCATTATTATGTGACATTGATTTGAGATGTTTGTTTATTGTAATTATTGTTGAGAAGTAAGTTTTTAATGCCTTACTGAAACTTTCAATAATAGCGCGCAATAATGCAGCGAGGGGGTGAGCTGTTTATCATTATTGGGAACGAGGAAGTTACGTAATATTGGCGCGTTTTTTCCGTTTAGAACCTTCTGGAATATTTACCTAGAGCATATGTATTCATAATTTTCATTGGATATTAAAAATAGACCCTAATGTTGGCGCGTTTTATTAGCCAATTGCAGTTCAGTTATAATCTTTAGGCATATCGGAGTGTATGGGTATAAAAAGCCAAGTCAGAGGTAGATCGCGGTCAGTTCATCGAAAATCTCAATACATTACACGTCGCCTTCAGTCGTTCAGTTCATCAAAAATCTGTGTACACTACACGTCGTCTTCAGTCAGTCAGTTCGTCATACATCGGATATAGATTCACAAGTTACGCGCAGCAGAATTATGAAAGATCTAAAGTATGGTAAAGTTAATTATACAAAAGATTGAAGTACGTGGATTAAAAGAATTATCAGTAAGAAGTTGTTATAACAGTTTCAGTTTGGCGAGTGTCAAGATCAATATGTAAATGTGATAGTTAACGTGTTCGACAAATAAATGTGTAAAACAAATTTCTTCATCAGTGTAAATTTTGGATAAAAGATTCCTTTCCGTTTACACAACCTGTATAGAGATACGTGCTCAAGCCAACAGGATAATAGCTAGCCGGAGGACATTTGAAATGAAATCAAACAAAAGCTAATACTGCCGCAAATTGCTAGCACCAGATGGAGCTACGAACCTAACAAAGAATCACGTCACAAGATGGCTTCAACGCGTGATGTAAACAAACATTATAAGTAATACACTTACAAAGTGGCGCCCAACGTGGGGCAGGGTGACCAGGAAAGGAGCAGAATAACCAGGAAGGGGCAGAATTAACCAGGAAGAAGTGAGATGACCAGGAAGGGGCGAATGGAGAAGTGAACTGAACTACAAGACGCCGATTCCAGAAACAACAAAAGGGACGACAAACTACGCGGATGATTGGACATCGCAATTCCGAGATTAAAAGGCAACAGGGGAATTCAACTACAAAACAACAAAATGACGTAGATTCATCGTAATACAACGCAGAAGCAACATATAACCTAGGAGAGAGAGGCAGGAAGCTGGACATTAAAGTAACAGCAACAGACAGCATCACAAAAGGTCAGAGTATAGTAATTTTTTTTAAAAAAAACAAAATCATAACATTCAAATGTACTTGAGGAGTGGTAGGATAAAGAAAACAATGGGTACTAATAATATTGAAGAAACAATGATGGAAGGGGATAATGTAACAGTTAGCTGTAATTCAATACAGGTTACAGAAAATAGCTCAAACACTGTAGAATTTGAGGGAGGAAATGTTAGTGCAGAAAGTGAGAATAGAATAGAAGGAAATGTTAATTCTGATGCTAGTATGATTATGGAAATGTTGAGTAAATTTGGTGAAAAATTAGAAAGGAAAATAGATCAAACCAGGGAAGATATGCAAAAGAGTCATAGGGAATTAAGGGAAGATATTAGTAAGAGTTTAGAACAAAAACTAGATCAGAATAAGAAAGAATTAAGAGAAGAAATTGGTAAGAGTAATGAGAAATTAGAGCATAAATTAGATCAAAATAGGGAAGAGATTGAAAAGAAATTCATGGAGCTAGAAAATAGTATGATGAGAATGAGAAATGAAAATCAGGAAATGATAGCAAATGAAATAGGTGAAGTTTCAAAGAAAATGTTAGACATGAGCAGGGAAATATCTAACCAAAAAAGTGAGGTTAATAATAAAATAGAGCATGTTGATATAAAATGTACAGAGTTAGGTAGCCGAATGAGTAGCATTTCAAGTGAGTTAAGAGAGATGATGGAGGCTACAAATGCAGATTTAATTCAGGTGCAAGTTAATTTCAGAGGGGAAATATCTGAAATTCAGGAGGAGTCAGAAACACAGAGAAATAAATTGTCTGAAGATTTGAATCAAAAGCTAACTTCTGAAATTAACAAACACCAAGCTGTTCAAAATGAGAATAATAAAAAATTAGAACAGACAATAGAAAATCTGCAAGGTACTGTAAATAGGTTAGAATTGAATTCAAGGGCAAATATATGTGATGTGAATGTATCAGATGTACAAAATAATGATAGAGGTAGTTCCTCAGGTATGACAAATAATGTGAGTGATGCGGCAGCTTCATCTATAGCTAATGCTGAAACTCAAGAGTGCACAAGTAACACTAGAGAATTTAAATATGGGAGTAGGGAATTTGCAAAATTACAATCATATCTTAAGTAATTTTCCACTTCCAAAATTTAATGAAAACTCCAGTCCAGTACAGTTCATTGCAGAATTATCAGAGTATTTTCAAATTAAAAAGATACCTGAAGCATTGAAAATGATCGTTGTCAAAAGATGTTTGGACCAGAAAACTTTAGATTGGTTACAAATGGTATCAGGGGGTGAAATTTCATATGAATCGTTTAAGAGGTTATTCATGAACAGATTTTGGAATGTTACGGTACAGCACAGAATTCGAGCAATGCTTAGTCATGGTCAATTTGATCCACGAGAGGGAATATCAATGACTGATTATTTACTGAAACATGCAAGTCAGGTTAGGAACTTGTCACCTCCAATCAATGAGGAAGATTTTGTGAGTTTGCTCGCAAGGCATTATCCTTTAAGGATACAAAATTACTTATTAATTGCAAAACCACGTAGTATCTATGAGATGACAGAATTAATGACAGCTTTGGAACAACAGGAAGAAGATATATCTCGAGAGTAGGAGCATAGATTTTTAGATGTGCGAGATAGAAGAAATTACCAAGGTAGTTATCAGCAAAGTAGAGGACAAGACAGGCGTCATAAAAATAATACCAGACAACGGTATCAATCATACGTTCCACAGTTTGCAAGATCAAGGATAGATGCGAGACCAGGTCGACAGGAACAAATAAATTATGTCAGGACAGAAAGATTGCCTGAAAGAGGGCAAAATTATAGAAGGCGGTACATTAGACAAAAGGGAAATTTCACTCATTGGAGGGAAAACAATAACCGGGAAAGATCTGAGGAACGGCAAGAAAATTACGTGCCAAGGGGACATAATTTCAGAAATCGAGGATTTCGAACTCGAGGAAGGGGAACTCAAAACAATGGTAGCGACAATGAGATAGATTTAGCGCCTGTTAGGAATGGCAGTCCTGTACGTGAACATGGAAATAACCAGGAAAACTGTTAATAGACTCCTGTGCAGTAGGTTCTCAGGACGTCTTAAATAATTCAGTATCCATTACCAATACAAATAATATGCCTACACACACACCCTGTAATAAGATTGCAGCAACACAAGATAAGGGAGAAAATTTCGAGTCACCTCATGTTAGGATGGAAATTGCGAAGAAAGAGATCATTGCAACTATAGATTCTGTTTCGTCAGCTTCAATTTGTTCACAGAAATTTTACATAAATTTGATTAATGAAGGTAACAAAATTATGGCTCTTCCCACTAGTAATTTAGTTTGTCGTGTTGCAATCGGAAGAACGACACAGGTCATAAAAACACAAGCTCTACTTAGCATACTTATCGGCGGAGAGAATTTTGAGGTTATGATTCTAATTGTAAACCATCTGATTTGTGACATAATTATAGGATGTGACTTCCTACATGAATATGAAGCAAGTATAAATTTTAAACATGAAGAGTTAAGAATGACAAAAGACGATAGAGAAATAAGGGTACCATTTATAAAAGAGAAAGTTTCTGTAATCGAGATGACAAAGGATGAGAAAAATCTTTGTGACCAAGAGTTTTTTGTGCAAATAACAGAAACTGATAGAAATAGTCAGATAAAGCAGGTAGTCACAGAATATGAAGGGAATACCACGCCATATTTTCAACAGCTAATAGAAATGCCAGAGAAAGTAGAGGAATTTACAATCCAAACAAAAGACGACCATGTGAGCGAGACAGACAACAGCTGGAAAGAGAAGAGAAATGAGGAAATAATACACAAGTGTGAAGAAGCTTATAATATTACGATAATGCAAAAACAAATCCTTCATGATGTTTTGATGAACAATAGTTCAGTATTTAGTAATATCCCAGGCAGATGTAATGTATATCAGCATACATTTCAAGTAGAAGACGTACCACCATATAGGCACAAGTATGACAATTTACCTATAAGTCTTCGGGACAAAGCTAGACAACTAATAAATAGCATGTTAGAAAATGGGATTATTGAGCAAAGCAATTCTCAGTACATAAATTCAATCTGCTGGAGTATTAAACGAGATGGTAGTTTGAGATTAACATTAGACGGTAGATATGTCAACAAGTATATGAAGCCTGATCATTTTCAAAGTGAAGGAATTGAACAACTAATTACAAAACTTTCAAGAGGGAGATTTCTGACATCCATTGACCTCACTGCTTCATATTGGCAAGTGGAATTAGATCCACAAGTTCGTGATTACACTCCATTTGAATACTCGGGGATCCAGTATCGTTTTTGTGTAAATCCTTTTGGTTTAAAAAACTCAGGAAGTGGATTTTTGAGAGTCATTCACAGTATCTTTGGAAATTCTGCAGATGACTTCTTAATAAAGTATATTGACGACTTCCTAATCATTAATCAAACATTTGAAGAACACATGAATAATGTCCATTATGTGTTAAACAAACTGCAACAACACGGTATGACTGTGAACATACTAAAATCAAAATTTTGTGTCAAGGAAATAAATTTTCTGGGTTATGTAGTGGATGAACGAGGTATAAGACCTGATCAGAAGAGAATAGAAGCTATAATGAAAATTCCACCACCAAGGAACGTAAAACAAATTAGACGTCTCTTAAGGGTATTGAACTTTCAGAGTAAGTTCGTACCAAGGCATTCGGCTGAAATAGAACCACTGCGGCAGCTACTCCGAAAGAACAATAAGTGGAAATGGACAGAGGATCATCAGAAATGTTTTGAGAGAGTAAAAGAACTCTTTGCTAAGTCCATATTGCTCGAGAGGCCCAGAGAAGATTTGGAATATGAGATTTATGTCGACGCATCAATGCAAGGATACGCCGGAATTTTAGGACAGCGAGACATCAACAATGACTTTCACGTCATTAGTACAGCTTCTAGAGGACTTAGAATTATTGAGCGGAATTCTTCAGTGACTCAGCTAGAAACTGGAGCACTATATTTCTCATTAATTCGTTTTAAAACCTATATTTATCAGCAAAAGGTGAAAGTATATTCAGACCACATCAGCTTAACTTTCATACAACGGTGTAGATTATGTAGTGGAAAGCTTGCTAGATACATTCATGCAATATCTGCATTCGATATTGAGATTATACACATTCCTGGCAAAAATAATACCTTCAGTGATTTGCTATCAAGATTGAACTACAACCCACAAATTCCCGAAAATATTGAAAGGCCCAAAAATGAAGTCAAAATACTGACAATTGAAATTCCCTTAGGCAAAGAAATGATAAGAAAATTTAAAAATATGGGGGAAATTCAAAATGAGGACGCAAAATTATTTGAACTTAAAGAAAATGCACCATTAATTGAGGAGGCAAAGAAAGAAATTATAGCAATTCGAGATGGGACATTATACAAGAAGCATGGAAAAGAAATGCCTAGTTGGAAGGTAATGGTTCCGAAAAGCATGGAAAAGGAACTAATTAAGAATTTTCACGAAGGGTTAGCACACTCAGGGACGGACCGGACAACTTCTATGATTTTAGAGAATTTATACATATCCAAATTGCGTCAGAGAGTTCGAAAATTTATATCGTGCTGCAACCTGTGTCAGAAGGCAAAGCAAATAAATGCAGCATATGTATTTGAGACAAATTCGGTTATAAGGGATAAGCCGAGATGTGTAATTAGTATTGATATTCATGCTCCGATGCCTCCAAGTCAATTTGGAAACAAATATACATTTGTCTGTTATGATATATTCAGCAAATATGTAAGAATTTACCCGTTGAGAAAACCTACAGGTTTAGCATGTTTGAATAGACTACTCAAGTCATATGTGATAGAAGAAGGACCTATCCAATCTGTATTGAGCGATAATGCTTCGTACTTCACAGGAAAAAAATTTATGGACGGACTGAAAGAAAATGGCATTAAACAATATTTTTCGTCAAGATACAGACCGAACTCCAACCCAGTGGAGAGGGAAATTAAGGAAATTTCAAATTATTTAAGGGTGCTGTGTCATCGAAAACAAACGCAATGGTATGGATACGTGAATTTCGTTCAGAATCTATTAAATGAGACAGTAAACAATGTGACTGGATACAAACCATGTGAACTTAAGTTAGGAAAGAAGATCAATACAATTTGTAAGAAAATTCCAGAAGCCATTCCAGATGCTCACTCGATACCACAAACAGAAGAAGAGATGTTCCGAAAAGCATTCGAGAGGATGAAGAATAAGGCCATAAAAAGAAAAATTAAACATGAAGAAAAGAAGAGAAAGGAATGGAGGATCAAAATAGGAGATTTAGTTTTGGTTAAAACCAAGAAATTGTCGAATAAAGCAAATAAACTTTATTGGCGAATGTTTCTCAAATACCATGGACCATATGAAGTTGTTGAAGTATATGGAACAAATACATATGAGTTATGTAATCCAACAACTCGAAAAAGCATTGGAAAGTTCCATATTGAGATGCTGAAACCATACAACAATGAAGATAAAGGTGAAACAGAAGCCAATGATGATAAATAGTAAATGCTGGATAGTTAAAGAGGAAATGCAGAGAAATGTATTGGAACGTAAGAGGGTTAATTATGTATGTATGTATGTCATAAGATAGGAGAAATAAATTTTGGACATAACTAAATTTTTAATTTTTAAAAGGAAAATAACATTTTATTAGTAACTGTGACAGCATTTGAAATAAAGCATGATGTTATATTAAAGTACGTAGATATAATTCCAAGAGTATTGTGAATATACAGTACAAAAACAACAAAAATTGGGTAAAAATAATTAAAACAAATACTTGTGTAGCAAACAGAACATGTGAAACAGTACCTAGATTTAAGAGATGTAAATATATTTGTGTGGAGGGTGAATATTTTTGGTAAATATGTTTAATAATTACAAAAAAATTCTTGAATTGATAAATTTTTGTTAACAATATAAGAAAGTAAACCATTTTTGTAACAGTAATTAAATACTTCAGGGTACAGTATTTGCTATAAAAAAAATTTTTTTGTAATGTCAGATTAGTCTAAACACATTAAACCAGAGCCAGTAAGTAGTGGCAAGATAGAGGAAAAACATGTCGTGTGTTAAATATGTGTGAAGTGTTAAGTGAAAGTGATAGCGTGTGTTCCAAGATTTAGGAGACTAAAAACCCAATTATAAAATTTTCAAACAAGTTGTAAATATTTATAATTATGTTTCTAGTGGGGCATATGATGCAGTAATTTGTATCACAAATTACTTTAATGTAAATAATGATTGTAGTATGAATATGCATTATTATGTGACATTGATTTGAGATGTTTGTTTATTGTAATTATTGTTGAGAAGTAAGTTTTTAATGCCTTACTGAAACTGTCAATAATAGCGCGCAATAATGCAGCGAGGGGGTGAGCTGTTTATCATTATTGGGAACGAGGAAGTTACGTAATATTGGCGCGTTTTTTCCGTTTAGAACCTTCTGGAATATTTACCTAGAGCATATGTATTCATAATTTTCATTGGATATTAAAAATAGACCCTAATGTTGGCGCGTTTTATTAGCCAATTGCAGTTCAGTTATAATCTTTAGGCATATCGGAGTGTATGGGTATAAAAAGCCAAGTCAGAGGTATCGCGGTCAGTTCATCGAAAATCTCAATACATTACACGTCGCCTTCAGTCGTTCAGTTCATCAAAAATCTGTGTACACTACACGTCGTCTTCAGTCAGTCAGTTCGTCATACATCGGATATAGATTCACAAGTTACGCGCAGCAGAATTATGAAAGATCTAAAGTATGGTAAAGTTAATTATACAAAAGATTGAAGTACGTGGATTAAAAGAATTATCAGTAAGAAGTTGTTATAACAGTTTCAGTTTGGCGAGTGTCAAGATCAATATGTAAATGTGATAGTTAACGTGTTCGACAAATAAATGTGTAAAACAAATTTCTTCATCAGTGTAAATTTTGGATAAAAGATTCCTTTCCGTTTACACAACCTGTATAGAGATACGTGCTCAAGCCAACAGGATAATAGCTAGCCGGAGGACATTTGAAATGAAATCAAACAAAAGCTAATACTGCCGCAAATTGCTAACACCAGATGGAGCTACGAACCTAACAAAGAATCACGTCACAAGATGGCTTCAACGCGTGATGTAAACAAACATTATAAGTAATACACTTACAAACCATATTACTTAAATACTAATATACAAACATTCCATATAGAATTTTATTTCTGGTTGTTTCAGAAAAAAATGTTAAAACCTTAAAACATACTTTTTGTAACAATTTATCCTCAGTGGTCGAATTATTAATGATATATATTGAGGAATATAAAAGTGTACCAAAAACTATGTATCATTTTCTTAAGTTCGTTCTCTCAGAGTTTCTGCTTAAATGTTGAACAAGATTGGTTACAAACTACATTGTGTGGAACATTTTAATGCATAAAAGTAAAAGAAAACTCGAAGTTATTGGAAGTAAATACAGGTCATTAGGAGTTTGGGAATTTAAATTGTCGAGTGTTGAAGCCTTGAAGGTGTCGGAGAAAAAACTTTAGTATAAAATTGAAAACTAAAGGTTCAAAATATTTTGGTTATAAAAACAAACTTTTTAATTTTTTGAAAATCTTGAAAAAATTTCAGCTATGGGTTTACAGAAAATTACATTTTATTTCTAAAATTAATGACTAATTAGATGATATTTTAAGCAAAAGAAAAGCTCTAAAAACATTTATGTGCAAAACGCCTTTTGGCGTATGAGAGGGGATTTCCTTGAAAATAATTTATTTTTATTTATAAAACATGTCTGACTGAATTAGTGGATATAGCGTAATTGTTTCTCTAACGAGTAAGAGATAAATAAAAGTAAACATGCAAATAATATCACGCAGTTATTGTAATGGAAACGCGATTGGGATGAAATTATAGTCGCTACCCTCGATATCATGCAGCTAATATACACTTATATAGGATAGCAGCAATGTAATCGAATTTCCGTTATCTTAAAGCTTTCGCATCTAAGTTTTGAGGACAAACAATGTTTTTAAAAGACACTTTATGGAAATGCAAAATTCCTATGAACTTTTTACTTTATGTGCAATTTAACACATTTTAAATATTCCCATTAAAGCTAATATCACCAATTAACACGCAAAACAATAATATTGAAACTAAAATTATTTGGGTACTTTTCGAATTTGGATAAATAGCTGCAATTACATAACGCGCCGCACTGAAGTAAAAGATGGGATTATTTAAAACCTTTGTTTTTCCATGTAGTATATGTTTAATACAGGAATGTTTATAGCAAATACTATAACTCTTGTCAATTAACACACATCAGGTCATTCTATTTATTCCTATAAAGTGAGTTAATATGACACACGAAGTATAAAAATCTGCTGAGTTACACTCGCATACTTTCTCTAACCTGTAGCGCTTATTATTGGGTGTACAAATTATTCTTACGAAAGTTTATTTTTCTATCTTCTTCATTTTAATCGACATAAAACTTTCCGGAAATAGCCGCATTACACATTTCGTTATAAATATAAAGGGAATACCGAAAATCAAATGTTTAAGAACTCGACGCTATACGCTGCCTTAAAATTTCACACAGTTTCCATGAAACAACTCAATGTTGAAAGGACTTTAAAGAATGACCAAGTATTGAAAAATTCGAACCATTAATAAAGGATATATTGGAAATAGCTGATGACACAAAAAAATTGTTTGAAATAAACTGTGTGTCTTAAAGAAATCTAAATTTCTTGTGCAGTAAGCTTTCGTCTATCCTTAACGTCTACAAGTTATACAAGATTATCCAAAATTCCTTCTGAATGAAGGACTTGAAAGGCTATTGCCAGAAAATTCAACATATAAATTTTATTTGTCATGTAAATTCTTTAATATAGGATATTCTAATCAAAATCGTTAGTCATTTTTTAGAATATCAACAATTTTGAAAAACCTTCCATGTAAAGGGTAGTTTGTAATGCGGGAATTTTCTTGAAAACCTTCGTGTCGCATCTTTGGAAGGTACCAAAACTAAACACAAAGTTGTGTGTTTATGCGACTTTTCGTTTTTGAGATGTGCTGTTCACACACACTGGCTAAAATGCTTCTTTGGATTTAGGGGCCTCAAAACATGTATTTTCGGCGAAATTTTTAGGTGGAATGCAATATCTTCTCTACCTACTATGTACGTGGTAGAGAAAGTAAAAAATGAAACATCTCACTTTAGTTAAAGTTAATAAGCAAAGCTTTAGTGACAATCTGTTTTTTTACAAAATTAGGTATTAGTTTGATTCAGTGCATTTGTAGATTTATCGTGTCGCTTTCCGTGTACTGTTAAAACGACACAACTGTATATAATGCTATACCAAACTACTTTTTTTAATTGTTTCTAATATATCAGAAACAAACGGGCATTACAGATTGCATACCATATTGTATTTCTGAAGCGAGCTCATGGGAGCCTCATGTAAAAATGAGTTAAAATTGCCCGAAAATTGCACACCAATCTTTTGCTTCCTATTTTCATGATATACAGCGACTCTTATAAAGTATTCTCCCCAATTTAAAAAATTTCATCCGCCAAATTAACGTCATCATATTTTGACAGAGGTAACACAGAAACAAAATTGTGCAGTCGTAAAACCTGACGCATTAAAAAATATTATAATTCTTAAATGTTTCATATATTTCCCTTAGTCTGACCAAAACCTACTTTCATCATAATTTCGGGTATTATATCAAAAGCGTTACTCTAATAAATGTATGAAAAATAAGTTACTAAAAACCGCATGCGTAAAGATTAAAGAATGGATGCAATTTTCAGAACAAGAGTATATACAGATTGTTAAAAAAAGTATTCCATATTTTGAGAGGTAGTAGTATAGACCAAAGCAAGAAAAAAGGTCCTGTAAATATGGACTCTAAAATGCATACCTTAAGAGCTATGAGCGCTTGTTCCTCTTCGCCACTTTTAAACATCTCTTCTACTGCAAGCTCTTTGTTATTACGCATGACCTACAGAATGCAGTAAACAAAAGAGGACACACTTACTCTTACTGTGAAACAATAGCTTATAACGTAATCTGATTGCAATTACATACAACCTGCACTTGTGAACTATCGCTAAACGAGGTGCTCTATTTGGTGTCCATTCATAGTAGGGCATGCTTCTATCCGACGTCTTGGGGAATGATGCACTCTCACTACTCCAGGTTGGACACGGATGCTCTGGCAGGCATTGATGACACCTTAATGGGGGTTGTATACACCAAATATTTCAAGATAAAATTAAGATTTAAAAGCATTTCACAATCTGATTCCAGTAGAACTAATAAGAATATGCTTTGCACTTACCCAGTACCGTGATTACAGTATACAATAACAACACTAACAGATGTTTATTACATGCTGTATCCGTAACAATAACAGAGTAATGTATCCTTATTTATTAATGCCTATTATAGGTCGTACATAATAGCAAAGAGCTTGTAGTAGAAGAGATGTTACACAGTATCGAAGATCAACAAGGACTCATAGTTCTTTCTTAAGGTATGAATTTTAGAACCCATGTTTACTAGACATTTTTTCTTGTTTTGGTCCATACTACCATCTATCAAAATATGGAATACCTATTTTAACACCTGGTATATAAAAGTTTTTAAATTCATAAAACGCTATAAAACACGAACTGAAATATAATTTATTCTATTTTACATTCAAAAATTAAATTTTCCCTCTGATAGTTTGTCTTTCATAATTTCATGAATTAGAGAAGAATAATTCCTGGGTCACTACATTGTTACTTTCTCTACCACTTAAGTATACTAAGTAAAGGAAGTGAATTCTACTAAAAAACTGTTTACCGAGAGTTCGTCTAAATACACGTTTTGAGATTCCCCGAATAAACAGGCAATTTCAGAAAGTGGTCTGCGCATGTGCGTGTGTGTGTGTGTGTGTGTGTGTGTGTGTGTGTGTGTGTGCGCGCGCGCGCGCGAGAAGTGTTGGATAAACACTAAATTCTGCATTTAGGTTCAGTACATTCCTCACTACCTCTCGTATGGAGCATGTTAAGCCATTTTATGTTTTCTCAAAAGTAACTCTATTTTGATTAAAGTACCACATTTCTAAGATATTTACATGGCACAAACTGTTTATATTGAGCGTTCTGCATATAGCCTATGAATTTCTCCTTATTCCCAATGGATAACTGTGAAACCACTATATAGACAAAAACTTGCTACATAAAAAGTGTAAATTCCGTTGAAAGACAATTTATAACAATCTTTGTGACATTAATAATTTCCGAGGCATTCGTTATTATTGGTTTGAATTTTCAAATAGTTGTATTTTTTGAAGGGCTAAGTCGCAGAATTTCAAAGCTCATCGCATAGCAACCCGCTTTGCACAGATATAACTAGAGGGCGGATTAGGGTGACCTGGTTCGTGATTTGAAGTTACTGATATAGAGAGCACAGTGTCTTAACACATGTTTCCTGGCTGTAGACGATGGGTAAAGAGATGTAACGTAGTGGGCATTATGCTTCACTTAGCAAACGGCGTAAGAACTATATTAAACAGTGATATAAGTGTATTATATGTATGCATCTATTACCTTTTGCGAAGTCGAAGGGGGTTTCTCATATATACTTTTTGTTTAAGTGAGAGACGGAGAACAATCACTTTAAACCATCCCTTCATGCTATTTGATACAACCTGTACGAGCCTTGCAGGCGTGCGCCGTTGTTTACATCTGGACTCACCCTCTCTCTTTCAACATAAACAGACCACAGTGCAAGGTAAGTTAATCTCGTAAAACGGTCACCTGATCCGCCCCTTAGATATGAATATCACTTCAGCATGCTGTATTCCTCTTATATCTATATTGAAATATGTAATAAAACTACTACAAATATGTATGTGATTAACGAAATAGATAGAGGAATATGTATTGAAAGATAAGTTTTGTAGAAAATATATAAAAACGATAGCGGGTAGGGAAAGTCATGTGAATGTAACATGTTAGCTTTCTTATAACGGCGTTGTATTTTATATTTCATGTATACTGATATCTCTAATTGCATTACTGCGTTTATTATTAAATACCCTTTAAATTCTAGTTGATGAACTTTGAACACAAAAAGAAAACATTTATATCCGTAGTAAAATGTTCACCAAAATCGGAAATACGAGGTTTTCAACTTGAATGGATGTCCAAGTATTGGTTAATCCATAGGAAGAATACCTTCGAAAATACTGTGTTATTTAAACCTCTCATGCCAACAATTTTGGAAGTGGGCGCCAGGGTAGCGCAGTTGTTTCGTTTCCGGCTCTTGTACTGAGGGTCCGAGATTCGATTCCAGGCTCTGAGGTGGCGATTTTAAGTCGGCCTATCCATGCCTTCACCATGACTTACTCATGGGAAGTATCCTCAAGGCACAACATGATTCGGAGTCCACGGTAAAAGCTGTAGGTCCTCTCACCGCCTCATCACTCCACATCGGAGGCAATGGATTTCGCCCGCTGGGAGTCTCCACCTCAGAAATGGGTCCAGTCATTGCTTGATGGAATGAGATATCCCCCGAAGGCAGCAATTTTGGAAGTACCATATGGCGTACAATCATCCACAACAAAATATTCGTTTAGCAATAAAAGAATTGTCCAGATCTTTAGAACGGTTTTTAAGGTAAGTGCAACCCTAATTTTATTTACGTTTCATATTTGTAGTGCATTGCATCTGTTTGCACTCGTGAGATCTAATTACCAGGTTTGTAAACACGACCTTGCAAAACAGCATGCAGTTTGCGAGCACTGCAAAGCGTTGTATAGTTAGAGGTCGTGCAGAAAACGATACTTGTATCACTGATTTTGAAAACGCCGTATACGTTGTAGGCAAAGATACAACCCATGTTTTATAAGCTTTTTAAAAGCACTCATCTCAGACTGAAATAGTGCATCTACTAATTACGCTAAGTCTCGGTTTCCGTTCACATTCCTGTTTCCTGCAAATGCATTATTGCTAGCTTTGGCTGGTGTTAAGTTGTTAGGGAAACATCATAAAAATGTTCAATAATAATTGCATGCTCTTTACAGAACGTGCAAATTAACGACGGAACAGAAAAACCGCTTTGATGTCCTCCAGTGGTTCGAACAACAATTTACATGAAGCCAGCCATGTGTTGCAAGGGAAAAAAGCGAAAAAATTGTACGTTGCGTTCTGATTAATGCGATCTTGACCTAGCTCTTTATTGAGCCATATCACTCACTTCAGCGATGGCGTGGATTAGACTTAAATTATTGAGAATCTGAGGAATGCGATTTAACTACTTATGACTAAGACAGTAAATAGCAAAATGTATTTACCGTTTTAACTAAGGGCGAGGTTATACACAACCATTCCCATAACTATGAAAAACTCCTCTGACAAACAAGTTAAGCGGACGTTTAAGAATATTTAATAAATCTAAAGTAGCGATAGTTGTATTTCTCCGAAGCTGTAGACGAGTTTATGTTCTTATCTTTGATTTGTTACTATGTATCAGTGAAAAACATTTATTTTAGTGACAATAGCGCATTGTGTCCTGCGCTGTGACTATGTGGGCTAGAGATTGGAGCTGTAATTCCCGGCCTAGAACTGCGCTCGAATTGGATCCCACACATACGGATGCGAATTTTAAGTCCTGGGTATAAAACCGGTGCTCACTCAGCATCATGAGGAAATTGAGGAGCTGCGATAGGCAGCGATCCCCCCTCACGGAATCCAACATTCCGGCTGGGAGATGCGTGATGCCATCATCTCCTCGTATCGGTTGGCTGATCGTTCACATCTGCCGTGCGAACGTGGGTAAGCGGTCGGCAGTCTGTTGGTAGGCCCAGCCTTCAAGGGCTGCAACATCATGGGTTATTATTGTTTCATAACGTATTGTATTTCCAATTCACTGAGATGAATCCGGTTGTGTGTTGCACGAAAAAGATAATGTATTAAAATGTCAGATAATTCAAAACGCCCAAATTCTCTCCACCTAAGTTTTTCTGGTTCTTACTCAAAGTGTACAGACAAAGAACTTGCGTATAGAGCGGAGCAGAGATTGGGAGAAAGAGAAGAGGATGTTAACAGGAGCCGAAAGCGTGATGTTCTTGAATTCTCGTTCTTCTTTGCCCACTGAGCTGGAGATATGAATTCTATTAGTTCAAAAGTGTGGGTACCTCCAGTGGTTGTCCAACAACAGGAACACTTATCATTTATTATTTATCCGTTAAGATATAAGTTCAACATACTATAAACTCCCCACCGCCCCCAATTTGACAGCTACCGCACTTCATGAGCTTCATTATGTTCACGCCACCAACATACAAGGTTTATTGTCATAGATGAAAATTGGAGGAACACGCCGACTTACGCCCATGGTAGGTCACTTTGCAGTGATTTTACTAGCAAAACTCAAATACTGGCAGACGTTCTATCCCTACTTTCAGGTCTGTACGTGGTTTTTATCGCTTTAATTTCGCCCCTGTGACATTTATGAGGGCAATCCAGGAAGTAACGACCATTTGCGCATTCCAGCTGTGCAGATCACTATTAGGCTTATAACCAGTGTCGACTGGTTTCTTCGACATCTTTTCTCAATGTTGTAGAAACTATTGTGCATTCTGTGATTGTTCAAAATGAACTGTGTGATTCAAAGTCAGGGAACTGCGAGATGAGAGATATTACTCGATTTTTGAATGCTGGGATGTTGAAACTGCACAAAATATGTGATCAATTAAAAGAAGTGTATGGTGATACAGTAAAGAACAAAAGAAATGTGAGGAGATGGTTTAAAATGTTCAATAATGGACGAAGAAATGTGCATGACGAAATTCAACACGGACGCCCTCTACTCATCACAGATGATTTCAAGAGTCAAGTGAACATCAAAATCATTCAAGACAGGTGCGTAAGCCTAGACGAGTTAGATTTTTTCCCATAACAGTTTTCATACCTTAAATAACGAGATGATTATCTGAGGAAATAAAGTAAGCTTCAGTTTTGTAATCGACATCTTTTAACAAAATATGTATACTTTTTTAATTTATTAAAGCCAAACGCTCGTTACTTCCTGGATTACTCTCGTATCTATATTGTCAATTGTTTAACTGTTGATTGGCTTAAGTCACTACCATTGCGACGCCCACATCAGATCACTGTGCTTGTTGCTGTCTTGTAAACTATCTGAGATCACAGATAAAGCACGTATAATTGTCTACCTTATTAAATCCAGAAAAATGACTTGAGACATGTCTTCTCCAAGCTGTAAACACATGTTCTAGGTAACACGGCGCTGAGCCTCACCTCAGGCGTTTACGTTTTGTCGTACGGACAACAGACCTTTTAGCAAGTCTATCGCGCCCGAGACTAACTGACCTGCTTATTATCGAGTCCAAACCTCATGACTTTTGAGGCATGTCCACTAATACGGCACTAGTGAACAGCAGCGGTGCGACGTTGTATCATACAGACAGTACAGTTTACGTATTGTAAAACTAGAAACGGTGTATCATGGTGCACGCATATGTATTTCACATTGTAGCAAAGCAACAGTTAGCTAGGGAAAAAGGTGGTGTTCTTATAAAAGTGTGCAGAAATAATTGTTTTGTCACCAGTAGTTCAAATGTTATCTATATATTATTACTTTATGGTTATCTTTCGTGATGCTTAAATGAAGATTTTCAGTTATAATTATGCTTAATAGTAACAAATACGCTTCTGACATAAATAAAGTTATTTGTTTTTTAATGTTGTTACTTGGTTGTTATGTTTTCACAATTTGATGAACCAGATGTGTGATTTTCACGAAATAGCGTTTAGAAAATTATAAAGAAGTATACAACGCTCACGTTTAAGAAATATTCCTTAGCACGAAAGTCAGGCATTTTTAAACCATCCTTTATCAGGTAAAAGGAGATACACAGATCGTCATAGAGGGGTCTATGACCGTAACTTCCACCAAATTGAAGCTATTGGCGGAGAATAACGAAAACCAAAATGAGTAGTGAGGGTTGTAGGCGCCTTAGTTATGAGTCAACATTGGTGTAATATTGCTGTACAGTTCTTTCAGTGATAGGCTCTGTTCTAGCGTTTATAAAGTTGGATGGCACTAAAGTCTGGCAACAACGGAAGCAGTATGTTCCACCACATTGGTTCTCCCGCAACGTCAGGGGTCATTTATTTACGTTACTATTGCGAATAATTGTTATATTCCATTTGTGTATTTCTCTTAGTGTGAACGTTTGACTGCCATATTATTTAATCAATGCGGGGGCGCGAGGACCGGTATCAAACACTCCACGCGTCGAACCTGGGATTTCATTCAGGCTGAAAGGTTAACTGGCTGAGGTTACATGCTTCTCAGAAATTGAGACGGTATTAGTCCATGTATGGTCGTTTTCGAGCGTTTCAATTTCAGACGACAGCCAGTCATGCTGTTTATTGGATATTCGAGTTGCACAAGATTTAATATTTGTCGTTTTCTAACATTATGACCAGAAATCCATTTAAGGCATCAAATATTCGCATTTAAAGATAGATATCAATTTGGAATTGCAGGGGATTAGTACACAATTCAGTCTGTAATTAGTGGAGGACCAAATTTATAAACATGGCCCGGATTTTAATGACCTACAAAATGACATTTTTTAATGAAAGGAATACATTTTTAAAAAATGACATACTAAATACCAAAAATTGCTTAAATGAGATTTATTTAATTTATTAAAATCAGTGTACAAAAAGTTATAGATTAATTTATATGCGCATATAACTGCTATACAAGCAGAAAAAATAGGCACCTATGAGAATGAGATAAATTTAGAAAATTAATTAAAATATATTTGTTCAGTGTTCTTTTTTGAAGAATCTGAAAATAAATTTAAGAAATTTGTTTTTGAAGCTGGTCTTACAAAATTTTAGGATAACTCTTTTGAGTTATCAGATATACCAAATTTATTGCGAATGAAAAGGACAACACAGCCTATAATACGATATAAGGATAAGAACAATAACCCGATTACGCACTGATTAACGCGATAAAAGGAAAAGCGACCTGTCTCATCCCTAGCTTGGACATGAATTCATAACTGCGATTATAACTGTGCTCCTGACAATATCCACCTTTCATCCTCAAGCAACCATTTCCATGCTAACAATTAAATAGATAGGAATGTAATTGTTTTCCAAGAATGGGAGTAATGGAGGTAGGGTTAATCTTATTTCTGAGCTGAATAGTGAAATTTCTGCTGTTTGAAGAGTTATCACGGTTTAAAATGTCAATAAAGGCAAGAAAATGACTAAATAAAGACGCAAAGGGCACGAAAATGACAAAATAATAACGTGAAGTCGAAAAAAATTGTCCCAAATTAGAAAATGGCATTAAATCACCAAGATGACCTAATAAATATAAATGTTTACTCTGTCTACTAAGTATAGCAAGTAGGGGAAGTATTGCATTCCACCCAAAGATTCGATACCGATATTTCACCCGAAATACATGTTTTGAGGCTCCCTAAATAAAAAAAGCATTTTTAGAAAAAGCTCATGTGTGTGTCTGAGTCCGTGTGGATATCTCTATGTGTCTGTCTATGAACAGCATAACTCAAAAACGAAAAGTTGGATAAATATCAAACTTGGTATTTAGGTTCAGAATCCTTCAAAGATGCGATACGAAGATTTTCCAGAAAATCCCCACACCCGCAACTACCCTTTATATAGGACATTTTTCGAAAAGTTTGATTTGCATGGCTGTAACGATTTTGATTAAAATACATTTTTAAGATACTTTTATGGCAAATGAAATGTATATCTTGAATTTTCTGGGAATGTTCCCAAAAGTCGTCTTCATTCTGAATTAATTTTATCTAAGTGGTAAACAGTAAGAGATGGATAAAATTTTACTACACAAAAATGCAGATCTCGTTAAATCACAATGTATATCATATACTTTTCTGTCGAGTGAACCATTTCCGAGATATTCCATTTTATATTGTTTTAATTTTTACAATACTTATGTTCCATATAGCAACCAGCTCTTAAAAGATTTGACTATCGCTTAAAGTCTACCATATTCCCGTTGCACCTACAAGAAAATTAGCAATAAGATAGTTTCTGCAAATTTTTATATCGATTAACATGAAGTAGATGGAGAATGAGTGTTTGTAAAAA
Source organism: Deroplatys truncata (assembly GCA_030765065.1). Lineage (NCBI taxonomy): Eukaryota > Metazoa > Arthropoda > Insecta > Mantodea > Mantidae > Deroplatys > Deroplatys truncata. The sequence continues at coordinate 46,442,127 of CM060976.1, read as the reverse complement.
TAGTTTTTACAGGAATAAAGAAAGTCGTGCGAGTGTAACTCATCAGATTTTTTATAATTTGGGACCATTAATGTAGATTTATGCACATTTTAGTAATGCCTATGGTGCTACTTAAAATATGACGTCATCAGAATCCGGGCCCTACTTATAAATATGGTATGTGTCGAAACAGTGGTAATAATAATGATTCCAGTGCTTCTGCAGTTTATTAGGAAGATAATAACTTTTCTGGTCCGCTGCAGATCCATGTTATAGATATGCGTAGCGTTCTAGGACGTCATAACCTTCCCCAGAATGGAGGCTAACGCAGGAAATAGATTAGTATGTCTGGTTTGTAACAAACGATCCAAATTCAGCATAGTAGGTTCTTGAAGGAAATATCGCTTGCCTGAAGTATGTGGATCAATTGACACTCCCGGCTCTGCATATTCAGCATAACTGTTGCATATGTTCATTAGAGCGTGGATTACTCAGGTAATGAATTCTGCGCATTGCAGCTCCAACCACAGAGGCACGCTGAGCAGTGGTGGCTTGTTGGTCATACGGCAGGTTCACCATTTGCATTATTCGACAGTCCACGGAGTACAGTTACGCGCAAAAAAGATGTGCCCATACGGGAAAAGCGCAGTTTATATTGTTAATGACATCTTTAGCATAGTCATCTCCAAGCAACTTCTCTCCTCTGTTGCATAATTCCAACCCTTGAATCAGAATTTACTTACCTCACTCCTAAAAAATAGCTGATAGTAACACTGCTAACACCGAAGAGGGTGTTTGATACCCGGCGACGCCTACTCAGTGCCATGGGTTTTTCGTTGCTTCCCGGGGTCAGCAGGTCAATGTTGGGGTGGTTCCTCTTCTACCACGACTTTCCTGCCCCTCATGTCCTGTAGCCATCATCTCCATTATTATCTATTTATCTATTTCAGTGTTGTAAGACCGGGCGACGATGTTCGGCGGGTTGCGGCTGGGCAGTGGATGAGCGCTTTATAGAGGTTTCTTCCTTGGTATCGGCCGGGTCTGCTCAGTAAAATCCGTCATCGAGTGGACCCCACCAGGGGGGACCGCCGGAATTAGGCGACTTGTGGGTGGGCCGAGCGGCGTTGGATGCTTTAGAATTGCAAATGTTATGGATCCCGTCCATGCTTGCGTCCGTCGTCATTTAGATATGGTCGCCCTTCGGATCTCTCCCCTCATCCCTCCCTCCCAGGAATCACGAAGAAGCAAAAAGGCCATTGCGCCTACTTGCTGTTTTTCTGCCCCGGTTGCGGGGAGCCCTCCGTTCGTCCGTACGTTTCCCTTTAACTTTGATAAATATTGATTTGTGTTCGTGTTATTTTAGTACAGTAAACTTAATTAACACTTCTACGGTCTCTTGGAGAGAAAAAAGAGCTCATAGTCTAATAGCAGTGTTTGGTTCTGAGAATTTATTGTTTAAGAAGGTTTAAGTAGTAATTTGCGGTTACTCGTTTGCCAGCAGGAACATGATCGGCAGCAATATTACCCTGATAGGCCAAAGAAGAAGTCTGTTTTCCGGGGCGATGATGTTCTTCTATAGTAACATGACCTTGCGGAAACGTGCAATTGGGAAATGTGGTTCGGTCTACTCGAATTAACCCTAAACTGCTAGTGCATTAGCCTAAGTTGTCGTCGTTGGCCATATAGGCCATCATCTTCAAAGAAGATCGGTCCTATAGGCCTACGTTCCGTATTTATTTCTGTACACTATTGCTATCCATTCCATATAAATTACTCCTTTATTAATTTTTTCCTTTCAGTGTTATGTTATGTCAATGATGTTCAGTACAAAGTAAATGTTAAAGGTTTGATAATGTATGCTAATGACATATCCTTTCTTATCACTGCTGAAACTTCTGAGGAATGATATAAGTAAGTTCGTATTACTGTTGATATATTGTCACGGAACGTCACTTTACCCAAACCGGCGCCTATACCAGATGTGACATCGCCTCTATTTGACACGCGACGCCACCAGATGTGAACAACGCCAGAGCGTCTTCACTAGATGAGATGAGGATGGGAACGTAGTTCAGGTTTCCAGACGGGTGAGCGAAGGTTGGCAGTGGGGTGGCAGAGAAGGAGCAGTGGTGAAGGTTGGCATCATATTGATGTGTAACTCTTGTTCCAAATTAGGTTTTATTATATACAGTACTATTCTACACTACAACAAACATGTCAGTAAGATTTAGTTGGCTAAATTTCTACTCTACATTACTACAAACACTCTCCCAATGTTTAGGCTGCAAGAGACAAGTTTACCTGGAGTGCAAAGAAGGTTGGACTTTCCAAGTTCCGCTGGTCTTGTGGTGTAGCTCAAGATTAGATTAAACATAAAAGACGGCTGTCGCAAATTCCTATTAGCACGCGTCTAGCAGAGAAAGCTCTCCAAGTATAAATACCCGAGGAGTATGTTGACCATGTACCATAGATAGCACTGACGTAAGCGGGTGTGAGCATCTCTCCACATGCTGAACTTTCCATGAACCCGAGGTCATCATACTCCTAAAAATTACACGATATAACACCTGCAACCGGGAAATGACTCGCAAGAATTTTACAGCCAATGTCATAGATTTACTTAAATTTCGTTCTGCAAAGTTAGGTTTATCACATTCTTGATTCATCACATTTTTTTGTAAAAAAGTCACAATATTTAAGAAGTGGTCTACTGATGATAGTTTATTAGTTAACAAGAATAAAACTACTTCTATTTGTTTAATAAATGTCAATACCTCTATATGTCTTAAGTTAAAACATCTTATGTGTTGCACTCACATGACTTCCTCTACTCTTCTACAACTCTTTTTACAAACTCTTATTCTCCACCTACTTCATTTTAATCGAGATAAACATTTGCAGAAACTTATTGCTAATTTTCTTGTAGGTACAAGAGGAATATGGTAGGCTTTAAGCGATAGTCAGATCTTTTAAAAGCTAGTTGCTATGTGGAGTATTCTATTCCCTTTGCATGTGCAGGACAAAAAGAAAAAAATATATATATGATATAAATTGCGTGTTTTAACCAGATCTACATTTTTATAGTAAACTTTTGTCTATATATTGCGTTTACCAGTTATGTGAAAGTCATTCAGAATGAAGAGGACTTTTGAGGCCTTCCCAGAATCTTCAGGATATACGTTTCATTTTATATGCATTTCATTTTCCATAAAAAATATCTTAAAATATGATATTTTAAACAAAATCGTTAGAACCATTTTTGAGAAAACTAACATTTTCGAAAATCGTTCCATGTAAACAGTAGTCTGGTGTGGGGAGAACTTTCTTGAAGTTTCTACAAATGTTTATCTCTACTAAATGAAGTATGTGGAGAAAAAGCGTTTGTTGAAGTAGTTTGTACGAGAGTAGAGAAAGCCATGCGAGTGCAACACATCGGATTCTTTTAACTTGCAAAACCAAAAGAGTCCTAAGAATGTGCTTTATAAATAATAAGATTTTAACAATAACAGGAATTTTAATACATAAGGCTGCATTGTTTTATTTTGATAATAAAGCGATGTTGATTTGTAACTCAAAATTATATGATCACAACATAAGAAGCGAGTGTGAATTACATATTTTTAAACATAAAACTTTTAGATATACCTACTAAATCACCAGTCATACCAGTAAATATTATCAGTTTATAGTGTATTAGCTGTATATAATCTTAGGTATTTTAAATCTAAACTTAGATATTATTTTTATGAGAAAATCTTTTATCTAAGGGATTTTACAAACATAATATTTGTATATGTTATTGACGGTGTATAGCTAATGTTGCAATATAATATATTATCATTATTATTCAACATTTAAATATCTTTATTATGCTTTCATGTGTACTCCACCTATATTTCTTAAACGTTCCGATTCCGCCACATAAAGTCATCCTTCACAGACAGCTTTTTGGGCTCAAACTGCTCCATATAGCCAAGTAGGAGCGCCAGAGTTTTATATTCTTTTGCCTTCCTTCATTATATTTTAAACTTCTATTAATACTACATTGATATGAGTGATCAAATTAATTTCTTTTGTGAACATCATTATCGAAATTATACTACAAATCAGACAGGAACATTAAGTGATATAATATATTCGGTTACATTACTTTTACTAATAATTTCGTTTGCTAAAGGAATTTTGAAGAATAGTTTACAATTTAAACAAATAGTAGCTACTCAAACACTACCCTTAGTGATATTAATCTAGTTTTATCAATTCAAATAAGGAGTCTCCAAATAGAATGATAAATAAATAATTACAACTATATTTGATAACAGCATTAACCTTAATCTTCTATTGTCGTAGAATGGAATGTAAAAGTTAAAATAAGTAAATAAATCACGGGTCCTTGTATATTTCCAATCATAGATTTAGTCCATGCTATACCTCTCAATTTTATTTTCTAATTTGTTTCCATACAGTGCTTAATTGTCTTATTAAATTTGCTAGTATTCCTCATTTATTTAATATATTCTATACCTTAATCTCTAATTACTGTTTCAAATGCCTTACTAAAATTTATAAACAAATAGGTTTCATTTTATTCTCCCAAATTATATTTGTATAGCTCATTTTCTATATGAAATCGAATTTGTTCCTATAATAAAATGTTTTCTCATATTCTGTAATATTTTAAATTGGATGAAATCCACATTCCAAATGCGATCTTCTTTCTGTAAATCTATATTTGCTGCAAGGAAGAAAAATGCACAGGTTATTGTAAAAATTCTATCTCCCTTTTTGCTTTTTCTGCACTTGTTTACCTTAGAAAAACACTAACACCAGCCCACAGTCATCTTTAGAAAGCCTCTGTTTGTATATGTGAAAGGTGGATAACTTTGTATACAAGTTCAGCATCTTTCAAAAGTGCTACATGAAGACCTCAATATTTTTCCTTAAATTGAAATTATTTATTTGTTATTTATTATTTTTTCAAAAGTGGCTCTTTAAAAGAGCACTTTCCAAATGGCCTGTGACCCTTCTGTAGTTTCCACTAATGATACAATTTCTCTATTTTCATGGAACTTTCCAGTATTTCAAGCTCCACGTTTCTGAAGTGTTCATGTTCATTCTTGTGTGTCTTATCAAACAGTATATTTTAAAATAATAAGCATATATAGCGAGCTTCTTTTTACATATTTGACTATCGTGCTTGCGTCCTGTGTGCTTTTATGTAGTACAACAAAATATGTATTTAGGCTGCTGGAAAATATTTATCGTGATTAGCAAGAGGTGAAAAAAATTCTGATGTGATACATTCACATAATTCCATCTATCCTCTATCCTCTATCGTTTATTAGTGGGTATACAAATTATTCTTATTAAAGCTTATTTTTCCATCTCTTACATTTTAATCCAAATAAACCTTTGCAGATATAGCTACACTACACATTTCGTTTCAAATACAAAGAGAACAGCGATAGTCAAATGTTCAGGAACCGGACGTTATACGCTGGCCTTAAAATTTCTTACTTTCTCCATGCAGTCGGGAGAAACAACTGAATGTTGAAAGGACTTAAAGAGAATGACCAAAAAGTGAATAATTCGAACCTTTAATAACATATACCTCAGAAACGGCTTATTTTAAATAAATTGTGTTTTAAAGAGATCTACATTTTGTTGCAGTGCGTTTTCGTCTATCGCTTAACGTTTACCAGTTACACAAGATTATACAAAATTCCTTCCGAATGAAGAGGACTTCATAGGTTATTCCTCGAAGATTCAAGATTACTTTGTATTTGTTATGTAAATGTCTTTAATATATGGTATTTTAACCAAAGTCGTTTCAGCAATGTTTTAGAAAATAAAAATTTCCTAAAAGATCTTCCATGTAAACGGTAGTTTTGGATGGAGAGATTTTCTTGAAAATCTTTGTGTCGCATCTTTGGAAGATATTGAACCTAAACAGCATGTTTGGTATTTATTCCACTTTTCGTTTTTGAGTTATCGTGTTCAGACACAAACACAGACACACACGGACGTGTTTCCATAAATGCCTCATTTTGATTTAGGGGGCCTCAAAACATGCATTTCCGATGAAATCTTGGTATCGAATTTTTGGGTGGAATGCAGTACTACCTCTAATTACTATACGTAGTGGAGAAAGTAAAAAGTTATTTTGCGCGAATAATTTGTAGAATATATATACACGAGGGCGGAACGAAAAGTAACACAATAATTTTTTCTGGCTTGGTATTGCAGCTGGAATGTTGCACTTTCACACACTCGTAGTTTGAAGTTTTCACTATAGCGAGTATGTTTTTTTTTTCATGTGCAGCGCTAGCGAGAGAAGCGTGAACTACGCAACAAAGATGGCGCGCACGTTACTGTCGTCCAGGTATGAAGAGCAGGGAGGTGTGGTTCGATATTTGTGGGCCAAAGGGCATATACCGAGTGATATTCACAGGGACATGCGTGGCGTGTATGGGGATGATTGTATGGACCGTAGGAATGTCTCCAGGTGGTGTGCACTCTTCCTATAGTGCCGTGTGAACCTTAGTGATTCGTCACGCTCCGGGAGGCCGGTAACAGTTGCAACCCCGCAGAATGTTAGGGGCATTAAAGCGGCAATTTTGAGCGATGGGCGTGTGCAACTGCGAACCTTATCGCAACAGTTCAACATTTCCTATGGTGCAGTGTACAATATTGTTCATGACACATTGAAATTTCGTAATGTTAGTGCTCGCTGGGTGCCTAAGAACCTGACAAGACAACCACAAGGGACCAGCGAACGATGACGAACTTGGATCACCTAACGCAGTACACCGCAAAAGGACATGACTTTCTGAAAGGAATCGTCACCGGTGATGAGTCGTGGGCATACCACTACACGCCCGAAACCAAGCAGGCAAGTATGGAGTGGAAACATGCTGGTTCCCCAGTGAAGAAAAAGTTCAAAGTGACTCAGTCTGCTAGGAAAGTGCTTGTGAGTTGTTCTGGGATATGCATGGTGTTATATTGTTTTAATAGTTTAGAGTAAAACATTGGTCTTGTAAACCAAAAATAAGAATAAATCAACTTTTAAAACTTCAAAGGAAAGAAAAACATATTAATTTCCAAAATTAATATTTTATTATAAACTATCCTTTGACATTGGTGGACTTTGCTGTACACGGGACCACTGTGAATAATGCATCCTACATAAAAACTTTGGTGAAGTTGCGTCGTGCCCTTCGTGACAAACGCCACAACATGAATGCTGACGATGTCGAAATTATTCATGACAATGCTCGCCCCCATGTTGCTGCTGCTCGTCAGAAAATCACAAAAGTTGGTTGGGAGATGCTGCAGCATCCACCATACAGTTCGGTCCTTGCACCGTCGGACTTTCATCTTTTTGGTCCCATGAAGAAATTCCTGGCCGGCCAACGCTTTGCAACAGATGCGGAAGTGAAATCAGCAGTCCGCAGATGGCTATACTCCAAGGAAACGGACTTCTACGAACAGAGCGTATTGAATCTAGTATCACGATGGGAGAAAGTGACTATGTTGAAAAGTAAGTGAAAGGTGTAAGTTTATTTGTGATTTTTTTTAACTATTAAGCTTTTTTTGTAAAAAAAATTATTGTGGGTTGCTTTTCCATCCGCCCTCGTATATTTCATGTATGTGTAATAAAATATTACATGAATAGAGAAATTTAAATCTTTATTACACATCAGATTATTTCACATGGGCATGATTAGTGCGGGTACCATTCTTTTTTTAACTACCTCATATACCATCAGTTAGTAGTAGACTATTATGACTATTATTTCCAATAAAATTGCAATTATAATGAAATGCCTTGGTCTAATACACTAATGTGCACCGTCCATTTCAATAGCTTGTATATTTTCACTAATAAATTAATGGATTAACCAGCTTCCTCATGGAGGCACTTATGATGTACATTATTTCTGTAATGCCCTCGTCGTTTTTGGAATTAGCTGTATTGCATAGCACGAGAGATAATTAAAAACAGTAAAAGTTACAAAACTACACCTTTTGTTTAAACTAATTTTACTACAGAAATGTACATCTACATATACAGCACTGGGCTATGGCATATCCACCCCCTTTCTCCTCCCTTGGGATCAGCAGGAGCTGCTGCAAACCTCCGAGGTTAGTGTTTAAATAAAGATTTTTCCACGGCGATGTCTGAGAACGGGTAAAGGAAATGGGTTTTAATTTTATATGCAACACTCCTCCTTGCTCTGCCCCGCCGGTATTTCCCACGTGACACACTTCTGTTTCCCTCTCACACACGCGCAACAAGGAAATATGTAACAGAGAAGCATTACTTGTTTGCAAACATCACAGTTTTGGCATTCACATTGAGCCTTACAGGGGACAACTTTGTAAACACACTGCTTTCACAAAGAACATGTTAGATGTGTAAACAAATCGGAGTGTAATATTCATGCACGACATTCTCTGCATTACAGCTTCATGAAATTCCTTTGTTTCAAATACCTTTGCTCGGTTAAGGAAAAGTACAAGCTCATTTTTGTATTACCTAAAATACTCAGGGCCAATGAATCGGTATCATCCCGAGGAAAAATTCATACTAATTATCAGAAAATTATTATTAAGAAAGGAATTTCTAAAAAATATTAACTTTTAAAGGAAAACTGGATCAAGAGCAAAAATAACAATAAATAATACAACTACAGAACAAGAACAACAATTTAATTATTTAGAATGTGAAGTTGGAAACAAAAAACGAATTTTTATAAAACAAAATTCAACGATTCAATTACATACGTAATCGAACACTAACGAACTTTGCTAAACAAAGCTAGAAAGGAAACAATCATAAAACGTTATACTGTGCCAGCTGAGCCATCTCTCTTGTATAGATGTGAAATCCAGGACCCTGACAAAGAAAGACATAAAACAGTCCTTAGAGATGAGATTCTTGTGAACGGTGGCGTCATTCAAAGAAAACAAAGACATATGGAAAAATTAGGAAAGAGTTAAAGATGTTCAGCGTTAATGAGAAAACGAAATAATATCCAAGCATCTTATTAACACGTTTTAAGAATGAAATACTATCGACTCTGCCCAAAAAAGCTTTTATATATATTGCCGTTTGTGAAAATTGCAACACCAAGAAAGAATTTCCCGCACAACTCCAAACTTGGTGGAAGGGTAGAAGAGTGTGCAAGCAATAAGTTATTAGGTTTGCAGAGAGATGGGGTACACGTAGGACGTGCAGAGCCCTGTCGTGTCGGTCCGACAAGGTCAGTGTTGCGCCCAGTGTAGCCAGTGCAGAGCTGTCAGACAAGGCAGTTTATGTTATGAACACAATAAAGTAGGTGCCAGTATGCCAGTCAAAGGGAGCCATTTCGGCATGTGAGTGAGTTCAAATGGGGCAGAATGATCGGTCTCCGGAAAGCGGGTTTGTCATACCGTGACATTTAGGCTCGTACAGGGCATGCTGCTACGACTGTGATGCGTGTATGAAAGTCGTGGATACATGGTGGTCGAATGCAGCGAAAAGCGGGTACTGGACCACGGAACATGACCACAGCATGGGATGACCGTCATCTTGTCCGCATGGCCATTACGAACAGTATAGCTTCATCCACAGTGTTGGCTCGACGCTGCAGCACTGCAACAGGTGTGAACTTGTCTGCATAAACGGTTCGTCGCCGTCTGCTGCAGGTCAGACTAGTTGTATGCATGCCATTACGTCGGCTTTCATTATACAGAAACCACAAGCTCCTCCGACTACAATGGGCACTGAACACCGTCACTGGGGTGCTGAGTGGCAAAATGTAGTTTTTTCGGAAGAGTCCCGCTTCAACGTGTCCTACAGTGATGGCCGTATACGTGTCTGGCGGTACCGTGGTGAGCGCAACCTGGAGGGTTGCATTGTTGAGCGGCATAGTGGACAAACACCAGGTGTGATGGCTTTGGGTGCCATTGGTTACAACAACCGATCTTGTCTCCTACGAACTGAGGGCACTTTGAATAGCAACCGGTACCTAACGGTGGTTGTAGAGCCTGAGGTACTCCCCCTGCTTCAGGCATATCCACAGGCCACATTTCAACAGGAATGCCCTACCACATACTGCGAGGGATGTACAAGCCTTCTTCGAAGATCGACGGGCACCATTGCTTCCCTGGCCTGCATGTTTGCTTGACATGTCGCCCATCGAACATATCTGGGATATGGTTGGTCGCCATCTGGTGCGTGTTGGTCCTCCAGTGACCAGTGTCACGGATTTGTGGGCTCGAATACAAACTGCGTGGACTATTCAGAACCTTTTTGATTCAATGCCACGGCGTATAGCAGCTGTAATTGCAGCGCATGTAGGCCACACCAAATACTGAATATTAGGGCTCAAAAGTCCTGTATAGATTTGAAAAGTTTATCATTTTTAGTTGTCATGTACCTACCTGTGGTATTGAATTCATGCGTTTCCTTCTTGGTGTTGCAATTTTCACAAACGACAGAGTATAATACACAAACCTATAAACAAGGTGCTACGAGGACATACATCGAAGAGATGGATGGGTCATTTCGACATACTTTGATGTCTGAACAAGCCACCAGGTCTAAATCTGTTGCTACTGAAGAGAAAAATGCATTTGAAGGATTTTAATAAAATTTACTTAATAATATAACTAGTTAAAATTTAAGGAGATCCATGAAAAAAGGTATATAAAAATATTAATCTTCTATGTCTCTCAGGTAAGAGAGACTGTGAACTTCGCACCGAGCAGGTAATTCTATCAGACATGTTATATTTTTTCTTAAAAATTGCATGACACGATGTTAACCGAAGGTTTAGGAATAGCTCTCTTAATGTAAGACCCAAATTCTAAGTCGTAATATACCTAACCATCAGAAATGCCTAAAGAAAGCAACTAAAATCGGAACATCTGATACTCTACGCTTAAATCTCACTGTTACATATCTGCCACTGGTTATTTTAAATAAAATACTACTTGAAAGTTTGAATTATCATTCTGAAATTAGCTGCAGGTGACGAAACTTAGAATCTTGAAAGTAACCTCAAAATAAGTAAATTATATAAAACTGGCCAGATAGCGATACTAAATACGATGATTCGATCCAAATAGTTGTAATATCTGGTTGGTGGCTCAATATACTACCAAATTTTAATACCCTATTATTACAGGGTATTAAAATTGCGGTATACTCGTGGAGGGAGAGCATAACTCGCAGTATGTCCGATATATTAATATATGATTTAATATATGAACTCTGGTGATACTGATAATTATCTTGTGTTTTAGTTGTTATTCTTAAACTTTATCTTTATTTCTTGCCACGGCTGCTGTTATTTGGGTTTCTGGTAGAGCTTGTATAACTTAGCAGGGTGTGATACGGGAAGGAAGGTAAAAAAGTAACATCTCTAACAATAGATTAAGTTATTGAAGAACACTATGCTTTAATGGCACACGCATTGACTGTCTTAGTAATAATCTACACAGTTCTTAAGTTAGTTGGAGCTGTAGAACGGTCGAGCCCTACCCTGTTCGTATGCCAAACTTGCGGTCGCTGAGCAATCAAGTATTTTATACGTGCTCTAGAAATAATTGTAACATTTATCACACGTTCCTATAGACCTTTAAATCGATAACGTTTCACCGTTCCTACTACATTATAAGTAGTAAATAATATCGCCTGCTTCTTAGGGCTTACATGTATCTTATTCACATCGCAGCACTTTATATTCAACCGTCCTGGCTGATGGAGACGCTAGAACTAAACTTTCTCCCCTTGAAGATTTTAAACATATTATTCCTTAAAATTTCATTGTCTGTCTTCGTTCAGCTTGGAACCTTCCAGAAGACTTACCCGGCTATTGTTCTACGTTTGCAAGCAGGTGGCCTCTCTACAAACATATGTTATTTTCGCTTGTCGCATTTTCTATTTCACAAAGACTCAAGGTCTGGCTTTTATGACCTTCCCGTAAAGTCCTTTTTGCCTGGGCCCTAATTCTAACACAAAGATATGTTTGTCGGCTTTTAACAAGAATTCCACAGCTCCAGCTACACTTGCACATACATAAAACTTATGCCTTAACTCCTATTTATACAACAAGTATTTTTCTTATTAATACAATTTCACATTATAATTCACATTATTATATATATGGCATATATAACCATAGTTACTGTCTCAAATATGCCCCCTTTAAACATATTTAAAATTTATGTGTACGCGTAAATTTTTAATATTGTTTAATGTCTCAGGAATATATTGGTCATGCCATAGGTGTCTAGTGTTCTTGGCTCACCCCATATACCTCTGTGAGAATTTGCTCACTCTGTTACAGACATTTAGTATGGGTCTCCTACCTGACCATACTATACAATAACAACACACACTTCACTGCACTTTGTATTGTGTTTTCGGCTGTCATTACAGTTGCTTTGCTAGGGTTATGTTTACAAACACAGCTGTCAGTTTTTGCGCTATTGTGTGTAAAACACGTTTTTCACTATCCTTTTAGTATAAACAATTACAATGGACATTGACTGGTATTAACTTAATTGAATAAAACATGTTGAATAATATATAATCCAGACACATTCATTTATGTATATCAGGTTTTAATCAGATATATATATAAAAGAAACACATAGAAAATGGTTATACATACATACAACTGAAAAACAATTGACATTTGCTTGCTATGCATTTAGGTTGTTCTAGTGTTTGAACTACGGACTAATTATTTTATGAGTTAATTCTTACTTCTATCTATTTACATTAGCATATTTACACACAGGTTACAGTAACTAAAGCTTTATGGGATATTATCATTTGAGTTTTCTGTTGATTATTACACTTATATATATCTCAAGTACATTCAGGTAATCAACTATATGATTTTATATACATACACATATACAGTTTACCTATTTTTACAGGTCTCAAACATACATATTTCATACTCTTACTCCTTACGTTTACAATTATTTACACTCTTACGATCCGTACCTTTTTTTTTATTTTTTTATTTCCCAATATTCTTCTTATAAGCCTACTTATTCTTTTTCTTCTTTATCATGTTCTGCAGCCTTTCTGGTTTTATATGGTTTAAACATTTCCTTATGGTATTTCCCTAGTATTTTCTTTTTCTAGTTTTCTCGCGTGGTACTCTGAAAGTTTCGGAATTTAACTCGCCGTCGTCCAAAATATTTAGCCATTGCAAAGTTTTGTTGTCAAGGCATTTTCTGACCACGATCATCTTAAGTGATTCCGGAACGCTTTTCAATTGAAAGTATTCAGTTATTTCGTTAATGAATTGGACCGCACTGGTGGTAGCACTGAATTTAGGTAAAGGTAATTCGTTAAGTACCATGTGATATCCTGCTAAGTTATTAGATAAATTAGTATGGGATTCTAAATTTGCATGTTGGCTACGAGATAGTGCAGCTGCTATAGGAGAAGCTGAAGCACCTCGTGAACTACTGAAACCAGAGGATATTGTACCCCTTTCAGTTACATTATTTTCATGCATATTTACATGGTTCACAGCATCAGTATTTGTACTATTGTCTACCCTACTTCTACCATTAATGATTGAATTCAATCTATATTCTAGTTTCTCATATTTCTTATTGCTATCCTGCACTACAGATTCAAACTTTTCCTGCATTATTTTACCTTCCTTTTGAATTTCTGTAATTTCCCCCCTTATGTCTATTTGATTTTGCACTAAGTCTGCATTTGTATGGTCTATAATTTCTCTTAGTTCAGTTGTCTGACTATCCAACTTAGTATTCATTTCTTGACTATTTATGCTAATCTGACTAGCAATTTTACCTTCAAGCCTTTTACACTGGTTATTAATCTGTTCTTCCATTTCAGCAAGCATTGCTCTACTAGTATCGTTTAATTTCCTTTCTATTCTCTTAATTTCAGACCTGTTTTCATTTAAGTTATTTGCAATCTGTCTACCTATTTCTTGGCTTTGCTGATCTAGCTTTTTATCTAGTGCTATATTACTTTGCCCCAGTATCTCAAATTTTCTTTCAATTTCCTTGTTATTACTACCTAGCATTTTATCCAATTCTTTGTTATATTGATCTAATTTATTGTCCATGTCAGTTTTAAGGTCTGATATAGCCCTAAGAATTGTCATCAGATTAAGCTGATCGTTATTACCTAACTCGGATATTTCCCTTTGAGTTGTATTGTCTTTCTGAGGGACTGCATTATCATGTAACCCTGTATTTTCTTTGTTCATTCTCGTTTCTGTTGCCTGACCCTGTTCTGTACCTAACTGTATTTCTGCCCTTACACACTGTTGAACTTGCATATTATCTGTTTCTGTTACTCTATTTTGACTGTTATCATTAAAATTAGTTTCATCGGATATATCTCTATCCAACGACATTAAAATGCTTTCATTTGAATTTTCCCCTTCCATTTCTTTAGCGTGTATATTTATTTGGATATTACTACTTGACTTTCTCCTATTAATCCTACCACTTCTAAGTATCATTTGCAATTGCATTAAATTATAACGTGCACAATACACATTTACAAAGAAACTTTATCAGCATTAGTGTATAAAGTTTTTTTGTCTGACCTTTTTATTGTGATCTTACGGTGACCAAACGTAGAGCTGAGGTGTAGTCTTGCTGTTCGCAGTTCGTGACCCTCTCTCATGAATAAAGTTCTTGTAGACCTTAGATGCTGTGGATGTGTTGGTTGTTTCTTGACGTTCTGCGTTGTTTGATGTCCTGTTGGCAGCCTGAAGATTTTCTTGTACCCGTAGGTTCTTCTTTTTTTTTACTTTGCACCTTGATGGTTTCTCTGCTGGGCTCTTCGTTGGGTTTCTCTGCTGGGCTCTGCAATGTGTTTCTCTGCTGGGCTCTGCAATGTGTTTCTCTGCTGGGCTCTGCAATGTGTTTCTCTGCTGGGCTCTTCGCTGGATTTCTCTGCTGGGCTCTTCGATGTGTTTCTCTGCTGGGCTCTGCAATGTGTTTCTCTGCTGGGCTCTTCGCTGGATTTCTCTGCTGGGCTCTTCGATGTGTTTCTCTGCTGGGTTCTTCTATGTATCGTCGTTGTTCCTTCCCTGCGTTCGCGTAGCTTTTTTTTTTTTTTTTTTTTTTTTACAAGTCATACGATGTTGGCCTCCAAACTTGCTACATTAGCCCCAACATTCGGGCTCCAAACTTGCTACTTTAGCCCCACGTTCCGGCGCCAATCTTCCTACTACATTATAAGAAGTATAATAATATCGCCTGCTTCTGAGGGCTTACATGTATCTTATTCACATCGCAGCACTTTATATTCAACCGTCCTGGCTGATGGAGACGCTAGAACTAAAATTTCTCCCCTTGAAGATTTTAAACATATTATTCCTTAAAAGTTCATTGTCTGTCTTCGTTCAGCTTGGAACCTTCCAGAAGACTTACCCGGCTATTGTTCTACGTTTGCAAGCAGGTGGCCTCTCTACAAACATATGTTATTTTCGCTTGTCGCATTTTCTATTTCACAAAGACTCAAGGTCTGGCTTTTATGACCTTCCCGTTAAGTCCTTTTTGCCTGGGCCCTAATTCTAACACAAAGATATGTTTGTCGGCTTTTAACAAGAATTCCACAGCTCCAGCTACACTTGCACATACATAAAACTTATGCCTTAACTCCTATTTATACAACAAGTATTTTTCTTATTAATACAATTTCACATTATAATTCACATTATTATATATATGGCATATATAACCATAGTTACTGTCTCAAAATTATGGAGATAAGCTTTAGAGGACGATTTCTGGAATAACGCAGAAAATGTCTGTGAATATTTACTTCCAAGTGTAGAATAAACTCATAGTATAAACATATTGTATCATAATCTGCACCACAACACTCACTCAAGGTAAACGCCATGACTGTCAATGTAGAGTGTCTAATAAGCGTGCTTTCTTCTATGCTGGATCCACCTTAGTTTAACCCTGTTGTCAACAAACGCACTGTACCCATCGCCAGAAGTCTGTCACCATTGACGCTTCCCAAAGCATTCTATTGCTAATCTCCGCCTATTAAAATGGAGAGCTAAACGCAAATAACGTGTTAACACTTTTAAACTCCACATAATGTGTACATACACAGCCCTTTCTTCACATAAAACTCATTTATTCTTATCTCCACTTCCTAAAGGATGCTTGAATTTTTTTTTTTTTTGCGTCGCCATGATGGTATATTATGTTATGAACACGTGGAAGTGTAGCAGACACCAAACTACACAATCACATAGTACCAAAATGAACTTAATAGTCAGTGGCTAATTGGCTAGGGGCTAAATGTTGTTTCAGTTTTAAGAAAGCCAATCTATAAGTAAATTAATACTAGATTTTTGCTTAATAAAGTTTTACCTACACTGGGAACTATATTTCAAGTAGGAAACACACCCTAAACGGTGCTCTTAAACTTGCAGCCAATAACAGAGGACTACACCACGTATTTTTGTTGACACCTGGATTGAACTAAGGGTGGATACACTAAAGTTATAGTTCCTATAGGAGTCAAGCTAATGAAACTAGGAAGTGGTAATATGTTCTCAAATTTGAAGCCATTATTAACCCTCAGTAAACTATACAGAACATTGTAGCTTTTACTACCTCTGGTAGATCTGGAGAAGTGTTCAATGGCCTTTAGAATATGCGCAATTTATTGCCCAAAATCTTAAAAGAAATCTCAGTTTTTAGTAGTAGCTATAAATAACTTTCATGTGTCCCCATAAGTAAAAGCTAACAGAATTTAGGGGAGGTGGCCATTTATTGCTCGTTTCTAAATAGAAAACCGTCACCCAATGCCTAACTCTCACAAGACTAGCAAGGGGCCTGCAAAGGAAGACAGCTGATTCCTTAACGAACAGAGATGTTAGTTTTCAGCTTTTGCGAAAAATTACAAAGGAGGCACTCCAAGATAGGGGAAGAAGTGAGGAAGAAACAACTTCAGAGTAAAAGTGGCAATAGCAGAACATTTTCACAAGTTTCTTGTCTCTCTGTAGTTTGTGAGTTAAGGTACGCCTTCGGCCAATCCATCTCCCAGATAGCCTGAAGTTCAGATAGCCTACATGTGATTGAAATAAGCTGGAGCTTCAATTTGCATTTTGTCATCCATCGCGCACACTAGACCTCTGACGTGAAACAGGGTTGTATTGATCGTGAAAACAAAATATTTATGGACTTGACGCTAATAGAAGCATTTTTACTTTCTCTGCTATGTATAGAAAGTAGGGAAAGTATTGCATTCACCCAAAAATTCGATACCGAGATTTCATCAGAAATACAAGTTTTGAGACCCCATGATTCCAACAAAAAAGCATTTTTAGAAAAAGGTGTGTGTGTGTGTGTGTGTGTGTGTCTGTAAACAGCATAATTCAAAAACGAAAAGTTGGATAAATACCAAATTTGGTATTTAGGTCCAGTATCTTTTAAAGATGCGACAGGAAGATTCTCAAGGAAATCTCCCCCTCCCAGGCTACTCTTTACATGGAACATTTTTCAAAAATTTTGATTTTCTCAAAAATGGTTCCAACAATTTTAATTAAAATATCATATATTTAAGATATTTATATGGCAAACAAAAAGTATATCTTGAATTTTCTTGGGATGTCCCCAAAAGTCCTCTTCATTCTGAATGGCTTTTGCATAACTGATAAACCGCAAGAGATAGAAAAAGTTTGCTGCACAAAAATTATACATCTCGTTAAAAAACACAATTTATGTCATATACATATTTTTTTGTCAAGTGACCATTTCCGAGATATTCCTTTTTATTTTCTGAATTTTCCGATACTTATACTTTTTCTCAAATAGGAATTCGTTATTCATTATGTCCTGGACATGCAAAAGAGAGTGCTCTACATAACAATCAGCTCTTAAAATATTTGACTATCGCTTAAAGTCTATCATATTCCCCTTGCACCTACAAAACAAATACCCATAAGATAGTTTTTGCAAATGTTTAACTGGTTTAATATGAAGCAGATGGAAAATGAGCGTTCGTAGAAATAGTTTTGTGCAAGAGTATAGAAAGTCATACGAGTGCAACACATCAGATTTTTATCGTTGCTGTGCCAGCAGCCCTTCCTTCGTGTTCATTCTGTTATGTATTATTATCCGCTTATAAATTTTTAAGCACCAAAAGTTAAGCATAGGAGTTTTGGTTTGGAAATTCACATTTCATTGCGTGCTACAAGCTGTAATATAACACTAGTCGATCTGTTATGCATAAAAAAGTCTGATGTGTTACATTCACATGACCTCTACACTATCAATTATTAGTGACTATACAAATTATTCTTACGAAAGCATATTTTTCTATCTCTTTATTTTAATCAAGTAAACCTTTGCACCTGTATTACACATTTTGTTATAGATACAAAGTAAATGTTTAAGAACTGGATGCTATACACTGGCCTTAAAAATCCATACTCTTTCCATGACATCGCGAGAAGCAACTGAATGTTAAAAAGACTAAAGAATGACAGAGTAATGAAAAATTCGATCCATTAGTAACGGATATCTCGGAAATGGCTTATGCCACAAAA
The DNA here is from genome assembly GCA_030765065.1 of Deroplatys truncata. Lineage (NCBI taxonomy): Eukaryota > Metazoa > Arthropoda > Insecta > Mantodea > Mantidae > Deroplatys > Deroplatys truncata. The sequence goes on along the minus strand of CM060976.1, from coordinate 46,423,570 downwards.
AAGTTATTTGAAATAAATCCTGTGCTTTGAAGAGATGTACATCTTTTGTGTAGTACGTTTTCGTCTATGGCTTAACGCTTACTCATTATACAAGATTATACAAAACTTCTTCCGAGTGAAGAAGACTTTACAGGCTATTCCCAAGATATATATTTCATTTATAATTCAAATTGAAATGTATTATAAATGTATTTACAATTGAAAAACGGAGTATAATATTTCTGCATATATGGTGTTCATAGATTTTGAAAAAGCATTCGATAATGTACATAGGAACATACTATGGCAAATAATGGAAAACAAAGGCATACCAAAACATTTGATAATAATTAGAAATTGATATATGGATAACTCAATAATGATCGATTCCGACCTAAAAGTCCAAAGAATAGAGCAACAATAAATAAAGATATCAGACAAGGGTGTCCATTATAACCAACATTATTTAATTTATATATAGATGGCATTGTCAGAGAACGGCAGAATAGCCTAAATGCACATTTTAAGATAAATAATATTATTTTATATGTAATTTTATTTGCAGACGGTAAGTGGCTCAGAATTAAATAAGCAAATAGTTCTATATTAAAACAAAATAAGCCAACATTACAAAATCAAAATATCACCACACAAAAGTAAAACGTTGGCTTTCAGAGGATTCGAAACAATAAGAGCAAAAAATAGTAATACAGGAGACAATATTGGAACAAATAAACTGTTTTAATTATTTAGGCTGTAACGTCTCATATTTAGAAAATTATGACATAATAAATAAAATTAACAAATTCAACCAAATATGCGGCACCATGAAACGAAATTTAAAAAATCCCAAGAAAGAGACAAAATTAAAATTTTACAAAGTGATGGCTGTTCCAGTATTAACGTATGGATTCGAATGTTGGACAATGACCAAATAAATGGAAAGAAAGTTAGAAGCAGCACAGATGCGCTTTTTAAGACCTGTATCAGGATATACATTAAAAGACAGAAGAAGAAGTGAAGACATACGTAAGGAATAAAGAATTTTCAAATTACTAGAAAGAATTAAAGAAAATCAAAACAACTGGAAACGACATGTGGAGAGGATGGATGATAACCGTTATACGAAGTTGCTTTTAAGTATACACCAAAAGGCAAAAGAAGATGGACGGAGCAGCTTAAATGATTAGACCGGAACAAGCCAAAGGGCTTAAACCATGAAAGATGATGATGTAAATATGTTTGATATGTACTGTTTTCAAAATCATTAGAGCCATTTTTAGGAAATACAGTTCGACAAATCTTCCATGTAAACGGTAGTTTGGAGTGGGAGAGATTTTCTTGAAAATCTTCGGTCGCATCTTTAGAAGGTATTGAACCTAAGTTTGGTGTTTATCCAACTTTTTGTTTTTAAGTTATGTTGTTTCACACATGCATGTACACACACGGATCCTTTTCTAAAAACTATTTTTATTAAGGGGGTCTGAAAACGATGCATTTAAGATTAATATCGGTATCGAATTTTTGAGTGAAATGAAATGTCTTCTCTATCTACTATGTACGTGACAAGTAAAAATGGTTTTCTTTTATTCAGGGGACCCCAAAACATGTATTTCCAATGAACACTGTATCGAATTTCTGGTTGGAATGCAATACCTTTTCTACCTATTAGGTACATGAAAGAGAAAGTAAATGTAATCATAGATGGCACAAATTAAGTGGATTTGAAATAGGAAATATAAAACTAGCGAATTATTAATGGGACAAACAGCACATTTTCGGTGTACCAATTCTTTAATCTATAATAACTTTATGAAGAGAGAAGTGTATGTGATTGGTTTTTTTCAGAGTAATCTCAAAAATCACAAACGATTTTGATTATTCCTTCACCTTATTCTTCCAGATGGTCACAAACTCTATAATCTTTCGAAAATGTTGAAAACTGTTAGGAGTTCCTTTATTCATATTCATGTCACTAAATTTCTATCCCGTTTCGCTGAATATGGACATAAATAAAGTCAAAGAAACCTGCATGATTCAGAGTAAATGCAACATAATTGTACATTTTGTCAAGCTAATACCTCATACTGGCGTAGCCAGTTAAGACCATAGTGCAATGCTGAATAATACAAAAAATTCATTTTGTTTCTAGATAGGTTTAGTTTGAGCAGGAAAATTCCATGAGGAACCTGATTTAAATTTTTAGTATTTCAGGAGTATCTAAATACATATTTCTGGTATTTGACCTGCGCGTAAGGTACCTAAGCGCTGGAGAAAGGAAAACTTCTCTTCCAGCACCTGTTGTTTCTATTAACAGCATGCTTAGTAAACATTAACTATAAAGATGTTTTCTGTGGTCAATGTCGAGGAAGCTGCAGAACCCTACCTGGTTCTAACACTCCACTTAATGTCTTATTCCCTCCCATTTTATAAAAATATCCCTACACCTGTCTGTCTTTCTATCCCCTTACACGTTTTGCATTAGCCAGTCTTACTTCCACCATAACACAAAATGTTAAACTGGATGAATACTAAATTTCCTACCTTAACAATACCTTTTAAGTATACAAACTGAATACTTTAAAGGCATTTACCCCAAAAACAAACCTTTACATGTAAATATGCTTCGTCATTGATTTGTTCAGAAATGTTTCTATCAATTTTGTTAAAGCAGATCGATTTTAGCATTTTAAAGTTTTTTGGCAGCTGTTTTGTGCTCTGAAGTGAGTCGGCCTGTCCCTGAGGAAGGAGTAGGTTGACTTTAAAGATTTCTTTCGGCGCTTATCTCGCCCAAACTTCGACATGAGAGGCGATATGAAATCATTGCTGAGAAGGACTTGCACGGAAAGTACCGAAATTGGACTCAACTTTTGGGAATCCAGCGACAGATACAACGCGCCTAAATGCTTTTAGTCTTTATTTGCCTGTTACAGATTATTAGGGACTTTAATATTAATTTTGGAAGAAGTTTTCCCCCGTTAATTTTGTTTGTCATTTTAATATTTAAACAGAGAGATGTGTTATATTGGGGTGCCAGTTATACGCAAACAAGAGCAGGTTAGCTTCCTTTCAACAATGACAATGGAATCAGATTAGTTACTGTTTAAGTTTTTTACTAAGTTGTAATCAATCAACCTTAACTTGTTAGGGATATTTGTAAATACATTTCCTACATTCAAATCAATATTCTGTAGCTGTAGTGAGTGTCTTTGTAAAGATAAAGTTTCGTCAGTTCATTACTAACATGTTTTGACAAACTAAGTAAATGAAAAAGAGAAGGCTCATTAGTTTTTGTAAACGCGTAGTAATTTTACCAATCATCTTCAAGTTATTTCAGAAATTGTGAACGAGAGCCACTGTGGAAAGATCAATAAAGTGTCACTCGCGGCTGTGAATAGGAATCAAAATGAAATGAAATTTCACTTTTGATAAGGTGGTGTTGTGCAGAGCGAATGAACGCGCTAAACTCAACGATTGGAGTTCAGTGAACTGTTAACAAGAGATAATTCGTACATTTTCGGTCAGTTGATAGTTTCGAACGAATGTATTTCCACTTTTCCGGATATAACTGTCAAAACTGTCATCCCAGACAAATGTAATTTTTCAGAAAAGGTCACAGATTAATGTCGCATGCCTCATCTAGCACACTGGGAGGATGAATATCGCAAGATGACTAACAGAAACAAGAGGAAATTGATGCTAACAGAGTCTGGTACTATGGCTCGATAAAACCCACAGAAGCATTCTCCGAAAATGTTTCTTTGGGTTGTATGATATAGAGGTATAGGGTATACAACGGCTGGGAACACCTCGCCCACTGCGACCTACGGGAGATTTATTGCGGCCACCATCTCCCCGGAGGAAGTGGTGGATGAAGGAATCACAGGAAGTCACAGACCTCAGAGACCTCAGCGCGTCCCTGTGGCCTGTCTACCTAACAGTTGCTGGCTTAAAACCCGTCCCTCTACTGGGGTTACTCAGATGGGGCGATTAACGACTCGTTCAACCAAGCACCTCCTATTGTCCGTGGGGAATACTCTTTCCTTTAAGCTTCCTACCGCGCCATCTGTCCGGTGTCGCGCTACGCCACGAAATCTAGAAGCACACAGAAACAAGAAAAGGAAGCGGAATGAAAGGGAAATTATGGAAAGGAAATTATGGTCGACTTTCCCAGCACTCGCCTACCAACCAGGGAAAACCAGTAAAATCAGGTCAGAGTGGGCGATTGACGGGAATCGAATCCGGGATCTCCCGATTGCGAGCTTCAAACGCTACTTCGGAGCCATTTTGCTCGGTTGGAGTGTATAGAAAACCCCAATTTACTCACTAATTCACAATTCATTGGACTGTTGAACGCTTGAAGTTAAAGAAGTACTTCTCCAATTGCTAATTCAGAACAAGTGAAGTATGAATGCTTTTCTTTATGAGAGCTTAGCTTAGATTCCTTGTTACAGTCTACCTAGGTATATGCTTTCCCAGAATTGTTCACTTTACCAGTGAATACTAAACTAGCATAGACACCAAAAGGATTTCGAACTCATTTCACCGATTTGTTCCATTCACAGCCTCGAAAGACAAGAACAATATGATAATGGGAAATTGGTGGGAAAGGGGAACTTTTGTTTTACCAACAGCTTCACTTTATGTCGAGTATCGAGGATGTCTTCAGAAATGTATAGACGGTAATTATATCAAGAACGCACACACTTTATGAATATTGTATCTTATCTGTGTATAAAACTGACAAATTGGAAGCTTTTTTATCAGCCAGTATAAAAAGTTAAAGAATTCACTGAAGCACCTCATTTGCTTTGGGATAAATTCCTGGTCCCCTCGTAAATTATTAAATTGTACAGTCGCAACTGAAACAGCTGCCCTAAATGCTGATTCGTAGTTTACATATAATGGATTGCGAATCCTATTATCAGTTTACCAATGAAGTCGTCAGAGGGCGCATAGTTGTGCGATTAATGACTATGTGCACCATTCTCGTTAAACAAACCAATGTTCACCACAGTTTAGATGACCGTGGTGCTGGCAGGCGCTCACATTAGTTGAGCGCACCGTTCATTGCAGGTAAACTCTACTGAACGCACACGGATGTCTCTTTCTCACTTGCTCTACCCCTTTGCTGAAGCGCATGCATGTACTTCTTCAGCATGCAGAATGCAATAGTAGACCTAAGTTTCTCTAATACGTTATTAAATGAACATGCACTTCAAGAAAATATATAAAGTACAGAGATAGAAGCAGCAACTTAAAGATGGACACATGGGAAAGGTGTTACAACTGAATAGAAAAAGCTGTTAAACTATTACAGATTTTTCTTTCCTTTCACATTGATTAAAGTTCCATTTAGCTTAGTCGGCATTTGTCTACTGAAAGAGAGAGGCAGAAGAAAGAAAGAAAAATAATTATTCCCAGATAAGATGTGGAGGAATCATAGTCAAAATCGATTACTCCACCTATGTGTAGGAACGTTAAGTTTATTGTTCCTTGGAACTATCCTTTTTGTTATTACTCCAGAGAGTTGTAGATAGTAAATTATTACCTGGTTACTTTACGTGTTTTCCTATATCGAAAAATAAAATGCGTCAGTGAAGGTATCCTGTCATATTACTAAAGATAAGTAGTTCACTTTAACACACACGCAACATCTAGTGCCGGAACCCGGGAGTGTAAAAGAAGCCATTACATACGAGGCGTATTTCAAACTACTTGGAATACAATCAAGACACGCTACACGTTGTGGCAGTATTTTGTATCACAACACTGAATGCTAGAGTGATTGTAGTGTAAATTAACATTATTGTATGACAATGATTTGAGATGTTTGTTAATTATAAGCATTGTTAGGAAATAAGTTTACACGGCCTCATTGAAACTGACAATAGGAGCGGGGGGTGACTTGTTTATCAATTAGAAGAGACAAACAAATGACGTCAGAGTAGCGCGCTTTTCTTAAAAATGGAGGGAATATCTTCCCTATAGCATATGTGTTCGTAATGTTGATTGGATATAAAAATAGACGCTAATGTTGGCGCGCTTTATTAACCAATGGCAGCTATGTTATAATGTTTAGGCATATCGGGGTGAGGGAGTATAAATTCTAAAGCCAGAGACAAGTATTGCTCAGTTCAACAGAATCATTCACGGGTTACACGTCGCGCAGTTTAATAGAATCATTCACGGGTTACACGTCGCGCAATTCTACAGAATCTCTCGCGTCGTAAAGCTAGTTACAAAAATGTGAAATACTCGAATTAATAATGTGCGGCAAATAAGTGATTATAGTTACATTCGAAAATATAACAGTTTCAGTCGAGCGTGTATCAAGAGTAAATATGTCAAATTAATAACGTGTGACGGCAATAAAAGTGTAAAAACAAATTCTTTTATCAGTGTTATCTTTTAGTAACAACTCCTTTCCGTTTACACACCCTGTTCAAGAGATTTGCTCGACTGGGTAATAATAGCTCACCGGAGGACAAAGAACTCAAAATTCAAAATAGTAAAACAATAACAGGAGCTCAGCAAATAAGATAACACGAAAGATACTGCGACAACGTAAGTTAAAAATCAACAAACAATTTTAAGTTATTTGATTATTTGGGAAATAAATTACACCCAACATTTACTAGATGCCTGAAACTTATTAATTTTATATATTTTGAATATTCATCCACTGGTATGGCAGACAACACAGCACTCACTCAATTACGCGCCACAGAATCAACCAGCGCTCAAACGACATACGATGTATACATAAACTGGATAATTGAAACGAAGTGGAGCATTTCTACGAACGCTTTCTTAAAACTCTATAAAATTGACGATATTAGATGGCTCCATTCATGGTCTTCTAGATGACACAGAATATGAAGCTGACATCCAGATATACGAAGAACATATAGATTGCTGTATGCGGACTTCCAGAAGGCTAAGAGCCTTATTGAGCAACGCCCATCACAGAACTCAAATAATGCAGCTGCACCGAATGTCCATCTATGACACTTGCCCCAGAAATGAAGCTACCTAACAATAAACATCTGAAGTGATACATTCACATGAACTTCTCTACCCTCTATCGTTTATTAGTGGGTACACAAATTATTCTTACTAAAGCCTATTTTTCCATCTACTACATTTTAATCAAGATAAACCTTTGCAGAGTAAGCTGCAGTACACATTTCGTTATAGATACAAAGAGAACAGCGATAGTCAAATGTTAAAAACTGGACGCTATAGACTCCATTAGTGATGACGTCAGCTGTTGCTAGGAGATTATTTTTCTTTCCAAACAAGTGGTTGCTATGCAGTTTGTGCTGTATATTTGTCTACTGCTTTGAGAGAATGTTACTTTGAAAAGTCTACATTAATTATTTATCAATCCTAGAAACATACCATTGCTAGGAATACAGTTATACTTACACCGGGTAGAGGTTATTATTAGTGATAATAGTTACTAAATAATTATAGTGGTAAATATAGCCGCCTTAGGTGAGCATTACACTATAACATGGTTGTGAAACTGAGTGAAATAATTGCATAGACGAATTGAGACTGGTAAAGAAAGGTGAAGATGCTGTTGAGTCTAATCACATCTTAACCGTGACATATGATGGGGAAATTTCCTATTTGCGAGGTCAGGTTCAAGTCAGCATTAAAAATAAATCTTACCATGTCCAGGTAAGCATAACTAAGGTATACTTTTATATATTTTGTCCTACAAATGAAAATGAGTAATATTCTGTAAATGTTTTAGTACCCATAGACAACATAAACGCGTAGAGCTCATAGCGAACTAACCTCACAGTTGCATATTGTGGCATGTGCACAGATAATATGATAAGACTCTCTCTGGGCACCGAAGGTTAGAAACGGCAGTTTGTCTGTGAGTAGGGGTGAGTCAGGGGAAACAGTGTCAAGGGAGGGGATAGCTTTCCTGACGCCCGAGTTTGGCGTGGGTTTTTGTAACAGTCAGCAAGTAAGCTTCGTGTGAGACAGACGGGAAACTGCAAAAGCACGATGTTCTCGTCGGCAGGCAATGGGCAAAGGTATGTAAGTATCTAACTTCATCCAATAAATTGTGTGCCATCCACGTTTGAAAGTTTCAATTATGGTAGAATAGAATCATTCCTCTCCCTTTAGCCAGATATTATGTTGGTATAGCAATTATTTTGGGATTTAACTTTAGCTGCGTCCCTCGTCGTTGCCTCGCATTTGAAGTTCCTGTTTGATTTACCGATGCCTCTTGCAAGCGAGTAGCTCCCATCCGTATTTGTAAAATAATTTTAAAGAGAGGCATACGACAATTGGTGTGAGGCGCCGAGTATTTTGGCTGGCATAATTGAATTTGTTGTGAGATTTTCAAGTGTAACATTTTTTTTCCCCTCGAAATGTAACGGTTTGTGGTCCTCCACGTGGTCGCGAAAAATCTAAATTTGTTTCTGGCTTAAGGGTAAGGATTTTTATGCTTTAATTTGTGATTCTCTTATTCTAAAGTTTGTTACTATAATTTCTAAAAGTCTCGTTTCTAAATTTTAATTTTGAGTTCATTTTTGCATTTTTCCATTGTCTGTCGGCGTGACGCTAATACTTCTGACTCCATTTTCCTACTATTTTGGCTTCATTTCCATTAAATTGTATTGCTGTGCTAAGTGGTTCGTGCTGGTTATTTTCAAATATATTTTTGTGAAAGTTGAGTTGTGAAACGAGTGAGATATTTGTAACTTTGAAAATGTGCTCGTCACGTGTTGGCCATCTAGGTGAAAATCTTGTTTTCTGTGCTTATTAGCAGTGGTTCTGGAAACTTATAACTTTATATTCCAGTGATTGTGATTTCTAGCTGTTTACTATACTTTTCTGGGACATTTTTCGTGTAACTTTTATGTACGCACGTGTGTTATGTAATTCCCGCGTGGTCATGCATTTCAGCACTAATTCTAGCTTGTGAAACCAGTCTTTATCAGCACGTGTTTTGGCGCGTTTATTTGCGTGTGTATATCAGGTCAGATACATTTGTTTAAAAAAAAAAAAAAGAGAAGCAATTTTTTTGTGCTACGTATAAATTGCAAGTCTGTATTCTGCTCTTTTTGAGGTAATGTTAGCGGTGGTTACAGTAGGTGTGACGTGTTTTTTTTTTTAACTTTCAGTTCGAGGTTTCTCACTGAAGCTATCATTTTGTTTTCTTCCATGTGTTCCTTCTGATTAAAAATCTTGGTATTGTGTCCAAGTGGCTTGCGTGTCATGCTTGTGTAGACCGTATGTTGGTATAATTTTCTGATATTTCGCCGCGGGCGCTTAATTGTATTCTTTCTGGAACTGTTTTATTTGGCTATGTTCTGATCTTGCTACTTACATTCATGTGATGCTAGAAGTGTTTAGTTTGTGTAATCTGTATCGCTTTGTCATACGGTTTATTTACTGGTTGCGTTATCTTTTGTGCTGCAATCATGCCTAAGCGACGTACTACGCAGAAATCTGATATGGCATTGCTCCTGTTAGCGAGCACAGTGAAGTAGAATCTATGTCCAGTATTAGTACGCCTGTTGTTACTCAGTTATCAGTGATGTCTAATCCGCCTGGCGTGGCCAGTACAATGCAGTCAGCTGTGTGTCGGCCGGTCATTGACCCCTCTTACTTTGAGAATTCCAGCAGGTTGTCGGCGCATGAATTTCTGCAGAACTTTGAAATGGTCGCTGCTGCTAATGGCTGGTCAGAAGAAATGAAATTGAAATGCTTTCCATGCTATTTACGAGACACTGCCGCATCATGGTTTCAAACTTTTCGCCATCGCCACCCTCACCATGATTGGGTTTTCTTGTCTACACAATTTCTAAATGCATTTCAGATAACAAACCAGAGAGATATTCTGTATGAAACTCAGACAGCGGGTACAGTTGGTTGATGAACCTGTTATTAGTTACATCTATGACGTGCTATCTTTATGTGACCAAGTCAACCCAGCTATGTTGCAGTTGGAACAAATTAAACACTTGCTTAAAGGTCTTAGACCTCTGTATGTACAATCTTTATTGCCATTAAATCCTCAAACTGTTGATGAGGTAATACAAATCATTCGACGAGTGGACACAGCACAGTTTTATATGCAGAACCGTGAACATCTAGTGTCTGCTCAATCTCAGGCTGCAGTGGTTACGCCACCCTCTGTTCTATTTAATAATGCATCTGTTCCTGCTGTTACTTTACCAGCTTCTCCTCAGCCTTCTCAGGCTTCTTCTCTTGTGGACGTACCTATCGATCCTATGCATCAGCTGATTGATCGTGTGGAACAGTTATGTAACAGAGTTAACCAGTTTCAGTTACCATCTTCGGAGAGAACTTCCCAGCATTCACAGCTTCCACGGTCATCTGACTTCAACCGGAGGGATCCACCCGTCACCTGCTATAGATGCAACAGGCAGGGCCACCTAGCTCGCTTTTGTCGGAGCCGCCTCCCGCAGTCAAAAAACGACTGGCGCCGAGCCTCATACGACGAGACGTAGCAGCGCCACCACCGCTCACCAACATGGCTGCACCTCCACGGGACGTGTCTGCATTATCAGGTCAGATCTTGCAAGTTACTGGTCGTATTGCCCAGACAGAGCTCTTCATCTTGCTCGATACAGGAAGCGCAGTGAGTATTGTGAATGCTGTACATGTTCTTGACCATTCTACATTAAAACCTATAGAGATGATGCTCCGCACTGCAGGAAACAAGTTACTTGATGCGCCTTACCACACTGTGTTAGATTTCCATATTAATGATGTTCTCTTCCAGGAGGATGTACTAGTTGTGAAAGGTTTGTCCCATGATTTAATTTTAGGCAATGACTTTTTGCAAACCCATGATGTTATAATTGACTATGCACATAATCTGATAACCCTGAAATCTTCTAAGAATGATGCGTTCAGTATACCAATAACCCTAACACAAGGACCTTTCGTTGATATGGCAGTAAACCCTCTCCAAGATAATGATTGTGTAGATTCTGGTGTTAAAATGGCAGTTATGAATGATGTTAAAATTCCACCCCTGTCTACATGCTATATATCAGTTAAGCCATTAGCAATGAGGTTATGTTTGAACCTGCTCTTAACATAATGCAAAAGAAGAATCTTTCCATTCCACCGTTGTTGTGTCATTCTGCCTCTGAACTTACCATTCCAGTGCACAATAATACTTCAGTTCCACAAACATTGTTTGCAAATACAGTCTTAGCCAAAGCTTATGATGTTGCACTCGTTCAGAGTAATTCTGTTTTATCATCCGATGTTACTCCTCTGCCAGCTCCAAATTGTAATTTTAATGTTAATGGTAAACTCCTGGAAACCCAAAAGGCTGATTTACATGCTTTATTATTGAAATATAGTGATCTTTTTGCCACAACATTACAAGAACTTGGTCCTACGGATGTTGCAGAATTTGATATCAAAGTAAATGACCCTAAGCCAATTAAGCAAAGACCATATAGAGTTCCTCATAAACAAAAGGAAATTATTGCTGAGCAAGTTAAAGAGATGCAAGATGCTGGCATTATCAAGGAATCACAGTCCTCCTGGGCTTCTCCTGTAGTACTTGTCAAAAACAAAGATGGCTCCATGAGATTTTGTGTCGACTATAGAAAATTGAATGCTGTTACAGAGACCTCCTCTTTCCCTTTACCATTGATAGATGATTTGTTAAGTTATTTGGGGGAGGCTAAATGGTTTGTCTCATTAGATTTACTGTCAGCATACTTTCAGGTACCTATTGCAGAGGATAGCCAAAAATATACCTCTTTTGTCACTTTTCAGGGTCAATATCAATTTACACGCTTGAGTTTTGGGTTGGCAAATGCCCCTAGGTTTTTCAGTTACATCGCAGACAAGTTGTTAGGCGATTTGAATTTTAAAAAGGCTATTGCATATTTGGATGACATTGTTGTTTTTGCTAAAACCTTTGAGGAGTTGTTACAAAATCTTGAGGCTGTTTTTCAACGTCTGGATCACCACAAGTTTAAACTCAAACCAGAAAAATGTTTCTTCGCTATGCAAAAGATCAAACTCTTAGGCTTTGAAGTTTCTAAAGATGGTATTTCCCCTAATTCTGATAAAGTTGTTTCCATTCAAAATTTGCCTCGTCCTAAAAATGTTCGAGATGTGAGAAAAGGTTTGGGATTGTTTAATTTTTACAGGAAATTCATCAAGGACTATGCTAATATTGCTCAACCACTAATTCAGTTGACTAGGAAGAATCAAAGTTTTATTTGGGGATCTGATCAGCAAACTGCATTTCAAAATTTGAAGGACTTATTAGTTTCGGCCCCTGTCTTAGCTCACTATACTCCTGGTGCTTATACCGAACTACACTCTGATGCCAGTGGACTAGGGGTTGCCTCAGTGTTGTATCAAAAGATTGATAATGTGTTGAAACCAGTGTGCTATGCTTCGAGGACACTATCTAAATGTGAAAGTAATTACAGTGTTCCTGAGTTGGAATTGTTGGCCATCCTGTTTGGACTTACCCATTTTCGTAGTTTTGTTTATGGCTACAAGGTTCATATTGTATCTGATCATCACTCCCTTTGTTATTTAAATAATTTTAAAGATTTGACTGGGCGTTTGGCACGATGGAGTTTGAAATTGCAAGAGATTGATTACACCATTTCTTATAAATCGGGCAAGAAACATCATGATGCTGATACTCTATCGAGATTTCCTGTGTTACAACCTACAGAAAGTGATCTTGAACAGCTTGAAGAACTCCCCACATGTTTGCTGTCATCAGTTGAAGTTGCTGACCACCAGAAGAAAGATACTGGGTTACTTGAGCTTATTAATGCTCTCCATGATCCTCCGTCGGCCCCTGCTAGCTTCAGAGACAAATTTCCAACTACACACTCAAATCAGGGGTTCTTTATCGTAAAAATGCTGGCTCCACTGGCCCTCTCCATCTGCTGGTTATTCCAGAAGCTCTAAAACATGAAATTCTTTCTTCATGTCATGATGATCCTATTTCAGGCCACTTAGGATTCTCAAAAACATTTGCCAAAATTCACTCCAGGTATTACTGGATTGGTATGAAGAAAGATATTGAACATTTTGTCCGAACCTGTCCCAGCTGTCAAACAAGAAAAGGACCGAAGAATCAGAAACCAGCAGGCTTATTACAACCAATTCCGGTTACATCTGTAGGCGAGCGGTGGGGTATTGATTTGCTTGGGCCCCTCCCACGCTCAAATTCTGGACACAAATATGTTGTCGTTGCGACCGAGTATGCTTCTCGCTGGGTCGAGTCTGCGTCGCTTTCTTCAGCAACAATCCCTCAAGTTGCTAAATTTATTTTGCATAACATCATCTGTAAGCATGGAGCCCCTGCTGCCTTGTTATCTGATGGTGGCTCAGTTTTCTTAAGTGAGGTGACACAAGAATTGTTGAGATCTCTATCAGTGTCTTCCAATTTCACCAGTGCATATCATCCAACTTGCAACGGACTTACTGAAAGATTTAACCAAACCCTCTTAAATATGCTCAGCCATTTTGTTGACAATAATCAGAAGAATTGGGACTCAATTTTGCCCTATGTCATCTTTTCGTATAACTCAAGTGTTCAAGAGTCTACTAAATTTTCACCCTTTTTCTTGATATATGGTCGAGAACCTTCTTTACCTAACCAGGTTCAGCTACAAGCTACGTCTAATGACCTTTTTGTGGCACAGACGTTGCAAGAGATTCAGAAGGCACGGGAGGTTGCTGTTGCTAACATTACAAAGCAGCAGGTGAAGCAAAAAGAAGCATTTGATGCTAAACACAGAGATGTGGTTTATAATGTAGGTCAATTAGTTAAAGTTTTCACTCCCATTAGGAAGAAAGGTAAATGTACAAAGTTGCTACATAGATATTTTGGCCCTTTTGAAATTATCCGACAGATCACTCCCGTTACCTACCTTGTTGGTCGACCTCATGCTCCCCGTACCAAACATCATAGTGTTCATGTGTCACGCCTTTACCCTTACTATGATCCTGTGGGTCCTTATAGACTGTAAAGTCTGAGTTTGTGATGCTTAATTAAGCTTTGCTTTTCAGGAATAATATGTGCTATGAATGTCTCTGCTAAATTTAAAGTGTATTATTATTTTGGGTGTAACTTAAATTTTAAATTATGTTTTGGGAACTGCAAATTATTTGTTTTGTTGTATTATGCTGAAGGAATGTGTTTCATGTGTACTATGTGCTTAATTGAGCTTTCATTTTCAGGAATTTTCTGTGACAGTATTGTTTTGAGTAATGATGTGATGTGATGATTTCAGAGATTTTGACTTATTGGTGTTGCTGTAACGTGCCCAGTATAGCGCGTGTGATGAATTCACACGAGAGATTAAATGGATGGAAGTGATTGTAATGTGAATAATTTTTTTTTCTGTTTATGCAACAAGTTTATTACCATCTTAGATAGCAAATTTTAATACCAACTGTTTTCCAGCTTAATTTTGATTTGGAGGATATGGATGCAACATTATAATGTCATGTTATTTGTGTCATTCCTGAAATTATTAATGTGATTTCTTGAAGGTTATGCCTATGTTAGATGTTTTGAATTTACAGCATGTTAAATGAGACACGTCAGTGAAGATGTTTTGTTCTGAAGAGAAAATTGAAAGTTGAGATACAGATGTTAATGACTGAAGTAATGATGCTGATTGAAATACTGTTGATGATAATAATGAGATGAGGAAGATAGTACTGTGGACGAGAAACTGTATTAGTGACAGAGTATGACAATAGTAGTTGAAAGCATGTCACATGGCGTAGTATGGAGATGTATTGTGGATTTATTTTGTAGTTTGTAGTAATGCATACAGTAGCTTTCAGTAGCTAGCTAAGTGAGTGTTGTGTGTAATTTGGACCATGGTCAGTGTGAATGAGTTCATTTCATTATCATGTGTGATTGTCTTGTAAGTGCACTTATTTTCTTTTGTTAGTGATACCAGCTGGTCATTAAGATTTAATATTGGGATCCCAAATAAGGTTATGGTTTTTCTGTCATGTTAATGTATTCTGAGTCTGTTTTAATGTTTTATTTGAATTCTGAAGCATTGTGAGTTAAATTTTGGATGGCAACCCTCTATAATATCTAGTTCTTATGCCAATTTGTACTTATTTTGTTTTCTCTTTCTTTGCCCCATGTCAAAAGAATTTTAGTGCAAACTTTTCAACCTTTCAAATATTTAATTGTACATGACATACCGTTCTTTTTATGTGTGATTGTTTGTTGGAGCACCCTTTTTATTGTTTGGTGGTTTTGTTGTAGTATTTTGCTGTGGCGGAGCTCGAGAGACTCCAGGAGTATCCCCGTGGCACACCAGAAGTCAAGAAACACCACGGGGAAGCTGTCGGGCAGCCACTACACTGCCGTGGCATAAGGAGCCACCATTTTGGGGGGCAGTCCAAGCCAGCGACTGCCCACCCTGTTGTCATCACCAGAGACCTGCAGTGATAATTCTACACCAGGGCAAATCGTCGTTGTGGGCACTATAAAATCACCCACAAACAGTTCCAGCAGACCATCGATATCTTGCGCAGTGTAGTGTGCGTGTGAACTGAGGCAGCGTGGTGTGTGTGCGTGTGCGGGTTGCTCAAGCATAAGTGCAGTAACAATATTATTCGATAGCACTTAAGATTCTCGAGACTCCACTACGCCCAGTAATATTCTTTGTCGTCGTCTGGGTGTTTATCACACATGTGTATTTCATTTTTGTATGTCATTTTTTTTGTTATTTTCATGTTTCTTATTGTATTTGTATTCCTTGTGTCGACGAGGGCGTCGACTTCGGTGGCCAGGGGGAGATGTGGCATGTGCACAGATAATATGATAAGACTCTCTCTGGGCACCGAAGGTTAGAAACGGCAGTTTGTCTGTGAGTAGGGGTGAGTCAGGGGAAACAGTGTCAAGGGAGGGGATAGCGTTACTGACGCCCGAGTTTGGCGTGGGTTTTTGTAACAGTCAGCAAGTAAGCTTCGTGAGAGACAGACGGGAAACTGCAAAAGCACGATGTCCTCGTCGGCAGGCAATGGGCAAAGATATGTAAGTATCTAACTTCATCCAATAAATTGTGTGCCATCCACGTTTGAAAGTTTCAATTATGGTAGAATAGAATCATTCCTCTCCCTTTAGCCAGATATTATGTTGGTATAGCAATTATTTTGGGACTTAACTTTAGCTGCGTCCCTCGTCGTTCATATGATGGGGAAATTTCCTATTTGCGAGGTCAGGTTCAAGTCAGCATTAAAAATAAATCTTACCATGTCCAGGTAAGCATAACTAAGGTATACTTTTATATATTTTGTCCTACAAATGAAAATGAGTAATATTCTGTAAATATTTTAGTACCCATAGACAACATAAAAGCGTAGAGCTCATAGCGAACTAACCTCACAGTTGCATATGTTTGGGATAAATGTCCATAGGGCTAAACTTTATTTTATGGCCCGGTGAGGAATTTCGCTTAACGTATTTAAATATATTAAAAACATAACAATTTGAGCTATTTTTGTAAAGTAAATGCCAAATTTCGACGAAAATAATAAAATGTGTGCATGTGTATTGTTTTCCCAAGTTGTGATGAACACAACCAAGGGTGTTGCGGCGATCACCTCCTCATCCGTTGCTGTAGCTTACCTTGATGCTTCTCCCGTTGCTTCCAGAAGTTCTCAGCGTGTTGGTTCTTCAATTTATCCTCGGCTAGCTGCAGTAATTTTCCTTAAATTATATGGGAGCATGGACTTATCCTCGGTAAAGGAAAACGTAGATCTCGGGTGGTGATATAGGAAGACATAGACTTGCTTTGTTTATGAAAAGATGACACTGCCGTTTCTTTTTATTTAATTTAACACTCGTAGTATACAAAACTGGTATTGCCGCTGTAAAATACTGTCCACCGCTGTTAGACTATGGCGTGGATATGTCACGAAATATAACTATTCTTATTGTCGCTTTCAGAGTAGCGGATCTTAGGTGTGTTGCTAAAACTATTTTGATTCCCTGTTTTGGCGCGATATCTCACACATCCTGCAGCATCTCTCCCTGACCACACATTACGAAAACTCTCGAATAAAATGCAATACTAAGCTGACATGACAAATTTGACTTGATTCCCTTTTTGGCGCGATATCTCACACATCCTGCAGCATCTCTCCCTGACCACACATGACATAAACTGCCCCGAATTTTCCCCAAACAGATCCATTTATAGTCTCAGGCTCCTGAGGCTGCTTCCTTTCCTATTGGTCCATTTTTAGCGCGACTCGACGCGTCTAACTATTTCGAATAAACTTTCAGGGATCTCATTGGTCCAATTTTAATATAAATCGCGGCTTTTCCTACATTTACCGTTAAGGTTGTCTTTCTCACTCACTTGGTCACGGCGAATTATCAAATAATGGGACAAAGGCTCTACACCCTCGCTGTAGGAATAATAGCACAGCGACCGGAGAGAGGTAATAAAACTAGGTTTTCTGCCTTCGAAAGCACTATTCCTGTAGCTAAAACTTTCCCTCGTGGACAGTATTTTAACATAGCGCTTAAATTATTTACATTAAACCATTTATAACTCTACTAATATTAATAACCTAGATAGATACATAATGTTAAATCACCCTTCTTAAAATATACAAGCAGTATGAGAAAAAGATATTTACATAATACGATTTAACATCACTAAAAGTTAATTAATAAGTTATCTGTAATTATAGTTCTTGGGCTCGGCCTAGAGTTGCCGTTTCAGTGTTAGAGATAACATAATAAAGTATAAAAGTGTAATGTAATACAATCAAGGGTGGTACATAATGTAACAAAGTATAAAGAGAGTATCTGTGAAACCAGACGGTTCTTCACAAGTGATTATTTTTGTTATATTATTACCAAAGCACAGTTAACTTAACCTCAATAGTTGAAATGTAAATTCTGCAATACACACTTGCTTAAAAATGTAATTACTGAATAGAAATAATTGTAGCTGTAAGCAAATGTGGTGTAATTAAATTCTATTAGAGTTATAAAGACTTACGTGAGGCTGAATTATCAGCTTATTAAAAAGGGGGACTCATCTAGGGAGTCTTTAGACTGGAGTTCACTATAATGTTTTCAGTCTGGAACAAAACACATAACCAATGCGAGAGAAATGCTCTTGGCCCTGCTTCAGCTATTGTAAACACCTTGCCTCTGCACAAAGTAATTGGAACTAATATATTACATCGCAATTACACTGAACATTATTAGTTATATGAAAGCCTTCCAAAAACTTGCTGTAGGAATCAATATTGTTTGGAAAGCAAGATGGCGATCGTCATGGCAACGGCAGCTCTGATGTCAGACTAACGGAGTCTATACGCTGGCCATAAGTCCCATACAATCGTAAAAAACAATTGAATGTTGACAGGAATTTAAGGGAATGACGACGTAATGAACAATTCGAACCACTAGTAACGGATATCTCAGAAATGGCTTATGTCAAAAAAAACTTATTTGAAATAAATTGTGTGCTTTAAACAGATTTACATTTTTGTGCAGTACCCTTTGGTCTATCGCTTAACGTTTACCAATTATACCATATTACACAATGTTTTTTCGAAAGAAGACTTTATAGGTTATTCTCACCATGGTGGAATCATAGTAAAGGTGTAGGACGGAACAACGCGAGTAAAGGTGACGTTACCTTGCTTGCAAACACTCTTGGTGAAAACTCATTATTAGTGTTTTATGCGCGTTAATGGGACATTTAGGATGGCACCGAGACTGGATTGATATCTTTTCTTTTGCCGTTGAGCTCCAATTTTAAAATGAGTCATTGTGCAGTGTATGGATGTGATAATTACTATATGAAAACCAAACAAATATGGCATATACTATACTTTATCTTTCGTAAATGTGAACAGATTCGAGAAAAATGGGAACATTGTTGCCTAAAGCAAGACCCTTCCTAAATTAAGTAACTTATTATTAAGTAACTCTATAATTAGCAACAATAGCATATTACGTATCTACTTTACAACATTATAATAACTTATAGTATCCCTAATCATTAGGTATACTGTTTTTCGGTATCAATTTCGGCTACATTTTAGGAATAGTTTTCTGTTTGAGTTTTGTCAAAGTAATAATACTTCTGATCCTTTTTCTAAAAAGGGGCAAAATGCTTACTACTTGTGATATAGACCAAGAAAAAAGCGCATGTGCATTACAAATGGAGCTTGGTGCAACGGCAGAAATTATTTAAAGGAATCCTGAAACCAGATGCTGTAGAAGGCCAAGAGCATGAAGAAGAAAATGTACCAGAAACTGAAATATCGGCACAAAAGCGAATAACCCAGCAGGACTTAAATATATTACGGGTTACACAGCATTTAAACACATTAATCAGTACCCCGGAATAGGAATATACACAAAATTGATGTCAACTGACAACAAAGACTGAATTAGCTCTGTTTCAAGAGGAAATTTAGTTTTGCCTTCCATGAACTCTAGCTGGTTACTACGTAATTGAAAACATATTTTTAAACGTGCATGGAGAACTGTGTTATATAATCAAAACAACCGTGGAATTACGGAATGAAAAAATAAAAAACAACAAAGAAATATTTTTGACAATTCCATATGAAGTATTAGGACCATTGACGAAAACTTATTAGAATAAGAGAATTTAATATAACAATAAAACTATCCGGTAGATCAAAAGGAGAAATCACAAGGAAAATTAAAGATATTAAGGACACCCATCTGTAAAATTTCTAATAAGTTTCAGTTATGTTCATTTCAAAATTTAATATAGCAATTAGGATTTAGGGTAGGATAGGCCTAGTTGCGGACGTACCTCGACGTACGCAGATCTTTTGTGCCTAGGCCCCTGACGGGGCGCCCCGGGAGGGCGGAAGGGAGGGATGAGGTGATGCGAGCTGAGGTGAGACGGCGGCTAGACCAGGAGGCATGACCAGCAAAAGACAGGACCCCTACCATTTAAATTTGAACTCCGCCCTCCTCCTTGTAGGCTTACACATTCCCTGGAGATCAGGGACCCGGAGACCTCTCGCAGTTCGGGGACGATGGTTTCCTCAGAGCATCCTTTTTCCCTGTCATGCACACACCGAGTCCTCCCACTGACCTGCAACCCTGAAAGAAATCAAGCAGATGAGAGGTGAAGTGAAATAGAAGAGAGATGAAATGTAGAGACAGGAATTTCTGGGGATGTAATGATCCTTCCCAGAATTCTCGTGGCAACACGGGAAAAGCCGAAAAAACCCATGGGTCAGGAAGGTCGACCATGAGAATCGAACACACGACCTCCCGAATGAGAGTTCACCTCAGCTATCCCGCTCGATATTTAGGGTTTTAATGTAGTGTGGGAGTATAACACGTTGGATGCTGGGTTCGTTGTGGATGCGGGGGTGTGTGTTGTGTTCGTAGGTTCTTAGCCCCTCATAAGTTCGTTCCCCTTTCAGTGGTAAGGTAATATGGGACCGGGGAAGGATTCCTATCTCAGGTATATAAGCAAAGAAGGCACAGGTAACCAGTAGACTACCTTCAGTTGCTGGTCACTTTATTCTTGCCAAAAACACACTTCCTCTGTCCCGCACACAAGATACAAGCTGTTCGCTACAGTTATAATGATTTATTAAGTCGCTGTCACCTAATCGACGTCCGGATGATGAGTTGTCGTTCCTCGCTATAACACGCTAATTTATCTGATTATCACTTATTCTCTTGCACGACGTATACTTGAACTTTGTTAAGGTAGACTTAGTTGTTTAGCCGACCTCTGCGTCGGAAAATGCAACACTTAGCGTTTTAACATGATGCCGGTCGGAACCAGAGACCAAGAGAGAGTGGTTTTCGGCTCCTACCTTGTTCTGTCTAGGATCGTTTCCTATTTCACGCCCATTTTCTAGGCGACTTGGTTTGGTCCCTAACCACGTGACTTATCACGTCGGTCATTTGCTACTTTATTTTCTACGCTTAATTGGCGGTTCTCCTACCAAGACTAGTGCGAATTACTATTTTCAATCTGGAATATTTTATGACCTGTCGCTCATTTCTAGCGTTGGTTTTTCTGCTCCGGTGAATTTAAAGACCGATTAAGCACGTACATTTTGATGCCTGTCGGTCGCGTTGGAATGTTCTGCTTTTGTTCCCAAAGCCACATGTTCGGCAGAATTCTTAAGAGACAGGAGACGTTTGCGATGTGTCCCGTTATAGCCTCAAACACTTTTAACAGCTATGTTCCGGTCTACCCTTCTGCAAAATTTAGCTCCTTTGAAATTTCATTCCTTATGCTACAAATGTGATTAATTTATGTGTATTTATTCTGTTTATTTATTATATTTATTATCCATGTATATATACCATGCATCTGTTCAAATTTCTTACAGAGAGTCGCATTTTTATTGTTTTTTTAAATTTTTTACTGTTTTGAAAATATGCTCCACAAAATGTAATTATATTTTTAGTGTGTTTTATGATTTCACTATTTAAACTATAGCAATAAATATAGTGGTGAATGTTTAATTAAATATCCTACTAGTTTGGGAGAAAATAATTTACTTTAAACGTTTACACAGCATTGATATTAATTTTTAATTACTCCTAAACTTAAAGATATCACCATTTTATGTTGATATTTATGAAGGAGTACAGCAATTGTTACACATTATACCAAAAACTGCATTGTGTGGAATAATTTTGAAATAATATTTAAAACTACGACGCTAAATACGTAATGTAGTTTCTCTTTAAAAACGGTTACTACGAGTATATGTGCAGGCCTTTCTTCCTCGTCTGCTCCTCTAGACCTAAGTTAGTCACCTGAAATTTCTTGAGGCTTCTTTGAATGGTTTGTTCATTTTTATGTACGCACCCTTTTGACCATAATGTTTTAGGCTTTTCAGGCATTTAAATGTACATCTCCCATGGTTTAAATGACCATATGGCCATAAAATCTATAGAGAGCTAAAGTGCAAGGTATGATGTATTTAATAACATTAAATCCATGTTTACTATTTTTAACATTTTTGGCCTTATGTTCATCCTTAAGGGCAGTTTGGAAAGAAGAAGCATAAGGTAAACTGATAACTACTTCATGTGCAACGTTATCATTTATCTTGTGTTCTATAAAGGAAAATATTACTACTATTGTAAACAAAATGCACTTAACTGCACTGTATTCAGATTACTTGTATACTGTTACTGTAATTCATAAATAGTCTTGTTTGCTACAATTATATAGATATTATCTATAAATATGTTTATCATGAATAAATATATACAATCGTCTTAGAGTAATAGAGTAGTCCTGTTCCAATACAAAGTTAGTGGTTTCTTTGTACATAAACATTGTTATCTATGCTTCGTGTACTTTCCATTTGTTCTTTTGTATTAGAAAGTAGATAAATAAAGTATTCAGGATTTCAAACTGTGTTATTATTGTCTTCGCTACAGTCATCAGCTATCTCGTAGCTTTCTTCCTTACGTTGCAGTCAAGGTGACGTCACTGCGCACACCGAACGAAAACAAACAGCACTTGTCCCACACCTTTACTATGATCCCACCATGCTTCTCACTATGTAGGTGATAGAGAAAGTAAAAATACAAGTATTTTCAGAAAACAAAGGAATGGCACAGATTCTAGGAACAATTTGTATCTTTCATCGACAAAAATATGGCAGTCTCGACCATTAACAAGCACATACTCCTCAGGTTATTTGGAAGGAGAACCTAAATGTTTGGTCTGCGGCACATCAATCAAGGCAGATACGTATCAACGGAGAAGCAGAATGTGCTATCACGATAGGAAGACATAAATCGAATCATCCGAAGCCACCCAGACTTCTAAGAACATCTGGAAGCAGATACTTCAGAGAATCCTGACATCCTAAACGCTACATATATTGCCATCGACTAGAAGAGCTTAAACCCCTAGGAGAATATATAGATACATATGGACAAATTCTAACCCGAAATTGCTGAGAGCATGCCCAGAGGACCATTGCTGTCACTGGATCATTTATGCTAAGAGGCAAAATATCCAAGAAGGAAACCTTTCGCGACTGATGGAATTTCTCGACGAAGTAGTGCAAGTGCACTCACAGCACAAAATATACACGGCACATCATTCCACCAATGATCCAACTGCAGCTGCCCTTCATGTAAATACAAAGAGCAAAAGGAACAAGGAAGACATGTAACACCACAACAATTCTGTATATATTGTGAGAACTCTGGTCATAGGGTCAAGATTGCCAGCAAACGAAAACCCTCAAAATTAGATAGAAAACTCAAGAATGCTAATAGATATTTTCTATGCTGAGACGAGGCCACAACAAGCGCCAGTGCTATAAGCGAGGAAAATACTCTGCGCAAAATGTAAACAAGAGAATGTTATCTCAATATGCAACAAAATGGTGATTTACAAACTTCAGTTGGTAAAATTACAGTAGCAACACCCAACTTCACCTATTTAAAAGCAGCCGGCTTATGGATTAGGTGTCCTACTAGAAAAAATAAATTTACACGCTGCCTTCTTGATGCAGGAAGCCAATCCAGCTTTATTCATAGTTCACTGATAGTCACTGGAGGTAAACGCTACAGATATGAGAAACCTAGACATCACAACCTCTGAAGCGTCTGCTAGCATTATCGAATTTAGAAGAAAAGTTACTTTTGACATTATGGAATGCATGACAAGAGCTCTGTCATGGGTGTTTCTGTGTTTCTGTCGCAGATTTTGAAAGTAATAATACTTATTCAACCCAACCAACATCACCACAAGACATCAAAGCCCTAGATCTGGTAAAAACATTTAAATTAGCCGATCAGCAAGACGATACAGAAGAGAATATTCCGATCGAAATCCTTATCGGATCAGATTTTTAATGGAAAACTGTAGCGTGAAGGAAGAAATCAAAGTTTCATCCATGTTGGTTCTAGTTCCCACCATATTTAGATATATACGCAGCGGAAGTAAGTCAAGCACAAATTGAAAAAATGAAAAACAAAGTTATCGTTACTTAATGTTGGATTACATAAAGCAAGATCCCGTAGAAGAGGCACCCTTACAAGAGATATTTGGAAATATCTTCTACCTACCTCACCATATCGTGAAGAGCCAGGGAAACACACGAAATATCGGATCATTTTCAACGCGTCCTCACACGACCAGGAATCCCCATCACTGAACGACGCACAAGGAATGGGTCCGAATTGTCTGCCATAAATCTGAACTAAACTTCTCAGATTTCGAAAACACCCCAAGGGTATAATAAGTGGTGGAAATAGGTTTTACACCTTGGGGATGCAACATCTTATCGATTTAACCGACTACCATTTGGGCTTACATGCAGTCCTTTTCTCTTAACAGCCACCGTTAGAAAATTGGCAACACTAAGGACAGGAGTACTCTCTCAGCATTACAGATAAATTTACATTTCTGGACGACTTCATAACAAGTTTTGAAGACGACAGCCAAGTGACAACACTATTTCAGAACTAACCGAAATTATGATGCAAATTAAACTTCCTCTTTCCAAATGGACAACAAATTCAGAAGCTTCACACAGAAAGAATCGTTAAAGTCTGTCACTAGTACCGTGAATGGATTGGATAATAGAAGAGGATTACACCTTCGCCGATCAATAGAGAATACCCATATACCTACAGAATAAACCGGGGTCAAAGAGAAACATTCTACATGCAACAGCCCAATTTTATGACCCCCTTGGTATCTTCACTCAAGTGGGAATTGTTGGAAAGCTTATTTTCCAAGATTCTTGGCTCCAAGAATAGGAAGATGTGCTGCCTTCGGACATGGCACAGACATGGCATCCTTGAATCTCAAAACTTAGTTATCTATCATCCGCATTCCCAGATGGAATGGAATCGTGGATATAAGAGAATTCGGAGGCTCGTGTCTCTGGTGATGCGTCAGAAAGAGCGTATGGAGCAATAATTTACATAAGATATAAATGCACGGACAGGTATTCCACGGGCATCATCTGCAGTGAAAACAGACCAGCTCCTATCAAAAGAGTAACTTTACCTAGATTTGAGCTACTCCTAGCATTAATAGGTTCACGCCTTCTGCAGCAATTTTGTGAAGCGGTGTATTTTCATATAAGTAAAGCCACCTTGTGAAGCGACTCTACCATCGCTTTGGATTGGACAAGAAGTGATCCAAACAAATGGAAGACTTCAGTCTGCAATCGTGTAACTTAAATACTGCAATAGACAGCTCCATACAAATAGAGACACTGTCCGGGAGTACAAAATCCTGTAGACCTTCTCACTCGTGGACTGGATGTAGACCAGTTAAACTGAATATCAACTTGTCTAACTTTCCTGGCCACTCTACATTAAATGCGAGAGCGCCAGCAAGAAATCCTACATCGCACTATTTACATGTGCCACCACCCGATCTGTTCATCCAGAATTACGTTCAGATATGTCCACGGATTCCACAGATAAATTTTTGATGGCATTGCAAACGTTTGTAAGAGTAGCATACCCCACACAATATATTCTGACGAGGAATAAACTTTCATTGCCGAAATAAGGAATTCACAGAACTTCACAAAAGTACTCGCAGATACTGAAATTATCAATAAGCCGCACACCGGATATAACATGGAAGTTTATCGCTCCAAGGGCGGTTTGGTGGGGAGGCTTCTGGGAAAGAATAATAGGTCCTATAAAACGCTGCGGAAAGTGGTTGGACGTTGTTCTCAACTACACGAAGAAGGCCTCAAAACGTCCTGATAAGAATAAGCCGCTCTCAATAATAGACCACTCATTGAAGAGCAAAGTACTAGTGAAATCTTAACTCCATCCCATTTCTTGATTGGGAAAAAATTACAACAATTCCAAATGGACGAGAACCAGTGACTATAAAGAACCTAACAGCAGTTCAAGATGAAACAGAAAGCGACCTCAGATTTCTGAAACATAGGAAGAAGGAATGCTTGCAGCAATTAAGGAGCATATATACCGTGTAAGGTGAAAAGCTGTTCAACAGATTATAAAGATGCCGAGATGGCATAACTAGATTATGGTTTTCTATGTAGTTTATGTGCAAGCGTACATGTTGCTGAGCTCCAACAGCATATCCTACCTATTAACAACATGGACGCCTGGCCTATTCGGTCTCACTGATAGTGGTCCTACAACATTTCGGGTTCTTGGTCTATAATTAAAACTTAGATTAAGACATTGGTAATACTCTCTATATGTGAGCACCAGGAAATCTTTTCAAGCGCAAATTCCACCATCCTGCGGCAACACAGCAACCGCCGTCACCCTCGCCTGATCCTATAACCCTGTAACAGATGAGGTGAGAGAGATGAAAGTAAATTATGGCGATAGGAAATGGACAATAAATTCTTGATAGCAGACATACCTCAACATTCGCCTACTGAACAGAGGAAACCACGAAGGTCAGAGTGGCCGGTCCGGCGGAAATCGAACTCGAACTTCCCGAATCTAGTGTGAAGTTACCCCGAGCAATATCGCTGGGTTTCAAGTTATCGAAGCACACAGTAAACAAAATAATTAGCCGTAGTTAAATTGGTAACCGTGTTTACCGCTAAGCTTTCAGCTCCCTAGACCCTATTTACGAAACAATATTTTCTAGCATGCAAACACAGCAACAACCAGACTGGAACAGTTTTCATTGGTGTTCTGAGGGAACTTCGAAGAAGTTGGTCCTTGGGTGGCATCAGCATCGTCGCTAACATAAGGGGGAAGAATGAAGAGGTCTTAGGGGACCATTGCTGTAAACATCTGTAGCAGTTCTTGTCCTCGCTGCTTAAAGTCCAACTAATTTGCCATCCGGTCGAGATAAATCGACTTCTCGCCGACTTTAGTAAAGACGATGGTTAATTGACTGCTAAGTAGAAGACGATCGATCTTGCCCAAGAAGAGAAGATACGGGGAGAGAGACGCATTGTTTTGTGAAATGCATTGAAGGTGCAGAAATACTGGAAATTGGTAACATTTACCTGGTTACTTGGTAAAGGTAAGTAACAGAAGGAAAGCATTTATGCTTCCACTACTACGTACTTACAATACCTAACTAGAGGAATTTGTTGTATTCTACCCAAAACTTAGATATCGATATTCAACCGGAAATACACGTTTTGAGACTCCTAAACCTACAAAAGCATGGTTAATAAAAGGTGCATGTGTGCGAGTGAGTGTTCTATATGTAAGTTTGTGTGTGTGTGTGTGTGTGTGTGTGTGTGTGTGTGTGTGTGTTAGAGAGAGAGAGCGCAATGCAACTCTAAAGCGATAAGTCCAGCAAATATTAAACTTGGCATTTAAGTCCCAAGATTTTCAAGAAAATCTTCCAACCCAAACTACCCTTTACATTAAACTTTTTTGTTGTTTTATTTTTTCAAAAATGGCTAAAACGATTTTTATTAAAATGCCATATTTGAGAAGTTTACTGGCAAACGAATCTTGAACTTTCTGGAATATCCTGTGAAGTCCTCTTCGTTCGGAAGGAATAACGTTTAATTTTTATAACAGATAAACCATAAGAAGCTTAGACTAGTTTAAAATGCAATTTATTTCTAATAAACTTTTCTGTGATGTCGGCAATTTTGGAGACATCCGTTATTATGGTTTGAATTTTTCAATACTTTTGTCATTTTATAGTGCTAGTGCTATTCAGTTGTCTCTAGCAATATCATGGAAATAGTGTAAAATTGCAAGACCACTATATACCCGATTAGCTTGGTACCTACAACGAAATATGTAATGAAGCTACTTCCACAAAAGTTTATTTCGATTAACATGAAGTAGACAGAAGCTGCCTAAAATTACACCATAGCGATTAGAGGAAGTCATCAGATGTTCATTTCTTAATATTTTCCACAATTACAGCAACTGTGCTCGTTTACCAAAGCAGCATAGTAAATGTTGGTAAAAGGAGTTGAATCAGTTTTTCTCTTCCTCTTGCAGGGCTGCCAATAATACTTGATACACATACCAAGCTATGGGTCTACATCTTCCATCACTTTGTCAACAGTACAGTTTAGCTATTGGTTATAACACGAAGAGTATAAACTGAATAAATATTCACGAAGTTCCTCTGCTATCTTCGCGTTCAAGTTTTGTAAGCAAAAGTACAAAACCGTAAAGTTATGACAAGGCGGGCAATTTTGAGAAAAGTTCTTCCAATTCTGATTTTAGAGGCTTACTTCACCTCGGTCTCTGTGGGTGGAAAGTTAGATGTAGAAAAACTAATTTTGACAAGGTAACCGGAGTTAGAGAAATAACATGTAATTCGGGGAACTGCAAAGCGGTAAAATATGCAACTTGACGCAGGTACACTCCGTCCTCACACAATGAAGCAATATCTTTGCCTCACGGTTGCTGCTTGTCTCCTCCTAGATGGTTCTTCTTTTGCCACGGCTGCTCCAGCATGAAACCTTAACCTCGGGGTATCCGTGGGTGTGTACAGAGAAACACACAAACGCTGTCTTGGAACACTTTTATTCACTATTTAAAATAATACTTTAGGTTTGCCGATCACTATTAAATGCATACGATGATACTTTGTATTTACCCAGACCGAAGAATATTAACTACAGCTAAGCGTTCTACCCTCTAGCATGTTCGCCGCCAATGTTCACAACTCGACGAGAATGTCGTCCCGTCCTCGCCAGGCACTCAGGACAGACTGATCTACCCACGCTAATAAAAGGAAAACCAACGCCTAAACTTCCCCTCTCTCCCCTCAAACGCTCTCCTCAAACTTAGCGTCATGATGCTTAGAGTGACCTTCACCAGGCTAAGTGTAGCTGTACTCGGCTGTATACCAGGAAAAACTTGTTTCTATGGTATTTATCCTTTCTACCTGAGGCTGGTCCTTAATTAACAAAACTGTGCCTGTCTGGTCTTTCTGTCGCTTATACAGTCAACAATTTTCACATTGCTTCTTTTTTATACATACACTGATTTTAAATATATTATTACTTATTTTATATCACCATCCTTCTCAGATTATTATGATAATTATTGCCTTTATAATTCCGGATTCAAACTGGTTAGCATTACCGACCCGAGTAAGAGTAGCCAGGTAAAGGTAAGCATTATAGGTCAACAACGAGAAGAGAAGATACAAGCTTTGAGAGAGCATCCCGCTCCAATATGAGAAATAAGACGAAAAATGTTGACAAAGTTTACCAGATATTTAACGTTTACAATATTTATATTTTCTATGAAATACTAGCCCCCCACTCCTTAGCAGTACAAATCAAATGGATACACTTATAGACAAAACTCTCAAGGATTAAATTTGTTCAAGTTCCACTCCGCTCCGCAGTCGATTCAAACCGACATCTCTACTCGCGAAGCTTTATTTGCATTTCAGCCATATCTGTACTAAATGACAATTTAGTCACATCTTTAGAAGATACTTAACTTAAATACCAAGTTTGGTATATATTTCTAACATTTCATTTTTAAGTTATGCTGTACACCGACACACACACACACGCCACGTACCTTTCTCTAATTATTTTTAAGTCAAAACATGTATTTCCGGTGAAATCTCGATATGGAATTTCTGGGTGAACACAGCACCTCTACCTACTAGATACGTGACATTATGTTGAATTGGTATTCTTTGTCTTTGGCAGTCTACTGTTGTGTAGAAAGATTTCAAAATAATAAAAAAATCTGATGTTTTTCACTGACGCGACTTTCTCTACTCTTGTACAAACATTCTTTACAAACCCTTATTCTCAATCTGCTTCATATTAATCGAGATAAACATTTTCAGAAATTATCATATTATTAATTTTCTTGTAGGTGCAAGGGGAATATAATAGGTTTTAAGCGGTAGCTTTTAAGGGCTGGTTGTTATGTGAAGTGTTTCATTCTCTTTGCATGCCCAGAACATAAAAAAACGAATACCCATTTGAGAAAAAGTGTAATTATTGGGATATGTAAACGAATATCAAGAATATCTCGGAAATGCGTCACTCGACAAAAAAAATGTACCTATAGACATAAACTGTCTGTTTTAACGGGATCTACATTTTTTGCCCAGAAAAATTTTGTCAATCTCTTACGGTTTACCAGTTATGTAAAATTCATTCAGAATAAACAGGACTTTTGGGAACATTCCCAGGAAATTCAAAATATACGTTTCATTTGCCATGAAAATATCTTAAAACGTATTGTATTTTAACCAAAATCATTAGACTTTTTTTTTAAATGCATGTAAAGGGTAGTTGGAAGTGGGGGGAGATTTTCTTGAAAATCTTCGTGTCGCATCCTTGGAAGATACTGAACTCAATTACTAAGTTTGGTATTTATCCGACTTTTCATTTTTGAGTTATGTTGTTCACAGGCACACACACACAGAGACATGTTTCCGAAAATACTTTTGGATTCAGGAATATTACATTCCGCTAACATTGATAACGGTATGTGTCCCGAATTCTTCGTTTGTATATTTCTTAGTTGGCAAGAAAACTTTGTCTACTAAAACTACAAAGTTACAGAAGCATGCAGCAGGCAGCTTTGCGCGCTTCATTTAATAACAGCAGCTAATGAGAAAATTTTGAGGTTACAGAGGGTGGAAACATAATTTCTCAAAGCTGGCGGCCAGTTGCTGTGTAGCATTTCATGTCAATAAATCTCCGTCTTGTTTACTCTCAAAGCGGCGATGTACATATTTTGACGCCGGTGCGGGATGATGTATGTGATACTAAGGGGAGCCGTCACAACTTTACTTATGAACTTCGAGCTATTCAAGATATTAAAAGTAAAAGAGCAGAGCAGCTGCTTCTGATATTCACTGCAGTAATTATTTGGAGATCTCTTGATAGATAGCAAGGCCCATATAACTCATTAAAGAGGAGATTTTCATCTACTGTTTTTGAAAGTAATAGGATTGGTAAGAGAAACTGATATTTTATATTGATAAAATTTGATATTTCTAAACTTCTTCATTATCCACTGTAATGTGGGCCAGCACTGAAGTTGTCATCCCATCGGAATCGTGGCCGTTTTTCTTTCAGCTTATATTCATTAAGGCATCTATGACATTCTCGTATTATTAGTGTTCATTGTTCAGTTTTTGGACCCAAATATCAGTACCGAAAAAGACATTGTTTCCTTTGTTTGTTTGCATTTAGATCTTTATATTAAAGAGTGTGCGCGCCAGTGGGCAGTCCTGTCTTACTTCTAAATTAACTGTTTCTGTTTTGGATCACTTATACCTTCCTCTATCAATCTGATCACTGTGTCTTAATACATTGCCTTTACCATTGATAAGAGAAAGGGATACCGATCCTTGATTTTCCATAATGTACCATAATTTATCACGGAGTATCTTATCGAAGGTCTTAAGGTAATCTAAAAAACATATGAGTCATAAAATTAAACGCTATTCTCTTTTGTGCAAGCTACTGAATGGCAAAAACACAATCAGAACAAGATCTTCCTTTCCTAAATCCATGCTGTTCCTCTGCTAACATATGTTTCGAGATTATATTTAATCGCTTCGTCAGGATTTGTGCCAACATTTTATATCCTATATTTGATACGCCAGTTCTATAATTATTACAGTCTCTCCTACTATGCCTTTTAAAAATTATCATTATTACTATAATAATTAA
Source organism: Deroplatys truncata (assembly GCA_030765065.1). Taxonomy (NCBI): domain Eukaryota; kingdom Metazoa; phylum Arthropoda; class Insecta; order Mantodea; family Mantidae; genus Deroplatys; species Deroplatys truncata. Next base: position 46,391,935 of record CM060976.1, on the reverse strand, counting down.
TAATTATTATAATATTAATAATTAATATCATAATGGATAATAATTAATTATTATATTTAATATATCTAAAAACCACAGCTTCGATTTTCTGGAAGATATTCATCTACTGGTTTAAACAAAAATTGGATTGATATTGGACATTTATAAAGTTTGATAATTCCAAATCTCTTATCCATTCCATAAAATGAATGTATGACTGTAAAGCATGTTTAAAAATTGAAGACAAGGATGTGGGATGTGTCCAACATTGTTCAAGATATTTTTAGAAGACATTTTGGAAAATTGGAATAAGACATACCGAGGAATGGGACTGAACACAAGCAACCACTTCAATCACAGACTGTTACGAGTATTTGCTGATGACCAGGTCAGTATTAGAATAAGAAGGGGATACTGTACACATCCCACAAGAAGTAATCTACATCCAATTTCTGATCGCTTGCAAAGATGTTAATAGGGCGTGACTTAAGATATCCGCTGGCGCCTCCTTCCTCCTTAGTGCGTTGAAAGAGGAAGAGGCTATAGCTTGCCTGTTTAAGAACATGCAAATAGCTAGGAAAAGCTAATTTATATATTGTATATTTGAATGGTATCAACTTCAAACTACTCACCTCAGCAATTCCAACACCATTCCACGTGAATCTTCTCTGCTGGAAATCTGCTTCTGTTAGGTCCATAAGGACTGTCCACTTTGAGTTTCACTGCATCTTCAGACTCAAAACGAGATTCTTTTTGTAGATTTGATCTTCGGACGTATATAAAGTAGGTTGCAAGATCAGGTGAATTAGGTATGTGTTTGTAACATGGGGATCTTGTGCTTCGTCAGGAAGGTTTTCACCGCCAGCACCCTATGCGCCAGTGTGTTACCTCAGTGAGGAATCCCTGGTTCCTTCTTTCACATTTCAGGTTTTCTTCTTCTCACCCGCTCAGGAAGCGTTATTGAAACCATCTTACAATAGACTTGATCGAGCCTGTTCTCCAGATACCTACTCCATCTGAATGAGCGCTTGGATATCGGAAAACAATTATTTCTTTAAATGTTTACTTCCTCAATAGTGCTTTCATCTGTATTGAGGAATAGGGACTCTTCTAGTGAATGCACTGTTGCAGATCTTATTGACTCAGATAAAGTTATATTTACAGAAAGTTAAAATCACATTCGAGGATGATAATTGTACAAATGTCCATAAGAATTTACTTCTGCTCGATCACACATTTTTCAAGGATATGGATATAAACATTGCCAAAAGGTTTCTTTATAACTGTTAACTGACTAGCAATGGATAGAATATTCATGCAACAATTTCAGAATTTGTGCAAGTTAATGTTGGTTTCTAATGTGGACGTCCGGTGCGATGATCATCTTGAACATCTATTCACCTCACTTTAAATGTGTTGAAACACTCGAAAACCTGGATACGAGAGGACACATATTGCCATAAACTTCCACCAAGTTACATATGTTTCGTAGCAGATTTTCCAAATGTTGCGAGAACTTTCATGTTTACCTGCAGCTCCACTCTTGCCCTTAACAATTTTCAGAATCATGATCCACTTTAAACAAAGGCCACAACAGTTCACCACGAGACTGAATTGTTTAAGCTGGAATGAATAGTAAATGCAGACCAACATACTCTACTGCACTCCGCTCTACGTAAACGCCGATGGGAATTAACAAACAAAATCAATCTGATTATTTAATTCAACTCGTAAATTCTGACAAGCAAGCATGAACTTCCGAACAAATGGCGATTCAGTTTGGAAATGAAAGGGAAAGATGACGGAAAATTCCAACCTGAGTAATGGAAAGCGCTACCTTGTATATAAATATACATAATTTACCAAAGTAAAACATGGCATGATGAAAAAATGTGTGTATTGAAAAAGGTTACAATAACCCTTCAACCTTTAGCCAAATTAAGAAAGTATATGGTTTGTTTTAGACAAAACTGACACAAATTTGTTCTTATGGTGTAAACTATAAGCTATACAGATACCCTTTCACCTTTTAAACAATAATTTAGACATATAATTAAAGTTTTATAAACTACTAATAAAAAACATATGATTTTCACTGAAAACATATGACATTGAATCTAACCAATCGATATCTGATCGAGTTTAAATTTGTTTAAAAAATCCTGTGTGTTACCCTCACATGACTTTTTCTACTCTTGTACAAACTATTTATAGAAACGCCTATTCTCCATCTGCTTCATGATATCGAAATTAACATTTGCAGAAACTATCTTATTTCTAATTGATAAGCTTTAAGCGATAGTCAAATATTTTAAGAGCTGGTTGCTATGGGAGCATTCCATTCTTTCTGCATATCCAGGTTTACCAGTTACGCAAAAGTCATTCAGAATGAAGAGAAGAAAATTCAAGATATACATTTCATTTGCCATTAAAGTATCTTAAACATACGATATTTTAATCAAAATCGTTTGAACCGTTTTTGAAAAAATCAAAATGTTCCCTTTAAGTGGTAGTCTGAGGTGAGAGATTTTCTTGGAACTCTCTCCGTGTCCCATCTTGGAAAATACTAAATTCAAATACCAAGTTTGGTATTTATCCGACAGACACACGCACGTTTCCAAAAATGCTTTATTTGGATTCAGGGCATCTCAAAACATGTATTTCCGTGAATTCTCGGTATCGAATTTTTGGATGGAATGCAATATTTCCCAAATTAAATTAAATTGAGTTTTATTTATGGATGCTCTTTAACTGCTGTGATCCTTAGCGTCCCACGCTATATTGGGCGTGAAAGACTGGTAATTTTGCTCGGAGGCCTCTTTATCAGGCTTGAGGCTTTTTTTACATGCCGTAAATCTACGACACGGGACAACCGCCTTTACCTCCCTTCCGAGAGAAGCCATGCTATGGATTTTTACGCCCGAAAAGAATCCATCGCCCTCCGTCGGGTTTGAACCCACGACCTCGGGAACTAGAGGCTAGCTTGGTAACCAGTACACCACGGAGGACGACGCAATACTTCCCCTACTTACTTATGCGTAGTAGAGAAGGTAATACATTTTAAGTTTTGTATCTCACGATCATTATCATCATCACTATCAAGCCTGATTTAACATTCTCATTCTATTGTAGATCAAAGAGGAATTCGGCGGGGTAGAGAAGTTTTAACATTCCATTAACATACGCCATTGCTTATTATACAGGCATGACAGATGTTTCATTATACATACACTGTGTTGCAGACTCGTTAGTAGTTTTGCTTAAATACGCGGTTTAGAAAATTTGATTTGCTGTCTAAACTTCTGATAAGCTGCTAACCTCTCTCCTTTAACTATACTGGGTGGCTAGGAATAAATACTGAACCGTAGGTTGGGTGGCCTACTTTTGCAGGCGCTTAATGTCCCCAGGAGTGGGTATTACTGCGTAACTTCCTGGCATACTGTGTGACTCGTACCCCGTTATTGTGATTAGTTATGTACCGATGTTATCATAGAGCGGCAACGATATGTAAACAAAACGAATTAGTTGCTAGTGTTGGAAAGTATTAATGTAATTGCAGACAAGCAGGAACACTTTATAGCCAAAGGTTTTCAGTTAGACAACTGGAATATTATAATAAACAGAAGTATTATTGATTGTGATCTTATAGTATAATCAGTCGTTACGTATTAATTCACATCACAATGGCTCTTGGTATTAACTGAGAAGCACTTTCAAGAGAAGTGTTTCTCTCATCTTCAGCTCTGGCCGACTGAAATCACGTTCACTCCCCTGACCCCCAAGAAGTAATTCAGTACCTGATTCATCTGCCCTCTGCTGGGAAAAGTTTGGAACTTGTGGACTTGGATTTACTGACATCTATAGTGAAGGTTGGGAACTCATCTGCCTTCTTTCTTCTCTCTTGTAATTTGCTACTGGTCCAATCAAATTACAAGAGAGAAGAAAGAAGACAGAATTCCCAGGAAAAGATATTAGCTGTGACAGATTTATGTTGTATAAAATAACCCATGTTAGTTCCAGAAGATTTGTGGAACTATTCATAAAACTTTGTTCCTAAAAGTACGCCGAGAAACAAAACTAAAACTTTTACCAACACATGGCTGATGCTGTACTTTACTATGGAAGTGAACTCTGGACATTAACTAAGAAACAAGGAAGAAAAGTACAGGCTTCAGAAATGTATTTTTAAGAGGAGTTGAAAGGTTCACAATATTAGAGTACATAAAAATGAAGGCATTAGAGAAAAGTGAGGATTTTTAATATTAACAAGCTAAAAGATGTTACGCCACAGTGGAAAGAACACCAGATACAAATATGGATATATAGGGTGAACCACTGAAGTTGAGACTATACAGTATCTCCAAAAGTAAGCCTTGTAGAAAGAAATGTCTTGAATAAAAGCTGCTTGATATTATGGGGGAAGTGTTTTATTTGGAGGAAGTTGTGATGGTCATTTTAGGGTCAATTTAATTCTTTTAAATGGGAACCTACCTTTTTACTTTCTCTACTACGTATAGTAAGTAGGGAAAGTATTGCATTCCACCCAAAAATTCGATACCGAGATTTCACCGGAAATATATGTTTTGGGACCCCCTGAATCCAAAAAGAGCATTTTTGGATACATGTCCGTGTGTGTGCCTGTGTGTGTGTCTGAACAGCATAACTCAGAAACGAACAGTCGGATAAACACCAAACTTGGTATTTAGCTTCAGTATCTTCCAAGGATGCGACACGAAGGTTTTCAAGAAAATCCCCCCACCCCAGATTACACTTTTTCGAAAATTTTAATTTTCTCAAAAATGGCTCTAACGCTTTTGATTAAAATATCATGTGTTTAAGATATTTTCATGACAAATAAAATGTATATCTTGAATTTTCTGGGAATGTCTCCAAAAGTATTCATTGTGAACGACGTTTGCATAACTGGTAAACCATAAGAGATAGACAAAATTTTACTATACAAAAATGTATATCACGTTAAAATACACATTTTATGTCATACATTTTTTTTGTTGAGTGAACCATTTTCGAGATATTGCTTGTTATTCCCTTAAATTTTGCAATACTTATTTTCTCAAATGGGAATTCGTTATTCATTTTTTGTCTTGGATATGCAAAGAGTATTAATCTGTGGCAAAGAGAATGGTGCTGCACCTAGCAACCAGCTATTAAGGTATATGTCGATGCTTAAAGGCTATTGCATTTGTATATTGCCCTTGTAATTACAAAACAAGGGGTACATAGTACGCCTTAAGCGATAGTCAAATATTTTTAGACTGGTCCATATGTATAAAATGTAATTCTCTTTGCATGTCAAAGGATCGTTTCTGCAAATGTTTATCTCGATTAATATGAAATAGATGGCGAATAAGAGTTTGTAAAAATAGTTTGTGCAAGAGTAGAGAAAGTCATGTGAGTGTAACACATCAGATTTTTTATGTTGTTTTCTCGCTCCTCATAAAAAACTAAACCACATTTGTATAAAGCACTTTGCAAATGTTCTTACACCAACGTAAATAACAAAACGTTTGAATGGCACTATACGAAGAGCGCAATGAATGGTTGGATCATCCATGGATGGTAATTGGAACCTACATTTTTTTATTTTGTTTCCTTACTCCTCATCACAAAATTAACAGCTTTTTATTAACCATTTTCTAATGAGAAAACATACAAAATGTAGGCTCCCGTTTAAAAAAAATAAATTAACCCTAAAATGAACAACATAACGTCCTCAAAACAAAACACGACTAATGGCATTTGCTTTCCTCCACAATATCAAACAACTTTTATTAAAATCATTTCTTTCTACAACGCTTAGTTTTGGAGATATTGTACAGTCTCAACTTAAATGGTTCATCCTGTATAGTTCTAGAGAGAAGTTCTGTGGACAGACCCAGAAAGAGATGGCGAGAGAATCGTTGAATGCGCAAGAAGTAATTTATTGCCTATATCATGAAGTCAGGAAAAACTCGTATTATTTGAAATTAGGAAGCGCTCCGCACATTATATTAGTATGTTTTTGAAATGATAATATGAGGAGAAGTTTCTACAATTACCAGGAGATTTGAGAATTTGGTTGAAGAGATCCATCAACATAATAATAAAATAATAGAGGGAACAGTGCAGGTGTTCTTGGCCTTGTATGTGTGGCAGAGTAATTAAATATCCATTTTACTGACGTATATCCTGAACTGACTGCAATATATTCCAAGAGGTTAGTACTCGTCTGCACGAGAAGCAAACACATTTAGCTGGATTTGTAGAATCAGAAAAACAGCAACTTATACTGCAAAATTAGAGATAAAAGGTTGAAATAAATCGCTAGACCATAACAATGAACTGGAAAAATTAAAAAACTCTATATGAATTACAAACCAAATGTATAAATTAAATGTGTCTGCATATACTACTAAATGAGAACGACTTTAGATAAGAACTTAATTAGAGGAATAATTTAATTGTTGAAAACCCTGTTGAACAAGTACAAATCTTTCCCAAGATTTCGAGACCAAATGTCAATATCTGTGAGGCACCATTAGAATGAATTTGAAGAAAAATCCAATACTGAAACTAACCTCAAATGTTATAATGCAATTTCTGTCCCAACCCTATGAATCAGAGTGTGGTCTCTTACTAAAACACAAAAACACCAAATGCAAGTTACAGCGTAAAGTTCTTGAGAGCATTTACAGGATATAAATTTACAGGCCATACGAGTAATATGAAAACAAGACAGATACTAAACGTCAACATATTTTATAAAAAGCTGAACATCAAAGAAATTTATTAACTCCTATGTGGAGAACGGAACCTGGGAAATATGCAAAAACTTATTTAAATACCCAATTGAGTACCCATTGCTGAAATTTTGTCAACATTTTCAAATGTTATGTCCAAAACATACTTTGACCCTTTAGTTTTAATTACATACTATGGCTCTTACTGTCAGAGCCCTTTAAATCTTCAACACTTGGCGGTTTAAACGCAGAGGATCACACGACCTAATGGCCTGTATTTAATTCCAGTGCCCTTTATTCTAAATTTTCTTATACTTTTGCTCATTAAAAATGCTTCATCCTGTTCATTTTTTCAGCAGAAACTAAGATAATGGAGTTAAAACTGACATGATCTTTCCTACATTTTTTAATTTCTTAACGTATAATATAATTAATGTGATCACTGAGGATAAATTCTTACAAAAATTATATTTAAGGTTTAAAATATTTTCTGATAAAACTACACGAGTGAAAAAATTCTAAATGTTAGCTCATGTATTACTATTTATATAATATGATATTTTCATTTATTTTTCAAAATTACAGTTTATGCCTTGTAGGAATACCTTACTAATTAGCAAAATAAAAGTAAGATAGATTGCTTCTCAAAAGGAATTTAAGATATTTGCATGAAATTTAAGTCAAACTTATAGTTTGGTAGGGCGGCATGCGACAAAATTTTGAAAATATTTAAATAAAAATTCAAATTTATAAGGTTCACTCGTGAGTACTAGGAAGGAAAAGGCGGCATAGGTAAACCGCAAGTCTATTGGTCTGGCCCATTCCTTGGAAAGACTACTAACTAACCCTTGATAGTGGTGATTATGTTGTTGACGGGTATTAATGACAGTTATGATGATCATGATAATTAAAACGAACGACAACTATTTAGCAAACACATAGGTGCGCCCTCCAAGCCAAACATTTATATTTCAGGTGTTGTGTGTTAGGCCAAGGGCTAAATACTGGCAGATTTGCAAACTCTAAAACTAGGTTGTGTGTGAACCGCAACCTCAACTCCACAACTTTAGGTAATGAGAAGGAAAGCAGTTACTTCAGCGATTAAGCCTGGCTCAGCTGACTAGTTTTGGTGGTTTGCTTCCGGCCGTCTAATCGGGGACACCAGGGTCATCTGTGAACTTGTTTTAAGTAGGTCAGAATAACATTATACTGATGTTATTTCCAGGTGTGAACTATCATAGTAGCGTTAAGCAATTACATGTTGTTGAACGGTATACGAAAAACGACAAAGGTGAAATTGCTTAAAACCCCACGTAACAGACGGTACCTATAGGTGTATAGGGTATTCAACTGAGAGGGACACCTCGTGCACCGATACCTGTACAGATCTATTGCTGCTACCCCCACGGAGGAAGGGATGAAGTGAAGGAACCACAGGAGGCTACAGGCCGTAGGTAGACAGCTACAGAGACGTGCGGAAGTCCCTAGCATTTCCAAGCTCACAGACCCATCCCCTGCTGGAGCCGCCGAGACAGGGCGAGGAACGACCTATCAATCAAGAAGCTCTCTGATGTGCACGGGGAATACTTTTCATTGAGCATGCATCCGCGCCATCTGTCCGGCACCGCCATACGCCACTAAACCTAGCAGCGCACCTGAAAGATAAGGAAACGGAATGAAAGGGAAATTATGGAAAGGAAATCATGGTAGAGAAGAAACCACCCCAGCATTCGTCTGCGGACCGCGGAGAAACCAGAGAAACCTATAGGACAGAGTGGGCGATCGCCGGGGAGCGAACTCGGAACCTCCCGAATACGAAGACAGTATAATTACGCTTTTTGCACCGAGCATTGATCCGCGGTAGCATGCGAGGTTCGCATTCGGGAGGTCCCGGATTCGATTCCCGTCGGACCGGTAATTCTGAACATGGATCTTTTCGTGTTTCCCCGGGTCAGTAGGCGAATGATGGAGTGTTCCCCTTCTGCCACGTATTTTCTGTCCAAATTTCCTTTTATCTGTTTCCGAGTTGTAGAACAGGCGACGGCGGTTTGTGTGCTGCGGCAGGACGATGGAATTTGCACTCGAAAAGATTAGTCACTGGCACTTGCAGGACTGCTGTGGGACCCCTTCCTTTCTGGGAGCTATCTCATCTACAACCGGGACCCTCAGCCGGTATCAGTACTGGTGTCATGTTGCAATCGTTAGAGACACCATCCTCGCTAGCGCACATCGTCCAAATCTGGTCACCCTTCGCGCCTCCCTGTAATCTCTTCCTCCTAGGGGTGAAGTTGGAAGCAGCACAAAGGGCCCCACTATGCTGTATTGCAATAACTTAAGGCCCTTCCGTCTGACCTACGCATTTTACCTTGTTCGCATTTTCTAAAAGCTGAGAAAATATAAATACAGAAATAATTGGCTGATTGTAAAAGGACCATGTTGAAGCCCTACGTAAAGATATGATCAGATAATCTATTACATTCTAGGTCGGTGCACGATTTCCGGGGTGGCTCTGAGGTAACGTGTGCGATTCGCATTCGGAGGTCCCAAGTTCAAACCCCGTGGCTGACCAACCGAACCGAAAGTTTGTTTGTTTGTTTGTTTTTTTTTTGGCAGTTTTCCTAGATTGCTAGTTGAATGCTGGGTTGGATAACTTGAACGGCGAATTTTCCTATCATCCCTTTCATCACTACATTTCATTTCCTTCACCTTCGCCGCCATACTAGACATTGAATGATCACCCGTCCTGGATATGCTATGCTTTAGAGTTTTATTACCCCTCGACAGGCTACTGACCCAAGGCATTGACGTTTAAGTTCTTCGGGCTCTAAGTCATAAAAAGAGGAGGGGAATTCGCTGAAGAAGGGGAAAAGAAAAAGATTTTCAATTTGCATTCAGACGGAAAACAGTCATTGTCGGTTTGATTCGCGCAATGGCTCCAAAATAACGTAATTTTTTTCGTTCTCTAGTCAAATAGGCCCTTATAAAGAAGTAAGCTTTGTTATCCGTCCTAACTCAGTTTTTATTCTGTTCACAAGTAATTGTCACAAAATTGACAGCTTTTTACATTTTTTTTACATCTGCGTCACAGTGGGACTAAGTTTCCAATTAGCTTCATTATGAAATTTAAGACATTTAACTTACTTATACCATAATTCATTTTGTTTAATGTGGGAAGTTTGGCATGTCATATACTAATGACATTTGTGCTAAGTTGTACTTGATTAGGGTTACTGTCGCATATTGTTTTCTTTTAAAAATAGATTTTCGGTACAAGAGAGCTTAGGAATACAATAAATACAAAATAACATTTTCCATAATTTTAATAACCATAAACACACCGTACACACAGAAAAACAAGAGACATTGTAAAATAACTTCACTATCATACGAGGTTTTGCATTCAAAAAAATGTAACTCTAGTTCTTTCGTTGCAATTGCCGCATAAAATAGATATTTTACACACTGAACCCAGTAACGTCTACGACTTGTAATCGGGAAGTTCCGGGTTCGATCCTCGACGACCGCCCGCTCTGACCCATGGATCTTTTGTGGATTCCGCAGGATCGGCAGACGAACGCTGGCGTGACTTCTTCCCTACCACGATTTCCTTTTCATTCTGTTTCCTTCTCATCTTTAAGGCGTGCTTCTAGGTTTGAATTAAGACGACGGGAAGGAGAGAAATGTGGTGATTATAGAACGAGGATGGAGGAAGAAGAGCAAAGGAGAGAAGATGATGGTGGTGTTGGGGTGCAGGTTTACCATTATTGGAAGAGTAGTCAGTAGTTTCGTCATCTTTAGAGGAGGAGCTAGAAGGTTTGCCATTGGAGTAGTTTAATGTGGTTTGGGAGGGATAGTCAATGGAGTTATAGTGATGTTAGATGCATTTGTTATTGCTATTAATAGGAGGGTAATTTTGAGTTTATGTAGGTTGGAGGTGGAGTTGGTGTTAGAATAAAATGGAGGATGTGAGGGAAGTGAAATGTTGTGGGGTAAAGTGAGTAGATATTTAGTGATAGAAGAAATAAGATTTAGTGTTTGGTTAAAAGAGGTAAGGTTTAATATACAGTGATAATATTTAAAACATTTTATATATAAACATTTAAAAGAGAGATAATAGAAATTTAATATTGAGATTAAATAAAATGTTATAAGGAAATAAATAAGCAAATAAACACAAATACATAAATATATCAATGAATTAAATAAAATATTGAATTATTATAAATTAAATAATTACTATGAGAATAATGGAATGTTATAAATACATAACTTTAAACTTATAAAACATTTTAATTAAGGAAAATTTTAAATAAAATATAAATATAAATAAACTTATTAAAATGATTAGTAGTTTAGTAGAAGGTTTTGTGCTGGCTACCAGTACATTTTCGCTGGTTTCCAGTGAATACAGGTACATAGGAGTAGATAGTAGCTGGTTACCAGTTGCTAAGTTTGGAATTGTAATTAATTTTTTTACGCCTCTGCTCTAATCTAATAATTTGTATTTTGTCTTTCCTTCTTTTATTTATTTATTTATTTTCATTTATTATTATATTATTATTTTGTGTAGTTTGTAGTTATTTTATCTGAAAAATTTGATGTAATCTAAAATGTGTTTGTGAGAATAAATGTAAAGTTTGAATGTATGTCCCAGTGTAGTAACCAAGGTGCCGGGATAGTATATTCAGATTTTATTTATTTATTTATTATTTGTGCTTCTAGGTTTCGTGGAAAGAGTACCCCTCGTGGACACTAGAGGGCTGCTTGATTTCTAGATCGTTCATCGCTCTCTCTCGGCAGCTCCAGCAGTGGGAGGTTTTGCGAGCTTGGACATGTTAGAGACTTTCGCACGTCTTCGTAGCCTGTAGCCTCCTGTGGTTCCCTTGCCTCATTCCTTCCTCCTGGGAGTGTTAGCCACAATAGATCTCTAAGTCGCAGTGCGCGAGGTGTCCCCCTACGTTTAATCACCTGGTCCTATAGACGCTGAACCCAGCATGGTCCTTTTTCTGTTTTCCACATTGATTACTTTCATCTTTCTTCTTGTAGCTACCGGTAAACTTGAGACTCTTGATTCTAGACATGCAATATACTGGTAATAGTTCTGATGGTACTGATACTACTGGACCATCCACCTCTTGGCTGTCAGATCCGTTCAGGCCCAGTGCTTTACCGGCAATATTTCTCTTCCCCGTTTCTTTTTGCCTGCTTCCTTTTGGTCTGTCATTTCGTTTAGCATCTCCACAAGGCAACTGTCTAACGTGCGACCAATGTTTTCTTCGCTCTCTACATAAGGCACCTTTGCAGCAACTGTTGTGGGATCAAATGGAACTAACCCTAAAGCTCCCCGTCCAGACCGATCTAGATGGCTCCGCCGCAACGTGAGAGACTCGCATTCGGGAGGTCCCGGGTTCTTGCGTCGGGCTGGCCACATGGACTTTTTCATGGTTTACCCAGGTCGGTAGACGAATTTTTTATCCATCGTTTACAGCTGTTTCAGGGTTGGTGGACCAGGCGGCGGCGTTGTTGTGTTACGGCAGGACGGCAGATTGTACACTTTGGAGAGTTTTCTCCCTTGCGTTTGGTTGGTCTGCTTGGGCCCCCTTCCTGGGTACATGTTTCAGGCCATAAGGAATGCCCCGGGGTAAAGGTAAACATGAACGAAAGGGCTCCTGAAACCGGGGCAGAACGCCGTGCGCAGGCCATCCGGCCGCTTATACTTCTACCTGACCTCTGGAAGTGTAATGAGGGGATAGACCCGAAGGCGACCAGATTCGGACGAAGGGCGCAAGCATGGATGGGCTCCCTATGTTTCCAGATTAAACAGCTCTAACGCAGCCCGGGCCCACCCCGAGCCTCTGGGGGGTCTCCGAAAGAGCGCTTGCCCGAAAGTACCCGGATTCTAACCGAGATGTCCGTGGAACAACGTCAGGAAGAAATCATCACAGAGCGCACAGCCACCGCCCAGCCGAAACCCGCCAAATACCTCGCCTGATCCTGCAACCGTGAAACAGATGACAAGATGATGGGTACAGAAATGAGGGACAGGAGAGTCGGGTAGAAGATGAACGATGCCAACATTTCATTTTCGACCCGGGGAAACCAAGAAAAATCCATGGGTCAGAATGAGCGGTGACCCGGGACCTTCCGAATGCGAGTTTCAGATGTTACCGCGGCGCCACCTCGCTCGGTTCCCCCGGGGGTACGGGGATAAGAAGGCATAGGTAGCCGGCGCCAGTATGTGCTACTTCTGGAATCGTTAGCGACTCCATTCTTGCTTATGCACATTGTCGTCCGTAACTGTCGCCCTTCGGGTCACCCCCTCATCCCTCCCTCCAAAGAATTACGTTAGAAGCAAACAGGGCCACTGTGGCTTACTTGTGGTGCTGTGCTCCAGTTTCTGGAGGCCCCTCCGTCGTTGTACTCCTACACTTGCTCTCCGGTGGAGGCCAAAATTTACCAATCTATTCTAAAGTTCCCCCGCGTGCCAATGCATCCCGTTTTATAGTAAATAATTGTATATTGTAACAACCCTATGCATAAATAGTTTATGAAATCGAGCTAAGTGAAGCTATTTTTGTATTCCAAAAGCATAGTATTTATGTACCTATTACATCATTTTAGTTTACAACACTTTCTTTCTCGTTCTTTAGTACTTCATCTATGTGTATATTGAAGAGTGTAGGAGAGAGGTTGCAACCTTGATGTGTATGAATAAAATAAACTACAGAACCAAAGTACAGCTGTCTAAAATGAGGTTCCTTATATCAGTAAAAGGATACTCCCCAAGGGACAGAAACATAATGAAGAAATAAGACAAAACTGAATATATTTTCATTAAATGATAAAATTTCCCAAAATAGGATAAATTGGAGCAATCGCCTTCAAAGGAACGACAGCAATAGAATCCCAAAGCTTGCCATCGAATACCATCCTAAAGGAAAAAGAAATTCTGGTTGACCTATTATAAGGAACAGGCCAATGGCATAATCTATGAAGAGGAAGTAAGTCAGAAGATTTCCTGTAATCCCATAAAATCTGAAAAGCGGTCTTCCCGTTTCCTCACGCTAACTCGTACAGCAACGCATAACGTTATAAACTAGTTTCATAATATGCTATTAGTCTGTCTGCTCTGTAAAGCCTATTAGATTGGAAAGCGGAGGGGGTTTGGCACCGATCCAGGAATGAGGATGTTGTATCAACGCCGCACAAAGGGTGCTCCGGAAGGAAGGGATGAAGTGAAGGGAGATACTTGGCGGCAGAAACCAGGAGTGGCGTCACAGCAATTATAGGATCCCTACAGTTTCCATATATAGACGCCCCGGCAGTCGGACAGGCAGACCAGGAACCCCGCTCCACATAGGTTCAAACCCTCCAAGGGGCGGTCCTATACCTTGGCAACTAGCCCGAAGGTCGAGGCACTGAGAAAGTTCACAGAGAGCATCCTTTTCCCTATTACGCTGCACCAAAACACCATCACCGACACTTCCAACTTTGAAATAGACCAAACGGGTGAAGGATGAATGAAACGATTAGTGGAACAAAATGGAGGGATAGGAAATTCGGGGGATGAAAGAAACTACTCCAGCACCCGGGAAAACCCCCGAAAACGCATATTGGTCAGAGTGGGCGATCGCCGGCGATCGAACCCGGACCTCCGAACGCGGACCACAGACGTTACCATCTGAGCCATAACCCTCCCATAACAAACACGAACTCAAATTGAAATTAAGTTACCAAATGGAAACTATCAGCTTTTTTTTACTATTATTATAAATGTATTTATTGTCGCTCAACTGCAAGTGATTATATTGTGACATGCAATAATATACGTAATATAACAATGTGGATACCTATGCAAGAATGTCATTACAGTGGAGCTGTGTATAATAACAAATAAATTCAGCATAATACAACATACAACGTTTTACAAAATAAATCTTATACAATTGTTGTACAGTCACAGGAGGTTATACAATAATGTGGAGTGAAGAGATATAAAGATGGCTTGGATAATTTTTGGGTTATTGAGTACTGTGGAAAGATGAGCTGTTATGTTTTACTGTTTGCTTTTTACCTCGTAAGCTGGGCATTCTGTGAAGGTGTGCTTGATAATTAAGATTTGATGTCAATATTGACATTCAGGTGACGGTTCCTTGCGTAAAATGACAGTATATGCGAGTCTTGTGTGGCCAATGCGAAGTCTTGTTATTTTTACTTGAGCACGCCGTCTTAAATTTATCAATATAGCGGGAGATGCAAACTTAATAAATACCGGATCTGATTTGGTTTGCTATTACTAATTCATCTGTTGGTTTAGTTACATTTTATTTTATTTTTCACACGAGATATGACATAGGTGGTAGCTACATATGTTAGGGTCATTTTGGGGAGGTATGATGGCTTCTCGTGCTGCAAAGTCTGCTTCCTCGTTGCCTTTAATACTTATATAGGAAGGTATCCATGCAATTGTGATTTGTTTTCCTCTGCTCTTAATATGGTGGAAATGCTGTTGTATTTCCTGGACTATACATAGCGTTGCTGAATATCTGTCTTTTAAGGCATGTATTGCGCACATACAGTCTGTGAAAATTATAACGTAGTTATGTTCTTGTTGGATCTATGTAAGACTTTGTTTTATGGTAAATGAGTTCTATTAGGTGAGATATTACAATGGAAGAAAGTGCCATTTTTGTTTCGTACTTATAGTAATCACGATCATCACCTCCATTACTTATCTGTTTGGTCCCTTTTACCAAAACACATGCAGTTTTATTGGTCTTTACCCCAAGCTGAACCAAATCGATATCCGAAATTAAACACCTTTAATAGTAAATGAACATTTGAAGTGATAAAGTATAAACCTCTTATAGAAGAAAATGCCTGTTTTCTTGTTGCGTAATCGAAACAGTAGTTGATGGGAATAAAAGAAATCAAGTTTGAGGCAGTATTGTTAACACTTAAATAATTTCAGTCTAATTATATAATATATAATTCAATAACAGCCCGCCTTAAAGCAATGTGTGTATGCAACTATATATAAAAATCTGATGTGTTACACTCACATGACTTTCTCTACTCTTGTACAATCTATTTTTACAAATGCCTATTCTCCATATGCTTCATATTAATCGAGATATCGAGATGTCAATCTTATTTGTAATTTTCTTGTAGATGCAAGGGGAATATGGTAGCTTTTAAGCGATAGTCAAATATTTTAACGCTGGTTGCTATGTGGCGCATTCCATTCTCTTTGCATGTCCAGGACATAAAAAAATGAATAACGAATTTGAGAAAAAGTATTAAGTATTGGAAAATTTAAGGAAATAACAAGCAATATCTCGAAAACGGTTCACTCAACAACAAAAATGTATATGATATAAGTTGTTTATTTTAACGCGATCTACATTTTTTGTGTAGTAAAATTTTGTCTATCTCTTATGGTTTACCAGTTATGCAAAAGTCGTTCATAATGAAGAATACTTTTGGAGACATTCCCAGAAATTTCGAGATATACATTTCATTTTTCATGACATTATCTTAAACATATGATATTTTCATCAAAATCGTTAGCCATTTTTGAGAAAATTAAAATTTTCGAAAAATGTTCCATGTAAAGGGTAGTCTGGGGTGGGGGATTTTCTTGAAAATCTTCGTGTCGCATCTCTGGAAGATACTGAACGTAAATACCAAGTTTGGTGTTTATCCGCCTGTTAGTTTTTTAGTTATGCTGTTCACAGACACACACACAGACACACAGACACACACACACACACACACATGTTTCCAAAAATGCTTTTTTTGGATTCAAGAGGTCTCAAAACATGTATTTCCAGTGAAATCTCGGTATCGAATTTTTGGGTGGAATGCAATACTTCCCCTACTTACTATACGTAGTAGAGAAAGTAAAAAGTGTATATTACAGCCATTGTAAATGTTTATATTATTGTATCCATGTTTAATAATATTATGTGAATGTATTACGTAATTTAATAATGTAGGAGCTGTGAGAATAATAGATTAAAAGCTGCTAACAATGAGGTAACCTTGAGGCAATAATTAATTTGTAAGTTTAAATGCTACTAGTCATTATTGGAGCAACAATAATGTAAATTTTGAGACAGTTTATAAAAATAGCCAATCAGAAACTAAAATATAGCAAAATTTACAAATTTAGAGTTCAGTTGCTTGTAGACAGTGCCCATAACTGGACGCGAGACACGTCCTCGAGAAGTATAATACGTATTTTGTGCGAGACAAAAAAAATAGTTTACGTGTTAAAAAGTGCAAGTAATTAATTTAAAAAATCTCACAGTTCTCTTTATATCAGTGAAGTGTTATTTAAATCGTGTCAAGCATTAATAAATGGAGTGAAGAAAAACTTAAAATCTGTGTAAGCCTACATTCTTCAGTCGCACCACAATCCTGCTAAGAGAAACGTGTTTCTAACAAAAATACTGACGCAGCCGAGGCAAACATAAAATATAATATTTAAAGAAACAGTCAAAATTACAAAGTTAATATATTTTTCAACATTTGCGGCAAAGGACACCGGAAAGTACATTTGGGGCGAAGGCTACCGGGTACCATACGTGCGGTTGCAACTACTTCATGTTCGGCTCCCCAACAGTCGAAATATAATACATCCTACTTCAAATCGGCTTTCCATACGTGAAGCAATAACCTACTTCAAGTTGGGAGAAAAACATTATCATTTATTAATTTTATATAGCATACACTTGATGAGTTGTTCCTATTATTAATTATTATATTATTATATTATTATATTATTATTATATTATTAGTATTATTATTATTATTATTATTTGTCCATTCGAGTAATATTGATCACGCTGATTGGCCGAATGGCGCTCTCGTATAACTATCATCAGTATACGAAATATCTGTAGTTTGAAAGACAAAAGGTAGGTACAAGAAAAGGAGCACTTAGATTTAACTCGAAACAGTTATTTTGGAGCACTCTGTAAGGTTATCTTGCTTGTCTTACCACATCTGTTACCAGCGCGAGAGGGAGAAGAGAAAATTGCATCAGAGTTTGATACGCTCTGCCGGCACCAACTCGCGAAATTAACCATAATGGCGGTCGGGGTATGACTGACGGGAGATGTACGCTCGGATGAACTTTGTGAGGACTGCCGGACAGACCCTCTACCGCCAGTTTCTCACCAGTCGAGGTTTCGCCTCAAGTCCATTCATCTCCACTGCCATCACGCGTTTGTTCCCTCATTAATGAAACTCTGCGCTAAACTAAAAATGAGGGCTAGGATTGGGCAAACTGACACTCGTGCAATTCATTTCAAAATCGTGGTAAATATGCAAATGCTGTTTAATTAAATGGGTTTATTATTGCTTGAATACTACACTGTTATATAATAGCACCGCAATTAGGAAGATGCAGTATAATTATCGAGAAAGACAGTATACATTTTAATGTCCGCCCCATTACCCATGGGTAGTCCTAAAATTATTTTAACCAATATAGGGAGAAGGTTTTAAGGAATGGAAAGAAAGGTTTTACTCTTAATATATTTGTTTTCACCGCTAATTACGGTTAGAATCCTATTTAAGGCACCCATCATAGTATACCGGTTTTACAAAAACCTTCGACGTCTTCCGGTTGCCCAACACCATTCTCCTCTATTCATCCAAGCTTCCTACTCCAGTCCTCTTGCTTCAATTTCACTCAACCAGCTATTCTGGAAGGACATCTTTTTCTTTATGATGTGATCTATACAAATAGTTGTCTTCTTCCATTTTTATTTTCTCTACTGCTTACCTATAGTAAGTAGGTGAAGTATTCTGTTCTACCCAAAAATTCTATATCGAGAATTCAGCAGAAATACATGTTTTGAGGCCTCTTGAATAAAATAAGAACTTTTAGAAAAAGATCTGTGTCTGTCTGTGAGCGGCATAACTCAAAATGAAAAATCGGTTAAGCACCAAATTTTGTATTTAAGTCCAATGACTTCTAGGATGCGACACGAAAATGTTCAAGAAAATCCTACCAACATAAACTACCCTGTATATGCAAAACTCTTTGTCATTTTTATTTTCTCAAACAAGGTTCTAACAGTTTTGATTAAGATAACAGATGTTTAAAATATTTTCACGAAATAAAATGTACATATTGAATTTCCTGAATACTCTGTGAAGTTCTTCTCATTATGAATGCAATTTTTAAAACTCCTAACAGTACCGTACATGCAAAAATTAAATACACAAGAAATGTATATATCTTTAAACCAATAATTTATATTAAGTAAATTTTTGTGTCATTCAAAAGATATATTTTAAATATAGATCTTTAAGCCACATAATTTATATTAAATAAATGTTCATGCCATATAAAATATATCTTTTACTATCGATTTGAATTGTCAACTTCAGTTTTCATGTGGTGGTCATATTGGCTACTTTCTCGTGGTCATGCAAGATAACGGAATGTCAATGCTATCACATAGAGACCGACTTTCATAAGATTTGAATATTGCTTAAGCCTACTTTATACTCCTTGTACACACAAGAAATATATAATGAAAGTACGTATTGCAAATTTTTACCTTGATTAACGTGAAGCAGGTAGAAGAATAAGCTTTTGCAAGCATAGTTTGTAAAACAGGGGGTAAAGAAAGTCATGTGAATATAACACATCAGATACTTTTAATGTCATCTAGTCTAACTTAGTATAATATTTATGATTCCTCTAATGCTCTCATTGCTTGTTCTGTCTAATTGAGAAATTCTAACGGAACGTCTTGGATAGTGCATTTCAAATGCCAACAGGCGTCTCCTGTGTTGATAGTGGCCATAATTTCTTATGTGTAAAAAACAAAGTTTTTAATTGAGATATTAGTAGACAGCTTTCGTTTTTCGAATGTTCCTGGACACTGAATTTAGTTTGGGTATTAAATTTTCCTTTGTATTATATTTTCTTTTAATTCATTATTCAATTTACCTGCTGAGCTCAGCTTTACATCTAAATGTTTACATTCTATTTCTGCTTTTTATACGACTAACAGGTTAAGGATCGGGACAAGTCAGCAACCAATGTATGTGTAGCCTTATTATAGAGTTCTGTAAGCACAGTAGTGTTGATGTAAACGAAGACGCCAATACGCTTAGTTTCTACTGTAAACAGCAGTGTCTAGTGATGGTGGAAAATAAGAAATAGTAGTAGTAGTAGTAGTAGTAGTAGTAGTAGTAGTAGTAGTAGTAGTAGTAGTACTTAATATCAGATTAACTGCATAACACAATCGCATGAGTCATAAGACTGTACATGCTCTCTAGAAAAATACCGGAACTGTAAACGTGACCTGCAAAATCGACCAGAAAACAACTATTTTATAATCACCACACTATATACATATATATAAAATCAAAAATACTCTGAATCACAAACAACACACTCACACTCACACTCACGCACACAAGTGCTCAAGCACCATATATATTTAAAGAAAATTTACATAAACACTTATCTCTTAGTACACGTACTTCCACTATGTGCCAGTTTTGGCTGTTTAGAATCAAGTCCCTGCACGCTGTCCTACGTCTGTTGGAAGACAAAAATACTTCCGGTAATAATATTTTCCTAACACCGTCCGTCTGCACGCATGCTGACAAAATATGCGTCCAGTCTTCTGTTCTCCACATAATGGGCAAATCCTCCTGCCATCATTATCAACAATCTTGCGAGCTTTCCACCCTCCCAACCTAAGCCATGCTATTCCCGTTCTCAGTTTTACACCCAATTCCAAAATATGTTTCCTTACCCCACCTAGTTTTTATTGCATTTTCTAGCTCCAATGTTGATCTTTGTCTACATCCAGATTCTATTTCCTGCCTGTTTATATCACATAAGTAGGGTAGAAATAAGAGTTCTGGCACAGGTAATTTATGCATGGCTATTCATATGCTAATTAGCCCCGCCCCCTCCCCTCCCCCACCCCCACCCCCAGCTCCTTGGTAGTTTTACTTGCACCTGAGGGTCATAAATCTTGTTGAGCACAATGGAAGCTTGACAGTTAAGTAATTAAGGCTGTCAATCAACTGTCAAAACGAACAAAGGGGTCATAAATTTAAGGTTCAGTAACAAAGGCGAGATGTTTTTCCTACCCATCCCACATCAGGCCACTTCTGCACCTGGTCAGTTACCCACCCCCACTTCCATTGTGTGTCGAACACGCGGCATACTCATCCCACAACCCAATAACAAAGCCTGACCCTTTCCATTGTGTAAGAGATTCTATTGTGTGTGCCTTTCTATTGTCCGGTGCAAGCATTCTTTAGAAAGACCACCTGGCATACTCATCCCACAACCCAATAACAAAGCCTGACCCTTTCCATTGTGTAAGAGATTCTATTGTGTGTGCCTTTCTATTGTCCTGGGCAAGGCTAGTTTAGAAAGACACCTGCGACGTTTCCCATCCCACTGCTCCATAACAAAGCCTGACCTTTTCCATTGTTCGAGCTTAACAAAAGAATTCGAGGGTTGCTTTATACTCGTCCTGTCCTTGTTTGTGTGAAAGAGAGAGAAACCTGTTTACCAACTCTGCGTAACAACGCCAGGTCGGCCATCATGATTTTGCCTGAGGGAGTTCTCTCCGATGTTTTACGACCTCCTACGAATATACCCGAGCATAGTTAACAAGCATTCTGTTTCAGCCAACGACTCCGAAAAAGCGCCTAATATACATTTCATTACGTGCATTAAACCTCAGTGATATCCATAGATCGGTGTTCGATTCTTACTGTAATCAAAAGTTTATTGCTAATGAGAAATTAATGATTGATATTATTATATCATTACCTTAATTAATAAAAAAGGCGTTCAGAGGATTGTAGCTCGACTCTTACCAAGTGAAACTCTAACTCGAAATAACTATTAAACTATGCAAGATGAGATTAAAATGCATTTAACAAATATAATTTAATTTTTATATATCATTACATAATTAATAAAAAGGGTGTTCAGAGGGTCCTAGATCGAATCTGCGAAACTCTAATGCTCAATAACAATTAAACTATGCACGGCTAGATTAAAATGTATTTAACAAATATAATTTAATTAATGAAGCGGTGTTCAGGGGGATCCTAGATCGAATCTGCGAAACTCTAATGCTTAATAAATATTAAACTATGCACGGTCAGATTAAAACGTGTTTAACAAATATAATTTAATTTATACAACATTACAATGTTTAACGAGCTGTATTGTTAGGAACCAGAGGCCCCTAGTTCGAATCCAACCCTGTGAAACGCTATAATAACTATTAAGTTATTGAAGCAGCGGGCGGTCAGATTAAAATTGCATTTAACAACTATCATTGCTTATATTAAACCATCTCGTATACTTAGATATCCCGATGCCTAGACAACATTCTTTCTTCTTCTCCTCTCTTTTTCTTTCTATCTATCTCTTTCTTTCTCCATGACTTGTACACATTCAGGCGTTCACATATACACGAGCACTTGTATACACATCAGCAAACATACACTGGTGCACGCATGCAAACACACACGTACACACGTACATGTAAGTACACACATGCACACACATACACACACGCACATACATACAGCAGTACACACACATACATACACCAGTACGCACACGCATTCACGCACCTCATGCGTATACATACATACACCAGTGCTCTTACACTCACACATACATATACATGGACACACACACACATACACGCACACACACTCACGTACATACATACACCGTTACACTTGCACATACGCACACGACCACACACACACACACGTGCAAGCACATATGTCTGTTCACTTACACCCAACAGCACCAACCCACACACGCACACACCAACTCACGCGCATGTCCTGAATGAAAAGAGACAAAATGATGCAATAAAAACTAATTATAGCTCGGGATGCAAGGCTCCATTTACGATTGCTCGAAACCGGTCTTCTAATAACTCCAAAACTAATTAAAATAAAGACAGTAAATAAACTTTATTACTTTTATGTCATTAGTTCCTTTCTTGTGCATGTATATTAGAGTCCAGGTGTCATGGGTTCGATCCTTAACTTTAAAATCTCAATTATCTCAGAAACTAGCAGGGATTAAGGTGCGGACCAAAGCACGATTTTTAGTTCCTACGATGAACAATTAATGCTTTGTATAATTTCCAATCAGTTGTCCCTAGCTCGAATCCCGATTTTTCAGTGACTTCCTTAATTTTCCAGTGTACACTAGAATATATCACTTAGATCGATGCTGTAACTGCATACAGGTCTTTTAAACACATCAAACTAATATTATAAATAATTTTGTTTCTGGCGTTCTGAGTTCGAATACCGATTCAATGAAGTTTACTTATAAATTTAATAACAGTAAATAATTAAGACAAAGGTACCAAATAAACCTATTACGTTTATGTCATCAGATAATATCTTGCGGGCGTATATTAGGGTACCTGACGTCCAGGATTCGATCCTTAAGTTTAAATCTCAATTATCGCAGAAACTAGCAGAGATAGAGCTGTAGACGAAAGCATGTTTGATAGCTCATACAATGAACAATTAATGCTGTATATAATTTTCAATCAGTTGCCCCTAGTTCGAATCCCGATCTTTCAATGACTTCACTGATTTTCCTCTGTACTCTGGAATACATCGCTTAGATTGATGCTTTAACTGTATGCAGCTTTGTGTAACGACATTATGGATGTACTCTGTGTGAGAGAGAGAGCGAGAGAGGGAGAGAGAGAGAGAGCGAGAGAGAGAGAGGAAGTGAAACAAGCAGGGATAGAAGTGCTGAGGGCCTCTGCGCATGCGTAGCAAGAGATGATGTCATTGGCTGCAATAATCACGTGACGTGTAA
Organism: Deroplatys truncata; assembly: GCA_030765065.1. Lineage (NCBI taxonomy): Eukaryota > Metazoa > Arthropoda > Insecta > Mantodea > Mantidae > Deroplatys > Deroplatys truncata. Next base: position 46,368,346 of record CM060976.1, on the reverse strand, counting down.
GCATCACAGCCATGATGACGTGCAGGCATTGCCTGGAGGGGGTTTAGATCCCTATATAAACAGACATCTGTCCAATGTTAGAACTGTTGTGTACTTATTAACTTTACATTCAAGTTTTAAAGAGCTTTAAAAGCAACGTGAGCTGCAGGCCGTCTACACATTCAGCACATATCAAAACCGGGCAATGCAAGGTGAGTTTTAAATAACTATACAAAATCACTGTTGGCTTTTACAATACATTTAATTTTATTTAAACGTTACAGTACATGAAAGACGATTCGTTACAAAGAGCATCATATTTTCTAATCTGTGCTTTACATTCACATGGATTTCACTGCATAATCTTCTTCAGTTCACATGATTTTCGCCACACATTCTTCTTACATAAACATTCATACGATTTTCCCCTCATTCTTTGTTTCACTATACACTCACATGATTTCCTCTACTCATTCTTTATTCCACCTACAGGTTCATGCTCTGTTAACATTCACATGACTTTCTCTTCACATTCTTTGCTTCCATTAACATTCACATAATTTTCGCCACACCTTCTTCTTACATAAACATTCATACGACTTTACCCTCATTCTTTGTTTCACTATACACTCACATGATTTCCTCTACTCATTCTTTGTTCCCCTGCAGGTTCATGCTTTGTTAACATTCACACGACGTTCTCAGCTCATTTCTCTATTGGCATTCACATGATTTCTCCTCGCATTCTTCTATTAACATTCATACGATTTTCCCCCCTCATTATTTGTTTCACTATACATTCGCACACGATTACCTCTACTCATTCTTTGGTTTTCTGCTGGCTCATCTTCAATGAACATTCACATGATTTTCTGTACTTATTCTTTATTTCTCTACATATTCATAGGCTTACTTACAAAACATACACACCCTAGGTCTAATATAAAGAAGTGTATAACTTGTTCTTCAACTTGAATAATGTAGTGAAAATAATAATTCATGACAATGTCTGTTACAGATTGTTTAGCTGATAGACTTAACAAGATGGTGGAAGAGCGTAGTTTCCTACCGACTCGTCGAGTTCAAGATCTCGAAATAGGTCTTAACTATGAGATAAAGTCCTTAAAGAGAGTTCAAACAAGATATGGTACCAGGATCGTATCTTCGCTGGAGGATTGTCAAGTGTTCTTGCCAGAGCGCTATAATTCGTTAACCGATCAAGAGATTGCAGAAATACATGGGAGCGTATACCTCCAGCATAACGGCATGGCAGAGACGGGGAAATTTAAGACATGTAAATTGTCTTTTTTACATGCAAAGAAGGTGCGTAGAAGTGTCAAACTTAAGTATTGAATGTTCTCCCATTTCACAATGAAAAATTCATAAATAAAACAACTGACTCATTGATATTACATATAAAGATACAAAAGATGCATATTATAGAATTTTATAAAAAATTTACGAGATTACAATATCACATGCTTTGAGTTTAATTATATCTAGCGCCTTGAAATAACTCTAAATATCCGAATGTTTATACAAATCTTTGTGCTTCTTTTTACATGTGCCATATGCTTCATTTTACATGTATCATAACAAAAAATGTAATTCCTTTCAGGTTGCCTTTACTTGACCAAGATAGTTTTCTAAGACTTTCATTGTGCAATGTTTCAGGGTGTGCATTAAGAGGAAGAAGAAGAGGAATAGCCTGCTACCATGCAAAGGATGCTGACGCTATTGGAGGGTGGAATAAGCACCATCGGCACCTACAAGAAACATTTCGGCAAGAAGCGGGTGCTGAGACATCTACATCACCGAAACACATTAAGACAGGATCCTTATATAACATTACAGGGTATACAATGAAAAAATACGGTCAATTTTGTATACAATTCAATGCATAGCCGAGAGTTAGCTCGAACTAGTCTCCCTATATTCACTGAAATTAAGCATTGTGAGCAATAATTTAAGTGACTGTGAAAATACTTTACGTAATGGTGCAATTTGTATCCTAAAAGACTTGAGACCTGTATACATTAACAGTATTAAGACTGTTTGCCACGCTGGAATACAAATTATGAAAATAAAAGGACTTTCATTTAAATAATAAGGAAATTTGCATAACCTGCCGTTACAAGTAAAATGACATATACAGAAACAATCAGTCGGACGAGAAAGTGATGGAAATGTAAGATAAATAATAACAATAAAAGAATTAAGGTATGCTTTTACATAGTGCTTTTTTTCATTAAAATCCTTGCATTCCTAATGAAAAATAAATCATTACAATGATTAGTTTAAGTTATGTCACAATGATAAAAAGGGAACCGTCTTTAGATGCATTACTCGATCTTAAGTCAGAGCACCAAAAAAAGACAAATCACGGCTTCTCCATTTTAGATGTGGTGTCACTATTCAGGTAAATTCCCGTAACACAGCAGGTTGGGTATGCAGATCTGTGGTCCTAAATGGGTGAAACAGAGTTTTATCCAGCTTAACAGTCTTGAGATCTCAGCATCAGAAAGTCGAATCACAAGCCTTCTCCACTGGATGAGTACAGGTTTAACAACAGCATTCTCTTCACCCTGAGACGATGTAAAGTATATAAATGTTCAACTTGACAAGGGATTCTAAACTCGTTGTTAGAGTCCAGAACTGATGTATTATATGGTGAAATCACATGTTCCTCTTCTTAGCGATCTTGTCGTCGAATCTCGGTGTCATTGAGGTGTCGATAACATTGAAGATGCCCATGATTATAGGATTCTGAAGCCCAATAACTGTAGGAACTGCTGATTGCGTGATGTTAACCTGATGGGCGTCAAGGGCAGAGCATGATGTGTGCGTCGAATCATTCCATTATTATATCCTCGACGTCGTTGACTTCTTCTAAAAACTATAGGCATTATGCTTATATCCTTGTTTCTAAAGGCAATGATATTGCTGTTATGCTCCCCTGTTTGCTCTATGAACCGGATCTTTATGAACAACAGGTAAAATGTTATTTGAAGGTTCCTGTGAAATACGTTATCCAGTCGTAACAGATGGGAACACTGGTAGATGGAGTGTCCACTTTTACTATCGAGGAAGGAGACTGATGCAATACTGCGCTAAATTCGTATGATGCTCAACCTAAATATATTCACTAGGAAATCAGATTCAGACAGCTGATTAGATGGAATAACTTTGTCACTGAAGGGCCACAGAACGTTCCTATAGAACAATCACTGGAAAAAATCAAGAGTGAAAGGACATTATTATTATTATTATTATTATTATTATTCACTGATCTAATAAGGAAGACATTCGCATCCTAATATGAGGAATCTTTAATCGTAGGGCATACAAGTCAAGGTCTATGTTACTCAATTTCTTTTCCGGGACAAGTATAGCCCTCTGCCTGAGTTTTGAATTCCCTTTCAGGCTCTGTGTCCTCTTCGTCTTCCCTTATTCTTCTTCACTCGAAAACCTCTCCCTCTTGCTTCAATTTCTCTGTTACGTCTCATCATTTCAGCAAGTTGTTTATCTGCAGCTTTTTTCGTATTTACAGCTGTAGCAATTTGTGATGCTCCTCCAGCGGCGGCTCCTAGTGCTGCAATAATTGGTATGAACGGTAGAAATCCTCCTCGTTTCTTCTTTTTGGACCCTCCGCCAACAGATATCTTTCTCTCAATTTCTCTCTTATGCCTCATCATTTCGGCAAGTTGCTTATCTGCTGCCTTTTTCTTATTTACTGCTGAGGCAATTTGGGCTGCACCTCCAGCAGCAGCGCCTAGAGCTCCAATAATTGGTGTGAGAGGTAGAAATCCTCCTCGTTTCTTCTTCGTGGTTACTGCACCTGGAACTACCTTTCCCTTCATCATTGCTGTTACTAGTCACGCTGCTAACTTTTTCACCTAATGTAACATCAGATGTTTGCACGCTTTTCCAAGTCGTTTCAGTCTGATCTTGGCAGCAATGTTTCTCGAAGCAGAGACCTTATGCTGAGCGTTGGCAATGCCACTAAGATTACACGAATCGTCTAACGGAATGATTCCAGGGTCTCCTCTCTTTAATTTTTCTCTAGCTTTACCACAGTTCCTCAGCCTATGTAACCAGGTAAATGTACTTCAACAATTGCAGGCTAGTGAGAGAGTTAATTAAACCGAAACCTCTTGCGAGCTTAACCACCTTAACTCTCACGTTATACTAATCGATTTTTATTCAGGATAGTTCGTTTATACTTTCTCATAAGCGTATATACATTAAGAGCAATTTATTTTATTTTAGCTGTCAAGCTAGAGAGGATGAAACAAGAATGCTCACAGCCTATTCATATGTTAGACTTTGAAAGCGACTTTAGATGTGAACTTAGTGGAAAACTGTTTCATGTCAACGTTATATACGTGCCCATCATGTAACCCATTCAGGGAAAAGGTGACCAGCAAAGGGAAAAATGTTACCAGCAAAGGAAAAACGGACCAGCAAAGGGAAAAATGTGACCAGCAAAGGGAAAAATGTGACCAGCAAAGGGAAAAAAGGTGACCAGCAAAGGGAAAAAAGGTGACCAGCAGAGGGAAAAACGTGACCAGAAGAGGGAAAAATGTGACCAGCAAAGGGAAAAATGTGACCAGCAAAGGGAAAAATGTGACCAGCAAAGGGAAAAAAGGTGATCAGCAAAGGGAAAAACCTGACCAGCAAAGGGAAAAACGTGACCAGCAATGGAAAAAACGTTACCAGCGAAGGGAAAAACGTGACCAGCAAAGGGAAAAACGTGACCAGCAAAGGGAAAAACGTGACCAGCAAAGGGAAAAAGGTGACCAGCAAAGGGAAAAACGTGACCAGAAAAGGGAAAAAAGGTGACCAGCAAAGGGAAAAAAGGTGACCAGCAAAGGGAAAAAAGGTGACCAGCAAAGGGAAAAAGGTGACCAGCAAAGGGAAAAATGTGACCAGCAAAGGGAAAAAGGTGACCAGCAAAGGGAAAAAGGTGACCAGCAAAGGGAAAAAGGTGACCAGCAAAGGGAAAAACGTGACCAGCAAAGGGAAAGACGTGACCAGCAAAGGGAAAAAGGTGACCAGCAAAGGGAAAAAGGTGACCAGAAAAGGGAAAAAGGTGACCAGAAAAGGGAAAAAGGTGACCAGCAAAGGAAAAAAGGTGACCAGCAAAGGGAAAAAAGGTGACCAGCAAAGGGAAAAAGGTGACCAGAAAAGGGAAAAAGGTGACCAGAAAAGGGAAAAAGGTGACCAGAAAAGGGAAAAAGGTGACCAGCAAAGGGAAAAAGGTGACCAGCAAAGGGAAAAAAGGTGACCAGCAAAGGGAAAAAGGTGACCAGCAAACGGAAAAAGGTGACCAGCAAACGGAAAAAGGTGACCAGCAAAGGGAAAAATGTGACCAGCAAAGGGAAAAATGTGACCAGCAAAGGGAAAAAGGTGACCAGCAACGGGAAAAAGGTGACCAGGAAAGGGAAAAACGTGACCAGCAAAGGGAAAAAGGTGACCAGCAAAGGGAAAAACGTGACCAGCAAAGGGAAAAACGTGACCAGAAAAGGGAAAAAGGTGACCAGCAAAGGAAAAAAGGTGACCAGCAAAGGAAAAAAGGTGACCAGCAAAGGGAAAAATGTGACCAGCAAAGGGAAAAATGTGACCAGCAAAGGGAAAAAGGTGACCAGCAAAGGGAAAAAGGTGACCAGCAACGGGAAAAACGTGACCAGGAAAGGGAAAAACGTGACCAGCAAAGGGAAAAAGGTGACCAGCAAAGGGAAAAACGTGACCAGCAAAGGGAAAAACGTGACCAGAAAAGGGAAAAAGGTGACCAGCAAAGGAAAAAAGGTGACCAGCAAAGGGAAAAAGGTGACCAGCAAAGGGAAAAAGGTGACCAGCAAAGGGAAAAACGTGACCAGCAAAGGGAAAAACGTGACCAGCAAAGGGAAAAATGTGACCAGAAAAGGGAAAAACGTGACCAGTAAAGGGAAAAATGTGACCAGCAAAGGGAAAAACGTGACCAGCAAAGGGAAAAATGTGACCAGCAAAGGGAAAAATGTGACCAGCAAAGGGAAAAATGTGACCAGCAAAGGGAAAAATGTGACCAGCAAAGGGAAAAATGTGACCAGCAAAGGGAAAAATGTGACCAGCAAAGGGAGAAAGGTGACCAGTAAAGGGAAAAATGGGACCAGAAGAGGGAAAAAACGTAACCTGCAAAGGGAAAAAGGTGACCAGCAAAGGGAAAAATGTGACCAGCAAACGGAAAAAGGTGGCCAGCAAAGGGAAAAAAGGTGGCCTGCAAAGGGAAAAATGTGACCAGCAAAGGGAAAAACGTGACCTGCAAAGGGAAAAATGTGACCAGCAAAGGGAAAAATGTGACCAGCAAAGGGAAAAAGGTGGCCAGCAAAGGGAAAAAGGTGGCCAGCAAAGGGAAAAAGGTGGCCAGCAAAGGGAAAAAAGGTGACCTGCAAAGGGAAAATGACCAGTATCTCCCTCAACTCTCGCATTCTCTGTGCTAACTATCAAGAAAACTTGTACTCTTACCTCTATGAATCCATTTCTAGCTACTTGAATCTGCTTGTGCTTAACGAGATAGTTATAATTAACGGAATTACAACTATTATGCGCGAATGCTACAATATTTTGCTTAGTCTAATTCGGACATGGCTGTTTATATGCATCAAAACCTGAGTACATATATAAATACATAAATGTTAAAAAATAACTCAGTCTCGTGTTATCGTATACGAATTCAACATCTACAGTATACATTGACTAGTTTATATATACTGCTTGAGCATGAACACTCACAAAGACGGACAATTACAGTCAATTTACGAGAATCTTGATTTTTCGTATGTTTCCCAAGGGGGGAGTAATCGCATTGTTAAGTGCTGCATATGTAATAGAACTTTAAAAAACAGGGCAATTTCAAGACTTAAGCAACATAGGAGAAGATGCTGTAAAGCAATGACCAGCTGTGCATTGACTACAACACCCAAACGAGATTCTGAAATCTTCTCAAGTCCCGAAGAGCGGGATTCAAGATGTACCGTACTTGGAACCAGTTCAAGCGACCCTGTATTAACGTCAAGAGCTACCAGTGATGAAGCAATGCGAGCAGTTTCTTTGAATGAGCAATCTCTGAATAAACACACCAATGAAAGTAACCATACTAGTGTCAACTCACCTAGATTAGAAGATATATCCAAAGCGAATACAGAAGAGATGCTATGCCGCTACACCGATCCTAATGATTTGGTAAATATGCTAAGGGTACTCATGTGGCTTCATACACCTGATAAAAATGACTTTTCCGATGCGATTAACGACATTATTCAGGATTTAAAGCTGGGTGGTTTTATAGCGTGATTAGCATCTGCAGAACCTTGAAACCATGAAAGAGTTAGAAAGATTCCTCATATTAGGAAGATTCCTCATATTAGGATGCGAATGTCTTCTTTATTAGATCAGTGAATAATAATAATAATAATAATAATAAAAATGTCATTAAAATGACCTTTCACTCTTGATTTTTTCCAGTGATTGTTCTATAGGAACGTTCTGTGGCCCTTCAGTGACAAAGTTATTCCATCTAATCAGCTGTCTGAATCTGATTTCCTAGTGAATATATTTAGGTTGAGCATCATACGAATTTAGCGCAGTATTGCATCAGTCTCCTTCCTCGATAGTAAAAGTGGACACTCCATCTACCAGTGTTCCCATCTGTTACGACTGGATAACGTATTTCACAGGAACCTTCAAATAACATTTTACCTGTTGTTCATAAAGATCCGGTTCATAGAGCAAACAGGGGAGCATAACAGCAATATCATTGCCTTTAGAAACAAGGATATAAGCATAATGCCTATAGTTTTTAGAAGAAGTCAACGACGTCGAGGATATAATAATGGAATGATTCGACGCACACATCATGCTCTGCCCTTGACGCCCATCAAGTTAACATTACGCAATCAGCAGTTCCTACAGTTATTGGGCTTCAGAATCCTATAATCATGGGCATCTTCAATGTTATCGACACCTCAATGACACCGAGATTCGACGACAAGATCACTAAGAAGAGGAACATGTGTTTTCACCATATAATACATCAGTTCTGGACTCTAACAACGAGTTTAGAATCCCTTGTCAAGTTGAACATTTATATACTTTACATCGTCTCAGGGTGAAGAGAATGCTGTTGTTAAACCTGTGCTCATCGAGTGGAGAAGGCTTGTGATTCGACTTTCTGATGCTGAGATCTCAAGACTGTTAAGCTGGATAAGACTCTGTTTCACCCATTTAGGACCACAGATCTGCATACCCAACCTGCTGTGTTACAGGAATTTACCTGAATAGTGACACCACATCTAAAATGGAGAAGCCGTGATTTGTCTTTTTTGCTGCTCTGACTTAAGATCGAGTAATGCATCTAAAGGCGGTTCTCTTTTTGATCATTGTGACATAACTTAAACTAATCATTGTAATGATTTATTTTTCATTAGGAATGCAAGGATTTTTAATGAATAAAAACACTATGTAAAAGCATACCTTAATTCTTTTATTGTTATTATTTATCTTACATTCTCATCCGACTCATTGTTTCTGTATATGTCATTACACTTGTAACAGCAGGTTATGCAAATTTCCTTATTATTTAAATGAAAGTCTTTTTATTTTCATAATTTGTATTCCAGCATGGCAAACAGTCTTAATACTGTTAATGTATACAGGGCTCAAGTCTTTTAGGATACAAATTTCACCATTACTTAAAGTATTTTCACAGTCACTTAAATTATTGCTCACAATACTTAATTTCAGTGAATATAGGGAGACTAGTTCGAGCTAACTCTCAGCTATGCATTGAATTGTATACAAAATTGACCGTATTTTTTCATTGTATACCCTGTAATGTTATATAAGGATCCTGTCTTAACGTGTTTCGGTGATGTAGATGTCTCACCACCCGTTTCTTGCCGAAATGTTTCTTGTAGGTGCCGATGGTGCTTATTCCACCCTCCAATAGCGTCAGCATCCTTTGCATGGTAGCAGGCTATTCCTCTTCTTCTTCCTCTTAATGCACACCCTGAAACATTGCACAATGAAAGTCTTAGAAAACTATCTTGGTCAAGTAAAGGCAACCTGAAAAGAATTACATGTTTTGTTATGATACATGTAAAATGAAGCATATGGCACATGTAAAAAGAAGCACAAGGATTTGTATAAACATTCGGATATTTAGAGTTATTTCAATGCGCTAGATATAATTAAACTCAAAGCATGTGATATTGTAATTTGGTTATTTTTTTATAAAATTCCATAATATGCATCTTTTGTATCTTTATATGTAATATCAATGAGTCAGTTGTTTTATTTATGAATTTTTCATTGTGAAATGCGAGAACATTCAATACTTAAGTTTGACACTTCTTTGCGAGTAAAAAAGACAATTTACATGTCTTAAATTTCCCCGTGTCTGCCATGCCATTATACTGTAGGTATAAGCTCCCAGGTATTTCTGCAATCTCTTGATCGGTTAACGAATTATAGCGCTCTGGCAAGAACACTTGACAATCCTCCAGCGAAGATACGATCCTGGTACCATATCTTGTTTGAACTCTCTTTAAGGACTTTATCTCATAGTTAAGACCTATTTCGAGATCTTGAACTCGATGAGTCGGTAGGAAACTACACTCTTCCACCATCTTGTTAAGTCTATCAGCTAAACAATCTGTAACAGACATTGTCATGAATTATTATTTTCACTACATTATTCAAGTTGAAGAACGAGTTATACACTTCTTTATATTAGAACTAGGGTGTGCATGTTTTGTAAGTAAGCCTATGAATGTGTAGAGAAATAAAGAATAAGTATAGAAAATCATGTGAATATTCATTGAAGATGAGCCAGCAGAGAACCAAAGAATGCATAGTGAAACAAAGAATGAGGGGGGAAAATCGTATGAATGTTAATAGAAGAATGCGAGGAGAAATCATGTGAATGTCAATAGAGAAATGAGCTGAGAACGTCGTGTGAATGTTAACAAAGCATGTGAGTGTATAGTGAAACAAAGAATGAGGGTAAAGTCGTATGAATGTTTATGTAAGAAGAAGGTGTGGCGAAAATTATGTGAATGTTAATGGAAGCAAAGAATGCGATGAGAAATCATGTGAATGTCAATAGAGAAATGAGCTGAGAACGTCGTGTGAATGTTAACAAAGCATGAACCTGCAGGGGAACAAAGAATGAGTAGAGGAAATCATGTGAGTGTATAGTGAAACAAAGAATGAGGGTAAAGTCGTATGAATGTTTATGTAAGAAGAAGGTGTGGCGAAAATTATGTGAATGTTAATGGAAGCAAAGAATGTGAAGAGAAAGTCATGTGAATGTTAACAGAGCATGAACCTGTAGGTGGAACAAAGAATGAGTAGAGGAAATCATGTGAGTGTATAGTGAAACAAAGAATGAGGGGAAAATCGTATGAATGTTTATGTAAGAAGAATGTGTGGCGAAAATCATGTGAACTGAAGAAGATTATGCAGTGAAATCCATGTGAATGTAAAGCACAGATTAGAAAATATGATGCTCTTTGTAACGAATCGTCTTTCATGTACTGTAACGTTTAAATAAAATTAAATGTATTGTAAAAGCCAACAGTGATTTTGTATAGTTATTTAAAACTCACCTTGCATTGCCCCGTTTTGATATGTGCTGAATGTGTAGACGGCCTGCAGCTCACGTTGCTTTTAAAGCTCTTTAAAACTTGAATGTAAAGTTAATAAGTACACAACAGTTCTAACATTGGACAGATGTCTGTTTATATAGGGATCTAAACCCCCTCCAGGCGATGCCTGCACGTCATCATGGCTGTGATGCTTACACGTCACGTGATTATTGCAGCCAATGACATCATCTCTTGCTACGCATGCGCAGAGGCCCTCAGCACTTCTATCCCTGCTTGTTTCACTTCCTCTCTCTCTCTCGCTCTCTCTCTCTCCCTCTCTCGCTCTCTCTCTCTCACACAGAGTACATCCATAATGTCGTTACACAAAGCTGCATACAGTTAAAGCATCAATCTAAGCGATGTATTCCAGAGTACAGAGGAAAATCAGTGAAGTCATTGAAAGATCGGGATTCGAACTAGGGGCAACTGATTGAAAATTATATACAGCATTAATTGTTCATTGTATGAGCTATCAAACATGCTTTCGTCTACAGCTCTATCTCTGCTAGTTTCTGCGATAATTGAGATTTAAACTTAAGGATCGAATCCTGGACGTCAGGTACCCTAATATACGCCCGCAAGATATTATCTGATGACATAAACGTAATAGGTTTATTTGGTACCTTTGTCTTAATTATTTACTGTTATTAAATTTATAAGTAAACTTCATTGAATCGGTATTCGAATTCAGAACGCCAGAAACAAAATTATTTATAATATTTGTTTGATGTGTTTAAAAGACCTGTATGCAGTTACAGCATCGATCTAAGTGATATATTCTAGTGTACACTGGAAAATTAAGGAAGTCACTGAAAGATCGGGATTCGAGCTAGGGACAACTGATTGGAAATTATACAAAGCATTAATTGTTCATCGTAGGAACTAAAAATCGCGCTTTGGTCCGCACCTTAATCCCTGCTAGTTTCTGAGATAATTGAGGTTTTAAAGTTAAGGATCGAACCCATGACACCTGGACTCTAATATACATGCACAAGAAAGGAACTAATGACATAAAAGTAATAAGTTTATTTACTGTCTTTATTTTAATTAGTTTTGGAGTTATTAGAAGACCGGTTTCGAGCAATCGTAAATGGAGCCTTGCATCCCGAGCTATAATTAGTTTTTATTGCATCATTTTGTCTCTTTTCATTCAGGACATGCGCGTGAGTTGGTGTGTGCGTGTGTGGGTTGGTGCTGTTGGGTGTAAGTGAACAGACATATGTGCTTGCACGTGTGTGTGTGTGTGTGGTCGTGTGCGTATGTGCAAGTGTAACGGTGTATGTATGTACGTGAGTGTGTGTGCGTGTATGTGTGTGTGTGTCCATGTATATGTATGTGTGAGTGTAAGAGCACTGGTGTATGTATGTATACGCATGAGGTGCGTGAATGCGTGTGTGTACTGGTGTATGTATGTGTGTGTGTACTGCTGTATGTATGTGCGTGTGTGTATGTGTGTGCATGTGTGTACTCACATGTATGTGTGTGCACCAGTGTATGTTTGCTGATGTGTATACAAGTGCTCGTGTATATGTGAACGCCTGAATGTGTACAAGTCATGGAGAAAGAAAGAGATAGATAGAAAGAAAAAGAGAGGAGAAGAAGAAAGAATGTTGTCTAGGCATCGGGATATCTAAGTATACGAGGTGGTTTAATATAAACAATGATAGTTGTTAAATGCAATTTTAATCCGACCGCCCGCTGCTTCAATAATTTAATAGTTATTATAGCGTTTCACAGGGTTGGATTCGAACTAGGGGCCTCTGGTTCCTAACAATACAGCTCGTTAAACATTGTAATGTTGTATAAATTAAATTATATTTGTTAAACACGTTTTAATCTGACCGTGCATAGTTTAATATTTATTAAGCATTAGAGTTTCGCAGATTCGATCTAGGATCCCCCTGAACACCGCTTCATTAATTAAATTATATTTGTTAAATACATTTTAATCTAGCCGTGCATAGTTTAATAGTTATTGAGCATTAGAGTTTCGCAGATTCGATCTAGGACCCTCTGAACACCCTTTTTATTAATTATTGTAATGATATATAAAAATTAAATTATATTTGTTAAATGCATTTTAATCTGATCTTGCATAGTTTAATAGTTATTTCGAGTTAGAGTTTCACTTGGTAAGAGTCGAGCTACAATCCTCTGAACGCCTTTTTTATTAATTAAGGTAATGATATAATAATATCAATCATTAATTTCTCATTAGCAATAAACGTTTGATTACAGTAAGAATCGAACACCGATCTATGGATATCACTCAGAGGTTTAATGCACGTAATGAAATGTATATTAGGCGCTTTTTCGGAGTCGTTGGCTGAAACAGAATGCTTGTTAACTATGCTCGGGTATATTCGTAGGAGGTCGTAAAACATCGGAGAGAACTCCCTCAGGCAAAATCATGATGGGCGACCTGGCGTTGTTACGCAGAGTTGGTAAACAAGTTTCTCTCTCTTTCACACAAACAAGGACAGGACGAGTATAAAGCAAACCTCGAATTCTTTTGTTAAGCTCGAACAATGGAAAAGGTCAGGCTTTGTTATGGAGCAGTGGATGGGAAACGTCGCAGGTGTTTTTCTAAACTAGCCTTGCCCAGGACAATAGAAAGGCACACACAATAGAATCTCTTACACAATGGAAAGGGTCAGGCTTTGTTATTGGGTTGTGGGATGGGAACGCTGCAGGTGTCTTTCTAAACTAGCCTTGCCCAGGACAATAGAAAGGCACACACAATAGAATCTCTTACACAATGGAAAGGGTCAGGCTTTGTTATTGGGTTGTGGGATGAGTATGCCAGGTGGTCTTTCTAAAGATGCTTGCACCGGACAATAGAAAGGCACACACAATAGAATTTCTTACACAATGGAAAGGGTCAGGCTTTGTTATTGGGTTGTGGGATGAGTATGCCACGTGTTCGGCACACAATGGAAGTGGGGGTGTGTAACTGACCACGTGCAGAAGTGGCCTGATGTGGGATGGGTAGGAAAAACATCTCGCCTTTGTTACAGAACCTTAAATTTATGACCCCTTTGTTCGTTTTGACAGTTGATTGACAGCCTTAATTACTTAACTGTCAAGCTTCCATTGTGCTCAACAAGATTTATGACCCTCAGGTGCAAGTAAAACTACCAAGGAGCTGGGGGTGGGGGTGGGGGAGGGGAGGGGGCGGGGCTAATTAGCATATGAATAGCCATGCATAAATTACCTGTGCCAGAACTCTTATTTCTACCCTACTCACATAGTCATCTTTTGACTTTTTTCACGACACTGTGTGTATCTTCATTACCTCTTTGCCAGATATTGTTTAAGCCAATTTTTTATAATTCCCGTTGTATCCCCGCCGTCCACCATTTTGGAAGCTCTCTGTTGCTCATTTGATGACGATAACATATTGCTCTCGAGTTGTTTGGTCACCTTTGACTATTCGCAGCCAGTACCTAACTACATTTAGTTTAGTAAATCAACATCTTCCCAGCATCCTACCTCACGAAGAACTCCGTAGTGTGAAGTACCCCTCCCCAACCCTAGAATATCTTCCAGAAATTGTACTTTATTTATATTGGCCACCCTCTCCTATCCCTACACTTCACTGCCGTATACAAATGATGACCTAACCATTGCTTCATATGTGGTTTGTAATCTTTTTACTGAGATATCTGGTACCCGGGTCAATATCCTTAGTACTTCAGAAAGTTGTCCAATCCTTTGGATACACGTATTGGATTGAGCGACAAAGTGTATTTACCTCTAGTCACGAAGCGGAGTGTGCACGGCCGCAGAGGTAAACAATACTCCAATGCGCCACCTCACTCCACCATACTCGATGTGCAGTAAACTTCACTTTACCCTTAAGCTGCCCCGGACCCTTAGCCTACGCTCAATATTTTCTTCCTATTTCTAGTTCTCGCTTCATGTACTGTGAATGTATGTAATATACTCCAAATCAAGTTTATTCTCTACGATAACCTTTGTTATATGCAAAGAATATAGTAAATATTATGTTATTGCTCACTAATAAACCCACTATTCTGTGTTTTCTTCTATAATTCTTTTTTCGGTTCCAGGGAACTTGTATTTGAGCTACGTCAGTCCGTTGTCACCTCGTTCTCTATCTCTACGGGTCATTTGTACCAGAAAGTGATATTCATAGAAAAAGCTGTTCAAACAGAAATGGAGAAAACAAACTCAAATAAATTGCAAGAAAAGAAACCACGTGGCTTTAGCATACAGAAACTGTCACACTTAACAGTAATACGAACTTGTAGAGCAAGCGTCCTCTAAAAGAAGGACTTAAGTTTATTATCGTACTTCAAAGTGTTTAGAGGTTAAGATTTGTTTTCCTTTGAAATGGTGCACAATTCAGTGTCTCGAATGCCAGATATAGTAGTTTTTACTTCCTCTACTACGTATAGTAAGTAGGGGAAGTATTGTATCCACCCAAAAATTCGATACCGAGATTTCACCGGAAATATATGTTTTGAGACCCCCTGAATCCAAAAAAGGTATTTTTGGAAACATGTCCGTGTATGTCTGTGTATCTGTGAACAGCATAACTCAGAAACGAACAGTCGGATAAATACCAAACTTGGTATTTAGGTTTTTCCTCAAATGGGATTTCGTTATTCATTTTTTTTTAGTCCTGGTAATGTACAGAGAATGGAATATGCACATAGTAATCAGCTATTAAAATATTTGACTATCGCTTAAAGCCTACCAATTCTCCTTGCATCTACAAGAAAATTAGCAATAAGATTAACATCTCGATATCTCGATTAACATGAAGCATATGGAGAATGAGCGTTTGTAAAATTAGTTTGCACAAGAGTAGAGAAAGTCATGTGAGTGTAACACATCAGATTTTTAAAGATGTATTAAAAAGATAAGTATGTTGCTACAGTGATAAAAGATACACCAGATTAAAGAGGAACTTCCAGTTAAGGGAATCTGTGAAAATTGGTCAAAAACTGACAAAAATCCCAAATTTGGTTTTTTGTCTTAAGAAGTAATACAGACTTCGTACTTCAGTAGGTTTGTTTTGGTCTAGCGCCACTACAAAAAGCGTCACGTGACGATTTAAATAACCCTACATATGTGCCATAGCTGCCACGCCCAAGCCAAGTAATATTAGATTTGGCATGACAAATCTAATATTACTTGTGATATTACTAATACTGTATTCAAATTTGGCACTGTTTCGTTGTTTGTGTGTGACAGACAACTGACTATCACATTACATATGTTGCGCGTTTTATCCCAATACTTGGTATTGTTTTTGTTAATGAGTGAGTTTGGAGCTTCTAAGATTAATGTGATAGTGTTTCTCTCGTGTGAAGAAAGCTTATTATATATACAAAAGTAAATGTAGCTTATATATTTTATAGTATTCAGAAAATAAAGCCAAACTTATAAAATACATTCACGTTTTTCTGCGTATAGTGTAGCTAGGTTAGGCTACTTGAGGGGCTAGGTTTTCATTTAATTGTTATGTAATTATATAACAACATATATTGGGTGAAAGATAACAAATAAGGGTAAAAAAACCAAGAGAAGTCTATTGGGCAAAATGAAGGTAAGAGCCGCTTATGAAGCTGGTGAAGTTTAGCTAGAAAGTAGATCGTAAAGCCGGCAAAATATGTTGATATATACACTACGCGATCGAAATATCCGGACATCTGGCTGAAAATTATGTACATGTTCCTGGCGCCCTCCATCGGTAATGCTGGAAGTCAATATGGTGTTGATCCACCCTTAACCTTGATAACGGCGTTCACTCTCGCAGGCATACTTTAATCAGGTGCTGGAAGATTTCTTGGGGAATGACACCCCATTCTTCACGGAGTACGGAACTGAGGAGAGGTATCAATGTAGGTCGGCGAGGCCTGGCACGAAGTCGGCGTTCCAAAACATCCCAAAGGTGTTCTATAGGATTAAAGTCAGGACTCTGTGCAGGCCAGTCCATTAAAGGGATGTTATTGTCGTGTAAACACTCCGCCACAGCCCGTGCAGTATGAACAGGTGCTCGATCGTGTTGAAAGATGCAATCGCCATCCCCGAATTGCTCTTCAACAGTGGGAAGCAAGAAGGTACTTAAAATATCAATGTAGGTCTACGCTGTGATCGTGCCACGCAAAACAATAAGGGGTGCAATCCCCCTCCAGGAAAATCACGACCACACCACCACTTCCGAATTTCAATATAAGCACTACACGCGCTGGCAGATGACGTTCACCGGGCATTCGCCATACCCACACCCTGCCATCGGAACGCCATATTGTATACCGTGATTTGTCACTCCACACAACGTTTTGCCACTGTTCAATCGTGTAATGTTGACGCTCCTTACACCAAGCGAGGCGTCGTTTGGCATTTTCCTGCGTGATGTGTGGCTTATGTGCAGCCGCTCGACCATGAAATCCAAGATTTCTCACCTCACGCCTAACTGTCATAGTACTTGGAGTGGATCCTGATGTAGTTTGGAATTCCTGTGTGATGGTCTGGATAGATGTCTGCCTATTACGCTTTACAATCCTCTTCGAATGTCGGTGGTCTCTGTCAGGCGACAGGCGAGGTCGGCCTTTACGCTTTTGTGCTGTACGTACATGTTCCTTCACGTTTCCACTTCACTATCACATCGGAAACAGTGGACCTAGGGATGTTTAGGAGTGTGGAAATCTCGCGTACAGACTTCTGACACAAGTGACACCCAATCACCTGACCACGTTCGAAGTCCGTGAGTTCCACGGAGCGTCCCATTCTGCTGTTTCACGATGTCTAATGACTACTGAGGTCGCGGATAATAAGTACCAGGCAGTATGTGGCAGCACAATGCACCTAAGATGAAAAACATGTTTGTGGAGTGTCCGGATACTTTTGAGCACAGTGTATTTAACCTGAATTTTCTGTTTCCATATTTTATACATTTTCCTAAATTAAGAATGTCCCACACAATGCAATTTTCTATTAACTTGAATGATATTTAAAACACAGTTTTTAAGTTTTAACGGCAAATTAAGTGTACCTATTTTACATTTGTTAGGTTTTTGTTACTTGGACTGAAGAAGTTTAATTCTTATTTTTAAAAATATCTTTAAAGATAATTATCTTTTCTCTTCATTAATATGATGAACACAACAAGTTCACATGGGTAAAAGTCTTTAATAGATTAAAGTTAGTGCAAATACTTGTCACATACATTAATTTTTAAAAGTACTACGTATTGGGCGTTTTAGTATTCGCTTGCAATTGACTTATAAAAAATAATTTTGCATAAAGTATTAAAAAGCTGAAACTTGGCATTATTCTATTCTTGATCATAACAAATAAGTACTATAAATTTGAAATACATTCAAAAAAACTTTAAATTTTTCAATTTTCACAGATTTGTTCCCTTAATAAGGGTGCATAAAACACTAAAATGTAATTTTTAACAATTGTCACATTTAGCCTCCCCTTAAATAATGGAATCAGGGTAACCCACCGTCCTAGGTTAATGCAATTGAAACGAATAGATGTGCGTTGTTATTAAATGATAAAGAACTCGAACACTTCTCCAATCACGCTTCTGAAGTAAGCCAATTCATTTTATCATCTTGTCCATTTATTAACATGTAGTGGTTGCCTAATCTATACAGTGCGAGGATTATGAATTCAAAGTTTCGATTTAAATTGTTTGATAGTAGCTGCCTTACCCAACGTTGAACAAAAAATTAATTTAAAGTGCGCTTTATTTATGGACGCCCTTTGACTACTGTGGTTCTTGGCGTCGCGTTCTATAATGGGCGTGAAAGATCGACAAGTTTGCTCAGAGGCCACTTTATTAGGCTTGATGTTCTTTACTTGCCGTAATCTGCGACACGGGTTCGCCGGGTTTACTTCCCCTCCGAAGGAAGCCATACTAAAGATTTGTACGCCCAAAAAAATTCATCGCTCTCCGCCGGGTTTAAATCCGCAACCTCGTGATCTAGAGGCTAGCATGGTAACCACTACACCACAGAGGACGGTTAACTTCTTAAGCTGGAATGGCAATTAAATTTATTTACGTCCCCCGTTCTTTATGAAATTAGTATATAACATTCTAGAGGATTTTTGCGGTGACATTTCCCCTTTATCCCTTATAATTGAAATTTCCTACAGCTCCGGCTATCTCTAATAACGGACGAAAAATCCTGATATTCACGCTAAAGGATGTGAAATATCCAAAGTCTTTCAGGTTTTGGAAATGCTGCACATCCTATAAAAACCCTTTGGCGGTGAAAGAATCCAATAGGTAAAATTTTAAAGCTTATCACCTTTTCTTTGGTTCCATAGTTATTTAATAATATAAAAGATACATAGTTTTCACATAATACACTAAACATACACAACGAAAAAAGGTAATTTGAAGATTTCCCACTCCCAGGCCACCAATTTAACGTTTTTGTAAAAGACATAGCCTGTTACCATTGAGAACAAATAGTCTCGGTTATTAATATAAAATATGGGTTCACTGATTTCTAGTGTTATCAATTTTCTCTCTTTATGTAAGTATTTATATGTCCTGCTGACGACTTGATTACAACATAAGTACAAAGGAAATAAGGTAAAAACTTTCTTAAATGAGCGTTATTTGAAAGATTTGGTATCCAGAAACTTCAGCCATTCATCTACAGAATTAGAAGAAAGGCTATTCAGAGGTTTGGACACTGCTTCATTACGCACACATCTACAATATATGTTAAATAGGTGTTAAAGAAAGGAATATAATATACGAGTCGTAACTTTATAAACAGAATTGACTGTCGGTTTTAAACTTCTGTCTTCTGTTTGCTTAGGAGTTAGATATTGGCGATGTGTATATTGTTTGGGATAAAGTGTAACCGACTTTTGTTCTTTTAGGGATTCGTTTTGGAGTACAGCAACTATTTTCTAGCCCATGACATTCTCAACGAAGGCTCTGTGAATCCCTTTTAGTAATTTATGAACTAAAATTGTGTGTTTTATAACCCATTTCCATCAGAAAAAAGTGTTTTTCAATGGAAAAAATCTGATGTGTTACACTCACATGACTTTCTCTACTCTTGTACACACTATTTTTACAAACGCTTATTCTCCATCTACTTCATTTTAAATGAGATAAACATTAGCAGAGTCTATCTTATTGCTAATTTTCTTGTAGATGTAAGGGGAATATATAGTTACAAGGGCAATATAGAAATACAGTAGCCTTTAAGCACATACATATCTCTTAATAGCTGGTTGCTAGGTGCAGCACCATTCCCTTTGCCACATATTAATACTCTTTGCATATACAAGACAAAAAAAATCTGATGTGTTACACTCACATGACTTTCTCTACTCTTGTACAATCTAATTTTACAAACGCCTATTCTCCATATGCTTCATGTTAATCGAGATATCGAGATGTCAATCTTATTGGTAATTTTCTTGTAGATGCAAGGGGAATATGGTAGCTTTTAAGCGATAGTCAAATATTTTAACGCTGGTTGCTATGTGGCGCATTTCATTCTCTTTGCATGTCCAGGACATAAAAAAAATGAATAACGAATTTGAGAAAAAGTATAAGTATTGAAAAATTTAAGAAAATCACAAGCAATATCTCGAAAACGGTTCACTCAACAAAAAAATGTATATGACATAAATTGTGTATTTTAACGTGATCTACATTTTTTGTGAAGTAAAATTCTGTCTATCTCTTACGGTTTACCAGTTATGCAAAAGTCGTTCACAATAAAGAATACTTTTGGAGACATTCCCAGAAAATTCGAGATATACATTTCATTTCTCATGACATTATCTTAAACATATGATATTTTCATCAAAATCGTTAGAGCCATTTTTGAGAAAATTAAAATTTTCGAAAAATGTTCCATGTAAAGGGTAGTCTGGGGTGGGGGGATTTTCTTGAAAACCTTCGTGTCGCATCTCTGGAAGATACTGAACCTAAATACCAAGTTTGGTGTTTATCCGACTGTTCGTTTTTGAGTTATGCTGTTCACAGACACACAGACACACACACAGACACACACACACACAGACACACACACAGACACACACAGGGACATGTTTCCAAAAATGCTTTTTTTGGATTCAGTGGGTCTCAAAACATGTATTTCCAGTGAAATCTCGGTATCGAATTTTTGGGTGGAATGCAATACTTCCCCTACTTACTATACGTAGTAGAGAAAGTAAAAAATGAATAACGAATTTGAGAAAAAGTATAAGTATTGGAAAATTTAAGGGAATAACAAGCAATAGCTCGCAAACGGTTCACTCAACAAAAGAAATGTATATGACAAATTGTGTATTTTAACGCGATCTACATTTTTTGTGTAGTAAAATTCTGTCTATCTCTTATGGTTTACCAGTTATGAAAATGTCGTTCATAATGAATACTTTTGGAGACATTCCCAGAAAATTCGAGATATACATTTTATTTGTCATGACAATATCTTAAACATATGATATTTTAATCAAAATCGTTAGAGCCGTTTTTGAGAAAATTAAAATTTTCTAAAAATGTTCCATGTAAAGGGTAGTCTGGGATGGGGGGATTTTCTTGAAAACCTTCGTGTCGCATCTCTGGAAGATACTGAACCCAAATACCAAGTTTGGTGTTTATCCGACCCTTCGTTTTTGAGTTATGCTGTTCACAGACACACAGACAGACACACAGACAGACACACACACGGACATGTTTCCAAAAATGCTTTTTCTGGATTCAGTGAGTCTCAAAACATGTATTTCCGGTGAAATCTCGGTATCGAAATTTTGGGTGGAATACAATACTTCCCCTACTTACTATACGTAGTAGAGAAAGTAAAAAGTATTATTAAAATCAGTTAAGTGATTTTTGAGCCTATCCTACATACACTCATACATTAAATTGTCCTCTCTTTATAATTATAGATTAAACGTGACTATATCACAAGGTGCAGAGAGCACTATTTGGTAATTAGCAGTATTTGCTTGAGCGGAATCTTACTGTGGTAAGACACGGAAATATAAAAACGGTGGCCATGCCGATCCATGATATTCTATTGCAAAAACACTGCTTACTGTTTTCAACCTAGAGCTCTCATGCTTGGCATTTTCTCCTTTTCTTGTAACAGGGTGTTTATTTTATCAAAACACCCATTGATCCCCTGCTGGCCAGAACGCTGCAAATGTTCAGTCAAGGCGAATTCAGCTGCCAAGATAATTTCCCGGATCACTACATTGACAAAGCCTATGACCGTCCGTCTTTCATGCCACGTGTAGCTTTTTATCTCTTTCCTTTGAGGAAGAGCAAACAATATAATTCAGGCATTCCATTCCCTTAAGGCTTACACTAGGTTTATGCTTCTTTTGGCTATCAAAAAGAAAGGGATTTCAGCCCTGGGACGAGAAAAACCGCGAGGGACAGCTGGTGATTCCTCAAAAGGATCTTGTGGGCTATTTTGAAAGGTGGAAGAACTATGGGCTAAACATTAGACAATAAAAATCTTCAAATCCAACCTCAGTCAAAATAGATTACAACTCAGATCTCAATGCTTGCATCATACTGACAATCTTGGGGTACTGAAAAGCGTGATCAGCATATAGCGTAATACTCGGGCATTGAAGCTGGATTTCAAATTGTCTACAGTCATGGAAGAGGAAGGCAGCATTGTGAACGATGGGAGGCGTACCATGAAATTAAAGATAAAGAGGTGCGATATAGTGTGACGATGCCTCCTACACTACAAGTTCCATTAGAAGAAAGTATAAATTAAACACATATCAGCTTTTAAGTCAGAAAATAGACTAACAAAAGCCTATGATGGGTAACTTGCAGCCATGAAAATGTTTGCATATCGTATCTCCTTCAAATAATATTTTCATTGGAAAAAAGCAATAAACATCAATGGACCTCATTCAATCTGCAGAACTACTTTGAGCAGATAATAGTGTAATAGACAAGACGAAGCCACTTCAAGTGGGACATCTTGAGCTTACTCCAAATCTTTTTGCATCCACATTTAAACTACTCTAGTCCCGGAGTCTTATTACCGGAGGTATACGGTATACAACAAAGGGAGACACCTCGTGCACTATGAAATACCTGTTGCGACTACCACCCTCCAGGAGGAAGGGCTGAATTGAAGCAACCACAAGAGGCTATAGGCCTCAGGCAGACGGCCGCAAAGATGCGCGGAAACAGTTCCTGGTTCGAAGATCCGCCCCACTACTGGAAAAGCCCAGAGATAGCGAATCAAGCAGCCCTCTAGAGTCCAAAGAAAATACTCTTCTCTTGAAGTAAACATCCACTATCTTGTAAACAACTGACAGCGGCATGGATACATACTGCCGTAACGTGGCTCCAGGAACTACGGCATGTCCACGTAGATTGCCCCGGTAATAGGGTTGCGCTGTTGCTTTCGTTTGGTTATTTTGGTTATAAACATTAACCTGGTTTAAAACTGTTTAATATGCAGTTCAAATGGCTCAGCTGGTTGAATTGTGATATCAAGGAATGGATAGAACAAAAACATGGAAGGATGCAATTTTATGCGCGAGGCTCTTTTATTAGACCAGCATATCAGGTGCACAGTAATATTTTGAATTGATTGAAAAGTTACAATTTCCTTGTGCCAAAAAGGGATTATTAATGAAATTTTAAACATAGTGGTAATATTTGGTTGCACTGGCAACTTCATTTTGTAGAAAAACATAATAAACACATAATTGTCTTCGGATCACATTGTCATCATGAATGTGATCGTAATTTCATTTCCAGGACAAAAACAGTTGATTCCTGTTTACAAAGTTTAGATACCTTATGTTGATTTGTCATGCGATGAAAAGTTGTGTCTGGGGTGTTTGTATACTTCTACGACATCATATCCAAGGTTTCAATGCATTGAAATGAGTTGTTTTTGTTTTTACCTTAATGCGAGTTCTGCCGTGGGCGAAGCTATTGCGCTCACTGGCTGCCGACGACGTGGTATGTTCAAAATTCGTGAAACCACAGGATAAAACGGTTCTTATTACTGGACTTCGGATATTTAGGTTTTTCCTTTGCTTTCCTGTACAGACTATTGAGCCTAACATAGATAATTAGTAATTACACATATAATTGACCTTAAAAGGTATTAACCATCTTTCAACAAATGCCTATTTCTGCCTTTTGGTGCCTTAAATGCCTTTTCTTAAAATTCCGATGGATTTATTCACTACACTGTTGAATTTAATAAATAATTATTTAATCAACAAACCTTTCATTGACTGGATATTTATTTGATTTCTGTTTGATAAAACGTGGCGTGGTGCCGTTTTTAAAAGGCTTATTAAAACAATAAATAAAACAACAATTAGTCAAATCTTAAGGTGCCGCATACGAAATCGGAACTTCGGCAATAGAATAATAACAATTGGCCCAAGTCTGGTTCTCAGAAACAGTTATTTGAAAATAAAGCAAAGTGTCGGTTTGTGTTTATAA
This sequence comes from Deroplatys truncata, assembly GCA_030765065.1. Classification (NCBI taxonomy): domain Eukaryota; kingdom Metazoa; phylum Arthropoda; class Insecta; order Mantodea; family Mantidae; genus Deroplatys; species Deroplatys truncata. The sequence continues at coordinate 46,344,217 of CM060976.1, read as the reverse complement.
TATAACTATATTAAAGTCTTTGGTTGCTGTGATAATGTTTCTGCTAATGCTACAAAATATCTACGAACAAATCTACCAAAAGTGCATTAATAAGAACATGGATTTCGGATTTCCAATCTTATTCAACAAATGGGAAAATAATCTTGTCAGGTCTGCAATAAAGAGGTAAGCTTTTTGCTGTATTTTCTGTCTTTTTTATATTATTCACATGAGACCATGTACTTTAACTACCGCGATTAATTGTACCGTATGACTTTTTCTTCTATCTGAAAATAATCTCAAATTTGTTTGATGCATTTAGTTAAGTCCAATATTGAGGTCTAACAGTACAACAGATCAAGACAATACTAATTTTGTAAAAAACAATTTTTTTAAGTTATACTAATTTTTATGTAAATTACATTGGTTATTCATTTAAAATTTTAATTATTTTAACAAAATATGATTTACCGACATTAAAGTATATTTATAAATATACTCTTCTATTTAAGGTTTCTGCCGAAAAAAGAAGTCACTTGGTATAACACGAGAAAACTTCAATGCATCAAGCAAATTCTAAAAAGAAAGATTCTCAGAAGCAAACTTCACTTACACAGCCCATGCCCTCAAAAATAAATTCCCAGTTCTATTTTGATATTGTAAAGCATTCGCTGTAGCAAACATTCCTTAGAATGTAGTTGAAAATACAACAATAAAGTCATTTTTAGAAAAGTATTGTAGAGAAAGAATACCCTCCGAATCGACACTTAAAAAATGATCTTGAGATGGGTATGAACACAGCTGAATGAAATAAGGTCAGAAATAGGAGATTCCTACATCTGGATTTCCGTAGATGAAACCACAGATGCCCTGGGGCGAAGTATATCAAATTTAATTTGGGAAATTAAATGAAGAAAATTATGGAAACTCACATTTTATTTGTTCGAAGGTGTTGGAGAAAACTAATGCTCAATCAGTTACCTACCTCGTAAACTCCGGACTAAAAGTACTGTATCCGAATGGTATAAAGGATGAAGGGTGTTTGTTGTTACTGTACACTGATGCAGCACCATATATGATAGCAACTGGGAAACTTTTGAAGGTATATTTTCAGCATTTAACACACGTTACTTGTCTGGCTCTTATCTATCCTACTGCATTTAGGTGTGTTTTGAAATAAAAGATCAATCACTGTGTTTTGCATGGCATGATGCATAAAATTTGTTTATTTATTGTGCCTATTAAAGACCTATTTCTCTACTTTTTAAGAGCCTAAAATCACATTTTCAGGACCTAAACATCCGAAGTCCATTTATTACATTCGCCGCTTCACCATGTGGCTGGAGAGATGCGTTGAGCAGCAGACCAAATACTCTCGTTTGAAAGCCTGCACGTGCTCTAAATTCCGTTAGATTAGCCACAAGTCCGGTGTCAAGTTTAAACAAATCACAGAATGTTTTGATGTACACTAATGGTTCACGCTCCTCATCAACATTAAGAACCGCTCCTTTGAATCAGGGATCTCAAGGTTTGCTGCAGTATTCACTGCCTTGCACGTGAACACTTTCCTATCAGCCACGACAGTTTTAATAGCTAATTGCTCTTTGGCTGAAATTAATTTCATTCCTTCAACACTGAATCTATACGTGTGAAAAGTTCATAAAACAGCTCATGCACGTCTGAGAAAAGTAGCGTTGTCCCCTTCCACTTTAATGATACTTCAGACTTAAGTTTCAGTAGACACAAAGCTTCTCCTAACGTCTGCCAAGTCTCATCCGCCAGTAAGGAGCTATTAACAGTTTTGTCCATTCGAACGCTGGGGCTAACGATAGCCTCCAGTAGAGCAAGCTATGGAAGCATATCACTACAGCAGACCACCACGTTGGAAATGGGAGTTTTAGTGTGACAGAAGAATTATCATATATATTCTTTCCTCTTAGTCCCAGTATTGCGTTTGGAACGTGACTGTACTTAAAAATACTTAATTATTTTCTTGCTTAGATGATGTATTTCTTGAAGCACTTCTAAAGCTAGTGCATCCTTAATCAGTAGATTTATATTCTGGGTGGCACAGCCTATACTGACTCTGTGGATACGTCGTCCTCCGTGGTCTAGGGGTACCATGTTAGCCTCTAGTGTCCGAGGTCGAAGGATCAAACCCGATGGAGGGCGATGGATTTTTGCGGGCCTAAAAGTCCTTAGCATGGCTTCCTTCGGAAGGGAAGTACAGCCGGTAGTCTCGTGTCCTACATTTATGGCACGTTAAAGAACTTTAAGCCTGATAAAGAGACCTCTGAGCAAACGTTTCGGTCTTTCAAGCCCAATATAAAATGGGACGCTAAAAACCATAGTTGTTAAACAGCGTTCATAAATACAACTAAATTTAATTTTATTTTATTTGTGAATATTTGTCGAGTAGTATTTTTTTCTGTAGCAAGCATACTTCGGCATTGTCTGTAATAACAGAGAAGAATTTTTCATTACCAATGTTGTCGGTAACGACGATAATACTGAACGGTTTACCGATGCTCTCCAGTTCAATGCTCTTATAATATATAGGATCTGGTATGGTGATGATTAAATTTACCACACTGCTGCCTGAAATCTCTGTCCAACCGTCCGAAATTAGGGCAAGAGAATTTGACTTATTAATCATCTGCAGAACCACTACTTGCACCAGTTGGATTTCAGTATCCAGCAAACGTCTCCCAAGAGGATAATGTGCAGGTGACTTATAACTAGAACGGGGCTTCAGAAACACATCTCGCTAGTATTTTCCTTCTAAAATAGAGGTGCATAAATAGTCCTGGCAGTACTTTCGTACCCTTTATCATCGGCTACCGTACTTAAAGAGAAAGAAGTTGGCGGCACTTCTGGAAGGTTGCGTGATTCACTACATAATGCAGCGGACGTGGATCTTGATGTCGAAGGTGTAGGACTAATACTTCCTAATGCAACTTGTGATGGATAATGCTTCTGTACAACATTATTCTGCGAAGAAGCCATACGTTTTATAGACTGTGGACATAAATTACGCACAATGAGATGATTACGCAGTCTTGATGCTAATGCAAAACGATACGTCTTCTCGCAATATTTCCAATATGCTTCTCTTTTTACGTCGACATTTCGTATTTCGCACCAAACCCACACACCGTCACCGTTCGTGTTCAACCCGATGCGAGCTTTATATACACATGCAATGATATTCCAGAATGTTCAGCTCGACGTTTCTGCGCATATGCGTAACGATTTGTTGCTTACCATCCACCTTCATGAACAGTAACTGGTAGTTATGTATCTCTCAAGAGTTCATCACTAGTGCGGGTTGCAGCATTTTTATACAACCAAAGAAACAATTAAAAAAACGCTTACAACCTCACTTAATGCAATAAATCCGTTTAGAACGCTCTCATTACATCCCTACCCGCTAATTGCTCTTGCACACTGACATGCGTGTAGGACAAGGTAGAATCAGAAGACTGAAACATCCAATGCCATTGCATTTGACTTGGGCCACGAATCTCCTGTTACCGTCCTGTTGCTCTAACCACTGAGCTACCATGGCAAAATGCCGGTAGGACATAAATTTTCCAATGACTCGCATTTTTTCCGGTAAACCACAAGGAGATCTCTAATTGTTTTGAGATTGTTCAATGCTTAGCAATTATTTTAAAATCTGTCGATTTTCAGTTGTTTCTTGCTATACCATGGATAGAGTAGGTATGGAATTTTAAGACCTATCGGTATTCACTTTGTGCGGTGCCTTCTTTTACGGCAAGGTCACAACCGCCTTATATGCGTATCGGCCGAGATAACAGTGGCCTCGGGATTATGCCACTGCGCAGAAGCTGAGCATGATGTGTCAAGGGTGCGTTTATCAGCTGTGAGCTGTCTAATCGTTGCTTTGTCTTCGTGTTATGAAGTGTTTCAACAATACGTCTGCTGTGCGTGATTTCCTTAGGAATGTTATACTCTTATTAGTCCATAGAAATGCTTCCAACAAATTCACGCTTGAACAGCGTGTTTTTGTGTACAATACATACGTGAAAACTGAATCATGTAGACAAGTGTGTAGACTATTTCAGCAGCATTTTCCTGGTTATCCAATTCCAGGGAGAGACGCTGAGATGTTCAATAAATTTAAAACAACCAGATCAGTAAACGCTAAAAAATAAAGTTTATAGGAACAATCCCCACAACTTAAGGGTAATATAAAATCAGAGATTATGAACATCACGCAAGAACAACTTATGCGTGTGAATGGTAATTTCACGCGACAATGTCAATATTGTCTTCGCGCAGATGGACACCAGTTTCAACAGCACGTATAACACGGTTAGTACTCATTATATGTGTGTTACTAACACTCTTAAGTAACACGGGAGTTACGGAACGGAATGTGGTAGACTGTGTGCAGAGCACGCATTCGTGGGTTCCGCGGCCCTGGCATAAAACGAAGGTACTGTATGTATAACGAGATGTGTAATGCAGTTATTTTCATAAAAGTTTATCCATATTAAAATGAGGTAGATAGGAAAATAAAGTTTAGTAATGATCATTTATATACCCACTAATAAGCGACAGAATAGAGAAAACCATGTGAATGTAACACATCAGATTCTTTAATTGTGTTTAATGCTCGGTCTTACTGCATGAGGCGCCACAGGCGGTGGACACTGATGATACACGAGATGTGATTATAATTGGGAAAGTAAATTTCGGAAGGAATCTTTCCAGGTCCAGTTTAAGGTACCTCCCCGGTATTTGCCAGTTATGAAGACATAAAAAGCTGGAGAAAGCCTAGGTCAGTCGGTCCTGGGGGGTCGCTCTGCTTTATGAAATGATTCTCCAAGCTTATTTTTTACGATGTTATTTAACTGTGTTTACGTGCAACAAAGAGGTACGCCGTAAGTACTACTTGAACTAATAATCCATTAAATATCGTGGTATACAAAAGTCGTGTCTGTATCGGTACACTACACAAGAATAGACGCAGAAGATTCTATGTCAACAGACGTTTCCAGGATAAGGTTTATCTCTGAGTAATCGCATGCACCGGCTACCAGACTGGAGGTATCCTATTACCACAGTTATAGAGAGGATTGCAAAACAACATTCCATAGAGACAATCTCCTTGTTGATGTTCGAGGGTGGTGCTCTGTCATTGTCAGATGATGCAAGTTCTGATATCTCCTGTTACAAGATCATAGCGTCTAATCCCCGCTATGAATAATTGTGAGCAGAACAGGTTTGTGGTGAGAGAGAGAGAGAGAGAGAGAGAGAGAGAGAGAGAGAGAAGGGTAGCTGGTAGCAATATATTATTCCACAATAAAGAGGATAGTTTCTTCTCTGGTATTCAACAGTGTGCAACAAGAAAAGAAAACTGTATGGCAGTAATGGAACTTTCTTAACAATTGTTATTGCATTGCCTTCTTTACACATATTTTTTCTCTCAATTTCATTGTAATATCTGTGTTAAATAGTCTGTGTATTTGCAGAAGGCTGATAAAGCACTCTTTTTTCATTATACCAAACCCTTCAACACTAGCAATTAATACATAACAAACAATGATAATTTATTTAAAATAACATTGCTTCAATTTGGGAAAGTCTACCCTTATCAAAATGTCAATAAATGCCACAAAAATATTTAAAGAAAGCAGCTTCCAGTAATGACAACTGAATCGATTACTTTGAAACGGTTTAATCGCAAAATAAACATTTTTCGGCAACTTAAAATAATGTTCAAGGCTAACAATTAAAGAGTACATACATTAAACTGTGATGAGAAACATTGTAGTCAACTGATAAATACCTGTCTAGGAGTTTTTTGAAAAAAAAATGACGTTTTAAACAGCTTAACTTTATAATCTTACATACATGACTTAGACACCTCAAAATAAGCACCTGACTTGCATACCTTCTTAATCTATGCTAGTTTCACCATAACAGTTTCAAATAATACATTCAACATGAAAAAATAAATATTTTAACTGCAATGAATTCCAACAATTATACTAATACACTTTCTGTTCAACCAGATTAATGTGGTTCATTTGCATTGGGATGTTCCAACCTTTCGATAGTTTTCCATTGAACAATGTCTCTATAGAATGTTATATATTCATCAGGAACATACCTACTGTAGGAGCTTGCTGATGCCTTCCGTCTTCTTTGTGTTGAAGAAAATGCATTGATGGCCACTGGGTGTTCATCGCTGTAGGAGTTTTCACTTGGCAGCAAACGAGGTATTTACTGTTTTTCCATCGATGAAGTCCCAAGTTTTTAGAACGCCTGGAGTTGAGCTGTCATACTCAAACGTATAATAGTTGCAGATTTGAAATGATTTTCTTTCTTTTGGAACTCCTTTTGTATATGATTCTATAGAGAGAGGCATTTTTGTAGAACTTAAGCCACCACTTTCTGTAATCTACGGAAATGTTCGAAGTCTATAAACTTGAAGTAAATTTGCAGAGTGAACTGACATTAGCAACAAGACCGTAAATTCTAGGCTTGCAACTAATTTTCCTTTTATTACTGCAAAATCCCAGTCACTTGGTAGGAAAAAGTGACCCCTGATTGGAACGTAATGATATATTTAGTTAAATCTCTTCAACGAAGTCAATGTCAGTAAAAAGACACTGGAACACTGGTTTTTATATATTCATTCAACAAAGAACATACTTCATTTGAACCCTTTTGTCCAATGCCTTGATGACACAAATGAAAATTTCATTTTCTGATCATGAATTCCATAAAGGAAAACCCATAGCTGCCTTTAGTAAAACACCACCTATATTGGTATTTGAGGTAATTGGATGTTTTGTAAAAAGTCTATTGAAATACCCATTATATGTTCTGCATTTTGACATTTCTTCATTTATCTCACTAAGCTTATTATAAAACTTCTTGTACCTTCCAGTATACACCATCAGTACTTCAGCTGCTGCTTTCTATGCATTGTCATTAAGGGTGGGTGTTACTTCTCAGTTTTGTTTTCCACTGCTCGCACTTACTGCAGACATCTACCTGCGGCCTACCAAATCTCAGGGAATAGTCCTAATAGAACCAATATGACACTCTTGATTCTGGATACTGTCGTTTTAAAATTGTATGCATGATCTTTACATTTATGTCAGCATTCATGTATTTGATTGGCCGAGCTTCACCTCAAATGATGCTATATGCTGGCAACTTGTTCACATACTTCTGAGGTATAATGTAGTTCTACTGTTCACATGTATTCCTCTTTCTCATTAGGCGACTTTCCAGCTTTCAATAGTGATACATATTAGTCTTTACATTCTTTTGATGTTGCATCGTGAATACTAAGAAAAGCTTTTTACACACTATGAATTTTTTACCACATTTCTCGGCACAATAAATTACTGAATATGTTCTTAATGTTGACTCCTCTCCTTTCCTTGGTCTAAGTGTTTTAACTGGAACTAGGTGAATCCTATCTTGAAGATAAACATCTTTAAGATCTTTACTTCCAAAATTGTTCATTTCAGTGAGAATTTCTATACAAGCTACCTCATTGAATATTACAAGAGCATTTACGGCGGCATCCACACTGACAATTTGAACTTCTAGCATGAACTGGTTTAACTGAATAGGAGATGCATAATTCACCTTGAAGCTTAGCACTTTTAATTTTAAACTGTTTATATGGCTCTACTCTTCGTACCCACTCTTTCTTTTCATAGGCAAATCATTAGATACATTTGAACATACAGTATCACTCTCACCTGAAGACATTGTTTTAATATAATTTTAAGCCGCAATTGGAACTGAACACTGAAAATAACAAACTCACAGCAATAAACATGCAACTGTTCTTGGTTACCATGTGATTCACAGTTAGTGTAACTCACACCAGAGATGATAAATTTGCTTTTATTTTGAAAAGGAAACAAGTCAATGAGTTTAACTATTTCAAAATAAGCATAAACTTTACTAGTGATAAAATGGATAGAGAGTGCCTCGACCTATATTCTTTTCACACAAAAAATCTGTGTTTATGAATGTATATCACATTAAAATATATAACTCAATTTCGCCCATTTGGCAACTTAACCCCCCTTCAAAATAAGTGAAACTTTTTATTAAAATTATTATTAAAATAATTATTCTTATTAATATTAAAATAAAATAATTGTTATTCCTACAACAAATGTTCAATATTAAGACTAAAGTCGAGAGTACAAATTGCAGAGGATAAATACATGGAATTGAACTCACAGTGGATAAATAGCAACAACAACAAATATACATTTTCCCTGATACACAATTGCCTAAAATGTAAAGTATTCTTCCACGATTTTATATTGACACAATTTGTTTCTGATCACGGTAAATTCGGCACATACTTCCAACAATTTCATATTATCATAGGAAAGAATCAACCGTCCTTGTGGAAAGGAAGAAACTGTTTAAAACTTCATTTAAACAACTGTCATATAGAATTTATAAAACAATTGCATAAAAGCCATAGGAGAAGATGTTACAAGTATTTTGTAAGCTTTATTCACCTCATCAATCGAACATTAAAAAATGTAATTAATGATACTATTTTAATCTTTTTTAAATTATAAAATTACAACCTAAATATACAAGTTGTTAAGTAGAGTTTATTCTGTGGAATAAATAAAAATGTTTAAAGTATATTACATGTTTTGATAATATCTTAATATTTTTCTCCACTAAGTCTCTGTCTAAAACTTATGTCTTCCTAGGCACAACAAATTTCAAATGAATGGGTTTTACAGCTAAATAAATATTTGTCATATCACAGTCCCAAACTCGTGATCAATGGAAACTAAAACGCAGTCCTAAACAAAGGTAGGAAGAAGTGTACAAGTTTTGATGATAATCGATTAACAATCAGCTAATTTATTCTCCCTATCATCTCATAGTTACCGAGGAAAATGTGGAAGGTACTGAGCAGACTCTCAGGGAATGTGATGTTAGGTAATAATATAATATTTTCACCAACACAGTTTTGAAATATAAGATGATTTGTTTGATTTTTATTTAAAAAATCGTAACACACAAATGCAAATGAAAATAACGTACATTGGTTTACTATTTAGTTACATCCATGTGCTTAAGCCTTTCTATAGCTTCTAAATGTCATACGAGAAACAATGTTTTATCTCAATGTCATTTTGGGGATGTTATGTTCCGACAAACACCTCCAAAGCAGCTTCTTTCAAGGGGAGAGAAAAACATTTTTTGCGTATTTTAATAAAATTTTAAAACGAATATTTCACAATTCTACAATAAATTCAATGCTACAGGGACTACACATTTGTATTAACTTTACGTTCTACTTGTTGCCTTCTGAATATCAAACTGACAGAGATTCTTTATTTAAACTTGTTTTACAGATATAAAATATCTCTGATTGAATTAATGTTCCCAATTAGCTCTTCAATAATATAAAACGGTTAAGAAACTCTGCCTAATAATAATAATAATAAAATAATAATAATAAAATAATAATAATAATAATAATAATAATAATAATAATAATTGATGGCCACGTTTAAGGTAAGTATGAAATATCAATCACATAAGAGCAGTACTCGATTTATAAAATTCAAAATAAGAAGTTTAATGCTGTTCCATGCAGAGAAGAGAAGAGAATAGGAGAGCCTGAACATCTGGAAGAAGACACGATGGCAGTAACTAAAGGATGGTAACATAATAAAATAATTGGGGTTTTTGTAATAATCACAACCACTGGAGGGGACACGAGGTTTAATCATCCCGTTTCTGTTCTTTGCTTTGCCTATGGACCAAGCAGCTTCTATTCTATTAGCACAGTGTCGCCGTAAAGTCCGACCATCCTCATCATACGAAGTTAGAGATAGAAAGGAGTATCAGCAAGTGTCAAAATGGCATTCTTGCTCTAAAAGTTGGTCAAGCAGTACAAATTTGTACATATGGGGTTTAAAAATATGAATAGGAGCATTATTAATAAGACATGAGCTACAATAGCAAACACCGCCGTAGAAGCTTCCGCATTTACACAAGTAGGATTAAGATTTTTTAAATTTTGAAGTTATTCTATAGTTTTCGGCAAGTCCTGTAACTCAAGTACACACATCTGTATCCTCATTGAACATGGGGTATAATTTTGCCTATAAGGCCCAAAGAATAAACGGCAAGAGCTAGTAGTAGTCAGACGGAGGTGCCTCCAATAAGGAGCACGTAAGTCATAATGGACCTTTTGTGCTTCCGTCATGACCATGGGAGGAAGAGACAGGATATAGGGAGACCGAAAGGGCACTAGCAAGAACGGGGTCCCTAACGCCGGTTATCCCTGCCTTGGCCACCCGCAAACTGGTTATCCCGGAAATAGAAGTGAACTCCCAGGAAGGAAGGGCCTCAGTACTCCCACCAGCACCAGGGAGAATTATTTCCGGAGCGCAAGTTCCACCGTTCTGCCGCAACATACCAACCGCCGTCGTCTGTTCCTACAACCCTGAAACATATTAGAAAAAAACAGATGAAAGGAAATGTTGGGAACAGGAATCTATTGTAGAAGAGTAACCGCTTCAGCATTCGCCTACTAACCTGGAGGAAACCATGAAAAACCCCATAGTCAGAGTGGCCGGTAATTGAACCCAGGACCTCCATCATGCGAGTCTCGTACATTACCGCGGAGTTCTCACTCGGTTACGGTAAGTGTATTTTTAAAAGTTTGGAGGTACTATATGTTAGAAGATAAGGGATGGGCAGTTTCTGAAAGTGTAAGTTAACTTATGGTTTTACCAGGCCCTATAGTATTATTGTTTAATATGTTGACAAGATAGGTTAAATAGAGCAGATTTCAATAGAATGTTTTGAAAATATGGGCAGTCTTTTGATAATTGTAAGATAGTCTGTAAATTTCTTTGGGTCTTGTAGTATAAGAGTAAAAGGTTTTATCCAAATTGGCTACACAAGATGATTTGTAGATTAGGAGTTCAGAAAGGGATCGAAAATTGGGGTAGCAGAAATATTTCGAATTTTGAAATAGCGTATCTTTTTGTCACCTAAAATCGTAGTATACCAGTTTTCTCAAAATCATACAAAAATACTCTTTGATAATTAAGTTCAGCAAAATCAGAGGAAAATTTAGTGATATGAGTATGATATGCAATATAACTCATGATTTTTAAGTCACCCTGTTTACTCCATAGGGCTGAAATTCATAAAAAATCTTGCATTTTTTTAATAAAGTGCCAAAATGGATCCTCTGATATTCATATTCAACAAAACGGGACTGATATCGAGTTTCTGATTATGAAAATTCCCTAAACCTCCCCACTCAACTTTAAAACTTTTGGAAATATGTTATACACAGACTCTCACACATAAATAGATTCTCTCTTTATAATATTTAATGCAGATGAGCATAAAAAGCCAAAATTTGTACATTCACGCGATTTTCTCTACTTGCTCTTCTACAAGCTGTATTACAAAAGCTTAATATTCTAGTTCTTGTTAATCCAGATAAACTTTCAACTCACATTTACACATTTCGCTGTACAATACCAGCGATAGTCAGTTTTTTTAAGAGCGTGTCACTACGTGATGGCTTTAAAATTTCACGCTCCTTGCACGTGTAAAAACGAAGAGCGACTGTCACTTGGAAAAAAAGCTAATATTAGCATTCAAATTAATAATAAAGATCTTCGAAATGGTTAACTCTACAAGAAATATATTTGACATAAATTTTGTGCTTTAATGATATCTGAATTTGTATGTAGTAATATTTTGTCTATCTCTTACGGTTTACCACTTATACCAAAGTCATTCAGAATGAATAGGGCTTCAGGGCTATTCTCAGAAAATTCAAGATGTACATTTCATTTGTCATCAAAATATCTTAAACTTATGGTATGAAAATCGTTAGACATTTTTTGAGAAAATAAAGTATTTATAAAAACGTTCCGTGTAAACGGTAGTATAATGTTGGGGAGGAGAAACAAAATGTTCACGTGAAAGACTGACATGTCATCTTTGCCGCCCCCATTAAAGGAGAATTGCACGAATCCTCGGAAGAAGCGATGACAAAGGCCTCATCTCGCTGACTCATATAGCCGATGTTAGCGGGATGAATAGCAATAATGCTGAATAGTACAAACGGGTGACTATGAATGGTTCAGATAAACGTTGACTGCACCGTAACTATGAATCACAATAGCTCGCAACTGCAGCGGTGATATTCGTGGATATATGTGCTAACATGAAGAAATATGACCAGTCGGCGTGAGGAATACATCGTCAGAAGTAGGCCACTACTGCAACTGCGCTGTATCATGGGTTCGTCCAAGCGGGAACCGCAAACGGTGCTATTCAAATCTCCTGATGTTTTATTGCATGACAACGTGGACCTCTGATTTGAGGTATGCGACTTCATCCTGCAACGTTTGCATGCCGACCAGTCTGCACGCAGCCCTAAAACTGTGCTGGTGAACAAGGCTTTAAAGGGATAGGCTTCAGATCTGAATGGGAGATCCACTGGAAAAAATCTGATCTGTTAAGGCTGTTTCACCTAACCCGAGAACAAAAACTACAAAAGAAACGAGAACGAGAAGAAAAACAACAGTCAACATTTTGGTTCGTAATAACCCAACGAGCACGGAAATGCATGTCGATAGCAAGTGAAAGTCGATCTTGCGCATTGGGTTGGGGGATTGTTTTAAAATCTTCGTGTTAATCTTTGGAAAATATTGAACTTAGGCGACAATTTTGGTAATTATTTTACTTTTTGTTTTTGAGATAACCTTCATAGACACACATACACACACGAACTTTTTTATGGTTTTTTTAATTCAGTGGGCCTCAAAACATGTGTTACCGATGAAATCTCGACACCAAATACAGTATTATGAGTGCGCTTGGAGGAGGGCGATACTGTTTTTGCTGACAATGCGTAACGTCATCAAGCCTAGAGATCAGAGGGGAGTGAGGGGCAAGGCGATAGCGGTATGTACAGTTGCACAATGAAAACATTTGCAGGCCTAACCCTCGCTAGTAATTCCAATCGGAGCTGTGGATGTTTTCTTTACCTGACTTGTGTTTCTCTTCTCACCGAACGTATTCATATCGTGGCCGATAGGTAGGTGGTAGAGAAAGTAACAAATGTGGTATTTACACTCACAGGATTTTTTCTAACCATTACCACTTAGCACGTATCCCTTGTGTATCACACTTTCCATATAAAATACTTTCCATATGCTTTATATCATCTTGGTCGCAGTGGGGATGTTTGTCGAGAAAGAACTTAAAATTAGGCCTTACGAACTTTATAAAATAACTCCTTACACACAAAATAAGAAGAAAAAAGTCAGCTGTTTCCACCACAAGTCATCTTTTCTTTGTCATAATTTCATGTCAACAAGAAATTAAGAAACAAAAGTATAGAGAAACTCTCAGGTTTAACGTTCACAAATGGTGACTATCTAGGTTTCAACCCGCAAAAACGAACGTGAATTCGGCATTTTCTATCCTCTAAGGTAGAGCAAAAAAAGCCATAAGTTCTACGACCTGAGCCAACTCACTAGCTCTACTGGTGACTGTCAAGTTAACAAACACAATGTATGTGCATTTTCGTTTGTTTTGTTTTCAATCCTTCTATGCGGAAAATGTCCTTAATACTAATGAAACGAAATCCTCGAGTTGTGCAATGCCTTTTCATGACAAGTGATGATGATCATGACCTTTGATGATCCGGAAACATATTTTGATCCTGATATTTAAACAAAAGATTACTTTATGTTTATGTTTGAGAATTCTAAGTCATTTAAAGACAACAAGGTCCTCGGGCATGTGTTGATTTAAGTTGGATGCAATTTTGTTTAAAAAGATATTCCATAAGTTAAACGCGGGAAAGAAAGAAAGTAGTTAACGTAATTTACCATTCTATCAGTGCCAGTTTCAGTGCAGCTTATGAAAGCTTTTTTTCAATTTAGTTATTCATTTACTAAAGAAACAAAAACAAAATTTTATGTAATACATCCATATGACTTTTTCTACCCTCTATCGTTTATTAGTGGATACACAAATATTTTTATTCAAGCTTATTTTTCTATTACATTTTAATACAAGTAAACCTTTGCAGAAATTACTACATTACACATTTAGTTATAGAATCGAAGGGAACAGCGACAGTCAAACATTCAAGAACTGGACGCTATATGTTAGCCTTAAAATTCCATACTCTTTCCATGCAGTCGCAAGAAACAACTGAATGTTGTAAGGACTAAGAATGACCAAGAAATGAACAATTTGAACCTTTAATAACGTATATCTTAGAAACGACTTATGCCACAAAAAGACATATTAAATAAATTGTGCGTTTTAGAGAGATCTACATCTTTTGCGCTTTCGTCTACTGCTTAACGTTTACCAGTTATACAAGATTATACAAAATTCCCCCGAATTCAAAGGACCTCATAAGCTCTTCCCCGAAAATTCTAGATATACATTTTATTTGTCATGTAAATATCCTTAATATATGGTTTTTAACCAAAATCGTTAGAAACATTTTTTAGAAAACCAAAAATTTTGAAAAATGTTCCATAAAGGGTAGTTTGGGGTGGGGGATTTTGCTGAAAATCTTCCTGTCGCATTTCGAAACATATTGACCCTAAATACCAAGTTTGGTATTTGTCTGATTTTTCGTTTTTGAGTTATGCTGTTTAGACACAGACATGTTTTCAAAAATTCTTTATTTGGATTCACGGCACCTCAAAACAAGTATTTCCGAAACCTCGGCATCCAACTTTTAGGTGGAATGCAATACTTGCCCTACTTACTATAGGTAGTAGAGAAAGTAAAAATGCATCCTTTTAGTGAGATAATCTCAAAAATATATTTCCGGCGGAATGTAAAACTTACTCTATCCACCAGCAGATGGTAGCGAAAAGTAAAAATGTTCTTTTTAAAACCAATTTACACTTTCAATGTGTTATATTGTTTATATAAACAAGTATACTATTGGGCTAACCCCATATCTTGGCGAGTGGAGTACCTACCTGCTGCGCAAGGGGTCCTGGGTTCGATTCCCGGTTGGGGGTAGTTATTTTTCTTTAGCCAAAAATATTCCCTGTCCTCCCCAGAGTCTGGATGTATGAATAAGAGTGTGAACGTGTGTGTGATCTAAGGTACGATAACTAAAGAAAAACCAGAAATCCATTGACAATGTATACGAGTTAACACCAATACCGATAGGCAAAGTGTTCCAAAGGTAAAAGGCCGCCGATATGACCATTGCAGTTGAAGGCGGGGTATAAATGGAACCATAAAAAGGTATACTAGTCTTTCCACTACTTATATTAAGTAGGGGAAGTATTGCATTTCACCCAAAAATTCGATACCGGGATTTCACCGGAAATACATGTTTTGAGGTGCCCTGAATCCAAATAAAGCATTTTTGGAAACGCGCGTGTGCGTGTCTGTCAGTCTGTCAACAGCACAACTCAAAAACGAAAAGTCGGATAAACACCAAACTTGGTATTTGAGTTTAGTATCTTCCAAGGATATGAGAGGAAGATTTTCCAAGAAAATCCCCCACCCCAGACTACCCTTTACGTAGAACATTTTTCGAAATTTTTTATTATCTCAAAAATGGCTCTATTTTGATTAAAACATCATATGTTTAAGATACTTTCATGGCAAATGAAATGTAGATCTCGTTAAAACACAGAATTTATGTCATGTACAGTAGTTTTGTCGAGTGATCCTTTTCCGAGATATTGCTTGTTATTTGTTTGAATTTTCCAATACTTATCCTTCTTCTCAAATGGGAATTCGTTATTCGTTTTAATGTCCTGGACATACAAAGCGAATGGAATGCTCCACATAGCAACCAGCTCTGAAAAGATTTGACTTTTGCTTAAAGCCTACCATATTCCCCTTACATCTACAAGAAAATTAGCAATAAGATAGTTTCTGCAAATGTTTATCTAGATTAACGTGAAGTAGATGGAGAATAAGCGTTTGTAAAAATAGTTTACACAAGGGTAGAGAAAGTCACGTGAGTGCAACAGATCAGATTTTTAAGCGTAACTATTTCACGAGTAATAAAAAGGAAGAAAACGTCGAGTTACAAGAATTATGACTGCGTATCGCTATCAAATTATCATTATCAATGTATCGTTTTGGTTTTACAACCTCCGTTCTGAGGTTGTAAAACCTATAACTTCTATTTTTATTTCTGAAGAACTGAGAATTTTCCGTTAGCTTCTCTCACTTTTGAGGTTAGGCATGTTTTCATTTTCACTGTTTGTATTAACTCGTTTCAGCAATTAAGCAATCAGCTTTAAATAATAATGTATATTTGAAAGTGAGTATGTATAATGTTATTTGAACAGTATTAATTATATCACTTATGTCATTCTTGTTAAATAATCCAATTAAACCCACTCAAGTTCATATTCTTCTAGATAAGTTTATTTATAAAACCTTTAAGATTAGTGCACAAAACTTAGGTATGAGAGAATATGCCGTTTTAAAGTAGTTAGATGCCGGTACAAAACTCATGTTAAAATAAATCTTTCCAGCAGCTACGTTGTTAGATACAATACCGATGTTCCCGTCACGAAAAAGACTCTATATTACATTTATATGTTTCTTACAAAGTTACCCAAATAATACGGTTCACTAATCCTAAATTCCAATTGAAGATAACGACAACATTCGTTACGCTTAAGGGTACGATGGCGTGAATTTTTAATGAACTTCTAACAAGGTCGAAAATTGAATTTATTCGTGAGGGAATTGGAACTGTTGTCGTTATTTGGGACTTGTCGAGGCTCCTAGAGGACAGGTACAGAAGGTTCTCCTTAGGTATTCAGTTGATAAGACAAAAAGGAAATGTGATACGGATGTGATCTTGCCATCTCATTACCGTTGTTATATAGGGTGACTCCATTCATTGCGAAAGCGTTTATGCACACAATATGTTAAACTTGAATAATTTTCAGTCTGACGCTACATCTGAGAATGTACCGGTGACGTCATAGACGTAGCCCCGTGTATGAATGCGTAAATATAGTTCCATAATGTATCTCACACTAGAACGATCCTATTGTAAAAGTCTGATATGTTACACTCACATGATTTTCTCTATTCTTGCACTAACTATTTTTACAAACCCTGATTTTAATTATACTTCATGTTAATCGAGATAAACATTTGCAGAAACTAAAAAACTTACTGCTAATTTTCTTGTAGGTACAAGGGGAATATGGTAGGCTTTAAGCGATAGTCAAATGTTTTAAGAGCTGGTTGTGTTGCGGAGCATTCCATTCTCTTTGAATTACCAGGACAAAAAAAAGAACAAAAAATTCCCATTTGAGCAAAACTATAAGTATTGGAAAAATTAAACAATTAACAAGAAATATCTCGGAAATTGTTCAATCGACAAAACAAAACTGTGTATGACATAGATTGTGTGTTTTAACAACATCTACACATTTTTGTGTACTAAAATGCGAAAGTAATTCAGAATAAAGAGACACATACACGTGCATGTTTCCAAAAATGCTTTTATTTGAATTCAGGGCACCCAAAACATGTATTTCCGGAGAAATATGAGTATCGAATTTTTGGGTGTCATGCAATACTTTTACTTACTACAGTAGTAGAGAAAGTAAAAATGTGGGAGGGAAGAAAGAGAGAGAGAGAGATGGGGGACGGAACACTTTTGGGCTGCTGATATGGTGGAAGGAAGTGCCTGGGTGTTTTATTTGTTATCGCACAATAACCGCCCATAAGAAGTACAGCACTGTAACGGCATTTTTGATCACTGCGCGAATTAGTTTCAGAAAGAATAAATGATACAAACGTTTAACATTCTTTTCTCTATATTCTGCACACACATCGCAGATGTGTTTTGGGCTTATGAATTCTGAAAGGAAATTTTTATGACACACGTATATATCCTAAGCACAGAGATATAGTTTAATTCAAAAACAGGTGAAATTATACACGTTTAACGTATTATTATTAATTATTATTATTATTATTATTATTATTATTGGAAAGGTAGAATCACATGACTGAAAAATTCAATGCCATAGCCGGAATTTGAACCATGGATCTCCCGGTCTCCTCCGGTTGCTCTAACCACTGAACTACCATGGCAATATGCCGGTACGACATTCAATTCTCCAACCAATTCGCATGTTTTCCGTAATCCACAAGGAGATCTCAAATTGTAATGAGATGACATACCCCAATGGCGACTTACAATGTAGTAAGTACTTTAAGTCCCGGGCTTCATATTTCAACCACTATTACCGGCATGTTGCCATGGTAGCTCAGATGTTAGAGCAACCGGACGGAGACCGGGAGATCCGTGGTTCAAATCCCGGCTATGGCATTGAATTTTTCAGTCGTCTGATTCTACCTTTCTAACCCTGTCCAACACACGGCCTGTGTGGAAGAACAGGTGGTGGTGGTGGTGGTGGTGGTGGTGGTGGTGGTGGTGGTTAAAAAATTGAGTTTTATTTATGGACGCTCTTTAACTACTGTGGTTCTTAGCGTCCCATTCTATATTGGGCGTGAAACACCTGTAATTTTGCTCAGAGGCCTCTTTATCAGGCTTGAGGTTCTTTTACGTGCCGTAAATCTACGATACGGGACCACCGGCTTTACTTCCCTTCCGAAGGAAGCCGTGCTAACGATTTTTACGCCCGAAAAAATTCATCGCCCTCCGCCGGGTTTGAACCCGCGACCTTCGGAACTAGAGGCTAGCACGGTACCACTAGTCCACGGAGGACGACAATGGTGGTGGTGGTGGTGGTGGTGGTGGTGGTGGTAAATATATTCAGTCTAAACTTTTATTTCTAATGAAAGTTTGTATTATATGTTGCATCCCTATACTATACGGCCTTCTCGGAACAAAATAGCTCTTGAGGTGAAGGCTGGTTCAGGTGATGATGTTTTCCGTGCAGAGTCGCTTCTGATATTTAAAATTATTTCTACGCCTTATCTCTCATACCTCAAGCGTCACTTGTATGCAGTTTTAAAGCGGTTAGTTTGTTATGGAGCATGCCTGTCCTGCCAAAATAAAACACAACCACGGCAAACCTTAAAGAAGTGGCGAAAGGCGAATGATAGCGCACTCTTTCGCGATTATTAACGAAATAACGAACCTGAAGCATAACCACTATGCTACTACGATAATATAAGTTCGTAACACATAGCCTTACTTAACTAGTTTATTGTCAAGAACTTAGCGCTGATACAGCTAGTGTTGCAAAACTTATGTGGATACATGCAGCGTCAAACACGTGTGGGTTGAATCAGCTCCGCCTCATTGTTTACAACAGCATCGTTCTTGTCTGAGATAGAGTATAACTCAGCGAGTATACTGCAACCACCACTGTATTATTATATACAGTTGTGAACAAAATTATTGGAACAAAGATGTTTGAACTGGATAATACTTATATCCACCATAGATTCAGAGGTATTGGTTATTTTGGTCTTGAATTGTTCTTCCTTTCCTACGTTGAAGTTATCTAGAAGGATACTCTAAAACTTTTCTCCTATAAGAAAGTATACTCAATGTCTCCTCATATGATGGTTTCCTGCTAGGACACAAGTATTAGAACGTCACTCTTAATTAGTAAAGAAAGTCATTGGTAGGTGTCTGCCACAGGTGTTCGTGTTCCCCACTCATTCTCCTTTCCATCATGAGAGAATGCGTGTTGTTTTTATTTCGCGAGGTAGTAACTGAAATTAAAATGAGACGTAAAGGAGCAGAGGCAACGTTGGAGATTCGAAACATTGTTGTACAGATGTTCAATAAAGATAAAACTTATGCAAAGATTCTAGATGCGGTTAACAAAAGTCGAGCAACAGTGTTTAACATTATTCAGCGCTGTAGGAAGTTCTACGCCGAAGACCATCGAAGCTGAGCCAAAGGGAACAGAGAGTAATACTGAAACACGTTAAGAACAATCCAATGGTATCTATACAGGAGATAATTGCTCAGGTGAAGGAATACCTAGGTAAGCAAGATCATATTAGGATTGTTCGAAGGACCCCGAATAGCGTTGGGTACAATTATAGAACTCCCAGAAGAAAGCCATTTGTGAATTAGGTTAACCACAAAAAGTAATTGCAGTTTGCAAACGAATACTAACTAAAGGTATTGATTGATGGGATAAACTATTCTGGTCAGATCCATCCATCGAGATGATGGACGGATACGAGTGGGAGAATGGCAGCTAAGAACATGGTAAGGCACTGTGAAACTTGGGAGCGCAGGAGTAATGATGGGAGGTTGTATGGCTTCTAATGGTTGAAAACCTTGTATTTAAAGATGACAATTTGAATAAGCTTTAGCGTAAGAACATATTGCAGAATAATCCCTAAAGGAGTTGGTTTCTTCTAACAGGACAATGATCCTAAAAACACGTCAGAACTCGTTCGGTTATGGATAATGTGCAATACACCCCATGCATTAAAAGCACCGTTACAATCACCAGACTACAATCCAGTTTAACGCATTTGGAAAGAACTTGAAGACCGTTTGAGAAAATATCACATAATATCCAAAGTACATCTGAAATAAGTTTCTTGCAAGAATAGGAAACTATCAGCTCACAATTAACAAAGAAATATGTCCACTTGATGCCAATGTATTACCTGCAGTTATCACAAGAAAAGGACGCATAACAAGATATTGAATTTCTTGAAATACGTGTATTGCAATGCTTTTGTCGGGTTCAAATAAGTTACTTTCATTTGTAAACTTCATGTTAATAGTTAGGCTTAATGTTTATTTAACAATTATTATTTAGCGTAATAAATAAAGTCATCTCACAGTTCCTTCAGTTTGTCATTTATAACGCACACCAACGTGTCCTGTTAAAATCACCCTGTTCCAATACTTATGTCCATAATTGTATATCATCATGTGACTACAAATACATACGTAAGGCACAGAGCCGAAAGTACTAGTAGACCGTGGTTTGCAATCAGTGTATGGTGCCAAATAGTTAAGCCATATGAGGGGGATGATGCAGGTCAACCGTTTAAATATGGTGCTTTGTATTGAAAGTATTAATTTGGCCATGCCGGATATTAATTGGCTCCTAGCTGTATGACTGTCCCCGCAAAGAGCGTACATAAAGGACGTTAGACCTATTCTTCCTTGCGAACACTATGGGATGATAAATTCGAGGTAAACCTAATATTGCATTGCAAAGACCCTATAAGCATTGACAGAAATGAAAACTTCAATGATGAAAAGTACAGAGAAGTGCGACTAGATAAACAACCTCCTTCAATATGACAAGCTTCTACAGAGAGATTACGTCATTTACAACAGTTGTTTTTTACTTTCTCTACTGATTACCTATAGTAAGTAGAGAAAGTATTGGAATCCAACCAAAAATTATATAGAGATTTCACTGGAAATACATGCCTTTAGGCTCTCTGAATCCAAAAGAAAGCATTTTTAGAAAATTTTGTTACTTTCACATAATTTTTGTACATGCTTTCTATTGTTTATTAGTGGATATACCAGCTATTCTTAAGAAAGCGTATTCTTCTACCTACTTCATTTTAATCCAGATAAGCGTTTGTAGAAATAGCTACATTACTTTATAGTTACAAAGAGAACAGCGAACAGCAATAGTCAAATGTTTAAGATCAGAATGCTATATGCTGGCCTTAAAATTCCATATTCTTTCCATGTAATCGGGAGAAACAACTGAAAGTATACAGGACCTGAATGACAGTAGTGAAGAATTCGAACTATTAACAATATCTCGGAAACGGCTTATGCCACAAAAAAGTTTTGAGATAAATTGTGTGTTTTAAAGATATCTACATTTTTTGTGTAGTACGTTTTGCTGTATCACTTAATGTTTATGAGTTACACAAGGTTATAAAAAAATCCTTCCAAATAAAGAGGACTTCATAGGCTATTCTCAGAAAATTCAACATATACATTTGGCATAGAAATATCTTTAATATATGGTTTTAATAAAAATCTATAGTCATTTTTGAGAAAAAATCAAAAAGTGTTCCATGTAAAGGGTAATTTAGGGTGGGGATTATCTTGAAAATCTTCCTGTCGCATCTGTAGAAGCTAATGAACTTAAATACCAGTATGGTACTTATCCGACTTTTCGTTCTTGAGACATGCGTTCACAGACAGACAGACACACGCACGCACGGATATTTTCTAAAAATGTTTTTTTTGGATTCAGAGGGTCTCGAAACATGTATTCTGGTTAATGTTCGGTATCGAATTTTTTGGTGCAATGCAATATCTTCTCTACCTACTATGTACATGGTAGAGAAGTGCCTGCCTGTGTAGAGCATAACTTAAAAAGGAAAAGCCGGTTAAATAGAAATCTTAGTATTTAAGTTCAGCGTTCAGTCTCCCGAGGATGCCACACAATTTGCAAGAAAATCCCCCCCAACCCAAACTATCCTTATAAACATATTTTCTTATATTTTTTATTTTCTGAAAAAAGGCTCTAACGTTTTGATTAAAATACCAAGTGTTCTAAATATTTATGTGATAATTGAAATATATATCTTGAATTTTCTGGAAATAGCCTGCGAGTACCCTTCATTCTTTATGAGCTTTTTACAACTTTTAAACCGTAAGAACTGGACAAATCTTACCACACAATTTATTTCAAATAAAATGTTTCGTGCTATTAACCATTTTGTAGATATTCTTAATTTTGTTTGAATTGGCCAATATTTTACGCCAATACATTCATTTTTTCTCGTGGTAATGCAAAGAGAACGGAATTTCAAAGCGATTCCCTCTTAGCTATCACCTAAGCCTATTGTATTCCCTTAAATCCCCTTGTATCCACAACGAAATATCTAATAAAACCATTTCTGCAAATGTTTAAATCGATTAGTATGGAGTAGACAGAATAACAAGGTTTTGTAAGAATAGTTTGTTGAAGAATGGGTAGATAAAGTCATTTGAATGTAACATCAGATGTTTTTTCCCTTACCTTTTTATTGTTCTGCCACCTCATTGGTAGTAGTGCAGGGAAATTTACAATATATCTATACTTACATAGCCACTTCCTTAATGTGACTCCAAAGCTTCTACAGAGAAATGTAATTAACCAACTGTCTTTTTTCTTCTTTTATTTCCCTTTATCACCTAAAACTACGATTTTGGGATTTAACCGCAAATCATGTTTTGAGGATGTCTGAATAAAAGCAAAAAATGGTCCCCGTGTGTGTGTTTGTATGGTATGTACAAAGAGCGCCAAAGAAAATCTCACTGCACCTGGCGTCTACATCACATTATTTATCGTTGTACGTGGCCTTGCAAAGCCATGGCCGTTTCAATGGTTGCTTTAGGCCACGATGTAAGGATGCGTCAGTCGTTCTGCTAAACAGTTGCACCAATAACCACAACAAAGGTTACAAAATGGCATAGAAACGAAATGCATGTTTCCGCTCTTGACTGTATTGGTAGAGGTAGAGTGAGTGCATTCAATTTGTCATACAGACCTCTTATCGTGATAGGTAGCCCATACCTTATTGGCTAGTGCAGCACAAGCTTTTGAAAGGGTTAAAATCTAAGGGGAAAGTTTGATGTGCGCCCAGGTTAGCGAAATGTAGAATGTGCAGTGTGAGAATATTTTCAAATTAAAGCTTGAATAGTATTCATTAAATAGAGAGCAATAGTTTAAAACAAAATATAAACAGAACTGTATTCTCACAGTGGTATCAATGTTTGTTGCTGCATAAGAGCAAACATAACTAAGTAATAAATAAATGAAGCAGCAAGTTTTTCCTCTAATTCAAACCACAATTGGTTAATATACCTTTACTAACATATTGCTGATCATAGGAATACAACAGGATTATAGATAAAAATACAATTCAATTTTATTGCCATATTATGTATGTCATATTCGGTAAACCATATACATATACGCATTTATCTCTAGTTTCTAAACACGATCAGTCAATTATAACAAAAGAGTAATTTGCATTTAGTAAACGAATATCATCATTTGCGGATGTTTTACGGGAAGTACCCACTTTCTAATGAGTATGTAGATCGTCTTCCTCACTTTCCTGAAATATTTTTATCCAGTAATTTACTATAAAAACACTTTTATGCACTGCGTTGCAATTGCTGTAACAGTGCGACCAGTCTCCCACATACCCACGATACGTCCACGAGTAATTTCGCTAGTATACGGCATGACTGTCTCTGAGACAATAAACATGTTTTCGTTTCAATAACACCAGAAAAAGCAAAGATATCAACCTCCCCTCTTTTCCCCCTTATTGCTGTGTTATCAAGCCACCACGCTCTGTGATAGGTAAGGTGAAGGACACGCCTCAAAAGATCCCAGAAAACGATACAAAATATACCGAAGATTTTCTTTCGTGCTGTTTGTACAACATAACTAAAAAAACGAACTTGGTAGTTAGGTTCCAAGGATGCAACACGAGATTTTCAGGAAATCCCGCCACCCCAAACTGCCCTTTACATTGAAAGTATTTCGCTATTTTTGAGTTTCTGCTGAAGCTCGTTTCTCTGAAAATGAAACAGAAAATAAACCATATGCGTTTTATGTAAGAAGGCGTTATATTCTGTAAAACTTAAAATAAATATTTTAACTTAAGAACGCATACTTTAAATTCTCAGGATGTTACTTTCTCAACGGGCGAGGTGGCGCCGCCGTAACGTGTACAATTCGCATTAGGGCGTTCCCGGGTTCAAACCCCTAGGCCGACCAATTTGCCAGAAGGCTTTTCTGCGGTTTTCCTCGGCCGTTAGGGGAATACTGGGTTGAATGGTTTGATAATCGAATTTTTCTACCATCCCTTTCATCACTAAAACTCGTATTCTTCACTCCCATGCCAGGCATAGGGCTGATCATCCATCTTAGATATGCTATGATCCGGAGTTTGCTTGCTCCTGGACAGACTACTGACCCAAAGCACTAGCTTGTAAGTGCTACACAAAGAAGGGTAACCAGTTGCATGATAAGATTTTTTTTCAAAATGGTTATACTGAAGAGAAAAAACACAAATGTGCACTTCAGCTGTCAGCCCAGGCTGAAGTAGTTGTCAGCCACGATATGAATGCACATGGAGGCGGGCGCCACTGTTTCTGTTGACAATCAGGCTATGGATCAGAGGGGAGTGAGGGACAAGGCGATAGGGAAATGTACAGTCGAACAATGAAAACTACTACATTTGCAGGCTTCAGCCTCGTTAGCAAATGCAACTCGAAACTGCGGATGTTTTCTTTACCCTACTGTCCCTCCAATGCCCCGCCCACTTGTTTCGTAGGTGTATAGTTCCTCTTCCCATCACACGCACTCATGTCGCGACCGACTACTAGGTAGCTTTTGATTGTATTATCTCCGGACCCTTAAGACAGACATGGGTAGTAGTGAGACACCATCTTTGAACTTAGAATCTTGTTCAATAGTAGATCTTTCTTGCTAGTAGGCCAAGGAACCACTTACCAGGCGGCTACGTCCGTTTATGTCAGTAGCACCAAGATGTATTTACGTCTTCCTTGAAAGGAATCTATGGCAGGGAAGCACACTTCCTTGAACCTTTTTACTGATTTCAGTGTGCTATTGGTATCACACTGAGATGGTAGGAAGCTTCTAAACATGAGTTAATATCCTGAATGCCACAGCTCTCCTTTCATTTCCGTCGTTCTAGCAGAGCAAAAATTCGTTTCAGAATCTGAATGAGCAAGCATCTTTGGGACTTGCTCAAGGAAATCCCAAAATGATTACATAATGGCTGAATTTGAAAGTGTCCCGTTACCTCCTAATCGTTGTATGGAAGAACGAACATGGGACATAGAAGCAATGCATAATGCCTGCTAACGTCCCTTCTCATGAATTTTTAACTGAAAAGTCTGACTACTTTTGTGAAAAATTAACGTCGAAAATACGAGGGGGAGAAGAAAGCCTGCCAAGTGTCGCCCACCCAAGTAAATTGCAATTAGCGCTAATGAGGCGATTCATTACCTCACAAGTACGGCTTGAAAGGTGCGCCTTTGGGAACCAACCCTGAAAGGCTTCTTACACGAGAATGAAAAGCCTGCTGAAAAATAAAAAGGTGAGAAGCGCCCTTTTTTCCTTAGGTAGGCGTTAAATATTTAATATTCATCTTCAGCTT
The DNA here is from genome assembly GCA_030765065.1 of Deroplatys truncata. Taxonomy (NCBI): domain Eukaryota; kingdom Metazoa; phylum Arthropoda; class Insecta; order Mantodea; family Mantidae; genus Deroplatys; species Deroplatys truncata. Next base: position 46,318,069 of record CM060976.1, on the reverse strand, counting down.
CTCTTGTTGACGTTTTAGGGTCAAAGTTCGTTACACTTTAGTAAAGGTGTCAATGTGACAGTATTCACTTTTTATTAAAGAGTTTGTACGTTACGAATAATGTAAAGCATCTCTGAAACCGATTTGACATTTAAATTAATAGTTGCCTTTTTTTAAGGTAGGGTATAATTGTTGGTCCAGGTGTAAATGACCGAACGTTCCCATTTGTGTTTGTATCTTGTGAAATGTCTCCCAATTACAATCAGGGTCAGAGAAATATATTATGGAACACTGACCCAGTTTTAGTATGGTGAACTTCATTTTGTGACACTGTGTCGTTCTCCTTTCTCTCTTCAACTCCCTGCGTTTTGGATGGTCGGATTTTACGGCGATACAGGATGGCAGCTTCGACACCTGTTCACAGAAGCATGTGTACAGCAACTGTATCTCTGTTTCTACACGTGCTGGGCAGATGGCATTAGAGTGCCATCCAGTCTACATGATTCATTATCTTGGATAGATGGCAGAGCATTCGCTATTTTACATTTTACTGTTGATTTAGACTTTAAGGCATTTACCTGGGCGATTGAGACAAGAAAGACCCCAAACAGCAGAGGCACAGTTGCTCGGCACATGCTTCTGTGTACACGTATGTAAGATGGTATGGTACAAGAATGAGACATGGAAGACTAACTGTCCGTCACATACCATTCACAAGGTATCTCCCAACAGATCCGTCGCGATATGGCCATGTAGTTAAAGCGATGTAAAATAGAGAAAGAAAAATATATAATCTCCTTGGTCGGTAGGAATACCAAAGGAAAACATAACGGAATGGGTTAAAACTCGTATCCCCTCCAGTGACAACCCTGTTCTACATAAGAGGCGCAGAAGAGTAACTTCTTCCCCATATTCTGTTGCTGCCTCTCTCAAAATTAATGTGTGTGGAAAGAATAAAATCTCATGTGTTACATTATGACTCCTCCACCCACTATATTACTTTCTCTACTACGTATAGTAAGTAGGGGAAGTATTGCATTCCACCCAAAAATTCGATACCGAGATTTCACCGGAAATACATGTTTTGAGACCTCCTGAATCCAAAAAAAGCATTTTTGGAAACATGTCCGTGTGTGTGTCTGTGTGTGTGTGTCTGTGTGTGTGTGTCTGTGTGTGTGTGTGTGTCTGTGTGTGTGTCTGTGAACAGCATAACTCAAAAACGAACAGTCGGATAAACACCAAACTTGGTATTTAGGTTCAGTATCTTCCAGAGATGCGACACGAAGGTTTTCAAGAAAATCCCCCCACCCCAGACTACCCTTTACATAGAACATTTTTCGAAAATTTTAATTTTCTCAAAAATGGCTCTAACGATTTTGATTAAAATATCATATGTTTAAGATAATATCATGAGAAATAAAATGTATATCTCGAATTTTCTGGGAATGTCTCCAAAAGTATTCTTCATTGTGAACGACTTTTGCATAACTGGTAAACCATAAGAGATAGACAAAATTTTACTACACAAAAAATGTAGATCTCGTTAAAATACACAACTTATGTCATATACATTTCTTTTGTTGAGTGAACCGTTTTCGAGATATTGCTTGTTATTCCCTTAAATTTTCCAATACTTGTACTTTTTCTCAAATTCGTTATTCATTTTTTTATGTCCTGAACTTGCAAAGAGAATGGAATGCGCCGCATAGCAACCAGCGTTAAAATATTTGACCATCGCTTAAAAGCTACCATATTCCCCTTGCATCTACAAGAAAATTAGCAATAAGATTGACATCTCGATATCTCGATTAACATAAAGCATATGGAGAATAGGCGTTTGTAAAAATAGATTGTACAAGAGTAGAGAAAGTCATGTGAGTGTAACACATCAGATTTTTTTTAATGTTCTGGACATGTTAGGAGAATGGAGTGCTCCACATAACAACCAGATCTTAAAAGATTTGACTATCACTTAAAGTCTACCATATTCCCCTTGCAACTACAAGAAAATTAGCGATCAGGTAGTTTCTGCAAATGTTTATCTCGATTAACATGAAGTACATGGAGAATATGCGTTTGTAAAAACAGTTTTACAAGAGTAGAGAAAGTCATATGAGTGTAACACATCAGATATTTTTACTTTCTCTACTACGTATAGTAAGTAAGGGAAGTATTGCATTCCACCCAAAAATTCGATACCGAGATTTCACCGGAAATACATGTTTTGAGGCTTCCTGAATCCAAAAAAATGTTTTTGGAAACATGTCCGTGTGTGTGTCTGTGTGACTGTGAACAGCATAACTCAGAAACGAACAGTCGGATAAACACCAAACTTGGTATTTAGGTTCAGTATCTTCCAGAGATGCGACACAAAGGTTTTCAAGAAAATCCCCCCACCCCAGATTACCCTTTACATGGAACATTCTTCGAACATTTTAATTTTCTCAAAAATGGCTCTAACGATTTTGATTAAAATATCATATATTTAAGATACTTTTATGACAAATAAAACGTATATCTCGAATTTTCTAGGAGTGTCTCCAAAAGTATTCTTCATTGTGAACGACTTTTGCATCATTGGTAAACCATAAGAGATAGACAAAATTGTACTACACAAAAAATGTAGATCGCGTTAAAATACACAATTTATGTCATATACATTTTTTTGTTGAGTGAACCATTTCCGAGATATTGCTTGTTATTCCCTTAAATTTCCCAAAACATACTTTTTCTCAAATTCGTTATTCATTTTTTTTGTCCTGGTAATGCAAAGAGAATGGAATACTCCACATAGCAACCAGCTCTTAAACGCTTAAAACCCACCAATTCCCCTTGCATCTACAAGAAAACTAGCAATAAGATTAACATCTCGATTATCATGAATTATATGGAGAATAAGCGTTTGTAAAAATAGTTTGTACAAGAGTAGAGAAAGTCATGAGAGTGTAACATCAGATTTTGATACAGCTATTACAAACTGTTCCACAAAAGCTTGCTTTTCTATCTATTTGATTTTAATCGAGATAAAAATTTGCATAAATAATTTCATTACACATTTCACTGTAGGTACTCGGCGGATACAGAAAACAGAATCGAAGATCAGATGTCACTATGCTGGCCTTTAAATTCCATACTACTTCGATGACATAGCGAGAATCAAATGAATAGTGACAAGCACTTCAAAAAATGACAAAGGTATTGAAAAATTCAAACCAATAATTACTGATATCTTGGCTATAGAAACGTTACTTGTAATAAATTGGGTACTTTTAAAGAGCTCTGCAGTTTTTGTGTATTAATCTCTGTCTACATATTATGATTTACCTGTTATGTGAAATTACATGATTCCTTCCAAATGGAGAGAACTACACAGGCTATTCCCAGCAAATTCGCATTGTTTGTCATTTAAATGCATCTTCAATAAGAATTATTAGAGCCAATTTTGAGAACAAGAAAATAAAAATTTAAGAAATATCTTCCATGTAAATGGCAGATTGGTTTTTTTTCTATTTTGATGTCGCATCTTGTAAATATGCTAAGTTTGGAATTCATCCGATATTTTGTTTTTTTAATCATGCTGTTCATAGACACATACCGCGGATATTTTATCTAAAAGATGGACAGAATGGAACCTAAGATTATAACCTGCGTATCAGTAATTATTGTCACTGTCAGTCTTTAAGTAATGCCGCATACGTTTCACGTTTTGCTTAGAGTTTGTACATCGCTGTATGCCTGAGAGTCGCAACTTAGGGATGGTTTGTTTACTTTTACAAGTACTCTGCCCTAGCAGGTCAAAAAACTGCTGTTTTACACACAAATATGAGGCCGCGTCGGTGTTGTACAGTGAAAGGGGTGAAATGATGATGTTGGAGCATTGTAAGATGCTCTACTTTGATTTCTCCAGGGCGTAGGTACTTCCTGATATTGGGCTGCTTGTGATGGATGAACGTTGCAATTTCTGTGGTTCTCACTGTTTCTTATAATTCTCCTTTGAGCATTGCCTCCTCCACTCGCCACCATAAAATAGCTAACCTCATTGTACGTTCATAGTTGAAAGGAGCCTAATGTCACATCAATAATGTTCAACGTATTAATTTATTACTTCCTTTTTTTTTACTTTTGAAGGCTTCTCCGTTTTTCAGCAGTTACCCTGTATTCCCATTCGCCATTCTTACCGTTCAAGCCAATCATCCTCCTCCAGATACCTATCATCATCAATCTATGGCTCTCTCCTCTCCAGATTGTTCTTGGCCTGCCCCGCTTTCTTCCATCATGAGATGACTATTCCAAAAGAGTTTTAGGCCACACCTATTATCCTCCATTCTTCTAACATGCTCATACCATTGAAGAGTTCGTCTTTCAATTATTTTCAGCATTAGTTACTCCATATCCATCATCTGACTCACCTTTCATTTCTTTCCAATCTGGATACTCTGGCACTGCGTCTTATTCCGTTCATTTCCACTCCAAAAACTTAGATTCTTTACCCTCTACTAAAGTCTACCCCTCAGTACCAATGGCCATTATACTTTCCACAATCGTCTTCAAAATCCTCTTCTTCGTATGATTCAATATGGTCCTACTCCACAGTACTATATTCAACATTCCTAAAGTTCTTCGTGCTTGTACTATCTACTTCGGCTTTACAACTCCCTATTCATCAATAAATAATTTTAAATATTTGAATTTTTTGCAGCTCTAATAGTTCCTTGGGATAGGGAGATGTCTCGTCCACTTTCGCCTACTACAAGATATTCAGTTTCTTTCCATATTTACCCTTAATCCTCCTGTTTCAAAGACATACAGAAATTTTCTCATTATATATTTACGTCCACGCGACTCTGAGCCATTACCACCTGAATGTCTGCAAATAATAATGAATGTATTGTGTCCCATTGGACCGCTATTCCCATACCTCCATGAGACCGATTCCATTGTTGATGTAAGTACAGAATGATACATGCTACAACCCTGTCTCAGGCCTTTAGTCGTTCTGAATGGAGCAGATAATATCTTCCCCACTTTAACAGAAGCCTGAAACTGCTGGTACAATCGCCAGATAAGTGAAATTATTGGTAAATTAATACCAACACCGCCCAAAGTCAGTTGGTAGACACTGAGTCCTTCATTTACTATGAAAATACAATTAAGTGGAATACGTTACATGTCTGTCACGTTGAGAGAAATCTTAAAGAGATATTTGTGTTCGCTTGTTGTCTGTTACAAAGTTACAATGTTCAACTTATTTTTACTATAATAATGTAATTACGCGATACGCGTGTGTTCATGCTGCTCCACCTCCACCACCACCACCACCACCACCACCACCACCACTTTTATTGTGAACAGTTTCACTCTATTCCTGTAAAATACAGCTTTGGCATAAGAAAGTTGTGTATAGCTTTGTTGTCTGTCCAAAAGTGTCCCATTTTTACTATGAAAATGCTGTTATGTGCAGAGAAATCTTAAGAGCGTTATGAGCACCTGCCTTGGTTGTGCCAGAATACACAATGTTCAGCACTATCTTTTATGTTCGAACAATACGTTAGCCAGCTGCCTCGTACGGTCGTCGACACATTACCCTCATTATTCTGAACAGTTAATTGATTAGGATTCTCTAAACTTCTGACAAAGTGGCCATTTTTTGAACACGTTAATCACAGATATCTTCGGTTTCTGATACAATATTCTCCCGGCTTTGTTTAACCTTAAGAGGTTTTCTGTTGCTTCTCTGTCATATGATTACACCGCTACCTTGTCTCTATTAATTTATTCGTCTTTCAACATGTGGTAGTTTATCGGTCGAACAGACCGTCTTACATGCATTTCCTTTTCCAGTTGCGTTTATTTTTATATCTCTTCTATAAAAGTAATGTCACATAGGCTTATTTTTCTTTATTCCTCCTGTTCATCGAAATTGCACAAATTCTTTCATTATACATTTCTTTGTGTGAACAGAAGGGATACGGGGCGCTGAAGACTTAGTCAAATATTTAAAATATGATTCCGCTACATGCTGGCTTGGAAATTTTATATTATTTGAATGATATCTCGAGAAACAAACGTATTGGACAATTCAAATCAATAGCAACATAAAGAGTCAGTTTCACATGAAAACATGTTTGATATAAGCGGAGTGTTCAACCACAGCTATACTTCGTGTGCTAAATCTCTGTCCATCATATTTTACCAGTAGTAGAAAATTATATAAAATTTATTCAATATAAAAAGCACTTCGCAAGCAATTCCCAAACAATTCAAGATGTCAAATATCCCTAAAATATGGCATTTTAATAAAAATCATTAGTCATTTTTGGGAAAGCCAAAACTGATAGGATGTTTTCTTTAAAATCTGTGTGTCCAATTCTTGGAAGGTGATCAAATTAAATACAAACGTACATGCTTGAAAGTTTGTGAATCTTTTAATTCTACCTCATTCCATTGCAAGAGCTTGTTATCACCGATAAAAATTTTAATGCTATTTCCGAATGGTATATGTAACTAGGCGCTTGTTGCTCAATTTAAGCTCATTTCTAGACAAAAATGTGTCTTGAATAACTAATGGGGATAGACAATCACTTTTATATTAAGACTATACAATATAGACTATATAGGACTATACAGAACTCCTGTAAAAAATGTTTCAGTGTTTACAGAGATGGTATTTGAAACAAAGCAAGAACAAGTTACCTATAATTATGGGTCCTATGATCAATATCTTATGAGTTATGGCTCTATTTTGTAAGAGAGGTCCATCTACTCCGAGTACTCCGAAAACTTTGTCAAGTAAAACATGAGGAAACATTGTACAAAAGGTTACTCAGGAAGTAGTTTGGAACTAAACAAGAAAGGAAACTTCCTATAATAATTGATTGAAAGTTTATATATCTTCCGAGGTTTGGCATACTACTAAATGTTACCACCATTGCCAATTGTCATCTGTCTTCGAACTACTATTCACAACATGCGTTGAATATGACCGCCATACATTTCAATGCAGCCTTCCAACTTCCGTCGGATGAAATCGCGCTTTCTTACCCGTGGGTCTTGCCGTGGATAACGAGAGAAACAGGACATGGTCCGTTGAAATCAGCCCACTTACTAGTCTGAAGAAGCATGGTATGGTAGCTATTACGCTTATTATAAGGTGTGTTGTTTCACTTTAAAGGTATGAATATTTGTGACCTTGTCAAGTTTTTACAAACTGTCACTTTTCTCAGTTCTCTATGTTATGTAGCTCACCTTCATTGGGAGTTTACTTCACTGTCACTTCAATAAGGTTCAAAATAGTTCAATTCTCCGTCACTTCCCCTTCCTTCATAACGCAGCCTCTTCACATCGGACACTTCACTTCACTCAGGAGTCGAACACAAGACCTCCACCACGTCTCAGTAGTACTCACTGTACGCCACACCAATCGTCACTAACTCGCTCGTAGACTCACTATCACAGAAATGCATTCCTTAAATCTCTCACTCTCGCCTCGCAACTGCCTGGACTGCGCGAAATAGCTCGCTTATATAGTCAGCGGAATCTTCCACAGAAGGTTCTTTTCTTGTTGTCCTCCGTGATGTAGCGGTTACCATGCTAGCAACTAGTTCTCGAGGTCGTGGATTCAAACCCGGTGAAGAGCGATGGATTTTTTTCGGGCGTAAAAATACCTAGCATGGCCTCCTTCGGAAGGGAAGTAGAGCCGGTGGTCCCGTATCGTAGATTTACGGCACGTAAAAGAACCTCAAGCCTGATAAAGAAGCCTCTGAGACAAATTACCGATCCTTCACGCCCAATATAGAACGGGACGCTAAGGACCACAGCAGTTAAAGAGCGTGCATAAATAAAACTCAATTTTACAGAAGGTTCTCGAATGTTCCTGAATATTTCGACACACTTTCCGGAGGAGGAGAAGGGGGAGAAGACGTACTAGCTATTTCCGATAGCGCGCCCGATGTTTACGCTGGCAAGTGACGATTATCTTTGTTTACTCTTACCGCTCGGGGCTGACCTCGCGATAACCTTGGGCTATAGCCGCTGCGTCCCACAGCTACCTCCTCAGAGCTGTTCGTCCCGGACAGCTCTACGATCACAAAGATACACCCCTCGGGGCCGACACCGATTGCGCAACGGGAGACCAGAACCCGTGGCACGGATGTCGTATAGCGGACCACTTCTCCACTTCGCTTCGAAGATGCAGCCAACAGAATCGGCGTCGTAGCTTTGTCAAGGTCCTGTTCGAATCCACGTGCCCTCCGTTAGTGCTGGCATGGGTTTTCTCAAGGACTTTCTTCATAGCCTTCTTCGGGAGCACCGGTTGTTCCACCCCAGTCCTTCTGGCTACGAACTCCCACACTCTCTTTGGCACACCATTCCTAATCACCAGGGAACCCCACCGCGTCCAACCACTCGCACCTCTGGGAGAAACATCCTCCCTCGCGGGTCGTAGTCAGATAATTTATCCTTCAGGATCGGCGCTATCTCTCGATCTTCCAACTGCTCGCTCCTCAAGGTCTCCTCGTTCCAATCAACTGCAGGTTATACCATGACTGGATGTAGGGGTGCAGCACTCTACATCAACTGCTGTTCCAGATGCTAACCCATTGCGGTCTCAATTGTACTCTTGTTTTCTTTCATCTGCCATCTAGCCATCTTTCTTGTTGATCTAGATCAGGGACAAGCAACTCACAGGTACGTCTTGTCTGTACTTGCGCACGGTGTTGAAGATCACTGGCTTGTGCCGGCAAGGTACCTATGAGTCAATCACTACTTCAGGCAGTGGCGTCCGGTAATCTGTAGTTAGTTACCATTAAATATTAAGGATATGATAGTAGCGAAGGAATCAGTCAAATCGTGTTATACGTAATTTACTATTCTTCTTGAACTTGTGTAAAATTTTAAACAAAACAATCCAATACAAATCAATTATAGCCTTTAATCCTTACAACCAAATGATAGCACATACATGCAATATCTTTCACTATAAGAAAGAAACAGCATTTTGTTAGTGGAAATTAGCACAACTTCGATTCTGTAAAACTGCGCAAATATAAAATGACAAAATAAGGCTTGCCATAAAGTGATATTACAAATTAAACGAATATACACTCTGTAGTGAATACATGTTTCAAGCACGAATTTTATACATTCAGCTCTTCTCGGTAGACACTCCTGCTTTCTGATATCTTTTGGTTTTCAAAATATATTTTCACATTTGGAGATAATGAAACAACTCTGAACCCTTAATGCACACCTTAAGTCTTGATCACTGATTTTGGCTCTCTTGAGAGACTTTATTACGTCTCATAACTGAAAATAAGGCTTCACATACATAGGTCCAACGAAACACTGCAATCATAGATGCCGCACGCATCTGTACTGACCACCACCGCTACGGAGAACGAACCGACTGTTCCCAATGCGCAGCATGCACTGAGTCAGCACAGTGCCGTATTCAAGCACATGCACCGCGGCAAGCAGGTTGGTTGTGGCTGATCCAGAAGATGCTGAACCTAAATACTAAGGTTATCTTGAGAAATTAAGCAAGTGCTATTGAATTTACATTTGAAATATTTTACTCTTAAAGTTTTTGACCTAAACTAAACTGAGTAACACTGCAGCATGAACTAAGGCTTGGACTATTAAGTATATATTAAAAGGTTAAACAATGCCACTAAATATTTTACCTCCAAAATGCAAACTATCATATGAGCTTGCTGTCTCAGCAAGTTAAACAAGATTTACTGTAAGATAATATACTTCTGGCAAACTAAATAATCCTGCAACAAAAAGAGCTGTGGCTTCCAGTACTAAGCTTATGTTGAGAAATTAAACAAGTGCTACTGAATTTCTATTCGCAGTATTACACTGTAACGTTTTTGACCCAAAGTAAACTGAGTAACACTGCAGCGTGAGGAACTGCGGCTTGGACTACTAAGCATAAATTGGAAGGTTAGGCAAACGACACTAAATACGTTAACCTCCAAAATGTAAAATAACATAATCCTGCTGCCTCAGCAAGTATGACCTAGAACCCGAGGTAATTTAATTGAGTGTTATTTATGGACGCTCTTTAACTGCTGTGGTCCATAGCGTCCCATTCTATATTGGGCGTGAAAGTCCGGTAATTTTTCTCAGAGACCCCTTTATCAGGTTTGAGGTTATTTTACATGCCGTAAATCTACGACACGGGACCACCGATTTTACTTCCCTTCCGAAGGAAGCCATGCTAAGGATTTTTACGCCCGAAAAAAATCCTTCGCCCTCCGCCGGGTTTGAACCTGTGACCTCGGGAACTAGAGGCTAGTATGGTAACCACTGCACGACGGAGGAGGACAACCCGAGGTGATAACTCACTACACGCCATTAGCAGAATACAATTTCACCAGCATAATCCCAATAAAAACTCCCAGGAGAGGTCACCCGAAGAAGCCTCGAGCTAAAAATCACAGAAATAATACACATTAAAACTAATGAAAGCCAGACACAGAGCGGCGCATTTAAAAATCCTCTTTTATCCTTGAACAAATTAACTGGAGCAAGCCGGCATACTCACTATAGGCCAAGAGCCACCGCAAACACCACGTTCAACTAGATAAAGCGAGCGACTAAATCACTGTCCTCTAACTCCACCTGTTACCTGCCGGTCAACTTGGCCCACAAAGCTCGCAGGCCGGTAGGCGCACGACAGGAAGGTAACCTAAGCACGTAAGATTCAAAGCCAACCGACACGAAATGGAGATAAAAATGGGATCTGGAATGGATAAGATGGGAATAGAAATTAAGACCGAAATGGAGAAAATGGAGACGAAAATGGATAAGATGGGAACGGAAATGAACAGTGTAAAAGAAGAAATGAAGAAAATAAGATCCGAATTCCACCTTGACAGCGACTCCGTAAAGCATGAGGTAAATGCAGCGGTGAAGAATTTGAAAGGCAACAACGCTAAGAAGGTAGAAGAAATTAAATCTACAGGGAAGATTACATTAATGCGTTTAAAGATTCGATTACAATATAATGAAGTTAGTTTTCAGTGTTAATTTCATTAACACTCTTTCCAAGATTCTTGCTATCCTGCTTTGCCGGCAGTTTAACAATGTTAAAAACAGTGAATATTATTTCCTTGCTTGTTTTTCGCAGCTTATACGTACTCGAGTTCTATTTACATTATGTGTGTAAAATTGCATACTTTCATTGAGTTTGTGTTTTCAAGAGTGTATTGAAGTGATTTGTTCCCACGTGTTCTTATCCATAACCTACTTTTTCCATTAACATTATGGACACAGAAAGGTAACATCCCTCCTTCTTTGTTTCTCTTCTTTTTCATAGTAGAAATATAAGAAAATGCCCCGATATTGTAGCGTACTTGGATGTCGATCAAATTATGACAGGAACTGAAAGATTTACATTTTCAGTGACAGAACAATGAAAATTGCCTTAAAACCTGGTTAAGGAAGACTTCTCGTCACAAAATGATACCTATGTTTGTATAAAACATTTTGATGAGCAATGTATCATAAATACAGATGGAGTTACTACATTAAATTGGGAAACACTGGTTATTTTATGAAGAGAATTATTTATTCTAATTTTATTAGATGTGCATATTTTTTTTCTAGATACAACTTGCCAATTATGTACGTATTGTAAATGTAAATTTTGAGTTTGACTGTCTGCTAGTCTTCCTGTTTATTATAAAATGCGTTTTTGTGAGTAAACTGAAAACCGATTTCCATAATCAGCCCGAACAGGATTTACATTTGCAAGTATTAAAAAATCTTGTAGCTTAATCTGTAGCAACAAGTGGTTTCTTTGTATTGAAAAACTTTAATTTTGAGCAGTATGAAAACAGTTCAAGTCATGAATTCTAACATAGAGAGATTCAAATGAACTTATATTTCAAAGTACTTTGCAACAACTTCATTTTAAAGTAAACCGTATATTATTTTATAGCGAATAAATTTGTGATATATCTATGAAATTTGGCATGAAATATTGTACAAATCGTTACATTCAAGTTTTTCACAAAAAGAAATCCCCACTTGAAGCATTTTATAGCTGCCTGTGTCAATCTTTTTAAATTTCTTAGAAAAATTGTGCTTGGTTTTAAGAGAACTATTTTCAAAATAAATAATAATTTTAATTAGGAATAATAACACGTTTTTATAATGTGTATAGAAATTAAAAAAACAAATTGCATGAATATTATTAGTTAGAAGAATAAACGTTTAATAAAGTGATTTGTAAACAATATCATCTGGAGTGTTTTAATCAGCGTTATACATGTACGTAATAAAAATTAATGCCTAATTAACCGTGGGTCTAAATTCATGAAACTTGCGAAACATTAATATATTGCGTGCAATAACTAAGCGTGGCCAGTAAATAGTAGTTATTTTGCAGCTTTTCTTTTATTCTAAAGTGTGCATTGTTAATTACCATAGTGAATATTAAATACTATCGAAATACTGTGCTAAAGTCATGTCACGTGGTGCTCCAGTAATTTGGTTTCTGTACTTTATATCTCCCATCAGAACGCTATATAGGGGGATGAATCCAGCTGAGCTTCTCTAACTTACATAGTACTTGTATAAAAGAACAGTCAATGTGTAGAAGTTTTCGTAACATTTATCATGTCTCTATAACATTTATTTTACATACAACCGCTGCGATTCGGTATCGGCTTTTGCTTCAAAACTACGCGGTGACGTCACAGGGGAACTGAACTGCCGCGCCTAGGCCAGTCTCTCTCGTCAGCCACGGTTCTTGCCTGATTACATCACATGTATTGAATACGCATTCTTACAGCGTATGCACATCATTTACTTGTCCCCAAAGCCAAAACTATAGTGTGTTAAGGTCAGGAGAATGTGCAGGCTAAGGTAGAGATCCTCCCCGACCAAACCATTGCTGATGAAAGGCTCGAGTTTGGTATCGCTTAATCCTATGATGAAAATGGGCCGGTCTCTTATCAAGCATGTACTACATTTGCAGACGTCCATATGACGGCACATTCTCCAGGAAGACAGGTAAGGAAGCAACGATACTTAGCACCATTTATTCTGTCCCCGTGAATGCCTGCTCTTGGTTAATACTAACTTCCTCCTGGTGTCTTCTCTGTTCAAGTGCATGCGAATTTTCATGGGCCCACTTGTGGATATTATGAAAAAAGGAGAGGCGCATTAATCGTTAAACAGAAAGTGCACCAATAGAGCATTACAGTATTTCTTCATTTGTTTATTGCCAAAGTGCTCGAATAAGAAGATAAATGCTCTTACAAAATAAGACCATACGGATGAACAAAAGGGACCCCCGTAACCGGATTAGAGCTCAGCAAGTAGGCCTCAACGTCCCTTTTTGCTTCTACCGTGACCGTGGGAAGGAGGGATGAGAGGAGAGACCCAAATAACGGAGGGTGCAAACATGGACGGGGTTCCTAACGTTTCCAGATCGGACACAACCGACATCGTTCGGGTTCACCCACAAGCCTTCTAAACCCCGGCGATGCCCCTCTAGTGAATTCCACTCGAAGACGAGACCTATGAGCAGTCCGGCAACGACGCCAGCGAAAAAACGACTACAAAGCGCACATCCTCCGCCCGAACACCGTCGCCTGGTCCTACAACCCACAAAAAACACAACTAAGAAGATGATAGGTACAGGAAATGAGGGGCAGGAGAGTCGCGGTAAAAGCGGAACCACCCCGGCATTGGCCTGCCAAACCGGGGAAATCACGAAAAACCCATGGGTTAGAGTGGGTGGTCTCCGAAGATAGAATCCAGGACCTTCTGAATGCAAGTCGCACATATTACCGCGGCGCCACCTCGCTCGATCAAATAAGACTAACTCCGAAGATACTTATTTTAGGACCATTTTTATAATAACCTTCTTTCTTGTTTTGTTCCATATTCCGTTTAAGTAAATATAGGTACCTTTTTTCAGTACACACAGTTTTGTCCCGTGCGGCAGAATTCGTGCTACTGAGAGAAAAGAGAGGGAGAGATAAAGAGGAGCGTGGAGGACTGATGTTTTAAGTATCTCGGGTCGTGGTAGCCCAATGTTAAATGGAAGACACCGTTTATGGCTAAACAACTGTCTTCACATGCACATTTTCATGTCCTCGTTTATTCCTCTCGCTTAGTGCGATCCAACCACATAAAACATTTGTATTTCTAGTGGTCTAACTCGCGAGCACTTCGCGGTAAACTGCTCTTGATCGCTGAGTGCTGATTTCACAGATCACATGTCCGATACTTCAACACGGCTGTTTATAGCATTGACTCGCACATCTGCCTCACGGATCGTGAATTATTTTACTGCTGGATATAAGATTTCCCCATAGGGATATCTTTTATATCTTTTCAATTTTCCCTACTAAGGAGTGTGACCATTTTTATAACATTATTCGTTGAATATATTTCTTTATAATAAACGTTTTTTTTTCTATTAGGAAATAGAACAGAAAATTGTCATTTAATTCTGTTATGTGATTCTGAAGCACAAACATTCTCCCGCGAACTGATAAATAAAAATCTGATGTGATACATTCACACGACTTTCTCTAACCTCTATCTTTATTAGTGAGATTCAGGACTATTCTTACTAAAGGTTATTTTTATATCTGCGACGTTTTAATCCAAATAAGCTTTTGCAGAAATGGCTACATTACGCATTCAGTTATAAATACAAACAGAACGACAGTCATATGTTTAAGAACTGGACGCTGTATGCTGGCCTTAAAATTCCATACTGTTTCTAGGCGATCGCGAGAAACAACTGAAACTCGATGGGACTTTAAAAGAATGACAAGTATTGAACAATTCGAACCTTTAGTAACAGATATCTTAGAAACGGCTTATGTCACAAAAAACTTATTTAAAGTAAATTGTGTGTTCACATTTGTTGTGTGGTAGTTTTCGTCTATTGCTTAACGTTTACAAGTTATACAAGATAACACAAAATTCCTATGAAAGACTGTCTAGGCTTTCCAAGAAAATTCAGGACATTTCTCATGTAAATGCCTTTCATATCTGCTATTTTAACCAAAAAGTTGACCTTTTTTAGAAAGTCAAAATTTTCGAAAAATGTTCCATGTAAAGTGTAGTTGGGGTGGGGATTTTCTGGAAATCCTTCGTGTCACATCCTTGGAAGATAGTAAACTCAATTACCAATTGTGGTGTTCATAATACATCTATTGCAGCCAAATAGCCATAACTGGGAGATAGATTACATTGATGGTTTACATTTGCATATTCACATATTGTCTTTGTCCTTTGTGTACAAAGTTCAATCTGGTAACGATCATGTCTTTTTACATAACATACTGTAGTGTATGAGTGTGCATTTACGCGTCGGACACATTATTGCTTTGTAGCATGACATTGTTGAACTAATTATTTTGATTGGAGTTTTAATCCTGTCCGGCGCGGCATCTCTCTCTCTCTCTCTCTCTCTCTCTCCCACCTTCTGGCCAAGGGGTGGAGAGAGGAAAGGGGCTGAAGGCAAGCAGCGTTACTGGTTTCTTTGTTTGGTAGTGTCAGTAGCATTCTAGTAGTAGCGTGGGTCAGTCTTGTGTGTTTTCAGGGCGAGTGGTTCCGTGTAAGAGTGCGTGGATCGTGTGTGTGGAGCATCTCCCTTCAATGTTTGACCTGTAATCTTTTGTGTATGATGTAGTGACACCAAGGCAAATTTATAATAAACCACAGGTGATGTGTTAAATGTGAAATTAAGTGTATTTTGTTATGAATAACCCACGGCTGCTTTAAATTTGTGCAGCTATGTTCCTGGTCCTCTCGTTGCCACTGCGGCTACGCTCCCCAATGTTTATACCGGGGTAACTAAATTTAATATCTAGCTGCAAAACCTTTTGGCCTCGCCCGGGTATATAACAATACATTCACAGTCTATGTTTGGTTCATGGAGTGTGGTTTTTATCCGACTTTGTTTTTGAGTTGTGCTACTCACAGACAGACACACACACATGAACATGTTTCCAAAAATGCTTTATTTGATTCAGGGCGCCTCAAAACATGTACTTTCGATGAAATGTCGGTATCAAATTTTTGGGTGAAATGCATTACTTCCCCTGTTTACTATACGTAGGAGAGAAAATAAAAAGAGAAGTCATGTTCTTTTGAACCCTTAAGTTTCCAAGCTTAGGCCTAGCTTGTATACTAGCGTGCCTATTTTACTGAAAAAGAGCTTTTAACACAACCCGGTGCCAAACGTAGCTTCAGGTAAATTATCCCATTATAATGCAAAATAGGCCTGTTTCCCACTGAACTTATATATTCTCTGCGACATTTATTTCCTATATGTGAGACACTTCTGATGATGTCTCGAATATCTCCGTCGTTGATGAATCTGCTGCTGGCTACTACAGTGATTTATTTTTCATAGCTTATGTGTGCTCGAGTTCTATGTTTACATTATGTGTGTAAAATTGCACATTTTCACTCGGTTTGTGCTTTCAAGAGTGTATGAAGTGATTTCTTCCAACGTGTTCTTATCCATAACCTGTTTTTGACATCAACATTTTAGATACCGAAAGATAGTGTACCTCCTTTTTTGTTTCTTTTCTTTTTTATGGGTAGAAATACATGAAAATACCTCGATATTGTAGTGTGTTTGGATGTTGATCAAATTATGACACAGGAACTGAAAGAGCTACATTTTCTGTGACAGAAGGATGAAAATTGCCTTAAAGTCTGGTTAAGGGTTATTCCCATAGGGATCCCTATGTTTTGTACAAACATTTTGATGAGAAATGTATCATATGGACCGACGGAGCTACATTAAATGGGGAAACACTGGTTTTATTTATCCTAACTTTATTAGATGTGCACTTTTTTTCTAATGCAACCTGCTAATTTTGTACGTATTGTAAAAATAAATTAAGTTTGTCTGGTAGTCTTCCTATTTATTAGTGAAAATGCGTTTGTTGTGAGTAAACTGAAAACGAATATTTATAATCAGTCCGAACACAGGGAATTTACATTTGCAAGGATTCAAAATATGATAACCTAATCTGCAGCAAGAAGTTTTTTCTTTGTAGTGAAAAAAAATATATTTTGAGCAATATGAAAAACAGTTCAAGTCATGAATTCCAACACAGAGAAATTCAAATGAAGTTACATTCCAAAGCACTTTGCAACAACTTCATTTTAAACAGTATATTATTTTATAGTGAATAAATTTGTGATGTACCTATAAAATTGGGCCTCAAATTTTATAAAAGTCGCTACATTCAAGTTTTGTATAAAAAGAAATCCCCCACTCAATGCATTTTTGTAGTTGTCTGTGTCATTTTTTTTTTAATTTCTTAGAAAAACTATGCTCGCTTTTAAGAAAACTATTTTTAAATAAATAATAATTTTAATTAGGAATAATAATACGTCTCTGTAATGTTTACAGAAATTAAAAGTTCAAATTGCATGGATATTATTGGTTAGAAAAATAAATGTTTGATAAGATGATCATCTGAAGCGTTTTAATCAGGTTATACATGTGCGTAATAAAAAGTAGTGTTCAATTAACCGTGGGATCTAAAGGTACGAAACTGGCTGAACATTAATATATTGCGTGCAACAGCATAACTTGTGGCCAGAAAATAGTAGTTATAAGCAGATTTTCCTTTATTCTAAAGAGTAGGTTGTTAATTGCCGTAGTAAGTATTAAATACTATGAAATATTGTGATAAAGGCATGTCACGTGGTGCTCCAGCAATTTGGTTTCTGTACTTTATATCTCCCATCAGAATCCTTTATAGGGAGATGAATCAAATTTGCAATGTTCAGGCTCCACCGGGGATTCCAACCGAGTTTCTCAATCTTACACACTACTCCTGTAACAGAACAGTCAATGTGTAGTTCAATGCACGTACTATTGTGTCTACATCTGTTTTGTTTTTGTTTCCAGATTATTATTCTTTGTATGTTATTTTAAAACCTAGGTAACTGAATGCATTAACCTGTTCTATTATCTTGTTTTCAAGGAAGATTTTTAATATTCATATTATAAACATTGTGATATACGAAGTGTACAAATAATACTTCTGAAGCTTAGCACGAGAAATTATAACCATTGAAGTATTATACCTGCTAACCTCAAGAAATTTACGATTTAAAATAACTATTTCCGTAATAACAATGAGAAGCGTAAGTTGTCATGGATCGCTGAAAATGCTAAACGTTGAATCTCCTTGAGAACCCTATATCGATCACAGTAAAACACTTCTGTAAAATTTAAAAGCCTAAGACCCCAATTTTAAAAATTGAGCCCTCTTTTATCAATTTAAGTCCCACCTACTTCTTGACAACCTCACCAAAGTTTCTACATTATACGTTGCCAAATCGTCAGCTGCTTATTCGCATCTGAAACATAACTTTTACTCTTTGACTTGCTAAATTCTAAGAATTACTTGCCGTTCTCAGAATTGATATTCGTGCATTTTCATGCAAATTTCAGAACGCACTGAGTTCTAATTGCCTGAACTTTGAGCTATTGGGTTTCCTGTTGCCTGAATTCGCCGGAACACTAATTGCCTTAGCCACTCTGACTACTTACTAATTGCTTTGCCGCAACACGCAACTTGCGTGGAAATGACTTTTTATCCACTGACAGTACTTGTACCATTTCGGCTCCCTTTTGTCCTAAAGCTTACCATGGGTTAATCTACCAGACCACTACATGCCGAGAGAGGCGGCATCTCCATGTGTACCCTGGCCATGTGGTAGTAACTGCTGCTCATTTCCATCTGTAGCCTATGATGTAACAGGCTGCCCTAGCGGCGAAAACTGCAAGCTGCGTTCCGGTCGACTCCCGGCGTGGCGAGTGGTGACATGAACAAGAAAGGAAAATGCTTCGAGGCTGACAGGTCTCAACAGGAGAGACGAAGGTGTAGGGTATGGCATTGAGTCAAAACTTCAAAATGCCTTTTCGGCTCTAAATTCGTTATCTACATATTCTTTCGGTGAGTATTCAACTAAACTTCCTTTGGTAATAATTATATTTAAATTTTAGCCAGAGTCAGACACTTTTAAAGAGATCGGTTTAAGAGTTTCAAAAAAACACAAATAATTCCCTTTGCCAGAATATATTGTCTAATCTTTGCAAATTCTTAAAGGGAACCGTAAAAGTTACGTAAGCTTTTAATGTAATGTAATGATGTTATTTGGGAAAACAAATAAGCTTTATCTTATATTACAATTTGTAAGGTTTACCTTTGTTAAAATGTTCAAAGTTTAGATGAACGTTAAATTGATTGAACATTATGCACGTGGTATACTTGTTAAATGGATGAACACACAAAACACAAACACTGAAATGGACATATACATCTTAGGTACGTCTGTTACTTGAAAGTCCAAGTATTCTTAGACTTTAATGCGAACTTTGTCAAGCCAATGAATTAAGTATGGTACTTTGAGGTGCTTACTCAAACAATTTAAGAAGCCTTAAAGAACTATATAACGTTAAAAGAAAAATATGTACTTTGACAATTGAAAGTAAATTGTCGAATTTTGAAAAAGTGTGTTGTATTCGAATTTCCTGCTTTCCCTTCATATGTTCTCATCTTTCCTAGTGAGAATAGATTGTTGCTTTACATATGGTAAGCCAATTTGAAGTACGAGTTGTATTGTAGTTCAACTGTTGGGGAGCTGAACTTCAACTAGTTCCAGCCGCAGTATGGTACCCGGTAGCCTTCGTCCCAAATTTTAAAATATTAACTTTGTAATTTGACTGTTTCTTTAAATATTATATATATATATGTTTGCCTCGGCTGCGTCAGTATTATTGTTACAGACATGGAATTTCTTTGCAGGTAGTAGTGCGCTAAAGAATGTAGGCTTACACGGATTATAATTTTACTTCACTCCTTTTATTAATGCTTGATACGATTTAAATAACACTTCACTTACATAGAGAGAGAGGTGTGAGATTTTTTTTATTAATTACTTGCACTTTTTAACAGGTAAACTATTTTCGTCTCACACGAATACGTATTAAGTTTCTCGAGGACGCATCTCGCGTCCGGTTAGGAACACTGTCTACAACCAACTGACTTCTGAATTTGTAAATTTTGCTTCATTTTAGTTTCTGATTGGGTAATACTAGTCCAATATATCATCTTGATTTAACTAAAGCTTTATCTGGTTGTTGATTGGCTATTTTATAAACTGTCACAAAAATTACATTATTGCTTCCAAGAATCACAAGTAGCATTAAACGTTCAAATTCATTATTGCCTCAAGGCTACCTCATTGTTAGCAACTTTTAACCCATTATTCTCACAGCTCCTACATTATTAAATTACGTAATACATTCACATAACATTATTACACATGTATACAATAATATAAACATATACAAGGACTAATACACTTTTTATATATTGTTATATACACATATTACAGGGGTATGTCGCTGCTCTCTATATTTGGAAAAATTTACAGTAGAATCTTATATGAAAGAATTAAGTGTTGGGCTAAGACACATCATAGGATTTCTAAATTTCAGGCAGGATTTAGGGAAGGTTTCTCGACTATTGACAATGTCTTTGTTCTGAAAACAATAATTGATGACAATTTGAGAAATAAAGGTGGTAAGGTATATATTGTATTTGTAGATTTTAAAATGGCATTTGATACTGTAGAACGTAGTGGTCTCTGGCAGAAATTAACACGTAAAGGACTTTCGGGGAAAATGATTAGTGCACTTAGGGCAATGTATAAAGAAGTTAAGTTTGTTATCAAGACCGATCAGCACAATACATCAGAATGTAACATAGCGCAGAGGGGGGTTAAACAGGGTTGTATACTATCTCCGTTACTCTTTAATTTGTTTATTGATGATGTTGTTAGCGTGATGACGGAGGAAGACATAGATGCACCGACAATCGCAGACCAAAAAATACCAATTCTTTTGTACGCGGATGACATTGTAATTCTTTCTAAAACGATAAAAGGTTTGCAGTCTGGTTTAAACGCTCTTCGACAATACTGTAGGCAATGGGGTATGGAGGTAAATATTCTTAAAATTAAAACAGTCACCTTTAAAAATGGATATGTGTACGGCCAACATGAATAGTGGACCTATGGGGAGGAAGAAATTCAAAATGTTAAACACTTCGATTACTTAGGAGTAAGGTTTGATATGGGCGGAAAATGGAACAAGAACATGGAGTTTATAAAACACAAAGGGATTGGACAACTTTCTGAAGTATTAAGGATACTGACACGGGTACCAGATATGCCAGTAAAAACATTACAGACCATGTATGAAGCAATGGTTAGGTCCTCATTACTATACGGCAGTGAAGTGTGGGGATGGGAGAGGGTGGATAATGTAAATAAAATACAATGCAATTTCTGGAAGCGCATTCTAGGGTTGGGGAGGGGTACTTCAAATTACGGAGTTCTTCGGGAGGTAGGATGCTGGGAAGATGCTGTATTTGCTAAACTAAACGTAGTTAGATACTGGCTGCAAATAATTAAAGGTGATCAAACAACTCAGAGCAATATGTTATCGTCATCAAATGAACAACACAGCATCCAAAATGGTGGGCGACGGGGTTGCAACGCGAATTATCAAAAATTGGCTTAAATGATATCTGGCAAAGGGGTAATGAAAACACACACAGTGCCGTGAGAAAGGTCAAAAGACGACTATGCGATATAAACAGGCAGAAAATAGAATCTGAATGTAGACAAAGATCAACATTGGAGCTACAAAATGAAATAAAAACTAGGTGGAGTAAGGAAACATATATTTTGGAATTGAGTATAAAACAGAGGACTAGAATAGCATGGCTTAGGTTGGGAGGGTGGAAAGCTCGCAAGATTGTTGATGATGATGGCAGGAGGATTTGCCCATTATGCGGGGAACAAGAAGACTGGACGCATATTTTGGCAGCATGCGTGCAGACGGAGGGTATTAGGAAAAAACTATTACCGGAAGTATTTTTGGCTTCCAACAGACGGAGGACAGCATGCTGGGATATGATTCTAAACAGTCAAAACTGGCCAAGCTTGGGCACATACTTAATGGAAGTACGTGTACTAAGAGATAAGGTGTTTATGTAATTTTTCTTTAAACATATGTGGTGCTTGAGTACTTGTGCGCGACTGTGTGTGTGTGTGTGTGTGTGTGTGTGTGTGTGTTTGAGTGTGTGATTCAGAGTGTTTTTTCAATTTTATATGTATGTATATAGTGCGGTGATTATAAAAAAAGTAATTGTTTTCTGGTTGATACTGCAAGTCACGTATACAGACCAGGTATTTTTCTAGAGAGCATGTACGGTCTTATGACCCATGTGACTGTGTTATGCAATTAATGTAATACTAAATACTTAATAAATACCACCACTACTACTACTATATACACATATTGCGGGCGGGCTGTTATTGAATTTATAATTATATAATTAGACTGAAATCATTTAAGTGTTAAAAATACTAGTTAGGTTCCACTCACGGACCTTAAAATGTGCATGCTGTATGGGAAGTGATTAAGTATCATTACAGTGTAGTGCAAACTGTAACTCCTCCTTACATTATGCATTGATTTTATCATATGGAAATTATTTATTGCAAATATTTATCTATCCCCCTACCATGTCTTTATAAAATTATTAATCGTATAAGTCAACAATTGCGGTATCATCTGCTAGCTCGTTTTGATTTCAATAATGCATTGGCTTCTTATAATTACATTAAATCAACACAGAAATACATTTTATTATTTATTTTATTGTGGACGTAATTTAGGGCTTCAAATAGATAGACAAAGTAGTGTGATAGTATCACTTCAGGCTTTTCCTTTTCCTTTGTGTTAGATCTTTGTGTACTTTCATGTACACATGCAAAAGTATACTTTTATACGTCACTTGCTAATTTATGCTTCACCGCATTAACTAAAGATACTTCTCAAAGAGCAAGCTAAAAAGCCTTTACATCGCCGGTGTAGTGCAGTCAATAAATTGATGATAATCAGGTTAATTACCTGCATAAATAATAATAGCTGGTCTTTGAATATCCGCTTTTAAACGATAACCATCAGATATGATCCAATTTATGCTATTATTCAGTTGAAAATAATTACTTGTATCATTATCAATGTAATGAAACAAACAGGAATGAAAAAGGAGATGCATCAAAGCAAGCAACCTCAATTCAACATGATACAATTGAACTGTCTGTTACATCCATCAATTTGTTTAAAATAGAGTTTGCGGTCATTGAAGTTTAAACGCAAAGGGAAGGCATTAAAAAGCCGAATATTTATGTCTCTGATTAGAATTTCAGTGTTATAAACTGTATGTTGTTTAATGCGATACAAAAGTCAAACTGTGAAATGACATCTCTATGGTAATAATGGTTGCCAGAGGGTATATAACCTGTTAAAGAACCATCAGAGTTAAATACAGTTCTAATTCGTAAGGAAAACGTTTTAAAATTACGAGAAAAAATAAGTTGACTTTCTCTACACAGTGTTGTACAAACTATTCCTACAAACGCTTATTCTTCCATCTTCTTCTTGTTAATATTGATAAACCCTCAATACACATTTTGTTGTAGGTAGAAGATGGCTAAAACGTTAAAAACCAGACCGCCGTGATGGTTTCCAATTCTATTCTCAGAGCATAACCCACACACCCCCAAAAAAGAAAGAACGACTTGTAGCATGAAAAAGGGATAAATATTTGAAAATTCAAACAAATTACAAAGAATATCTCAGAAATGGTTAAACGCTCAAAAATGTATTTGATATAAGTTATGTGCTTTATTGACATCTGCACTTTTGTATTGCAAGATATTGTCTATCTCTTACGTTTGCCAATATACAAAAGTCACTCAAAATGAAGAGGACTTCACAGGCTATTCCCACAAAATTTAAGATATACATTTTATTTGCCGTGGAAATGTCTTAAGCATGTGATATTTTAATCAAACTCTTTAAAGCGATTTTGAAAAAATAAAAAATAATGACAATTTTTCAAGTAAAGCGTAGTTTGGAATGAGGGAAATGTCTTGAAAATCTTCGTGAACTTAAATACAAAGTTTCGTTTTTGAGTTGCACTTGTCACAGTCTCTCACGCACACTAACACGCGCACAGACAGAGAGAGAGGGAGGGAGAGGGAGAGGGAGAGAGATCTTTTTCTAGAAACTCTTCCTTTGTTTCATTCAAGGAGTCTCAAAACATACTGCAATATGAAGTCGCGTTCGGGGTCATCTTTTGATGTCTTTTATATTTGCTGTTGATTCTGCTGCCGGCTGCCACAGTGGTTGACTATGGCATCTTTCTCTCAGGTATGCGTGGGCGTAGTATGAAAGGATAACACCAGTTTAAATTGACTGAGAAATGCAATATGATCTAATGCTCGAGCTATTGAAGCCAGTTGCCGACCGTTTGAAGATAAAGAATTAACTGATTATGAATTGTAGCACTCGAAACTATAACAATTTAATAGTTATCCTGCTAACTTCTGCAGGATCAATTTTACGGTTTGAAATAACTGTTTCCACAATAAAAGGACTTAGCAGCGTAACTTGTCGTGACGCACTAAAATGCTTACCGGCAAAACCCCTCGCGAATGTCTCTAAGTAACTGACAAGTGCGGTCTTAGGCGCTACCAACGCTGAGCACGTAAAATACTAAGCTCCTAAAGCGATACACGAAAGTAAAGGAAGGCGCTAATTTTAGCAATACACGCTCTTTTAATAACTTAAGCTCCGCCTACTTTAGAACTACCCCACTAATGTCCCTTCTCGAGCGGTCCAATCTTAAAAATCCTAAGTATGAGTCTCTTACCTTGAAACTATGGGATACCTCCTCGAATCTCAGAATTTCATTTCATTTCTAATTTACAGAATTTCTGTCTACGTGACTTTTCAAACGTATAGAACTCAAACCTAGTTGCATTCCAGGAACTTTTATACTGACGCGTTTGTCACTCGGCTGTTGCTAATGACTTTGCTTAACCTGACTCAGTAATGACCTTTTTCTCCGGTCAAATCTTTTACTTACGCTTATAATATTATCCATTGATTTAGTATGCAGAAATTACTTAATGAAATTATTTCTATATCTTAGTATTATTTCTTTATTCAATTATTTGTATCTTCCTGTAAATAATTAAGGTATCAAATACTTCTTCATATGTTACCGCAAAACCATCTTACGGCGAATCATGACGGATGGGACGTATTATTTATTATTATTATTATTATTATTATTATTATTATTATTATTATTATTATTATTTTACTGTATGCATTACGGAATATTACATTAATCCTTATCAATTGCAAGGATTAGACCTTTAGCCTTCTCCGGCTTCTAGAATTTGCATTCCATCTTCTTAGTTGTCTTCCCACGTTTCTTCTCCCTTTTGGCTTATAGTTAAAATTATTCTGGATATCCTTCCCTCGGATATATATTGTTTTTCATTTTCTCAATTTCTTTATGCTTTAAACTTTTAATTCTCTCCTAATTCTTTCATTTCTAATGTGATCTAAAAGTGTGCATTCAGCCGTAGTTCTCAGAAATTTCATTTCTGCTGACCCTATTCTTCTCGTTTGATCTTTGGTTTATGTCCAGCATTCACTTCCATATAACAAGGTGGGTAAACGCATTGTCTTATGCAACTTAATTATGGTCTCTTTCTAACTTTATTTTTCAGTGCATGTACTATTGTACCACGTAACTGTCTATATCTGCTTTGTTTTACTTCCAGCTTATTACTCTTTGTATGTTATTTTAAAACCTAGGTAATTCAACGCATTAACTTGTTCTATTAACTTGTTTTCAAGGAATATTATTAATATTCATATTCATATTATAAACAATGTAGTACTATGCGAAGTGTACAAATAATAATACAAAAATCGAAGACATTTACATCGCTGCAACAATCAAAGAGAAATGTTAGTACACCAAACACACTTGCATCGTATGCGGTGACAGCGTCAGCAATACTAGAACGTTTTTATATAAAATAAGTGGAATAGAACAAGTGATCCTATGTAATGTACTGACAAAACAGTGGAAATATTTTAGCATACCAGATGTTAGCATTTCGGTTACCTATTCGAACAAAGAGCGGTTATTTGGTAGCACCTGTGTATAAATTAGTTTTTTGAATAGACCACTTTGAATCCTACTGAGCTTTTTAACTGAAACGCGAATATATTTTAACATTCTTTCTTAAATAAAGCTTAATCACATTTAAAACAAATCTTGAAATATTCAGATTAGTTCCTAAGAAAGCTATATCTTTACATACAAAATAGCTCTGTGTATAAAAAAATCTGATGTGTTACACTCACATGACTTTCTCTACTCTTGTACAATCTAATTTTACAAACGCCTATTCTCCATATGCTTCATGTTAATCGAGATATCGGGATGTCAATCTTATTGGTAATTTTCTTGTAGATGCAAGGAAAATATGGTAGCTTTTAAGCGATAGTCAAATATTTTAACGCTGGTTGCTATGTGACGCATTCCATTCTCTTTGCATGTCCAGGACATAAAAAAAAGGAATAACGCATTTGAGAAAAAGTATAAGTATTGGAAAATTTAAGGAAATAACAAGCAATATCTCGAAAACGGTTCACTCAACAAAAGAAATGTATATGACATAAGTTGTGTATTTTAACGCGATCTACATTTTTTGTGTAGTAAAATTTTGTCTATCTCTTATGGTTTACCAGTTATGCAAAAGTCGTTCACAATGAAGAATACTTTTGGAGACATTCCCAGAAAATTCGAGCTATACATTTCATTTCTCATGACATTACCCTAAACATATGATATTTTCATCAAAATCGTTAAGAGCCATTTTTGAGAAAATTAAAATTTTCGAAAAATCTTCCATGTAAAGGGTAGTCTGGGGTGGGGGGATTTTCTTGAAAACCTTCGTGTCGCATCTCTGGAAGATACTGAACCTAAATACCAAGTTTGGTGCTTATCCGATTGTTCGTTTTTGAGTTATGCTGTTCACAGACAGACACACACACACACACACACACACACACACACGTTTCCAAAAATGCTTTTTTTGGATTCAGGAGGTCTCAAAATGTGTATTTCCGGTGAAATCTCGGTATCGAATTTTGGGTGGAATGCAATACTTCCCCTACTTACTATACGTAGTAGAGAAAGTAAAAAACGTAGAGGCTTGGAATCGAATACGAACTCCTGAATAAAATAACAGGAGTGATGACATGATTGCATTTGCTTCCTCTGATTTTACAATTATTCATTAAGCTTAGAGTTAAAATAGAGCATAGAAATTGTCACATATATTTGCGTGTGTGTGTATATATATATTGATTCATATTATATAATTTCAAAATATTTATTTCCGACCCCAGTATGGCCTATACCTTTACGTCCTCATATAAACACTGGCGTAAATTTAAAAAACCTTATGTGTTACATTCACATGGCTTTCTTTATCCTCTATGACTTATTAATGGATATATAAGTTATTCTTACGAAACTTTATTTTCCTATCTACTTCATTTTAATCGACATTAACTTTTTCGAAAGCAGTTGCTTTAGACACTTAGTTAGTGTCCTCCGTGGTCTAGGGGTACAATGCTAGCCTCTAGTTCGAGGTCGCAGGTTCAAGCTCGGAGGGCGATGGATTTTGTCGAGCGTAAAAATCCATAGCATGGCTTCCTTCGAAAGGAAAGTAAAGCCGATGGTCCCGTGTCGTAGATGTACGGCACGTAAAACAACCTCAAGCCTAATAAAGAGGCCTCTGAACAAAATTTCGGTCTTTCACACCCAATATAGAATGGGATGCTAAGAACCACAGAAGTTAAAAAGCGTCCATAAATAAAGACTAAAAAAAATAGTTATAGATACAAAGGGAACATTAGTGCAATGTTTTAGAACTGGACGCTATACGCTGGCCGTAAAAATCCCCTACTCTTTCTATGAAATCGCAAAAAACAGCTAAAAATCAAGCAATTCAAAAGAATGACAAAGTTGGAAGAATTTGAACCATTAATAACCGTTGTTATGATGCTGCAAAATGTTAAGATAAATTGTGTGTTTTAAAGAGATCTACTTGTTTTGTATAGTACGTTTATGCTCTACCATTTTTACGACTGGAAGCAGTACTTTAATGGGCCTCATTAAAGTACACCTGTTCATTAAAGTATTGGTATTCGACCAATCAGAAGTGGCCACGTAACATTGTAAAAGCGCAAGTATCTGCTTAGTACGTCGCACTACGCTAGCAACTTTGCTTGACACAGGTGCTACAAGGTTATTGTATTGTAACTATAGATAAAGGAATAAGGATTGTAATACATCACTCAAACCAGAAGCGAATACTTATGAAACCTTTAATTTAGATACATGGTCGAGCATAAACAGTCTTATGAATCTTGGCTATAATGGTGATTAGCACTTTCGTATGATAATTATTAAACTCGCTTCTCTTCGCTCGCTCGGTTAATAATACTCGCGTTTTAACTACTACCATTATAGTCTCGTTGCATAGTATACTATTTCGTCTATCGTTTAACGTTTACCAGTTATATAAGATTATACAAAATTCCTTCCGAATGAAGAGGACTTCACAGGCTATTTGCAGAAATTTCAAGACATATTTTATTTGTCATGTAAATAACTTTAATATGTGATATTTTAAGCAAATCGTTAAGAGCCATTTTTAGAAATTCAAAAATTGAAAAATATTCATGTTAAGGGTAGTTGGGGTGGGGAATTTTCTTCAAAATTTTCGTGTCGCACCCTTGTAAGATACTGAACCTAAATACCAAGTTATTTATGCTATTCACCGATACACACACATTGGTTCTTTTTATATATATTCAGGGGCCTTAAAACATGTATTTCCGGTAAATTCTCAGTATAGCGTTTTTGGATGGAATGCAACACCTCTCTAACTATTATGTATGCGGTAGAGAAAGAAAAATGAGATAAACATTTTCGTTCTTTTTAATTATGTAGAGTGATCCACAAATCAATCACTTTTGCTCATCGTTGCCCAACTGTGGCCGCGGAGAAATGTAATTTGGGCCATGATTGTCGAAGACACATGTCATACTCCTGTTAACCCATGCCATTAATGTTTTGCAGTGGAATAGGAATAAGACCATGACGTCACATGTCACATTTGCATGTGACATGAAGCCAGGTATTAACATGCTCGCTGCGAGGGTGGAATAATAACGTATTCAGGACACACGACGGTAATAATGTAACACTTGCAGTGAGTGTTAAAGCGTCAACGTTTTTATAATGCCTCTACACTTCGGGGTTGCCGTGAGTGGGGATAGGCTATAAAAGTGGCGTACAGTGAGCGAAAAGAAATACAAGGAAAAGCAACGGACTGATATGAACAATAAGAATATAAACGAAGCCTTAGGAGAATCTATTGTACAACTACCACAAGGCTTTCTCTACCCATTACCATATATGTTCATTATTCCTCTCCAAATTAATCGCAGAAATCCTTATTACTTTCTCTACCACGTAGATTAGAGAAAGTATTGTAATCCACCCAAAAATTTGATATAGGGTTTTCATCGGAAATACATGTTTTAAGGCTCCCAAATCCAAAAAATAGCATATTATACAACGAGACTATAATGGTAGTAATTAAAACGCGAGTATTATTATTATTAACCGAGCGAGCGAAGCTTATAGTCAAGTTTCATATGACTGTTTATGCTCGACCATGTATCTAAATTAAAGGTTTCATAAGTATTCGTTTCTGGTTTGAGTGATGTGTTACAATCGTTATTCCTTTATCTATAGTTACAATACATGACCTTGCAGCACCTGTGTCAAACAAAGTTGCTAGGGTTGTGAGACGTACTACGCAGATACTTGCGCTTTCACAATGTTACCTGGCCACTTCTGATTGGTCGAATACCAATACTTTAATGAACAGGTGTACTTTAATGAGGTCCATTAAAGTACTGCTACCACTCGTATAAATGCTACATTTTGGCATGGTCGAGCATTAATAATTCTTAGATAAAGATGTGTGTTGCCTGAACATCGTAACTCAAAAACGAAATGTTAGATAAATACTAATCATGGTATTTAAGTTCGAGCCTTCCAAAGCTACGACTCGAAGATTTTCAAGAAACTTCCCCATCCTAGACTACTCTTCACATGGAAAAGTTTGCATTGTTTTAGTTTTTCTCAAAAATTGTTTTAATGATTTTCATTAAAATACTGCATTTTTAAAATATCTTCGTGACCAAAAGAATGTGTATTTGAATTTTCTACGAAAAGCCCACGAGTCTTCTGAACGACTATTGTATAATTGGTAAAACATAAGACAAAATCTTACCACACAGAACTCGTTAAAACACAATATTTACAAAAATGTTTGTGGCGTTAGCCATTTCCGAGATATTTTTGTTAGTTTTCCGAATTTTTAAACAATTATTCTTTTGGTTATCCAAAGATCGTATAATGTCAAAGCCATCACATAGCGGTCCACTTTTTACTTTCTCTAATACGTATAGTAAGTAGGCGAAGTATTGCATTCCACCCAAAAATTCAATACCAAGATTTCAACGGAAATACATGTTTTGATATGTCTTGAATCCGAATAAAGCATTTTTGAAACATCTTCGAGTGTGCGTGTGCGCCTGTGAACAGCATAGCTCCAAAACAGAGTATCGGATAAATACACAAACTTGGTATTTGAGTTTAATATCTTCCAAGGATGCGACACGAAGATTTTGTAGAGAAACCCCACCCAAGACTACCCTTTACATGTAACATTTTTTTAAAAAATTGATTTTCTCAAAAATGACGCTAACGATTTTTATTAAAACGTCATATGTTTAAGATATTCCATGGCAAACGAAATATATATCCTGAATTTTCTAGGAATGTCCCCAAAAGACCTCTTCATTCTGAGTGACTTTTGCATAGCTGATAAACCTAAAAGGTGGACAATATTTTACTGCACAAAAAATTAGGTCTCGTTAAAACACAATTTGTCACTTTTTGGTCGAGTGAACCATTTCCGAGATATTCCTTATTATTTGTTTGAATTTTCCCATACCTACCTACCTACTTATGCTTGTCTCGAATAGGAATTCATTAACCTTTGTTTTTTATGTCCCGGACATAAAAAGAGCATAGAATGCTCCACATAACAAGAAACTCTTAA
Source organism: Deroplatys truncata (assembly GCA_030765065.1). NCBI lineage: Eukaryota > Metazoa > Arthropoda > Insecta > Mantodea > Mantidae > Deroplatys > Deroplatys truncata. The sequence continues at coordinate 46,286,917 of CM060976.1, read as the reverse complement.
AAGATTTGACTATCGCTTAAAGCCTACCATATTCCCATTGCACTATGAGAAAATTAGCAAGAAGATAGTTTTTGCAAATATGTATCTCATTTAACATGAAGTAGAATAGCGTTTGCAAAATAGTTTGTACAAGAGTAGAGAAAGTCATGTGAGTGTAACACATTAGATTTTTAAAATACTGACTATTCCTCTAGTTTCATTCATCCTCCTTATACCTATAAGAAAATGTGTAATTGTGTAATGAAAATGTATATCGATTATCGATATACTCTGGACGTAATTGGTGGTTGATATTATGGGACGGTTATTTGGATCCAAGTGTTCATTGGGAACTGGAACAATCGGAATTATTGTCTTTCTGGACTTTTTGTTTATGTCCCTTTCAGAATCAGCTTCTAAAGTTTCTCCCTAGTTTTTTTTAATCACCCTGTATAAAATTCAATAGGAAGAAAGTTGATTTCGGTGCCTGTTTACAGGAAATTCAACATAGGCATGTTAGTCTGCATTCAATTATGAAATCGTTACTGCCAGTTTAGAGCACCGAACTAGATGGTAACATACGAGGCTCGCATTCGGAGATCCGCGGTTCAAATCCCGCCAGGATCGTCCTATTTGACGGATGTTTTTACCAGGTTTTCCTCAGTCCTCATAATTGTCAAATACCGGGGAAGTACCCTGGAACATTTCCCTCCCATATTTAGTTCCATTGCATGTAGCATTAATGTCCACTGCCTGTGGTTACGTATTTGGTAGGAACGGGCTTAAACACTACTTTAAAAAAGAAATCTGATGTGCTACATTCACATGACTTTCTCCACCCTCTATCTTTATTAGTGGGTATACAAGCTATTCTTATTAAGCTTATATCCTCTACATTTTAATTCAAATAAACCTTTGCAGAAATATATAATTATACATTTTGTTATAGATACAAACAGAACAGCAATAGTCAATTAATGTTTAAGACCTGGACGGTATACACTGGCCTTAAAATTACATATTGGTTCCATGCAATCACGGGAAACAGTTAAGGGAACAAGGTAGTCTGAAGACATGAAATTACATCTTAAATGCGTTAAAGTTCTCAATGGTTTTTCCCGAAATTTTTATGAATTACTCTACGAATTATGAACATTATTTCAAGTGGTTGTTTGCCTTAATAGCTTCTGTAGTCGAGTCCATAAAAAGTATTTATTCAGCAGAAAAATAATAAAAATTACTCTTAAAAAATGTGAATTCATGTACCTTTTTCTCTGATCCTACTTGCAATACAGAATCACACTTTGGCTTGCTTGTTCTTAGTATAATCAGCTATCTTCTGAACCTCAATTATTTGGTTATGTATATCAGTTCACTAGAAATTAAAAAAATTAATTGCAAAGTCAAAAAAGTCAAAATAAGAAAAATTTGCAATTTTTTTGCTTTCTTAATATCACTAACATACACTATAAAATTATTATTGTGGTCCAGGAAGTTTAACTGTATGTTTTACACATGTACTGGAAATTTCAGCTCTCTACCTCTCCTACTTTCTGAGTAAAAGCTACATAAGTTTCCAAAAATGTTGTTTAGAGAAACCTGAATTTAAAGTTTGAACATTAAAATTCTGACACACTTCAGTACATTCCAAGGTCATAATCATTTTCGCCTTCATTCCTGGATTACTGCAGCTTTTTTGTTTGCCTTCTCTTGGTCCAAGCCTCTCTTGTTAATTGCTGAACGGCTCGCTGGACGTGATATAGTCGTTCGTTGTTGAAGCATACAAAGATGTTCTAAAAAGGGGCGTTGCATGACAGCTTTAAAGGAATGCAGACTAGCATTTAAATAGTTCAGACACAGACGCACAGATGTACCTTTTTCGAAAAATGTTTTTTTTTTAATTCAGAGTGCCTCAAATCATCATTTCCGGTAAAATCTGATATCGAATTTTCGGATGGAATGCAATACCTTCTCTATCACTATGTATATGGTAGAAAAAGTAATAAAGAAGGGGAAAAAGGAGTTTACTTACACTTATAAGTGATTGTTTGGAGTGGGATAATTTCTTGAAAATGCTCACATCTTGCATCTTTAAAAGCTGCCAAATTTAAATTGGTGTTCTTCTGGTTTTTCATTTCTTAATTATGCTGTTCACAGGAGACTGATGACATTACAAACGCTCGCCCATACATGCTTTATTCTAGCAACAATTTTTAATTTAGAATGCCCAATTCAAGTGAAATCACAACGTGGAATTTTTGCGTTTAATATAGGAATGTAAATATCAAGCACGGGTATATTAAAATTGAACAATTTTTTCCCCAATATGATAGATAGAAGCAGTTGAATTGCAAAAACAGGCACATTAAAAACACTGTCAGAGCACGTAGTTTTTAATTTATCTGCTGAACTGTACTAGCTCGATCATACTCCAACCTGGCGGAACGAAATTTTATAGGACAGCGGAATTTCCAGCAAATATGTGGAGGAAGCCTACCGCTTGTGTAAGAAGAAGAAGAAGAAGAAGAAGAAGAAGAAGAAGAATTGTGGGCATGAATGATCAGTATGCGACAAGAGGTTTTACGAGATAGAAGAGACCAAGTAACGTGAAGAAAATGAATGAGCAGGAGGTCAACTAGAGGTTGAGGCTTAAGTTAGGTTTCCATGCTTCATGCAAGACAATAGCAACCACTGCCTTATTTTAAGCTCATTTTCAAGAACAAAGACGGGTAAAGCATCATTGAATACAAGTCTGTTCTCTCCATATATAGGTGCATGTTTCAATGACGGTAAGGTAAACCACTGTAAAATCATTTTTATTTTCTCTATTACGTATAGTAGTAGGGAAAGTATTGCATTCCACCCAAAAATTCGATACCAAGATTTCACCGGAAATATATGCTTTGAGGTCCCCTGAATCCAAAAAAAGCACTTCTAGAAAAAGGTCCGTGTGTGTGTGTGTGTGTGTGTGTGTGTGAATAGCATAGCTCAAAAACGAAAAGTCTGATAAATACCAAACCTGGTATTTACGCTCAGTATCTTTCAAAGATGCGACAAAGATTTTCAAAAAATCCCCCACCCCAGACTACCCTTTACATGGAACATTTTCGAAAATGTTTGTTTTATTAAAAAGGGCTTTAACGATTTTGATTAAAATATCATATATTTAATATGTTTTCATGACAAATAAAATGTATATCTTGAATTTTCTGGAAATGCCCCCAAAAGTCTTCTTCTTTCAGAATGGCTTTTGAACTAGCAAACCATAAGAGAGACAAAAATTTCCTACACCACAAATGTAGAGGTAAACACACAATTTATGTATTTTTTTCCTTTCTTGTGGAGTGAATCATTTTCAAGATATCCCTTGTTATTTGTTTGAATTTTCCAATACTTATACTTTTGAATTGATTTTGAATGGGAATTCGTTAGTCGTTTGTTTTTTATGTTCTGTACATGGAAAGAGAATGAATTAAATGCTCCAAATAGCAGCCAACTCTTAATAAATTTGACTATCGCTTAAAACCTACCATTTTCCCATTGCACCCAAAGAAAATTAGCAATAAGATAGTTTTTGCAAATGTTTATCTCGATTAACATGAAGTATGTAGAGAATAAGCGTTCATAAAAATAGTTTGTAAAAGAGTAGAGAAAGCCATGCGAGTGTAACATCAATTTTTACGGTTCAACAAACATGCAGACATTTTTCTAAAAATGTCTGGATTCAAGGAGTCTCAAAAGTGTATTCCTGATGAAATCTCAGTATGGAATATTTGAATGGAATGCAATACTGCCTCTACTTACTATAGACAAATGTAGAAAACATTAAAATGGAAGGGAAGACAAATAAATGTAGATTAGGGATGAGCAGAAAATAACGCAATGATTACATTATAACGCATTACGTTAATATAACGCTTATCAAAGTAACGATACAAAGTAACTAGTTACCCGAGACTGCATTGACAGCATGTTCATTGGAACAGATTATCCGGAACTAGTTAAAATGCATCTCGAGTCATCGTCGCACGTAGTTGCCAGTACAGTCGAGTGCAAAAAAAAAATGTGCCGATGCTTTTGGTTAATTTTAGTGTTTTCCGTTCTTGAATGCTGGCAGAATCTCATCATTTGTGTTCGGCGCCTACATTAGGTGGGGTATCCTCTAATTGGTTTTAGCTGAAGTCCGATACACTAGCATTGCCCTATGCAGAAAGTACAGGCCTAGCTGGGCTATGAAAGCGGTGGAAAATCGATGTGTGTTGCCTGAATGGCTGAATCAAATGCCTCCCAAAGACTGTCCATATTAGCCCCTGAATGAGTCCGGTTCTTATTGGTTCAGCATTCAAACATTAACCTCTGTAACCGAATGAGGGATGGAAGGCGCGGCAGAGGCGTGTTAATTATTGATTGCCAACTTAAACCGTGGTACCTCATATCGGCATTTTTTTTGCACACGACTGTACATATTTGTTTGTTACAGCGTGTTGCTCTTCGCTTCGAGAATAGGTCACAGGCCACAAATGACAGGTCACTCAACGCTCAGGCAGCAAAGCTGCATACATTGCATTAAGATGGTTACTCACATACGATTATAGATGCATGAGGTTTTACACATCGCAGATAAATGGGTATCAATAAGCAATTAATACTGTTTAATACTCGCTAATCTCAAAAACGGCACATGAAGATTAAAGTAGTGACTCAAGATCTACAGAGCGAGCCAATAGACTCCGAACCGCCTGCGCGGTGTTTTTCCTGTCCGCCTCCTCGGCGCTCGTTTCCGTCTGTCGCTATCACAGAAAGGCGCGGATGAAACCATACAACATTTTTAAAACTACTTTTAAACGCTTTACTTACCAACTTTACGAAAGGAGATGCTGAAATTGGCCACCATCGTTGTTCATATATTTTTGACATCTTTTTAGGAAACTATCCATCATGACCGATGTCGTCTGTTTCTTCGGTAAGAAACGAACGTGATTTATATAAATTGATTTTATGTTAATTATAGTTGTGATGAAGTTTACAGCTCCTATGATTCTTGATATTCCAGCTAAGTGTAAGGAAAAAATGGTTAAATCAACTGCGGGGCCGGCATGAGCAATTCTGGCTGAAAGGGGAGGATAGACTGTTCATCCTGTACCAGCTCCTCTCTCAGTCTTTTAGATTTCTTAGCCTGAACACTCCCGTAGCCTGAAATTTACGGTAAAGTTCATGGATTGTTGTACAACGTGGAACTTTTACGTCTGGAAATATTTCTGCAAATCGTACTTTCACTTGGCGAGCTGACCCAGTTAACACATACGAATCATAAATAAATACACGCTGTGCAGTATAAAACATATACTGGGCCATAATATACTTTGTGACTAAGTACAGGACAAAATAATAAGTAACTCGTAATAACTGAACTACATCAAATCACCGTCGACTCAAAACTGCACTTCACACTGCACAGCAAAATCACAACAACGTGACTCTGTTTATAGTAGCAGCGTGTTATGTTTTTATCATATTTCCACACGCCCAGTGGAAAAACACTGCGCAGCCGCTAATATTATTCATAAAATACCTCTCCGGGGTAACTTAAAACAAAGTATACAAGGCAAACCCACACACCCTGAAAGAATTAAAACAAAATATCCGCCAAGAAATTTCCCAACGTAAACTGCGGCGAGTGATGGATAGTTTCCTAAAGAAGTTCCAAAAATGTATGGACAACGGCGGTGGCCAGTTTCAGCATTTCCTTTCATAAAGTTGGTAAGTAAAGCCTTTAAAAGTACCTAGTTTTAAAAATGGTGCATGATTTCATCCGCGCCTTTCTATGATAGCAGCAGACGGCAACGAGCGCCGAGGACGCGGACAAGAAAAACACCGCTCAGGCGGTTCGGAATCTTTTGACTCACTATGTATAATTGCATAATTTCATCAAGTCTACTCTCTTAAGATTGCTTAAGGAAACGTAAAATTTCTCGGACTTTCGAATTCGAAAAGCGCGTGTGAAATTGTGCTTCCGCTCTTTTGTATTTGTTATTATGGGTATTTACACCTTTAACATTGCATGGCAAAGAACAATGAAACAACGCCAGGGTTAAATCAGTATTTCCCGAATCACCCATAATTGTAAATAAAAATATTATGCTTTAATATTGCACAACCCAGGCTTCCAACATCGATTTGCATGAATGTGATGATTTTTCAATTATTCGCGGCTCCCATATCACGTGCTAAGGGAGGAGCACTTACGTCGCGATTAGCTTAGCCAATGGGGAGAAGGCAACACGGACGAAACTGTCTTCGTGTGTGTTTGTGTGTGCGTATGTGTTTGTAGAAATGTAGAAGTGCGAATGCATTTTGCAATAATATAAACCACCGCAGTAATCAAATTGTTAACACAGTCAGAGATTAGATTGCATGAAAATAACAAAGTAAGTCTGTATCGACGACATTCATATTGAAACGTAGTTACAGCTGTTACTAGTAAACGTTACATGTAATCATTAACGTACTGTAACTGCGACAGTTATAACCGTTACTCGAAAATAACTATTTCACACATCCCTAATGTAGACATTCTACGATATACAAAATATAAGAAACACTGGCCTGATTTGAATATTTTCAAACATAGTTTTATATATATCGCTAGTTTAAAAATCTTCATAATTGTATCGAGTACTTTATTTATACTGTACGTTTTAATACCTAATTTAACGCAATATTTCCTCTGCATTAGGTACAAAATAGTATCAAAAGTAACAATTATAAGAACTTTAGTGCACATTGTTACAACCAAAAATTGGGTATATTCCTTTGCAAGGTTAAGGCAATAAGTGTAGTGCACGCTACTGCTGTTGAACAGTAAACCCGTCTACGCGAAGAACAATGGAAGCGGGTAAGCATTGTTATGTACTGCCATGTTCCACGTCCCTAGATGGAAGCGTCATGCAATTATGTTGGCAGCAAATGAGGGTGAGCTATTTTTCTCCAGTGTTGATCATTAGTATCATTTTGTGACAGCATTTCCCCATGGGCGAACATCTACCTCGAGTTACGCAACGTTTAGCTTCCACTTTCAAATTCCCCTTCCTGTATGTTCGGCATGATAAAGTTGGATCAATTACGGCATATGCAACCAGTAGCATTGATTCCCTGGGACTTTGCTAACAATTGCATGCGTTCAGGAGAAGAGTGACCTATGTGTTTACAGTTATTCCAATAATACGATACTCCCAGAGTCTTTTCAGCAAAGGTTGGTATGTACAGTATGTACAGTGTGGGCTACTCGAGTATTTTCTAAGTAAAAAAATCTGATGTGTTACACTCACATGACTTTCTCTACTCTTGTACAAACTATTTTTACAAACGCTTATTCTCCATCTACTTCATGTCAATCGACATAAACATTTGCAGAGTCTATCTATCTTATTGCTAATTTTCTTGTAGATGTAAGGGGAATATATATATGTATATATATATATATATATATATATACAAGGGCAATTTGGAAATACAGTAGCCTTTAAGCACATACATATCTCTTAATAACTGGTTGCTAGGTGCAGCACCATTCCCTTTCCCACAGATTAATACTCTTTGCATATCCAAGACAAAAAAATGAATAACGAATTCCCATTTTAGAAAATTATTGAAAAATTTAACGGAATAACAAGCAATATCTCGAAAATGGTTCACTCAACAAAAATAATGTATATGACATAAGTTGTGCAATTAATGTGATCTACATTTTTTGTGTAGTAAAATTTTGTCTATCTCTTATGGTTTACCAGTTATGGAAAAGTCGTTCACAATGAAGAATACCTTTGGAGACATTCCCAGAAAATTCAAGATATACATTTTATTTGTCATAAAAATATCTTAAACATATGATATTTTAATCAAAATCGTTAGAGCCATTTTTGAGAAAATTAAAATTTTCGAAAAATCTTCCATGTAAAGGGTAATCTGGGGTGGGGGATTTTCTCGAAAACCTTCGTGTCGCATCCTTGGAAGATACTGAACCTAAATACCAAGTTTGGTGTTTATCCGACTGTTCGTTTCTGAGTTATGCTGTTCACAGACAGATAGACACACACACGGACATGTTTCCAAAAATGCTTTTTTTGGATTCAGGGTATCTCAAAACATGTATTTCCGGTGAAATCTCGGTATCAAATTTTTGGGTGGAATACAATACTTCCCCTACTTATATACGTAGTAGAGAAAGTAAAAACGCTCACTCAAGCCTAAAGCCTTGGTTCACAAGATAACAGACTGTACTTCTCTTTTCCATGTAAACACTCCTTCACAATATGACGATCCGGAAAATACCGGGTGTTGCACTGGTGATTTAGCTCGGGCATAGAGTAGCGATCTAGGGGAAGTGCAACTCTTGGGAGGAGGGGTTGGTCGTGTTGGCAAAGAAAACTCCAGAAACGCTTCTGCCCATTGCTCAGGCCTTTTTATTCTAATCTAAGGTTCACAACCCAGTTTGTAAGTACCGCAACTTTTAACATACCTACTAGTGGTGAAGTTATTTCTTATGCAGCATTATGAATAGTTATGAAGAGAAATCAGCTTGTCTTGGATTGTTTTTCGACATAGAAAAGGATTTCGATTATGTATGGCACGATAGACAGCCCTATAAAATAAAAATCACCTTTCTGACACACATTTTAGAGTGATATATTCGTATCCGGCAACCGTAGCTTTACTGTTAAATGTAATTTTGCCCGCTCAAGATCCTATCCAATTTTCTATGGAGTTTCACAGAGCAGCGTACTGGGGCCGCTATTTACCTTCTTTATAATTCCGATTTTCCTAAACATAAATATCTTACAATAGCACAGTTTGCAGATGATATAGTTGTGCTGTGTAAAGGTGATATTCCAATATGTTGCAATAGCTTCAAGAATTTAGAAACGACATGCAAAATTGTTGCAATAAATGGAGAATAACCCTGAATTCTTGTAACTCAAAAACAATTTTGTTTAGTTATAAACACAATACTATCTACCCACCGATAAATTTAGGATCAACCCCCACACCGACGTCGACCGCAATCAAATATCTTGGATTGACACTTGACTCTAAGCTCATGTGGAATTCGCATGTAACCGACATATTGACTAAATGTCGAAACAGAATTCATTATTTTGAGGCAGTATTTTATATAACATGCTGTGAATGCCAGAGTGATTGTAGTGTAAATTAATATTACTGTATGTACAGGATTTTAGATGTTTGTTAGCCATAAGCATTGTTAGGAAATAAGTTTACACGGCCTCACTGAAACTGGCAATAGAAGTGGGTAACAATAAACCGAGGGGGTGAGTTGTTTATCACTAAGAAGAGACAAACAAATGACGTCAGGGTAGCGTGCCCTTCTTTATAAATGGAGGGAATATCTTCCCTAGAGCATATATGTTAGTAGTAGTGATTGGCTGACAAAACAGACGCTAATGTTGGCGCGATTTGGTAACCAATAGCGGCTCTATTATAATGTTTAGGCATTTCGAGGTGAAGTAAGCATGTTTCACGCAGTCTTGAATAATCTCTCGTGAGGTACACGTCATACAGTTTAGAAGAATCTCTCGCGAGGTACACGTCGTAAAGTTAGTTACAAAAATGTGAAGTACGCGAAGTAATTAGTGCTCGGCAATTTAAATGACTGTAGTTACATTCGTAAATATCACAGTTTCAGTCAGGCGTGTATAAAAATTAAATATGTGAATTATTAAATCAAGTGTGGCAGCAATAAAAGTGTAGAAACAAATTATTTTATCAGTGTTATCGTTTAGAAACAACTCCTTTCCGTTTACACTCCCTGCTCAGAGACACTTGCTCGATTGAGTTATAATAGCCAGCCGGAGGACAAAGAACCCAAAATTTAAAATAATAAAACAATAACAGGCGCCCAGCAAATAAGATAACACGAGCCGATTCCCAAGATAATTTGAAACATATATTCCAAGTAAGATCACCACTTGCACTGCAATATAAGCGTCTCATATATTCCTTAGTAATTTGTCCAATTTCGCAATATGGTTGTTCAATCTGGGTATCTGCTTCTGACAATCAAACTTTAAGGATTTAGACTATACAAAACAGGAGCCTATGACTTATGACAGGAGCACGTGCGCAATGCAGTTCAGCATGATTTAGGAATTCCGAAGTTGACGACATTCCTCTGCATGAATTACATACGACTTCAAAAACCATTCCAAAATCATAAAAAATCCCCTGATCCAGCAAATAGCCGACAATCTACCACCTGACCCACCGCTCAGTAGACTAAAACGAAAATGCCACACAGACTTAAGACAATAGCTCAGATGATTACATACCAGGTTTATCGTTGGATAAATGCTTGATCACAATTTTCATGTTATTTGTTAACTAAAATGTATGCACAACTGTGCTGTATTAAATTTACACAATAAAGCTATCTTAACAATTAAAAACACAAAAAGACTCTTCGGGCATTCGACCATTGCATAGTATCGGGGCTTGAGGTGGCCTCTACCCGTGACCAGAATTCGGTCCGCTTAAATATCTTACGCTGTGCGTCAGTGTTCTGTTAATCGAGACTCAATATGTACCCCGATTTCAGCGTTTCCGCGAGTGTTGCCTCGCTATGATACCTGGGGTTGGCTCCAGGGACGCTACAACATCAATGCTATAGAGAAAATGAAATATAACACAATTATTTCCAATGAAGACACAAATATAGCAACGTGAAGTGCAATACTTTGTGAACAAAAATAGCCTAAAATATGCAAAACAACAGAATGAGTTAATTTAGAGAAACCATCACTAAATCATCAAGCGGTATCGTTGAGTGGTTTACAACATACCTTTGCTAATTACAACATACCTCTTTAATTTTTAAAATATATCTTGAAATTAACATAAAACCACACGAAAATGATAAACTTTAAAGGTTGTGTGTATTACATTCTCATACGTTTTAAAAGTAGACGAATTTCTTAGCATATAATCTCCTGATTTTCTATTAAAACAGACGTCCCAAAGCACTCGACCATTCGATTACTGCTTCAAAAAGCATGATCACCTCACTGCTGCCTAACAGATTGCCTTATGGATTCACTGTCCGTAATATTAATTATAGAAATTTAAAACAAAGGGTTATAGATTAAATATTCAACCCAGTATTTCAGATATTTTATTCAAACTATGCATCATTATAATTTTCAAACAATATATGAACAATTTTAATATTTATTGTGTGACCGAACTAGAGATTTATTTATGTGTAAGTATTTTTGAGGAATGCTTCCTTATTCCTTATTATAGACCACACACCGGAGGTTCTAAGTGCGTCCACACGTTGCAAGGCCAAGAATATGCTCTCTCGTGCAAAAATTACTATTATGAAAGTGTCATTTCCTTAGTGGTATCGAAATTTCAACCTCGCCTTCTGCTTGGTATTAAATATTTTAATCGTATACCACCGAGTCGTTTTCTTTACATTTGCATAAATCATTATTTCATGTTAATTCTAAAATGTGATGGTCACTTGAAATTTTAGCGACGGGTTAAAAATCGCGATTCAAATGGGTATAAAATTAAGGAAAGCTATTAAACTGAATCTTTCACTAATTTACAACTTTTGGTCAAGCAGGTACAGGGTATACAACGGGGGGGGGGACACATTCGAGCACCGAGACCTACATGACTATTGCAGCTACCAACACCCGGAAGGAAGATAAGAAGAGAAGGAACCACACCGAGGCTTCAGTACGCAGGCAGACAGGCCCAGAAGTTCGGCTCAGAGACCCGACCTACTACTGGAGCTGCCCAGAGAAGGAAATTAACAACCCTTGCACCAGGCAGACCTCTGGCGAGAACGGGGAATACTCTTTCCTTGAAGCAAGTATTCGCGTCATCTCTTCGGCACCGCCTGACGACGAAACCTAGAAGCATCTAAAACATGAGAAGGAAACGGAATGAGGTAAAGGTAATTCTGGTAGATGAGAAGCCCTTCCGGCATTCGGCTACCGAGCAGGGAAAACCACGAAAAACCCAAGGCAAGCACGTACACAAAGGAGATGAAATTTTACAATCACCTCATACATCTTTATTGAGAAATTTCAAATTTGGTTTTAATTGTTGCAAAATAAAGTTTGATTAATAAGAGGAAAACGCTGTTATTTATAATTTTAAAATTATCTATCAGATCATGCACTGCATATAGGCTTGAAATATATTAATGTTCTGTTTTTTCTATGCAGAGTTGAAGTGTTCTTTGAAGAGTTTTGTTCGAAACACTCCAAGTTTGTGAAATCCTAAAAAGTTAGGACTTTTATATGAAACCCAGCACCACTGTAATATGTGAGTTTACAGCACATTTCAATTCTGGTTGCAATATTTGCGTAATTAAGGGTGATTTATAGGAATATTTTCCTACATACGATTTTTAGGTCTTCTTCCAAAACATCCAATGCAATAGATTGCGTTCTCTCTCAAAACAAAAGCATCACAAATAAAGTGCTATGTTTAGATTTATGGTCTTGTTTAACTTAGCTAATATTAAGTACTCTGAGAAATACGTATTGAAAAATATAGATAACTATTTTTACTTTTTAACAAATTATAACTACCTTACTGTCTTATCTGGCATGGTATGGATGCCTTTTGATATTTAAAATGTGCAGATGGTACATCACGAATTGTAAAAACGTAACTAAACAGTGATAGATATAATACTGAAGTATGGAGTTTTGTCATGACATTTAAGGCTAAAAGAAATATCCAGCTAAATTTCCACCTTTTTACTTTCTCTACTTCGTATAGCAAGTATGGGAAGTATTGCATTTCACCTAAAAATTTGATACCGAGATTTCACCGGAAATACATGTTTTGAGGCCCTCTGAATCCAAAAAAGCACTTTTAGATAAAGGTCCGTGTGTGTTTCTGTGAACAGCATAACTTAAAAAGTCTAATAAACACCAAACTTGGCATTTAGGTTCAGTAGCTTTCAAAGATGCTATACGAAGATTTTAGAAAATCCCCCCACCCCAGACTACCCTCTACATGGAACATTTTTAGAACATTTTTGTTTTCTCAGAAATGGCTAACGATTTTGATTAAAATATCGTATTTAAGATATTTTATCACCAATAAAATGTATATCTAAAATTTCCTGGGAATGTCCCCAAAAGTCCTCTTCTTTTTGAATGGCTTTTACATAACTGGTAAACCATAAGAGATAGATAAAATTTTTCTGCACAAAGAAATGCGGAGACCGTAAAAACACAATTTATGCCATATACATTTTGTGGAGTGAACCATTTCCGATATATTCCTTGTTATTTGTTTGCATTTTCCAATACACTTTTTCTCAAATGGGAATTCGTTATTCGGCTTTTTATATCCCGGACATGCAAAGAGAATGGAATACTTCACAAGGCAACCAGCTCCTAAAAGATTTTACTATCGCTTAAAGCCTACCATATTCTCCTTGCACCTACAAGAAACTTAGCAATAAGATGGGTAGTTTTGCAAAATTTTATCTCATGAGGTAGATGGAGGATAAGCGTATGTAAAAATAGTTTTATAGTTTTATAAGAGTAGAGAAAGTCATGTGAGTGTAACATCAGATTTTTACTACGGTATCATATACTATATACGAGGAGATTTTAAAGGTAAGGCTGTTTAGTAATAAAGTACGAACTATTGAATATGATAGATAGTTTACTTTTTACGTAAACCTTCGAACCTTACACTACTTTTCTACTAGTTATTAGTATTTTTCGAACATTTGTCTCGCGTATCATAAGCTTTTTGGAACCTCGTGGCAGACTTTCGCAGCCAGTACATCCAAGAAACGTGTAGCTGTTAACTTTTCTGTATTGAAAATTAGGTCTGACAATCTCTTAGGGGACATATGCGGCACATGTACGAAAGCTTCTTGAAGGACATAGATAAGTGAGTCGTCTGTTTTTAGCTAACTTCACATTAACTTGCAGAGTTACAATTGTTTTCTTTCAGCTACTCGGTGATAAAAATTTCAGAACCATTAGTTTGATCCCCTCCTAAAACCAATGATATTAATATCGCAATTTCTTCTGCGATGGAAGCTTAAACACAGAAAAATGCATCTCAGAAACTGTACAATTGTTTTATGGTCTGACAGTGAACTTCTATTAGAAGGAACCACTGAAATTTATTCTACACCATAATGAGAATTTAATTAATTATGAAAACTATGGGGAAAGAACGGTTAAGAATCAGCTAACCAAAATATTCGGTAGCTCGTATTTTATTACATAAAGAACCCTGCTTTAAAAACATACCACGTGTATACGCACACTTTCTATACATGAATATGGTCAAAATAAAAGCGGTGGTTTTATTTTCTTTGCCTCTGTTAAGAACTCCATTAAAACTTTGTTCTTCTAATCTAAGAAAATTTGCCACTTTTTGTTGTGCAATCTCTAATTTTCTTTCACAAATATCAGTGATAAATTAATACGATTGGTAATGTTCAGACTTTAGTCAATGTCTCCAAAAGTATTCTTCATTGTGAACGACTTTTGCATAACTGGGAAACCATAAAAGATAGACAAAATTTTACTACACAAAAAATGTAGATCGCGTTAAAATACACAATTTATGTCATACATGTTTTTGTTGAGTGGACCATTTTCGAAATATTGCTTGTTATTCCCTTAAATTTTCCAATACTTATACTTTTTCTCAAATTCGTTATTCATTTTTTTGTCCTGGTAATGCAAAGAAAATGGAATACTCCACATAGCAACCAACTCTTAAAATATTTGACTATAGCTTAAAGCCTACCATATTCCCGTTGCATCTACAAGAAAATTAGCAATAAGATTAACATCTCGATATCTCGATTAACATGAAACACATGGGGAATAAGCGTTTGTAAAAATAATCTGTACAAGAGTAGAAATGTCATGTGAGTGTAACACATCAGAATTTTGTTTGTCCTGGTAATGCAAAGAGAATGGAATACTCCACATAGCAACCAGCTCTTAAAATATTTGAATATCGCTTAAAGCCTACCAATTCCCCTTGCATCTACAAGAAAATTAGCAATAATATTAACATCTCGATATCTCGATTAACATGAAACATATGGAGAATAAGCGTTTGTAAAAATATTTTGTACAAGAGTAGAGAAAGTCATGTGAGTGTAACACATCAGATTTTTTTCTCTCCTTCTTTATTTCTTTCCTTCCTTTGGGGCGATATGTAAACTCGCGTATACATTACGAAGTGTCTGATGTTGAACGTTACAAGCAAGAATACTTAAACACCGAAGAAATAAAAAACAAACCGTTCGCACTTCTTGGAGTGCAGTAGAACTGGAGAAAACGCGTTGAAACATGTGTGTTGGCGAGGGATGCACATTTTAAAATTTTCTCTAAACATTAAAAAGAAGTTCTCATTGATTTCTGTTCGTGTCTTGCTTTAATTTCTCACAGTTTTGTAATTCACAAAGAAAGGAAGTATAATCTTTAGTTTCTCAAGCTTTTATTTACCTTTATAAATGAGCGTTTCTATTATTAATTTTCTTAATACTGTAAATGCTTCCTCAGTTCTAGATTCCGTATGATATTTAGGTTACGTTACAACAATGTGTAGTTTTCCGTTTATTCGTTGTTTACTTGTTCATTGCCATAGCAGCAGAAGCTGAAGAATTAAAAATAAACCTGTTGAATGTGAAGTTAACTTGTTGAATATGAAGTAAACTTGTTGAATTTGCTGTGTTGCAGTATTGGGAAAAATATAATATAAATTATCTCAAGAACGGAAAGCTTTATGGAAAACAATTATTAAACAAACAAACTCAAAACAACGTGCTGTTTCATAGTTTAAAAGCATGATAATATGTCACCTACTATTCTGTATATACAGAGAAAATAACTAGCATAGCAAACTAATATTTAATGTTAATTAGTATATGCTATGTTCTAAAGGTCATTAATTGTTTTGTCGTGTTCAATGACCTCCAAAGAATTACATGTCTACCGACATCCTTTCAATTGTTGCAATATTCATTGAAAGTAATATAATTTCTGCTTGGTATACTATAATACGAAATTTGACCAAGGCTTACAGAATCAAGAAAAACTTTTCAAGATATGTGAAACTCTGGTTAAGAACATGAAGAAAACATGGAAAAGTAAGCCAACTTAAAATGTTATACAATATTTACTGTTTCTATATGATTGTATAAGTGCGAAGAAGAGGGCATATAAGGAGAAGAGATTGGAGTAGAGTAAATGTCATCGAAATGACATATTTAAGAACAGTTAAAGGATGCAGGATAACTAATAAAAAAGAGAAATGAGAAAAGAAATAAATATTTTTCCTTTTTACTAAAAAAGGAAAACAGCATAGATATACATGGAGAGAATCAAGTAATAAAGTCGTCCTTCGTGGTGTAGTGGTTATCACGCTAGCCTCTAGTTCCCGAGGTCGCAGTTTCAACCCCGGCGGAGGGCATAAATTCCTTCGGAGGGGAAGTAAAGCCGGTGGTCCCGTGTCGTAGATTTACGGCACATAAAAGAACCTCAAGCCTGATAAAAAGGCCTCTGAGCAAAATTACCGGTCTTTCACGCCCAATAGAGAATGGGAGGCTAAAGACCACAGCAGTTAAAAAGCGTCCATAAATAAAACTCAATTTAATTTAATTAATTTTCAAGGAATGAACGGATAAAATGTTTTCCAAAGTTAGCCCTCAAATACCAACTGATTGTCAGAAGAAATTGGCGAAATCTGCGATTACGTGGAAAGAAACGGAACAGAAGAAGCAATTCCTGACGAGATGACAATGATGACGACAGTGACTATGAAGACTATAATGAAATGGTCTCTCTTTTTACAATGAGGTTCCCTCAACTTTTTTGCAAATCGATAAATATAGTAGCGTTCCTGCTGGAAGAGCACTAATTTCTTTACGAATAGCTTATTTCATTTTTCAAGGAGCTATGGATGACTTTAATGTATCCTGCTCATATCTTCAGAAAAATTACTTGCACATAAGCAAATCTGAGAGGCTACACAGTACCCATTTACTTAGGGGAATGTATTCTAGAGCCAACGCAAAACTGCCATAGAAATTCGGTTGCTGTGTGATGTATCAAATACCACGTTGTCTCTCAAATGGATATGCTGCAACTTCCGGGATGAAAAAAAATTGTCATCTAGACAAACTACCAATACAGGTGCCGAGTTCGTTAGGGCACGGATTCGTGAACGGGTGTCTGCAGTTCAAATACCTCCCGTATCCTCTAAACCTAACAGATTTTCTCCAGGTTTTCCGCAGTCCTCATAAATGGCAAATTCCGGAGAGGTGTCCTACACTTAGGCCTGGAACGTTTCCTTTACAAAACTCCTATTATAATCATTTCATTTCATGTATGATTAGTGTACAGTCGAGTGCATGGAATTGTTCCGATATAACGCGCAATTGTTCATGTTGGCAAGGAAATACTTATCCGCATTTGCACGCCCAGCCCTCACCACCCCTTACCTGGTTCTTAATTTTTACTTTCTCTACTACGTATAGTAAGTAGGGGAAGTATTGTATTCCACCCAAAAATTCGATACCGAGATTTCACCGGAAATACATGTTTTGAGATACCCTGAATCCAAAAAAAGCATTTTTGGAAACATGTCCGTGTGTGTGTGTCTGTGTGTGTGTGCGCCTGTCTGTGTGTCTGTCTGTCTGTGAACCGCATAACTCAGAAACGAACAGTCGGATAAACACCAAACTTGGTATTTAGGTTCAGTATCTTCCAGGGATGCGACACGAAGGTTTTCAAGAAAATCCCCCCACACCAGAGTACCCTTTACATGGAACATTTTTCGAAAATTTTAATTTTCTCAAAAATGACTAACGATTTTGATTAAAATATCATATGTTTAAGATATTTTTATGACAAATAAAATGTATATCTTTAATTTTCTGGGAAAGTCTCCAAAAGTATTCTTCATTGTGAACGACTTTTGGTATATTGGTAAACCATAAGAGATAGACAAAATTTTACTACACAAAAGATGTTGATCGCGTTAAAATACACAATTTATGTCATATACATTTTTGTTGTTGAGTGAACCATTTTCGAGATATTGCTTGTTATTCCCTTAATTTTTTCAATACTTATTTTCTCAAATGGGAATTCGTTATTCTTTTTTTGTCTTGGATACGCAAAGAGAATTAATCTGTGCTGCACCTAGCAACCAGCTATTAAGAGATATGTATGTGCTTAAAGGCTACTGTATTTCCATATTGCCCTTGTAAATATATATTCCCCTTACATCTACAAGAAACTTAGCAATAAGATAGAATCTGCAAATGTTTATCTCGATTAACATGAAGTAGATGGAGAATAAGCGTTTGTAAAAATAGTTTGTACAAGAGTAGAGAAAGTCGTGTGAGTGTAACACATCAGATTTTTTTGTCTTGGATATGCAAAGAGTATTAGTCTGTGGCAAAGGGAATAGTGCTGCACCTAGCAACCAGCTATTAAGAGATATGTATGTGCTTAAAGACTACTGTATTTCTATATTGCCCTTGTAAATATATATTCCCCTTACATCTACAAGAAAATGAGCAATAAGATAGAGTCTGCAAATGTTTATCTCGATTAAAATGAAGTAGATGGAGAATAAGCATTTGTAAAAAATAGTTTGTACAAGAGTAGAGAAAGTCATGTGAGTGTAACACATCAGATTTTTTTATTTAATGTTTGTCTTACTCTTTCCCCCCCCCCTTGTCCTTTGCTCCTGTGTCTGAAAGCGACTGTGTTCATGTGTTACTGTTCGAGTACCAGAACTTTGATATCAAACCAAAACGAGACCAACAATCCAGGGGCTGAGGTGGGTCGTCGTTGCGAAGCTTGCCTACAGCCACTCCACCCTCTTCGCCGCTCACCTAGGTCTGACCTTTGTTCATAGACTAATGCGTGCGTCAGACTTAAATTCAAATCTCCAAACCAATAAGAGATTGTTGGGAGGAATGCAGTACATTTTCTGTTACTGTAAAGATGTACTATAAAGGTAAGTAGTAGAGAAAGTAAAATCAATGTCCTTACTTTGGGGCACCTCGTAATTATATGCAGACGGTCAGCATATGCAGCTTTAGATAATGTTCCCTGAGCTTAAAATAATTCATTAGTTTGCAATAGACTTTCTGGGTTAAGTGTTGGGTTTGGGAAACCATCTGTGATTCTTAAAACAGGAGCCTGGTGCAAACTAATTCTGCATTCAGTGACAGAAGCTATCCTCCGACTTCATTACGGCTCCTCCAAGTCGAAGCAACACATTGAGGGAAAGCCTAGCCACGTTGAATCAACTAGCCTAGCATACTCAGGCCTATGAAATGTTTACTTGGCTTACGCCTGTATACACAGTGAGATTGCAGCCAATGTTGTCCCTTTGCGGTTCCTGTCAATACTCAAGGGTGAGGAGACATGTTGACCACAATTAGCCGTACTTCCTGCCCTTTACAGGCGGTGTAACATCCCGGAGCAGTAAAATTCACATATCAAACTGAACAGAGAACCTTCCCGTAGTGGAAAGTTCCCTACAAAGTTCAGAACATACTACAGTACAAAAATCATATAGTATATCTTTTTAAAAAAAAAACGTTATAGAGGAAGTGTAACTAATAATAAAATATGAAATAACTGTGCAATTTATATAAGGAATAGATAACTTTAAAACCTACTACAAAATTAATAGAAGCTAAGAAATGTATAACAAGAACAATTAAAGGAAACTAATAACTAATCTATGATTCGAAAAAAACGATATATATATATATATATGTATATCTAAGACACACACACACACGCACACGCTGCCGGTCAAAAGTTCTCAAACACTCAGGGTAGTAAGTGTAATACAGAGATAATCTAAAGAAACTAATAGGATAGTGAACATAAAGAAGCAAAACCCCTTGACATGTTTTATTGTCTAATTAAATTTTAATGTGATAATAATCATTACCTTCATTATTTTTCATCTTGTTCCTACGGTTTATTTATTCTAAGAAATAAATTACCAAGTTATGCCTTTCCTTCTGGAATGAGTCATTTTCGTAATAAGTGTTACTATTTGTTTGAAATTTTTAATACTTTGTAATTTGTTGAAGGTGAAGTCGCTATTTCGTTATAGTTTTGTTCTGAAATTTTACAACTAAATGGCAAGAGTTACGCGTTTCGTTGAATATTTTTTCTGTTAACTTTAGCACCTGATATTTTCACACCAAAATTTGTAATTATATTATTATACGTTAACATAGATGTTCCTCTCTGAAAGTAGCAGCAGAATTTTAATTTGATTATAACGGACGACCCTCGCGAACTGATTTTGCTCCTTCTCAGCCATATTACATATATACTGGCTGAAAGATGCAAGTTATTTGGTAAGAGTCGAACTGCTCTCTGCCGTTAACCTATTATCTTTGGAACATGTTGCCTATCTGCAATGGTATTAACTCGTATATCCTTGTCATCGGAATTCTGATTTATCTTTGGGTTTTATACATTAGATCACACGCACATTTACACTCTCTTCATACTTCCAGACCCTGGGGAAGATAGGGAGCAATCTTTGCTAAAGAAAAATTCCCAACCCACAGCAGGGAATTGAACCCGGGACCCCTCGCACAACAGGCAGGTTAAGCAAATGGTTTAACTCCGTGGCCCTACAGCCCATGAAGGGCTTTGACCTACCAACGCGATTGCCGGCTTCATACCCACCTACGTACGGCGGAGGTGGGCGATCATCCCACCGATACGGGGAGATGATGTACTAGCATCATGCATCCTCCAGTCAGAATGTTGGCCTACGTGACCGCGATTGCTGCCTATCGCAACTCCTCACTTTCCTCATGATGCTGTGTGGGCATCGGTTCTGTACCCGGGATTTAAAGTCTGCACCCACTTGGGTGGTATACAGAAACAGGCGCTCTATCAAAATTATTAAATGTCATTTAGATTTAACACTTTTTGAACTTGGAAATACTTGAAATGCTGAAACCCTCTTCAGAATTTCAACGCTAGTTTGCTACCACTACTGTGTCGACAGCATCGGTTAATAAAATGCCTTGGTAATAACTAGAGACAGGCAAACTATGAAGAAAAATCTGATGTGTTACACTCACATGACTTTCTCTACTCTTGTACAAACTATTTTTACAAACTCTTATTCTCCATCTATTTCATATTAATCGAGAAAAACATTTGCAGAAACGATCTTCTGACATGCAAAGAGAATTATATTTTACACATAGCGACCAGTTCTAAAAATATTTAACTATCGCTTAAGGCGTACTATGTTCCCCTTGTTTTGTAATTGCAAGGGTAATATAGAAATACAGTAGGCTTTAAGCATAGACCTATCTCTTAATAGCTGGTTGGTAGGTGCAGCACCATTCTCTTTGCCACAGGTTAATACTTTTTGCATATCCAAGACAAAAAAATGAATAACGAAATCCCATTTGAGAAAATAACTATTGAAAAATTTGAGGGAATAACAAGCAATATCTCGAAAATGGTTCACTCAACAAAAAACAATGTATATGACAAATTGTGTATTTTAACGCGATCTGCATTTTTTGTGTAGTAAAATCTTGTCTCTTATGGTTTACCAGTTATGCAAAAAAATTTCACAATAAAGAATACTTTTGGAGACATTCCCAGGAAATTCAAGATATACATTTTATTTGTCATGAAAATATCCCAAACATATGATATTTTAATCAAAATGGTTAGAGCCATTTTTGAGAAAATTAAAATTTCCGAAAAATGTTCCTTGTAAAGGGTAATCTGGGGTGGGGGGATTTTCTTGAAAACCTTCGTGTCGCATCTCTGGAAGATACTGAACCTAAATACCAAGTTTGGTGTTTATCCGACTGTTCGTTTCTGAGTTATGCTGTTCACAGACACACACGGACATGTTTCCAAAAATGCTTTTTTTTGGATTCAGGGGACCTCAAAACATACATTTCCGGTGAAATCTCAGTATCAAATTTTTGGGTGGAATACAATACTTCCCCTACTTACTATACGTCTTAGAGAAAGTAAAAATATGAAGAAAAAAAATCCCAAAATATTATGAAATACATATATTTTATAAGCTAAAACATCTTATACTTTATGGGTCTAAAGCCGGTTCACTTACTTAATTTAAATAATAGGCCTTGTAGATTTTTGTCTATATTCAATATATAAAATACTAATGAAAAGCAACAACTCACGGCAATTTGCATATTTTAGTCATTCTGAAGAGCTTAAACCTCGCAACAAAGAAAAAGAAGTTACTTTGTCCTTGCTTAATACTAACTACAATATGCCTCTAAAATCACTGGTTTCATGAAAATAGGAACTCTTGCAGAATAGAAGATGTTTAATTTCGCACGCAACGTTCACATAAAGGAAATGCTACATTTTCTCAACTATACCTAACTTGGAAAGGTAGATAGCAGGGATTTAAACCACGGATCTCCCTGGCTCCGTCTGGTTGCTCTAACCACTGAGCTACCATGGCAACCTGCCGGTACGACATTAAATTGCCCAACTGATTCGCATTTTTCTCGGTAATAGAGATCTCAAATTGCATTGAGATGACATGCCCCAATGACGACCTACAATCTTTTAAGTCCCGGGATTCATAGTATTAACCACTATTAGGTCAATTAATGGAGTTAATTGTTCTTTCACACAAAATCAGTTGGGGAATTTAATGTCATGCCGGCGAATTGCCATGGTAGCTCAGTAGTTAGAGCAACCGGACGGTGACCGGGAGATCCGTGGTTCAAATCCCGGCTATGGCATTGAATTTTTCAGTCGTCTTATTCTACCTTTCCAACCCTGTCCAACATAAGGCTTGTGTGATAGAACAGTTAATTCTATACCTAACTTGTTGGAGAAGGCCGCGTTTCCTGGAAAGAGTAGCCTGGTTTTCCTAAATGTGTTTCACATAAAACTGCCCGAATAGAACGTTTGCAAAGCCCGCTTCATTTCTAATGGAAATTATTTTGAAGACGAAAACTTAAATGTTACAAAATATGAAGATTTCACCAAAATATGAAATGATATTTTTTGGGACTCGTGTATTGCATTCTAGTACTGAAAACCTTAATGCGTGTTGCTATTGTCGCGGTTACTTCGTGTCATCTTATTTGCTGAGCGCCTGTTATTGTTTTATTATTTTGAATTTTGAGTTCTTTGTCCTCCGGCTAGCTATTATTACCCAGTCGAGCAAATCTCTTAAAGAGGGTGTGTAAACGGAAAGGAGTTGTTACTAAAAGATAACACTGATAAAAGAATTTATTTTTACATTTTTTATTGCCGTCACACTTTATTCATTTCACATAATTACTCTTGATACACGCCCGACTGAAACTGTTGTATTTTCGAATGTAACTATTATAACTTATTTGCCGCACATTATTAATTCGCGTATTTCACATCTTTTAACTAACTTTACGACGCGAGAGATTCTGTAGAACTGCGCGACGTGTACTTCGTGAATTATTCTGCTGAACTGCGCGACGTGTAACCTGTGAATGATTCTCTTAAACTGTGCGACGTGTAACGCGTGAATGATTCTGTTGAACTCTGCGGCGTTTGCCTTGTGAATTATTCTGTATAACTGCGCGATACCCGTCTCCCTCACCCCGATATGCCTAAAGATTATAATCGAGCTGCTATTGGTTAACAAAATGCGCCAACATAAGCGTCTATTTTTATATCCAATCAAAATTACGAACACATATGCTCTATGCTCTAGGGAAAATATTCCCTCCATTTCTAAAGAAAAGCGCGCTACTCTGACGTCATTTGCTTGTCTCTTCTAATTAATAAACAACTCACCCCCTCGCTCATTGTTATCCGCTCCTATTGTCAGTTTCAGTGAGGCCGTGTAAACTTATTTCCTAACAATGCTTATAATTAACAAACATCTCAAATCAATGTCATACAATAATGTTAATTTACACTACAATCACTCTGGCATTCACAGTGTTGTGATATAAAATACTGCCTCACTATAAAGATAGCAAACACGGTATATAACACGAAATTTCGTATTTTGCCTGTCTCTAGTGGCACGTCATATCTGGCCAGCACAGGTTACAATACTAACTTATGAATAGCTCCCTTAATAATGAAGGTTGGTAGTAAAATCTGTATGAAAATTTGCGAAATTGTCTAATTTTATCGTTGATGACATTGATGTAACATGCAGTTCATCTCGTCTAACGTGGTATGCAGCCACAAAATGAACACTGCTACATTTTTTCAGCTCTAAATTAAGCACCAGCTATGCAAATGGTGATAAACGCAAGCGCCACACGTTTTGGACAAAATGAGTTGTTGTTGCCGAAAACGGGCGGTGCGGTTTCGACGAATAGTAAATAATCATTCGAAAATACACGGTCCGCCAATCCACTAATATAAACCATATTAGGGCTCGGTACACACGCACGGAACAAGTGCCACACACAACGTGTTGTCAAAGGGAAGACTCTATCCCCACGGCTATTTCCGCATTGTTACGGGTAGACATGCATTTGCTCTACTGCAGTAACATTTTTGTTGTTCATTGGAATTGCTGATCGAGGCTCGCGTTGTTAAATAGGGACCACCTTCATTTTCCAAAATGTAAACTGTTGTGAGGGAGACTGGAAACAAAAGCACATCATCAGCCTGCATTGCGCTCAGCGGCGGATGTGGTTGTTTCGACGTTTGGAATCTCCTGAATGCTATG
This sequence comes from Deroplatys truncata, assembly GCA_030765065.1. NCBI lineage: Eukaryota > Metazoa > Arthropoda > Insecta > Mantodea > Mantidae > Deroplatys > Deroplatys truncata. The sequence continues at coordinate 46,262,161 of CM060976.1, read as the reverse complement.
GAAAGAAACAAAACAATAACTAGAATAAGAATGGGGTTATAACAGCATATATGGAAAAGGCTTTACAATAGCACAAAATCACGGACTGTATTACGAAACCAAATCACGTTTACATTCTTTCAGTTCACCCCTGGACTAAGGCTGTGTGCATGTAAAATATGTGGCAAGTCAGCTCTTGCTAGGGGTATAAATTTATTTTTTCGCTACCTACCTCAAAAGTAAGTAATTCATGAACTGAATTGATTACAAAGGTTTGGCATTTTTGCACGCGTGAGGGATGGGACCTTAATACCATCGATATCTCGATACTCGGTGGTATCGAAGTACATATGACCAGTACTTTGAGATAAACCTTCGATACCTTTAAATCTTTGTCTGATTTCACATTGTCTCGCAAATGTCCTCAAACAGTTGCTGGACTATAGTTCTTGATAGACATTGACTGCGTTTCCTTCGGGTGAATGAATGAACATCCCATAGGCGTTTGTGTTTAAACATATGGAAAACAATGGAGGAAGGAGTAGATGTCGCTGACATGTAGCGTCAACCGGGTTGTGAATGAAATTAATTTAGCTGGCGCACTAAATCGCGCTTCTGTAATAGCCTGGTATGGCGACTCACTCTGAACTATTAATTTACCTACTCCGGTAACCAAAATCTGTGAATCCAGCAGAAAAAATCAGAACTTTAGACGTGAAATATTACTGCGCATGGAAATCTTGCATTTATTTTCTTCTATCTGTTAGTTTGTGTTTAGACAAGCCAAACTTGGGTCATGAGCGTAACTTACAGGTATACCGTACGACTAATTTCCACAATATGGATAGAAAATCCTTTAAAAGAAAGTTTTCAGCACAAAATATAGTTACGTAAAAAGGAGAGCAAAGAAATTATTATTAATTATTATTATTTCGAGGCAGTATTTTTAACATTTAAATTATTTCGGTCTAATTATATAATTATATAAATTCAATAACAACCCGCCTTAAAGCAATATGTGTATGTAACAATACGTAAAAAGTGTATATTACAGTCATTATATATGTTTATATTATTGTATACATGTGTAATAATGTTATGTGAATGTATTACGTAATTTAATAATGTAGGAGCTGTGAGAATAATGGGTGATATAAATAAAAACAAGCAAAAGCTCGTGCTGTAGCTCCAAGCAAGTTGAGAAACGAGCATCAGGTCGTGGTTTGGTATAAATAAAAATGTCCCCACTTCGATGAGCTATTGCTATCGCCTACCGAGCTTTTGCTTAGTGACCTTCACCACGACACATCATCTGAGTAAACAAACAAGCCCAGTCTTTGTCAGGAGGCGATTTAAATCTTTACTGCACCTAAATACACATATACTCATTCATGTTAATCATACTCTCATTTATGAAATCTAATATACATGAAAATTTTAATTAACACAATTATAATTAAAGATTTCGCAAATGAAACACATTGAGATTCACCCAACTTTCAACAAATAACGCTCATCCCCTTTCTAAATCCAATCCCTCATTTCCTTATTTGATAGTATTACAAACGTGTCACCAACTGATATATTGAAAGTAGATTATTTGTACTTCTGTTTTTGCACCTTTATATTGATATCCTCTGCATCTATATAAAATATCACTACATAATTCCAAGAATTTATAAGATGTTATCATGAATTAAAGTGAAACTGGATTAAAGAGTTTCATTTGAAAGTTAAATTTAAGTTTGGTTTTAATTGAAATTCTTTAGTTATAATCCGGTTTTGATTTGTGTGAACATTCTGCGCTATGCAAGTGTTTATTTGTATATCACTTTGATTATATTACCAGTCTTCCAGTAATAAGAGCGGCTCGCTATGACCTCACTCACATTCTGTTTAGCATTATAGTACCCAGATGAAAACACGTCAGGATCTTTTCAGCATTGTTAGAAGGTTCACCTCGTGTTTCATTTGCCTCTGGAAGAAAATGTTGCGCAACCTTTTACATTTTCTCTTTTAAATAACTGTTTATATCAGCACATCCGAGTCCTTGCGTCTTGAAACAATTCTTAATTTCGCTATCACTTACGTATAGCAAGTAGAGGAAGTATTGCACTCTACGCAAAAATTCGATACCGAGATTTCATCAGAGATACACGTTTTGAGAGTGCCTGAATAAAAAGAAACATCTTTAGCAAATGTGTGTGTGAACAGAATAAATAAAAAAACTAGTTCAAACTTAGTATCCTCCAAAATGTGATGAGATTTTCAAAAAAAATCCTCTATCCCAAAACTATCCCTTTTCTCAAAAATGGCTCCAAAAATGTTTATTAAAATCCGCTGTTGTTTAAGATATTTGCATGGAAATATAATTCGGTATATCTCGAATTTTCTGGGAATAGCCAGTGAAGTGCTCTTCATTCTGAATGACTTTTATGTAACCTAAACTGTAAGAGATTCTACTACAAGAGTCCTACTACGCATCTGTGTCTGAACAGCAAACTCAGAAAGGCAAAGTCGTTAAATAACAAGTTTGGTATTTAAGTTCAGCACCTTCCAAACATGCGTCAGGAAGATTTTCAAGAAAGTTCCCCCGCCAAAATGCCCTTAACATGGAAATTTTTCCAAAAGCTTCATTTTCTCAAAAATGACTTAACGATTTTGATTAAACACGACATGTTTAAAATGTTTTCATGTCATATGCATATATTGCATTCCCTGGGAATATACTCCGAAGTCCTCTTATTTCTCAGTAACTTTAGTACAATTGGTAAACCATAAGATAGGCAAATCTATCTACAAAAAATCTTACTATAAAAAGAAAATTGTTCTCGTTAAGCACACAATTTATGTCAAAGTATTTCTTTTTTTAACTTAATCATTCCTGAGATATTCCTTGTTATTGGATTAAACTTTCAAATAACTACTTATAATTCTCTCAAATGGGAAGTCGGTGTTCGATATTTTCTCGTGGTCATCATGCAAAGAGCATCGAATTTCAAAGCCCTCATATAGCCAGGCGCTCTTTGAAAAGCTGACTCACTTTACCTACTGTATCGTATAACAAAATTGTAAATGTAAATTGAACGTTTATCTGGATTAACAAGAAGAAGCTTCAATAATAAGCTCTTGTAAGTATAGTTTGTAGAAGAATGGTTAGAGGAAGCCATGTGAATGTAGAGCATCCGCGATCATCTGAAAAGAACGGAATTTTAAACCATCAAATAGCGACCCACATTTAAAATATTTGACTTTTACGGCACGTAGAAGAACCTCAAGCCTGATAAAGAGGCCTCTGAGCAAAATTACCGGTCTTTCACGCCCAATATAGAATGGGACGCTAAGAACCATAGTAGTTAAAGAGCGTCCATAAATAAAATTCAATTTCAATTTATCCCATTAGTTTACTGCATTCTTCTATTCCTACAATGATAGTTTATCTCGATTAACAAGAAATAGCTACCAAGAATAAGGTTTTGTAAGAATTGTTTGTAAAAAGAGTGATAGAGAAGGACGTGTGATTTTTATTTTCCTCTCTGGAACCATGATCATGAACTCCACCAATGTATTAAAATGCAGTTTGAGCAAGCTGAGGTATCTACGGAGGTACCTCAAGAAACAGCAAGCAAAAGCTTACTAAAGGCGAGCAGGACTTGTTTTTATTTATACCATATTGCGAGCAATAGCTCAGCGACCAAGGTCAGCAAGCTTTTGCTCGCGAGGAGGTTAAGCAGAAAAGTTTTATTTATACGAAACCGAGCAAATGCTTGGAATTAGTGAGAAATGAGCTAATACTTGTTTTTATTTATACCACCCAATATGTTAAAAGTTCCTAACAATGAGGTAACAATGGGGTAAACTTGAGGCAATAATGAATTTGAAAGTTTAATAATGCTACTTGTGATTCTTGGAAGCAATAATTAATTTTTGTGACAGTTTATAAAATAGCCAATCAACAACCAGAAAAAGCTTTAGTTAAATAAAGGTATTCTATTGGACTAGCATTAGCCAATCAGAAACTAAAATGGAACAAAATTTACAAACTCAGAAGCCAGTTGCGTGTAGACAGCGTTCCTAACCGGACACGAGATGCGTCCTCGAGAAGTTTAATACGTATTCGTGTGAGACGAAAATAGTTTTACGTGTTAAAAAGTGCAAGTAATTAATAAAAAAATCTCACAGCTCTCTCTCTATATCAGTGAAGTGTTATTTAAATTGTGTCAAGCATTAATAAATGGAGTGAAGTAAAATTATAATCTGTGAAGCCTACATTCTTCAGCCGCACCACTCCCTGCTAAGACATTCATGTCTCTAAAAAATATAAATACTGACGCAGCCGAGGTAAACATAAATACATAATATTTAAAGAAACAGTCAAATTACAAAGTTCATATTTTTAAACTTGGAGCGAAGGCTACCGGAAACTTTTTACCATACCTGCGGTTGCAACTACTTCAAGTTCGGCACCCCAACAGTCGAACTACAATACAACTACTCCTCGTAAAGCTAAACACTACTTCAATTTATATTATTAACCTTGACTGACAATAGAGGATATATAACCTGTGGCATCATCAAGATAAAAACTGCTGCCAATTGGAGAATTTCGAGCAAACAATTTCGGAATCAGCATACAATACAAAATTGGTTATATACATTTATACACAGAAACTACTAATATGAACATAATTCATTACAAACATTTTATTCAAAGTAACATGCAACAGAATTTTCATTTACTTAACAAATTGATTGTTACTGTACTGTTCGAGATGTTACTAATGCTTATACATCAGATAGGCTTTTCACTTAGATAGGCCAGAAGAACTATTTCAGATACCTTCTTCGCTTTCCTCTCTCCTGCCCCAATTTACAAATTCATTATGTTCTTTTTCGTATTGAACTTTCGACTTTTCAGGCAGAAGCTACCACATCAAATTATCTGCCGATTCCTGCATGTCATGGGAAATAACACTTTTATCGCTTTCCGCGTTAGAAATTCGTATATTACAATAACTGTAAAGTGCCAACCACACAGAACTTTGTTTACTTACGAGTATTTCCACCGTAACGGGCTCTTGGAGCGGAGTTTTCACTAAATCGGTTTTTACTAACTCCACCACTAATTATCAGCAGATCTTTATCATTAATTCGTATTGCATCCCCTACACTTCAAATTGACAAACTACAGTCACAACGACATTAGTAGCGGAAAAAACCAAGTACGTAAGTTTTATAGAAAGCTTCGTTTTTACTTTCTCTGCCTTGTAAATAATAAGTAGAGAAGATATTGCATTTTCCATCCAAAAATTTGATACCGAGATTTCACAGAAAATACATGTTTTGAGGCCCCTAAATCCAAATAAGGCAGTTTGGAAACATGTCCGTGTGTGTGTGTCTGTGAAGAGCATAACTCAAAAACGAAAAGCCGGATAAATATCAAACTTGGTATTTAAGTATCTTCCAAACATACGACACATGATTTTCAAGCAAATCCCTCCATCCTTAACTACCCTTTACATGGAAAATTTTTCGAAAATTTTGATTTTCTAAAAAATGGCTGCAACGATTTGGGTTAATATACCATGTATTAAAGATATTTACATGAAAAATAAAATGTATAACTTGAATTTTCTGGGAATAGCCTGTAAAGTTCTCTTAATTCGGAAGGAATTTTGTATGATATTGTATAACTAAAGTCCTCCGTGGTGTAGTGATTACCATGCTAGCTTCTAGTTCCCGAGGTCGCAGGTCCAAACCCGGCGGAAGGCGATGGATTTTTTCGGGCGTAAAAATCCTTAGCATGGCTTCCTTCGGAAGGGAAGTAAAGCCGGTGGTCCCGTGTCGTAGACTTACGGCACGTAAAAGAACCTCAAGCCTGATAAAGAGGCCTCTCAGCAAAATTGCCAGCCTTTCACGCCCAATATAGAACTCGTTCTCCGTGGACTAGTGGTACCGTGCTTGCCGGTGGTCCCGTGTGGTAGATTTACGACACGTAAAAGAACCTCAAGCCTGATAAGAGGCCTCTGAGCAAAATTTCCGGTCTTTCACCCCCAATATAGAATGGGACACTAAAAAGCAGTTAAAGAGCGTCCATAAATAAAACTCAATTTAATGTTAACTTTCAGTTTAAAGGAGTTGTAAACAAAACCACGAGACAAGGCAGCAGCTCATTGGCTGGTTGGGCTAACTACAACTTTTCCCGCTTAACATGTCGTCTTTTCCTCTATAAAACAGTTCTGTTCAGATCGTAACATTTTTTGGTTATTCTCGTGCAGAGAAATTTAAAACTCATTATAGTAACAGTTCAATTCATGACATAAAATGTGTTTGTTCAGATTCACATATAACTAAAGAGGGTTTAAGAGGCTATGCGCAGGCGCTGCAGTTCGTTTCCGGTTTCCGGATAAGCCGCCAGTGTACTTTTGCAACGTGTAATGGAGAGAATCTTCTGCCACTGTGGAAAAAAAACGCGGGAAATGGAAAGAAGACAATTGCGTTTAATTCTTCATTCATTCATTATCTGTTTACCCTCCTCTTATGTAGAACTTACACCCCCCAGGACTTACAAGCGGGTGCCTGGGGTCAGAGGCCCGTCGAGGAGCAGACACTCATGGATCAGACAGAACATCCAGGATGGGTGATCAGCCCGATGCCTGGTATGGGATGAAGGAAGTAGATGAAACGAAATGTTGATGAAATGGATGAAAGGAAAGTTGATGATGGAGCAGTTGGTGGAATGAAAGGCGGGGGAAACCGGAGAACCCGGAGAAAACCCGCCCAGACGCCGCTTCGTCCACCACAAATCCCACATGCAGGTCCCTGGGATTGAACCCGGGCCGCCTAGATGGGAGGCGAGCGGTCTAACCACTCGGCCACGGCGCCGCCTAATTGCGTTTAATGCTTTTAACAAAGTCTGTGAAACCTACCCCCTTTAATCGTCAATGAATATTCTTGGCCATTATTTAGCAATAATTGACCTTCTTTGTTAGTGATGCAGAATTGTTGCTCGGATTGCTTGGGTGACGTTTGTTTTCTAACCTATAGTGCTAATCATTTTCTTAATTAGTTGACTCATAAAAGGTTAAAGCAAATGTGGTATACTGATATTAGTCATTAAATGAATGATTTCTAAAGCCTGAAATTAAGAGCAGTTTAGTCTAGTACCTTTAACCACAGATGCCGAAGTGTTCAGGTACAACTTTTATTTGTCTACTCTTAGTATTATGTGTTAGAAGTTTAGAATCTAAGGCAAAATATAGGAATAAGACATACAATGTTTAAAAATTAATGATCCCCAAGCTGCGCAATATACTGTATTCACATTCTGTCTGAATTAATTTCCTTTCACGGTACTCAGTTCCCATCATCCTCCACGTGGAGCTGCCATGTGCTCGGGAGTTTGTTTACTTCTCCTTTCAACTTATAGTGAAAAAGGTATAGCAATCGTTAAGGGATAAACGAAAATGCACTACACAAAAATGCACATCGCTTTAAAACATACAATTTACTTCAGGTAACTTTCTACATTCTCGACTACGTAGAGTAAGTAGGGGAAGTATTGCATTCCACCCAAAAATTCGATACCGAGATTTCATCGGAAATACATGTTTTGAGACCCCCTGAATCTAAAAAAAGCATTTTTGGAAACACGTCCGTGTGTGTGTCTGTGAACAGCATAACTCAGAAATGAACAGTCGCATAAACACCAAACTTGGTATTTAGGTTCCGTATCTTCCAGAGATGCGACATGAAGGTTTTCAAGAAAATCCCCCCACCCCAGATTACCCTTTGCATGGAACGTTTTTTCGAAAATTTTAATTCTTCAAAAATGGCTAATGATTTTGAATAAAACACCATAAGTTTAAGAAATTTTATGGCAAATGAATTTTATATCTCGAAAATTCTGGGAATGTCTCCAAAAGTATTCTTCACTGTGAACTACTTTTGCATAACTGGTAAACCATAAGAGTTAGACAAACTTTTACTATACAAAAAATGTAGATCGCGTTAAAACACACAATTTATGTCATATATTTTTTTTGTTGAGCGAGCCATTTTCAAGATATTGCTTGTTATTCCCTTAAATTTTCCAATACTTATACTTTTTCTCAAATGGGAATTCGTTATTCATTTTTTTTGTTCTGGTAATGCAAAGAGAATGGAATACTCGACATAGCAACCAGCTCTTAAAATATTTGACTATCGCTTAAGCCTACCAATTCCCCTTGCATCTACAAGAAAATAAGCAATAAGATTAACATCTCGATATCTCGATTAACATGAAGCATATGGAGAATAAGCGTTTGTAAAAATAGTATGTACAAGAGTAGAGAAAGTCATGCGAGTGTAACACATCAGAATTTTTTTTTTCGTTTTCGAGATAACTGTTATTAATGGTTCGAATTGTTAATTGGCCGTTCTCTTGAAGTCCTGTCAACATTCAGCTGTTTCTCGCGTTTGCGTGGAAACAGTGGAATTTAAAGCCAGCGTGTAGAATCATTTCTTAAACATTTGACTATCGCTGTTCCCTTTGTAACCTAATGAAATGTGTAATGTAGCTATTTCTGATTTATTTGGATTAAAATGTAGTAGATAGAAAAATATGCTTTAGTAAGAATAGCTTGTACACACAGTAATTAGCGATAGAGGGCAGAGAAAGTCATGCGAATGTACCACATCAAATTTTTGAACTTCAGAGGTTTCAGAACTCGTCTGGCGGCTCGTTCTGAAATTTTTCGCGCGTTCAAAAGTATGTTGCTTTCTATTTTTGTTGCACAAATAACTATTATGAAACCCTAGCATTACCAACATGTTACTGTACTCAATATCGTGCATAACTGGCTCATTACAGCATGGGCGGCAATAATAGCAATGAGATATTTCCTATAGCAATGAACCAATAACGGTACTCCAAGTTTCCGTGACTTATAGAAAGAATACGAAAATATTTGGCGGCATTATTTTCTCCGAGTAATGAAGATGCAAAACCTATTTCTTCGTCTTCTTCCAAATTCAAGGATTGGGCCTTTATAACCCATTTCGACATCACAGGATTTTAATAGAATTCTTGTACCCATATTTTCTTCGACCATCCCACATCTTGTCTTCCCTTAGGAGAATAAACTAATGCTTGGTTGAAGTAAATTATTTTACGTTATTTGCACCACACTTTGGGTGCCACTTTGGTTTAGACCACGCACGATACAAAGTGTCCGGTGGCCTTCGCCCCAAGTTCATTTTTCCAGTGGCCCTCGACCCCACGTTTAAAAATCAACTTTGTAATTTGAATGTTTATTTAAATATTATATTTGTATGCCTCGGCTGCGTCAGTAGTAATTTGCAGAAACACGTATCTCTTAGTACGGGTGATGCGATTAAATAACACTTCACTGATATATCCTCTGTAGAGCTGTGAGATTATTGTTACTTTACTTTTTAACACGTAAACTTTATATTATTCACGCCGTAATGAATTTTATACGTCTCACATTGAATACGTACCGAGCGAACTGCAAGGAACGTTGCCTTCTAGCATCTGGCGTTTACCGCTAAAATTTGTAAATTTCTCTGTTTCAAGTCTCTGATTGGCTAATTCTACTCCAATAGAATAATTCTATTTTAACCTTAAAGGTTTTCTAGTTTTTGATTGGCTATTTATAATCTGTTTTAAATATTACATTATTGTTCCAAGAATTATTAGTAGCATTATTAAACTTTCTAATTCATTATTGCCTCAAGGTTACCTCATTGTTAGCAACTTTCGGCTTCTGTTCTTACAGATCCTACATTGTTAAATTACTTAATACATTCACATAATATTATTATACATGTACATAATAATATAAACATAATACAATTACTGTTATATACATGTTATATGTTATTACGCATATTGCTTTAAGGCGGGCTGTTATTATATTTTATATTACATAATTAGACTGTTATTATTTAAGCGTTAAAAATACTGCCTCATGGTGCGGTAGTCGGTCATGAAGCATGCTTCTAACAGGCTGTACCATTTCTTCTTATATTTTAATCTCTTCCACCATTGTATTCTTAAGTTTTAATTCTTTTCTTATATCCTGGCTTCTTACTCTGTCCCTCAGACTCTATCCCAAGAGTGATCTTAAGAACCGCATTTCTGATGTTTCTATTAAAAAATCTCTGTACATTATTAAATACAGAATAAGTAAGATCTAAATTTATAATTTTAAAGTACCGATAAATTTTAAAAAAAAATAACAAAACATTTTCCAAATACTTTATTATCATTCATGACTTTACAGCTTACATTACTTCTCCGCATAGTTATCGCCGTTTTTCAGGCATTTGTCATAAAGAGAAACCAGTTTTTGTATGCCTTCGCCAAAGAATGCCGCCGACTCTGATTTAAGCCAAGTCTGCACGTCTTGTTTCACATCATTGTCGTTGAAATGGTTTCCACCTAGGAATATCAGACGAAGAAACAGATGAAAATGTTTGGTGCCAATTCTGGACTCTAGGGAGTGGTTGAATTGTTCCCAAACATATGATGCAATCAGATCTTGAGTTTCTCTGGCTGTGTGTGGCTGCGCACTGTCGCTCACTATTGTTTCCCCATAAGCATCGCAAAATTGGCGATGAATGTTTGTTGGCGTAACATTTCTCGAAATCAAAAATTGTCAGTCGGCGGGTCGTTCGATTGTTTTGAACATTTTGAAACGCTCTATGCAACAGGAAAACAAATAATGACAATCGCTCACAGCTGCGTCTGGCTTCCTACTGAATGGAGGAAGCGATCGCGCATGCTCAAATCACGACTGCAGCGGTAAAATATTAAAACGGTACTTATTTTAAAAACACGCCTCGTACTTACCCCGTTGTGCTGATAATGGGCTATACTGTCACTATGTAATTGAGGAGTACACATTTTATATTGTGGCATGTGGGGTGCTAATATTGTAATTTGTGGTTGGTAACAGTATATGGATATATATTAGGTTGGTAGTACGGACTGGTAATGTAATAAGAGTGGGGGTAAACCGGCTGTATATTGTGGAAGCGTCTAAGACGCTCAGTCTGTCTCTTGGAATGTAGTGAACAGTGCAGATGCTAGGAATGGACGCTCCGACAAGCGGAAGGTAACATGTATCTTTATTAATTTTGAATGTAACTTACCATCTAAACTTTTACCATGTAGTTTAATAATGTAGATAGATCATTCCTTCCTTCCTTTCCCACAATGATTTAGGAATATTTTAGAAATTTTCAAGTGTTTAGGAACTTTGTTCAGCTCGCCCCGTCGGACCTCGTGTAGATTGCTACGAGTTAAACTCCGGTACCATGCTCTACCCCCGTGATATGTGAGAATATAAGAGGTTACGAAAAATTGGCGTGAGTCGCCGGGTATTTTGACAAATTGGTGGAGGGCCGGATAGAATTTGATATTTGGAAATGCAATTTTTTTTCTCTTAGTTTTGGAAATGGTGTTTACGTCATTTGGTCCTCCACGTGTTCGATGGAACATGTAACTCCTTAGTTTTGGCTTAATGGTAAGGGTTTCTATTTGAAAATTGTGGTTTTGTGTTCTAAATTCATCTAAAAGTATTTCCTTAAAAGTCCCGTCGTTGTATCTTTATTTTGAGCTCACTTTAAACATTTTACATTGTCTTCCTGTTGGCGGAGCGTCGTTAATTTTTTGCTTCATTCTTTCCCTTATCATTGTTTAAATTCTGTTTGTATGAAAAACATTTTGCACTGTTCTTTCTAAATTTCTTGTTTTTTGTGAATTCTGAAAATTTTAGTGGTATTTTAAAATTTAATAATGTGGTTGCCATGTGTTAGCTGGTGTTTCTAAGATTGCTATTTTCAGTGCTAATTTGTAATATTTTTGGAGCTTTCATTCTCCTTTATACTGGTTTTGGTTTTCTACGCATTACCATATTTTTGGTGCATTTTCCTTGCAACGTTTATGTAAGCACTGTGTTGCGTTTTGTTGTGTAATCTTTGCGTGGTTTGGCTCTTCAGCAACAATTCTAGAATGTGAAGCAAATCTTTTACAGTTCACGTGTTTTGTGTATTAAGTTGCGTGTGTGTATAAAAAAGAAAAAAAAGTAAAGTGAAGAGCATATATTCAAAATTTCATGTTTGTGTACCGTACTTGGGTACGTTCGCCGTGGACGCTTAGTGGTAGTACTACTAATAATTTTGCTTCACCGTTGCCATGATTGGTTTTATCTAGTTACGCAATTTTTGAAAGTATTTCAAATGACTAATTTGAGTGAACGTTTCAGCTACCACCAGCTGTGCCAGGGTCCTAAACACCTATATAGGTTCAACGAGCATCCAACTTGGACCAGCAGGACTTATCCACCTCCATCGGATGTCGATGGTGCAACTATATGTGTAGTACCAGAATTTGGAAAGTTGCACTGGAATTTTGTGGTAAAAAGAAAAGAAAAAGAAAAACAACCAATAAGTATTTGCACATTGTGTGTACCAAAGTGCGGTATGTATATTTTGAACAACTGAAAAGTTTCACAATGAAGACAAGTATGCTAAATTTTTATTTTGCTTCACTGACAAATGCTTAATTAGGCTTTGCTTTGCAGGAATGAAGTGTGCTATGTATTTCTCTGCTAAATTGAAAGTTTGTGACCATTTTGTGTAACCAAAATGGTGGATTTTGCTTTGAGCAATAGACATTATTTGGTTTGTTATGTTATGCTGCAGTGTATTTGTCTGATGTGTACTGTGTTTTAATTTTCTTTGACTTCCAGGAGTGATATGTGAGAGTGTTACTTTGGTAATGATGTGCTTTATTCTGTTGCATTCTTTTGGTTTGATTTTGTGTTTCATTATGATGCTGTGATCTTTCTTTGCAGAAGTTGTTGCATAAATTTTGTGTATGTGTGTGAGGTTATGTGAGTAGTATATGGAAGATTTGCCTCGGTGGGAGTGCCAAAGAGTAACCCCGATGGTGGTAGTGAGACGTGGCGAGTTTATCAGCTTCGATGGGATAGCTACAATGTTCCTGGAAATTCGTTGTGACGAGTCGAGAGATGTCCTGTATATTGGAGTTGCTGAAATGTGCCCAGTATAACGTGTGATGTGTTCGCAGAAGAGATGTAATGCAATGAAAATACTTTTTTTTGAGTTTATGCAACAAGTTTTAGTACCATCTATTTTCCAGCTTCATCTGGATTCTGTAGATGTGGATGCAACGGTGTAATGCTATGTTATTCTGTGTCATTCCTGAAATGTTAATGTGATTTGTGCAGTTTACGCCTATGTCAGGTATCTTTGAATTTGCAGCTAGTTGAATGAGACACGTCAGTGAATATTTTCTCAGTAATTGCTATGTATGACGATGATAAGAATGATGATCATCATAAGAATGCTGCTAATGAGAACGATAGGTGGATAAAGATAGTAAAATGAATGATAATTTGTGTTATTGAGAGTGAAGCACGAGTATTTGTAGTTTAATGCATGTAACGAGGGTTTATTTTGAAGCATGTAGTAATGTTTACACTAGCTTTGGTAGTTATTAAAGTGAGTGTTATGTATTATTTGAGATATGGTTATTATGAATGATTGTGTTTCATTGTCATGTGTGTATGAATGATAACTGCACTTATTTATTTTGTTAGTTAGTTGTACCAGCTGATTAGATTTAATATTGGGATGCTAAATGATTTGCTATATTTGTATTGTGTTAACATGTGTAGACAATGGATATAATTGACATAAGATTAATGTATTCTGACCCTTTCATGTCTGTTTACTTTGATTCTTAAATATTTATTGTAAAATTTTGGCTTGTAACCCTTTGAAAAATTCAGTTTTTATGTCAATATGTAATCATTTTTTTCTCTTCTCAGTAGTAAGATTAAGTGTTTGTAAACTATTGCCAAATTTGTGGCATTTTCTGTCCATATTATTTTAAATGACATACTATTTTCTTATTCTATGTATGATGATGTTTTGGGGGCACAAGTTATACCTGTTTGTAATTCATGTTGTAGTGATTTTGCTGGTTGCGGAACACGAGTGTCCATTGTGGAGTGACCCCGCTGTATAGAGACACGCCAGAGGCTGCATATATACACCAAGGAGAGCTGCTGCCTGTTAGTTAACTACACTGTATGTGGCAAAAGGAGCCACTATTTAGGGGGCAATCCAAGCCAGCGATTGCACTCCAATTCATCAGCGACTTGCATCAACAGTTACTAAAGACTCTGCGGCTGAAACTTCGTCGTTGTGGGTGATGTTGAAATTCCACCCATGAACAGTTACGTCGAGATTTGGTGCAGTGTAGTGCGTGTGTAACAGTGGCAGCAATGTATAATGTGCGTGTGCGGGGTTCACTTAAACAGACAAGATAACATCTTAATAAATATCATCGGTGCACTCGAGACACCATTATGTTTGTATAAGCTTCACACACATCTTAACAGGCATTCAAATATTAAACTTCTTCGAGAGGCATTTCTGCTCCCTCTTATCTTTGTGAACATCCAGATATTGTTTATTTTTTGTAAAAAGTTTGTGAAATATGTAATTTATTTCATTTTCTGTAACTTTGTTTAAAAAAATCCTTCTTGATTTGACGGGGACGTCGATTTGGGTAGCCAGGGGGAGATGTGGCATGTGAGGTGTTAATATTGTAATTTGTGGTTGGTAACACTATATGGATATATATTAGATTGGTAGTACGGACTGGTAATGATGTAATAAGAGTAGGGCAAAGCGGTTGTATATTGTGAAAGCGTCTAAGACGCTCAGTCTGTCTCTTGGAATCTAGTGTACAGTGCAGATATTAGGAATGGACGCTCCGTCAAGCAGAAAGTATATATCTTTATTAATTTTGAATATAACTTACTATCTAAACTTTTACCATATAGTTTAATAATGTAGATAGATCATTCCTTCCTTCCCCACAATGATTTAGGAATATTTTAGAAATTTTCAGGTGTTTAGGAACTTTGTTGAGCTGGCCCCGTCGGACCTCGTGTAGATTGCTATGAGTTAAACTCCGGTACCATGCTCTACCCCCCGTGATATGTGAAAATATAAGAGGTTACGAAAATACTAGTTTATAAGCTTTTATTGGTCTGTCACAATCTTCTAAATTTGTGAAAATCTAATTTTACATTTTCTTAACTTGCTGAAGCTTTGGTAAGCTGTGTACATGGCAGGATATAAGTGGCTTACCATATCCTATGGTAGTCCAAGTGGACTTTACCCTGACATACTTTCCGGATAGAAACTTGCAGAACAATGTTGCATCATGCAAATTAAGAGATGTCGCGCGTCTCTAGAAAAATCCTGGAAAGCCACACAAATCCAGGGCGATGGCATACCATATATGTTAAAAGCCGACATTACAATAGTTAGACCCTATAGGGAATTAACTCCTATATAATCGGGCCCTCTTGCTTGGGGGACTTTGACTGAGCTGTCTGCTGCTGGGTAAATCAGCTCGCCTGCTTGTCCGTCAGGCTATGGGTGATTATCGTGCTAGTCGCCTGGCTGGCCCGGTCTAGACGCTCACTAAGGCATGCCGGGCCCTCGTAGCCGTGGTCGCTGGAGTGTATAGCTCCACCGTTCCGCCAAGCTGAGGGTCGCGGGTTCGAGTCCCGGCATCGGTGTTTGTGTGTTGCGGTAATAAGTGGTAACGAAAACAATAAAAACACAGTATCATAAACAGGGTAAAAGAAAGGAACTTAAAAAGATAAAATAAAAAAGGCACTCCTAAACAGCGACACTCCTCGGCACATCTTGACATATTCTTGAAGATAAGCCCCAAAGGGGAAGAATTACTAAACCATTGAGGCAGTATTTTTAACACTTAAGTGTTTTCAGTCAAATTATATAATAACAGCCCGCCTTAAAGCAATATGTGTATGTAACAATATATAAAAAGTGTATATTACAGTCATTGTATATGTTTATATTATTGAATACATGTAATAATGTTATCTGAATGTATTACGTAATTTAATAATGTAGGAACTGTGAGAATAATAGGTTAAAATTTGCTAACAATGAGGTAACCTTGAGGTAATGAGTAAGAAAGTGTAATAATGCTACTAGTCATTCTTGGAGTAACAATTGTGACAGTTTATAAAATAGCCAATCAACAAAAAAAAGAGCTTAAGTTAAATAAAAGTATTCTATTGGATTTGGAATAGCCAGAGACTTGAAATACAGAAATTTACAAATTTAGACGGTAGAGATCAAGTCAGTTGCTTGTAGACAGCGCTCATAACTGCACGCGTTGGTTGTAGACAGTTCCTAACCGGACGCTAGATGCGTCCTCTAGAAATTTTAATACGTACTCGTGAGAGACAAAAACAGTTTACGTGTTAAAAAGTGCAAGTAATTAATAAAAGAATCTCAGAGCTCTCTATATCATTGAAGTGTTATTTAAATCGTGTCAAGCATTAATAAAAAGGAGTTAATTAAACATTTTAATCTGTGTAAGCCTACATCCTTAGTCACACTACGCCATGCTAAGGCATTCATGTCTCTAAAAATAAATACTGACGCAGCCGAGGCAAACATAAATATATAATATTTAAAAGAAACAGTCAAATTACAACTAGAAGTACAACACAACTCATCCTTCAAACTGACTTTTGCGGCGATCACCTCCTCATCCGTTGCTGTAGCTTACCTTGATGCTTCTCCCGTGGCTTCCAGAAGTTCTCAGCGTGTTGGTTCTTCAATTTATCCTCGGCTAGCTGCAGTAATTTTCCTTAAATTATATGGGAGCATGGACTTATCCTCGGTAAAGGAAAACGTAGATCTCGGGTGGTGATATAGGAAGACATAGACTTGCTTTGTTATGAAAAGATGACACTGCCGTTTCTTTTTATTTAATTAACACTCGTAGTATACAAAACTGGTATTGCCGCTGTAAAATACTGTCCACCGCTGTTAAACTATGGCGTGGATATGGCACGAAATATAACTATTCTTATTGTCGCTTTCAGAGTAGCGGATCTTAGGTGTGTTGCTAAAACTATTTTGATTCCCTGTTTTGGCGCGATATCTCACACATCCTGCAGCATCTCTCCCTGACCACACATTACGAAAACTGTCGAATAAATTGCAATACTAAGCTGACATTACAAAGCTGACTTGATTCCCTTCTTGGCGCGATATCTCACGCATCCTGCAGCATCTCTCCCTGACCACACATTACCAAAACTGTCCCGAAATTTCCCCAAACAGATTCATTTATAGTCTCAGGCTTCTGAGGCTGCTTCCTTTCCTATTGGTACATTTTTAGCGCGACTCGACGCGTCTAACTATTTCAAATAAACTTTCAGGGATTTCATTGGTCCAAGTTTAATATAAATCGTGGCTTTTCCTACATTTACCGTTAAGGTTGTCTGTCTCACTCACTTGGTCACGGCGAATTATCAAATAATGGGACAAAGGCTCTACACCCTCGCTGTAGGAATAATAGCACGGCGACCGAAGAGAGGTAATAAAACTAGGTTTTCTGCCTTCGAAAGCACTATTCCTGTAGCTAAAACATTCCACCGTGGACAGTATTTTAACATAGCGCTTAAATTATTCACATTAAACCATTTATAACTCTACTAATATTAATAACCTAGATAGATACATAACGTTAAATCACCCTTCTTAAAATATACAAGCAGTATGAGAAAAAGATATTTACATAATACGATTTAACATCACTAAAAGTTAATTAATAAGTTATCTAGAATTACTGTTCTCGGGCCCGGCCTAGAGTTGCCGTTTCAAATTGCCCTGTTCTGGAAAAGAATAAATTTTTCAGCACTTGATACAATTTTCTTTTCCAGAATAATTCCTCTGATTATGGCCTTTGTAGGTTTGTTTTGTTGGCAGAGACCCTTCGCTATACCTGTTTCTTCACAAGGGTTCTGCCACACCAGTGGTGTTTATATTTGGGTCATTCACTCCACATTTGTTATGGTTGATCCCCTCTCACCATTTAAAAACAGGTTTCCGAGAGACATTCTTACACAATACATTTCGCGCACACGAATAACTTGTGGTGGAGAGAAATACGCTAATACCTAAATTAAGTTCTAAAATTAAATCTATTTACATACATATTGATACATAATTATTATGCATTTATTTATTTATTTACCTCCTTATTTATCGGGTGTATTACCTTTACTATTTGTTCATAGGGTTGCTACCTCATTTCGAGTAAACTAACCTGACTATTTTCATTACATTCTTCACCCTTCTCATTCTCTAAACATTTGTACGGTTTGAGCAACTGTTTATGGTATCTCCCTACGATCTTGGAATTCTTTATTTCTTGTAACTCAAATGTAAATCACCCTGTATGGACCTTTAAATAAATTTTCCATTCTATGATACCTTTTTTTTTATAATTAATAAAACTAATTTATATGTTTAAAGAAAACTGTCAGCATATTGCTAGCATACCAACCAATTAATAATTTACAAATATTGCTCAATATCAAAAAAAAATATAATAAATATTCTGACAATAAAAGCTGTTTCAACCTTAAGACAAACTTATTCAAGCAGAAAGAAACTGAAACATATTAATGGCAAAGGTGTTTCTTGTTCTTCTTCACTATCACTAATGAGCATTTAATACTCAAGTCTCTTTAGTAATGCAAAAAAAAATGTTCTGCACAACTGCTTACGATAATTCATTAATTCACATGTGAAAGCTCTCCTTTCCAGGCACTGTAGAGTCAGGATCAATGATATTATGTCTTTCTTTTCTTTTTTTTTTTTTTTTTTTTAATTTGAATGCTGGATTTTTTTTTTATACCCATACTAATTCTCCAAGTTCGATCAACCCTTTCTTTCGCTTCCTTGTTTTAAATTCCTGCTTTCTTTTCTGCGCCCTTTTTAACATTCTTTCAAAAGCTTTCTTTAACGTCTCTTCTCCCGTTAGTGTTTTCGGCTCTTTAGCTTCTAGTATCTGTAGTAATTTCCCTTCAAGTGTTTCTATTAGCTTCCCCTTCATCAGCTCAACTAATTTCCCCTCTACATTCTTATCTTGTTCACTTAAGTTTCTTTCTAAGTCCTTATTCTGCTTACTTAATTTCCCTTCGAAATCCTTTTTCTGTTCACTCAATTTTCTTTCTAAGTCCTTACTCTGCTCATTTACGATTCTTTCTAAGTCCTTACTCTGCTCGTTTGATTTCCCTTCTACATTCTTATCTTGTTCCCTTACGATTCTTTCTAAGTCCATATTATGCTCATTTGATTTCCCTTCTACATTCTTATCTTGTTCACTAGAAGTTCGCGTTGTAATTTTGTTCTGCTGTGCCCCTTTCCTCTGAAGATTCTTCGTCTATTCGTTGTTTTCTAGTCCTCCGTTTATGTTGGTCTTCCCTTCGAGCTGGTCTTCCCTTCGAGCTGGTCCTCCCTTCGAGCTCCACGTTATGGCGCCAGTTTGCGGCGATCACCTCCTCATCCGTTGCTGTAGCTTACCTTGATGCTTCTCCCGTGGCTTCCAGAAGTTCTCAGCGTGTTGGTTCTTCAATTTATCCTCGGCTAGCTGCAGTAATTTTCCTTAAATTATATGGGAGCATGGACTTATCCTCGGTAAAGGAAAACGTAGATCTCGGGTGGTGATATAGGAAGACATAGACTTGCTTTGTTATGAAAAGATGACACTGCCGTTTCTTTTTATTTAATTAACACTCGTAGTATACAAAACTGGTATTGCCGCTGTAAAATACTGTCCACCGCTGTTAAACTATGGCGTGGATATGGCACGAAATATAACTATTCTTATTGTCGCTTTCAGAGTAGCGGATCTTAGGTGTGTTGCTAAAACTATTTTGATTCCCTGTTTTGGCGCGATATCTCACACATCCTGCAGCATCTCTCCCTGACCACACATTACGAAAACTGTCGAATAAATTGCAATACTAAGCTGACATTACAAAGCTGACTTGATTCCCTTCTTGGCGCGATATCTCACGCATCCTGCAGCATCTCTCCCTGACCACACATTACCAAAACTGTCCCGAAATTTCCCCAAACAGATTCATTTATAGTCTCAGGCTTCTGAGGCTGCTTCCTTTCCTATTGGTACATTTTTAGCGCGACTCGACGCGTCTAACTATTTCAAATAAACTTTCAGGGATTTCATTGGTCCAAGTTTAATATAAATCGTGGCTTTTCCTACATTTACCGTTAAGGTTGTCTGTCTCACTCACTTGGTCACGGCGAATTATCAAATAATGGGACAAAGGCTCTACACCCTCGCTGTAGGAATAATAGCACGGCGACCGAAGAGAGGTAATAAAACTAGGTTTTCTGCCTTCGAAAGCACTATTCCTGTAGCTAAAACATTCCACCGTGGACAGTATTTTAACATAGCGCTTAAATTATTCACATTAAACCATTTATAACTCTACTAATATTAATAACCTAGATAGATACATAACGTTAAATCACCCTTCTTAAAATATACAAGCAGTATGAGAAAAAGATATTTACATAATACGATTTAACATCACTAAAAGTTAATTAATAAGTTATCTAGAATTACTGTTCTCGGGCCCGGCCTAGAGTTGCCGTTTCACTTTCCATACTTGCAGCAACAAACCTTCTTCAAATTTACGCCCAAAACGTGGTGCAAACAACGTAAATACAACAAACTAACATCTTCAAATTGGCGCCCAACTTGGAGCAAATAACAATACAACAAAATCAAACTCCTTCACTGTGTAAGTTGAACTAAATAACCAATCCAGCCCCATATTGTAAACCCAACACTGGCTTAATTCGAGCTTTTCTGCTATTAAAAAGATAAGGATCGTTCAAGCCAAGCTTTGAGTTGTCTCTACCCTTTCTTTATTCCAATCAGCTATTCTCTCCAGTCGCATCCCCTATGGTTATGACAATATCACAGTCCGTAACACCTGCTCAATTCTCTCTCAGAAAGAGGGGTGCATGCAAGTGACTGTCCTGTTTATTGCTTCAACATACTAGTAATTAAAAGTGAAATGCAGGGAGAGAAGCTAAATTCTCATTTACGAACATATTAAGTCGCTCTCACTTATATCAGCTATGGATGCCGAAATATTTCATGATTTATTTCCTACAATTAAAATGCTAAGATTGCATAAAAGATTCTATCTAACAAGTGGATACTCTTAATATGACACTCGGGAAAATTGTTGCTTTCACTGTCGTTCTTGTGACAAACATTCACTAGTTACATAATCAAGATTATCCACTTGTTTCATAAATTACTATTATGCTGGGAAGTATGTATAGATATCGCCCTTTAAGCCAGAGCAACAGCCTAAGTGTACACTCAAAAATATTACAAATATTTTTATGAATCTTACATCGCTTTTTAGACAGACGTTACGAAACGTAAGGACGTTTGGCAACCTTTCGCTTTGCCTTGTAGGAGGGTGGTTATGAAACCTTATTTATCTACTTGACTTTAATCGAAAAATTAAATTGGATTTTATTTATGGATGCTGCTTAACTGCTGTGGTATTTAGCATCCCATTCTTTATTGGGCGTGAATAATCGGTAATTTTGCTCAGAGGCCTCTTTATCAGACTTGAGGTACTTTTACGTGCCGTAAATCTATGACACGACACCACCGGCTTTACTTTCCTTCCGAAGGAAGCCATGCTAAGGTTTTTTACGCAAAAACAATCCATCCCCTGCGCCAGGTTTGAACCGGCGACATCGGGAACTAGAGGCTAACATGGTAACCAATACACCACGGAGAACGACGACTTCAATGAGATTAACTTTTACAGAAGTAGTTTCATTGCACATTTCACAGTAGATACAAGAAGGCTAGAGGTAATCAGATCGATACTGAGAAGTGGCTATTTGCTGACCTAGAAATTACATGCCCTTTCCATGATTTCGCGAGAAAGAACTGAATAGCGACAGCGCCCTAAAAATGATAAACTGCTTAAAAAGTTCGACCCAATAGCAACTTATATATCGGAAATGGCTAATGTCATAAGTTGTTTTAAACTGTGCTGTCTCGTATGGTTTATCAGTTATACAAAATTATAGAAAATTCCCTACTAATGAAAAGGACTTAACAGGCTTTCCCAGTAAATTCAAGATACGCATTTTATTTCACATGTAAATAGCTTGAACAGGTGATATGTTAATCAAAATCGTTAGAGCCATTTTTGGGGAAATTGAAAATATTCAAAAACCTTCCATGTAAAGGATAATTTGGGGTGGAGGAAATTTTTTTAAAATCTTCGTGTCACATCTAGGAAGATGTTGAACCTAAATTCCAAGTTTGGTATTTATCGCACATTTCGTTTTAGTGTTATCCTGTTCTCCTGTTCAGACACACATGGATATCTTTAAGATTAAGGGGCCTCAAAACGTGTATTTCCGGTAAAACCTCGATATAAAAATTTTGGTTGGAATGCAATACTTCCTCTACTAAGTGCGTAGTAGAGAAAGTAATAAAATTGTAATAACACTGGTGATTTTAACAGAACAAAATAAATAGGTATACATGAAACTTGTGGATGCGTGCATCCCTACAGCTGGACAGCAACACACTGCTAGTGATCGTTTAGCTATAGAAAAGAATTCCCTGAGGAAGTTGCTTTAATATTCAAATTCCTTTTCGTAACACTACCGCTTCAAACTTCTTAGGAACTTTCTCGGCGCTTAGTGAACGGTGTCAACTGCCCTTGTTATGCTTCCTACGTTTCCCAAACGCGTGTAATACCCGTTAATTGGCTTCATTTTGTGAGATGTTCTTCGTTGCTGGCACCCGGCACATACCTAAACATCATGTTTACAATTCCATAAACCTGGCACGAAGAGCTGTAGAGAATTATTATGCCCTATTATAGTAAACGAAGAATAGTTAAGAGAATAAATACAAACAACACGCTAACATAGGTGAAATAATGATCAAAAATAAAGCACTAACCCAACTTTTAGCTCTTTTTACATCTCCCTTCCCTACCATCAGCCTTCTCACATCTCAGCCGCCTCGCCATAGGTAGAGGCAGCTGAGCCATCCCCTTCATGTCTTCCCTGCCTGACTGTAGCGTCCAGCATGCTCTTAAATCTCCATTCGAGGTGGTCAAGGATCGCAGTAAATCTCTTTCCCTTCATTCCCGCGTACCCCTACATCTTGCCGAGATACACCCACGATTCTTCCTGCACATAAATGGCGCAGATTCTCCGAGCATTTTCATCAGTAATTTTTATCATCCACCATGATCCCAGTCTCAGTCACACGAGCCCCTGCCTAATGAGTTTGGTGCCGGTTTTGATATATTTCAGATTTTTGCCCGGACTATACTTCCAATGAAACCTTCTCCGTGTATCGCGCAATTATTTTTTGCCTGTCAATATCATAGAGGCGTTTCTTAATCTTTCTCCATGCAGTCCATCTATTTCCCTGACCCGCCATCCAAATGTAGCCCATCCTTATGCTTTCCAAACCCTTCTTTAATTTTGATGTTCATGTCGAATTTCCTTTCATTTCAATTGTTCTCGGCCTAATTAGAGATTGGTCTCCAAGAATGACTTTGAACCAATATTTAACTGTTCTGGCTTTGCACTCTGTCGTATCACTATACGCCCCAAATTTCCTCATTCTGTAGGTGGCCGTAGCCTTCCCTTCCACAAAATTTCTTTCAGAAATCGGGTGTTCACTTGGTCCAGATTCCCTGTTATTGTTACCATTTTTGCTCCATATGTCAATGTGGGCCTAACTGTCACCCTTATACCTATAGAGCAAGATGTAAGAGAAGGAAACCTATGATGCATAGTTTTAGTCACATTCCACTACAGCGCGGTATACAAAAACATCTGGTGTGTTACATGACTTACTCTACGCACCGTAAGTTCTCTCTTTCTCTACTGCATATAGTAAGTAGGGGAAGTATTGCATTCCACCCAAAAATTCGATACAGAGATTTCACGGAAATGCATGTTTGAGGCACCTGAACCCAAATAAAGCATTTTTGAAAACATATCTGTGTGTGTGTTTGAACAGCATAACTCAAAAACGAAAAGTCGGGCGAGTACCAAACTTAGTATTTAAGTTCAGTGTTTTCAATGATGCGACACGAAGATTTTCAATAAAATACCCCACCCCAAAAATAGAAAGATTTTCAAAATTTTTGATAGTAATACAATATATTCAAGATATCTACATGACAATCAAATGCATATACCGAATTTTCTGGAAATAGCCTTTGGAGTCCTTTTCATTCGGAATTTTGTATAATCCTGTATAACTGGTAAACGTTTAAGCATAGACGAAAACGCACTACATAAAAAATGAAGACCTCTTTAAAATACACAATTTATTTTAAATAAGGTTTTTGTGCCATAAGCCATTTGAGATATCCGTTATTAATGGTTCGAATTGCTCATTTCTTGGTGATTCTTTAAAGTCCTTTCAACATTCATCTGTTTCTTACGATTGCGCGGAAACAGTTTGGAGTTTTAAGACCAGCATATAGCATCCAGATCTTAAACATTTGGCTATCCCTGTTCTCTTTGTATCTATAACGAAATGTATAATGAAGCTATACCTGCAAACGTTTATTTGGATAAAAATGTAGTAGATAGAAAAATAAGCTTTATTAAGAATATTTTGTATACCAATTAATAAACAATATAGGGTAGAAAAGGTCATGTGAATGTTATCATATTCAGAATGTTTATATAGCTTCTCTTTGCATGACATCGCGAGAAACATGGAGCAGCACTTAAACAACAAGACAAGGCATTGAAAATTTCGAACCAACAATAATGGGTATCTCGGTAATTGCGTATGTCATAAAACAGTTACTTGAAATAAATTGTGTGTTTTAAAGTGCTTTACATTTTTTTTTTTTTGTGAGGTAAGTTTGTGTCTATTACTTATGGTACATCCGTTATAGAAAATTATACAAAATTTCTACCGAATGAAGAGCACTTCAGAGGTAGTCACAAAAATTTAAGCTATGCATTTTATTTGTAAGATAAATATATTAAACATGTGATATTTTAATAAAAATCGTTACAACCATCTCTGAGAAAATCAAAATGATCGACAAGTTTTCCATGTAAAAGGTAGTTTGGGGTGGGCGAATTTTCTTGAAAATCTTCGGGTCGCATCTTTGGAAAATACTAAAGTTATCCTAGGTTGGGCATTTATCAAACATTTCATTTTAGAGTTATGTTGCAATACGAAATTTTTAGTGGAAAACAAAACTTCCTCTTACCTATAGGTAGGTGGCAGAGAAAGTAGCAAATACCGAGAACCATTTCGCCTTTATGTTTTATTCAAGCAAATGAACAGATTAGCTGTGATAAATCAGTGTCAATAGTAAAGACCTATAGACCTATTGATCTGAAGCAGAGATGAAATTAGTATGCTTACGAAGAAACTAGCACACATATTAACTAGTGTTACAGAATTATTATTCCTGCTGATGATAGTGTAACTCCAAAATACCAATGTGTTTTAGCAGAGTTGCAAGTCGCATTATCTGAATGCTATAATGATATGTTCTTCAGTTTGTAACACTACTTCGGAGGAAGTAGTGTTACAACACTTCTTCAAAACCATTTTGCTATGCTGTAACTAGCACCCAGCTGCCCGCTGCGTATGGTAACATGGAGCAATATTGTGGAGAGCGCAACCGATTATAATTAAGCTATGCATTTTTAAGAAACATACTATCAAGCAAATATGGGGCATACTTTTCGCACCTTATACATTCCTCCGGCTTCTATAAATACTCTCGAAAGAAATATGCGCCAAGTGGATGGCGGTAACGGGTGTTTGACGGAATTACTTTGATGCTAGGTTCACTTTATCAAAAAAAAACAGTTCTTAATGGTAATATGACGTTTGGAACCTTACAATCAAAATAATATTTGACAGTTTGCATAGCTGCTACAATCACATAAAATTTTGGGTGGTATATTTTATCTAACAGAATCTGAAATACGTTTACCAAGTGTTCCAGTAGATTATGGAAAAAATCCGTTCAATTTGTATGTCACAACAACAGTAGTTAATTGTGCATGAGTGTGCGGTTCATGCACAAGACATATTGTTTGTGAAGTTGTGACAAAATCAGTTAGCTAGAATGTATATTTAAACCGGCTTTGATCCGAGTTAAATAGGAGTCTTCAATGCTATTATTGACGATGTAGTGCTAGACCTATTTTACAAAAACACGCGCTTTGTTTATAGTGGTAAAATCATCTTCAGCCTCGCGTTTGGAAACAAGAGTTCACAATTTTCCGAAGGTTAATGGCATTCATGATTTACTTTCTTGTTTCACAGCGTCGTTGTAGTTTCATACAACTATTAATTTATGCTTTTCCATGGATTTTAGGAGGACTTGGATGATGCGAAATAGAACTGATTTGACTTCCTTTCCCGAAGTAGAATCTATCATGTTTCTTGCACACCTCAAGAGTCAAGATCCATCGCGGATACCAAAATAAAATCAGCACATACATGGAGGAGAAGTAAGGGGAATAACTGCTCCGAAGTTCTGTAATCAACAATGCGAGGTTCTACAGCGATGAATTACAATACCTGAGCCATTTTTCCTTCAGTGTTTCCACGATACGTACAACTGTAGGTATCGTTGTTTCCGACGGCCGTAGCCGTCATAACTACTACGGAAAATTCCACGATCGCCTGTGTATACTCTCCAGGCCGTTACTAAAATATTCCCATCTCGAGAGTTCAAGACTGTTCCAGTCTATGTCATTGGTGAATACTGCATTGTATTTATCCCGGAAGCTAACAGTGCGATGGAACTTGCCGAAGAAATTCTAAATTATGGGTGTTCCAACCGTTTCTAAAACTTTGGGAGCAGAATACGCAAGAGTGTTTCGTTGGGATTTGAAGGGGCATGGGGTTACTTTGTTAGTTAATCTCAATATAAGTAAAAACACAGAGACAGCGTTATACCAGTAAGAGAAATGCTGAGAGAAGAGTTATTGCAAATGGAGCTTTTTATAAACGTCTAAGCGGTATTTCAAATACGTAATGCAAACCAACTATATTGTGTAGGATATACAAGAGCGAATATACATTATGTGATAAAAAGTATCCGGACACCCCCAAAAACATACGTTTTTCATCTTAGGTGCATTGTGCTGCCACCTATTGCATGGTACTCATTATCCGCGACCTCAGTAGTGATTAGACATTGTGAAACAGCAGAATGGGACACTCAGTGGAACTCATGGACTTCGAACGTGGTCAGGTGATTGGGTGTCACTTGTGTAAGAAGTCTGTACTTGAGATTTCCACTCTCCTAAACATCCCTAGGTCCATTGTTTCTGATGTGATAGTAAAGTGGAAACATGAAGGGACATGTACAGCACAAAAGCGTACAGGTCGACCTCGTCTGTTTACTGACAGAGACCGCCGACATTTGAAGAGGGACGTAAAGAGTAATAGGCAGACATCTATCCAGACCATCACACAGGAATTCCAAACTGCATCAGGATTCACTCCAAGTACTGTGACAGGCGTGAGGTGAGAAATCTTTGATTCCATGGTCGAGCGGCTGCTCATAAGCCACACATCACGCAGGAAAATGCCAAACGACGCTTCGCTTGGTGTAAGGAGCGTCAACATTACA
Source organism: Deroplatys truncata (assembly GCA_030765065.1). Lineage (NCBI taxonomy): Eukaryota > Metazoa > Arthropoda > Insecta > Mantodea > Mantidae > Deroplatys > Deroplatys truncata. The sequence goes on along the minus strand of CM060976.1, from coordinate 46,234,562 downwards.
CGATTGAACAGTGGCAAAAGTTGTGTGGAATCACGAATTACGGTACACAATGTGGCGATCCGATGGCAGGGTGTGGGTATGGCGAATGGCCGGTGAACGTCATCTGCCAGCGTGTGTAGTGCCAACAGTGAAATTCGGAGGTGGTGGTGTTATGGTGTGGTCGTATTTTTCCTTGAGGGGGCTTGCACCCCTTGTTTTACGTGGCACGATCACAGCGCAGACCTACATTGATATTTTAAGCACCTTCTTTCTTCCCACTGTTGGAAGAGCAATTCGGGGATGGCGATTGCATCTTTCAACACGATCGAGCACCTGTTCATACTGCACGGCTGCTGCGGAGTGGTTACATGACAATAACATCCCTGTAATGGATGGGCCTGACTTGAATCCTATAGAACACCTTTGGGATGTTTTGGAACGCCGATTTCGTGCCAGGCCTCACCGGTCTACATCGATACCTCTCCTCAGTTCCGCACTCCGTGAAGAATGGGTTGCCATTCCCCCAAGAAACCTGCCAGCACCTGATTGAAAGTATGCCTGGAGAGTGAACGCTGTTATAAAGGCTAAGGGTGGGACAAGACCATATTGACTTCCAGCATTACCCATGGAGGGCGCCACGAACTTTTACGTCATTTTCAGCCAGGTGTCCGGATACTTTTGATCACGTAGTGTATGTGGGCAATCTAAAGGATGGTGGGGATTTAAGCTTCCGAAATTGATACCTTTAGTACCGATTACAGAACCGAGCAGGATGGCTCAGGTGGTTACGTCTGTGACCCGCATTCAGCAGGTCCCGAGATCGACCCCCGACGACCACCCACTCTAGCCCATGGGTTTTTCGTGGTTTTTCCGGATCACCAGGAGAATTCTAGGGTGGTTAATCTTCTACCACGACTCTCCTTCCTCTCATTTCCTATACTTATTATCTTCCTTGTCATCTGTTTTAGGATTGTAAAACCAGGCGATGGTGTTCGGCGGATTGCAGCTGGGCAGTGAGTTGCGCTCTATACAGGTTTCTTCCCTAACATCGCCGCGGTACCGCTCAGTTAGGTCTCTTCTCAGCGTGGAGCTCCGCTCCTGCAGGGACCGTGCGACGTCGGATGCGATCTACGTGTAAACGTTAGGGACCCCGTCCAAGCTTGCACCCTTTGTATCTCTCCCCTCATCCTTCCCTCCCAGGGGTCACTTTGGAAGCACAATGGGCAGACTAGCCTGCGTGCGGTGCTCTGCCCCGGTTCGGGGAGCCCGTCTGTGATACATACCTTTACCTTTACCGATTTCAGAAAAATCGAATTCATTTACCTTTCCTTATTAAGTAGGGTGTTTTTTCCCCAATTTGCAGTGAACATTTTTAAATTATCTTTAGAAACAAAAGTTATACTTATTTTAAGCGTGGAGCTTTCTTCCAAATATTTCTTTCGATTTAGGAAATGTGTAACCTATAAACCGCTACGGCTCCAAGTTATCTCTTAAAAATGTTTCGCTTTTAGTGAATATCATTGCGGAATTCGATAGAAAGGATAAATCACGAAAGCATAAGACCAGCAGCAACAGATAGAGTGAACTATTTATATAATGGGTAATTATATATATATATATATATATATATATAAACTACTTCTTCCACTATATTACAACATTAAGGCAAACAAGAGAGATCTGTTGCAGAGGGAAGTATTACACATCGTTCGGAATTATGTGTAACCTTAATTGATTCGCGCGCAAACAGTCGATGTGAAAAAAATCATAGTAAGGAGGTGCATGGGTATGTTCGTATTGCATCGTGGCTATTGCGGAAGTAACAGTTATTCAAATTTGTGGGTTATGGAGATGCTTTATGTTTATCTGCCCCACGTTGTACGCCGATTTACGGTAGGTTTTTGGTTACGTCAATATTATTAAGGTTACGTAATGAAGATACACTTCATAGTGAAGATGATGCTTGTTTTTACGTAATATTATTAAAGTTATTTGCCTCGGCTGGTTTCAGTCGCACTATAAAAACACGAGATCTTGCAGGGTTGTGATAAGACTCAAATTATAAGACGCCACACAATTTAATTTTTAATTGTTACTTCTTTTTATTTCACTTTATATATGCACATTAATAAACACAACACTTTATAAAATAAAACTGTGAGCACTTAATACATTTTTGGCGGAGAACACAAATTTTATCATTTATACTTTACAACATTTTTACTCACGACTTTCACGTCTGCTCTGTATAATATCTTGCCCGAGACTTTCACGTCTGCTGTTCACTACATCTTGCCCGCGACCCTTACGTCTGCTGTGTACTACATCTTGCCCGAGACTGACTAGATTCAACGGTACAAACCTTTAAGGTCCGTAATGCCATTCGCTTATTGGCTAATTCTAGTCCAATAGAATTTAAGTATTCAAACTAAAAATCTTTCTTTACTTTTGATTGGCTAATTCCAAACTGTAAGCGAAATTACGTTATTACCGATTTTTTTCATAACCACTACTTTTAAAACTCCAAACACATTGTCACCAAAATTACATTATTGCCTCATTATTAACATCCTAAAACATAGTATTCACAGTTTTTGCACTATTAGAGTATATAACCATTTACATATCACTAATAAATACGTTTACAATAAAAATACGTATTTACAATGACTTTACATACAATTTATATAATAATTATATACATATTGTTTTCTAGGTGGGCTGTTATTGAATTTAATTAATAAAAAATACAATTAATATCATATAGGCATTAAAATACTGCCTCACTGTTTGTTTCTTCAATTGACAGCAACTGTTAAGAAAAATAAAGATAAGAGCTAAAATGTTTGCGGTGTTACCATCAAATGTTTATGGCGTATAAAGGACTGTAGTTACATTAATTTCGCTTTAGCGTGTGAAGTGTGGATTGGATTGGAGAGTAAAGCGGAAGGGATTCGGCACAAATCCAGGAAGGAGAATATTGTATGACGCCCCACGAGGGGGCAGCCCCTGAAGAAAGGAATGAGGTGAAGGGAGACACCGAGCGGCCGGAACCAGGCGTGATGGCACAGCAATGACAGGGTCTCTACAGTTTTCAGATATAAACGCCCCGACAGTCCGATAAGCAGCCCGGGGAGCCCGCCCAACATAAGAGTCCAACGCTCCCCAAGGGAGCGGTCCTTATACTGAGACAACCGTCGAAGGCGGAGGGGCGGAGAAAGTTCACAAATAGCATCCTTTTTCCCTGCCACGCTGTACCGGAACACCGTCGCCGACACTTCCAGCCCTGAAATAGACTAAACAGGGTGAAGGATGACTGAAATGATTAATGTAACGATATGGAGGGACAGGAATTACGGGGGATGAAAGAAACCTCTCCAGCTTTCTCCTGACGACCCGAGAAAACCCTCCAAAAACCCATGAGTCAGAATGGGCGGTCGTCGGGGATCGAACCCGGGACCTCCCAATTGCGGGATACAGACGTTACTGCTCGAATCATCCCGCTCGGTGTGTGAAGTGCGATTAGCAGTAGCGGCTAATGAATATAAACTTTTGGTGTACACAAAAATTTAGTCATACAGGCCTGAAAATGTGAAATACCATTTGTTGTATAATAGCTATGATTAGAACAAAGTGATACAACTGTAGCCGTTCCCAAAAACAAGAATAATAATAATAATAATAATAATAATAATAATAATAATAATAGTAACAAAGCATAACTCCTCTGAAGAAAACGTTTTTGTTATGTTTGTTGTTTTGTGTACAATTAAATACACCATGTTAGGGAAAGAACGAAGTAATAGTAAATTAAACTGTAGTTGAGATTATGGATAACATGGAGAAACCGAGAGAAGTTTCCGAGCTTGTTCACGTTAGCTACTGCTCCTATAGTGACTGCCATGGTGTGTTACCACCTAGTGGCATTAACGTAAATTTAGTGACAGTGTGGAAACAGAGTGCAGGAAAAGCTCCGCGCGCTGGTGCACTTCTTCAGATGTGCACGACCTGTATGCATTTGGCCCCATAAGGTAATGACGTCAACCAGTTAGTTGCGCATGCGCAGAAGGTCCTTTAAATGTGCACAAGTCAAGATGTGCTAGCGACTGTATTGCCATGTCTCATTGAGTTTAGAGGAGTATCACGGTAGATTTAAATGCCGTAGATTTTAAATTACCGCATGTGTTACATTTAATAGCATTCAAGGAAAAAATAAACAATAAATCCGTTAGGTGTCAAAAGTTAGGGTGTTCACGTGTTCTTGCACTGTTATGCAGCAGCCACCTGGCGGAAAGATAAACTAACGCTTGTTACAATTTGCTCTTACACCAATCGTGTGGCTTGCTTCATATCAACTGCTTGATTTCGCCCATAGTTTCGGGAGTTATGACGCAACACTAAGACAGGAGATTGGACGCATGTTTAGAGAGTCCAAGATAGTGCTTCTCATAATCATACAGGCTAATTGCGATGAAATATTCTAAATAAAACTAAATAATGCATGGAAATGAATCTGTTGAATCTTTGAAATTTATTATTCGACAGCTTCCTAGCCGGATTGGATTCAGTGAGTTCACTGCAAAAGATGGTTGCACAAAGTTACACAGTATATGAATACGTATTTTCCTTGTATGGAAGACTTGAAAACAACACAAAAAAACAAAGCCAGATGTTCAAAATAACATTCACATTCTTTGTTCTGCATGTTTCACGTAAGGCATATCTCCCACCTCTTTTTCTCGTGCCCACCATTGGTAGGAGATATTGCCAAAACACACTATTCTGTGTAATTCAAAATTCCAAACTAGTCTTTTTGTTAGAAAATCAGCTTCCAAATCCGGAGGTCTCGAGTTCGACTCCTGACTGAAGGATGGAAATTTTTCTTTACTAGAATATTCCCCATTCTTCCTAGAATTTGGAACTACGACAGAGTATACTAGTCGGCAACGATACCAATGCGCTTGCAGGAGGGCACCACATTTTTTTGACAATCAAGGCTAGGGATCAGAGTGGATTAGGGGGCAAGGCGATAGGGAAATGTACAATCACACAATAAAAACATTACTACGTGCGCAGCCTCGCTAGTAAATACAACTCGGAACTGGGAGGTTTTCTTTACCTGACTGTCCTTCCGATGTCCCGCTCATTTGTTTCGAAACCATGTAGTTCCTCTTCCCACAACACGCACTCATATCGCGGCCGACTAGTAAATGTATGTGAACTTAATCCCAACGTAAACAAACCCAAATATACACAATAGTAAACGAGTGATCATCATTGCCGATGAAGAATTTTTTCAAAGGCAAAGCCGTCGATACGACCTTAGATGTTAAAGGCAACATATTAAATGGAAGAAAAAATTATAAACATCAAAATGTTTCTTTCAAATTTATTTTCAGTAAATTATACTTGTAACACACATTTCTAGTTTCTGCTCTGTTTTTCATTTTATGTGCTCATTATACCCTTTTCAAAACCTGTGCTAAATCAAGTTGTTTACCTGTGCTCTCTCCATATGTTACTCCCTCCATTGTATAGAGAGGGAGAGTACTATAAGTGCACAGCATTAACAAAGGGACCTATTCAGATTTAAGTCTATCTTCATATTGATATTGATTCAGAAAACATTTTTAACATCCTGAAATTTTATTAGAACCTTATTGGTCTTGTTAGTCAAAGCGTATTTTTTTATAACTTAGTACCATTCGCCCTTATAATGCGATGTTGTTAGCCCAATAGAGATTGTCATTCATTTACTGGCAACTTGATAAGAAGCATACATTAGTAAAAACAAGGAGTTAATTAGATGTTCGTAAACATTTCAGATGAAAGCAAGCAAGAAAGCAGGACAAAGTAAGTGGTAATCCTCGCTTGAATCTCTATGGTGCTTTTCTTGCCCTACAGTTTCCATTACGTTTTTGTTGACTTCTAGAGTGGTACTTAATTTCCATTTACAGCTCTGTGTATGTGTGTGGTTTAATATTCCTCCATTATTGCCAATTGCGGCATTCATGTTCGCCAACAAGATCTTCATTATCTTGTGGACTCTGCTGTAAGCAGCAAATAAAACTCAACTATGGTTTCTTCCAGCTCCTGGAATTCTCAAGTTTCTGAGACAGTAATGAGCGAAATTGCCATCATGCTTGAGTAATCGACCTGGTAAATTACAGGGTCTTTTTCATCACGATGAAAAGCTGTAATTGAATCTACGGTTGAAAGAAGGCAATAATTCGTTTTGTGATGCACTAAATCCTGTACAATATGTGTTATGTTTAATCTCGTTACCTCAACCTTATTTGATATATTCGTTAACAAAATTCAAAACAGTTGCGGGATTTGTTTCCCTTTTTACGTTCTCTACTACGTATAGTAAGTAGAAGTATTGTATTCCACCCAAAAATTCAATACCGAGATTTCACCGGAAATACATGTTTTAAGACCCCCTGAATAAAAAAAAACATTTTGGAAACATATCCGTGTGTGTGTGTGTGAACAGCATAACTCAGAAACGAACAGTCGGATAAACACCAAACTTGGTATTTAGGTTCAGTATCTTCCAGAGATGCGACACGAAGGTTTTCAAGAAAATCCCCCCACCCCAGATTACCCTTTACATGGAAAATGTTTCGAAAATTTTAATTTTCTCAAAAATGGCTCTAACGATTTTGATTAAAATATCATATGTTTAAGATATTTTTATGACAAATGAATTGTATATCTCTAATTTTCTGGGAATTTCTCCAAAAGTATTCTTCATTGTGAACGACTTTTGCATAACTGGTAAACCATAAGAGTTAGACAACATTTTACTACACAAAAAATGCAGATCGCGTTAAAACACACAATTTGTGTCATATATATTTTCTTGTTGAGTGAACCATTTTCGAGATATTGCTTGTTATTCCCTTAAATTTTTCAGTACTTATTTTCTCAAATGGGAATTCGTTATTCATTTTTTGTCTTGGATATGCAAAGAGTATTAATCTGTGGCAAAGGGAATGGTGCTGCACCTAGCAACAAGCTATTAAGAGATATGCATATGCTTAAAGGCTACTGTATTTCTATATTGCCCTTGTAAATATATATTCCCCTTACATATACAAGAAACTTAGCAGTAAGATAGAGTCTGCAAATGTTTATCTCAATTAGCATGAAGTAGATGGAGAATAAGCGTTTGTAAAAATAGTATGTACAAGAGTAGGGAAAGTCATGTGAGTGTAACACATTAGATTTTTTTAACTAATTGAGAACATTATTGGAAAATGAAATAAACCTAAGTATGTAAGAAGTAAAACAATCGGATGCGTTGCATTCACATGGCTTTCTCTACCCACTCCCCTACAAACTGTTCAAACAAAAGCTTGTTGTTCTATCTACTTCATGCTAATCGAGATAAGCAGTTGCAGAAGCGACTTGATTACAATTTCTTTGTAGGTGCAAGGACAACACAATTGACTGAAGCCATAATCAAATCTGTTAAAAGCGGATAGCTATGTGCTGGCTTTGGAATCCCGTGCTTTTTGCGTGACCACGAGTAAAAAGCGAATAGTGATTTAAAAGTTGAAAGGGTATAAAGAATTTGATAATTCGAACCAATAAAACTAAATCTTGGAGATGGTTAATTCCAGAAAAAAATATTTAATACAAATTGTGTGTTTTTAAGAAATCTAACGAAGTCTCTTACAGTTTGGAAGTTATACAATAGCATTCAAAATAAAGGAGACATCACAGGATATTCACAGAAAATGTATGATACGTACTTTATTTGTCATGCGATTAACTTTAATTAAAATCGTTACAGCTGTTTGAGAAAATAAAAAGCAACGAACGTTTTCCATTGTAAATGACACTTTGGGGTGCAAGAATTTTCTTGACCATCAAACAAAATAAGACGTTCAATAAGAATTAGATCTTTTCAACCTTGCACACAGAATTAATCAAGAGATAGAAGATTGGTACAAACATGTAACAATAATGGATATATTGGAAGACCAACATGAAGTGTTGGATAGAAGGTATAAACTTTATAGACGGAACAGGTCATTCGACCTAATCCTTGTAGATGATGAAGAACAAGTATTTCCTATAATTTTCTTCTATTCCATTATCCCCTTAACTATCTCAGTTTTGTAATGGTGGAATTTTCATTTTAGTTTATTTTGAATACATCGCAGAAATCTTTCAGCTGCATGCTCCACTTATGCTGTAAGCTAGAGTAAGTAGGATTTGCTTATGTGGGATAATTTAAACCAAGCCTAGCAAAATATGTAAATTTTCTTTATTTTATTATGACAGAACGGTTACTTTGCTTATAAGACATATTTACTTTATTAAATTTGCTCATCAAATAGCTAGTAATCTTTGATCGGAACGTTACTGATTTGCAACAGACTTACAATCAAACTTCATTTTTAAGATCAAAGGTTACCGACTGCGTCATTAACTTTCCTTCAACTCCGGTATACGAGTTCTCATATATTTTCCATAACCTTAGTATAAGCGCTTCCTTTTTAATTTCCGCTGAAATCAGAAGAGAATGAATTGGCTCGTGTACAAGGTCCTCGCATCTTCACGCAGAACATTTATAATATACAGATATAATTAAGGATGTGGACCTGTAAAAAAATTTAAATATATATTTGAGCTTTGGTTGGATATATCGTGGTGCAAACGCTGAAATCGCACTTCTTTGGTATCTTTAGTAACTCCTTTTCCATTTTACCAATTTTTCACCCAAAGTGCTCCTTGTTTTAACCATTCTATCCAACTTCTTTGCAATTCTCACTAAAAATCACGTACAAAGTAAAACAATTTACCTACTGAAGTTTTCAATAAATTAAATGAACTAGTCAGAAACACACTGATATGCTGAGTTTTCTACTCCTTGGATATAGGCGCAGGATGACATCCTTGGAATTCCAAACGTCTCTAAGATTTAATTTGAGGCCCATTATCTGATGGTGCCTGATTGCAGTGTCCCTCATGTCTGCGGAAGGTGATAATCCACATTGGGCAATTCTTGCTCCATGTTGTATAACACTGGACTTTTCAAATATCCTATCATCCTTGTTTATATACCAAATACTTCCTTTTATTTAGTGCTTTGAAAGTGTAATATTCTGACAGACCAGATTCCATTAACGTCGATCTATGCAATTAAGAAAAATATAATAGAAAAACTCTGATGTGTTGCACTCACACGAGTTTCTCTACTCTTGTACAAACTATTTTTACAAACTATTTTTACAAACACTTATTCTCCATCTACTTCACGTTAATCGAGATATCGAGATGTTAATCTAATTTCTAATTTTCTTAAAGGTGCAAGGGGGAATATGGTAGGCTTTAAGCGATAGTCAAACCTTTTAAGAGCTGGTTGCCTATGTATTCTCTTTGCATGTCCAGGATATAAAACAAAACAATAACGAATTCCCATTTGAGAACAAGTATAAGTATTGGAAAATTCAAACAAATAACAAGGAATATCTCAGAAATAGTTCACTCCACAAAAACAATGTATATGACATAAATGGTGTGCTTTAACGAGATCTACATTTTGTGTGTAGTAAACTTTTGTCCATCTCTTACCGTTTCACAGTTATGTGAAAGTCATTCAGAGTGAGTAACGCTTTTGAGGATATTCCCATAAAATTCAAGATATACATTTCATTTGCCATAAAAATATCTAAAATATATGATATTTTAATTAAAATCGTTAAGAGCCATTTTTGGAGAAATCAAACTTTTCAAAAAATGTTGCATGTAAAGGGTAGTTTGGGATAGGGGATTTTATTGAAAATATTTGTGTCGCATCCTTGGAATATATTACGAAGTTTGGTATGTAACCAACTTTTCGTTTTTGAGTTATGCTGTTGACAGACACACTCACACGGACATGTTTCCAAAAAGGCTTTATTTGGATTCAGGGGGCCTCAAAACGTGTATTTCCGGTGAAACCTCGAAATCCAAATTTTTGGGAGGAACGCAATACTTCCCCTACCTACCATACGTAGTAGAGAAAGTAACAAAACTTACACAAACATTCTTGTGGTAGGTATATACTGAATGTGTAGCATAATTAGAATAAATGGGCATGTATTTCCTTCTTACATCTAATGGCGATTGTGAATTTAAAGTTTTCTATAACCAACCTAGAAATTTATTTGTGTGTGAGTGCGCGTGCATGTGTGGGTAATCTCGGAATATACTCTACAGATTTTGATAATTCATTCACTGTTGAGAGTTCCTGTTCTTCCTGGCGGACACGGCCTATCATACAGCTTATAAATTCAACTCTTAAATAATTTAAACAATGCCTGGATATTTCAATGCGAACATGTTGGAGTCATAAAAGAGCAGCTTGAGAAGAAGGCTTTGACTTTTCCTTAAGAATACAGTGGAGTTAGAAAGTAGGTGTTGTTACTTTGCAAAAACCGTGCAAGGTGGCGCCGCGGTAACGTTAGGTTTTCATATGGAGTTTTCCTTACTCCTTAAGATTCATTCATGGTTTCATTCAGCATGTAACATGAATCGTCTGTTTAAAGAACGTTAAAATGTGTAAATATAAATTCTGGAAAAATCATAAATAATACACACAAACTTTCGTGGAATAAAATGGAGGATTGCCCACATAGAGAATTATCAACTTTAAAATGCTATTAGCTTAGCAAAATTTACATTTTCTGTAGTTCATAGCATTTCCCTTCTTTCTCCCTTATTCTTGCAGGACATTAATAAATAAATGTGTGTATATATAATATACATTTATATATTTATTTATGCATTGATTAGTTGTCAGTAGCACGTTTGGTTCCTGTAAATCTAATTTATTTAACTAAGTTTTAAGCTCCATAGAATATCAGAAAAGGTGGCATTTTTAAACGATTGTAAATGGACACGATCCTTCTTTTTCTTTCAACCAAGTGTTAGGCCATCAGGCCTATTGCGGTCTCGCCAAGAAATTTTGCCTCTATCTCTTCTTGGGACGACCGAGTGATGTTTCCCTAGGAATGTACCGCATTGCAGCCTTGGGACTTCATTCTGGGCCCATCCTATGCAGGTGTTGTCTCCAGTTGTTCTGGTATATTTTATATTCCAGAACTGTTTGAATCTTCAGCTCTTGTAAAATAAACTCATTGGCCTTAGATCTCATTTAGTATAATCGGCAATCCTTCGCATGAACTTTACAGCCATTCTGCTTCTATCGCTCTTCTTTAAGGTCCAAGCCTCCTGCCTTAGCATAGTACAGGTCTTGGTAAGGTTTTGTACAACCTTAGACGAGTGTGCTTTTGTACTAAAGCTGGTTTGAAGACACTATTGATTATTTCCACTGTTTTATTAAACTTTATTATTTTATGGTTTATATCAACTTCATCAACAAATGATAGTCTGAATCCAAGTTATGTAAATATTGTAGATTTTATACAAATATTACTTGGAATTTGATAAACTTCCTTAACTGCCAGTATTTCAGTTTTATATAATATTGTACCCATGTGCTATTTTATATAGATTGTATGCAGATGGTTGTAAATTGACAGCATTATCTGCTATTAATACTATATCATCTGAAAAAATAATTACATCTAAGGATTTTCTTCTATTCAAAGTTACATGTCTATGTGGGAGTTCTTTGCCATTTTTGATCATATGGTTAACATATTACGAAGAGCAATGGAGAAAGTCCATAACCTGTCTTACACCTGTCTTTATATTTACCCTTCTGATGTTACTATCAACTCTATCAACATCTGTAACTTTGTCTTTTGCCATTATTTGTAACAATTTATTTCAGTCTACCCTATCGAATGCTTTTATCAGGTCTGTGTATGCCTGTATTTCTAGATCCAAACAATATAAATAGTAAAAAATATACAGAAATGGTCAGATTTTGGCATTTATATACCAGTAGAGTCTGACACAAAGAAAATATGTCAATCTTTTATGATAATTGAGAATGAATGATTTCAATATAAAGCTTTTTGTATCTATTTTCAATAAACCCTTTGCGAATAAAAGGTATACCTTGTGCTATAATTAACATAATAATTTAATGAATAAAGCATTACCTTGTAATGCCTTTTGGCTGATAAAAGCACAAAAGCCATCCATCCTACATACACAGAATGATACAAAATGCACAAAGGAAAATCCGCGGTCCATTTAGCCCACATATGACATTTACTTATGCAATGAAGTTATTGTGTTTAGGTCTATTACCATCACACGTATGTATCATTCTCTTTGAGTGCATTAGTTCCCTCATTCTATTCACTGCTGACGTCAATTCCTGATGCAGCGGACCCAATATTAGCTGTTTTAGCTCCAATTCCACAATTTTAGTTATTTACTCTACGTTTACTTATAAATTCTACCTACGTTAATTTGCAGTGTCATCAGTCAACTTGAGACATCAACATGTTCGATGAAATAGTTATGGAACTCAAAATGTCACGTCCTAAAGACTCAAATTTGATAAAATGAGGATATATCTGAGGGAAAGAGTTTTCATCCATGAAGTTCTGTAAAACAGAAGGAAAGATATATAAAGAAATATTATATTTTCCATAAGGAAAAGGCTATTTAAACCCAGCCCCTCTATTCTTCGCTTTTCACTTCTTCTCCGCATTTCAACCTATTATCTACACGGTGTTCACGAATCGCCGTCCGCTTTGTTAGAATAGACAGCCTAAATGGCAATATCAGGGATGGTAAAATATCTCTGTTTCAGAGTTACATTAGTAGGACTACTTGCTTCTGTTTCAGTTATTTTACTTAAAAGCGCTCTGGTATTGCTAACACTGACACCGCGTACCAATATACATGGTGTGCTAACATTTTGCTTTGTGGGCGCCGGGGTAGCACAGTGGTTTCGTTTCCGGCTCTCGTTCAGAGTGTCCGGAGTTCGATTCTCGGCTCTGGAGTAGCGATTTTAAGTCGGCCCTATCCACGGCTTCACCTCTGACTTTTCATGTGAAGTATCTGCAAGGTTCAACGTGGTTCGGAGTCCACGGTAAAAAGCTGTAGGTCCTCTTATTCCAGCGCAATCCTCATCACCCTACTAACGGACTCCCTCTCAGAAATATGTACGATCGTCGTGTGGTGGAATGAGGTACCGCCGAAGGTCATAGACCATATATGTGGAGCGTTAGAAATGACGACATTTATCTTTGTTGTTATATCTACCTAACCGGTATACGTTTGTATATTAGTAATGGTATACATCCTATAGTATGCGATGATTAATATAATATTCCGTATTGCATTACAGTATATTATTAATAATATTAATTATTGTTATTTGGGATGGTACCTCGATACTCGGTGGTATTGGAGTATATCTAATACTTTGAGATAAACCTTCGATACTTTTTCAATGATTTTAAACAGTTAAGTTTTGCATTATTGAAAGTTGTTACGTTTAATTTTAAATTAGAAGCAATGAAAGGAGTCTAGACTTCACGTTATTGCCTGCACATTCCCCTAAGACTTGCTGGACTACAGTTCTTGATTGACTGGATTGCGTTTCCTATAGGTGAATCAATACTACATTCCATAGACTCTCGTATCTAAATAAAGCATGCAAAACAATGGGGGAAAAGTAGAGGTACTCATGTAATATGCAATGTAAACTGAATTGTAAACGAAGCTGATTTACGATGTAACTGATTCACCTTTCTAAATAGCCTGGCTTGTTGACCCGCTCTCAGACATTACATTCACCCACTCCGGTAGCCAAAATCTGTGAATTCAACAGAAACAAATCAGAATTTAAGACATGAGATAATACGGCGTGAGCCAATTGCGGCTCTTCTTTCATCGAGTGGCTGTTTTTGCCGAGATCGCCGTACTTCTATTATGTACCTGCAATCATGAATTACAATTTTCGGCTCCTGCTTGTTATTACGCCGGCAGCCTGCTTAACACCAAAAATCGGCTGCACCAGGTTTCTACAGCACTCGCCAGGTTGTGTCCTCTCCGCCACTATAGGTACCTTATGCTGTCTCCACGTCATCACCACCTGACCTTCCCGGTGCACCCCGAGCAATGCGTTCCGAGAAATAAGTGTTGTGATAGCTAGTACTCGACGACCAACGAAGGACTTTTATTGAGCTTAGTGTCTGGGAGCGGCCGTCTCCACACTTTTCGGCTTTGTCTAAATTATGCATATACATAACATATACTTTTGGCGTAAGTAAAATTCTAAATTCTTGTAGTGTGTGGAGCGGCATTTAAAATCTGATGCGGTAATTTGTATCACAAATTACTTAAATGTAAATAATGGTTGTAATATGAATATGCCTTTTTTATGTGACATTGATTTCAGATGTTTATTAATTGTAATTATTATTGGTAAATAAGTTTATACGGCTTTACTGAAACTGTCAATAATAGCGCAATAATGCAGCGAGGGGGTGAGCTGTTTATCATTACTGGGAACAAGGAAGTTACGTAATGTTCGCGCGTTTTCGGTAGAACCTTCTAGAATGTTTCCCCAAAAGCAATATGTATTCGTGGTTTTCATTGGATATTAAAATAGACGCTAATGTTGGCGCGTTTTATTAGCCAATAGCAGTTCATTTATAATCTTTAGGCGTATCTTGATGCAGGCGTATAAATAGGGTAGGTTCAAGGTAGATCGCCCCCAGTTCATCAAATCTCCCAGCACATTACACGTCGTCAGTCAGTCAGGTCGTCACAAGTTACGTGCAGCAAAAATTATTAAAGATCTAAAGTATTATACAGTTAAATATACACAAAGTTGAAGTACGTGAGTTAAAAGTGATAAGTAAGAAGTTATTACAAACAGTTTCAGTTTGGCGAGTATCTAAATCAATATGTAAAAGTGTTAGTGAACGTGTTCGACAATAAAAATTATAAAACAAATTTCTTCATTAAGTGTAATTTTTGAATAAAAGATTCCTTTCCGCTTCACAACCTGTATAGAGATACATGTTCGACCCAAAAAGCTAGCCGGAGGACATTTGAAATAAAATCATACACAAGCTAATACTGCCACAAATTGCTACGCCAGATGGAGCTACAAACCAAACAAATGAATGACGTCACAAGATGGCAACGCGTGAAGTAAGCAGCACAATATAAGATCTTCAAGTTCTAGAAATTTACGTAAAAACATATTACGTAAGCATCTACCGTTACAAATTGGCACCCAGAACGTGGGGCACGATAACCAGGAAAGGAACACGATAACCAGGAAAGGAGCACGATAACCAGGAAAGGAACACGATGACCAGGCAAGGATCAGAATTACCAGGAAGGGGCAGAATTAACCAGGAAGAAGTGAGATGACCAGGAAGGGGCGAATGCAGCAGTGAAATGATCTACAAGACGCAGATTCAAGAAACAACTAGAGGAGCGACAAACGGCGCGGATAAGTGGACACAAAAACATCGAGACAACGTAGATTCATCATAATACAACGCAGAAGCGACATACAAATCTAGGAGAAAGGGGCAGGAAGCTGGACATCAAAGTAACAGCAACAGACAGCATCACAAAGGTCAGAGTATCGTAATTTTTTTTTAGAAAACAAAACCAATGGCTACTAATAATATTGAAGAAACAATGATTGAAGGGGATAGTGTAACAGTTAGCTGTAATTCAATACAGGTTACAAAAAAAAGCTCAAACGATGTAGTATTGGAGGAAAAAAATGTTAGTGCAGGAAGTGAGAATAAAACAGCAGGAAATATTAATTCTGATACTAGTATGATTATGGAAATGCTGAAAAATTTGAATGAGATATGATAAAGATTAATGAGCATATGGAAAAGAATAAGAGGGAATTGAGGGAAGAATTAAGGGAATATTTTGATAGGAGTTTAGAACAAAAACTAACTCAAGAGTTATGAGAAAGTAGAACAAAAACTAACTGGGAATATGGAAAAGAGTCATAGAAAATCAATTGAAGATATTGGTAGGAGTAATGAGATATTAGAGCAAAAAGTAGATAAAAGCAGGGAAGAAATTGAAAAGAAAGTTACGAAGCTAGATAGTAGTATGCCAAAAATGAGTGATGAAAATGAGGAAGTAATAGCAAGTGAGATAAGAGAAATTTCAATGAAAATGTTAAACATGAGTAGGGAAAGAGATAACAAAGAAAGTGAGGTTAATACTAAAAATGAACATGTTGATGTAGAATGTACCGAGTCAGGTAGTAGATTGAGTAACATTTCAAGTGAGATAAGAGAGATGAAAGAGGTTATGAATGTAGATGTGAATCAGGCGCAAGTTAAATTCAGAGGGGAGATATCAGAAATACAGAATGAGACAGTAATGCAAAGAAATAAATTGTACCAAGATGTTCAAAATGAAAACTCCAGTCCAGTACAGTTTAGTACAGATTTGTCAGAGTATTCTCAGATTAAAAAGATAGCAGAAGAATTGAAAATGAAGGTTGTCAAAAGATGTATTGTTCAGGAAGCTTTAGATTGTTTTCAAATGTTATCATGGGACGAAATTTCATATGAATACATGAGGTTATTCATGAACAAAAATTTGAAGGTTAGGATACGGCTACGAGTAATGTTTAGCCACACACAATTTGATCCAGGAGGGTAAATAGCAATGAGATGTAAAGTAAATGCTGGATAGTTAAAGATGACTTGCAGGGAAATGTATTGGAACGTAAGAGGGTTAATTATTTATATATGTCATTTGAAAAGAGAAATAAATTATAAAAAAATAGAAATGTTTAAAAAAAAAATTTAAATTTTTAGTAACTATAACAACATTTGAAAATTAAGAATGCAAAGATTGAAACTTAATATGATATTAAATTAAAAGTACATAAATACTATTCCAAGAGTATTGTTAAGATAAAGTACAAAATAACAAAAATGGGTAAAAATAATTAAAAACAAATATTTATGTAGCAAATAGAACATGTGAAACAGTGTCTAGATTTAAGAGATGTAAATATTTGTGTAGAGGGTGAATATTTTGGTAAATATGTGTAATAATTACAAAATTCTTGAATGCCTAAATTTTGTTAACAATATAAGAAAGTAAACCATTTTTTGAAACAGTCATTAAATAATTTAGGGTACAGTATTTGCTATAAAAAAATTGTGATATCAGATTAATATCTAAATTAATTAAACCAGAGCCAGTAAGTAGTGGCGAGATAAAACATATGTCGTGTGTTAAATGCGTGTGAAGTGTTAAGTGAAAGTGATAGCGTGTGTTCCAAGATTTAGGAGACTAAAAGCCCAATTATAAAATTTCCAAACAAGTTGTAAATATTTATAATTATGTTTCTAGTGGGGCATATGATGCGGTAATTTGTATCACAAATTACTTAAATGTAAATAATGGTTGTAATATGAATATGCCTTTTTTATGTGACATTGATTTCAGATGTTTATTAATTGTAATTATTATTGGTAAATAAGTTTATACGGCTTTACTGAAACTGTCAATAATAGCGCAATAATGCAGCGAGGGGGTGAGCTGTTTATCATTACTGGGAACAAGGAAGTTACGTAATGTTCGCGCGTTTTCGGTAGAACCTTCTAGAATGTTTCCCTAAAAGCAATATGTATTCGTGGTTTTCATTGGATATTAAAATAGACGCTAATGTTGGCGCGTTTTATTAGCCAATAGCAGTTCATTTATAATCTTTAGGCGTATCTTGATGCAGGCGTATAAATAGGGTAGGTTCAAGGTAGATCGCCCCCAGTTCATCAAATCTCCCAGCACATTACACGTCGTCAGTCAGTCAGGTCGTCACAAGTTACACGCAGCAAAAATTATTAAAGATCTAAAGTATTATACAGTTAAATATACACAAAGTTGAAGTACGTGAGTTAAAAGTGATAAGTAAGAAGTTATTACAAACAGTTTCAGTTTGGCGAGTATCTAAATCAATATGTAAAAGTGTTAGTGAACGTGTTCGACAATAAAAATTATAAAACAAATTTCTTCATTAAGTGTAATTTTTGAATAAAAGATTCCTTTCCGCTTCACAACCTGTATAGAGATACATGTTCGACCCAAAAAGCTAGCCGGAGGACATTTGAAATAAAATCATACACAAGCTAATACTGCCACAAATTGCTACGCCAGATGGAGCTTCAAACCAAACAAATGAATGACGTCACAAGATGGCAACGCGTGAAGTAAGCAGCACAATATAAGATCTTCAAGCTCTAGAAATTTACGTAAAAACATATTACGTAAGCATCTACCGTTACAAATCTCATGGAAGCGAGTTTATATCATAACATCGCGTGTTAAATTTCATTTCAAAATGGCAAATGATGTGTGAGAAGGACAAATTCAAATGCCATGTGCTTCAATTGTAATATATCTCTGTTTCTACATTGGAGTGTTAATATATTTAGAACTTTTGTGCTTGTATGGGTTATTACTTTTATTTAAACCTGCTTTAAATCCTTGCTCAATTCCTTTAAGCTTTGGTAGTACAAAACAATTATTACTCTGGGGGAATGCTTTATTTCCAATGCATTCTATAACGGGCCCGGTATTTTATTTTTCTATTTAATTTTTTTGTAAGTTATTGCGACATTCTATGAATTGAATGCTTTTAAATTGGCCTTGCAAGAACTTTGCAAGCTTAGGAAATTTTCCTTCTATCTGTTGTGTTTACGCAAGTCAAACTCGGGTTACGTGCGTAGCCTACAGGTATACCGCACGACTAATTTCCAAAATATTGACAGAAAATGCTTTCAAAGAAAGTTTTCAGCACAAATCATTGTTATATAAGAAGGGGAACAATTATTATTATTATTATTATTATTATTATTATTATTATTAACACTAAGGTATCAACATATGTAGCATCAAGATAAAAAACTGCTGCCAATTGGAGAATGTCAAACAGGAACAATTTCGGAATTAGCATAAAGTACAAAATTGGTTACATATACAGAAACTTGTATATAAACAGAAAACTTCTAATAAGAACATAATCCAGAGAACAAGCTATGGTATTTATAGTTTTTTATAAAGCGAATATCGGTGTGAAAAATCAGTTTCGGTATCGAGTATCGAAAAATAGTTGTATTATCCCACCACTAATTGTTGTTATTATTATTGTTATACGTCCGTCATGAATCAAACGTTTATAGGTTGCCTGTTAGGTGGTTGCTTTAACCTGCATATCTACAGCAGTGCTTTGTGTACACTCGCTTCCATTTATGCCGTCATCGCAGCTTTGGGAGTCATTCTACTGGCCTTAACAGGTGGAGTGTGTATCTAAAGCAAGGAGGAGCAAGTGTGTATCTGTTTACTTTTTCGCACATGCAGCGGTGACTATTTTACGTGCACAATTTCAGATTTATTTTATTTTTTCAATCATACAATACACAAAGTAGAGCAGTGTTATTGTAGATCACGTCAAAGTGTTAATTACAATAATGCCGTAATAATAATAATAATAATAATAATAATAATAATAAAAATAATAATAATAATAATAATTATTATTATTATTATTATTATTATATAAGCTAATAGTAGCCATCATAGTACAATGTCAATGGTAAATATAAATTCTATACACAGAACACTTATTACTTATACAATTTATAATTATTAACACACAAGAATAACAAGAGCTAAAGGATATAGATGCAACCAAGTTAGCATATTAAAGAATATTTGTGCTGTGATTTAAAAACTCTTGGGAGTTATAAAAGCAATGCGTTAATAAATACTTTTTGAGCGCGTTTTTAAAATGATTTATATCATATATTCTCTTTACATTCGTTGGCAGTGAGTTAAAGAATTTAGAACCTGCATGGATGATATTTTTATCCACTGTATGAATTCATAAAAAGGTCATTTTGACTTCGAGTAAAATGTCTGCGCACATCTTTGTTTAATTGAGTGGTCCCACTTGACTTTTTAACATACATAACATAATTTATATATATATATATATATACACAAAATAGTGGTAGAATTTTAAACTGTTTAAAGTACGGTGTACAAGATTGATAACTATTTATTCTGGCTAGAACTCTTACTGCTCTTTTCTGTAGCAGAAAGATCCCCATAACATTGCCCCGTATTCTAAATGTGAGTGAAATAATCCAGAGTATACTGTACGAACCATTTGTAGAGGTAACATGTTAAGTTGATGTAGCAAAAATATGGTCTTATTAAGATTATGCACATATGAATATATAACTTTAATAGCTTTACTTGCCATCACTAATAATAACCACGTTTAAATATATATATATTATATATATATATATATATATATATATATATATATATATATATATATAACCCTGTTTTGCACAATACCTACAAAAAATATTTTAATGGCAACATACTGTAAAACTGAAATACATTATATTTTTACTCTCAAAAGACACATTTACTATACATTGGAATCTTCTGTCTCACTTAAGTATACGACTGAATAAAATGCTGTTTTGTATAATTTCTCCATAAAAAAGTATTTTTAATGACAATAGAATGTTAAATTGAAGTAAATTTTAGTTTTTATTCTGAAAGAGGACACGTTTACTACACATTATTTCAAATCTCCATTCTTGCCCAATACCTGATTTAGCCGCCTAGGTACTGAATCACTCGTCGCCCTCTGGGAACACTGTCATGAAATATGGGAACATTTGCGTTTAGAGCCAGAGTTGTAGCACCTGATTGATTGGACAGATTATTAAAATTATGTTCTAATAGATGTTTCCTCTTTAAGAGTAATGTATAGTATATTTCAGTGTTGCCATTAAAAATATTCTTCTGTAGAAATATTGTACAAAACAGGGATTTATTCAGTTGTATATTTAAGTATGCTTATTATAAGCGATCACGAGTAAAGCTATTGCTCAGTTATTTAGAATTGTGTGGGATGCCACAGCATGAGCGAAAAGGTAAACAAATACACACACACCTCCTCCTTGTTATACGTACTCACCTCTGAAGACCAGTAAAATGCCTCCCGAAGCTGCGGTGGCGGCATAAATGAAAGCGAGTGTACGAGTGGTTAAGGCGGCAGGTTTTTAACAAAGAGGTTCCAAGTTCGAATCCCGCTAACATCTGCAGAGTTTTATATTTGTAATAGATTCTGTATGTAATCCTCCGTGGTGTAGTGGTTACCATGCTAGCCTCTAGTTCCCGACGTCGCGGGTTCAAACCCAGCGGAGGGCGTGGATTTTTTCGGGCGTAACAATCCTTAGCATGGCTTCTTTCGGAAGGGATGTAAAGTCGGTGGTTCCGTGTCGTAAATTTACGGCACGTAAAGGAACCTCAAGCCTGATAAAGAGGCCTCCGATCAAAATTACCGGTCTTTCATGCCTAATATAGAATGGGACTCTAAGGACCATAGTAGTTAAAGAGCGTCCATAAATAAAACACAATTTAATTCACATACTGTACATTGTGTATAAATATATTATACATCCACAATTCGCAATTACTTAAAACTTGCACCATCCCTGAAAACTCTGCAACATACAACCAACATTACCAATGCGCTGTGCACAAATACAAAATATAACTTCAAGAACTGGACGGAAATTTCTTAACAAGTAGTGTCTGGTTATTCAATCTCCAAAAGCTTCTTTTCCTCTACCTCATCATTTTCAGCATCGTTATTCCCTTCTCGACTCCTTTTAAAACATTTCTATTACTTTGTGTATTTACGCGCTACTCTCTTCTCCAAGTTCACACTTCCAGTCTTACTTCCTCACTTCGTTACACCATCCAATTCTCAGTGCTACACTTCATATAGAACATCTCACCAATCACTTCCTTAATTCAAGAGTTAACAAAAGACAGTTTATGTTAAAATATTCCTTTGCCATTACTATCCCCGCTTGACTTTCTGGCAGCAGTTCAGATTCATCTCTCCACGGTAGCTCAGCAGTATGACATCGACACGGAAAGACGAATATCCGTGGTTCAAGTTCCGCGGCAATGAATTTTTCAAGTGTGATTCAACTTTCCAACTTATTGCCTACACACAGCAGTGAAAGAAAAATTTTGAAATAAATAGAAATTTATCTTTTACTTACCCTTTATTACAATTGGTACATTGTGAATGATGAAGATAACCGATAGGTAGTGTAACAAAAGCTATGCTAAAGGGTGACAAGGACATTCAAGGACAGAATCATTAATAGAGATTTGTAGCCCTCTCGGTCCCCCGACCTAACCCCTGCGATTTCTATCTCTGGGGTAACTTAAAACAAAGTATATAAGACAAACCCACCCACCCTGGAAGAATTAAAAACAAAATATCCGCCAGGAAGTTTCTTAACGTGAACTACGGCGAGTGATGGATAGTTTCCTAAAGAGGTGCCAAACATGTATGGACAATGACGGTTGCCAGTTTCAGCATTTCCTTTCATAAAGTTGGTAAGTTAAGCCTTTAAAAGTAGTTTTAAAAATGTTGTATGGTTTCATCTGCCTTTCTATGATAACGGCAGACGGAAACGAGCGCCGAGGACGCGGACAGGAAATGCACCGCGCAGGCGGTTCGTAGTTTTTTGGCTCTCCCTGTATGTATGCAGGGGTGAGTCGTAGGTGTAAATCAGTGAAGTTCAGAGATGGTTTGATGCATCAAATAGAAAGTTTTCGTAATGTCGGGCGCTACTGGCAGGCAGAGAAAAGTGGTAAAGCATTATAAACTTCTGCTTAGGGAGTGGCTGCTCTGAAAGTGCTGAACAGAGAGGGTGTCAACAGAACTAGAAAATTCCGCAAGGCTTTTCTGTGTTTTTACGTTATTTTATTTACCTGTTTGTTTACTTTAAATGCTCTGTAGGTTTGTATTTTAGGGAGCAACCACACTTTTGATTTGTGTTGTTTGTTGCCACCCCCGTTTTTTCTTACACTGAATGATACCTTATTTGTCTTTCCTTATAAATGTAACCATGGTACACGAGATCCATTTCACTCCATCGCCAGTGTCCGTATATTAGCTATATGTATACCTATACACTCATACGTTATTAGAGCGATGGATTATAATGTTTTTAAACAGGTGTTCAAGAGCTTGATTGAGCTACAGTATATTATACATATACACAAGAGCCATTCTAGAAAAGCATGCTGGTACTCGTATCTCATATTAATAGCGTGTATTACAAAGCTGATTAACAGAATTTTGCAGTAGCGATAAAAGCGACAAATTGTTATCAAAAAGGTACGATGTAACTGCAATACTTTTGTCACGAATTTTGATTATGTGTTTTAGAGCGAAATAAATTGTTTCGGCGAAAAAAGCGAAATTTATTGAAATCTTGTACTTCAATATTTTAAAAAAAGAATTTAAAATTCATTTAAACTTGTGAATATATTAAACATTTCTCATCGTGCCAGAGATCCATGTGCATCCGTAGAAGCAGAAAGGTCTTTCTCAAAGTACAATTTATTGCTCGTGACCGTAGACACAGGACGAAAGAAAGCATTGTGACTTCGGCTGTGCTTTCATTCCACAAACAAAAAAGGAGTTCTTCCTACGAATTAATTCTTGCCTCAGTGTTGCAAAGCTGTGTTTGATTTTACTGATGTATAAAACCATTTGTCACATACCTAATAATATAGCGGCTTTTTTTTACATAAAAACAAATTAATGCAATAGATAAGCTTGCAAATAATTAGCGATAAAACACGAAGTCTAACATTTATATGACAATATTATTTCGAAGTTAATACTAAATTCTGTGGTATGGCTAGGAGTTAGAAGTAATCAGACTGAGGGACCTCCAATAAATGAGCACTGCACCAAACCTAGACCGTAGTGGGCCCTTTGTGGTTCCAACGTGACACCTGGGAGAAAGGGGAGCCCCGATCCAAGCGATGATGTGTGCCAGCAAGGACGGGGTCCCTAATGTTTCCAACATGACACCAATCCTGACACCGGTTAGCTTTGTCTTAGCCACCCGCAACCTGAGGGTCCAAGGAATAGATGAGGCAGTTCCAGGAAGAAAGGCGGGCCCAGCGCCCCATCAAGCGCCAGGAAGGAATCTTTCCAAAGCGCAAATTGCACCGTCCTGTCTCAATACACCAACCGCCGTCGCCTGGTCCTAAACCCTGAAACAGCTGAAAGAAAATTATGGGGAAAACTATCGTGGTAGAATGGAAACCATCCCAGAATTCGCCTACCGACACAGGGAAACCACTAAAAAAACCATGGTCGGAGTGGCCGCCCGATGGAAATGAATCCGGGGCCTCGCACGTTACCGCGGAGCTAACAGTAATAGTTTGACAATTCTGAAACATCACTGCATAGAATCGTAATATAGATGGTTGAGAAGTTTGACACACTCTGTATGATTCACTTTGAAAGGCTTTATTATGCCAGTATCTTATATGTTAAAATTAATAATCATTGAAAACCACACTAAAACTTTCAGGAGTATAGGTTAAAGTGCCTCCAGTATGAGAACTTCGCTATTCATTAAGTTACGCTTGGTAGCGGTATTAGCTTCATGTGAAACCAGAAGTTACTTTTAAGTGGTCCCTATAATTATCATCATTATTGTATTCTCGCTTCGCTTGCCTCAGCCGGCTAGATAAGGTGAACAAGACAGGTTTAAATTCTATATAAACTTAGCATACCCTCCCAGCAATTCATTTACTTTAGCGAACGTATGTACTAGCTAGTTCTAGCTGATTTAATTAGGTGTTTCCAGAATAGCGCTTCAGAGAGGGCTGACTGTATTGTTGCCTAAGTCCTCTTCTACCTTCATCATATCGCAAAACCCAGCTAATTAGAGTGAGGTATAATGTGATCTTAATTGCGATCTATATTAGGTGGACGTTCAACCCTTGCGGAGTAATCGGATGGCGCTGTGGGGCGTTTTTAAGTTAAAAAATTTGCGTTGGGCTTGAAATTACTTCACAAGATTAAACATTTAAGACATTAAGCTCTTCAAGATGTTATTCAAGCCAGCGTAAATATGCTTTCTATTGCAACCAATCGGTATCTTACGACGCAGTAAATGTTCGAAATGACATCATACACCGGAAAATTAACTCTCTGTAACCTGTGGCAGCTGAGTTTGAATTGCTCGTTTGTGGTAAACAAATTAAACTGAAGGAAGTTATAGTCATTAACCCGCATATAAATATATTAAATCCGGACTAATAAATATAAAGACACTAAATATATGCATATGTAGGATAATATCAAAACCCACTTAACTGATTATGATAATTCTTTCACCATTGAGAAACCCTATTCTTTCTGATGGACATGGGCTATAAAACACTTGATTTTAATTCATAAATTGCTGAAATATTAAAGGATTTACAAATGCAGGATTATTAAAGGATGCAGAGTGCCATGCAGTACAAACAGTTGCTGTACTCCGCAGTGAATGTGTAAAAAACGGTTATACTTTATTCCAAGCAATATACACAGATACCCATGATTAACACTTAAGCAAACAGAAGACAGGGCTTAAAAAGTGACATCAATCCTGTTTATAACGCTAAGAGCAGTATGTTACGAGTATATTTATTTGTCATTTATCAAATACCGCATGTGTGTGTAATGAAAGTGTGTCAAAATCTGTAAATAACTTTTATTCTAATTCAATAGATGTATGTACTGAAGTTTCTAGATGCTAAAACATTCTATTAACCCTCATGTCAGAAACTCTTGCTTTATTTCCTTTGCACTAATGCTGTAAGTAAATTCGTTAGCAGAGCAAGGCTACATAATTTTATAACGAGAGAAAATTATCATCACAAAACAGTGAACCGATAATTTATAACCGAGCGGGATGGCTCAAACGGTAAAGTCTGTGGCGCGCATTCGGGAGGTCTCGGGTTCAAATCCCGTGAGCCGACCAACCCCTCTGAGGCTTTCTAATGGTTTCCATCAATCGCCAAGGTAAATACCGGATTGGATATTTAATACCACGACCCAAAGTTCCACTTTAAGTCTGAAACAATAGGACAATGAAAAATAAGTGGTAATAGCGAATGCTATGCCATCTATCTACAGACAATGTAAGCAGTTAGATTGGACGGCACCCTAACGCCATCTGCATGACACGAAGTAGAAGATCCGGCTGCCATGCGCTGGGGGTCTCTGTGGGCACGTGACGAAACAAGATGGCATTTCCAGGGATGAGACCTAGAAGGCTAACTGTCCGCCTTTCTGTGTGGTGGTAGCGTTTGGACTGGACGGCACCCTAATGCCATCTGCACGGCATGAAGCAGAAGATATGGCTACCATGCGCTGGGGGTCTCTGTGGGCACGTGACGAAGCAAGATTGCATTTCAAGGTATGAGAGCTAGAAGGCTAACTGTCCGCCTTTCTATGTGAGGGCGGCGGTTAGACTGGACGACACCCTAATGCCATCTGCACGGCATGAAGCAGGTGGTTACAGGTAAGAGACCTATAAGGCTAACTCTCCGCCTTTCTATGTGAGGGCGGCGGTTAGACTGGACGACACCCTAATGCCATCTGCACGGCATGAAACAGGTGGTTACAGGTATGAGACCTATAAGGCTAACTCTCCGCCTTTCTATGTGAGGGCGGCGGTAAAACTGGACGACACCCTAATGCCATGTGCACGGCATGAAACAGGTGGTTACAGGTATGAGACCTATAAGGCTAACTCTCCGCCTTTCTATGTGAGGGCGGCGGTTAGACTGGACGACACCCTAATGCCATCTGCACGGCATGAAGCAGGTGGTTATAGGTATGAGACCTAGAAGGCTAACTGTCCGCCTTTATATGGAAGCGGCGGTTAGACTGGACGGCACCCTAATGCCATCTGAACGGCATGAAGCAGGTGGTTATAGGTATGAGACCTGTAAGGCTAACTGTCCGCCTTTATATGGAAGCGGCGGTTAGACTGGACGGCACCCTAATGCCATCTGAACGGCATGAAGCAGAAGATATGCCTGCCATGCGCTTGGTGTCTCTGTGGGCACGTGACGAAGCAAGATGGCATTTCCAGGTATGAGACCTAGAAGGCTAACTGTCCGCCTTTCTATGTGAGGACGGCGGTTAGACTGGACGGCACCCTAATGCCATTTGCACGGCATGAAGCAGGTGGTTATAGGTATGAGACCTATAAGGTTAACTGTCCGTCTTTATATGGAAGCGGTGGTTGGACTGGACGGCACCCTAATGCCGCCTGCACGGCACGAAGCAGAAGATTCGATAGCTTTGCGCTAGGGTCTCTGACACGTGACGGAGCGGGTGGTTACAGGCTAACTGTCCATCACATATCGTTCTAAGAGTTATCCACCAACAGATCTGTCATGACATGACCCAAGGAGTTAAAGCGACGTAGATATGTTATATTAACAACTGCGAGTATTATAGTCTCGATTGTCACGGAAATCATACCAAGAGGTTAACTTGGCGGCCTGAGAGTGAAGAATCATTTTCATCACTTCACCTCTACTTGTTTTCACATGTTAAGGGCCTCTGCATTATGTGAAAACTATATAGCTTTAAATAACTATAGAATCAAGGAGAAGGTACACAGGTTTAAAATTTCACCCACTCTTTGTCTAAAAAACTGAATCGATCATTCCGATCGAGGATTTTTCCTCCGCTACGCAGCATTTCCAGAACTTGGAGACTATCGGTAGATTAAGGAAGTCAGACGTTCCGCCGACGTTTCACATCCTTTACTGTGAACATCGGGATGTTTCATCCGTTATTAGGAATAGCAGGGGCTTTATTTAATTATAATTACAAGGATCAAAGGGTTGGAATCACCATAAAAATACTCTGGATCATTGTACATAATTTCATAAAGAACGAAGGGGGAGATAAATTAAATTAATTAATTCGTCATTCGAGTTTAAAAATTAAACCGTGCACCTATGAGTAAGCAACTAGTAGTAACATAAAGGAGACGTTAACATCACCATGCGGTCACTATTGCAGAGTACCTATTGGATGTGCTTCATCCGTTTCTCCGTCCGTACATCAGCATATTCTTCCGTAGATATGAAAAATTCACCAACCACTGCAAGTATGGAGTTGAAATTTTATACACAAAAGTTTGAAGAAAATTATCAATACGTTTCACATGTGATTGACACGTTACAAAATTAAGGGTAGTTTAGACGGAGAGGCTCCAAGACATGTCAATGTATACTGGGTATCCCAGAACACCCATATCAGCCGTTTTTCTCTAAAACAAAAGTTACTTGGTCGCAAAAACAATTTGATAACCAAAACCCATGTATAGAATCAATTGGAGTATTTCCATTTTCCGGAACAAACCAGAAGAACGGGTACCTTTGTCAACTTTGAAATGTTAATTGAGAACAAGGATTGTTTACGGTATCATTGTATAGTACGAGGGGCGTCCAATAGGTAAGTTTCCCTATTTTATAAAAAAACATTACACACAATTGATCATGTTGTATTAATTTTATTTATATTGTACAATCCTTCTGTTACTTTTCTACATAGTCAACATGTTTTTCCAAGCATTTTTGGGGACATGACAAGCTTTTACGAGCCAGTGTTGTATCAGGTCGGTCCTATGCTCGCAACTATCTGTTCACTGATTTGGCTTCTTCATCGGTATTAAAAGTGCTTACCTTTAACTTGGAGAAACATGTGAAAATCACTTGGGGCAAGCTCCGATGAATAAGAATGATACCAGAAAGCTTCCAGTTGAACCTTGACCTAGGCGGGGCTCAGAAGATTCAACTAGGAAGTTTTCTCGCATCCTCCATATTCACCAGATCTTTTCCGAAGTGATTTTCACATGTTCCCCTGACTCAACGGTCATGATGGGATTAAACACTTTAACACCGTGACGAAGATCAATCATAAGTGAGCAGCTGATTACGGGCACAGGACCGGACTTCTGGTTCACTTCTTATTCATCTTCGTCACGGTGGTAAAGTGCTTACCTCCAAGATGACCTTTGAGTCAGGGGAACATGCGAAACTCCCTCGGGAAAAGATCTGGTGAATATGGAGGATGCGAGAAAACTTTCCAGTTTAATCTTCTGAGCTCCGCCTGGGTCAAGATTCAACTTGGAAGTTTTTATCGTATCCTCCGTATTCACCGGTGCTTGCCCCAAGTGATTTTCACATGTTCCTCCAACTCAAAGGTAAGCACTTTTAACACCGATGACGAAGTTGCGAGCACAGGACCCGACCTGGTACAACACTGGCTTGGAAAAACTTGTGTCACGTCCCCAAAATGCTTGTAAAAATATGTTGACTATGTAGAAAAGTAACAGAAGGATTGAACAATACAAATAAAATTAATTCAACATGATCAATTGTGTGTAATGTTTTTATAAAATAGGTAAACTTACTTATTGGACGAACCTCGTTTTTTTTCTGTGTTCTAATGTTTACTAACAAATGAAAGACAAAAGTAAACAAATTAATGACATCATCTGAAAAATGCTGTACGTACCTATGGTAATGATTGTGAACACACTCTAAATTTTCAAAATATCCACCAGCCTATGCTACAAGAGACTGATCTATTCCTAACATCACTGATGGTACGAAGAAGTTCATCTCTGCTGAGAGACGCACTCCTGCTCGAATTCTTTGTTTCATATCTTGTCTGGTTGTAGGACCACCTGGTAGACAATTTCTTTAATTCTCCGCCTAAGAAGAAGTATAGTGTTAGGTCAGGAGATTGGACCGGCCAACGTACTGGTCCTCCTTGTCCAATCCCCGTCCAGGAAACAACTGGACGAGAACTTGCCGAGTCCTAATGAAAAGTGAGCCGGACAGTCATCCTGTTGAAGCCACGTCGGTAACTGTACAGCCAGAGGAACACCATCAAGCAACTAATGCAGAATGTTGAAGAGGAAGTTTATCGTTCATTTGTGAGTAAAAATTACAGGATAGAAGAAAAAGGTTGTCGTAAAAGTTGTCTCATTTTAAAAGTACTATCCAATGATACCTTAAACAACCATGTTCCCATTTAAAATTTTAAAGTTGACCACGAATACCCTTACTTCCGGTTTGTCCCGAAAAAATGGAAATACCACCAAGCAATTCTTTATATAGATGTTGGTTATCAAATTGTACTTGCGAACAACATGTATATTATTGTTTGAGAAAAATAGCTGATACGGGTGCTCTGGGACACCCGGTGGTTTACATAGCTAGGCCTTAATGTCGAAGTTTTCCGAACCGAGTCTAAAATCAGCTCTTCTAGCTAAATACCACACATACCCATTTACACAATTGACGGATACTTGGAAATAAATAGATCCTTTATTTATTTTAACTTATTGCCATTAGAAGCAAAATGTAAAGGTGCAATCCAATGCAACAGACGAAACGGCTGACGCATTTATAGACCCGCACGTCCGACAGTGTCTTCATGGTATAATGATTTATGCATGTGCATGTTTTACGGAAGACCGGGGTGCGAATCCGCACCAGGGTTGTATACTTTATTTTACCTTATTAAGCCTTAAATTGTTTAAACTAATTTATTCATCTGTGACCTGACTGAATGAAATAACTACATTTGTTACTTTAAATATTTTACCACGAGTCTATCGGATGCTCCTGGAAATGTTTTTTTCCTGGGCTACACGCTTTAAGATGTTTTCCCAAAAACAATACTAAAACTGTAGTGCTGGAACGATACCACTCTCTCGATACTTACTACCGATATTGATATTGATACTGATTTTATAAGCAATGAAACTCGATAGTAACTTTATAAGCGCGATAGCTTTTTCACTGAATTATAAGTAGTTCTCTGTTTGTAAACGCATGTTATCAGTTTGTATTGCGTGCGAATTACGCAATTATTCCTATTGAACTATGCAAATGGCGTCAATTTTTTTACCTTAATGTCACAGGTTATCTATCCCCTATTGTTAGTCAAGGCTAATAATAGGAATAATAATGTTTTGTTTCCCTCTTTATGAAACTATATTTTGTGCTGAAAACTTTCAAACTTTCTTTTAAAGGTTTTTCTATCCATCTCGTGAAAATTGGTAGTAGGTATATGTAGCGGGAAAGCGTTGTGCATCAATTGTAACTGGAAAACGTTGCTTCTTTGGTTGATGCCCTCTGCTGCAGTGTCCTGGTCTCCGGTTATTACTGCTCTGGGCCTGCTGATCTCTCCATTCCTAATAAACTAACTATCTATCAATTTCACGAGTCTCAGGGTTTTCGTAGGTGAGGCAAATTAAAATACACTGCATTTCCCTTAAACAAAATGTGGTTTATTACCAAATAAATGCTTATGGGTGGCTAGCTTTTCCCATTGTAACAATTCCCACCATTATAATAGGAGCCTAATCTAACGGCATACGCTTCCCAACCCAATGCACACACGTGCATCTGTCGTTCAGGGAGTATCACTGCGTGTCGACAAGATTCTATAAGAGTGAAACTCTGGGGCTTTCTTTCCCCTTTTATACCTAAGCCTAGCGACCCTCACCTCCGCGCCTCAAAATGTAATGACATTTCTAATTGGTCCCCAGACCGCGTTACCTTATTATGTATGAAAATATTCTGCTCCAAAGTTTTGCGCATACGCGACCCAGTGACGCGTCCGGAAGCAGATTCAATACTTCTGTCTCTTTCCTTTATATATCTGTCTCTTTCTATTTCTCCGTATTGCTTCAAGTTCCTTGCTCATTAGTTTAGTGAAAGGTGGGCTCTACCTAGAATTATCTTTTACCTGGAATTAGCTAGCTCGCCCGTCCCTTACTTATCTAAGTTACAATCCGCTTTTTACATTTATTGGCTGCTAAATATTCTAACATCTTTCTTGGTGAATTATATTATTATGTACAATTCTTTAATATTGATTTATATATCTAAATGTATATGTACATATATGTGTGTGGTATATCCCCTTTCATATACCTCAATATCGGTATTATTTGCTCGTATCCTTAGATTGATTCGCGTAAATAGAAACTAACAGATGGAAGGAAAGAACAAATATTTCATGAATGAAGCTTGATTCAAAACTCAGCTAACACTGCGTGTTACACAAGTATCTCTACTCCTTCCCCCATTGCTTTGTGTGTTTTCATTTAGACAAGAGTTTATGGAATGTTGCATTGATTCACTCATAGGAATCGCTATCATGGCCTATCAAGAACTATAGTCCAACAACTCTTTGGGGACACGTGCGAGGCAATAACTTGTAGTTGACTCCTTTCATTGCCTGTCTAGCATAAAGTTAAGTGCAACAACCTTCAATAACGCAAAACTTAGAATTTTAAAAGTATTGAAGGTTTATCCTCATGTCGATACCAACAAGTATCCAAAGCATCGAGGTATCAAGATCTCATTCCTAAAAGCTACCTTAAAAGTTAAAACATTCGATAACGTCATATATTTGTGAAACAGTCAATAACACAACGCAGCGTAAACTCCACAAATGTACGTAGGTTTGCGAAGCGCAAAAATGCACACTAGCATATGTAATGAAACGACATATCGATTATGACGGTATTATTTAATTGACGAAAAAACAAGTGAAGGTGCTAAATCGAGAATGTTAACTTCTAAGCGAACGTTCATTGTCAAAATCGATTTAAATTTAAAAGTAGTTTATATGGGGAGATTGCTAAAACTGTACGTCTATTAGGATTGTTTCCTAAAATGTCCAATAAACACCAGAATATAAGGTATATATTTTTGCGAACTCGCATGAAATGTAAGACTATACGTACGTTTACAATCTTTTTGTAATTCCATTCACGAAAATGTCTCAACACTGAAAGTCTCATCTTGAACGCTAAGCGTTAAATTATACCAAACTGCGATATTAACTAAGACATTTCAATCCTTGCATATATCTATGAATTAACCAACAATTTATTTTATACCTTGTCCGTGGCTTCCCAAATCTTATTTACATTAAATTATCTTTCTTAATGCAACTTGGAACAATAATACAAATAATTTCAGTTGCAAGTGCTGTAGATACAATTATATACAAAGGTCAATGCGGCAAATTCCTTTGTCTAATTATTTTGCTTTCAGCGGCACTCGCGTAGCGTTCCTATCGCCTTTCAGTAGGTCTATGCATTTTTTAAGGAGTTTGAACTGGAAATCATGCTGGCTTTTTTCTGCAGAGTTATAATCAGCTGCCAGGTGTATTATTCTCCGTTCGCATTACACCCTTACCACTCTCTTCACTTCAACTCTGAGATCCTAATTTGTTTTACAGGGGTAAAAGGATCTAGGAAAGACTTAGCAAGGGGTTTGGGTAAGCATAAGGGAAAGTGGGGGTGGGGAAAATTATTGTTCTGCAGTTATTTCTATATTTTTGCTTTTGGGGCTTTTAATCCGGTACCGCTGAAGCGGAGCTTTGTGGGCGGTTCATCATGAGGCAGCCAGAGCCGTATAAGGAGATGGAGGTTTGGTGCCCTGATCAGTGACCCCGACTCAATCTACCATGCCGATGGGTCATTAGCTATGGAAAAGTTGATCTTGGA
Organism: Deroplatys truncata; assembly: GCA_030765065.1. Lineage (NCBI taxonomy): Eukaryota > Metazoa > Arthropoda > Insecta > Mantodea > Mantidae > Deroplatys > Deroplatys truncata. Next base: position 46,201,179 of record CM060976.1, on the reverse strand, counting down.
TACGGTTAGCTCTCTTCGCCAGGTTATAGAATTCCTTCCATGTGATTGAGCTGGTTGCCGATGACGTCCATGTGGCGCTGTATCATCACATCAAGTTTTCTGAAGCGTCTAAAATCGTTAATGTAGTCGCAGCTTTTCTGCAGCTTCGCCTTAACAACTTGATACAGTCCATGTTGATTGTGTGGCGTGTTTCAATGGTGGTGATTCTGGCGTTCCCTTTGTGGCGGTGTAGTGCTTCTTCTCAAGTCACAATGCGAGCATGGAGAGTCTGTTATGTGGTCTGCAGTTCCTGTGTAACTACGAGGTTCCCGGCGATGTGGTTGTTAATGCTGTGTAGGGATGTAGATATGGGATTTTTGGCAGCCGGTTGTTTAGGGTCTGCGCTGGCTATGGGCGGAGAGTGTCTGTCTATGGAGTTGTGGTGCGATGGCATGAGTGAGGCACTGTTGGTGGTAGTTGGAGGCTGCTGTTGTGCTGTAGATTCTGGCTGCGGCTGTCGGCGAGGGTACATCGGACACGCCGCTTGGGCCGTGTAATGGTCTACAGAGTTACATACTGTACAGTACAAGAGGAGGCCTGTCAGGTTGTATCTGGTGGAGTGGGCTATCATGAACATTGCGCCACAGCAGTGGCTGCGTGACGTGGATGTGCAGTTTTGGCAAGGTGTCCGAACTGGCAGAGGCGTCGATAGAGAGGAACGAGTACCCCGACTAGTCTCAATCGGCAATACCCGTCTAACATCCTAGTCCTCAAGGCAGTCTCGGAGTTCCTGTCATTCCAGGTATCCCACAAATATGGACTGACCTTTCATTCCGGTATCTTCATCTTACGTAAGTTTTTAAGGATTTAGATCGACCCTATTCTTTTCTAGAACCTCCAATTATTTCCCGCCCCTTTTTTTATTTCTCACCTCATTTAAAGGCCTCCATAGTGTCCGGCGCAACAATTATATCGAAGATATGCCAGCTGCATTGTTGCAGTAATTCTGATGCTTAAATTTAGCTTGCCAAAATCTAAACGAGAGACTGGTTAAACTTAGATTGCTCAGAGAACACAAACGTATGCTTAAATAATTCTTATCATTTCCATCCATGAAAATAACCGTCCACTCTTGGAGATTATACGAAGCGTTCCAGAAATTTTTGGCCATGGTTGAACCTAACATTACGTGTGACACATTATATGCAAAAGATAATATAGCTCTAAAGGAATTTTCCATAAAATGTTATAGAAACACTTCTTTGTTTAGAAAGGCAAAAACTTCCGTACTAAATTGAAACATGATCATATTAGCACTAAAATTTGAACGCATAAAAGAGCATCCAGAAGGTGAAACATTAGTATTCATGAAATACAATACAACATAGTGAATTTCGCCTGAGACTATAGGCTTGGCTTAGCTTAGATTTTTGTATGAAGAATTGCAAAAGAACCGCATCATAATTCAGAACAGTGTTTTTGAACATTCTAAAGCAGTATTGCTGATCTAGTCACTTATAATAGAGAACAGAACACTAATCTCCGTAAAGTACGAGAACCGAACCCTAGATAGATGCTGAGTGTTCAACGAAAACTAGCATAAGCTCGATCTGCGCTGTTCGAACGATAAGGTAATTATAGTTCATTTGGAAACAAAAAAGAAAAGAAAGTATGAAGAGTAGTTTATGCAGCCTAGAGGCACAATAGTAAGAGCGTGAAAGGGGGTAGAGGCGTAGGAAATGCTAATAACATCAGAATATCTGACCAGACCAACCATTTTATTACATGAGAATATAGTTTGCAGACAACGTTTATTTTTGTGTGACACCACACCATGAACAGTCGGGCGCTGAGGTATACTGATATCGGATGTTCTGCTGAGGGTGCATCTGTGAAGTGACCAAGTCATTGGGCGAAGTTGACGTCCAATTTGATCCCAAATATCCTCGATCGCCGATGGTCTGAAGACTTGGTTGGGAGTGTGAAGGCACTTCCAGACTTCATGCTGTAATAGGCCAAAATTATCGTGAAATTGTGAAGCTACACGAATTTTCTTTAATTAGGATTTTGGGCGCAAATCCTGAAAGGTTATTAGCGCCCATCAAAATTAAAATCATGGACGAACAGATGAAACGGAAGACCTAAGACCCCAGTCGAGAATAATATCATCTTAAAAGAATAGAACCCAACAGAAAACACATTTAAAAGAAATGAAAATCAGACAAGGGCTGCAGAATGAAACAATAGACGCGAATCAGTGGAATGAAACGGGTAGAAAACAGACTAAAACCCCGAAAATGGTCAACACAAATCACATGTTGACAAACATATTGCTGCGTCTAACAAAGGTTCTACTCTACCAGGTCATCCGCCAGAATGGCAGGCAATTCAGTGCTCATGGCCAATGGTAAAAATGGTAAATGAATAAAAGCTAAAAGATGATACTCCTGTAAAAGATTCCGCGACATAAAGGACGCCACAAGGGTGGCAGTGGTGCGAGTTCTCCGAGCAACAAATTGCGGTGGCTAAAAACCGCAATGCCCGATACGAAGGCGATATAGAATAATCTCCTCTTGACGGGATGGCCGGGAAAACGGTTTGAACTCCCGCAATTTATTCCCCTGGATTGAGCACCATTCAGTAAACCAAACAGAAAGATCATCCCGCTGTAGAGAATGCTTAAAATTATCCAGGGGAAAAGAGGAGCTAAAATATCTTGGGGATGAAAGATCACTGCAACTCATCAGCAGCCTCATTCCGAGCATGCCAATGTGGCCAGGGACGCAAACAAATTATATATTTCACCCCGCATTGGCTAGCATATGGGCACAATCCTGGATACGCTGTACAAAGAAATGTTGAGCGTATATCAAACGTAGCCTATGGAGCGCACTCAAGAAGTCTGTACACAAAACAGTTTCGGATAACGCGCTCCTTGATAAAAAAAATTCTGATGTGTTACACTCACATGACTTTCTCTACTCTTGTACAAACTATGTTTACAAACGCTTATTCTCCATATGCTTCATGTTAATCGAGATGTTAATCTTATTGCTAATTTTCTTGTAGGTGCAAGGGGAATATGGTAGACTAAGCGACAGTCAAATCTTTTAAGAGCGGGTTGCTATGTGGCGCATTTCATTCTCTTTGTATGTCCAGTACGTAAACAAATGAATAACAAATTCCCATTTGAGAAAAATTATTGGAAAATTTAAGGGAATAACAAGCAATATCTCGAAAATGGTTCACTCAACAACAAAAATGTATATGACATAAATTATGTATTTTAACGCGATCTACATTTTTGTGTAGTAAAATTCTGTCTATATCTTATGGTTTACCAGTTATGCAAAAGTCGTTCACAATGAAGAATACTTTTGGAGACATTCCCAGAAAATTCGAGATATACATTTCATTTGTCATGAAAATATTTTAAACATACGATATTTTAATCAAAATTGTTACAGCCATTTTTGAGAAAATTAAAATTTTCGAAACATGTTCCATGTAAAGGGTAATCTGGGGTGGGGGATTTTCTTGAAAACCTTCGTGTCGCATCTCTGAAAGATACTGAACCTAAATACTAAGTTTGGTGTTTATTTGACTGTTCGTTTCTGAGTTATGCTGTTCAGACAGACACACACCCAGACCCACACGGACATGTTTCTAAAAATGCTTTTTTTGGTTTCAGGGTGTCTCAAAACATATATTTCCGGTGAAATATCAGTATTGAATTTTTGTGTGGAATACAACACTTCCCCTACTTCCTATACGTAGTAGAGAAAGTAAGAATGAGCCTGCTGCACGGCAAAGAGTTCAGCGATAAAAATCGAGCACTGTTCCGAGAGACGGAAACTAAAACGTTACACACCAAATACAAAGGCACATCCTACGCCCTGATTGTCCTTTGTGCCGTCGGTACAAATAAATGCTCATCGTCGTCCTCCGTGGTGTACTTGTTACCATGCTAGCTTCAAGTTCCCGAGGTCGCGGAGGGCGATGGATTTTTCGGGCGTAAAAATCCATAGCATGGCTTCCTTCGGAAGTAAAGTAAAGCAGGTGGTCCCGTGTCGTAGATTTACGGCACGTAAAAGAACCTCAAGCCTAATAAAGAGGCCTCTGAGCAACATTTCCGGTCTCTCACGCCTAATATAGAATCGGATGTTAAGGACCACAGCAGTTAAAGAACGTCCATAAATAAAACTCATAAATAATGTAATTTTTAAACGCTGTCACCGAACTACAACTGAAGCTCGGTGAAACCCAAACGGAGGACCGGGTCGGGGGACATGAACTTTGGCATGGATGTCAAGTTAAGATGGAAAGGGGTGCAGTCTGGTGCAGTCAAGGAGAAAAACGAATTTATCCCCTGGGAAGTATAGCCGGTAACTCTACGTCCAAGTGCCGACATAGTCTGTGGAACCGTACCCCTAGTGGGAACAATGTGATAGGACGAGACTGATGCTGACGATCAAGTGAATTAAGTCGGGTGTGTCGGCATACTGGCTAAACGGCAAGCATAGCTGCAAAGGAGAACGTCTCGCCGGAGGTTTTGCGGTGTGGCACAAGGACTCAAAACAGGACTGGTGCGAAAAACACCAGTTGCCAATCGTATACCTTGTTGGTGAATAGGGTTCAAGCAACGTAGGAGGGAAGGTTGTGCTGAGGAATACAAACACCTATAGCAGAGCCTGAAATGGATCAGTGAGCTATAAAGGCGTAGAAGGACCGTACGATTTGCTCCCCAGGCCGCGTCACTCGAAACTCTTAAAAACAGAACGAGAACGTACACACCGTGCTTTCAAATAGTTCACATGCAAGCACCAACACGACTTTCCATCGAAGATCAATCCTAGGAATTTCGGTTCGACAAATGAGGAGTTAGCCAAATATGCCAAGAGATTCATTTTCATGGAGAAGTCGCTGCGCCATCAGACTCCACAAATCCTCTGCAGTGGGTGGCTGTGCTCAGTGAAGCGTAAATCATTGCATTGAACAGAATGTCTCCACTCATATTTAGCGGTCATCATCACAAATGATCCAAACTCTCTCATCGTCAAGCAGGGGCCATCTTTTCCTCAAAACAGTTATATATAATAACGCAGAAAACAGCCCATGAAGACGCAAGTGAACCTTCAGCTTCCATTTCAGTTCATCGTATGGGGAAATGTTTGCTCATAAACTCCTGTAATAAGATCTCTTAAGTCTTGTTGAAAATGCTTCCAAAACGAATCTGAGGAAATGTTTGATTTTCGAGGTCGTCCAAATAACCTTATTCCCCCCTCACCATTTCACTTTGAGTACTGTTTTCAATTGAGGTCCAGTGACCAACAAAATGCAGTCACCATGATTACTGAAACAAAATTTCTATAAACACCTGTAAGGTCAGTCTGTATATAATTAAAAATTAACACAATTTATAACCTTTTCTTTTTAGCTTTGTTTCTTTATTTCTATAGTTTCTTCAATTTTGTATCTATATTGGGGTTTTTAACTTTTATAAAGCAACTAACACGTTGACTGTATATTTTACTCTTAGTTGTTACTGTTTTCATTAGGAAACACACATTTACTCCCACATTCATACTTACACACTGCGGAGAATAGAGAATAATTCTAATTAAAGAAAATTCTTCCCCAGCCGTAATCGAAACCGGAAAGTATATCGGCTACTCGACTACAAAAGTAGGTGTACCTGGTTTGTTCTTAATATAAACTGCTTTGTTTCATTATATCCGAACCATCTCAACCACCGTCACTCCAAGTGTTTAGTACAGTAGTACAGGAGAGAAATTTAAGCTGCACTCACTAAGGAAAAACTTGGGACGGAAATGAGTCACTAACCACATATTTTACATTCCCAAGTTCTGTTTGTGTGCCATAAAGTTTATTATGCGAGTTAGACAATGAACTTTTACTACCCGTTTTCTTTTCAAGTTTATATGCTCTTCAAGGTTTGCAGTTTGCTACTACATTATAGTATGTTCATAAAAACACACTGTGGGATATTATATGCGATATGTGCCATTTTCGTTGCAAACGTGCAATGTAAAGCATATTACACCTGATTTCAAATGCATTACGTGAAGCAGCAGTCATTCTACACGTTTTCGCATATAAACATAATGCTCCCCTCCTCTAATACGTTCTCATTGTTCCACCTTTGTCTTAGAAAAATGCTCCCAAGTTTAAATATACCGCAGCATTAAAACATTGATAAACCATATGGTTTGTTCTTTATCCGACATTCGCGAGGCCCCGAATTCAAATCAGGAGATTCTGTTTTCGTGGTTTCCCTCAGTTGCTAAGTAATTACCTGATTGGATATGTTCCACTGAAATAAGGGTTTTTTTTAAACGATGTTGCTAGATATCATTATGAGTAAGGTTTATTAATGTTTACTACTGTCTTTAAATGTACTGTTACATTTATAATATCACGTTTTCAGGTTAAATAGTAAGCCGATAAGTCGCTCCGTGAGTAGCAATTGTTTCCAGTTGAGGCAATATTTTATATCACAACACTGTGAATGCCAGAGTGATTGTAGTGTAAATTAATATTATTGTATGTACAGGATTTTAGATGTTTGTTAGCCATAAGTATTGTTAGGAAATAAGTTTATATGGCCTCACTGAAACTGACAATAGAAGTGGGTAACAATAAACCGAGGAGGTGAGTTGTTTATCACTAAGAAGAGACAAACAAATGACGTCAGGGTAGCGTGCCTGTTTTTTTAGAAATGGAGGGAATATCTTCCCTGGAGTATATTTGTTAGTAGCAGTGATTGGCTGACAAAACAGACGCTAAAGTGGCGCGATTTGGTAACCAATAGCAGCTCTATTATAATGTTTAGGCAATTCGGGGTGAAGGAGTATATATTCTCGAGCCATAAGCAAGTATCTCGCAGTTTTGAAGAGTCTCTCACGAGGTGCAAGTCGCATAGTTACAAAAAATGTGAAGTACGCGAAGTAATTGGTACGTGGCAACAAAAACGACTGTAGTTACATTCGGAAATATAACAGTTTCAGTCAGCCGTGTATAAAGATTAAATATGTGAATTATTAATTAAGTGCAACGGCAATAAAAGTGTACAAACAAATTATTTTATCAGTGTTATCTTTTAGCAACAACTCCTTTCCGTTTACACGCCCTGCATAGAGACACTTTCTCGACTGAGTTGTAATAGCCACCCGGAGGACAAAGAACCCAAATTTAAAATAATAAAACAAGAGGCGCTCAACAAATAACATAACACGAGCCAGAGAACTGCGACACAGTTTGTACCGTTAAGTTAGATCACCATGTAAACAAGCATGCACAGTCTTTCTGGTTAATTTATTTCGATCTTGTCGCCCACGACATCAGCTCAGCGTGCTTGTTTACATGAAGATCCTGCTCAAAGTAACAAGTTAGAGATAATGGTATCTGCGAAATGACTTGCGTCGATCTATAATTCAACGTGAAAGCATGCAATTTTATTAATGTAGTACAACTATATTTAAGGATAAAGTAAAATTTTAATAAACCTTACACAAAATGGTGTCTAGTCTTATCGGTTTAAAAGATGAGCTTTTGTCAATTATTGCCCTCATGTAAGTAAGGTTATTTTGCAGAAATGTGACTATACACGCAAATCCAACTATCAATAAGTTAACCAAGCAGATTGGGCTGTAGGCCACACTGCTACGTGTATATCAACACAATTCTGCAATTAGGTGCAGCGACTAAATCAGCAGCAATAGAATAAATAGCACAGGAAGGTGAATGCGCAAGTAAGACCATCGGTTCGGCACATGCTGACTAATGTGTAACAAGGACCTATAAAAGATATCATCACAGAATTATATTTTATCACCCCAGTTAAACCAACGTTAAATCAGCCAAATTAATACGATTGTACACCACTTTATAGGACAGAATACGACAGCAAAAGTAAGCACATACACGTTACTCAAAACATACAAAATTACATACAAGTAGAAAATGTCTTTTGTAGTGACCGTATGCAATGATTTCAAGAAAGAACAGCAATTAGTATCAGAAATGCTGAGAGGAAAGTGTAAAATTCTACATAGATATTCATTAGAAAAAGGATAAATGCACACAGATGGTTTAATTCCAGGTATCACAGTTAATGGGTAAAATAATACGGAATATAATTAAGGCTTTAGACGTTCATACACCATAAAAGGTTAAATAAATCGTGTTTGTTTTATCGTCTTAATTTGAAATATATACGTTAATGATAGTAAATAGAAATATTTTAAATCATGCAAAATTGGTCGAGTTATCTGTTAAACACATACCTCGCACAATCACCACAACATTGGCCGCTTGACCTTGTTCTTTGTGTTAAACTCTTTCTGTGCTTCGTTTACATTTACCGACAGCATTGCTAGCTCTGCTGAATGTTACCGTGGCTTCTATTGGCTTTCTGTGACGTCAGGGTGGGATAAACAGGACGTGCACCACACAAAGCATTAATTCCTCCAATATGTGTCCACAAAAGTCAATGGTAGTTAATATTCAATAGAACCATTAGGCTCATCGGCAGCTAGCTTGAACGAGACAAATAATATCTGTATAAGATGGACACGAAGTTGTGAACATGTGTAAATGGTTAATTACAAATCCATATCCAAAATAAGCTTAAATACTAATATAATGCCAGAGAACAGACAGTGTATCCCAGGGGACTCATGCGTTGTCACAAGGGAAGGATAAATCATGAAATTGCAGATAACGACCATGATAGATGACAAATGTTTTGACAGTTATGTTAACAACGAAAGTCATAGCATTATTTTAAAGTGAAATCATATAAATGTTATCAAGCATTGTTTATACAAAATTGAATTTATTGAAACTTTTACATCAGTTTTATACAGTTGTTAAGATAATAGTGTCCAAATGCATGAAGCAACTTATAAACCCCTGCATTATGGAGTGGAAATTTTATATATACTCATAATAGTTTGGACGAAATATATACATTTCAAATGTAGTTTAAATCTGTGCAAAATGTAAGGTAAATTAAATGGAAAGACTCGCAAAAGCGTATGATTTTTGGTTGATCCATAGCATGAATTGAGATAACATTTTATGCATGAGACTTTGATGAAAATTTGTCGACATACTCCAAATTTGATACATACCGAATTGAAGAGTTGTTAGTGTGAAGTTTTCCCGTTTATTGAATTCTTTGTTTTCTTCTGTAAATCTTTGCATGTATGCAGTTGAGATTTCCATTACAAGCATTTGAGGAAAAGGTGTAGACACATTTCATAATTGGTTGATGTCTATAACAAAATAGAGTGGTTTATATAATTCAGTCCAATGTATGTCCGGTTATTTCTAATCACGCAAAACAAGAGGAACTAAACAAACCAGCCATAAGGATAATGTCAAGGTTATCGCCAATCACAGCAGTTTTATCCATCCCAGGATTTTCTCGCATCTTAAACTTTCGAAAACAGATGTGTATCCACAATGAAGTCTTTCACAAGCTTCCAAAAGCTCTCTATATTCAACGTGAAGGGACAAATTACTTCATATACCTATCGTCTGACCTTCCCTCCTGCTTTCTTTGTAAAAGCGAGGGACATTTAATAAAGTATTGTCCTAGTAGCAATCAAACACCTCAAAGCACTCCTTCTAATTCTCCCATGGCATCTCTGGTGGAAATATAGATCAATCTGAATTTCCCGTCCTTAAGGAGGCATTATCAAAACCTATAATTATGGACCAAGAGAACACATCTATCCCCTCACCTTCAGCAAGGAAAATCACCTCCCGGTGTGCTCCAGACAAATCCTATGAACAGGCCGGATCAAATTCAAGTTTCCTTAAAACTCTCTCAAACAACCACAGACCCTACTTTCTCTGCACAGGCAGAGGGCTCTGAGAGTTTTCTTCATATGGATATCTAACCTCACAGATCTAAAAGACGAATTTCATTAACTGGCACTGAAAGTACCAGGATTGCTGAATACAACCCTCCAAATGAATCTAGTGTAAACAAACAGATTTCTAAATCTAAACCTAACCGACCTATTAAGAAATCTAAGGAGGGCTCACGAACCTCATCTTCAGATGTAATACTTCAATCAATACTGCAGGTAACGGAAACCGAACCAAGTTCTTTCCCACTCAACTATTTGCAACTTTGAAGTTTCTTGAGAACACAATAGGGTTTGCTGATATAACCACAGTTGCATCCGACTACATAAACGCTCCATGCAAGTGGAGGAGTGGCAAAATACGTAAAACATAATTTTAATCAGAGAAATAATCCCTTTAAGTACAGACCTAGAAGCAACAGTCATTGTAATAAATCTACTACAGTCAATCTGTATGTGTAATGCTTACATTCCAAAGAGATACACACTATACAGTGAATTTTAATTAACTTAACCCATCAGCCACCAAAGCTCTTCATATTTTTAGGAGATTTAAACAGTTACAACAACCTGTGAGACAGTCGTTATACTGAGAGAAGAGGAAAACTAATAGAACAATTACTAGAAAACTGTTACTTGATTATGCTCAATTCAGGAAACCCAACCCACTATGACTTAACTCACGGAACATCAAGTAGTATCGATTTAACCGTTTGCACATCTTAAGTTTATGAGCTGCTCAATTTTTCGTCTACGTATGCTTGTTGGATAGTAACCACTCAACAATACCATTTTCTTAAATAAGTCCATAACCCCATACACATTAAGTACCAAGTGGAAATTTTTAAATCCAATTGACCGCTGTATCATGACCTTATTAGAGAAGATATTCGGGGAATTCCTTCATTCCGTACCAGTTCTGCCAATTAAACTGATACTTTTGCTGCTGAAATTACATTAATTGTTACATCCGCAGAAGCTAGGTAAAACAAACCACTGCATCTAACACTAATAAATCTGTACCATGGTGGAACGATTCTTGTAAACTAGTTCTTCAGAACAAAGCATAGAGCATTTTGGAAATAAGGGATGGCGCAAGGAAACGGGATATTTTGAACGTTAGTGTTGTCAACACGTAGTGCCGGCAGGTTTTCGGAACCAATGTATAGTTGTGAATGCAATACCATTTAGTAATCAGGCAACATTGGAGTGGTGCGGAACCTGCTGTCACTGTGAGAGCGTATTACAAGCAGGGCGATAGTTTGACTGCTGCGCAAGGGTTATTTCGACAGCATTACCAGCTCGGGCGTCATGGACGTGTCCCATCTGCCATGCTATTACAACTGGGTGCGTAATTTTGAAGAATGGTTCAGCCTTGTAAAGGAAGTCTACAGGTGGCGTTCGAACGGTACCTACACCAGAGAACATTACAACAGTTCGAGTTTCCATCCAGAGGAGCCCTCGCCGCTCCATTCTACAACATGCATCTGAGTAGGGATTGGGCGACGAAGTGTACAAGGAATACTGCACGAATTAAAGTTCCACCCCTACAATTTACAGATTGTGTAGAAATGAAGTCCACGAGACCCTGTGTCGCATAGGGAGTTTTGCGAACTGTTGGTGGCTAAAATCAACGAGAATGCCAATTTCATTACCAACATATGGATGTCAGATGAAGCTCACTTCCACCTTAACGAATATATAAACAGAATTTCGTTATTAGGCATAGGAATATCCTCTTAAGTTTCACGAGGTCCATCACATAGCGCCAAGGTTACCGTATGTGTGCTGTTTCATGTCATGGCATCATTGGGCCTTACTTTTTTGAAAGTGAGGGTAGCGTTGCAACAATAGTAACATCGGCTCGGTATTTTGATATGCTTGAAACATTCTTTACACCGAGACTGCACGCTCTGAACATCGAAGACGTGTGGTTTCGGAAGGATGGAGCCACGTCACATACTGCTCGACAATCGATGGAAGCCGTCATTTCTCGCAACGGCGACATTCCATGGCTGCGAGATCACCTGATCTCAGTGTTTACAACTTCTTCCTGTGGGGACATCTTAAAAGTAAAGTGTAGAGCTCACGTCCTGCCGCTATCCATGAACTGAAACAGAAGATTGAAGACGAAATCACTGTCATTCCCCGAGATATGCCAGAGCGAGCATTCCGGAGTATCCGGAACGCCAAAATGGAGCACATTTTCTGATGCCATCTTTAAGTAGTAAAGTGACAGTTTGTGACATTTTGTTATGAAAATATAAATGGCATACTGTACACATGAACTTTCGTCAATAATTTTTTCCTCTGTTTATTCCTGCAAATTACATTACTTCATAATTTGCAGTTTCCCTGCGCCACCCTGTACAAGAGACACCAATCCTTAGAAAATACAGTTAATTTTCTAAAGCTTAGATCAAAAGCACACAGTCATAAAGGACAGCAAAAGACTAAGCTGGTCGATCTTTTTATCTTCTTTAAGCCATAGCACTGCTTCCTCTGTTTTGATAAAATTAAAAATATAAGTGGTGTATACAGATCTCATAATTATTCACTTGGTATTCTGAGGAAAATAAAACCGCTACTTCTTTTATTGACATTGCAAACGTTTTCTCGGATACCTTGCCCAGTATATGAAGTGACTAACTATGACACAAGTTTTATCAATACAAAGCATCTAAACCAGAACCACGGTTAGCTGCACTATATTTAGGCTGTGAAGATAGCTACAATGTAGAATCAACTTTCCGCAAACTAACTACAACAATGTACATCAAAAATGTTCTGGACCTGACAGCGTACCATATGAAGTGCTAAAGTAACTTCCTCTAGAAGGAATTGCATATCTCAATGAAGTTTACAACTATGTCTATATAGATAAAACATTCGCCTAACAGTGGCGGCTAGCAATAGTTGTGCCGATACCAAAAACCAATTAGGACCATTACTTTGCACAAAACCTCAGACCTATTGTTCTCACAAACATAAGTGCAAAATAATGGAAAAAATTATTACTCAAAGATTAAAATACATTTTGGATTCAACAGAACTTCTTCGCCGAAACTAGAAGCTGCATTTGCTGTCACCATTCGACTTAACACCCTAATTACTTTCGAAAAGAAAATCCTAAATGCCTTCTCAAAATCACAGCATCTCTCTGATAAATTTATACCTATAAAAACCTATGATATGGTGCGGAAACCGCACATTATTAGGACACTTTTGGACTTCAACATCAGAGGAAGTACCATGGCATTTATTTACAACTTTCTTCATATCAGGGTGAAACCAACGGCATACTCTCCAAAGAAATAAAAAACAGAAAACGGTGTTTTTCAGGGTTCAGTGACATATATTATATGTATATAGTAACATATCTCTTCACCTACCAGTTAAAGCATGCCTTTATGCTGAAGACCTTGCAATTTTCTGCCAAGGCAAAACCATAGTCACCACTCAAAAAATACTTCAGTCAGAACTACATTAACTCAAACAATGGTCGTCTTGTTTTAAATTCTCCAGCAGTAAAACGAAATGTATAACCTTCACAAGAAAAATACTTCTTGAGTAGGGCCTTTAACTGTGTCATAATTAGGAGAATCTTGACATAGCTACAACCACAAAGATTTTGGGTCTTATTTTCAACCACAAACTTTCAGGTTAGTCCTTAAAAGAATCTTGTCCAAAAAAGACTCAACCTTCTCAAGACTGTTGCAACAAAAAACTGGAGTGCTTACTTATTCAGCTTCTCAAAACCTACAAGTCTCTCATTAGATCCAAACTGAACTATGGAGCAATTCTATGTAACTCCGCAAAGCATTCAACTCTCAAAACCCATGACTCCATTTAGTCTACTACCCTAAGGCTGGCCATTTGTTACCAGGCCAATCTCAAGTCTCCAAATAGAAGAGTATGAACCGCCTTAAAGTATTCACAGGAAAATATTAAGCCTAACATATGCCATAAAAATTGTCTCAAATCCATCTCATAAAATGCATAGCTATGTCTTTCCACTACACAAACCTTACCGGATGCCACGTTTTATATTAGAATTATCCGATACCTGAAATAAATTGATTTTAAAGTCCCTCTGATCTATCCCAGCTATATTGGTTGCACCACACCTTACTGGCACATACGAGTCCAATAGATACCCAAGTGTCATCTCACTCGAAATTTCAAACAGTTTCTTGTATCCTCAAGAAAATGTCCAATTCTTTACTGGATAAATATAACGCTGCCAAAAAACGTTCACTGATGGGTCAACATCCAAAGAAGGAACAGGGTGCGCCATAGTATATCCTGATCAGTTAATGCTCTACAGCTTGTCTCACTTCTTTACAAGTTTCTCTTGTGAAGCATTCGGAATTAACGAAGTCCCTATATATAATTCCTTCATTATAAGCCACTACACCATCTTTACCGATTCCGTAAGTGTGCTTTTTGCCAACCAAAACTCTGAACAAAACCAGGTTGAGCCATGAAATCCGAGCGCTAAGTTACAATATAATTAGTATAGCCGATAAAAAAGTATATTTTGTATGGACTCCCTCTCACATTGGCATAAAAGGTAACGAAACAGCGGATGAAGCTGCAAGAAGCAAGTAAACATCCCGTCAGTGATTCATCGATTGCCTCCCCACAACAAGATATCAATTTTATTACACATGTATACGCTAAAATGGAAATTGAAATGGTCATTAATCAACAGCAAGCTTCAGGAAGCTCGCTCAAGCTGCACAAAACCTCTCTAAAGAGTGATCAAGTTATATAACCCGGTTTAGAATTGGGCACTCTAAACAAACGCACTGATATCTTCTCGCTAAAGACTAACCTCCAAACTGTACCAGCTGTGACATGTCTCTAACCATTCAGCACATCCTTATAGTCTGTCCGCAGTATAGTATAAGTAGACAAGCCGGCATTTCCAATCTTCGCAATGCAGTTAAAAAGGCCCAACATACTCCTAAGATGCTATAGTTTCTAATGGATACAACTCTGTTTACTGTAAACGTTAAACTAATTCCATGTTTGTGCAATTGTAAATTGATGTTAGTGTATTTTTATGGTAACAGGTCGTGATAAGAACAGGTAGTCAAATTACCTTAAACAAACCTTTAAGGAAAACAAGATATTTTAGCAGGAATTTTAAGTGATGTATGTCAGAACATTACTGAAAGTGTGGTTATAATGTTAAAAATCTGATATGATACATTCACATAAATTTCCCTACCCTCTATCGTTTATTACTTGGTAGGCAAACTATTCGTACTCGTGCTTATTTTTCTATCTACTACATTTTATTCCAAATATACCTTTGCAGAAATAACTACATTACACATTTCGTTATAAATACAAGGGAACAGCAACAGTCAAATGTTTAAGAACTGGACACTATACGCTGGCCTTAAAATTCCATACTGTTTCCATGCAATCGCGAAAAACAATTGAATGCTCAAAGGACTATTAAGAGAATGGCAAAGAGATGAACAATTCGAACTTTTTAATAACGGATATCTCAGAAACGGCGTATACCACAAAAATGTATGTATAATAAATTGGAAGCTTTCAAAAGATCTACATTTTTTGTGTAGTACGTTTTCATCTATCGCTTAACGTTTACCAGTTATATAAGGTTATATAAAATTCCCTCCTAGTAAATAGATCTTCATAGGCTATTCCCTGAGAATTCAAAATATATTTCTTATTTGTCATGTGAATATCCTTAATGAATGGTGTTTTAATAAAAAATCTAAGACTTTATTTTACAAAATCAAACTTTTCTAAAAATGTTCCATGTAAAAAGTAGTTTTGGATGGGAGATTTTGTTGAAAATCCTCCTGTTGCATCTTTGGAAGTTATTGAACCTAAATACCAAGTTTGGTATTAAATTCTTACTGATATTATACCCAATACCAATCCGACTTTTCTTTTTTGAGTTATGCTGTTGACAGACGCACGGACATGTTTTCAAAATGCTTTATTTGTATTCAGAGCGGTTCAAAGCATGTATTTCCAGTGAAAGCTCGGTATCGAACTTTGGGGAAATGCAATACTTTCCCTACTTACTCTACGTAGTAGAGAAAGTAAAAACGCCGTATGTTGCATTCCTCGAGTTTTAGTGGATGATGGAGACGTATTGAAGATCCATGAATGAAACATGGGGTGAATGATTTGTACATCTTCATGATTTCCTCCAAAATATGGTTTATAATAGCAGGGTTACATATAAATTTACGTAATGAACATATTGATTACTTTTGAAGTGTCTAATCGTTAATAACTAACATTTGTAAAGCAAAATTGACGGTATAGTGTTTACTACTTTAACAAATTAAAATTGTAGCTACCCATGACTTTGTGAAGCACCAAAGTTTAGTCGCCTGTCGCCCCTAGTGTAATACACAATCATTGGTGCTTGATGTAATGGAACATATATTTAAATAAACTCAGTTATGGAACAGCGGATACTATGGGATAGCATTCTCTTCGGCAAAATGAAGCAGACTGTTGCTTCAAATTGTTATTTGTCCCACTTTTTGGGAGGCAATTTGAAGAAGGTTTGTTCTATTGTTATTTCATGCTGCTACGTATGGAAAGTCAGTTTGAAGATGATGTATTATATTTCAACGGTTGGGGAGCCAAACTTGTAGTAGTTGCAACCGCAAGTATGGTAAAAGTTTCCGGTAGCCTTCGCCCCAAATATACTTTTCGGTGGCCTTTGCCCCAAAAATGTTTAAAAAATATTAACTTTGTAATTTTTTACCGTTTCTTTAAATATTATATATTTATGTTTGCCTCGGCTGCGTCAGTATTTTTGTTATAGACATGTTTCTCTTTGTGCTGCGACTGAAGAATGTAGGCTTACACAGATTATAATTTTACTTCACTCCTTTTATTAATGCTTGACACGATTTAAATAACACTTCAGTAATATAGAGAGCTGTGATATTCTTTTATTAATTACTTGCACTTTTTTAACACGTAAACTATTTTCATCTCACACTAAATACGTACTAAATTTCTCGAGGACACATCTCGCGTCCGGTTAGGAACACTGTCTACAACTAACACGACCAGTTATGAGCGCTGTCTACAAGTAACTGACTTGATTTCTACCGCCTAAATTTGTAAATTTTTGTATTTTAAGACTCTGATTGGCTATTCCTAATCCAATAGAATACTTTCATTTAACTTAAGCTTTTTTCTGGTTGTTGATTGGCTATTTTATAAACTGTGCAAAAATTACATTGTTGTTGCTCCAAGAATGATTAGTAGCATTACTACGCTTTCTTACTCATTATTGACTCAAGGTTACCTCATTGTTAGCAACTTTTAACCTATTATTCTCACAGCTCCTACATTATTAAACTACGTAATTCCTTCACATAACATTATTGAACATGTACATAATAATATAAACATATACAATGACTGTAATATACACTTTTTATATATTGTTACATACACATATTGCTTTAAGGCGGGCTGCTATTGAATTTATATATTATATAATTAGATGAAATCATTTAAGTGTTAAAAATACTGCCTCAAAAATTACAGTAACTGACAAAACCAGCCTGATAAGATAGCTTCCCTTTGACAGCTTTAGTCTTTAGAATGTCTTGTACAAACGAAATTAAATTAAATTAAGTTTTATTTATGGACGCTCTTTAACTATTATGGTCCTTAGCGTCCCATCCTATATTGGGCGTGAAAGACCGGGAATTTTGCTCAGAGGTCTCTTTATCAGGCTTGAGGTTCTTTTACGTGCCGTAAATCTACGACACGGGACCAGCGGCTTTACTTCCCTTTCGAAGGAAGCCATGCTAAGTATGTTTACGCACGAAATAAATCCATTGCCCTCCGCCGGGTTTGGACCTGGAACGAACTAGGCACATTTTACAGTCTCTTTTATGATTTTCGAGATTTGTTGCTCAGTACGGAGTAAATATCGCCAAATCATTGAAACAAAACTAAAAGTATTATTTCCATTAGTAACGTTTTGTTAAGAGTGTATTGCTTTTATCAGCTTGATACATATAGATGTGTATTTTATGCATAGTCTAATTAACCTTATTTTTGTTCTCTTCAGAATATTTCATCAACCAGATTTCACTTTTCTTTTCTAATATATGCTGAAGGGTATAATATGCTCCAAGTCTAATTAAAGTCCAATTGAAAGCAAATCAAGACTTTAGACAACAAAGCCAACAAGTCTCCCGATAAAGGCCATGCAGTAACAGCTGCCGAAAGCTTGAATTTTATTTCATTAACGCGTCTAATAACGCCAGAAGTTTTAGTTAATGTTTCAGGTTAGGAACAGGCGACGGCGGTTTGTGTGTTGTGGCAAAACGGTGGACTCTCTGAAAATATGTCTCCCTGGTGTTTAGCGGAACTACTGGGTAGCCACAATACTCTCGGGTTGCAAATGGTTAGGGCGGAATTAGCCGGCGTCAGGATTGATGCCATGTTGGAATCGTTAGGGACCCCGTACCTTGCTAGCGCATATGGTTGTCCGGATCGGTCACCCTTAGGGTCTTCGTCCGTTTCTCCCAGGGGTCACGTTGGAAGCAAAGATGGTCTACTTGCGGTGTTGTGCTCCAGTTACTGGAGGCCTCTACGTCTGCCTCCTAAATCGTCCTATAGATTTTTTGTTATGTTTTCACATTGTTTCCCAATATTTTCCTACATCCT
This sequence comes from Deroplatys truncata, assembly GCA_030765065.1. Lineage (NCBI taxonomy): Eukaryota > Metazoa > Arthropoda > Insecta > Mantodea > Mantidae > Deroplatys > Deroplatys truncata. The sequence continues at coordinate 46,182,601 of CM060976.1, read as the reverse complement.
TATTTATTTGATAAGTATAATTACTATTTCTTAAGAATTTAAAACAGTTGATTTAACGCTGTTGAATCTTAAGAGCTCCATTTTCTGTATACAGCATTGAGTTTAGAAATAAGGATATCGGTATAATGTGGATCACAGTAATTTCATTATTCACTATCTACCAACGTATTTTCACGGTTGGATAAAACTCTATTGTACCGGTCGATAATCAAGTCGAAATCTGAGCCTGTAGCCATTGCTTAATGGTAAACTAAGCGAGAACAAGATAGGCAGCATATAATACGGTAATTGAGATGCTCGCCCAGAATCAATTGCAATTTACATCAAAAGGGAGCTGTAATGGAAGTGCATTGGCAAGTCTTCTCTCACCAAATCACGGGGGTTCATTGGAACGTGTGTTAAGTGGAGCATCTGGAGCGAAATACATCATCCTGTTGATGTACCCAGAGAACAAAGAGATTGCCTACTGATCGATGCACTCTGCGTTTGTAGAGCATTTCGATCACAGAAAGGAGTTTATTGTACAATAGCTTTTATCACACGAGTTCTGTATTTGTAATATGCTAGGTTTTTTGTTTCTAAAATCAAAGTTTAGTAATTACACATTTTATATCTCAGATTACTTCTTGCTTGATAGAATTGTACGAAGAATTAGAGAGAAAGGGCATGAAGATTAACGTGGATTAGAGTAAAGTAATGCGGATATCTAAAGAAGATGGACGAAATGACCAATTGGTAATCAAATACAAGAATAAAGTGCTGTAGAAAGTAGAAAGCTACAAATACCTAGAAACAAGAATAAGCAGCGATGGAAAAACAGAACAGAGAGTTCTGAACCGAACAAAGACAGCAATAAACACCTACTACGGAATAAGTATAGATGGTATCTCATAAGTAATGTCGGTTTTTAAGCAAAACTTCATTTTGAATGTTTTCTGACAAGAAATTAAGCTATTCTTCAAAGTAGAGACCACCAAATTCTACGGTCTTTAGCCATCTTTCGGCGAGGTTTATTATCCCGCGTCAGTACCCGTCTCTGGGTTTGATGCGAAGAATTCGGCGAGACCCACTTCCACAGCTTCAACGTTTTCCAAATTTATTCCACGCAAGTAATGGGCAATGGATTAAAGAGATGGTAATCCGAAGACGCAGGATCTGGGCCGTATGCCGGGTGTGGTAGCAGTTCCACTCCTAATTCCTGAGTTTTCTGTTATGGTTGTTCGTGCAGTATGGAACGTTGCATTGCCCTTCTGCAAGATAAGTATATTTCGGTTAAATAATGCTGGGTATCCCAGTCTCAAACTTTCATGAACTCGTTCCAGTTGTTGAGAATAAAGATCCGCATTGACTGCACGCCCGTTTGGAATAAGCTCCCAGTGAATCACTCCTTCAAAATTCCACCAGACACATAACATTACTTTGGATCCGAACTGATTTTTCTTTTTAACGATGACTTTGGCAGATTAACGGCGACTGTGCCACTATTTCGAGGCGCAAAGTTGCGGTAATAGACCCATTTTTCATCACATGTGACAATTCTCCTGATAAGTCTATCATCCATGCGATTACCGATAAACTAACGACAGATATTCACTCTACGTTGAGCCTGTTGAGGTGTCAATTCATGAGGTACAGATCTACAGCATTTGTATTATTTTCCAAGTTTCTTAATCTGGCGATGAATGGTATCTTTTGATGGACAAAGCTCTTAGGACAGCCTACGAGTAATTTTTGCGGATTTTCTTCCAAAACTATGCGTGTATTCTCAATATCCCATAATTTAGATCTTCCGGAACGTGGTAAATCTTTAGCGCTTTCTTCTCCAGTGTTGAAACGTTGGAACCATGGTTATGCCACACGCTCGCTAACGACACCTCCTTCCACTTCACATATTTTTCGAGCTGCAGCAGCTTTATAATCTTGTTTCCAGTAGTGCTTTAGAAGGACTTGAATCTCAAACTTTGTAGCTTCCACTTTGTGATTGTGTATTAACAACTGACACATTCTCGTAATATACGCAATACTAGCCATTGTACCTTGTAAATAGAATTGGTAAACCAAAGAAAACCAAATCTATCCTATAAAACACCAAACTTAAAAACCGACATTACTTAGGAGACAACCTAATAATACAATAGTAGGAAAGGAGACGTAGCAGTAAGACGAAAATGCAAATATTTCAATGAATAAATAATAGTTCCGATACTACAATATGGAACAGAAAGCTTACCCATGCACGATAAACATAGGAACAGAGTGAAGCGGTCGAAATGAAATATTTGAGAAGAATAGTGGGAAGGACAAGAAAATATAGGACCAGGAACGAACAAATTAGGGAAGAGGTAAAACAAGAAAAACCACTAATCAAATATATTGAGGAAAGGCAATTGAAATGGATTGGACACGTTTATAGGAAGCCAGAAGAAAGGAAACTAAAGCAAATAATGGAAATGAGAGTAGAAGGAAGGAGTAAGGTACGACGGAGGATAAACCGGGAAGACACAGAGGCAAGACTCGGAAGAATGAGGGGGGGGAACGATGGGTGAAATGAAGAAAATGTATAGAGCCCGGATTGCCTGGAGGGTTTGGACAGAACAAGGTGAACAGAACGCTTAACAGCATCAAGGGATGGAAGAAGATTACTTCTTGAGCTATTTTAGTCGTGTTCAGCACTGCAGAATATTCCTTAGTGTCATGCTGGGTGGTTTCATCCCTACCAGGACTTCCTTTCTATCATTCCCCTTTCATTCCATTTTATTCTCATATTTCAAGTGTGCTTCCAGGTTTCGTGGCGGTACCAAACAGATGGCGCCGATGCATGCTCAATGGAAAGAGTGTTTTCTGTGGAAATCAGAGGGCTGTTCGAATGGGTGGTCGTTCTTCGCCCTCTGTGGAACGGGTCTGCAAGAGTGGAAATGTTAGGGACTTCCGCGTGTCTCTGTGGTTTGTTTGTCTACAGCCTGTAACCTACTATGGTCCCTTCACCTCATCCCTTCCACTTGTGGGGTGGTAGTAGCAATATGCATCTCTGTAGGCTGCAGTGCGCGAGCTGTCCCCCCCCCCCCCGTTGATTAACCTATATCTATTTCTTAGGGTCAGTCTGTCTATCCGTGACCATGTGAAAGCTCGCGACACAGAGCTGAAGTATTTGTATAGCATTTGGGTCCACCAGTGCAACACTGATTCCTACAGTCGACTAAGTCGATAATGCTGCGCTTGCTGGCTTTATGATAGTTATATAAATCAAGCCTTCTGCTTGAGAATACCTTAGGTAAAATTTCTTAACCATGCCATTGTTATTCAAATATTTTTGAAAATTTCGTTATACGCTGCTCTATTATAATTATAAGTGTTTTAAATTGAATGCAGATATCTTCAATAGTTTTTTTAGGAAAACATTTTATTTTAGTTTTATTGTACTAATTATTTAGCTTTTGCACACGCTGCAGAGATCAACATTTTGAAGAAAAAAAAATAAAAATATTACCACATTATTTAAGTACTAATACAGAACACTGCCATAGAGAAACATTTTTTTCACTCTTCTGGTTGTTACAGAAACAAATTTTAAATCTTTAAAAGCAGTTTTGTAATAATTTTTCCTCGTAGTCGAATTAATTATATCATTTTGAGAAATTTAAAAGTATATCAAAAACTACATGACAGCTTCTTTAATTTCATTCTCTCTAAATTTCTGCTAATAATTTGAACAAGATTAGTTTCAAATTACATCATATTGATGCAGAAATTGTAAGAAATATCAAGTCGAGTAAGAGGTATTGGAAGGTTATTAGGTCATGTGCACTTGGGCGTTTAAATTGTCATGTGTTGAAGCTTTAAAGGGTTCCGATAGCAAAAACCATGGTTTTTAATTGAAGCTAAAGATTCAACGTATTTGTTGGTTATTAAAGCTAATTTTAGAATCTTTTGAACATTTTAACCAATTATCAGCTATGGGTACTCTTAAACATAAGTCTTAGCAGTGGTTAGACTGCAGTTTAGATTAGTATGGGATATTTTGTTATATTTGTCTTCTTTAGATTACTAATTATTTGCCAGAAATTACAAACAGCCGGATACCATTTATTTTGTGTTGGTGGCTTTCAGCAACCGTAGTTGAATATACTTTTTTATTTAAACTTCATGTATAATTACATTTTTCATTTTTGCTTTATTTCCAATTTCTAATTTACTTTGGATCTAATTTATTTTTACTTCATTATTACAAGTAAATATCTGTACAATAATAATGTATAAAATGAAAGAAGTATTAAATAAATTACAAATTTGGAATACACATCCTAGAGTAGCAAACAAGGTACCAGGATGGTGTATTGCGTATTTTATTTTATTTTTATTGTTCTATTATTACATACCACTTTTGGTTGTATAGGTCATTCCAGTAAGGAATAAAACAACTCTACTTTTGCATCATTACCTTTGAATAAACCTGTATTTCTAGTTACAAAATAGTTAAATTAAAATTGAGTTTTATTTATGGACGCTCTTTAACTGCTGTGGTCCTTAGCGTTTCATTCTATATTGGACGTGAAAGACCGGTAATTTTGCTGGGAGGCCTCTTTATCAGGCTTGAGGTTCTTTTACGTAAATCTAGGACACGGGAAACCGGCTTTATTTCCCTTCCGAAGGAAGTCATGCTAAGGGTTTTTACGCCAGAAAAAAATCCATCGCCCTTCGCCGGCTTTGAACCCGCGACCGGAACTAGATATTAGTATATTAGCCATTACCCCACGGAGGAGGACGACACAAAATAGTGATTCGACATTTCCTAACTTCAAACATATTGTGGCATAAGAGTGGCGACGACGCCGTTGGCGCCCTTATCTGTCGTCATGCAAAGGATGGGGTAATGTAGTACAAGATGGCCTCACGAGGGTATAGGTCGCGGTAGCAAGGGTGGTAAAAGGGATGAATCATAAGACATGTAACTTCCGTTTCTTATCTTTCTAATCTTTAATTTACCTAATTTAAACCTAAACTACATTTCCAAGAGGAAGAAATAATTGGACAAGTAGTAGATTCACCTGAGCGGCAGAAGAGGTCCAGCAGTCCATCGTCGTCGGCCTAGCGCCTACGTTGCGATTGTAAATTAACGCTAAATGAATTTAAGAAATGACCGGCAAAGATTTCTGCTAGGCACGTGGTTGGTCAAGAGGCCTCCTTCAAAAATCCATGTCTTTAAACACCCGACCAAAATGCTGATTAGTGCCTAGCTACTAACTGACGTAAGCGTATGTCAACATAAATTGCGTAACTCACCCATGTGTCGGACAAGAAGTGATCTTTTCCCCTAAACCGCGTGTCATCTAATCTCTGCTTACTTCAACATCCGGGAAATGACTAACAACAAATCTATAAACGGTTTCCTGTAGTTACTTAAACTAAGTTTGTGCTGAATATTTCAAACTGTATAAAATTATGGAATTAATTGTTCTTTCACACAAGCCGTGTGTTGGACAGGGTTGGAAAGGTAGAATCAGATGACTGAAAAATTCAATGCCATAGCCGGGATTTGAACCACGGATCTCCCGGTCTCCGCAATTAGAGCAACCGGACGGAGACCGGGAGATCCGTGGTTCAAATCCCGGCTATGGCATTGAATTTTTCAGTCAACTGTATAAAATTCTATTTATAAAAATCTGTTAAAATAAAATTATAACCGTCACAATATTATACAGAGAGTTTTTAATAGCAGACAAAGCTTTACTGAAGAGCTAAGAGTATTTTGCAAGAGGAAGTCATCGGTATGTTTTAAATAGCTAATAACAGTAGCACTTCTTCGGAAAATACTGAACTACGAAATGGTTTAATTACCACATAACCTATGTAAAAATCAAATGAAGTTTGGCAGCACCAGGAAGGTGGTACTTTCCGTTCCCCTAAGCTGACAGTAATCAAACGATATAGGATAGTATTCCATTAAATCAAAGTGTTTCTCAACATGTATTCATTTGATTATCATATGGTGACCACGCATCGAAGGCATCTTTTTGAATATCGCAGCAGTAAGTCTTTCGCGGCAAGTCCAAAGGGGCATCGCAGTTGTCAATAGGAATCTTACACGATATTGACATTACAACGTTGAATACTTCCTGTAGCCATTCTTCGATCTTCTCAATTCTTTGAGGATTATTTTGAAAGTAAGGTCCAATTTGCAATAAAGTACAAACTACTAAATAGTTTTCGATAGTTTATGTTTTACCACGGTCTTCAAATCTTGCATTACTTTACTACCAGTTATCAAGTTTTTCGAACATTTGTCTTAGAGTAGCATAAGTTTTTTAGAACCTCGTCACAGACTTCCGCCGCCAGTTCATCTAAGAAACATGTATAGCTGTTTCTGGAGTTAAATGTTTCTGTGTTGAAAATGAACTTTAATAATCTTTTATGGGATATAATATGCGGTGTACGAAAGCCTCTTGAAGGACATAAATACTGAGTCGTCTGTTTTGGCTAACAACACTTTAACCTGCAGTTTCACAATTGTTTCCTTTCAGCTACTCTATGATAAAGATCTGACATCCGGACCACTAGCTTCAACTCCCATCCCCTGAAACCAACTATGCCAATAACGCAATTTCTTCTACTATGGAATCTTAAACACACAAAATATGCATCTTAGAAACTATGATTGTGTTGGTGGCGAACCTCTATTAGGAGGATCTACTAAAATTCAATCTACACCAGAATTAGAATTTAATTAAACGTGAAAATTGTATGGAAATAAGCCTAAAGTTATATAGAAAGGAATAGAAAGTTGGTAAGCCAAAATAATCATTAGTTCTTATTTTATTGCATAACGGACTCTATTTAAAAACATCTCTCGTATATTACGTCTTTTAAACTGTTTTTGTTGTGGGCATTGTTTCCCTTAAAGTACAGAAACTGTGTGTGAGGTTTTGCTATAAGCGAAGCGCTTAAAGCTCCACGTTACCTATTTAACATACACAGGTTAGAACCGCAAGCAGCAGTTACAATTTTGTCTTTAGCACACCTCCTCAGGGATTATGTGGACCTGCTAAATCTCTTTCACCTAAGGCGTAAACTTCGATTAAGAGATTGGAATTGGATTTCCAACTGAACGATACTCCGGAGGCTTAGAGATCTTAGTAGCTCTAACTACGTATTTGCCACAACATACCCTTTCACAATATATCTGCTGCCTCTTTAACACATGGCTTTATACAGTAGCCTCTTAGGAATTCTGAAAAGATAATACGTTTCCTTAAAATTTAGGAAGTGCTGGAATGTTTTGGCTTGAATGAAATTTAAGATATGAAGTCTTGGAATTTGATGCATTGATTAAAAATAGTGCATATACCAATAACTAGTCTCCGATTCTGTTTTGGTACTTTATGACATTTTCTTTTTAGGGCATTGTTTTCTATTTTACGTCATAACGTTTTTCTACCCCTTGCATCTTTATTTACTGATTTTTGCCCTTATTTGAGTATATAACGAGTCTTAAATTATATTTTACACACTATAACTTTTTAAATACAGAGGTTTTGCTGTTAAATTGATAAATAGGTGCAACTTTATACATCTTTTACTCGCGTTCTTTGGAAAACATTACATTCTATTTAATGATGATCAGTTGTGCAAAACGTTGCTGGTGTGCAAAAGGGTACCTATTGTTAGGGGATCAGGTATAATTACTGCTCTGAATTCCTGTCCCAAACTAGGGATGACACAGATCAGCTTTCCCTTTTTCGCGTTAATGGGTGGATACAGTCAGGTTGCTATGTCCTTGTGTCGTGTCATAGGCTGTGAAGTGGTCTTCATTTGGTATGAATTTTGTATAATCTCAGAATTCAAGAGGTAATTCTACAGATTTGTAAGATCTGCTTCGAAAACAATGTTCTTAATTTTATTTTAAGATTCTTCAAACAATAACGTGGAACAAATAAATATATATAACTACTTCAGAAATCGCTTTATCTTTATTTTTATATCCACTTTTTCTGCTTGTATAGTAGTTATATCCATTATAAATTAATTTATAACTCTGTGCATTAATGTTAATAAACGCACAATTATTACATTTTAGCTCGTTTTTTGTAATTATGTCAGTTTTTTAAATTTTAAATTAATTTATCGGTTATTTCTCGATCACCCTTTAAGTGATAAAAATCCGGACCCTGCTTATAAATATGCATGTGCTTAATCAGTAATTTTATTTCAGAGTTAAAATATGTTACAGGCGAGACATTTTATAAGCTCTAGAAAAATGTTTATACAAACAACTGTTGCTACCTTATACGTGATGTTCAACGTATGCCATGACATGCGTTATGTCGCTTGTCTAGACGCTGAGCCCAGAATTAAATTCGCCTAGTGAACCGCAGAGACGCATGACTCCTCTGTCAAAGAAGTTGCCTAGGAAGAAAGGCGAGTAGTCTAAGCAGAACCTACTGTGTTTCTATGCCGTCTATACGGTATGTGTCATACCGAAACCTCTTTCGCAATGCTTTGTTTAGCGATATCGGTTTATGAAAGCTGTAATCAGGTTATCATCGCCAGCCTAAGGCAACATGATTTGTCAACAGTGTGTGTAGTTGATCCCTTCTGCGAATGAAAGTAAAAAAAGAAATCTGATGTGTTGCACTCGCATGACTTTCTCTACTCTTTTACAAACTATTTTTACAAACGCTTACTAGGCTTTAAGTTAGTCAAAACTTTTAAGAGCTATGTGGAGCATTCCATTCTCCTTGCATGTCCAGGACATAAAAAGACGAATAATGAATTCCCATTTGAAAAAAATGGGATGTGTTACACTCACATGACTTTCTCTACTCTTGTACAAATTATTTTTACAAATGCTTATTCTCCATATGCTTCATGTTAATCGAGATATCGAGATGTCAATTTTATTGCTAATTTTCTTGTAGATGCAAGGGGAATATGGTAGGTTTTAAGCGATAGTCAAATCGTTTAAGCGCTGGTTGCTATGTGGCACATTCCATTCTCTTTGCATGTCCAGGACATAAAAAAATGAATAACGAATTAGAGAAAAAATAAGTATTGGAAAATTTAAGGGAATAATAAGCAATTTCTCGAAAATGGTGCACTCAACAAAAAAATATGTATGACATAAATTGTGTATTTTAACGCGATCTACATTTCTGTGTAGTAAACTTTTGTCTATCTCTTATGGTTTACCAGTTATGCAAAAGTCGTTCACAATGAAGAATACTTTTGGAGACATTCCCAGAAAACTACATTTCATTTGTCATGAAAAATGTTAAACATGATATTTTAATCAAAATCGTTAGAGCCATTTTTGAGAAAATTAAAATTTTCGAAAAATGTTCCATGTAAAGGGTAATCTGGGGTGGGGGATTTTCTTCAAAACCTTCGTGTCGCATCTCTGGAAGATATTGAACCTAAATACCAAGTTTGGTGTTTATCCGACTGTTCGTTTCTGAGTTATGCTGTTCACAGACACACACACGGACATGTTTCTAAAAATGCTTTTTTTTGGATTCAGAGAGTCTCAAAACATGTATTTTCGGTGAAATCTCGGTATCGAATTTTTGGGTGGAATACAATACTTCCCCTACTTACTATACATAGTAGAGAAAGTAAAAAGTATAAGTATTGGAAAATTGAAACAAATAACAAGTAATATCTCGGAAATGATTCACTGGACCAAAAATGTATTGAACAAGGACCGAACAAGTGATAGTTAAATCTTCTAAGAGATGGTTGCTATGTGGAACATTCCATTCTCTTGCATGTCCGGGACATAAAAAAATTCCATTTGAGAAGAAGTATGAGTATTGAAAAATTCAAACAAATAGCAAGGAATATCTCGTAAATGGGTCACACAAACAAACAAACAAACCAAAAACAATTATATGACAAATTGTGTGTTTTAACGAGAGCTACATTTTTTGTGCAGTAAAATTTTGTCTATCTCAAACGGTTTACCAGTTATGCAGTCATTCAGAATAAAGAGGACTTGGGGACATAGTTACTAAGCTATATCTAAACAACTGCGCAATTCTCAAGCAGTGAAATTATATTTTAAAAACAGCTTTGGAAGTAAATCTAATTGTTCTTTCTATTCTCAAAAATGCAGCCTACCATGAAGTTGCAGAGAATGCAGCTACTAATGAATACTTTCTGGTTCTGAATTTTACCCTAATATTCATTCTCAACTACCACCTATACATATGTTAAAATCTGGCCATGCATAAAAGCTCTATAATTAAATAATTCAAATAACTTGCATTACAACCGATTTTACATTATTGGCGAGACAAAACAAAGAGGGCCATGCATCATACTCTATTCCTCGTATTTCATTATCACATCCAATTCAATTTCCGTGGAGTATCTGGTCACCTTTGTCAGCAGAGGGAGCGTGAATTTGTCTTGATCACATTTCTGTCAACAGCACGGAAATTGGCATGGGTGATGTTAATGGATTGTCTGGTCACATTTCTGTCATCAGTGCGAAATTTCATACGCCAATTGTTAAGGAATGTCTTATTACCTTTCTGCCATCTATATGGAGTTTGTATATACTAGTTCATTACCTGTTATTTTAAAATTTTATTACCGAGACCGGCGCCACGCTCAGCCAGATCGTCTGTCCATCCAGAGCTATAATTTAGTACCTTTTGTTTCCTACGTTTTAATTTCACGTAATTTTCATTTATTTTACTTTCCTATAGCAGCCGCGGAGTCCGAGAAGTAAACGCGGAGTATAGTTTGGAATCGACCCAACAGTAAAAACAGAGTCGCAGGAACAACAATCGCAGAAAAATGTAGTATATATGAGCTTACAGCTCCATATTACAAGGATAAATTCCAAATCAACTCCATCCAAGTGATTGGAGTCCTGGTGGGAGCTGGAGACACGATATCTCACAAGCTGGTGAACTGTAGGCAATTCAGCATTCACAAAAGCATGCTGCAAGAATAAAGGTTACTGCGGTCAAAGGGTCGCTTTTGATTCTAAAAAATCACCTTTATAACAAAGAGCTACAGCTCTCTCTCTCTCTCTCTCTCTCTCTCTCTCCCGTATTTACTTTTAAATTATGAATTTCTTTTGCGTCATAAGTTTTCTAAATCATTTAATGCAAATTTAAACAGGTGTGCATATTTAAATTTATTCATCATGTTTTTGTCTATTATGGCAAACCTTGAATTGGGGAAGCTAAAAGATAATAAATCTTTGATTGTTCAAATTTCTAATTTTATCGCGGAGTGGTATTTAACTTTTTACCTCATTAAACAAAACGTTATTGGGATTACTGTGTTCTCGTGGAGAAGATACCTTGTAACAACCGCAGCCTAAGGCTTTACTCACTGTGTAACTTGTAAGAGAAAAGGGGAAACGAAATTGAGCGAAAGTGCACCGATATAAATATTTACTCAGAGCACCGCACTAAAATATTCCGCTGAGATACGTTTGATAATAAATAAAACTGCAAGAAGGATGCTAAAGCATAAAAGTTAAATGTGAGGAGCAGAAAACAAACCTTATGAACCCTTAAATATCTCCCGAAGGAGCAATAGGAACGGAGAAAAACAAATTCGAAACTCAGCTCTATGGAGGAAACGAGAAGACCTCTTCCGTAGCTTGCGGCTTAGCACGAATGTCAGAACGACGCTGCACAAGATAGGACTTCAACCGACTTGTCAGAACTTGGATGTTACCTGATTGGCATAATGCAGTAGGAAAATATGCATAATTGTAGCAAAACTGTAAACACAATATTTCCAGTTATTTTTACTTCCCCTACCACGTACATAGCAGTTAGCGCAGGTATTACATTTCACCCAAAAATTCGATACAGAAATTTCGCCGGAAATACGTGTTTTGAGGTCGCCTGAAACCAAACAAAGCCTTTTAGAAAACTTCCGCGCGCGCGCGTGTATGTGTGTGTGTGTGTGTGTGTGTGTGTGTGTGTGAGAGAGAGAGAGAGAGAGAGAGAGAGAGAGAGAGAACAGCATAACTCAAAAACGAAAATTCGGAAAATGAACAAACTTTGTATTTAGGCTCAGTACCTTCCAAAGGTGCGGTACGAGGATTTTCAGGAAAATATCTATTACCCCAAACTACTCTTTACATGCAAAATTTTTCGAAATTTTTATTTTCTAAAACTGGCTCAAACGATTTTGATTAAAAATACAACATATTAAAGATATTTACATGACAAATAAAATGTATATTTTGAATTTTCGGGGAATCTTGTACAATTGCTAAATGTTAAGTAATACGAAAACGTAATACACAAAAAATGTAGAACTCTTTAAGGCACGTACAATCTAATTCAAATAAGTTTCTTTGTGGCATAAGCCATTTCTGAGATATTCGTGTTAAAGTTTGGAATTGTTCATTACTTGGTCATTCTTTAATGTCCTTTCAGCATTCAGTTGTTTCTCGCGACTGCATGGAAACAGTATGGAATTTTAAACGTCAGCGTATAGCGTCCAGTTCATAAACATTTGACTGTTTCCTTTGAATCTGTAACTAAATGTGTAATGAAGCTATTTCTGCAAAGGTTTATTTGGGTTAAAATGTAGTAGATAGAAAAATAAGCTTTAGTAAAAATTGTATACCCACTAATAAATGAAAGAGGGTAGAGAAAGTCATGTGAAGTTATAGCATCAAGTTTTATTGTTGCTGTTCTTGTCTTATTAGTCCACTGAAATGACTACTGAAAAATGCATGCTTGAACAAAGAATTTTCATGTTCGATATATATACATAAAAATCTGATGTGTTCCACCCACATGGCCTTTTCTAATCTTGTACAAACTATTTTCACAAATGCTTATTCTCCATCTACTTCATGTTGATTGAGATAAATACTTGCAGAAACTACCTTATTGCTAATTTTCTTCTAGCTGCAAGGGGAATGTGGTAAGCTTTAAGCGATAGTCAAATCTTTTAAGAGCTGGTTGCTATGCGGAGCATTCCATTCTCTTTGCATGTCCAGGACATAAAAAAACAAATAACGAATTGTCACTTCAGAAAAGGTATTGGAAAATTCAAACAATTAACCAGGATTATCTCGGAAATGGTTCACTCCACACAAAAAAGTATGACAAATTATTTTAACGAGATTTACATTTTTTGTGCAGTAAAATTTTGTCTATCTATTTACCAGTTATGCGAAAGTCATTCAGAATGAAGGGCTTTTGGGGAGATTCCCAGAAGATTCAAGATATATATTTCATTTTCCATAAAAATATCTTAAAACATATGATACGATGGCGGATGGAAAAGTAACGCACAATAATCTGCCCTGCCTTGCTACTGCAGCTGGAATGTTGCAATTTCACACAGATAGCTTGAAGCTTTCACTACAGAGGGTATTTTTTGTTTCATGCGCAACTCTAATGAGAGAAGCGTGTACTACGCAACAAAGATGGCGCGCATGTGACTATCGTCCACGTGTGAAGCGCATAGAGGTGTGGTTCGACATTTGTGGGCTAAAGGGCATAAACCGAGAGATATTCACAGGGACATGCGTGGCTGAGGATGATTGTATGGATCGTAGCAATCTCACCAGGTGGTGTGCATTCTTCCTAGAGGGCCATGTGAAACTTAGTGATTAGCCACGCTCCGGGAGGCCGGCAACAGCTGCAACCCCGCAGAATGTCAGATGCATTGAGGCGGCAATTTTGAACGACCGGCGTGTGCAACTGCGAACTTTATTGCAACAGTTAACATTTCCTATGGTGCACTGTACGATATTGTTCACGACACGTTGAAATTTCGTAAAACTAGTGCTCGCTGGGTGCCTAAGAACCTGACAACCACAAGGGCCAGCGAATGATGACGATCTTGGATCACCTAACGCGGTACACCGCAGAAGGGCATAACTTTCTGAAAGGAATCGTCACTGATGGGCATACCATCTACACGCCCGAAACCAAGCAGGCAAGTATGGAGTGGAAATATGCTGATACCCCAGTGAAGAAAATATTCAAAGTGAGTCAAGCTGCTAAGAAAGTGCTTGTGGCGGTGTTCTGGGATATGCATGGTGTTGTATTGGTGGACTTTGCTGAACACGGGACCACTGTGAATGCTGCAGCCTACATGAAAACTTTGGCGAAGTTGCGTCGTGCCCTTCGTGACAAACGCCGCAACATGAACGCTGACGACGTCAAAATTCATGACAATGATCGCTCCCATGTTGCTGCTGCTGGTCAGAAAATCACCAAATTTGGTTGGGAGGTGCTCCAGCATCCACCATACAGTCTGGACCTTGAACCGTGGGACTTTCATCTGTTTGGTCCCATAAAGAAATGCCTGGCCGGTAAACGTTTTGCGACAGATGCGGAAGTGAAATCAGCAGTCTGCAGATGGCTATACTCCAAGGAAACGGGCTTCTACGAACAGAGCATATTGAAACCTGTATCAGGATGGGAGAAATGTGTTGAGAAACTTTGTGACTATGTCGAAAAAGCAGGTAAAAGGTGTAAGTTCATTTGTGATTTTTTTTAACTATTAAACTTTTTTGTAAAAAATTTATTGTGCGTTACTTTTCGATCTGCCCTCGTACATACATACCAACCATACCAACCATACCAACCATACCATACATACCAACCATACCAACCATACCATACATACCAACCATACCATACATACATTACATACAATATATAAATATCTAATGTGTTGCACTCACATGACTCTCTACTGTTGTACAAACTATTTTTACAAACGCTTATCCTCTACTTCACGTTAATCAGATAAATCTTACTGCCAATTTTCTTGTAGGTGCAAACAGAATATGGTAAGCTTTAAGCGTTAGTAAAATCTTTTAAGATCTGGTACTATGTGGAGAATTCCATTCTCTTTGCATGTCCAGGACAAAAAAAAACATTAACGAATTCCCACTTGAGAAAAGGTATTGGAAAATTCAAACAATAACAAGGAAATGGTTCACTCCACACAGAAAAATGTTTATTACATAAATTGTTTGTTTTAACGAGAGCTACATTTTTTGTGTAGTAAAATTTTGTCTCTTTACCAATTATGCGAAAGTCATTCATTTGTACATTTCATTTGCCATAAAAATATCTTAAACATATGATACTTTAATAAAAATTATTAGAGGCATTTTTGAGAAAATCAAAATTTTCGAAAAATGTTAAATTTAAAGGGTAGTCTGTGGTGGGGAAATTCTCTTGAAAATATTCATGTCACACCCTTGGAAGATAGTAAACACAAGTACCAAGTTTGGTATTTATCGGACTTTTCGTTTTTGAGTTATGCTGTTCACAAACTGGCAGACATACATGTCTCCAAAAATGTTTTATTTGGATTCAGGGTACCTCAAACCACGCATTTTACGGTGAAATCTCGGTATCGAATTTTTGGGTGTAATGCAATACTTCCCCTACTACTATACGTAGTAGAAAAAGTAAAAACCGAATAATCCAGACAGGTGTATAAACAATTTCAGGAGACATTTCCTGGTATTCCACTTCCAAATAGAGATACTGCCAGATGTCTGGTTAATAATAATTTTAGGACAACAGGATCGCTAAACTTCACAAGCGAAAAACACATGTTCCAACGAAGGGAAACAATTAATAAAATTCGATCTCCAAAAAAGTCACTAAGATGTGATGCACAGCAACTGGAGCATCAAGAGCGTCTGTTCACATAACTGCTACACTTTTAAAATTGAAATCCTACAGAGTGACATTGTTGAATTGAATTTATTGTTGGTCAATACATGTGATACACCATTGAACCATTTTATACATACATTATACATTACTAATATACAAGGTAATTTATGTACCATACATTGTACCGTGTCGTGCATTACATCAATATACAATAAATGCAGATAATGAATTATATGGAGTATAGATACAATGTACACTCTTAAAATACTGGATATACATGTCACATATTAAAACTAAAATGTAGTGTAAACCATTTTAATTACACATTATAGAAGAATAAGAAACACATGAATATATACAAATTATACATAATAAATTACAAGCCATGTACAAATTGCTATTACAATACAAATGTAGTATTCACAGATTTGGTGTTACCATGTATGTATGTGGAAGTTAGATTAAGAATGTAGGATTTAAATACTCAGTCACTCTATAAAACGCTCATTTATTAAACAGTTTTTAAGATTGTTCTTAAATTTATTATAATTTATATGTTGAGGCTGTGCATTGTGAAACTTTGCACCCATATATTTAGGCACCTTTTCTGATAGATGTAATCTGATTCTAGTGAATTACAACCTCGTGACGACGAGTAACACCAGGAATGTCACTATGCAGATGAACACCACTTATAATAGTGGTGTCCATCATTATAGTGAATGTTACTATTACTCATTAGTATGTAATGTGAGTGTTTGGCACAGAAATCCCCGGTGTAGTGGGCAGCGCGTGGAGCATGCATAGGTACACGCGATCCGGGCCGGGTCGTTCCATAAAACGACAGCTATCACACCTTAGGTCTTACTTAGAAAATAATGCATATTGGATCTTAATTACTTTGTCCAAAGGGGGACAAAGGAGCGCAAAATGAAAATTAATTGAAGTATCTTTTCTGTTTTTTTTAAAGTTTCTACATAACAAATGCTTGTAGGCATTGTTTTTCTCTAACAAGCTTTGTTATTAACAAAATATCGGGAGGTTAAACTATATCAGTTTTTCGTGTATGTCAACAGGTTACTACGAGAAACAATAGGTTTCAGATTGACTTGAAAATATAAGAAAAAAAGTTAGTGTACTATTAAATATTTTGCTTGGGTTTTATCGTCTATTAATAAACCGAAAAATGTGTGTTATTACCGATCAAAATATCACGTGACATGTAGATTCACAGAGACGATAACAGGTTTGAAGGCTAAGAAGAGAATGAGAAAGTGGAGGAAAGGGGAAAAAGGGAAGAAGAAAGAGTGGGATGTGGAAGGAAAGACTGAAGGTGAGGAAAGAGAGTTGAGGAAAGAATATAGAAGAGCTAGAGAAAGAGGGAGGGAGAGCGAGAGAGCCCAGAATGTCCGAACGTAATAACACTAGCAGAGCTGCGGGCTCGCTATTATGTTATAAATTCCCTCAGTAGCAAAGGCAAAAGTCGCATCGGAATTTTCATGAGTATAATAACTACTGACAGAAAGAACTGTGCAGATCCCTTCCTTGCGGCTCTGTGCTTCGGCTATCTAGGGAAACTATTTTTTGGACGATGCAGTATCGAATCCGTGAATGAATAGTTTGAATTTCATTGGGACCTGTTACATTTACCTATGCCGGTAAATACTGTAGTATTCATTGCACCGCTTTGCATACTATTGATATAAAACAGAATTTAAATTCATATCATTTTCTCAATTTCTGTGAATTGGCTTAATTTTATGGCATATAAACATATAAGGGTTTATTGGATGAATAACTGCTAGTAATCTTTCATCATAATGTGCAAGAGAGATACATTTGTTGCAAAGCAACCAGTTTATAATATTTGATGTGGGTAAATTCTCAATAAATGTGCTCAAACTAGATTCTTTAAGACGTAAATTATCATGGATGTCTCAGGAGACTCGAAATAAAAAACTACTACATTTCAATATATATTTAGTTTCTGTTCCTAAAATACTCTTACATTCAGAACCTAGATGTTCTTCCTAAGAAACTTAAGACTCCTATTCTTTCTGAAACACTTTGTAATAATTGTTTGGATGATGATAATAATAATAATAATAATAATAATAATAATAATAATAATTATAATAATAATTGCTAGCATTCATATAACATTATGTAGTGTTAGCGTTAAATGCTTACTAGCATTTGCAATATTCTCATGGATTAACTACGCCCACATGTTCCTATTACCATTTGCAGTATTAAATGCACCGCATTTGCACATTCCGCTAACAGACACCTTAGTGTACACATATAATGCAGACACTGATAAAAGGAAGCCCAATAAGTCGTGCTGAACCTTGACATTTACTTTGTCTGCCCAGAAGGTTCAGAATCTTAATATGAACCTAAATGTTAATGAAGGAAAGCTAGGAAGAAATCAATATTTCAAGTATAATTATAACACGAATAAGCATTCTTGGCAATAGCATCTACTTTGCTTTAAGCACAATTCACATACAATTATAAACCTTTGGTTTGGCTTACGTTACAAGCTTTACATTACAACATATAACCATATAACAACTTTAAATGAATTACAGCTTGAAAGATTTTTCCTTTCTATACAACTGCATAAATTTAATCTTTAAAATGGGGTGACCAGAATGTATGCCTCCTACTTATCTAACGCATACAGCGAAAACGTGAGGAAAGGGATTCTGTGAATATTTGCGAAAAAATGTGTAATAATTAGTCCAGATGTATAGAAATTGCCTACCCCCACTATACTCCGTGCTTCTCTCGCCGACTGTCGATGTGTGTCTGCAGGACTCAGCTTTGCCTGCCCGGGAGTTGCCAGCCGTCCTCGTGACGCGTGACTTTGGCGCTGCTGTCATCTGACGTCATCGGCGTAGTTGATCCTAGGCGTACCACTCAAGCGGGCTGAGCCCCGCCTCTTATAGGGTGCGTTCCCGTAACTTGCCAGCCGGAATGTCGTAGGGATATATCTTCCATACACCGACAGACGATGAGAGGAGTAGAAAATGGCACAATATTCTCCCCCTGCAGACCAAACTCCGACAGCATACATTGCCAATAAACAACACGGGGAGTTGAAAATGCCGAAACTATTAATAATCCTGTTGCAAACCCCTATGTTGTTTAAACACTATTCTCGTGGCCTATTGCAAATTCATTTTTCTCACTTTTTATTTTTACTACGTTTTCCCGCACTCAAAACTTCTTCCTAAAATATTTTAAGTAGAACCATTAATCGTTTTGAAGCATTCCGAGGGCATTGCTCCACAAAAGCAACAATGCATTTTCCTGTGAATTGAAAAAATAAATATGTATATTTTAAATTTTTAAAAATTAACAATAGCAATAGTAAAAAAAAAATCCGTAGTAAATTTGTGTAGCTTGATATTCAAGAAACATTGCAAAGCTTCAGAAAAAACGTTCTTGGAAACGACGTTATTGGCAGCATTCACTTCACCGTGCGTTTCATTTATAGTGGGGCTATAGATCGCGTATATGAGAAGCTAGGAACGATTCGCTCAACACGGCTGGGATAATCGTCTGTCAATGTTGTCTGCCCTCTTTTTGTATTTTAAGGACTGAAGTTTTTCATTGAGCATATTTTTGTGCATCTCAGATGTTAAAGTTTATTTAACACATCTGTGTTTTGTATGAATCACATTATCATCATTATTATTACTAGTCCATTGAAATGCCTACCGAAAAATTCACACATGAACAGGACTAAAACCCGTAAACGAAATGTTTATAGGAACAATCCCCACACCATAGGTGAAGTTAAGGGCAATAAGAACAAATTATGAAACTTACATAACGACTTATGCATGTGAATGGAAATGTCATCCAAATATGCCAGGAATATTTCAATGCAGATGGACACCGCGAGGCAGTATTTTTATGTCTTAAATGATATCAGTCTAATTATATAATATAAAAAATAACAGCCCACCTTAAAGCAATATGTGTGTAATATAATATGTAAAGTGTATATTACATTCATTGTATTGTGTTGTGTTTATTTTATTATGCACATGTATAAAAATGTTATGTGAATGTATTACGTAGTTTAACAATCTAGGAGCTGTGAGAATAAAAGCCAGCTGCCTTCCGTAGCAAACAGAATTACAAAGTAGAAGCCGAAAGTTGCTAACAATAAGGTAACCTTGAGACAACAATAAATTAGAAAGTTTAAAAAGGCTACTAATAGTTCTTGGAATAATAATAAAGTCATATTTAAAACAGTTTATAAATAGCTAATCAAAAACTAGAAAAGCTAAAAGTTAACAAAAGTATTCTATTGGAGTAGGATTAATCAATCAGAAACTTGAAATAGAGAAAATGTACAAATTCAAACGATAGACGCTACAAGCAAGCGTAACCAAGCAGTTCGGTTTGGTACGTGTCGGTGATTGTATGCGAGACATGAAAATTCATTGCGGTGAGAATAATATAAAGTTTACGTGTTAAAAAAAGTGCAATATTCAACCACTGCTTAATAATAACACTACCTATCGCTTTCACTGTTCAGTCACTACACAGATGTTTCTCCAGGGATTTCCAGTCCTCCTTCCCGCAGCTAATGTCCAGCGGACCGGGAACTCCAATATTGATAGACGGAATATCCATCACATACATAAGCGAGTATACATACCTAGGACAATAAATCTCCTTTCAAGTAGTAGCATTAGAAATAATACGAGGCTTTTGAATATTCTACTCTACAAAGCTTGTATTATCTTTGCGCAATCCTTAGCGACAGCTGAGCTCAATGATAGACTGTACTGAAGTAGACCTTAATAAAAGTGCTTTACTTTTCACAAAAATAATTTTGTATTCGACAGCAAACTTCCCAAATCAAGCTAATTGTAGCACATACATTGACAAGCCTTTTATTATTTGGGTTTAACCGTGCTAATTGTTAGATAAATAAAAACCAATGCATGGAAAAAACTGAGAAGGAAGTGGTATCATAAATCTTAAAAGCAAAAGAGACCGCCTGTCGCCAAGGATAGCGATCATTACACTATGGCTGCGATATCCACAGAGGATTAACAACGGTTTTATAAGGTTCGGTCAAATGATAACACATTTGTTATCGACAGTGAAAAAATTATAGAGAAAATCCAAAAAACGATATAAGAATATTGGTAACATTTGCTCTTGACTGCACGTTACCTTCTATTGACAGAAAATACAAAGAATCCCTGAGGTAGTGTCTTGAAAATAGCATGAATGTGAAACTTCTGACAAATATCTTAAATTTTGTTAGAGAGATCTCAGTAAAATGTCACCATCATTCCTCTTTGCTCCTAACGTGCGTTGTCAGTGAACACATATCGACAAAGGGACACCTGACATACAACATTGAGTGCAACTCTTAACTGGAACAAGAATGAGCGGCGTGTTCTGTTTGTTTTCCTTGCTTTTATGCCCTGGAGAACTGCAGAGAACGGTACTTCCTACCCCCATCCCCCGCCCCTTTATCTTCTTTCCCCCAGCACTGGCTCCTCTCGTCAGAGTGGTTTTTCTGCTGAAGATATGAACGCAAATTTACAATGAGCTTCCTTCAGCAGCCGTGGAATATTCCTTCGTAGGTTTCCAAATCAGGTTTCATCCCCATCTAATCCGAAGTAAACGGATACAGATGCAGTCAGTTCTCATACATATCTGATTTTAAATTAAAGGAGTGAAAGTGGTTCCTAATTTTCCTGGAAAAAGCTGGCATTCCATTCAGTTGACTTTTTCTACTCGCTCTTCTAAAAGCTATTCTTACTAAAGAATATTTTTATATTTACTTCTTGTTAATCGAGAAAAACTTTAATTACATATTCCGTTACAGCTATAGGAATACAGTAAGCCAAACTGATAGATCATTAAAAACTCTGACGTGTTACACTCACATGTCTTTCTCTACCCTCTATCGTTTCTTAGAGGGTATACAAATTATTCTTACAAAAGTTAATTTTTATCTACTTCATTTTTATCAAGATAAACCTTTACAGAAATAGCTACATTACACATTTCGTTAGGATACAAAGAGAAAACAGTGATAGTTAAATTTTTAAGAATTGGACGCTATATGCTGGCCTTAAAATTCCATAATGGAATTAATTGTTTTTCCACACAAGCCGTGTGTTGGACAAGGTTGGAAAGGTAGAATCAGACGACTGAAAAATTCAATGCCATAGCCGGGATTTGAACCACGGATCTCCCGGTCACCGTCCAGTTGCTCTAACCAGTGAGCTTCCATGGCAACATGCCGGTACAACACTAAATTCCCCAACTGATTCAAATCCCGGCGATGGCATTGAATTTTTCAGTCGTCTGATTCTACCATTCCAACCCTGTCCAACACACGGCTTGTGTGGAAGAACAATTTCGTTAATTGACCTAATAGTGGTTGAAACTATGAAGCCTGGAACTTAAAGTACCTACAACATTGTAGGGTGCCATTGGGTATGTCGTCTCAATACAATTTGAGATCTCCTTGTGGTTTACCGGGAAAAAATGCGAATCAGTTGGGGAATTTAATGTTGTACCGGCATGTTGCCATGGTAGCTCAGTGGTTAGAGCAACCGAACGGCGACCGGGAGATCCGTGGTTCAAATCCCGGCTATGACATTGAATTGTTCAGTCGTCTGATTCTACGTTTCCAAATTCCATACCGTTTCCATGCAATCGCCAGAATCAACTGAACATCGATGATGCTTAAAAAGAATGATAAAATATTGAGCAATCTGAATCATTAATAACGGATATCTCTGAAATGGCTGATCCCATTAAAAAGTTATTTGAAATAAATTGTGTGCTTTAAAGAGATATTCTTTTTTGTGTAATAGGTTTACATCTATCGCTGAACGTTTACCAGTTATATAATATTATACCAAATTCCTTCCAATGAAGAGGACTTTACAGGTTATTCCCAGAAAATCCGGAAGTATGCGTTTTATTTATGTAAATATCTTTAATATATGGTATTTAAATCAAACTCCTTAGAGCCATTTTTTAGAAAATCAAAAATTTTGAAAAGTGTTCCATGTAAAGATAGTTAAAAGTCGAGGATTTTCTTGAAAATCCTTGTATCGCATCTTTGGATGGAATGCGATACCTTCTCTACCCACTAGGTACATGGTAGAGAAAGTAAAAGTGTGTTGCTATTTGACGGCTTTATTATTTCTTGATTGTTGTATGATCACAAGAAAAAGCTAATAGCGACTTACCGTTTGAAAACGTACAAGTACAGTGCGTTGGTTATATTGCCGGGCCGAGGATCGCGCATATGCGTGCTCCGCGCACTCTCTATTTACATTAAGGAATTTTCGGTTTTAAAACTCCCGCGTTACTCACGAGTGGTACTAACTTGCACTATAATGACTACTAACCTTGTTTATAAGTTGTGTTGAAAGTGGTGTCCATCTGCATTGAGATATTCATGGTATCCTCGAATGAAATTTCCATTCACATGCATCATAAGTACTTCTTGCATAATTTTCAGAATTTCGTTTATGTTACTACGAACTTTATTTTTTAGGTTTCTCCACAAATAGAAGTCGCGCATAGCGGGGGTTATAATCCTTTAGAAACTATCCACCCTTCAAGAACCGACTTAATGTCTAGGCTGTGGCAGATCTAATTCAAAATATCCGTTTTCTCTCTCATCTGACATTTGAAAAAATGGTGCAAGATATATCTGCGGTACCTATGGAATTTACGGTATCCCTAAACCATATGGGCCCCATTGTCCGTTTTTCTGTTAGAGCACACCATACACCGATTTTTACATCATACAACGGAACATCATGAATTAAATGAGGATTCTCTGTGCCCCAATGCATGTTGTTCTATGAGGCAACATGACATTTAAATGAAACTATACCTCATTTGAGAAAATTATTAAATGTGGATCAACAGTACCGCTTTGTAAACTCCAATAACAGCGATTGACTCATTTTTCGTTGTCAAGAGGTTTTGATTCATTAACTACAGTCACTCTGTAGGGTCTCAATTTTAAAAGTAAGTTTAGCACCTGTATGAACAAAGGTTTTAGAAACATCCTTTTGCTATGCAACACGTCATAGAGACTTCTTTGGATAGCGTTCGAGTAATGCACCAATTTCATTGATTTCTTCCTCCGTTAGAACATGTATGTTTGGCTTCTTAGATTTAGCGTTAGCGATTCCGTTGTCCTAAGCTTATTAACCAGACTTCTAATAGTTTCTCTATCTGGAACTGGAATACCAGGAAATTTCTCCTAAAGTTGTCTACACACCTGACCGGTTTTTACATATTTATCTAAACAAAAATTCTTTGTTCAAATGTACATTTTTCGGCAGCATTTCAGTGGACTGGTAGTAAGGCAAGAACAGCAACAATAATAAGAATACTCTAAAGCGATTCACACACAACACAGATGTCTTGAGTAAACTTTCACCTGCACAATGAACAAACTCTATTCTTTACAGCTCGAACTCAATACAGGAATTGACACAGCATAACACAGATGATAAAACGTCAGCTTTTTGAGCGGGTGCGCTGCGGAAGAATACCGAGATCACTCAGTGAAAACGAACTACGCATATACGCGATCTGCAAGGCTCGGAAATGGTTAACGTCACAAAAATGTTTACTAAGCATAAACGTGTACTTTAAAGAGATGTGCATTTTTGTCTATCCCCTACGGTTTGCTAATTATGCAAAGGTCATTCATAATGAAGACTTCACAGGCTATATTCAGAAAATTCAAGATATACATTTTATTTGCCATGCAATATCTTAAGGGGACAAGGTAGTCTGAACACATGGAAATTACACTTTAAGTGTGTTAAATTTCCACTGCTCTTAAAGTTCTCAATGGTTTTACCTGAAAAATTTTTGTGAGTTATTCTATAAATCATGAAAGTTGTTTCAAGTGGTTGTTTACACTGATATCTTACGTAGTTGAGTCTATAAAATTGTTTCATTCAGCAGAAAAATAATAAAATTTACGCTTTAAAACAGGTGAATTCAGGTGTACCATTTTCTCTGATATGCTTGCAATATAGAATCACATTTTTGCATGCTTGTTCTTAGCATAATCAGCTATCTTCTGAACCTTAATTATTCAGTTGTGTATATCAGTTCGCTAGAAATTGAAAAAACAATTGTTTGCAAAGTCAAAAAAGTAAAAATGTGGAAAATTTGCAATGTTGTTGCTCTCTTAATATCACTAATATACATTATAACTTTATGATTCTGGTTCAGAAAGTTTAAATATGTGTTGTATACATGTATTGAAAATTTCAGCTCTCTACCTCTCATACTTTCTGAGAAAAAGGTACATAAGTAACCAAAAATGTTGTTTTGAGAATACTGAATTTAAAGTTTGAACATTAAAATTCTGACACTTCAGTACATTCCAGGGTCATAATCATCTGCATCTTCATTCCTGGATTGCTTCAGCTTTTTTGATTGCCTTCTCTTGGTCCTTGCCTCTTTTGTTAATTGCTGAACTGCTCGCTGGGCATGATATAGTCGTTCGCTGTTGAAAGATATACCAAAATGTTCTAAAAAGGGGCGTTGCATTAAAGCTTTAAAGGAATGCAAACTAGCATTTAAATGATATTTAAATGTCTTAAAAACCTCTTAACCCCCAAAAAGTATATATTTTCTGAAACTGGAAATAAAGATTTTATTAGTGCTTAAAACAAAAAATGTGATTTTTGACCATTTCAGAGTACCTTGTCTTCTTAAACATATTATATTTAACCAAAATCGCTAGAGCCATTTTTGAGAAAATCAAAATTTTCGAAAAGTTTACCATATAAAGAGTGATTTGAGGTGGGGGATTTTCTTGAAAATCTCTTATCATATCTCTGAAAGAACTTAAGTTCCAAGTTTGTCATTTATTGAACATTTCTTTTAGAGTTATGCTATTCACAGAAACACACACAAGCGCTTACGCGGGCATGCTTCTAAAAGTTCAGGAAGTCAAAATGAGCATTTCAGGTGAAATCTAGGTATCGAATTTTTGGATGGAATGTAATAGTTATACTTCCTATAGGCAAGTAGTAGAGAAAATATGATCTATAACCAGGGAAGAGAGGGAACACTTCGTGCTCGACACCTCTTTTGTACTTATCACCCCCAGGAGGAACGGATGAGGAAGGAACCGCAGGAGCCTATAGGCCGCAGACAGGCCGGCCGACAGACAGACAGAGACGCACAGAGGTCTGTAACGATTCCAAGCATGATGACCCGGTCACACTGATGGACTCGGAGAGGCATCCCTCTGGCGGAACCGGAGAGAACTCGAGCCACCGGAGGCGGATCAGAGAAGGCTGCCATCTGGAAGGGCCGAGAAGAACTTTCCAACGAACAAAGATCTGCGCCATCTGCTCGACACCTACCGCCACTGCACAGCCCTAAGCCTGCCTGAAATAAGAAAAGTGGAAGCGAAGCCTAGGGCCTGTCAGGAATAGAACCCAGGATTTCTCGAATGCGAGCCTCGCAAGTTACCGCGGAAGCCATCTCACTCGATAATAGAGAAAATAAAAATTTACAGTTGACAGAGGAAGGTGTGTCATAAAATAGAAGTGTATTTGAACAGAATAACGGAGGGCTGGAATTCTCAAAGATGTTACGCGCCAAAAGTTACGAAATTGAGATATTTCTTCAGAAACGTACTTTAAGATGCTATTTTCATGCAAAAAGTGTTTCTTAGATTTGAAACTGATAGCGATAGATGGCATTGGTGTTAATTCCAGCAGTCATGGCCTCTTGAAAAGTATCAACCACCACATTGATAATATCACTGATGAGATGGAATTTAATGTTGATGTTGGCGGTTCTGATTTTAGCATGGTATAAGGATTATTAGTGCCAACTTATATAAATTTTAAAAAAGCATTTTGGTTATGTTATTATTTGAAAAATACGTTTTCTGTAAGTTCAGTGACATAACACCTTTCAGAAGAAACCCAAATGTGAGATTATCACTATTCCTAATTTCAGATTTAAATATTAATTTATATGCCTTTCATCTCAATGTTACTTGCATATGCTTAACATGGTAAATACTCTGGTAAGAATACTATGATGACATAGTTCCCTGTATAAGAACTAATTAAAATACTTAATTAAAACATATATTATTTATATCTAAAGAGTAATGTTTTTGTCCCTTAATACCTTTGAGAATTACATTCCTCAGTTATAAGCTAACTAGTTTCAAAGGCACATATATCCAAGATGGTTGTTATACATCCAATGCAACATCTTAAATAAGTTTATACACCGGTGTGCAAAACCTAAGGACGAGATGGGTAAAGTAACATAACAAATGTACTACTTGGTGGAAGTAGATGAAGGTGCGGGAGCATGTTGCCAGAGGTCTCTCACACGTACACGAAAGCTGGACGTCATATGGCATGAGTGTAGCGAGCCAAATGGATCTGGTCCCGCAACACGGGGCAGTTGACGAAACAGGACAACACGGTGTGTGGCAATTGGCGAGATGTTACGGTGCACTGAAGTGGTGTTATTCATTGCAACATGACCCTTAGACACCATTTGATTGACTTCACCGGGGAAGAAACCATCGGGAAACTGGAAGAAGGGCGAAGTGTGACGAGGGTTGCTCAGGAATTTGGAATTGCTCAAGCATTGTTTCACGTGCATGGGAAACCTTCCAAACCACAGGCACTGCTGTCCCAAGGAGAGGTGGTGGTCGACCACGCTCAACTACAGCAGCAGATGACCGCTACATTGTGCAACAGGCAAGAAGGGATCCACGGCAAACAGCAAGTGCAATTGCAACCATATTTAACAGGCCCGCCAGGCACGCAATCTCACGTTACACAGTGGCACGGCGACTACACAGAGGTGGTCTCTTTGCCCGACGGTCAGTACGTTGTGTTCCATTGACATTCGCACATCGCGGCAAAGTTTGCGATGGTCCCAAGAGCATCAAAATTGGACCAACGAGGAATGGGGTGGCGTGCTCTTCTCGGATGAGAGCAGATTCAGTCTAAGTAGTGATTCTCGACGTAGCCTCATCTGGCGAGAGGTGGGAACACGTAATGAACCCAGGAACAACCTTGAGCATGATCGTTTTGGTGGTCCGGGTGTTATGGTTTGGAGAGGCATAATGTTGCATGGGTGCACCGACCTCCAAATCTTTGAACACGGTACGCTCACTGGTCAACGTTATTGTGATACTGTACTCCTTCCCCACATGCGTCTTTTCAGGAATGCAGTCGGCCCTGACTTCATTTTTGTGGATGACAATGCGCGACCGCATCGAACAGCGCAGGTGGAGGATCTTTTGGAACGAGAGGATATTCGGCGAATGGACTGGCCTGCCCGTTCCCCCCGATTTAAATCCCATTGAACACGGTGCACATCCACATGCACCAACGACCATCCAACGGTTGTCAACAGCGCTGGTGGAGGAATGGAACGCCCTACCACAAGAACCGCTTACCAACCTTGTGGCCAGCATGGAAGCACGATGCAGAGCATGCATTGCTGTCCGTGGTGACCATACACCCTTTTAAGCACCATGTATCTGTTTCTGTAAATCTAGAGAGCCATCATATGTCGTATTGACTTTAGTGTAGCTTATGGTCTATGAATAAAAGTGGCATTTCTGTTCGTCTCATTGCATATTTCGTTTAGTCGCCTACTGTAGCATACCGTAGCAGTTCCCTCTATGTATGATTCAAGTTTCATCGAGATGTTAATTGGCAGTGTCACAGCATGCGAAGATTACTTTCGTCCTTAGGTCTCACACACCAGTGTATTTCAATTAAGGCACGTTACATTTATTAGACGATCATAATAGTTTGTGCTACTTAATAACTTTAAAATGCCCAATACCGGCTAAATACCTTGTTTACAGGTTATGTACGTTTTTTAAGTGATAACAGAATTGTTATCTTATATACTTATATATGTAGATTGATTTAGAGCTAAAACCCAAGCATGGGCAAAGTTTCAAAGTGACTCCTTGGAATTGTTGGTAATTTTCTCAACGTTACTCATATTTTACTTTCTGTGGACTAGAGGTGTGATATCTCTCCATAAAATATGAAAGCTATAAACAGGTTATAATGGCTGACGTTTTCCCATACATCTGGAAAGAATAAAAAATATCTAAGTAAGTTATATCACCAGATACAGTAATAGATTAGACTTAGTAATAATGCGATAATATTAAGTGAATCTAACCATCCTCGCAGCACCAAATTTGAAGACCCACGACAATTTTCAAATTACTGCACCTGCTCATGTAACCACAAGAACGGTCGTTAAAGCCCTCTAAAGCCATCATTTCTTTATCAGCGCGGGTTTATGTTACGTCAAAGCATCATTTACCAAACTTTCTGTAATTACTTTTAATTTCTGCAATAATTAATCATTACAGCAGAGAAGTTGGTGGTTATCATTATGTGTGAGAAGGGTAAATTTAATAGTATAACCTGAAGGTCACGTACTCAAATACTTAGGGCTGTTGGTATATACAGGGTGTACCATTTAAGCTGAGACTGTACAACAGCTACAAGAGTAAGGATTGTAGAATGAAATGTCTTGAATAAAAGTTGCTTGATATTATGGAGGAAAATAAATGCCACTAGTCGTGTTTTATTTGTTGGAGTTGTGATGATCGTTTTAGGATCAATTTAATTTGACCCTAATTGTAGGTTCCCATTTAAACAAATTAAATTGACTCTAAAATGACTATCATAACGTCCTCCAAACAAAACACGACTAACGGCATTTAGTTTCCCCATAATACTAGGCAACTTTTATCAACGACCTTTCTTTCTACAACGCTTATTTTTTAAGATATTGTACAGTCTCAACTTAAATGGTTCATCCTGTATATAGGATGCTTGGAAATTCCCATTATAGACTAATTGTTGTCTCTTCCTATAACTATGAAGTGCGTGTAACACTTTTGAAACATTTACGAACTAGTATGATGAGATTCGATAGCGCTACAGGCTGCACAAGAATATGTTGATGTGAAACGGGCATGAATTATTCAAGTCTACAGAATAAATAAAAAACTTGTTACATTCACGTGACTTTCTCTACTCCTCTTCTACAAACTTTCTTACAAAAGCTTCTATCTACTTCTTGTTAATACAGATAAAACATAATCACTCATTTACGCATTAATCTGTAGGTACCTATAAGAACAGAGTAAGCTAAAGCGATTGTCATATATTTTTAAAGCCGATAGCTATAGATGGTTTTGAAATTACGTTCTCTTTGAATGAATGCGG
This sequence comes from Deroplatys truncata, assembly GCA_030765065.1. NCBI lineage: Eukaryota > Metazoa > Arthropoda > Insecta > Mantodea > Mantidae > Deroplatys > Deroplatys truncata. Next base: position 46,152,675 of record CM060976.1, on the reverse strand, counting down.
GAATAAAAAATAAAAGAATAGAGATTTGCAACCTCGCGCTGCGACCAGCTTGATCTATTGTGGCTGCACACCCGAGAGGCAGGTATGAGAGGAAGGAGCCGTAGGGGGTTGCAGTTCCGTAGGCAAACAGGCCCACAGAGACGCGCAGAAGTCCCTAACATTCCCAGTTTTAACAACCGCGCACCAGTAGCGGTGAACAACCCCAAGAGGGCGACGGAGCGAATCAAACGCACAATCTTCACGGGAAGAAATCTTTGCAAGACGCAAGTATCCCTACTGTCTATCTGGTACCGTCAGCACCGCAGGATCTGAAAACACCTGCAGCATGAAAGGGAGAAATGAAGTGAGAAGAAATGGTAGAAAGGAGAAATCCTTGTGTATAATACATCACCTCGGCATTCGCCTAGGCGACCAGGGATAACCACGAAGAACCCCGGTGGGCGATCACCGGAAATCGAACCCGGGACAAGGTATAAGGTATTTGAAAATTCAAATTAATAACAGAATACCTAGGAAAGGGTTAACCCACAAAAATGCAATTTCACATAAATTATGTGTTTTGACCAAGTCTACATGTTTGTGTAGCAAGATTTTGTCTATCTCTTACAGTTTACCAATTATACAAAAGTCATTCAGAATGGTAATAAGCTTCATAGGCTATGCGTAGAAAAATCAAGATATACATTTTATTCGTCATGTATATGTCTTAAACATATGGTATTTTAATCAAAAAAATCCATTGTTTAGAAAATAAAAAACAATGAAATTTTTCTATGCAACGGCAGATTGGGATGGGGGATTTTCTTGAAAATCTTCCTGTCGCATCATTGGAAGACATTGTGCATAATTCCAACTTTGATATTTAATTGACTTTGTTTTGGAGTTACGCTGTTCACACAAACCCGTACACGGAACTTTCAGACCTTTTTCTAAAAATGCTTCTTTTGGATTGGGGGGGGGGAAATTTCGGTATCAAATTTTTGGATGGAATGCAATATTTCATCTGCTTACTATAGGGTGGTTAAATTATATTCGGACCCACTCACGGCCTCTCTCTACTGCGCGAAATAGCCGGCAGTCGCCGGGGAAATTACGCCGGCAGAGGCGGACTAAAATCCTTACCTTATAATAGATGCTGAAAATGTTGACTTTGCTCTCAAACAGGCAGCATATCTCGTGTAAATATTCTCGCTCGCTCTCCAAAGCTCAGCGAGTGGGTTCGAATATAATTTAACTACCCTATATATATATATATATATATATATATATATATATAAGCAGTGTAGACAAAGTAAACATATTTTCATTCATAAAATTACATGTGGTTATTTCTATGCTATGTAGAATAGAGTGTAGGAAGGGCAATTCAATTACTTTTGAGGCAGTTCATTATATTTGTTAACTACCAACATTCACTAGTTTGACAACAAGGCCAAAGGAAACTTAAACGAGCTTGTTCACTTTATTGCAAAAATTTGTAATAGTTCTAACCCAACATAATTATGTCTCTTTTTTGCTTTAAACGATAGCAAGTAACAGATGAATTTGACTATCGCAGAAAAAGCCAGAAAAACTATTTGAGATTATGAACAAAAAGCACAAATTTGATTCTCAGCAACACCGTACTGCTGATCGTTATCAAATTAAAATTAAATTGAGTTTTATTTATGGACGCTCTTTAACTGCTGTGGTCCTTAGCGTCCCATTCTATATTGGGCGTGAAAGACCGATAATTTTGCTCAGAGACCTCTTTATCAGGCTTGAGGTTCTTTTACGTGCCGTAAATCTACGACACGGGACCACCGGCTTTCCTTCCCTTCCGACGGAAGCCATGCTAAGGATTTTTACGCCCGAAAAAATCCATCGTCCTCCGCCGGGTGTGAACCCACGACCTCGGGAACTAAAAAGCTAGTATGGTAACCACTACACCACGGAGGATGACTGATCGTTATCATGTAGCACGCAAGCTTGAATCAGGTTTTATAGACAAGCGTTAGCTAAGCGAGTTTCGTGTTCCAAATACGGTATATAATTATTCAAAATGTTCTACCTCTCTCTATCTCTCTCTCGCTCTCTATCTCTCTCTCTCTCACACACACACACACACCTACATTCCATTTTTTCTGTGCATATTGAATCAGTTATTTTACCGTGTAATTTGTTATCGAGCAATTACTTTTAATTTGTAAATGTAAATATTTCATTATTATGTTTTATGCCGTACAACTTATATTTTATTCTTAAATTGCCAAAATAAAAGTAACTGCTGATTTTAAATCTCGTAATTCCTCAGCAGTTCATTTCCGTTTTCAAAAATAATGCATAACATTGCCTATAATCGTAGTGTTGCAGCTTTAAGATGGTTTTCTGACTAAGACTATACCAATAAATCATGCTCCAGTACATTCACCCAGTTACAACTGGTGTCTGTTAATCTCTTAAGTAGCTATAAGAACTCGAGCTAGCAAGATTCCTCTGCTTTTTCAGGTCCGGTAAATCACATGCATGTGGCGCACATGAAAAAGCTGGATTAATCCGGATTCGGACTGCGAACTAGAGAGATCTATTGCTACCAGGAGAAAAGGAGGAACTGAAGGACGATAAGAAGCTATATGCAGGTAGACAGGCCACAGAGACGCCTGTAAGTCCCAGCAGTTCCTTCCTCGACCCGTCCCACCACTGTAGCTACCTAGAGTGAAAGAAGACCCGTTCAACCAGGCAACCCTCTAGTGTCCACGGGAATACTCTTTCCTTGGAGCAAGCATCCGCGTCATCTGTGTAGTACCGCCTCACGCCACGAAATATATAAGAACACCTAAAACATAAGAAGGAAACAGAATGAAAGGAAAATGGGGGATAGGAAATCGTGGTAGATGAGAAGCCACCCAAACATTCCCTAACGACCAGGAAAAGCCATGAAAAACCAAGGTCATAATGGGCGGTTGTAGTAAATCGAATCCGGGACCTCCCAATGCGCGCCTCGCACACGTTGCCGCGGAGCCAACTCGCTCCGTAATATAATCATATATTAAAAGCATTATAAGGTTGCAATATATCACGTCTATTTTTTTTATCTACAAACACCACTTTTCTAGCTGATTACATAAACTTTTACTCAGATAATGCACCGCCACCTACCTCCGAAACTTCCATTGAGTGTACAATATATTAGATGAATCCTTTGTCAAAATCGGTCATAATCAAAATGGTAGATTTATAACACCAGAGAAGCGATAGGCTGCGACCAATAAAAGACAAACTTTTACTCAAAATATTTGTGTTAAAGCTACATTACAGAGATAATTAATATTGCAATTCTGACGGAACTACAGCTCGTATATTTGGTGTAGTATACATAATGACCGGGTCCAGGTTTTTTTGTGTGTTTATTTTTAAAAACTTTCATGAACAATTTATATAATATTGTATTTATAATTTAGAATATGGTAGAAAATTCGTGGTAATTTTTAATGCCACAGGCAATGGCTCCCATTGTCGCAGATGGGGCATAATGTTTTTTAAATTGGCTGCAGACAAGCTGTCAGTCATTATCGATTATTGATGACGTGCTGTGCTTATGGTCGCTATTCCGTCAGTTTATTTCTGTGGCTAGTTTCCACACGGTCAATTATTTTTCCGCTCCAGGTATTACTTCAAGAACTTAAAAACAAAGGTATATCTAACAATGTTCCTAAAGCTCAGAAATACCCTGTCAACTGTCAGGATGGTCCTGCTGGTCATAAAATAGAATAACGGTCTACATTTTCGGATTAATGTACTTTTCCAAACGAATTCTCATTGCTTTACAGCCAGCATCTTCAAAACAATACTTCTTGCTGTATTTCGCCGTTACTTCTCGCATTTATCGTTAATGACTAAAAAACCGGCCCTGATGACTAATGCCATTTGACAACCTGCATAGCCTTTTATCATGTCTAACATACAAGCTAGTTCAGAAAGCGACTAAGCGACATTCTAGTCCGTTTAGTAAACAGCTAGTTTAAAATCCTGCATTTTTAAGGTTCCTAGTATAGGGAAGTTAAATTATATTCGAACCCACTCGCGGCCTCGCTTTACTGCGCGAGACAGCCGGCAGTCACCGGGGAAATTACGCCGCCAGAGGCGGACTAAAATCCTTACCTTATAATAGATGCTGGAAATGTTAACCGTCGGCTCTCAAACAGGCAGCATATCTCGTATAAATATTCTCGCTCCCTCTCCGAAGCCCAGTAGCAGGAATTCTTGTGATTGCTTGCACAATGTTTTCTCTAAGTTCCTGTAGTGTGCGAGGATTGGAACGATACACTTCGTCTTTTAAAGAACCCCATAAATAAAAATCACAATTCATTAGGTCAGGAGAACAAGGGGGCCACAAATCAACACTAATTATTCTATTATCAAACATCTCTTATAGCATGTAATGATACGGCAGTCGTATGTGCTATTGCAGAATCTTGCTGGAACCATCCATACGATTTCTCTTCTTCTGTCAAGTGATTTCAAAATGGCGTCAGAATTAACCTCTGATATGCTCTGCATTTATTGTTTCATCAAAGAATATGGGCCCTATTATTCTTCTAGCACTCATCGCACACCACAGTCCATCTTTTGATCATAATGAGGCGTTTCATCACAAGAATCCCTGCTTTGGAGAGTGAGCGAGAAGATTTACACGAGATATTCTGCATGTTTGAGAGCAGAAGGTCAACACTTCCAGCATCTATTATAAAGTAAGGAGTTTAGTCCGCCTCTGCCGGCGTAATTTCTCCGGCGACTGCCGGCTGTTTCGCGCAGTAGAGAGATGCCGCGAGTGGGTTCGAATATAAATTAACTACCGTATAGTAGCCTATTGATAATAATGCCCTCAGGTTTAAAGTTCTGAACCGACAGCATTGATACGGATCTTAAAGAAGGGCTTGACCATTTATAGTAGATCATGATACAAGGAATAAAAATAGGGCTTTATTTTACGAGTAGGAATGTTTCCAAAACGAGGGCCGTATGCGGAGCAATCCTACGAGCAAAATAAAACCACTTTTAAACCTGTGGCATACACTATTTTTTTTTAGACAGCATTCGAATTTGTAAAATATCACTAATATTATATTGATTCCTGAAGCTAACATCTCATGTTTAGAACGCGTTCTTGAAACAAGAGAAATGACTTTAAAAAAGTGAGATGTCAGATATTTTAATTCGCTAGCAGTAATTTTCAGTGAAATTATGTTCAACATGTTTTACTTACACCAGACAGTGAAGCGATTAAATACTATATCATATTGCTTGTTGATTTTTTTTCGGTAAATAGTTCTGGTGTTATTCATTCTGCTGCTTCTGTAATTTCACTTCCATTTCAGTTTCTTCTGAATTCATAATTTCCGTCATTTAATCTTCATGTAGGTTAGATAAATGGTAACGTTTTAGATGAAAGAAAGCTGGCAATATTGTGGCATGTGCACAGATTATAGTAATAGTAATACGTCCTCTGGTTACCCAAGTCGAAGGTTGGCAGTTTATCTGAGGAGGGGCGATTGAGGGGAAACAGTCTCATTGGTGGGGATATGGCGTTAGTGACGCCAAGCTTAGCGTGGGTTTTCTGAGCATTCTGGGACTAGTGTTCGCGAGAGTTAGACGGATAACTGTCTACGACATGGCGTCCTCGCCCGGCAGACACATGGGGTAAGAGAACATTTTATAATAAATCCAGCTATCCATTTCTTTGCCGTTTTAATTATGGTAGCATAGAATCCTTGCCTCTCCCTTCAGCCAGGAATTATGTTAGTGTAAGAATATTTTTGAGATAACTTTAGCTGCGTCCCTCGTCGTTGCCTCTCAAATTAACGTTCTTTGTTTGATTAACGATCCCTCTCATAAGCGAGTTGCCCTCCTCTGAAGTTAAGTAATTACAAAATATTGAGGTACACGACAAATTGGTGTGAGGCGCCGAGGAATTGGTTTGATTTGTTTTGAGATTTTAAGTGTAAAATTTTTTTTCCCTCCAAATTTAACGGTTTCTGCTCCACGTGGTCGTGAAAAATGTAAAGTTCTTTCTGGCTAAAGGGTAAGGATTTTTATACTTTAATTTGTGATTCTCTTCTTCTAAATTTTGTTTCCATCATTTCTGAAAGTCTGGTGTCGAAATTTCAATTTTGAGTTCATTTTTACATTTTTTTTCCCATTGTCTGCCGGGTGACGCTAAAACTTCTACTCCATTTTCCCCTTGTTTTGGCTTCATTTCCTTTAAATTATATCACTGTGTTCCGTTCTTCGTGCTGGTTGTTTTCAAAAAAATGTTTTTATGAAAGTTGAGTTGTGCAACGAGCGAGATAGTTGTTGTTTCAAAATGTGCTCGTCACGTGTTGGCTATCTGTTTGCAAATCTTGTTTTTTCTGCTTATTAGCAGTGGTTTGGAAATGTATAACTTTATATTCCAGTGATTGTGATTTCTAGCTATTTACTGCACTTTTCTGGGTTATTTTTCGTGTAACTTTTATGTACGCACGTGTGTTGTGTAATTCCCGCGTGGTCATGCATTTCAGCAATAATTTTAGCATGTGAAACCAGTCTTCCTCAGCACGTGTTTTGGCGCGTTTATTTGCGTGTGCATATCAGATTATATACATTTGATTTAAGAAAAAAAAGAGAAGTTTAGTGTGCTAGTATAAATTACAAGTCTGTATTCTGCTCCTTTTGAGAATATTAGCGGTGGTCACAGTAAGTGTGACGTAGTTTTTTTTAAGTTCCAGTTCGAGGTTTCTCACTGAAGCTATCATTTTGTTTTCTTCCATATGTTCATTCTGATTAAAAATCTTGGTATTGTGTCCAAGTGGCTTGTGTAGCCGTGTGTTCGTATAATTTTCTGATATTTCGCCGCGGGCGCTTACTTGTATTCTTTCTGCAACTGTTTTATTTGGCTATGTTCTACTCTTGCTACTAACATTCATGTGATGCTATAAGTGTTTAGTTTGGTGTAATCTGTTTGCTTGGTCCTACGGTTTGTTTATTGGTTGCGTTATCTTTTGTGCTGCAATCATGCCTAAGCGACGTACTGCACAGAAATCTGATATAGTAATTGCTCCTGTTAGCGAGCACAGTGACGTAGACTTTCTGTCCAGTGTTGGTTCGCCTGTTGTTGCAAAGCAATCAGCTGTCTGCCGCCCGGTCATTGACCCCTCTCACGTGAAGAATCCCAGTAGGATGTCGGCGTATGAGTTACTTTAGAATTTTGAAATGTTCGCTACTATGCTAATGGCCGCTCTGAGAAAATCATAATGATGATAATTTTGCTTTATCGTTGCCAAGTTTGGTTTATTTAATTCCGCAATGCATATTTTTAAGGGAAAATCTTTCGCAGTTACTCATGTAAGTAAAAGTTTCAGGAGCTACCAACCTTGCCAGTATCTGCACCTAATTAGGTGGGGAGTCTTGTTCGAGCAGCGGTCGGGTGTAGACGTGTTTCCGGTCCGCTCTGTGAGTAGTAGTAATCTCAAGAAGCGTTGTGCAAATATGGCGAATATTGAAGGTCTGTTGGACAAGTTGAGGAGTGAAGTGAAAAGTGGTTTCGCGGAAAGTAAAGTTCGTCACAGCGAGCTATTAGGAATTATTAACTCCATGATGGAATCTCTGGAGAAGTCTGAGACACGGGTGAAGGAGTTGGAGGCAAGATGTGAGTGGTTGGAGGGCAAGGTGGACTACTTAGAAAACCAGTCAAGAAGAAATAATATTGTTATATATGGATTAACGGAAGAAGAGAATGAAAGCTGGGACATCACGGAGAACAAGGTGCTAGACGTTGTGGCCCAGATTGGAGTTCATCTCAGGCCTGACGACATTGAAAGAGCGCACCGTGTCGGTAAAGCAGGCAACAGGCGGCCAATTGTATGTAAGCTCCTGTCATATAAGTGCAAATCCGCCATTCTCCGAGATAGTAAGTATCTTAAAGGTACAGGTGTGTTTATAAGAGAGGATTTCAGTGAAAAGATCCGGCGAGAACGAGAATTTCTTCATCGCCATATGATAAATGCAAAATCACAGGGTTGTCATGCAGTAATCAAATTTGACAAACTTTTAATAAACGGGCGAATAAGAACCAAAGCAGAGCTGGAAGAAATCGACAAGAAGATAGCAGAAATTCAAGGAGAGGAGGTTGGCATTTCTGCAGAGCATCGAGCCCCAGAAGGCAGTATGGTTACACCTCTACCGGAAGGGACAGCAGGTAGCAGGGTCCAAGACGGCCAGATGACAAAAACAATGGCAACGTCAGCAGGGGGGAGGGTGTCAGTGCAACCAGCCCGCAGGTCACAAAGGATAGGGAGAACCAGCACTCTAGGAGTAGGAGGTAAGATAACAACAAACAAATAGAATGAAGATGCCCAGCTGTCAGTGGGGTTTTGGAATGTGGAAGGTTTGAGGGGAAAACTGGCTAGTGGTCAATTTTTGAACTTTGTAAATAACTTGGACATAATTGGGTTAGCAGAGACTTGGCTAAAAACAATGAAACTGTGGACATAAGTGAATTCCAAGGTGTCTTTAGTGGTTCAGAAGTGAGAGGTAGAAGGGGGAGATATCCTGGGGGCGTTGCTACTTTCTTTAAGAGTAATTATGTACAGTCTATTAAGGAAATACAGAGTCATCTCAGGGGAGCAACCTGTATACATTGTAATATAGCTAATATTAATATTGTTGTTATAACTGTATATCGCCAGCCGGTTACGTCCCAGTATGCTGAGCCAGAATTCTTTACAGATTTAGGGGAAACAATTGTAGAAATCAGGGACGAATATCAGGATGTAAAGCTAATAATAATGGGTGATCTGAATGCTAGGATAGGGCAAGAAAATATTACAATTAAAAAGGGGGACTTAGATAACAGAAAACCCGGCAGAAACAGCAAGGACTCGATCCTGAATGCAAGAGGAAAAGAGTTATTGTTCTTTTGTGACGCCTACGAGTTAGAAATAATGAACGGAAAATACGGTTCGGACCTGTCAGGGGAAGTAACATTTGTGCATACGAATGGGAGTAGTGTCATTGACTACATTCTGTGTTCACAGGACGTATTGCCGTTAGTTAAAAATTTTAAAGTTGAAAACAGCATTGACTCTCATCATTTTCCACTGATAATGACTTTAAAAGTATCTCGGCTAGTATCTTATACAAGGGATGAAAGCGCATGCGAAACATTGACGCCATTATTTAAATATAGATGGAGGGAGGCAGGAAAGGAGATTTTTATTAACACTTTAGAAAACGAAATTATATCTTTTGACGTAGATCAACACAAAGGAACTGAAAGTATACAGAACATAACTAATATTATACAGAAAGCAAGTGCGCACATGCTAACAGGAAGGGGTAATGCATCAAACAGCTTAACATCAAATAGTTGGTATAACGATCAGTGTAAAACAGCGAAGAAAGCAGCGGAATCTGCACTTACCAAATACAGAAGAGAGGGGGGTGAAGAACGTAGAATTTCTTTTGCAAATCTAAGAAAGTCATATAGGGAAGTCCTAAAGCAGAGCAAAACAGCTTGGCAGGACGCAAAGGCAGAAGAGGTACGTCAAGTAGTCGAAAATGGGGAAATTGGTGACATGTGGAAAGTTATTAGACAGATTCGAAGGCGAAGGTCCATTCAGGCAACTATCCCTGCTGGAGAATGGATAAAGCACTTTAAAACAGTCTATGAAGGAGGGGAGTTTAGAATACAATTAAATACTTTGGCCGCTGAAGGGATGACTGGGGCTCCAATTGTGCAAATGCTTGATTATGAAATTAGCACAGCAGAGGTTGTTCGTGCAATAAAATGTTTAAAAAACGGGAAGGCAGCTGGTATAGAGGGCTTGTCAGCTGAGTTTTTCAAGATCTCGCTAGAAGTTAATAAAATGGTAGATTTCTATAGAAAAAGCTTCAATAAAATATTTGAAGGCGGAGAATATCCGGAAGCATGGAAAACCGCCATTATCCAACCTCTTTACAAGGGCAAAGGGAGTTACAGCATTCCAGGAAATTACAGGGGTATCTCGCTGCTCTCTATATTTGGAAAAATTTACAGTAGAATCTTATATGAAAGAATTAAGTGTTGGGCCAAGACACATCATAGGGTTTCTAAATTTCAGGCAGGATTTAGGGAAGGTTTCTCGACTATTGACAATGTCTTTGTTCTGAAAACAATAATTGATGACAATTTGAGAAATAAAGGTGGTAAGGTATATACTGTATTTGTAGATTTTAAAATGGCATTTGATACTGTAGAACGCAGTGCTCTCTGGGAGAAATTAACACGTAAAGGACTTTCGGGGAAAATGATTAGAGCACTTAGGGCAATGTATAAAGAAGTTAAGTTTGTTATCAAGACCGATCAGCACAATACATCAGAATGTAACATAGCGCAGAGGGGGGTTAAACAGGGTTGTATACTATCTCCGTTACTCTTTAATTTGTTTATTGATGATGTTGTTAGCGTGATGACGGAGGAAGACATAGATGCACCGACAATCGCAGACCAAAAAATACCAATTCTTTTGTACGCGGATGACATTGTAGTTCTTTCTAAAACGATAAAAGGTTTGCAGTCTGGTTTAAACGCTCTTCGACAATACTGTAGGCAATGGGGTATGGAGGTAAATATTCTTAAAACTAAAACAGTCACCTTTAAAAATGGATATGTGTACGGCCAACATGAAAAGTGGACCTATGGGGAGGAAGAAATTCAAAATGTTAAACACTTCGATTACTTAGGAGTAAGGTTTGATATGGGCGGAAAATGGAACAAGAACATGGAGTTTATAAAACACAAAGGGATTGGACAACTTTCTGAAGTATTAAGGATATTGACACGGGTACCAGATATGCCAGTAAAAACATTACAGACCATGTATGAAGCAATGGTTAGGTCCTCATTACTATACGGCAGTGAAGTGTGGGGATGGGAGAGGGTGGATAATGTAAATAAAATACAATGCAATTTCTGGAAGCGCATTCTAGGGTTGGGGAAGGGTACTTCAAACTACGGAGTTCTTCGGGAGGTAGGATGCTGGGAAGATGCTGTATTTGCTAAACTAAACGTAGTTAGGTACTGGCTGCGAATAATTAAAGGCGATCAAACAACTCTGAGAGCAATATGTTATCGTCATCAAATAAACAACATAGGGCATCCAAAATGGTGGGCAGCGGGGTTGCAACGCGAATTATCAAAAATTGGCTTAAATGATATCTGGCAAAGGGGTAATGAAAATACACACAGTGCTGTAAGAAAGGTCAAAAGACGACTATGCGATATAAACAGGCAGAAAATCGAATCTGAATGTAGACAAAGATCAACATTGGAGCTACAAAATGAAATAAAAACTAGGTGGGGTAAGGAAACATATATTTTGGAATTGAGTATAAAACAGAGGACTGGAATAGCATGGCTTAGGTTGGGAGGGTGGAAAGCTCGCAAGATTGTTGATGACGATGGCAGGAGGATTTGCCCATTATGCGGGGAACAAGAAGACTGGACGCATATTTTGGCAGCATGCGTGCAGACGGAGGGTATTAGGAAAAGACTATTACCGGAAGTATTTTTGGCTTCCAACAGACGGAGGACAGCATGCTGGGACATGATTCTAAACAGCCAAAACTGGCCAAGCTTGGGCACATACTTAATGGAAGTACGTGTACTAAGAGATAAGGTGTTTATGTAATTTTTCTTTAAACATATGTGGTGCTTGAGTACATGTGCGCGACTGTGTGTGTGTGTGTGTGTGTGTGTGTTTGAGTGTGTGACTCAGTGTGTTTTTTTTTCAATTTTATATGTATGTATGTATATAGTGCGGTGATTATAAAAAAAATAGTTGTTTTTTGGTTGATACTACAAGTCACGTATACAGACCAGGTATTTATCTAGAGAGCATGTACGGTCTTATGACCCATGCGACTGTGTTATGCAATTAATGTAATACTAAATACTTAATAAATACCACCACTACCACTACCACCTAATTAGGTTTGATGTGCTTCTAATATGGACCAGTACGATGTGGATGTTGATGAACCAGCTGTACGTGTGTTACCAGATTTTGGACAATTTGCACGGGAATTTTGTGGTAAACGAGTAAGAGAAAAGAAAAAAATCACCTGTAAGTATGTAATCATTGTGAGTGCTAAAGTTTGGATGAATGAAACAGTTTTACGACTCACACAGGTATGCTAAATTTATTGTTTCATTGACTGATGCTTAATTAAGCTTTGTTTTTCAGGAATACTGTGCTATGAATGTCTCTGCTAAATTACGAGTGTATTATTATTTTGGGTGTAATTTAAATTTTGCATTGTGTTTTGGTAACTGCAAATCATTTGTTTTGTTGTATTATGCTGCAGGAATGTGTTTTAGGTGTACTATATGCTTAATTGAGCTTCCATTTTCAGGAATGTTATGTGACAATATTCTTTTGAGTAATGATGTGATGTTGTTTTGTTGCATTCGATTTGATATGATATGATTTGACTTGACTCGATTTGATTTTGGCTTTCATAATGATGCTGTGATCTTTATTTGCAGAAAATTGTTGCATGAATAGTGTTTGTATGTATGTGTGTATTTGAGGTTATGTGATATATGTGAGATTTGCCTCGGTGGGAGTGCCAAAGTGTAACCCCGATGGCGTAGTGTGAGGTTATGTGAGAAATGAGAGTTGAGATTTGCCTCGGTGGAAGTGCCAAAGAGTAACCCCGACGGTGTTGATGAGGAGAGATGAGAAGAGATGAGATGATGTCAGCTTCGGTGGAAGTGCCACAGTGTAACCCCGACAGTTGTCTGATTTCAGAGATTTTGCTTATTGGTGTTGCTGTAACGTGCCCAGTATAGCGTGTGTGATGAATTCACACGAGAGATTATATAGATGGAAGTGAATGTGATGAAAATAATTTTTTTTCTCTGTTTATGCAACAAGTTTATTACCATCTTAGATAGCAAATGTTAATACCACCTGTTTTCCAGCTTAAATTTTCATTTTGAGGATGTAGATGCAACATTATAGTGTCATGTTATTTGTGTCATTCCTGAATTGTTAATGTGATTTCTTGAAGGTTATGCCTCTGTTAGATGTTTTGAATTTACAGCCTGTTAAATGAGACACGTAAGTGCAGATGTTTTGTTTTGGAGAGAAAATTGAAAGATGATGATGCTTGAAGTAATGATCGAGATTGCACTATTACTGCTGATGATGTTGATAATGATTATGATTGAGTTGATGCTCATAATGAGATGAGAACGATAATGATGTGGACAAGAAGTTGTATTGGTGACAAGAGTAGGACACTAGTAGTTGAAAGCATGTCACGTGGCGTAGTTTAGAAATGTATTGTGGATGTAGCTTGTAGTGATGCATACACTAGTTTGAGTAGATAGTTAAGTCAGTGTTGTGTGTAATTTGGGGCCATGGTCAGTGTGAATGAGTTCATTTCATCGTCATGTGTGATTGTCTTGTAAGTGCACTTACTTTCTTTTGTTTGTGATACCAGCTGGTTATTGAGATGTAATATTGGGATCCCAAAACAAGGTTATGTTTCATTTCTGTCATGTTCATGTATTTTGATTCTGTTTTACTGTTATTTGGATTGTAAAGCATTGTAAGTTACACTTTGGATGGCAACTCTGTAAAATTTCTTTCTTATGCCAATTTGTACTATTTTTTTTTCTCTTTCTTTGCCCCATGTCATAAGAATTTTTTTAGTGTACATTTTTCAAACTTTAAAATCTTTAATTGTAAATGACATACCCTTCTTTTATGTGTGATTCTTTGTGGGAGCATCCTGTTTATTGTGTGGTGGTTTTGTTTTAGTCTTTCGCTGTGGCAGAGAGCGAGAAAGTGCATCAGCATCCCCAGGGCACACCAGAAGTCAAGAAACACCACAGGGAAGCTGTCGGGCAGCCACTACACTGCCGTGGCATTAGGAGCCACCATGTCGGGGGGCAGTCCAAGCCAGCGACTGCCCACCCTGTTGTCACCACCAGAGACCTACGGTGCTAATTCTACACCAGGACAAATCGTCGTTGTGGGCACTGTCTAAATCCACCCACAAACAGTTACGGCAGACCATCACCCTTTTGCGCAGTGTAGTGTGCCTGTGAACTAAGGCAGCGTGGTGTGTGCGTGTGCGGGATGCTAAAGCTAAGTGCATTAACAATACTAAGTCGACAGCACTTACGTCGCTCGTCTCTCCACATCACCCAGCACCATTGTTTCGTCGGCTGGGTGCTTACCACACACATGTCTATTGTTATATTTTACTTCACACATTTGTATGTCATTTTTGGTATGTCTTTGTCTTGTTTTTTTCATGTTTATTGTATTTATTTCTTTCTGTCGACGAGGACGTCGACTTCGGTGGCCAGGGGGAGATGTGGCATGTGCACAGATTATAGTAATAGTAATACGTCCTCTGGTTACCCAAGTCGAAGGTTGGCAGTTTATCTGAGGAGGGGCGATTGAGGGGAAACAGTCTCATTGGTGGGGATATGGCGTTAGTGACGCCAAGCTTAGCGTGGGTTTTCTGAGCATTCTGGGACTAGTGTTCGCGAGAGTTAGACGGATAACTGTCTACGACATGGCGTCCTCGCCCGGCAGACACATGGGGTAAGAGAACATTTTATAATAAATCCAGCTATCCATTTCTTTGCCGTTTTAATTATGGTAGCATAGAATCCTTGCCTCTCCCTTCAGCCAGGAATTATGTTAGTGTAAGAATATTTTTGAGATAACTTTAGCTGCGTCCCTCGTCGTTGCCTCTCAAATTAACGTTCTTTGTTTGATTAACGATCCCTCTCATAAGCGAGTTGCCCTCCTCTGAAGTTAAGTAATTACAAAATATTGAGGTACACGACAATATAACGTAAAGGTTAACTCTACAACGAATTGCGATAAATTGAACTATGGAGATTTGTATTGTGAACATATAATGCGAGCGACATGAGAAATTAGTCACGTAAAAATACATGATGCAAAGTAAAACTTATCAAACCAAGACGTATTATTAAACATGTGCAAATACAAGAGCAATTGTCATGTGATTGCTCTTGAAACCAAATTGGTCATACTGAAGATTATCATACTAGTGCGGTAATCTAAAGCTTTTAGCTCGTGTGTTCTGTGTTAGAGGTTCTACTTTTAGGCCATGCTATCTAAAAACAATCTTTCTTGCTTTGGGCTTAGGATTGCTTTGTATTATAAGTTGTATGAACGTTGCAAATAATTTATAGTACTAAGAATTCTTGTATGCATTGGAAAGATTCATAAGTTATATTTACAACAGACTCAACCGCTGCTAAATTAATAAAACATAAGTTAGTCACATGAATTTCTCCACCCACTATCGTTTGGTTTATTAACTTCTACACACTATTCTTAGAAAACTTATTACTTTCTCTACCACGTACATAGAAGGTAGAGAAGCCATTGCATTCCAGCCAAAAATTCAATACCGAAATCTCAGTGCAAATGCATGTTTTGAGGCCCCTGAATAAAAAAGGCATTTTTAAAAAATAATTTAAGAACGAAAAGCCGGTTAAGCACCAAATTTAGGTTCAGTACCTTCTAAAGATGCAACACGAAGATACTTCCCACCCCAAACTACCCTTTCCTTGGAAGATTTTTTTCAAACGTTTTCTTTTCTAATAAATGGATGTAACCATTTCGATTAAAATACCATATATTAATGATATTTACATGACAAATAAAACGTACATCTTTAATTTTCTGGGAATAGCTTGTGAAGTCCTCTTCATTCGGAAGTCATTTCACATAATCTTATATAACTAATAGACGTTAAATAATAAGACGAAATCGTACTACACAAGAAATGTAGATCTCTTTAAAACACAATTTATTTCAAATAACTTATTGTATTGCATAAAACATTTCCGAGATAGCCGTCATTAATGTTTGGAATTGTTCATTACTTGGTCATTCTTAAAAGTCCTTTCAACATTCAACTGTTTCTCGTGACTACTTGGAAACAGTATGGAATTTTAAAGCCAGAGTATAGCGTCCAGCTCTTAAACACTGACTATCGCTGTTCCCTTTGTATCTATAATGAAATGTGTAATGTAGGTATTTCTGCAAAGATTTATTTGGATTAAAATGAAGTAGATAGAAAAATAAGCTCTAGTAAGAATAATTTGTACACACACTAATAAGCGATAGAGGGTAGAAAAGTCATGTGAATGTAACACATGTTTTTTTCTATCTACTTCACGTTACTCGAGATAAACCTTAACAGAAATACTTACTTTCGTTGCAGGTACAAGGATATAGAGGAAACGAATCGATAGACAGATGCTTAAAAGCGAGCCACTATGTGCTGACCTTGACTCACAAGGAACAACTGAGTAGCTACAGCACTTTAAAGAATGGCCAAGTATTAAAAACTTCCGGATAACTAGGAGATGGCTGATGCCACAAAAAGGTTAGTTGAAATTGAATTGTATGTTTTAATTGTATGTTTTTTTCTCTTAAGGTTAACAAGTTAAAATTATACAAAATTCCATCCAAATGAAGAGAACTTCATAAGCTATTCCCAGAAAATTCAAGATCTGCATTTTATTGGGCGCAGGACAGAAGCCTCCCGTACCCAGGTAAGCTTAGCAGGTAACAACCCCCAACCTCCCGCGAAACCGGCGTAATTAGCCAGCAGGTGGGGTGGAATGGGTATGTCTAATTTTTTGCTTGATTTCTTTTAGTGTACGGCAAATTAGTTCACAGTTAACATGTTTTCCGACGAGACTGAAATTACGGTGAGTAGGGCAAGAAGGAAATCTACTTCGGAACGGTTACACTTTCGGATTCCAGAAGTGTTTAAAAAGTGGGGTAGCGCGATGGACGTGCAATGTTAAAAGTTGCAAAAGTTTTATTAAAACCATTTTCATTGAAGAAATAGATGTCCTGGATATTCAAGAGGACCATAACCACGCGGCACCACCTATTGACAAAATTCAGAAACAGAAAGTACTTTGTGATCTGAAGAGAAAAGCTACGGAAGATATATGTGAATGGCCATCAAAACTGATATACCAGCAACTGAAGAGAGAAAACACGGAAGAAGTAACCACTGGAGTTGTCCATAGTTTACGTAAGTCCATATACAAAGCTAGGCGGAAAGTTGTGCCAAAATTACCCACAAGTATAGAGGAGGTACATGATGTTCTGAACACATTAAATGTGAAAACTGTTGATGGAGCAGAGTTGTTGCTACACAACGATGCTGCGAAGAACGTTGTAATATTTTGTGAATCGGAAACCTCAGAGTACTTAGTCAGTGTGACACAATATGTTGATGGAACTTTCAAATATTCCACAAGGTTTTTTTGCCAGCTATTTACAATCCATGGGCTCGTTAATGGACATTACATTCCAATGGTATTTTCTTTGTTGAAGGACAAGAAAACTTCATATCAGCAGGTATTTTCAACAGTTGTTAATTTTAATAAGCTAGGACTGAAATTCTCTCCATCAACAATGTTTTCTGACTTTGAAGAAAGCATCATGAACGCTGGAAGAGAAGTGTGGACTGATGTTAAAATCCAAGGATGTAAATTTCATCTAACACAAAGCTGGTGGCGAAAGATACAAAACTTGGGACTTGCATATGACTACTATTCCAGAAATGAAATAGGAAAAATTCTGAACTACATATTTGGTTGGCAATACTGGATCCTGATATGGTTGGTGACTTTTGCTGAAGACTTCGTGGCAGTGATGCCTGTCTCGGAAAAACCACAGATGTTTTGCGACTATTTAGCGGAAACTTGCATCGACGAAAATGCACTCCTTCCTCCTTCCATGTGGGCAGAACTAAGTTGCAATAGACGGAACTGCCAACGCTTGCGAAAGTTTCCACAACAAATACAACAATCCTGCAGCCCAGCTCTGTATAGATTTGAAGTACTGAAGCAAATTCAGCTGGATACTAAAATTGCAGTTAATTCATCAACAAATGAAAAAAGGAAAGGTCTTATCCACACTTGAAACTCATGATGCAGCAAGTAGAAAATTTCAAAGCTGGAAAAATTTCAAGAGTGGAATACGTGAAGTCGATTTCTTATAGAACCAAACCTGGAAATACATGGAAATAAAATCTAAAAGGAAAAATACCGCTTATTTTAAAGACAAACATACATATTACTGTATGATATAGTTTTATAATGTCAAAATAACGAATCATCTAAATGCGGATCCATTGCGAGTAAATTACAGAAAATAAAGAAATAATGACGAAGCTGATAAATGTGGAATCTTTTGGGGTGCGAGCCAGTTCGCCTCCTCGTGGTGAACCCTGGGTAACGCTAAACGAACTGGAACAACCACTAATTCAAATTTAAGCATTAGAGGTTCATTTTCTTTTGCTACTAGAGCCGTGTTTCTTTGTTATTAATCATAAACGCAAAAAATGTAACATCTTCCACCCGTATGTAATGCTTCATCAAATATTATAAACACCAAACTGGAACTGTTACCTGTCTCAATCGGGACGCTTTGGGCCTATGTAATTAGGGATACTGGAACTGCTACTTGCTTTGGGAAGGCTTGGGAGCTATGTAATTAGGGACCTTTAAGGGTCCGGGAGGCTTCGGGGCTATTTTTCTGACCGCGGGAGGCTTCGGTCGCGCACCCATTTTATTTGCCGTTTACATATCTTAATCAAAATCTTTAGCCATTTATACGAGATCAAGACTTTCGAAACATGTGCCATGTAAAATGTGGATTGGGGTGAGGGGAATCTTTGTAGCGTATCTTTGGGAGCAACTGAACTTAAATATCAAGAGAGAGACACATACACACGCAAACAGAGGACCTTCATCTGAAAATACCTTTCAGATGGCCTCAAACATGTATTTCTGGAGCAATCTCGATGTCAAATTTTTCCATGTAGTACCTACAATACTTCCTCTACCTGCTAAGTACGCGGTAGAGAATGTAAAATAACCTTTCGCACAGATACATTACCTAAAAATATATCTACATTAAAATACATTACCTTTTTAATTATATTACCAGAATTAATATTGTTTTAATCTCTTCAGCTCAGATGAAAAAAGTACTAAAATGAAATCAATCAATTTTAAAAGTTACTTATCGTGACATGAAATTTGAATCACAGCTCCCCTACCCCACCTCATTTGTTTCTTAGTGATAATCTATTCGAACATATAGAACATTTGGAAATATCCTCAAAAAGGAGCATTTCTACATAATCCTAGTTTCAGATCTACTCGTACATCTTCTTGGCATTTGAGCAAAATCAAATCTTTAATGGTTAGGTACAGCAATGAATAAAATATGTTATAATAAGCGTAGCTGCAAAAGAAGCTTCCAGGTAATAATGAAAGTCGTAAGTTTTATATTTACGGAAACCTAGGGGCACTTGATTCCCGGTATATTACAGGACAACAATTTTAAAAATCTGATTTGATACATTCATATGACTTTCTCTTACTAAGGTTTATTTTCCTATTTACGTCAACGTAATCCAAACAAACCTTTGCAGAAATAGCTACATTGCACAGTTCATTGGACATACAAAAGGAATAGCGACAGTCAAATGGTTAAGAACTGGACGTTGGCTATACGTTGGCCTTTCTCTTCCCACGCAATCGCGAGAAACGACTGGATGTTGACAGGACTTTAAAAGAATGGCTATTGAAAAATTCGAACCATTAATAACGGATATCTTAGAAAGGCTGATATAAATTGTGTCTTTTTAAGAGATGTACATTTTTTCTGTAGCAGGAATCGCTTAACGTTTACCAGTTATACAAGATTCCTTCCGAATGAAGAGAACTTCAAAATTCAAGATATATATATATATATACTTTGTCATGTAAATATCTTTCATATATGGAAAATTAAAAATTAAATTGAGTTTTATTTATGGATGCTCTTTAACTGCTGCGGTCCTCAGCGTCCCATTCTGAAAGACCGGAAATTTTGCTCAGAGGCTTGAGGTTCTTTTACGTGTCGTAAATCTACGAGTTTGAGCCTGCGACCTCGGGAACTAGAGACTAGCATGGTAACTTGCATATATGGTATTTTAATCAAAATCGTTAGTCATTTTAGAAAACAAAATTCGAAAACTTTCAGTATAAACGGTAACTGGAGTAGGGGAATTTTCTTGAAAATCTTCCTGGTGCATCTTTGGAAGGTATTCAACTTAAATACTAAGTTTGATGTTTATCTGACTTTTGTTTTTGTTATGTTGTTCACAGACACAGAGATCCTTTCCTAAGAATGCTTTTTATCCAGGGGCCCTCAAAACATGTATTTCCTGTGAAATTTCGGTATCGAATTTTTGGGTGGAATGCAATACCTTCTCTATGTGGTTGATAAAGTAAAAATTAGTTGGAGGATCAACCTGACATGTGATATTTTGAATTGTTATCAGTGTTTTATACCCTCATCAGTGTCGTTGTCGTTTGAAGCGTAATATACCTAATTAGTTAATTTGCAATTTAGTAATATCATTTGTTGGCTATCTTAACAAGCTACAAATGAATATACCCTTAGTTGCCTTTTTTAATTTTAATAAAGCTGAGATATAATAACCTACTCGACGAGTTCATTAAAATGCAGACCGATGCAACACAGTGTACCATGATATCGATGTTATTAATTAGAGATCAAAACTGCTGTAGAATGAAACTGCTATTTCCAATTAGGGGATTCTTATTTGGATGTTGTGCTGCCGAACACAAAGCTCATTTCGTTCTCCGTGCTGCAGGTACTAATTAAGTGTCCTACCAGGACATCGTTCTCTGATGGAGTTCCCGCAGGAATCGCACCGCAAGGCTCACGACAAGGGTACGTCTCCAGAGATTTGTGGAACAGTGTTACCACTGGACCGTTAAAGGCTGCAATGCTAATTGGCAAACAGTGGCTATTTGTCTATGTCTGCAAGGATGTGCTTTAAAGTAAGAGAAAATTAGGATTACCCAACTTCTATAGAAACAGGATTCTATAAAGGGAACATTCTCCCTTTGGAAATTACGAAATTAAGATGATTTTTATTTTCTCTACCACGTATCTAGTAGTTACGATACAAATATTTCACAGAAAATACATGTTTTGAGGACCCTTGAATAAAAAAAGGATTTTTTAGAAAACTGCCTGTGTGTGCCTGAACAGTATAACTATAAAACGAAAAACTAATAAACACCAAACTTGGTATTCAAGTTCAGTACCTTTCAAAGATACGACACGAAGATTTTCATGAAAATTCCTCCAAACCTAAACTACCCTTTACATGGAGCATTTTTCGAAAAGTTTTTAATTTTCTAAAAACTAGCGGAGCGTGTTGTGTTGGTTGGCAGTACGGTGAGTCTGTTGGAGTTCCATAAATGAACGGAAGTGACGTATGAAGGGAGATAGTGTTTGCGGAGCAAACGAATCGTAGAAAATGCAAATAAGAATGCGCAGATAAAAAGTGAAATAAAATTGAAATTGAGTTTTATTTATGAACGCTCTTTAACCACTATGGTTCTTAGCGTCCCATTCCATATTGGGTGTGAAAGACCGCTAATTTTGCTCAGAGGCCCCTTTATCAGGCTTGAGGTTCTTTTACGTGCCGTAAATCTACGACACGGGACCACCGGCTTTACTTCCCTTCCGAAGGAAGCCATGCTAAGGATTTTTAGGCCCGAAAAAAATCCATCGCCCCCCGTTTGAACCCGCGACCTTGGGAACTAGAGGCTAGCACGGTACCACTAGTCGACGGAGGACGGCGTACTATGTGGAACACAACATTAATTATCGTGCATTTGCATGGTACATACATTACCTTAAGTTTATCTCATTAGAAATGTAATCCCGTTACGAAATGTATTTATTCACCTATTGAGGAATTGCGCGAGGTTATAATTTAATAGTTATTTGAGGTTATGCGATACATAGCTTACCCAAAGGTTATTTCGTCATAATATGAAGAGGCCCTCATTTATTCTGCAATTACGTTGGGTTATATTTGGTAGAATTAAGGAATGCAATGCATAGGCAACATGCCAGTATCAAATAATAGCTGGGGTGTTGCTAACAGTCAATACATATGGCAGTAAAAGTCGTAATGAAAGTAAATAATAATTGTAACTAAAAGAATAATTGTTAGTCCAACCAGGTCTACCTGCTCTTTTATGATGCAAATGTTAGCCTTAAAACTGCTGTTTTTGCATCGGTTTGGTAAAAGAAACCGCACAATCGTAAACTAACCCCAGTTGGACATTTTTAACAGCAATGACTTTTCCCGCCGCCTTCTGCCTCTCGGTGGCATGATTACCTATTGTCAACACTACTGGCGTTCTGCAATACTACTACTCGCGTATTGTTAGCGACTTTTTAAGTACGTAGTTTGGCAGCATACGGTGACGTAAGACAGGGAGAGGCTGGCAGCAACATTACCCAAAGTGATATTATTTATCGATGTGAATCCAGTGAATGTGTGTTTTGAAATGCTTGGTTAGTTCACATGTGCGCATGATTGTTATATTCTAATTTTGGTAGTCAATATTTTTAGTAGTATTTGAGATCCGTTCTTACCACACACGGCACCACAGGCGACTCATGTGGAGTGATAATTGTTAAGGGAAATTTGGGAGGGAAATATTCTAGCCTACGTTTAGGGTACCTCCTCAAGATTTGTCAGTCATGAGAACAAGATAACCTATAAAAAGAACCCTAAGTCGGGTAGGACGCTCCTGGTGGGATTTAAACTGTGAATCTCCTTTTACAAGTGCGAGCCTTAAGGTGAAATTAAAATCCCTATCCCGCCAACGTTAAATCTACTAAATTTATGATCATTCGTTCAGAAACTATTGAAGATAGTGGGTATACATTTTAGGTATTCACAAAATTTTAAGTCAGAGAGCTCTGAAAATGCGAAATAGCAAACTGATACTACAGCCGCTTCCAACAATAATATTGATAATAATAATAATAATAATAATAACAATAATAATAATAACAATAATAATGCGTAAGTTGTTTGACGAAAGAAGGACTTGTTTTGTGGATATCTATTGTGCAAATAATTAAGTAAAGTGTTTTAAGGCAAGAACGAAGTAATGTGTAAATTAAATTGTAGTTGAGAGTATGGAGGGTCTGGAATAAGGGGTAGAAGTTTCCGCGCCCGTGCACGTACTGTATTACTTTAATACAGACTTTGACTTTTCGATTTTGAGTTATGCTGTTCACAGATACGTAGACGCACACGGGCCTTTTTCTAAAAAAAATTTCGGATTCAGGGGCCTCAAAACATGTATTTACGCAAATTCTCAGTATCAAATTTTTGGGTGGAATGCAATTCATTCTCTCCCTGCTGTGAACGTGGTAGAAAAAGTCAAAATTAAGCATCTCTCGCTTCAGGTAAGAATCAATTTTAGGTGCTAAATTTACGGTTATAAGACGACATATTTATAGTTAAATATCTTAAGATTTGCCTAAACATCTTAAAATGTAAGAATCATCGCTGGTTTTCATTAATTTAATGCTAAACAGTAAAAGGTTTTTGTAAGTCTAGAATTGATTCAGAGATCCATTGTCGTAGAGAGTTTTGACCCACATTGATTGTGTGTTTCACCTTCCTGAAATCCGCCAAAATCTAATTATGTTCTAGGTCATGTTTATACGAAATAAGTTTATTAACTCTGAAAACCATTGGCGTGATACGAGTATTTGACCCATGAAGGCTGTGGTAAGTCATTTTGAAATCCATCATAAGCTAATAGTTTCATTGGAAAGTGGTATGACGAATAAGGCTTCAATTAACTCGTAAATCCATTGGCAATCAGAACTTTAAGTATCTGATAAAATGAATCCAAAGATGCTGGGATATTTCTCGATGATTAATGTGTATTATAAATTAGCTATAATATGATTCATGTAGCAAACCTCGGCAGAATTAAAAGGACGTTCCTCTCATTATATAAACTTGTTTATGGTAGTGTGAGGTTCTTTTTATGTAATTTCAAATTATTTCAACCGAAAGTTTCAGGGTTAGAGTCTCTAATATGTTTACGATTTGCAGTAAATTATACAACTACATCGAGACATCACCGAATAAATGTGAGAGAAATTCCTAAATAATAATTAACGTATACAATTTTACGCTGAGCACTGTCCTAATTTAGATAATCCAGCTCCTTAATCACAGACGAGTATGCCTTGTGATGTTGAAATCAAGAACGCCACTTACCGGTCACAGCGAGACTGATTTAATCGGTTCCACTCCCACATTTGACATCCTCCTTTGCTAGCTATGTTATTACCCTGAGCTTTATCAGATTGGCTGAAAACTTACTTTCCTTTAACAGCAAAGAAGCTTGCAAGAAAAATCACGAATAATTCTTTTCATTAAGAATATACTCAACTATAACGACTTAAGACTTGTTACTAGTTTGTAATCAGTAAAAAGAGTTAATAGCATGTTAAAACTTTTGTAAGAAGTATAATATTTGACGAAGGAGTCGAATTGCACTGAGATCTTCACATCAGTATACAAATATATATTGCATACTCAAAAGTATATTTAATTTACAGTATTGAAGCTGCACACACACACTCTCCCCCCTCTCACTCTCTCTCTCTCTCTCTCTCTCTCGTGTGCCTCGTACTCAATAGCTTTGTTTAAAGGAGAGTGCAAGAACTACCAAGGAATATTCGGACCATGGTTAAGGGATAACGGCTAGAACGATAGTAGGAACGTGTCCCCCCAAGCCTATTGAAAACACAGGTGAAGTCTTATATGCTGGGTTTATTTAAGAAAGCTTTTCACAAAATATAATATACCTAGTTATATTTAGCATGAATTGGGAAATTATCAGCCTCATGTACTTGAGAATAGTACATTATGCAAGTTTAATGGTTAGAAAGGCAGAATAACGTCACATAATTTATGCTGAAATTGCCGATCCTTTTAACTGTGTATTCTCAGCTCTTCACCTCACGCTAGTATAGTGATGAAACAATAAACCTGACTATGATAAGTTCCCATGAGGCGTTAAATCAATTATTTACAAAGTCAACCATAACAATTTTTACACACATCAACAATTAAAGCTAAAAATAACAATTTAGTAAACTCTGAGGAAAACCAACAATTTTAATAAGCAGCAAAATTTAACCAATTCACGCAAACTGCCAACTATTTAACAATTATATACAGCCTATCGACATAAGTTATTTAAAAGCATTAAAGTTATATAAAACGACCAACGGAATCCAGAAATTACGTGCATTAACTCACATGATCAGACTACAATTATAACAACAATTAAATTTAACGAACATAAATTCCGTCTCTGGCACCACTGAAAATTCCCTTCCATACAAAACGGCCGGCTTCAGAACAAATAACGGATGGTACTCTACGAAAATTCCAATCAGTAAAACCCAGTAGGAAAATAGATATTTAACCAGGCTACTAAGCCATTCAGGAACTCGCCAAACTCGAGATGTATCTCGTAGAGCAGTGGTAAAGAAGGAATTGTCGACCCGCCGTAAAGCAGAACCCAACCTAGCTAGAACACCGACACGCAACAGGCGGGGAAAATCAAATTACTAAGAAAACACGATGCCACCTGCCGGAACCCAATACAAGCATTTAAAGTTCGCGAAAGAAAAACGCGTGATCAGCACAAAGCCTTGAAAGATTAGTATTAAGCCTTAAGGACACCGATGCGATTATGTTTAACGAAGCAATTTAATTGAATTGAAGCGTTCACCCGAAACTCCCCTCTCCTGGAACTTCCGCAGTCCAAAGCGACTGGGATGGAGTAGGATAGAAAAGAATACCATCCAGTTCCTGGACTAGTTATTTATTACCTACTATCATTTATGTACAACGAGTTAACACTTTCAAACAGCGATGTATGTGTATATAAATAACAATGTAAAACTTTTACAACTAAGGATTGTTCACCTTCAAACCTAAAATTCAAATAATAGCACAGAAATAAACTCAACCAGGAAAATATAGTTAAAAGTTATTAAATACTGGCTAAAAGTTAAGTAACCATTACAATAAAATTATATGTGCCAATTAGACCGTGTTTTAGCTAACCAGGAATACTTGTGTGTGTGTGTGTGTGTGTGTGTGTGTGTGTGTGTGTGTGTGTGTGTGTGTGTAACCTACTATATATAGTACTCTCAACAGTTACATAAATCGAAGTGCAGAAAGTAAATACTATGAAAACACAAGAAAATAACCTTAAACCGCGCCAATTAGCTGGGCCTACCCACTGACAACTTCTAAGCTTGAATACTTAATGTTCGCTTTCACCACGATTAATATTACAATCAGTAGATGCAACATACTGTAATTGTGTGTTTTGTAATCTCAGTTAATTAGCATTGCCAGCTGTTATCCTTCAGTCTTTGCGAGTTCATTAACCAATAATTATTAAAATGTTATTAATGAACACATATTTATAATACGTAAAATTAGGAATGAGAAAATAAGAAAGGAAAGGAAATTAACCCTAGAGAGGTGGCGCGGGGTATTTTCTGACCCCAGTCAGTTTTATTTGCAAGTTATATATATTTAATGATTTCGGATACCTGAACCCTGCCTTTCCCTTACCTTTCTCTGCATCCTTGGCTTTTGTTAGAGGTCATTAGCATTGAAATACAGGTCATACATTCCTAGAATATAGGCTATTTGTGTTCTTCGGCTGAAATGAGGGCAAGAAATACCCCACGCCACCTCTCCCGTTGCACGTTATTTCTGTAGTTACAGTGAGTTTTCAGCTGAACCTTCGAGAAGTTGTGGTTATAATATTTACGTATTTTTTAGTCTTAAACGTAGTGCTGTTTTTATATCAATATGTGTTATGAGGAACATCAGGCAAGGTTATTAGCCCTAATAAGGGAAGTGGAAGAAGAGGAAGCATTAGGTGGTGAAGGCAGCGAAACCGAAGATGAACTTGAAATACTGAGTTCAAATAGTGAAAGTGAGCAAAGTGCAGAAGAGGATGGAGTTACGGCATGGAAAATGGTTCAGCCTCCTCAAAATTAACGTACTCGCTCCCACAAGATAGTGACTCACTTACCAGGTGTAAAATCTGCAGCTAAAAATGCAAAATCTCCTATAGAATTATTGCTTGAGAAAATACGCCATTTTATAAATGCAGCACAACCAGAAAATCAAGAACAGGAATTGCCAGTGAAGAAAAGAATGAGGTGTAATGTGTGTCCGAGAATGCAGACAAAACTTTCGTGTGTAAAATGCAAGCATCAGGTGTGCAAAGACCATAGTGTAGTCGTGTATAGGAGCTGTGTGTGAATTATAATATGAGCATCAACATATGTTCTTACTGTCGAGATGAAAAAAAAACACATTAACTGTGATACTTTATGATTATGAGTGATGTGAACATTTAAATATATTTTTGTGCTGCGCATCAGTCGAAATTGCAAGGAACTGTCAATTCTAAGTTTTTGCTTTATTTTTTAAAGTAGACTTCTACAACCAACAGTTATTTTAATACATAATGTATTACTCGGTATATGTAAGCAATAATTAGATAAATTTATTAATTCGGTCCATTTACAACAATCGTTTTATTCCTGGGGTCGCCAGTGACCCCGCGCCACCACTAATGTAAGACGTACATGCGCCACCTGTCTAGGGTTAAAAAGAATATTTATGATATTTCAACGAAACAGTTAAATGGTATGGCTCAAAATACCAAGAGAGCCAATGAACTAAGAACCCGCTGCGCGGTACTTTTTCACTGGGCGTGTGGACACAGATTCCGCACTGCTGCAAAACGCGGCTTTGCTCTGCTCTGGCTCTGCAGTACTGAGTTGAGTGATATGGTATAGTTCAGTTATTAGGAGTTGTCTATTATTTTGTCCTGTATTTAATTGCAAAGTATGACTCAGTATGTTTCCTACTGCGCAGCATGTATTTATGATTTGTGTGTTAACTCAGTCAGCTCGTCAAGTGAAAATACGATTTGCAGAAAGGTTTCCGGGTGTAAAAATGTCAGGCCGTACAACAATCCATACACTTTATAATAAATTTCAGGCCATAGGAAGTGTTCAGCCTAAGAAACCTAAAAGACAGCGTAGGCTTCTTACCGAAGAAACAGACGACATGTCATCGTTTGGAGACTTTCCCCCCAAATTCGCTTGGGCGTCTTTCACAACAAGTAGGCTTTCTTATGGTTCTGTGCGAAGAACTACTAAATTGTTGACGTTAAAACCATATAAAAAACTGTGGCATATGCTCTTCAACCAGGTGATCCTGTAATAAGGCGCACATTTTGTGAGTGAAATCTCAATAGCGCATACAATGGCTGAATATACCCACATTTAATATTTTTCTCGGGTGAGACTTGGTTCCACCTTCATGAATATGTGTGTACATAAAATAATCGTTATTGGAGCTCTGAAAAACTTAATATTGTTCATGAAGTACCTCTCCATTATGAAAAAAATTGTGTACTATATGTCATCAGTGGAGAAAGTGTTATGGGGCAATTTTTTTCGAGTCGGTATTTGCCCCCCCCCCACCCTTTTAGAGAATTAAGACAGGGAGTATGATTTTGCCTTTTTTCAACAAGACTCTACCACAGTTCATACGGCCAATATTTCGATGAGAACAATTGAAAGTGTGTTTGAGAACAGAATTATTATTAGAGATTTGTAGCCCACTCGGCCCCCCGTCCTAACCCCATGTGATTTCTAAAACAAAATGTACAAGACAAACCCACACACTCTGGAAGAATTAAAACAAAATATTTGCCAGGAAATTGCCATTATTTTGTCAATGTGAACTACGGTGAGTGATAGTTTCCTAAAGAGGTGCCAAAAATTTATGGACAACGGCGGTGGCCAGTTTTAGCATATTTTTTTCATTAAGTTGGTAAGTAAAGCCTTTAAAAGTAGTTTTAAAAATGTTGTATAATTGCATCCGCGGCATTCTACGATAGCCGCAGACGGCAACGAGCGCCGAAAATGCGAACAAGAAAGACACCGCGCAGCCGGTTCTTCGTTCATTGGCTCTCCCGATAGATTACCAAAAATTGCTTTTGAGTGGATGCCATCAAGAAAACGAAAAAGACAGCGATCTTGAAGAACATGGAAGAATGGAGTTATGGAAACCTTGAACGATGGCTAGAATTGTTTTTGTCAGTCTAATATCTAGTTTAGTGTGCATTTGGCTGTCAGAAGATGTTATAAACATTGTAAAAAACGGACTAATAATAACTAAAGAATGTAAAGAAAGCAATTATAAGTCTAGTAACCTCTAATTAGCATGGAAAGATAATTGCACAAAATATCCTCGAGTATTTCAAGGTTCTTTAACCAAAATAATTGTTTAAATTTAATCAGTAAATGTACAGGGCAATTAAATGTCTGGCAATCTCTGTTAATTAGTATAAGAAAATAACTGCACAACACCTATCCTTGAATATTTACTGTCTCTCTTGCAAAATACTTACTGAAAATAACTAGTGAATGCAATCAGTAAGCGCAATTGAAACGTAATCGATAGGTACAAAGAGCACTAAGTACTGTAATTTGTGAAAAACATCTATCCTTGGATACTTGCAAGTTTTTGACAAAATATTGTTGAAATGTAATTGGAAGATGCAAATATTACACTTTTAGGTACTGAAATTTCTGAAAAACACTTATTTTTAATACTTGAAAATCTTTTTGAAAAATAATTATCGAAATGTAATTAATAAGTGCAATTGAAATCCAATGCAAAGGTGCAAAGAACACAGTTTTAAGTGCTGTTAATTTCTGCGTAACGCTTACCCTTTAATACTTGTAAGTTCTTTGAAAAAATAATTATTCAAATGTAATCAGTAAGTGTAATAAAAAGTAATTGGTAGGTGCAAAGAACGCACTTCTAAGTACTGTAATTTCTGCACAATACTACTTCTTGAATACCTTCAAGTTCTTTGATAATACAATTATTGTAATTATTGAAATGTAATCAGTAAATGCAGTCGGTAAGTGCACCTGAAATGTGATTGGTAGGTGCAAAGAATACTCTAAGTACAATAATTTCTACACAAGACTTATTCAATACTTGCAAGTTCTTTAACAAAGTAATTGCCTCGGACTCGAAGTGCACCAACGACCTAACCCAAAACCAGAACGCTCAATTCAACACTCCAAGCAAACTGGAATCCGAGAATTAACTACTAACTACCGTCGTACATTCTGGCAGAATTAATGCATCCACCTCAGATCAACATTTGCAGCAGGACTATATCGCATACATGCAAACTACTGCAATACTCCAAAACATTAAAGAGAGTAACGTGTTTATATATATATATATATATATATATATATAACACAAAATATGTCTATCCATAGGTTTTAATCTGGCCCATTTAACCCTTTCTGCTGATTCAGAATGATTTCCCAACGAAAACAGCTTCTTCCCAGCGTGTAATTGAGATCTAGCACTTACTAAAACGGTAGAGGACTATCGTAATTGTGAAAAATAATTTAAAATAACAGGAGTTTCTGAAACTAACCACGTGAGCAATTACCATGATTAATTAATTACCCGCTAAAAAGACCATTATAAAGATGCTAGCCTGGTCATATACCCTCACCTTGTAAGGAAGGCTGCTGAAAATTGTTTTCGTACTATGGCAGAAGACATCACATCTTCAAGTTGAATCGAAATTCCAAATGCAGGTTCCATTCAATCCAACTGAGTCGTCGACCAGGTACACGTTTACCTCTCGCGCGATATCCAGAAATCTCACCACATGCCTTCTTGGGCATTCGAAAAATACCTCGCCTAACCAAGAAACTCGCAGTGTCACACACACTTCGCCAAATCAAAAGCGACTTCCTCATTCACCAGCCAAAACCAGCTCGGAGCAAAATCAAAAGCCCATCGGGCAGAATGGGCAACTTCAAAAACTAAACCAGCTCTCCAGCTCAACCGCGACTGTGGCCAGAGAGTGTGAGTCGAGGCTATGATCTATCACGGAATAACGGCGAAATCTCAAACAATAATATTTCATTAAACTAAGCATACCTCTAAGGATAATATCTACAGCAAACCTGCGCAATGAGACATCGGTCACGGCAGTTCCGTGATATAGCGCTGACATTAAAGTGAGAATTCTGGCAATGACATTACAAACTTTCAATTCCCAGCTTACAATGGCAGCGTGAAGCACTGATTAACCTACATAAATTAAATAACACATCACTGAAATGTTAATGTTTGTAGTGAGGAATTTTTGACGTTCTGAGGAAGTCAGGACTACATTTGAAATGTAAAAATTAAGAAGAATGGAGATTGGTCGATCAGAAAAAAAGCGAAAGTAAATGACGGGATAACTGGATTGGAATGAAATGTTTGCTAAAAGCTCTACAGGAACGAATACCAACTGGTATTAAAAAATACCAGTTGGTACACAATATTAACGTAAATTGAAGAGACGAAGATAGAGGAATGTAGTACGCTCGGCTAGTAAAGTATACGCTCCAGGCAGAAAACTTGGGAGGTCAGACAGATATTCAACATGAAAGACGAAAGTTCTCGGCAATTGAACTATTAGGCTGCTGTAACAGCATTATTTCATAGCATGTAACAGGAAACATAGGAGAGACTGAGAAAATATTCAGCCACAATACAAACTTGAAATTGTTAATTAGAAAGCATAGTCATCAAACACCAACAATAGATATCCAGTAAAGTGTGACATGACCATGCCTTGTTATACGGTCTCACAAGAATATGCTTCAAAACTTATTTCAAAGTAAACCGTAACACGTCTTTAGGTGTTGCTCCAAACACACACAAATATAGGAAAATACCATATTATCAATTACGAGGTACGTTGTTAAAGTAAGTACCGATATTTAAAAAATATATCAGAATTTATTTTCCAAATGCTTTATTATCATTCATTGCCTTACACCTTACACTACTTCTCCACATAGTCACCGCCGTTATTCAGACACTTGTCGTAACAGGAAACCAGTTTTTGTATGCGTTCGTCAAAGAATGATGCCGTCTGTGTTGAAAGCTAAGTCTGCACTTATGTTTCACTTCATCATCGTCGTTGAAATGTCTTCCACCAAGGAAGTTCAGATGAAGAACATGAAAATCGCTTGTTGCCAAATCCGAACTGTAGGGAGGGTGGTCAAATTCTTCCCAAACAGATGATGTGATCAGATCTTGAGCTTATTTGGCTGTATGTGGCCGGACATTGTCATTCATTATTGTTTCCTCCATAAACCTCACACAATTGCCGATGAATGTTTGCTGACGTAACATTTCCCGAATTCCAAAAACGAATCACTGATCTGATTTCACAGTCGGCGGGTCGGGTCGTTCTATTGTTTTTAACACCTCAAAACGCTCTAACAACGGAAAACACAAAGTGACAATCGCTCACAGTTGCGTCTAGCTTCCTAAAGAATGGAGGAAATGATCGGGCATCCTCAAAATAGTGATTGCAGCGGCAAAATATTAAAACGGTACTTACTTTAAAACTACGTCTCGTAAAATAAAATAAATAAATGTATAAAGGACTAATGTTTTTCCTCCCGTGAGAAAAGAACAAAAACAAAACTTCATTGACTTTTTCAGGAAACGTTTTTATTTTGGAGCTACACAACTGGGAAACCAAAATAAAAAATCGGATGTGTTAACATTTACATGACTTTTCTCTACCCTGTATCCTTTTGAAAGGGGATGTACCACACACACACATATATATGTCTATATACATATAGACGTATAAATCAAATCAAACAAGAATTACACATAATTATATAATACAGCAAGAAACATGTTAGAATATTAAGCAGCCAAGAGATGTACAAAGCAGATTGTAACTTAGATAAGTAAAGGAGTGACGAGCTAGGTAATTTCAGGTAAAAATAATTCTAAGTAAAGCCCACCACCTTTCACCAAGCTAATGAGCAAGGAACTTTAAGGAATAAGGAGAAATGGAAAGAGACAGATATAGAAAGGAGAGAGACAGAGATATTGAGTTTGCTTCCGGATGCGTCACTGGAATAAGTGTGCGAAAAGTTTTGGAACAGAATATTTTCATACATAATAAGGTAACGTGGTTCTGAGGACCAATTAAAAATGTCATTACATTTTAAGGCGCGAAGGTGAGCGTCACTAGGTTTGGATATAAAAGGGGAAAGCAGGCCCCAGATTTTCACTCTTTTATAGAATCTTTTCGACATTCAGTAATACTCTCTGGACGACGGGTTCACGTGTGTGCATATGGGTGGGAAAGCGTGTGCAATTAGATTAGACTCCTAATTTATTATTATGTTGGGAATTGTTAAAGATGGGAAAAGTTAACCACCCATCAGTATTTTATTGATAATAAAGTACACTTTTAAGGAAAATACAGTGTATTTTAATTTGCCTCACCTACGAAAACCTTAAGAAAAGTGAAATTAGTTAGAAAGGTAATTTATTAGGAATGGAGACATCATCAGCCGCTGAGCAGAGATAGCTGGAGACCAGAACACTGCAACAGAGGGCATCAACCAAGAGGACCAACGATTTCCTGCTACAAATGACGCCCAACGTTTTCCTGCTGCTTAAGACGCCCAGCGCTTTCCCGCTACAAATGGCGCCAGCGTGGTTTTGGTAAAGGAGGCACCACCCACTCTCAGATACTTCAAGGAGTCAACGCACATCAGCTTCAAAGGAGTCACCACCCACGCAGCTACACCTCGACAAGACTTTCGAGAACTTCAAGTCTACAAAGAGTAAAGTACAAAAATACAATTTATAAATTTATATCAACCATACAACGTTACAATGGGACATTATTAACAGTGAAGTCACAGACTTATGTCGAATTCTCAACCAGCTGAGAATGAGGCCGCTGATGCTTCAAAACGATCGTTCAATCATCCAGACCATCATGATGTAAGTGAAGGTTTTTTATATAACATGTCGACTCTGGTCGCGGGTTCAAACCCGGCGGAGGGCGATGGATTTTTTTCGGGCGTAAAAATTCTTAGCATGGCTTCCTTCGGAAGGGAAGTAAAGCCGGTGGTCCCGTGCCGTAGATTTACGGCACGTAAAAGAACCTCAAGCCTGATAAAGAGGCCTCTGAGCAAAATTACCGGTCTTTCACGCCCAATATAGAATGTGACGCTAAGAACCATAGTAGTTAAAGAGCGTCCATAAATAACTCAATTTGATTAATTAATCTAATTAAAAATAAATCCACACAATTGTTAACTGTTAAAATTGCATGTTGCTCAGGAGCAATAAGATCTTAATCATGGCAGAAAAAGTTAATGCTGACACCCACGTAGAGTGAGAAGCCAGTGCTCCATCTCTGGGCCAGCATAATAACACACAACCTGAGTCACATATTGTTGCAACTCAAAACAAAGCAGATGACTTACCAATTACTGTATAAAATCTGGACAAAGCTCTGCCAATATAATGCAGATGCGGCATTCCATGCTTGCCTCATCATTGAGAGACTCAAATAGGCGGCTGCAGGAACAATTGAGACAAAGTAATCAACAATTGCAAGAACAACTGACAACGAATAGTCAACAATTAAGCCAAGAATTCGCGACAAATAACCAGAATGTACAGGAAATGTTAGAGCAAATTAGTTTAAGACAGGCAAATCTTCAAACTGGGGTTTTAACACTAAAGCAGGATTTACAAGTTAGTAAAGGAGAAGTTGACACTTTGTCAGTTTGTTAACTTACCGGTAGAAACTTTACAGCTAATAATGCTAGAATTCAAAACCAGTAGGGCAAGTAAAAGAAACATTGGCACAAAGTCAACAAGCATTAGTAAACTGGGTAGATTCCGAACTCACAGCCGTTAAGAAGATTCTAACTGATTCACAGGTAACAAATTCACAGGAATACAATGAACTTAAAAGTGTAGTACAAACCATGAATGCAGTACATGATAGGGAAATTAATGAATTATGGAATTCTATGCAAAAAATGGAACTGCAACCTAAAGCAAATCAAAGTTCACCCAGTGATTGCCAAAGCTCGGCAGACCCCGGCAGCACTCCATTGTTACCGGGTGAAGCCCCCAACAATGTACATAATCTATGTAAGTTTAATGTGCATGCTAGAAGTTCACCTGCTCTCATAATCCAAATCACTTAAATTCTCATTTATTAAACGAGTTGTCACCGCCCATATTTGCTTACACAACAGGAGATCACCCAAAGGAATTCATAAGCGAATTTGAACAATATTTTAGATTAAAAACCACTCCTGGTGAGATAGAGTTAATTTTTGTAAGGAAATGCTTAAAAAGGCGTGCATTGTACTGGCTGCATCGCACGTTGGGAGATTCTTTGTCATACACTCAGTTTAAACAGGCTTTTCTACTACGCTACTGAGGAGCAACAGAAGTTAACAAAGTTAGACTGCAGCTCAACAATGGCCGCTATAATCCGAACATTCATGGTAGTTTAATAGACTATGTCCTTAAATCGGTACAAAAGAGCAAGCAGATAGAACCACCACTGTCAGACACAGAAGTAATTGCTCTACTCGCCAACCATTTCGACCCACAAATACGCAATGGTTTGATTGTTGCTCAACCCCAAACTATCTCAAAAATGCTGGAGCTCATAACAGCCTTCGATCAGAACCCAGCACAGACAACACGTGGCAGACAACACAACAGAGCAACTATACACAAGATGGCCGACAATCACCACTTTTTGGGGGACCGGGGCAAGAGCCCCTCACTACATCAATGAACGGCACCCGACGTCACCGAAGACAAGGAACAGAGTCCAGCCACCACGAGCAGAGAGAAGAGAGCAACCGTATCACATAAAAGACAGCAGAGGCCCCATGGAAGAGAAGCACATATCAATCATATCCATTATGCTGGGCGTATCCATTATAAGCACGACACAGCAACAATGAAGGCAGAAACTCGCCGGGACAAAACATGAACCGAGGAAACCGTAACAGATACCGGAGATATTCAAATGGATCAGGAAGACACCGCCTGGTACCCTCACAGACTATTGAAAACATGAACAATGGGCGAAGGTAGGGAATCGAACCCGGAATTGAACAATGAACACAGAGTACCAGCAATAATCAGAATCCGGGAAACCAAGCCCAGGTGTTTGCAGGGGCCAGGTAAACCCTTACACATTAATGACAGGACCAAATCGTCAAACTCAGGGCCCATTGCTTCCATACAAAAGTGCAACAATGGAAAGCGATACAACAATACGCACAAAAGGATAGAAAATAAGGAGAACAACGAATCGCCGAGAATTACCGTGGAGATAATGGATGTAACAACGACAGTCAAGAGGCGTTGACAGCCGACAAAGATCTCGCGGCTAAGATAAGGAAGACAGTAGTAGCAGCACATGACCTGTCGGACCACCAAAGAGAGAAATCAGCAAAAAGGTACAGAAGAAATGGACGCCACAGCTTGGAGATTTATTTTTTTATTCTATTTTACGTCGCTTTAAGTCCTTGGTCACATCGCGAAGGATCTGTTGGTGGATAACTCTTAGAACGATATGTAATGGACAGTTAGCCTTCCAGGTCTCATCCCTGCAGCCATCCGCTCCTTTCACGAGTCACAGAGACGGCGTTAGGGTGCCGTCCAGTCCAACCGCCGCCCTCACACAGAAAGGCGAACAGTTAGCCTTCTAGTTCTCATCCCTAGAAATGCCATCTTGCTTCGTCACGTACCCACAGAGACCCTCAGCGCATGGCAGCCGAATCTTCTGCTTCGTGCCTTGGAGATTTAGTTCTAGTAAGGAATAAGAAAAAATCGTTCAACCTGGAGCAAATAATACCATAGAATATACTTAATGTGTAGGGCCAGCGGAGATAACAGCCCAGTTTAGTCTTACACTTATCAGTTAAAGAATATAGACGAAAACATTTGGGGGACCTACCATCGGCAATTATTAAAGCCATTCAAAGCATAAATAATTTGTTCCAAGTAGCTGAACTTTCCTAAAAGTGTATTATAGTGTAGTATATACATAGTAATGGTAATATTCAGGGTAAATTTTATGTGAAATGTCATTGGTCACATTTTGACCGGTCACCGATTAATTAGAAATGGTAAATTCGCATCTAAATAATTGAGAAGAAAGTTAGTAACAACAAATTTAAGCAAGAAATATTTGCACTCGTTTGTGTGACAGTTATTTTGATTCTTGCAACCAAATCACTTAATATGTCAATTTAACATTTGTAATTTGTATAGTAGGTTTAATATTTCAAGTGTAAGGGTTCATTCAATAACAATTTGTATATTTTGTTAAAATAAAGAAGGGTAACAGTAAATTTCTTGCACTATGAAGAATTTTTACAAAAGTCAATCAAATGGATAATAAAACAAAACTTGAGGGTTAATTGAGAATTGTTAAAAGAAAATTTTATGCTACAACCAACATTCATGGTAAAATGTTTTCAGAGAGCAGGGCACCGCTGCCGACACTATCTTAGTTAGTCAAACAAATATTGTAATTAGTTGTAAGCAGTGCACCAAAGGGCTAGTGCAAGTGAAAAAGTGAAATAGTGAAAAAGAGCCCAAAATACCAGTTTTCGGTAAAGTTGGAACAGCAAACTACAGTGAAACCAACTCCGAAAACAAAAAGCAAAAAGTGCATCTCTCTCTCCTCTTTGTGCTGCTCAACAATCACAATCACCAGTTGTGCTGGACACTCAAATCAATATGAATCGATCTCAAATTACAGCACACCGTATTGTAAATACCTATATAATTGTACATACTTATTAATACTTCTTTTTTGTTAACTTCAAGCAAATTATTTAGATATTGTACATTTGTCATGCTTTGTTTAAGAACATTCATCTATGTTACAAAAATGTCCATGCTGGAATTTTAGCAACATATCTGCGGGGCATTTGAAAGGGAATATACCACATACATATATATATACATATATATGTATGTGATATATACATATATAGACGTATAAATCAATATCAAAAAAGAATTGTACATAATAATATAATTCAGCAAGAAAGATGTTAGAATAGAATATTTAGCAGCCAAGAGATGTACAAAGCAGATTATAACTTAGATAAGTAAGGAACGGGCGAGCTAGCTAATTCCAGGTAAAAACAATTCTAGGTAGAGCCCACCATCTTTCACCAACCAATGAGCAAGGAACTGTAAGGAATAAGGAGAAATAGAAAGAGACAGATATAGAAAGGATAGAGACAGGGATATTGAGTTTGCTTACGGTTGCGTCACTGGGACACGTGTGCGAAAAGTTTTGGGGCAGAATATTTTCAGACATAATAAGGTAACGTGGTCTGAGGACCAATTAGAAATGTCATTACATTTTAAGGCGCGCTAGTGAGCGTCACTAGGTTTGGGTATAAAAGGGAGAGGCAGACCCCAGATTTTCACTCTCTTATACAATCTCTTCGTCATTCAGTGATACTCTCTGGACGACGGATGCACGTGTTGCATATGGGTTGGGAAGCGTGTGCAGTTAGATTAGGCTCCTAATTTATTATTATGGTGGGCATTGTTAAAGATGGAAAAAGCCAGCCGCCCATCAGTATTTTATTGATAATAAAACACATTTGAAGGGAAATGCAGTGTATTTTAATTTGCATCACCTACGAAACCCTTGAAATCAGTGAAATTAGTTAGATAGGTAATTTATTAAGAATGGAGAGATCATCAGCCGCTGAGCAGAGATAGCTGGAGACCAGAACACTGCAACAGAGGGCATCAACCAAGAGGACCAACGATTTCCCACTACAAATGACGCCCAATGTTTTCCCGCTACAGCTTATTAGCCGGTATACAAATTATTCTTACCGAAGTTTATTTTCCTATCTACTTCGTTTTAATCGAGATAAGCTTTTCCAGAAATAGCTGCATTACACATTTCATTATAGATACAAAGGGAATAGCAATAGTCAAATGTTTTAGAACTGAACACTATACACTGGTCTTAATATTCCACACTCTTCCCTGCAATCGCGAGAAACAGCTGAAAATCGACAATACTTGAAAAGGATGGCGAATTATTGAACAATTCGAACCATTAATAACAAATATCGCAGAAATGGCTTACGCCACGAAAAAGTTATTTGAAATAAGCTGTGTTTTCTACGAGATCTACACATTTTGTGTAGTATGTTTTCGTATATTGTTTAACTTTACAGATTATACAAAATTCCTTCCGAATGAAGAGGACTTCACAGGCTATTCCCAGAAAATTCAAGATGTAGATTTCATTTGTTATGTAAATTCTCTAATTTATGTATTTTAATTGAAATCGTTAGAAGAATGTTTTAAAAAATCAAAAATTTTGAAAAATTTTCATATAAAGAGATTGGCGTGGGGGATTTTCTTGAAAATCTTCAATCGCATCTTTGGAAGATACTGAACCTAAATACCAAGTTTAGTACTTATCCACCTTTTGTTTTTGAGTTAGGCTCACTGGACCTCAAACATTATGTATTTCTGGTGAAATCCTGGCATTCAATTTTGGGCGAAATACAATACTTCCCCTACTTATTACAGGTAGTAGAGAAAGTAAAATCTGTTAATTTATATTATCTACTTTGTAATACATTTTCTTCGGTATACTTGCACTTTAACACACCAAAGCAGAGTAACTATTTCACCATTAACGACACGACTCCCAAAGGACATTCGCACCTCTCAAGTCGATGCTATAGATAGGGTCCTTTATACGTGACCTGCATTATTTATTTTCCTTTCATGGGCTCCACCGCAGCAATTGTGTCTCGCATGGCCCAGTTCTAACAAATAAATTATTACATTGTTCAATATCCCGGGAAATTGAAAGGAAATTGCACGTGAAACAACCGCCATACAATGTTATATAACACCGTGATCAAACCTCTGTAACGTGTCGAGGTCCTGTACAAGGAAACTTCGATATCGACAATCCTCTGAAATATAACCCTTGTGTCTGTAGCCAAATTGAAGTTTATGAGATGCACCAACGTCTGTTGATAACCTAGCAACTTAGGTGAATTGCTACTGAGTT
This sequence comes from Deroplatys truncata, assembly GCA_030765065.1. Taxonomy (NCBI): domain Eukaryota; kingdom Metazoa; phylum Arthropoda; class Insecta; order Mantodea; family Mantidae; genus Deroplatys; species Deroplatys truncata. The sequence goes on along the minus strand of CM060976.1, from coordinate 46,112,636 downwards.
TATACCAAAGTATTCTTTTAACTTTTAGAAATATGTTTTCAATTTATATTATCTTCTCTAATGTTTACCTATAGTAAGTAGAGGAACATTGTTTTCCACCCAAAAATCGATATCGAGATTTCCACGGAAATACATGTTTTGAGGACCTCTGTTTTACATGTTTTACTCGCCATTTAAATTAAACTTCTCTTCAGATTCATTGAAATCTCCACCGTATACCGGAAAAAGAATATCCAAATAAGCCTTTTGTTACAAACCTAGGGAACGAGGGCCAATAGGCTGAACAAAACAGATGGCGTCAACAAATATGATACTGGAGCAGGCCAATTCCTAAACCGTGAAAGAAGAAGAAGAAGCCCCCTGAATGAATAAATAAATAAATAACAAACATTTTTTAGAAAAAGTTCTGCGCGCGCATGTTTTGGTGTGTGTGTGTGTGTGTGTGTGTGTGTGTGTGTGTGTGTGTGTGTGTGCGTCTGAAAAGTCGGATAATTATCAAACTGGTATTTAAGTTCAGCATGTTCCAAGCTGCGTCATCAGATTTTAAAGGGCTGGGCCCGGTAACTCAGTTGGTAGAGCACCTGCCTGCTCTATAAAGGGTCCTGGGTTCCATTCCTAACTGGAAGTGGGAATTTTTCACTAGCCAAATTATTCCCTTTCCTCCCCAGGGCCTGGAAGTATGAATGTGTATATGATCTAATGAATAAAACAAAAGTTTACCAGAAATCCACACGAATACGAATTAACACAATTACCTATAGGCAATAATGTGTTATAAGGAACGGCCGCCGATAAGAACATTGTAGTTCAAGGTCGGGTATAACTGGGACTAGAAAGAATATGTTTAAGAAACTCCTCCCCCCCAAACTATCTTTGCATGGAACATCTTTTAATTTCTTTTGGGGGGGATTTCATAAAAATAGCTCCAAAATTTTGATTAAAATACGATATACAGGGTGAATCACCTAAACCTTGCACTGCAAATATTTCGGAAATGGAAAGTGCTATTGATGTGCAGTTTTCACAGCATTGATTAGTAATCAGGGGCTCGTATATTTAGCCTATAAACGGATTTTAATAACACTGAAAAAGTGTATTTTTAAACAAACATAAATTTTTAAATGGAACAACGCCTAGTTACATCAACAGAATAAAGGTAAGATAAATTCGAATGACAATGGTCTTTGTTGCAGGATTCTAGTGAAAGTGGTTTACGAGAAATCGTATTTTGAAAAGTTGCCACCCCGACGATTGTTTGTCCCATTCAACCTGCTTAGTTGTTAGGTACGATGTTGTTATCTTTGTTTGCATTGTGTTTTCTGTTCATTGATTCCATTGCGACTTTCTGGTCAGTTAGTTTGTGACAGTTCAAGCAGTAAGTCGTGAATGGAAGATGGGGTTTACTAATGCAGAAAAAGCCGACATGCTCATGGTGTATGGAGAGTGTAGGAAGAATGCAGTTCGTTCCTCTACGGTGTATGCGGAAACGTATCCCAATAAACGTCAATCATCTTGGCAATTATTTGTCAACCTCTTCAAACAATTACGTGAAAGTGGTACTGTAACACCTAGAAAACGAAACAGAAACAAACAAGTGACTGGAGAAGAGGCAGAAATTAATGTTTTGGCTGCCGTTGCAGTAGATCCGCAAATTAGTTCCCGCATAATCGCACGTGGAAATGGCATAAGTCAGGCAAGTGTACTCCGCATTCTCCATCGACATAGGTTCCATCCCTATCACATCTCTCTCCATCAAGAACTGCATGTTAACGATTTTGAGAATCGTGTTAACTTTTGTACATGGGCATTAAGACACGATACTCCATATTCATCATGAATCTTGTTTAGTGGTGAGGCAACATTTACTAATCATGGCCAGGTAAACCGCAGAAACATACACCATTGATCTGTTGACAATCCCCGTTGGCTTCGTCAAGTGGAACATCAGCGTCCATGGAGTTTAAACGTGTGGTGTGGAATAGTGAACCATCAGTTCATAGGACCTTTTTTTATAGAAGGAACAATGAATTCGCACAAGTATCGCAGCCTCCTGACAGACCATCTGCCACAGATGCTACAAGACGTTCCTTTGCAGACTAGGAGGAACCTGTGGTACCAACATGATGGCTGTCCAGCCCATAGTGCACGAAGTACTACAGCTTGTCTTAACAGATTGTTTCCAAATCGTGGATTGGACGAAGAGAACCTGTATCTTGGCCGGTCCGTTCACCGGATCTGACCCCTTTAGACTTTTTTCTGTGGGGAAGGCTGAAAGACACTGTCTACAAGGATGTACCAACTACACCAGATGATATGAAACGACGTATTACTGCTGCCTGCTCTGAAAATTCTGCTGAAATGGTAGAACGTGTGCAGCAGTCTTTCCATAGCAGCCTGGAAGCGTGTATTGAAGCTGCCGGTGGTCATTTTGAACACAACCTTTGAAGGGCTATGTTCTCTTTGCTTGTAAGAATCCACAGAAGTATTGTAATTCCCTTCTGTTTTTCTTTAGTTTGTGCTACCACAGGTTGTAGAAGTGTCGGTGCGTAAAAGATTCAAAATAAGATTTCTCGTAAACCACTTGCACTAGAATCTTGCAGCAAACGCCACTGACATTCTAATTTACCCTACCTTTATTCTGTTGATGTAACTAGGCATTGTTCTATTTAAGAAATTGTATGTTTGCTCAAAAAATACACTTTCTCGGTATTATTAAACTCTGTTTATAGGCTAAATGTACGAGCCCCTGACTGCCAGTCACTGCTGTGAAAACTGCACTTCAATCGCACTTTCCAGTTCCGAAATGTTTGCGGTGAAAGTTTTAGGTGATTCATCCTGTACTTGAGATGTTTACAGAACAAGTAAATTGCATATCTTGAATTTTCTACGAAATCCTTTTCATTCATAAGTAACTTTATATAGCAGGAACTTACGGAGATGGACAAAAGCGTACTTCACAAAAAAAAATGTAGATTTCTTTAAAATAATTTATTTCCAATAACTTTCTTGTGGCATCAGCCTTTCCGGGATATCCGTTATTATTGGTTTGAAATGTTTACTACTTTGTCATTTTTTTAAAGTGCTGTAGATATTCCGTTGTTTTAATAATATATGAGTTATGGCTCTATACATACATGTACGTAAAATACAGTATGTATTACAGATATAAAACTCTGTAATCGAGAGAGATATTCAAATTCGGAATCTCTTCTTTAGAAACCTGCTACCTAAACACTTCTGCATAAAGCACAGATGCGAGTATATACATAGGTCAAAGCAACTGAGCGGGATGGCTCAGGCCGAATGTGGCCACGTTTGTGGCCCCCATTCGGGAGGTTGTGGGTTCAATTCCCGTGGCCGACGTTCCTGACCCATGGGTTTTTTCGGCGGTTTCCCCGGGTCGCCAGGCGAATGTTAGGAAGGATCAATACATCCCCCGAATTTCCTGCCCCTCCATTTCATCGCCATTCTCATTTTACTTCACCCTTTATCTGCTGTTGATCTCTTTCAAGGTTGCAAGTATCGGCGGGAGGTCTCGGCGTGTGCAAGGCAGGGGAAAGGATGCTCTAAGGAAATCTTCACCCTCCGGACTGCGAGCCGTCTCTGGGTTCCGGGGCGTGTATAAGCCTAAGGAGGAAGGGGGACCAGCTGCATCAGCCAGCACCCGGGGAGTTCAAACCTGTAAACGAGAGGGACCCTGCCTTCTGTCTGTCGTACCTCGTGGTTCGGCCGTCCTCTGTCTCCTCTCACCTCATTCCTCTCTCGCGGGGGCGCCTAGGCCCTAAATATCCCTAGGTGTGGTGCTAAATCCCCCTCCGTACTTATCCTAGGTCAAAGCAGCTACCTATAACAGGTAATTTTCTAATTCCGATCAATATTAACGTAACTTATTATTATTATTATTATTATTATTATTATTATTATTATTATTATTATTATTATTATTATTATTATACTGTGGAGATGTATGTATATTCGAGCTTGAATTATGTGGCGCTCTGGGAATCCAGGGTTGTTACTTGTGATTTTCTATCTAGTACTTAAATCAATAAACAGTTGTGCATTTAGAAAATTAATTATTTATTTTTACTTTGTTTAGCTTTACCCAAGAGGCATGAGACTCTTTCTTTCTTTTAATGTTCCTTTCAAAATGTGATTTTTTTACAATCTCCAATTTCATCTTTCTTTAAATTGATTATTACCCAACAAAGTTTCAAGAATGACTTTGTTATTAATACTACATTCCCGATTCTGTTATCTAATTTCTAGTATTATATTATATTCTTTTGTGGGGCGCGAATTTTGTGTATTTAATTATTATCTTTCAATTAATTTCTTTCTGGAGAGCTAGTTACAATATATCTATCATAGAAGATCTAAATCCAGGTACTCCTCTACATGTGGATGATTTAGTATTTCTCTACGCGTCTCGCGCAGCTTTCTGTTTAAGTACCTCGTCACGGAGCTTTTCTCACTTAATCATCCCTTAAGCTGAGACTGGACAACATCTAAAAAACTAGGCGTTGTAGAAGCCAATGTCTTTAATAAAAGTTGCTTGATTATGGGGGGAAAGTAAATGTCATTAGTCGTGTTTTATTTGGAGAACGTTATAGTCATTTTAGGGTCAATTTAATTTTTAAATGGGAACCTACAATTAGGTTCAATTTAAATTAACCCTAAAATGACGCTCACAACACATTTAAGTCTCAACTTAAATGGTCCACCCTGTATACATGCTGTAACAAAAATGTACTGCACAAAAATGCAAATGCAAATGCAGGACACATTCCTCACACGTAGACGAAGAAATTATGTTATATGAACATGGCTTTGTTACCATGTTGCAACTCATTTTCTCCAACTCATTAATCATGAAAAACACATTAGAACGTACCAGTATACCACATGCAACACTTTTTCACAGGAGACGTTCAATATGCCCTCCGTGAGATTGATACATGCATCAACCCGCCGTCGTAGTGAATCCCGGATGCGCTGATGTATCCCTGGAGTATTGCGTATGGTTTCGCAGAGCAACTACAATTATTGCTATACCAACTGGTATTAAAATGTTTAGTTGACTTGCAACAATACATAGTACAAAAATAATTCACAGTGCAGCATCTTTATGAGCCTTAGTATTTATTTTTCTCTTCAAATAATGCCTTTAAATTGATTTAGACTCTTTCTATTTTTCTCACTTCTATTAATCCCTTCCATAATATGGGCACGAGACTCTCAACATCTGGTACTGGGATACTATACACAAGAGCTTTCAAATGTCCTCACTAATAAAAGTCCAGTGGGTTTATGTCCAGGGAGCATGGAGGCCAGGCAATTGGTCCACCTCTACCTATCCATTTGTCACAGAATCTGTTATTTAGAAGCCGACTGACGTTAACACTAAAATGAGGAGGTGCTCCATCGTGCATGAAGTGCATGTTTTGTCGTACAGCTAAAGGCACGTCTGCTAACAGATCAGGTAGAACATTCTCTACGAAATTATGGTAACTTTGTCCGTTGAGAAGAACGTGAGACCCTACCAAACAGTCACCAACAATGCCGGCCCAAACATTGACAGAAACTCTTTGTTGATGACTTGCTTCAATAGTTGCGTGACGATTGACGTCAGCCCAAACATGCCGATTGTGATAATTTACAATCTGATCTCGATGAAACGACGCTAATCTGTGAGCAGCACCGTTGCACTAAAATTAGGGTTGACACGTTGTTGCATAAACCATTCGCAGAAGCGTGCCCGTGCAGGAAAATCAGCCGCTGATAGTGCTCTCACACGCTGTAAATTGTGTGGATACAGCCGGACCTCGTGTAACACTCGTCAGACAGTCATGTGTTCAACATTCATTGTTGCAGCAACTTGTCTTTTACTGACACTAGGGTCGTCGTCAACTGCCTGAAGAATTGCCGCCTCTCGTTGCGGTGTCCTCGTCCTTCTAGGCCTCCCCCGGTCTCGAGTATCAGGCTGAAATTCCCCATGTTATCTAAGACGACGATCAATGGCTTCAAACGTTTTCCTGTCGCGCACCTTCGTCCTGGAAATCTCTCCCAGTACAAACGTTGAGCGCAAGCGCCATTGCCGTCTGCAAATCCATACATCAAATGGGCATCTTTCATCTCTGCATTTGTGTACACTGTCATTGCATGAGACAATGTGATCACCTCTACTAGTACGTAGTAACACAAGTGCTTGCCAAGGCCGTACTGCTCACTGGAACAGTTGATGTTACCTGTACACAAGCAATGACGTTAGTTGCAAGGCAACAGCGACATGTAAAACAAAACACAGGCGGTGCATCTACGATAATAATAGCGTAACCAGACGTAACCAAGAGTGCATGTTCTATATGTTTCTAACATTCTGTTCGTGTGTGTTTCCCATGATTAATGAGTTGGAGAAAATGAGCTATAACATGGAAACAAAGGGTTTCCAGACCCATGTTCCTATAACATAATTTCTTTGTCTACGTGTGAGGAATGTGTCCTGCAATTTGTGGCGTACATTTTTGTCACATTCTGTATAGATACCATGAACTAGTGCTCAGCTTTCCAGCAAATATCTTCTCACTAACTCTTCCCACCTCTTTATCTTCGGTAATAATTTCTCTTCTGCGCCGATCACGCGACTGCTTTACAGAAGATACAATGGCGTACTTTTTCTAGCATATAGATTTTTCTCCTTCTTTGATGACGAATGTATTATTTTTTATCTCATTTGTTCCTAGCCTTCGTCGTTTATTTCAATTGCTATTTCTCTACATATTTTATATTTGTATATTAAACTTTAAAATCGTTCCTGTTGTTCTTTTCTGATTATTTCTTGAGCGTTGATATGGGTTTCACATTCTTACACTCACTATATATTACCATTTCTAAATATTATTAATAATTTACATACATTTCTTTTGTTACGTTCTCTCTTCTTCTCCTTCTTCTTCTCTTGATGTGAATATTACTCGCTCTATGACAATTAATTACCGTCTCAACTATAATGTATTATGCCATATTACATTAGTATTCATATCATAAATATTATAATACAAGTATACAATAGATTATTAATACAAAAGTGTTTGTCAGATCGATGTAATAGGCAAAGCTAAATATTGGTACACCAAATACACTTGCCTCATACGCAGTGACAGTGTTAGCAATGCTAGAAGGCTTTTAAATAAAATAACAGAAACAGAAGCAAGTAAACCTGCGTAATGTAATGATGAAACAGATATTTTACCATCCCTGATGTTGTCTTTTGGATTCTCTATTCGAATAAAGTTGATAGCGACTCGGAAACGCCATGTATGCAGTGACTTCAGAAAGTATTCCTCTCCAATTTAAAAAATTCTAGCAGCCAAATTAACGGAGGAAAGATTCTCATTTTTAATATGTATGAGTAGAAAGAGCAAATTATATTACAGTTTATATGTTCTTTCGTTTTTCCAGTTTTTTATGAAACTAGTTTACCTTTTACCTTTTTCCAAAATTAATATTTTATTATAAACTACCCTTTGATATTTTATATTCGTTATTAACTATCAATTCTATTTTTAATAATAGCGACAGCATTTATAGGTTATGTAGTTAAAATAATAAATTTATTGTTTTTGTAGGACGTATTTGGTGTGTCGGTTACAAAATTGTATTATATGCATTTAGTAGAGCATTTTTATATAATACCCCACAATGTGACCGACATAGGATTTAAACTGACAGAAATAAATTTGTGAAGTTATAAAAGTTGAGGTGTTTATGAGGAAGTTCCGTAAAAGCGTAAATAATCTTTGTTTTTTACATATTTTACTCCGTCTGTCTAAAACTCATTTTCACCGAAATTTCAAAATATCTGCTCCATTAAATGCATATAAAATAATTTTAAAAAAACCCAGAACCAAGAAATCTCAAAAATCGGTACAGTTTCCAAATGTTATAGAATTAATAAAAGAACGTTTTAAACACATAAACTGTAACATCCTTTGTTCTTTCTGTATATTAATTTGACTATTTTTAGAGTGGAAACAAGTATTTTCTGTGGTCCTGTATGCATTCCGAATTTTTAGTCTTAGCACCTCTTTTGTGATCGCAGATCTTTTGTGCGTAGGCCCCTGACAGGCACTCCGGGAGGGAGGGAGGGAGGGAGGGAGGGATGAGGTGAGAGGAGACAGAGGGCAGCCGGACCAGGAGGCACGACAAGCAGAGGGCAAGGTCCCTACCATTTACAGATTTGAACACCCCAGGTGCTGGCTGGTGTAGGCAGCGAACCCCCCTGTGGGCTTACACATTCTCTGGGGGGACCCGGAGAGCGCTCGCAGCCCGGGGGACGAAGGTTTCCTTTTCCCCTGCCATGCACACGGCGAGACCTCCCGCGGACACTTGCAACCCTGAAAGAGACAAGCAGATGAAAGGTGAGGTGAAATGAGAATGGAGATGAAATGGAAGGACAGGAAATTTGGGGGATGTAATGAGCCTTCCTAGCATTCGCCAGGCGTCCGGTTAAACCCCGAAAAACCCCATGGGCCAGGGAGATCGGCCACGGGGAATCGAACCTACGACCTCCCGAATACAGGCCGCCACAGACATAACCTCCTGAGCCATCCCGCTCTGTTAGACAATAAATACTGTTCCCTGTAGGGCGGTTCCGACCCCTTCAGCTGCCGAGGTGCGGACCCTTAGCATTCGTGACGTGCTTCTTACGTCTCTAGAGGTACGCCGGGCCGAACATTCGAGCCCCTTCTGGAAGGGAGTTGTTCGGATTGGGTTGGACTCGGAGTTGTGAGACGTCCGGATGTTCTCCGGACCAACACAGAAAGATGATGAACAGTAGCTAGGTACGTCGGCCCCACCGAGATTCTTCGGTAGTCTTCCCCGTATGGGGTTGACTCACGTAAATCGCGTATTCAATTCTATCACTATGTGCCAGGAGACTTGGGGAGGTAGATGTCCTGCTCCGGTCTCGGCCACGCAGGGGGGCAGCATATAAAATGGACACCGGCCTAATGGAAAAGCCAACGGAACTTGTTCCCCGGGCCTTAGGGCTGGACTGAGTCGTCAGCCTTTGCTCGTTGTGGTTCTGTCCAAAGTCTATGAAATGTGGAAGCATATCCACAAATGAGCACATTAGAAATTTTCAAATATTAAGTTTATATTTGACTGCCTCTGTGGTGGAGTAGTCAGCGACCTGGCTTCTCAACTCAGAGGTCTCGGCTGCGGCGGGAAACTTTTGTTTATCCAAACTCATTCCCTATCCTCCTTAGTGTCTGGTAGTACGAATGCGGTAGAGTTAATGTGTGTTCAATGTAAGCATCAAGGAATCGCTTAAAAACCATGTAGCTGTTTCTTAAGCTAAAGCCGCTGATATAACCATAGAAGTTATAGTTTCAAAGGTATTTGTATATAAACTATACAAATGAAACAATAAAATGTGTATTTAATTATAATAAATTAGCTTTTGGCAAGCTATTAAATGTATATTGTGACGCAGTGGCTATGGCCTAAGTTATCGGGAGGTCGGCGACGATCAGTTGGTATAAACAAAATAAGTTCCGCTCCCTAGCGTAAACACAGGACTCGTTATCGTCAGATAACTAGAACAGTCTGGAAGCTTCTTCTCCCCCTCCTCCAGAAAGTACGTCGAAATAGTTCTAGAACGTTTGAGAACCTTGTGGAAAGATTCCACTGACTATATAAGCGAACCAGGCAGTCGGGAGAGCAGTCGGTGCGAGTCAGTTGCGAGTCGAGTGCACTTGAATCGCGAGGCAGTCAATGAGCGAGCGATTTGGCGGATGAGTTTCCCGTGCGACATCAAGAGCGATTCTCCGAGCAAGTTGGTGGCGCTGCTGTGACGTGCAGCCAGTGCTACTGCGGAGCGATGGGTTGTGTTGTTTTGTGTTCGACTCCGAGTGAAGTGAACCGCCCAGCGTGAAGAGATTACGTCATGAAAGAAGTGAAGTGACGGAGAATTGAAGTAGTTTACTTTAGTGAAGTGACAGTGTGAACGAAGTGAACTCCCAGTGAAATTGAACTAGAGAAAAACTAAACAATGAAGGAACAAAGAGAAGTGACAGTGGAAATATTTGGCGAAGTCACAATATGAATAAAATATTTGGTAGCTTAGATATTTGCGCAACTGTTAAAAAATAGTGCTGTTTTACAATTGAGAAAAATACTGTAGGATAGTTGAGGTTGGACTTTCAATTCAAGTAAGAAAATGCATTTTCTTCGCAATTCCATAATATTTAAGAATGGTATGGTTTTTAATAATACTGCAGAACCCGAAGCTCTCCGACTGTCCGTCTGTTTGTGTGTGTGTCTGTGTGCGCGTCTGTGAATAGCATAACTCAAAACCAAACGTGGGTTATACACAAAACTTGGTACTTAAGTTCAGGACCTTCCAGGACACGAAGATTTTGAAGAAACCCGCACACCCGAAACTATCCTTCACAAAGAAATGTTATTTTGTTATTTTTCTCAATAATTTCTCTAACGATTTTTTATTAAAATACCACATCTTTAAGCTATTTTCATGACAAGTAAAATGTATATCTTGAATTTTTTGGGAATAGCCCATGGAGTCCTCTTTGTTCTGAATGGCTTGTATACCTGGTAAAGCGTAAGATGTAGCTTAAATCATACTACATCAAAACTGCAGATCTCTTTAAAGCACATAATGTATGAAAAATACATTTTTGTGACGTTAAACATTTCCGAGATATTCTTTGTTATTGGTTTGAATTTTCATATACTTTATATTTTTCGCAACTGCAAATCGCTATTCTGCTTCTTTTTCTTTCTTTCTCTATCATGTTCATGCAAAGAGAGCAGAATTTCAAAACCATCGCATAGGTACAGGCTTTAAAAAGATTTGACTATGGCTTTAGTGTTCATAGTGCCGCAGAAAACATTTAAATAATAGAATTAAAATATTTACAAAGTTAAAGTGGCGTATTTTATTCACCAGAGCATGCACTTAAATGTTACCTAAATACAGTTATACACCAGGGTGAGGCCAAAAGGTTTGCAACTAAAATATTAAATTTAGTTACCCCGGCATAAACATTGGGGGACGTAGACTCAGGGACACACAAAGAGATACCAAGAACTTGCTGCACAAACTAAGCGGGCGTGGGATATTTATAAATAATACACATAAATTCGCATTTAACTCTGGTTTATTATAAAGTTACCTTGGTGCTGCTACATAATTTCCAAAAGGTTACAGACAAACATTGGGGAGATGCCCCACACATACACACGGCAACACGCACTCCTACATACAAATCACACACCCAGAATACTTCCTCTAGACCGACGCTACTCACAGACTCACGCTATCAGACAAGTAGGTTCTTCCGCCAACCTGCCTTCACTCCCCTTGACTAGGAATTGGAGGGAAGTATGCCGCGCCAGACAATAATTCAAAGTTAGAAAGTTGTGAGACTTTCAACAATATCATTATACACAGCAATAATGTGTCCGACTTGACAATGCACACACATACGCTACAATATGTTAAGTACTTGATCCTGGTGTGGGAATATATGGTTGTTGTTTACGTGAGGGCAAAATGATCAGGAAGAGTGATGTTTCACGTCCATCTTTGTCAAGGATGAGAGATCTACAAGGAATGTGAACAGGAGATAAATGATAAGAGTACATTTCTCCTTCTCTGATCCCTTTATGTGAAGTTCCACGCCATATATAAAATAATTAGCCTCTCCTGGTTCCCGTCACACAAGACTTACGCGACCCCACAATCAAATTAAACTCGTTATTCCTTATTCCCAACTCCTAACAGCGTTCCCTCGTACTTAATTTCAGTGAATAATGGTATTCGACACATACATATTCTTTGTAAGTTACAACGCCGACACCTTTGACGCAGAGCTATCACCTGCCATGACCACGGTTTGACACAAAGTATCGATCTTACGCACATCTGCTCCCGTCCTAGACAAATTTCTAGTTTTCGTCGATTTTCTATTTTCGTCTTGCTCTTACTTTAGTCACGTTGTTTTGTATTCTGTTATTGGCTCCTTCAATAAATTTTGCTATGCGCTTGTTGGTTAATATTATTTAGAAAATACGTCTCTCTAGCGTCTTCCATTATTACGCTATTTACGCCTGATTAACTTTTCCATGCTCTTGACTGATCTTACGTTTTTCCCGGTATTGGTCATTTTACTTAGCTGGATTACCATTCCATATACACAAGCTTTTGTCTTCAACTAGCTTTAATGAACCTTTTGTTGGTCGCCTGCGTTCGCTAGTAACAAGTTGCTTCATCTTAGCAACTCACTTTTCCCTGAAATACACGTTCTTCTATATTTTAATATTTATTTAATTTCATTTATGTGTAGCACCCCTTTTCTTCTGTTACTTAGTTCTATTTCTTTACACACACATATCGAGTTAGCCATGAAACTACAAACCGCTGCGCGAGGTTTTTCCACTGCGCGTGTGGAAACATGACAACGCACTGCTGTTATAAACTAGGTCACGCTGTTAACATTGTTTTGCTCTGCAGTGTGAAGTGCAGTATTGAGTTGACGGTGATGTGAGATATTTCAGTTATAACGAGTGATTTATTATTTTGTCCTGTCCTTGGTCACAAAGTGTATTATGGCTCAGTATATGTTTTCTACTGTACAGCGTGTATTTATTTATGATTCGCATGTGTTAATTCAGTCAGCTCGCCAAGTGAAAGTACGATTTGCAGAAAGATTTCCAGGTGTAAAAGTTCCAGACCGTACAACAACCCATGAACTCTACAATAAATTTCAGGCCACAGGAAGTGTTCAGGATAAGAGATCTAAAGGACGGCGTACGGTTCTTACAGAAGAAACATTAGATGACTCGGTCATCGTTTGGAGAATTCCCCCAAAAATCACTTAGGCGTCTTTCACAACAGACAGGCATTTCTTATGGCTCTGCGCGAAGAGCTACCAAATTTCTGAAGTTAAAAATGTATAAAATAACTGTGGCACATGCTCTCCAACCAGGTGATCCTGTAATTAGGCGCACATTTTGTGAGTGGAGTCTCAATAGTGTACACAATGGCGAAATAGACCCATATGTAATACTTTTCCGGACGAGGCTTGGTTCCACCTTCATGGATATGCGTGTACACAAAATAATCGTTATTGGAGCTCTAACAAACCTAATATTGTTCATGAAGTACCCCTTCATGACGAAAAAATTTATGTATGCTGCGCCATGAGCGGAGAAAGTGCTACAGGGCCAATTTTTTTCCAATCAACAGTTGACCCCCGTATATACGTGAATACAATTTTGCCCCTTTTTTAGATAATTAACAGACAGAGAGCGTGATTTTGCCTTTTTTCAAGAAGAGTCTGCAACAGCTCATACGGTCAATATTTCCATGAGAACAATTGAAAGTCTGTTTGAGGACAAAATGATTGGCAGAAATTTGTGGCCCCCTCGGTCCCCCGGCCTAACTCCCTGCGATTTCCATCTCTGGAGTAACTTAAAACACACTGTGTACAAGACAAACCCACACACCCTGGAAGAATTAAAACAAAATATCCGCTAGGAAATTGCCAGCATTTCTCAACGTGAACTACAGCGAGTGATGGATAGTTTCCAAAAGAGGTGTCAAAAATGTATGAAGAAGTTTCAGCATCCCCTTTCATAAAGTTGGTAAGTAAACCTTTAAATATATATATATATATATATATATATATATAGAGAGAGAGAGAGAGAGAGAGAGAGAGAGAGAGAGAGACAGAGAGAGAGTAGGGGTAATATATAGGGTGAATCACCTAAAACTTGATTCTTATTTTGAAACTTTTACGCACCGGCACTTGTATAACTTTTGGTAGCACAAACTAAAGAAAAACAAAAGGGAATTACAATACTTTTGTGGTCTCTTACAAGTAAAGAGAACATAGCCCTCCAAAGGTTGTATTCAAAATGACCAGCATACATTCTAGCATTTCAGCGGAAATTTCAGATAGGAAGCAGTAATACGTCGTTTCATATCGTCTGGTGTAGTTGGTACATCCTTGTAGACAGTGTCTTTCAGCCTTCCCCACAGAAAAAAGTCTAAAGGGGTCAGATCCGGTGAACGGACCGGCCAAGGTACAGGTCCTCTTCGTCCAATCCACGATTTGGAAACAATCTGTTAAGACAACCTGTAGTACTTCGTGATCTATGGGCTGGACACCCATCATGCTGATACCACAGGTTCCTCCTAGTCTGCAAAGGAACGTCTTGTAGCATCTGTGGCAGATGGTCTGTCAGGAGGCTGCGATACTTGTGCGAGTTCATTGTTCCTTCTATGAACAAAGGGCCTATGAGCTAATGGTTCACTATCCCACACCACACGTTTAAACACCATGGATGCTGACGTTCCACCTGACGAAGCCAACAGGAATTGTCAACAGACCAATAGTGCATGTTTCTGCGATTCTCAAAATTGTTTCCATGCAGCTCTTGATGGGGAGAGATGTGATAGGGATGGAACCTATGTCGATGGAGAATGCGCAGTACACTTGCCTGACTTATGCCTCTTCCACGTACGATTGTGCGGGAACTAATTTGCGGATCTACTGCAACGGCAGCCAAAACATTACTTTCTGCCTCTTCCCCAGTCATTTGTTTGTTTCTGTTACGTTTTCTAGGTGTTACAGCACCACTTTCACGTAATTGGTTGAAGAGGTTAACAAATAATTGCCGAGGTGATTGACGTCTATTGGGATACGCTTCTACATACACAGTACAGAAACGAACTGCATTCTTCCTACACTCTCCATACACCATGAGCATGTCGGCTTTTTCTGCATTAGTAAACCCTATCTTCCACTCACGACTTACTGCTTGAACTGTCACATACTAACTTACCAGAAAGTCGCAATGCACTCAATGTACAGAAAACACAATGCAAACATAACAACATCGTACCTAGCAACTAAGCAGGTTGAATGCGACAATCTTCGGGGTGGAAACTTTTCAAAATACGATTTATCTTAAACCACTTGCACTAGAATCCTGCAACAAAGACCATTGACATTCTAATTTACCCTACCTTTATTCTGTTGATGTAACTAGGTATTGTTCCATTTAAAAATGTATGTTTGCTCAAAAAATACATTTTCTCAGTATTATTAAAATCTGTTTGTAGGCTAAATGTACCAGCCCCTGACTAGCAATCAACTGTGAAAACTGCGCATCAATAGCACTTTTCATTTCCGAAATATTTGCGGTGCAATTTTATATATATATAATCCCTTTCATTACGTTTCGTTATTTAGCTGCATTTCTTTCGCACGTTGTTTACTTAGCGTTTATTCTTTATAATGTTTTCGTTATTGCCTTACTGTTTAATTATTATTTTCACGGAGGAATATTTCAACCTCAACCCTTCTGTGATTGTATATTGGCTTGTAGGTCATATGCGTGTGCCCAGTGGGCACGAGTGTACAATGTTTAAGGTTGCACAACTGAAGAATGAAGGGAGACGCAGAGTCTACTACTGATGCAAATACTCCATTCTATTGATTAGTAAACCTAATCCTAAACCCGATTCCAAGAGATCCCCACTGTATGTCGACCGCTATCACTGGATAACTGATTCTGTTTGTACTGGCAGACCACAACAGAGGAAGGAGAACTGTTAGGGTAGAGGAACGGCTAACCACAACCTTTTCCGTTGTCTTGCTAACTCTATCTTCCTTCCTCTCTATCTAGATCACGCTCTCAGTGTGTATAGCATACATTTTGACAATGTATTAGCATAAAATAAATGCTGATATAATTTGCTCCTGAGCGGGTTCTAGAAACGAGAAAAAATTGTGATGTGTTACATTCACATTGTATTCTCTATCAACTATCGTTTATTACTTTCTCTACTACGTACAAGGTACATAGAGAAGATATTACATTCCACCCAAAATACGAAAATGTCATAGAAATGCATGTTTTCGGCCCCTCTGAATTCAAAAACATAATTTTTACTTTTTCTACTACTTATAGTAAGTAGGTGAAGCACGCCCAAAAATTCATGTATATATTTTACCGGAAATACATTGAGCCCAACTGAACTCAAAAAAGCATTTTTAGAAAAATGTCCGTGTGTGTGTGTGTCGGTGTGTGAGTGTGAGTCTGTGAACAACTTAACTCCAAAACGAAAAGTCGGATAAATATCAAGTCAGTATCTTCCAAATATGCGACATGAAGATTTTCAAGAAAATCCCTCACCCCAAACTACCCCTTACATGGAACACTTTTATTAATTTTTTTTATTTTTTAAAATGGTTCTAATTATTTTGATTAAAATACCATATATTAAAGATATTCAATGACAAATAAAATGTATATCTTGAATTTTCTGGGAATAATCTATGAAGCCCTCTTCATTCGAAAGGAATTTTGTATAACTAGTAAAAGATAAACTTTTTCTTCATTCTCTGTTTACTCTCCTCGTATGTAGGACATACACCCCAGGGCTTACAAGGGCGTGACTGGGGTCAGTGACCTGTCGAGGAGCAGACATTTTAACAGATAGAATATCCAAGATGGGTGATCAGCCCGATGCCTGGTATGAGAGCGAGGAAGTAGATGGTAAGAAATGGGGTAAAATGGATGAAAGGCAAGGATGATGGGACAGTTGGTGAAATGAATGGCGGGGGAAATCGGAGAAAACCGGCCCAGGCGCCGATTTTCCCACCATAATTCCCACAGGCGGGTCCCTGGAATCGAACCCGGGCCGCCTTGGTGAGAGGCGAGTGGTCTAAGCATTCTGCCACGGCGCCGCCAGCAAAACGATAAGCGATAGACGAAACATACTACAGAAAAAGTGTACATCTCTTTAAATCACACAATTATTTCATATAACTTTTTTGTGGCATAAGCCATTTCTGAGATATCCGTAATTAATAGTTCAAGTTGTTCATTACTTAGTCATTCTTTTAAGGTCCTATCAACATTCAGTTGTTTCTCGCAGATTGCATGGAAACAGTATGGAATTTTAAGACCAGGCATATAGCTGCCAGTTCTGAAACATCTGACTATCGCTGTACTCTTTGTGTCTATAACGAAATGTGTAATATAGCTATTTCCGCAATGGTTTATTTGAATTAAAATTAAGTAAATAGAAAAATAAGCTTTAGCAAGAATAGTTTCCATACCCATTATTAAACGATAGATGGTAGAGTATGTATGTAAGTGATCATATCAGATTTTTTTTAAAAAAAAAAAAAGGTCCGTGTATTTGTGTGTCTGTCTGTCTGTCTGCCAGCATCATCCAACTATGTATGTGTTAAAGGAAATAATGATGAAAAATATTTCTCTGGCGAATTATATAAAAAAACTCTTTTGTATAATATACACAATTTTCTTTGTCTATTACCATTTCGCGTACATCACGTTGAAACGCACAGTTCTTTCCTACGTGCACAGGCTAAAGTTACTTTCTAATTCCATCTCTTGTAAAATGGATTTACAAAGCCTCTATACTAGAATATAAACAACATGCTACCAAACAAGGCTTAGCGTCATGGAGCAGAGAATACTGTTCCTTCAACAACGAAAAAATGCGTGTAATAAAAATAAGACAAAAGCCCTGGATATTTCATTCCAAGCAACATACTTAGTCACGATTTAACAACGAAGAAAACAACTGAGATCAAAAAAAAATCTGATGTGTTACATTTAGTGATTTTCTCTACCCTCTGTTCTTACGAAAGCTTATTTTCTTATCTATTCCATTTCAATTGAGATAAACCTTTCCAAAAATAGCTGCATTACACATTTCGTTGTAAATACAAAGAGAATAGCGTTAGTCAACTGTTAAAGAACTGGGCGTTGTGTTAAATTAAATTGAGTTTATTTATGGACGCTCTGATGTGGCCCTTAGCGTCCCATTCTATATTGGGCGTGAAAGACCGGTAATTTTGCTCAGAGGCCTCTTTATCAGACTTGAGGTTCTATTACGTGCGTAAATCTACGACGCGGGACCACCGGCTTTACTTCCGCTCCAAAGGAAGCCATGCTAAGGATTTTTACGCCCGAAAAAATCCATGCCCGCCGCCGGGTTTGTACCCGCGATCTCGGGAGCTAGAGGCTAGCATGGTAACCACTACACCAACGACAAAGGACGTTGTGTACATAACTTAAAATTCCATATTCTTTGCGTGTAATCACGATAAACACCTGAATATCGAAAGGAGTTGAAAAGAATGACAGTATTGAACAATTCCAGGCATTAATAACAGATAACTCGGAAATGGCTGATGCACTAAAAAGTTTAAAATAAATTGTATGTTTTAAAGATTCTGCATTTCTTGGGTAGTACGTTTTCGTCTATCGCTTACGGTTTACCAGTTGTACAAGGTTATACAAAATTGCTTCCGTATGAAGTGAACCTCATAGGCTGTTCCCAGAAAATTCAAGGTATACATTTTATTTATCCTTTAAATATTTTTAATATATAATATTTAATCAAAATCGTTACAGCCATTTGTAGAAAATAAAAATTTCGAAAAATGTTCCATGTAAAGATTAGTTTGGGGTAGGAGGATTTTCTTGAAATCTTTGTATTGCATCTTTGGAAGATACTGAATCTAAATATCAAGTTTGGTATTTATCCGACTTTTCGTTTTTGAGTTATGCTGCTCACAGATACACGGATAGACACACAGACACACACGGAAGTTTTTCTAAAAATGCTTTATTTGGATTCGGGAAGTCTCAAAACATATATTTCCTTTCAAATTCCGGTACAGAATTTTTGGGTGGAATGCAATACCTTCTCTACATACTATGTATGTGGTAGAGAAATTAAAAATTGGAATGGAATCAATTTTCAGAGTATTGTGCCGAATGAAACTACGAGATTGAACAACCAAAGAGCGATGAAGAAATTGCAAGCAGTGTAATCACTTCAACGGTTATACAGAAAAAAGAGAAAAAAGATTGCATCGTTCTCGCATTGTAATTATCTTAGCGAATCCCGATCTTGAGGTCTCTGAACAAAATTTCTGCTCTTTCACGCCCAATATACCCACACAGCCGTTTGTGAAAATTGCAACACCAAGAAGGAAACGCATGAATTCAATGAACTTAATACCACAGGTTAGGTACATGACAAGTAACAAATGATAAACTTTTCAAATCTATACATGACCTTTGAGCCCTAATATTCAGTATTTGGTGTGGCCTCCATGCGCTGCAATTAGAGGTGCCGTGGCATTGAATCAAGAAAATCTCCCCACACCAAACTACCCTTTACATGGAATATTTTTCGAATTTGTTTATTTTCTAAAAAATGGCTTCGACGACTTTGATTAAAAAACCACATATGAAATATATTAATATGACAAATAAAATGTATATCTTGAATTTTCCGGGAATAGCCTATGAAGTCTTCTTCATTCGGAAGGAATTTTGTATAATCTTGCATAACTGGTAAATGTTAAGGGATAGATGAAAACGTACTACACAAAACATGTAGATTTCTTTAAAACACATAATTTACTTCAAATAAGCTTTTGCGGCATGAGCCATTTCTGAGATATCCGTTATTAATAGTTCGAATTGTTCATTACTTGGTCATTCTTTTAAAGTCCTGTCAACATTCAGTTGTTTCTCGCGATTGCTTAGAAACAGTTACAGTATAAAGCTTCCAGTTCCTAAATATTTGACTATCGCTGTTCTCTTTGTATCTATAACGAAATTGTTATGTATCTATTTCTGCAAAGGTTTATTTGGATTAAAATATAGTAGAAGGAAAAATAAGCTTTAATAGGAATAGTTTGTATACCCACTAATAAAGATAGAGTTAGAGAAAGTCATGTGAATGTATCACATCAGAATTTTTTATGCAGCGTTAGACCATTTTGTAGCACTTGCCAATAATGAATATGAAAATTTAGTTGAATAGACTTCCTAGATATCCGAAGCAGAGATTATAGGAATAAAAAGAAATTCATGTAGGAGGAAAAGACTATCAATTATAGTAGTTGATCACCATGCTTTAAACTTGTATATTAGGTTTGATTCTGATTGGTCAATAAGGCCGTACATTGGCTGAAAGGCTCGCTTGTAACTATCTAAAAATTATTCGACACTACGAAATCTATCAAGACCTGCTATAAGGTCCTTTAAGGGATTTGGCAGAGCCCCAATACCCAGCAAGCATCAAAACCTCTAAATGGTTTTGAATATTCCGTTCTTATGGTGTAGTACCTACTCTTGAGGTCGTGGCAATGTTTTTGGGCAAAAGCTGAATGCCATACAAAAGCGGCAGTTCCTCTGCAAAGTGAAATAAACGCCAAGAAGCCCATTAACAAGAACAAATAGTCTCTCTGTGACCTACAGTGCCATCTGCGAGTCGCATTCTTATTACAGTGAAACAAATGCAAGCTCCAAGAATCAGGTGGCTAAGCCAAAAAGCAATTTTCTTGCTCCAAGAGAGGCTCACCTGCTCCCAAGAAAATTCACATTCAGCTAAAACTTGCAAGTTAAAGAGGATGAAACTGCGGCACAAGTGGCAGGGGCTGTTCCTTTGCCACAAACTTCTCAGTTGGTTTTCGCTTTTACATCTACATCACGCTCTTATCATCTTAAATATCAGATATTATGTTGTACATACGCATTATAATATTAGAAAACTGTTATTATTGTTAAAGCTATGTTTGCAAGAGTGAAGGAAAAAAAAAACATTTCTAAAATATAAGCAGAAAACATAAGGATTATTATTGATAGCAGGAGGTTCGTTTAATCGTTTTGATTTCTATTTGAGCCGTAATTAATCATAATTAATTATGTATACACGGCTTAATTAGGGATATAACGAAGACTAGGTGTTTTTAATGTTTTTATATATTGAGTTTTTGTGTCATAATATTTTTGTAAAATTACTTAAGGGGACAAGCTATCTGAAATGGTCAAAAATCACATTTTTTGTTTTAGGCACTAATAAAAACTATATTATTTCCAGTTTCAAGAAAATATGTACTTTTTGTGGTTTGAGAGGTTTTTAAGACATTTAAATACCATTTAAATGCTAGTCTGCATTCCTTAAAGCGGTCATGCAACGCCCCTTTTTAGAACATTTTTGTATCTTTCAACAACGAACGACTATATCATGCCCAGCGAGCAGTTCAGCAATTAACAAAAGAGGCCAGGACCAAGAGAAGGCAATCAGAAAAGCTGAAGCTATCCAAGAATGAACGTGCAGATGATTATGACCCTGGAATGTATTGAAGTGTGTCAGAAGTTTAATGTTCAAACTTTAAATTCAGTTTTCTCAAAACAACATTTTTGGGTACTTTTGTACCTTTTTCTCAGAAAGTATGAGAGGTAGAGAGCTGAAATTTTCAGTACATGTATACATATAGTTAAACTTTCTAAACCATAATCATAATCTTATATTGTATATTAGTGATCTTAAGCAAGCAACAACATTGCAAATTTTCCACATTTTTACTTTTTTGACCTTGCAAATAACTATTTTTTCAATTTCTAGTGAATTTATATACATAACTAAATAATTGAAGGTCAAAAGATAGCTGATTATACTCATAACAAGCATGAAAAAGTGTGATTCTATATTGCAAGTAGTATCAGAGAAAAAGGTACATGAATTCACATGTTTTATGAGTAAATTTTATTATTTTTCTGCTGAATTAAATAATTTTACGGACTGAACTACTTAAGCTATTAATGGAAAAAACCATTTTAAATAATTTTAATGATTTATAGAATAATTAATAAAAATTTCAGGAAAACCCATTGAGAACTTTAAGAGCAGTGGTAATTTAACACACTTAAGGTATAATTTCCGTGTTCAGAATAGCTTTCTCCTTAAATTGAATACATGAAAATAGCTTTTTTGTTGTGTTCCGATGGTAAATTCTTTACCCCCGCGCGAGTGTAAAACATCCTAAAATCCCAGGAGAATATTAGCAATTTTACTCTGTAAAATATAGCTATCTAAGCAAAACGTAATATTCAGTAACAAACTAGTGCCCTATAAAAAATACATTTCACAAAAAGTTAGAATTTTAACGAATTCTCTCCTCTCTCTCTCTCTCTCTCTCTCTCTCTCTGTTTCTTTACGACTTTTCTTAATAAATTTCTTTCCCTTATAGCTTCCAAATATATAAAATTATCTAAAGTTCAATAAAAATAAGAACTTTACAGGCAATTCAGGTAAATTTAAAGATATAGGTTCTATTTATCGCAATAAATGGCGTTTTAGTCAAAATCGTTTCAACCGTTTCTGAAAAAATAAAATTAGCACAACTTTTTACACCTCAAGAGTGATTTGGGGTGGAATATTTCGTCAAAACCGTTTAGTGTAACTAGTTTAGTTACACCTTTAAGAATGCTAGATTTAATAAGAAGTTTGGTATTCATTTGACTTTTCGTTTTCGAGTTATGCTGTTCACAACACATAACACCCACATCGTGGGCGTAACCTTTTCTAAAAATGCCTTTATGTAGCATAGGGAACTTAAAACGTGTATTTCCGGTGAAATCTTAATTTGGAATTTTTGGGTAGGATACAGTACTGCTTCTTCCAAAGTCGTAAAGAAAGTAAAAACAACGTGCCTCCTGTGAGGTTTGAACTCACGACCCCTGGTTTACGAGACCAGTGCTCTGCCACTGAGCTAAAGAGGCGAACAAGATACTGTTGACAAGCTGAAGATTTATACAGTTCAAGTTCCCGCAGTAGAAGTGAATTTTTCCACTCTAATTCATCTCTGCAATTTTTCAAATAGCTACTATGTACATTGAATTTCTCGATCTCTATAAGATAAACGCTTTCGATGCACGTTTTAGAAAAACCTAATGTGATACATTCACATGACTTTCTCTACCCTGTATCGTTTATTATTGGGTATACAAACTATTCTTACAAAAGCTTACGTTTTCTTCTACTACTTTTAATCCAAATAAATCTTTGCCGAAATAGTTACATTACGTATTTCGTTATTGATACAAAGGGAATAGCGATAGTCAAGTGTTTAAGAGCTGGACGCTATATTCCAGCCTTAAAATTCCATACTGTTTCCATGCAATCCCAAGAAACAACTGAATGTTGACAGAACTTCAAGACAATGACCAAAAAATGAACAATTCGAACCTTTAATAAGGATATCTCAGAAACGGCTTAAGCCACAAAAAACATATTTGAAACAAACTGCATGTTTTAAATAAATCTACATTTCTGTGTAGTGCGGTTTCGTTTATCGCTTAACGGTTACCAGTTATACATGATTGTACAAAAATTCCTTCCGAATGAAGAGGACTTCATAGGCAGAAAATGCAAGATGTACATTTTATTTCTCATGTAATTATTTTTCATATACGGTATTTTAATCAAGATCGTTAGAATCATTTTATATCTTAGAAAATAAAAAATTTCGAAAAATGTTCCATGCAAAGGGAAGTTTGGAATGGAAAGTCTTTTAGAAAATTGTTGTCTCGCATATTTGGAAGCTGCTGAACTTAAATACCAAGTTTGGCATTTATCCGAGTTTTCGTTTGAATTATGCTGTTCACAGACACCCACACACACATACATGGACATTTTTTTCTAAAAATACTTTAATTGGATTGGGGGACCTCAAAACATATATTTCCGGTGAACACTCGGTATTGAATTTTTGGGTGAAGTGCAATACCTCCAACGAAGTACGTGATAGAGAAAGTAAAAAACCATCTATTTCAGTGATACGCCGTAAATAAAGGTATTTAGAACCTGCATTTAAAATGCATAGGATAGGATTTTTAAAATAAGACTTCCCTTATTTAAAAATAAATAACCCCGGAGAAGTTTGAACTGCAAAATTATAAATCGCATTTTCTAATTTTAAGGATAATTATACCTTCCAAACAGCTTTTGCATGATAAAATAGCATAAACCATTCTGATCTCTTAGCATACGAAAATTAAAGCGAAACTACTTGAACGAACTGAGGGTAACTTCACTTTGTGTATGTGCTTCTGAGTAAACTGAAATTTACTAACAATAAAGCCCCCTAGAACTTTTGTAATAATTTTTTACTCGTGATAAATTGCTGACCGAGC
Source organism: Deroplatys truncata (assembly GCA_030765065.1). Taxonomy (NCBI): domain Eukaryota; kingdom Metazoa; phylum Arthropoda; class Insecta; order Mantodea; family Mantidae; genus Deroplatys; species Deroplatys truncata. The sequence continues at coordinate 46,088,567 of CM060976.1, read as the reverse complement.
GAGGTGGCGCCGCGGTAACGTGTGCGACTCGCATTCAGGGGAATTCGGATTCAAGCCCCAGGGCCGAAGATTTCTCGCTGTTTTCCTCGGTCGCAAGGCGAACGCTGGTTTGGATAATTTTCCTATCATACCTTTCATCACTGCATTTCGTTCCCTTTTTCTTCACCGCCATTCCAGGCATTGGGCTGATCACCCATCCTGGATATGCTATGATCCGGAGTTTGCTTGCTCCTTTACAGGCTACTGACCCAAGACATTGGCTTGTAAGTCCCTAGAGGGGTAAGTTCTACAAAGAAGAGGGCAATCGTTAAAAAAGAAGAGGATAAGTTACTAATATTAGTCTAATGAGCGACCAGCAAATAAAATATCGAATTCTTTAAATAATTATGTTACGTTCTGTATAACTATGCATAAGGTAGAGAAAATAAATATTCCTTTCCACTCAAAGGTTCAAAATCAACATTTCACAGAAAATGCGTATGTTGGGGTGGGCCTGAATCCACAAGGAATCTCTGTCTATGAATAGCAAAAATCATGAACCGACAGTGCGGATCTTCATAGTGCTATGAGATACCTCCCAAGATGGCGAGGCAAATAACTTAGTGGAAAGTTCTATGCAATCGTCTGCATTAAAAGGTGTTTGTTATTTTTTTATGTTTTCAAAAATGGCTTGAAAATGAACAAAAGTATCATACACTTAAGATATCGGTTAAAGTTCCACTCTATGAAAAATTCGGGGTATGTCAGTTGCGTCCACGTAAACATGTTTACGGAAAATCAGTACGTCAATTGCGTCTGGGGTTTTTAATATATATATATATATATATATATATATATATATACGTCAGTTGCGTCCACAGCTACCTGCTTGGGTAGGTTTAGGTTATTCGATAAGACACAGCCAAACACTATAGAACGCGTTCTGCGACGATAGCACTGTTTAGAACGCTTTCTGCTACGTCATATACACCATAAAGGTCAACTGGACATGCGTAACAGTTCTCATTCTCAGTTGGCACGAGCCATGGAGTCGATGACAAAGAGAGAAAGGGAAGCCTTTATTTGTGATCGAAGGTTACAAATTTGGACATTACAAGGATCTGTGGAACGATATTTCATATTGGGCGTGCTGCATGAAATCTTATAAATGTTTCATAAAGTTAAATGTTAAAAATGAAACATGGGAGGAGAAATGTTGCTTGTGCCAGGAATTGAAAATACTGGAACTAACAATTCAAATCTTTCAGCGACGCAACTGACGTATTAACCAAGAAACTCAGGGACGCAACTGACCGGGGGACGCAATCGCCGGTCACCGAAAAATTTGTATACCAGAAAATTATATGCTTATAAATTTTTGTTATGCAGCATATATTTTTTTTTTTTTTTTGCTTGCAAAAAGCGGGATATCTTGATCTTTTAACTTCTTACCGCATTATATATTCCCTCACCGAGCGCGATCCCTCCACGGTAACCTGTGAGGCTCGCATTCAGGAGATCCTGAGTTCGATCACCGTAGGGCTACCCATTCGGACCATGGGTTTTTTCGTGGTTTCTCCGGATTTGTAGGCGAATTCTGTGGGGGTTCCCATTCTACCTTGAATTTCACCGAGCGAAATGAATCCGCGGTACGTGTGAGGTTCGCATTCGGGAGGTCCCAGGTTCGATTTCTGGCGACCGTCCACTCTGACCCATGAGTTTTTCGTGGTTTTCCCGGGTCGGAGGATGGTTCCTCTTCAAGCACGACTCTCCTGTTCCTCATTCCCCGTACCCATCACTTCCTACATTGTTATCTGGTTCAGGGTTGTAGGACCAGGCGACGGTGTTCGGCGTGCTGCGGCTGGGCGGTGGATGTGCGTCTTGTAGAAGTTTCTTCCTGTCATCGGTCGGAACTGCTCAGTCAGAACCTGTCTCCGATGTGGCCCTCTTCGGGGGTTAGGGGCTTGTGATTGGGGTTAGGCGTCGTCGGATACGTTGAACTGGAACCATACTTGTGCACGTCGACATTCCGATCAGTTCGTCCTTCAGGTCTGTCCCCTCATCCCTCCCTGCCAGGGGTCACGGTAAAAGCATGAAGGGCCGAGAGTCTACGTGCGATGCTGTGCACCAGTTACTGGAGGCCCCTCCGTCTGCACTCCTAATCCTAACTCCCCATCCTTTGGAAGTAGTAATTACGATATCTCTAAGTGTAGCTTCTAACTGTAGCCTCTATACAAAGCCTCAGGTGTCCCTAGTTCGAATCTCTGTTAGAGTGAGTTACACAGATAAGGTTTTTTCCGGTGTCTTCCCTTGCCCTGAGAAGACAAATGTCGGGTAACTTAAAGCTCAATGAATCCAGGTCCATTTGACTCATTTCACCATTTCATTCATACATCGTCCGATATGACTTAGCAGGTTAAAGGAAGTTCAACTTAAAAAAGAAAGGGGAAATACTTCAGTCATTCTTGAATAATAAAATGACACATACATGCCAGTAAACAAACGCCTGTACATTAACATAATTTATTCAGATTCGAAAATTATCAGAATAATGTTTGTTAAGTCTTGTTGCATGTATAAGTTCTGAGGAAACAATTTCAATACATGTAAATAAAATAGAAAAAGAAATAGAAACGCCTCAGCATTAAAGGGATAAGGTAAGAACGCCACGAATTCTATCAGCACACAGAATAAAGATAAACATTACAATGCAGTTCAACATTTCGCTTAGGGGATATCAAGCTGAAATTTGGACATTTTGAAACATTTAACTTAGAGACTTCATATTTCCCCCACATTTTATTCAGACAAAAGACTAAACAGACAAACTTTCAGCTTAAGTGGTCAGTTTTTCTCCATTGGTTTAAACATTAATTTAGATCCTTTGATAATTAAACACAGTTGTAAAACGCATCTCCTTCCACAAAAATTAACACATTTCTATAAAACCTTGCAAATATATTCTAAATATATTACATAAAAGGTGGTATACATTATATTATGGCTACAAGTCAATTTAAAAAACTGAAATACACAACTTAAATTCAAAATCGCAAAACAAACCAAAATGCTCACTTATTGCACATTATGTTTTTCTTTTAACTTATTTTAAACTTCACAAGAAAACAAGTTTTGTTTTCAAAGTGTTTCAAAAAATCTTCATGCTTCTACTTAAAATTTTGTGGAAGGAAGCGGGTTTCGATTGCAGGAAAATGTAGGAAAAAAGTGAATAATTGAAAAAATCTTATGTGATACATTCACATGACTTTCTCTACCCTCTATCTTTATTAGTGGGTATACAAACTATTCTTAATAAAGCTTATTTTTCTATATACTATATTTCATCCAAATAAACCTTTGCAAAAATAGCTACATTACACATTTTGTTTCAGAGAACAGCGATAGTCAAATGTTTAAGAACTGGACGCTATATGTTGATCTTAAAATTCGAAATACTTTCCATGCAATCGCGAGAACCAACTGAAAATCGATGGAGCTTTTGAAAGAATGACAAGTATTGAACAATTCGAAGTTTTAAAAACGGATATCTCAGAAACGGTTTATGCCACAAAAAAGCTTATTTTAAGTAAATTGTGTGTTTTAAACACATCTACATTTTTTGTATGGTACGTTTTCGTTTATCGCTTAACGTTTACAGGTTAATACAAGAGTATACAAAATTCCTTCCTAATATAGAGGACCTCTTAGGCTATTCCAGAAAATTCAAGATATGATTTTATTTGTCATGAAAGTATCTTTCATATGCCATATTTTAATGAAAATCGTTAAGCCATTTTTTAGAAAATAAAAATTTTCAAAAATGTTCCATATAAAGGGTAGTTGGGGTGTGGTGATTTTCTTGAAAACTTTCGTGTTGCTTCCCTGGAAGATATTAAACTCAAATACCAAGTTTGGTGTTTATCTGACTTTTCGTTTTTTAGTTATGCTGTTCACAGACACACGGACATGTTTCCAAAAATGCTTTATTTGGATTTAGGGCGCCTAAAGCACGTATTTCCAGTGAAATCTTGGTATCAAATTTTTGGGTGGAATGTAATACTTCCCCTACTTGTCATATGTAGTAGAGCAAGGGTGGCGAAAACGACTTCCTTCCGCGAGTCACCAAATATGCAACACGCACTGCATCACTCAGGAGCATGTGAAAATCAAACGGAGGATTACAGCGAAGGAACGTGCGCCTGCGAGTCACGTTTTCGCCACCTCGGTAGTAGAGAAAGTAAAAATGGATTTAAAGCAGGCCACGATGCTCGGATTTAAATAGGTCAGGTATTTAAAAGTGGCTGATAAATGTTTCAAAGGGCTTCTGAACTTCAGAGGCTTAAATAAAAAAAAAAGTTTAAGAGCTTGATTTTTACTTTCTGTGCTGGGTACTAACTACAGTAAGTAGTGAAAATGCTGCATTCCACCCAAAAATTCGATACCGGGATTTCGCCAGAAATACACGTTTTCAGACTCCCTGAATAAAAAAAATATAAAAATGACCCGTAGCCGTGTGAGAATAGCGTAACTCAAAAACGAAAACTTGGTTAAATATCAAACTTGGTATTTAAGTTCAGATGTTCCAAAAATGCACCATGGTTTAAAAAAATCCCCCACTTTGCATGGGAAAATGTTCGTTGTTTTTTATTTTCTAAAAAATGGCTGTAACGTTTTGACTAAAATAGCATATGTTTAAAGATATTTACAAGACAAATTAACAAATTATCTTGAATTGTTTGGGAATAACTTGTGAAGTCCTCTTCATTCTGAAGAACTTTTGTATAATTGGTAAACAAAATCTTACTACGCAAAAAACGTAATCTCGTTAAACCACAGAATTTATCTCAAATAATTTTTGTAGATTAATTATTTCCAGATATTCCTCATTATAAGTTTTAATTTTAGATACTTATACTTCTCTGAAATTGGAAGTTATACTTTTTACTTTCTCTACTACGTATAGTAAGTAGGGGAAGTATTGCATTCCACCCAAACATTCGATACCGAGATTTCACCGGAAATACATGTTTTGAGACCTCCTGAATCCAAAAAAAGCATTTTTGGAAACATGTCCGTGTGTGTGTCTGTGTGTGTGTGTGTGTGTGTGTGTCTGTGTGTGTGTGTGTGTCTGTGAACAGCATAACTCAAAAACTAACAGTCGGATAAACACCAAACTTGGCATTTACGTTCAGTATCTTCCAGAGATGCGACACGAAGGTTTTCAAGAAAATCCCCCCACCCCAGACTACCCTTTACATGGAACATTTTTCGAAAATTTTAATTTTCTCAAAAATGGCTCTAACGATTTTGATGAAAATATCATATGTTTAAGATAATGTCATGAGAAATGAAATGTATATCTCGAAATTTCTGGGAATGTCTCCAAAAGTATTCTTCATTATGAACGACTTTTGCATAACTGGTAAACCATAAGAGATAGACAAAATTTTACTACACAAAAAATGTAGATCGCGTTAAAATACACAACTTATATCATATACATTTTTTTGTTGAGTGAACCGTTTTCGAGATATTGCTTGTTATTTCCTTAAATTTTCCAATACTTATACTTTTTCTCAAATTCGTTATTCATTTTTTTATGTCCTGGACATGCAAAGAGAATGGAATGCGCCACATAGCAACCAGCGATAAAATATTTGACTATCGCTTAAAAGCTACCATATTCCCCTTGCATCTACAAGAAAATTACAAATAAGATTGACATCTCGATATCTCGATTAATATGAAGCATATGGAGAATAGGCCTTTGTAAAAATAGATTGTACAAGAGTAGAGAAAGTCATGTGAGTGTAACACATCAGATTTTTTCTTTTTTTTTCTTTCTTTCTTCGTGGTCATGCAAATAGCATGGAATTTCAAGCCATCACATAGCGAGGCGCTCTTTAAAACTTTGACTATCGCTTTACGATAAGTTGTATCGACAGCGAAAAGTGCAAATATGAATTGAAAGTTTATCTGGATTAACAAGAATTAGCTAGAATAATATGATTTTGTAAGAATACTTTGTAGAAGAGTAAGTAGAGAAAGTAATATGAATGCAAGACATCAGATATTTATTTTCTCTACTGCTTACCTAAAGGAGTAGAGGGTACTACATTCCACCCAAAAATATGATACCGAGATTTCACCAGAAATAAGTTGAGTCTCTCTGAAAACCAAAAAAGGCATTTTTAGATAAGGTCCTTGTGTGTGTATGTCTGACGAAGTATGTTATGTGTATCTGTGTGTGTGTCTGTGAACAGCATAACTCAAGAATGAAAAGTTGATTAAACACCAACATTGGCATTGAAGTTCAGTATCTTCCAAAGATTCAACACGAAGATTTTTAAGAAAATCCCCCACCCCAAACTACCCTTTGCATTGAGGATTTTTCGAAATTTCAGATTTTCTCAAAAATGGCTTTAACGATTTCGATAAAAATACCATATATTAAAGATATTTACATGACTAATAAAGCGTATATCTAATTTTCTGGACATAGCCTACGAAGTCCTCTTCATTTGAAAGAAATTGTATATAATTGTGCATAACTGGTATGCGTTAAGCGATAGATGAAAACGTACTATACAAAACATGTAGATAGTTTTAAAACACGCAATTTATTCCAAATATCCTTTTTCGTGCCATAAGCCATTTCCAAGATATCTATTATTAATGGTTCGAGTTGTTTTAGTACCATTTATACACGCCTTTAACTACATAGTTTTATCGGCAATTGTGTTAACCTGTATTTGCATGTCGTTGGGTTTCTGGTAAAGTTTAGGTTTTATTTATTAGATCACACACACACACACACACACACACACACACACACACTCCCATTCACACTTCCAGATTCTGGGAGAATAGGAAATAATCTTAGATAGAGAAAAATGTCCACCCCAGCTAAGAATCGAACCGGGCACCCCTCGCACAGCAGGCAGGTCCTCTGCCGACTGAGCTACGAGGCTGGCCTGGTTCGAATTGTTAAATACCTTTGCCATTCCTTAAAGTCCTTTCGATATTCAGTTGTTCCTCCCGATTGCATAGTGAAGTAGGTTTTATTTTAGGTGTTGTATTGTATTCTTATGTTGGGGAGCCGAACTTGAAGTAGTTGCAACCGCACCTATGGTAAAAGGTTTCCGGTAGTCTTCGCCCTAAATGTACTTTCCGGTGGACTTTGCCCCAAATGTTTAAAAAATATTAACTTTGTAATTTTGACTGTTTCTTTAAATATTATATATTTATGTTTGACTCGAATGCGTCAGTATTTATTTTTAGAGACATGAATGTCTTAGCAGGGAGTGGTGCGACTGAAGAATGTAGCCTTCACAGATTATAATTTTACTTCACTCCTTTTATTAATGCTAATACGATTTAATTAACACTTCACTGATATAGAGAGCTGTGAGATTTTTTTATTATTTACTTGCACTTTTTAACACGTAAACTATTTTCGTCTCACACTGAATACGTATGAAATTTCTCGAGGACGCATCTCGCGTCCGGTAGGAACACTGTCTACAACCAACTGACTTCTGAATTTGTAAATTTTTGCTATACTTCAGTTTCTGATTGGCTAATCCTACAATAGAATACCTTCATTTAACTAAAGCTTTTTCTGGTTGTTAATTGGCTATTTATAAACTGTCTCAAAATTTACATTATTGTTGCTCCAATAATGACTAGTAGCATTATTAAACTTTCTTACTCATTATTTCTTCAAAGTTACCTCATTGTTATCTCATTGTTTAAACCTATTATTCTCACAGCTCCTACATTATTAAATTATGTAATACATTCGCATAACATTATTACACATGCATACAATAATATAAACATATACAATGACTGTAATATACACTTTTTATATCTTGTTACATACACATATTGCTTTAAGGCGGGCTGTTATTGAATTAATATATTATATAATTATACTGAAATCATTTAAGTGTTAGAAATACTGCCTCAGTAAAAAGAGTGCAGTTCTTAAACATTTGACCACCGCTTTTACCTGTGTGTCTATAACGAAATTTGTAATGTAGCTATTTCTGCAAAGGTCTGTCTCAATTAAAATGAAGTAGACAGAAAAACAACTTTCGTAAGAAGAGTTTGTACACCCTCCAATAAGCGATAGAGGGTAGAGAAAGTCACGTGAATGGAACACATCAGAATTTTTACCGTGCTTTTGCACTTCGGTGTCTCCTTAAACTGATTACGTATTGGACCTTATGAATTGTGAATATTTGACAGACTAGCAGTGGATATGTACCATTGTTATCGTTACAAGACCCCTAATTCAAGCTCAAGATTCTAGTGATGATGGAAACTTAAGGACCTACCAAGGGCCGATCTTGTGAACTTGGAAAGCTTGTAACTTTGCAATCCACCGAAACTCGCTCGGTTGTCTGCAGCTTTTCTTTCGAAAGAGGTTCGTTATCGATTTCCATTATCATAATTGAACTAACGATGTAGTATTCCCCCAAGAACTTCGTTACACTAAAAAGTAAATAGAATGCAGCAAGGTCTAACAGAACAGAGAAGAAAGCTGTTGATGTTTTTGTAAAATTAATGAACATCGGATAAAAGTTCTCGGACTTCTGAACACAGCACAGAAACTTACTTTTAGTTGTTGCTGATTCTGTAGAGGATAAAGCGAGAAGAACAAGAAAATTTGCTCTTTTTTGTTTGAGTTGTTCATTATCCTGGGATATGACAATAATTTAATTTCCTTCATGCTTTAGATAGCAAAAGACACTAATTTATATTCCTTTAAGAATCTGTTGCTATATATAGGGTGTTACAGAATTCAACCGACAAACAGGGTTACAGACGGGTAGTATAGAACACTTGATATACAACATCTAATCTATGACGACTAACTTAGAACTTACGTAATGATTTTTCATTTTAATACTTGTATTTATAAATGCAAATAATTCAAGACTTAATACAAATGAGGTAGGCGAAAGGTCCCTAATTTGAACCGCCTCTTAAATTGAACCGCTCCGATATTTTCCAAACTGTTCCACAGATGGCACCATAATCCTAGCAGAAGCGTAGCGTATACAGCTATGAATGCTTGGAGTTGTTGACTTTGCATTCTGAGCTGTGGTTTCAGTTCTATGAAGCGTTGTGTGTTTTTGGTGCTTCAGAAGTAATATTTGACTCATCTAGCTAAACTCATACGACCAATTAGATAAATTTGAGATGATCTATATATATTAAATGTTATAAAGTGTTTATTTAGAAACAGTATTCATGCATACGTTTTTTCAAGCAGCGTCTCTCCTTGTCACATAGATGCTAAAGCTTCCAAAATGGTGTGGCTCGTAAATTGAACCACTGTTTGAACCCTATATTGAACTGGTCCAATTTAGGAAACCTATTGAAGTTCTAGGATTGCTCAACATGCTAAGTTTAAAAAAAATCATGTTAAAAACAGTGGATGACATGAACATGTGATCGTGTGAAATGATGGACAGGATCCAGTGAGTGAGTTGTAGGATATGGCTTCACCAAAAGTGTGCATAAGTTAGTGACAAGAAGAAAGTGTTTTATTTTGAAGACTGTGTATAATTGCACTCTTCTGTATGAGAGTAAAAATTAGTAAAATCTCTATATTTGCAAATAATACCTATTCCACCAACCAAGTGATTGTCATTATATAAAAATTCAAAATGTTCAAGGAAATTGCTATTCTAATCACAATTTTGGTCTCTACTTTTGTTGCTGATAGCACATTTGTTTTCAATGTACAATAAAATATATGCATTTTGTATTAATAAAAATACTTTTAAACTTAAAAGTATGTGGTTCATTTTAAGACACGGGTGGTTCAAGTTAAGGATCACGTTCCTAATTTGAACCGATTTACACCATCTCACTTTTTAAATGTTATTTACTTTATAATTATATTAATTTTAAATCGTGTTGAGGATATTTATAGCGCAAGAATTTGTCACTTTAACTCTTTTGTTTCTGAAATTTTGATTTGAAAATATAATTATTATTTACTAATTAGGCTCAAGTGGTTCAATATAGGGACCTTTTCCCTACTGATTTTCATTCTAAAATAGTATTTTCTCTTCCACAAACACGAAAATAGTTATCATTGTAGTATTTTCAACTAACTTGTCACGTGGGCATAGCTAATACGGTGATTCTGAAATAAGATCTAATAATGTTACAATGTTTAATTATTTGCTGGAATCCAGTGAAACAATGTATGGAATACGTTACGCCAAACCAAGTTATTACCGCGTTATCCAAATATACATTATCCTATTGAGGACGTTACTTTCACGCAATTAATATCGCTTACTACACTATGTGATCAAAAGTATCCGGACACACTCACAAACATACGTTTTTCATCTTAGGTGCATTGTGCTGCCACCTACTGCCTGGTACTCATTATCCGCGACCTCAGTAGTCATTTGACATCGTGAAACAGCAGAATGGAACGCTCCGTGGAACTCACGAACTTCGAACGTGGTCAAGTGATTGGGTGTCACTTGTGTCAGAAGTCTGTACGCGAGATTTCCACACTCCTAAACAACCCTAGGTCCACTGTTTCTAATGTGATAGTGAAGTGGAAACGTGAAGGGACATGTGCAGCACAAAAGCGTACAGGCTAACCTCGTCTGTTGACTGACAGAGACCGCCGACATTTGAAGAGGATCGTAAAGAGTAATAGGCAGACATCTATCCAGACCATCACACAGGAATTCCAAACTGCATCAGGATCCATTCCAAGTACTATGACAGTTAGGCGTGAGGTGAGAAACCTTGGATTCCATGGTCGAGCGGCTGTTCATAAGCCACACATCACGCAGGAAAATGCCAAACGACGTCTCGCTTGGTGTAAGGAGCGTCAATATTACACGATTGAACAGTGGCAAAACGGTGCACAATGTGGCGATCCGATGGCAAGGTGTGGGTATGGCGAATGCCCGGTGAACGTCATCTGGCAGCGTGTGTAGTGCCAACAGTGAAATTCGGAGGTGGTGGTGTTATGGTGTGGTCGTGTTTTTCCTGGAGGGGGCTTGCACCTCTTGTTGTTTTGCGTGGCACGATCACCTTCTTGCTTCCCGCTGTTGAAAAGCAATTCGGGGATGGCGATTGCATCTTTCAACACGATCGAACACCTGTTCATACTGCACGGGCTGTGGTGGAGTGGTTAAACGACAATAACATCCCTGTAATGGACTGGCCTACACAGAGTCCTGACTTGAATCCTATAGAACACCTTTGGGATGTATTGGCACGCCGACTTCGTGCCAGGCCTCACCGACCTACATCGATACCTCTCCTCAGTTCCGCACTCCGTGAAAATGGGCTGCCATTCCCCAAGAAACCTTCCAGCACCTGATTGAAAGTATGCCTGCAAGAGTGAACGCTGTCATCAAGTCTAAGAGTGGGCCAACACCATATTGACTTCCAGCATTACCGATGGAGGGCGCAACGAACTTGTACGTCATTTTCAGCCTTGTACGGATACTTTTGATCACGTAGTGTAGATGATCCAAGAATAATTGCACCGATTTACATTGTCGAGCTGATGAGTATAATATCGGTGCTAACGAGCCGGATGAATCAAGTGTTAAATAGTACAGTGCCTTATTTTCGACTCCTGGCCGGCAGCTTGGCGGATGTAGCTGCGTGCGCACAGTGCTTCTAATCGGTTCTGGCTCCAACTGTTCTCCCTCCACTCCGCGCGTCAGTGCATGTGCGACCGCTGCTCACGAGTTCATATTTTCTTCTTTGTGGTTAAAGTGCGATAGTCCTGTTATAATGCCAAGAGGTGGGTTTACTTTAAAACACCGCATATTCATGTATGATTCCTACGTGCGAACAGAGTCTTGTAGACAAGTGACACAGCAGATTCCCGGAATCCGTGCGCCTCACAGAGAGATAGTTCAGTCCTGTAAACCGACTTAGAGAAACGGGTTCTGTTCTTGATAACCCAAAGTAACTCGCCGTGTTCTTTCAGAGAAAAAACTCGATAAGATAGGACAAAGGTTAGAACATAGCCCCCAAAAAATATCTGAGTAGCCTATCACAGGAAGCGGGAGTTTCACAACTCTCGGCTTGGAAAGTCACTAAACTTTTAAAATTAAAATCTTATAAGATGACCATAATTCAGAAACTCAACCATGAGATACTGTGAGTGGAGTAAATTTCTGCAATTGGGCGTAGGGTAAAGTTAATGATGGCTCTATGGACCCAAAGTAATTTTTTTACAGACGAAGCAAGTTTTCTTTAAATGGCCATGTATTGACACAAAACAACAATACTGGAGTGCATAAAAACCCCATATTGTACACGAATTGCCATTGCATGACCAGAAAATTGGTATTTGGTGTGCTGTGAATGTGTACCGAATTATAGGGCCTATATTCTTTGAGGATACAGTTAATGGACAGAGGTATACGGATACAATAATCAAACCATTCCTGGAATATTTGTGTGATATTGAATGCACACAGGCATATTTACAACAAGACTCTTTGCTACAGCACATACAGCTGATCTCTCGTTGAAATTACTTGCGGAAATTGTTTAAGATAAGGTCATCAGTAAAGGACTATGGCCTCCGCGCTCCCCAGACCTTACGGTATGCGACTTTTATTTATGGGGGAACTTAAAACATAAAGTGCATCGGAACAACTCGACTACGTTGGAAGAACTGAAAGACAATATCAGAAGAGAAATTACTGCAATTTCACAAGAAGAATTAATGCGTGTTAATGGAAAGTTTGTTAAAAGGTGTGAGAGATGTGTGGCAGCACAAGGACGTCATTTCCAACACCTTTTGTGATAAAGGTATGTGGTTATTGTATGCATGTAAATCTATGCGCTTGAGTTCAGGGTCTGTAAGATTCAACTCGCCGGCAGCAGCGGGCCGCGAAGCAGCCGGCCAGGAGCCAGAAATAAGGCACTGTATAAAGCGTAGGCTAAGTTCTTGGAATTCTGACTGCTGAATAAATAAACGAGGCGCGTCGACTCACGTCTTTTTATTTCCGCTAGGTTCTACCTCCGAGTTCAGAACTATCTTGAAGCTGACACGTTATTCTTTCCCCCATTGTCTATGTGTTAAACCACTACCTGCAACGGTTCGCTAATTTTCACAACTCTAGCTTTACGTACGCATCTACCTGAAATTTAGAACCCTACCTTGGACTTCTTTGGCCTGAATAACTAAACTGTATTCACTCTTAGGTTGATCCGCGTCAAAACAAACCCCAGGTGACCAGTGCACCATTATAATGTATCCTTCCGCCATTCGCACTAGAAATACTGTCACACTTTCAGACCATGTGCGGTGACAGCATATTCTGTTTAGGGTTAAAGATGATAAGATTGAAGTTGTAACAAAACAAACGTTTGCACATATAATATAGTTAATTCTAAAATAAATGAGCGAAAAATAAAGTAACAGGTATGCGATAACTTAATTTATTCGCTCTCTGGAAGCGCACTTTATTAACTGTTGGTGGCTCATTTTAAAAAAGAAATTGTGCACTGTTACGCGAATTGCATTCTTCTCAATATCACTACATTCTTGCATCGCGTATTTCATATGCTTTCTTTTTCTTTTTTATTCCGGGTGTAACCACTTTTCTTGTTTCAGATTTTTCTGCACAAGCACTGTTTATACTTGTACTCGAAACACCGGTGAACTCAGAAGTTAATTTCACCATTTCTTTCGCGGAAAGTGTTGGATATTTCTCACATAACTTATAATAATGATTCAACGCTACTGTTTTTTCACCACTAGTCAATGGTTTGTGCGGCTAATGCTTTACGTAATTCGAAAACACAAGAGCGAATTCACCGTCCTCCATGATACTAAACACAACTGTTGATTTCTGCTGTAAACAATATTCTGCGCCTACCAGGATGTCAGGTGACTTATACGAATTGCATCATGGGACTTATAGCTCTATTTTACGGTATAAATCATCATTAAATATAACCTTAGGTATTTGTATAGAATATTATACTATTTAAAGATACATTCATTCTAAAATTCAGAGATTAGCATGGGACTACTTTCCTAGGCGCATTGCTACCGTGTTGCAACACGGTGTACTGACCACGTGGGTTTTTTTGCCGCGGATCAACCTAAGAGTGAATATAGTGTAGTTACTTCCCATCTATCAAAATGTATATATTTCCCTCAATCCTTACACAAAATTGTAAACTTGCTGCATTTATATCTTACATCATTAATATTAAATATTCCCTTTTCTATTATTGTCATTATTATTCCGCGTTGTTGCTTATTATGAATCACTTGCATACTATTTACTTTATTTATTATAATAAATACTAATTTCTAGTGAGCTCTATCTATACTCTCTCAACATTTACGCTTTCTGAAGTGCTAAGGCACCATTAATTTGTTTCTCTTTTTGTCATGCAAAACCCATGTAATTTTAAAGTCAGCTACAGCGCTTTTATTTCGCATTGTGGCCGCCGCAGTTCGGACTGCCGCCGAAACAGTTATAATATTCCCGAAACCGCATCATCCCCTCATAGTTACAGTTACAATTACAATGATAATACCTCATCATAAACGATGTTGGAAATGTGCCCCTCATTAACCATACATTTCATTCACAATCGAGAGTTCAATATCTGAAACTGAGTTTCTCGCCTGATGGTTTCGTTCAGTCATTCCGATGTATGGCGTCTGTTGCATACACTTTGTTTTTCAAGTTCCCCCATAGATAAAAATCACATCACGGGATCTTGATGACAATAATTCTTTACTAAATACGCTATCTTCAAAAATTTTCGGAATTAAATTTAATGACACATCAGCTGTATGCGTAGTAGCAGAGTCTTGTTGAAAAAAAAAACCAGACTGACACTCAACGCCAGCTGCTCAAAACATGGTGTGAGTACGACACTTCTGGGCTTCTCTGCATTTATTGGTTGTTCAGAAAATATAGGTTCTATTATTCGGTATACATTTACTGTACACAACACACCAATTTTTACGTCCTGCAAGGCAATCTCGTGTGTAAAATCGAGTTTCTCCGTGCTTCAGTATCTGTTGTTTTACGAGGAACATAACCATGTAAATGGAACCATGCTTCGTCAGAACATAACACTAAGCGTGCATCAATACTCTATCATTGACATTTCGCAAAATTCAATTACAGAAATTTGTCCGACTCTGATTATCGTGTGAAAAATAAAGTGTATGTAACAAACCCCATAGATTGGAACAACCAAAAGAAAACTACAGGCGAGAAATTCACTCAATTTCGGATATTGAAACCTCGAGTGTAAATGAACATTTTCTTAAAACTTGCCAGAAATGTGTGGATAGAGAAGCATGAATTTTCAAAATCTCTTATGATAAGGTATATGCTTATTATCGGCAATTGTAACTGTGACTATAGAACGTGAAGGGATTGCACGGTTATTATAACTGTTTTGGCGGGAGTCTGAGCAGCGGCGGCCGGCGCTCGAGTAGCCTTGCGGTGGCCACAGTGTGAAATAAAAGCACTGTATTGCAATCCATTTTCAAGCATTTGGCTATCGCTTCAGCCTCCTCTATCCCCTTGTACCTACAAGGAAATGGCAGAGAAAGCATTTCTACAAACGGCTATCTTGGTTAACATAAAGGGGATGAAAAACAAGCTTTTGAGTTTACAGAAGAGATATTAAAATAAGCGGTAGTGGGTAGAGAATCTAGTTTAAATTTAACGCATCAGCTTTTTTTTTAAAGCGGAGACTAAACACTTTCTGAATTCACTGTACCGTATATTGTAGCTATTGTGTTAATTTACAACACAGAAAGCAAAAACATTAAACAGCACTTGTTTTCTTTGCTACATAATAAAATGCAGTTGCGTTGCTCACTGGTTTTCTGGTTTTAGAAAAACAAAATATACGTATCTCTCTTGTTTTTTGTTTCCCTTCGCTGGGCTTACCTCTGGTTCATGTAATTGCTACTAAAATATTAACAACAGGTTTTGATTCTAACCCATTCATTATAGACGACTGCAAGTATTTTCTGATTAAGTTTAAAGCATAACCGTCGGAAGCTCAAAACCTTTAGGACATTATACTGGAACATTACTCAGAATTTCTGAGATACTCATACAATAAATAGAAGTTATTTCCATTCTCGGTCTAGAATGTTATTCGGCTTGAAAGGACCGAAACTACAGAAAGAAATGGGTCGTTAAGCGCAACATGTTTAATATTTCACTTCGAATAAGAACAACAGCGAAGAATAACGATGCAATATACTTAATAAATAACAACCGCAAGTAGTAGAAAAAAGGGAAGTAAACGAGCATATCTCCCAGGTAGTAAAGAACTGGGGCAGTGATGGATGGAGGTCATAAGGAAAATGGGGTTCTTCACAATGGAAGATTACTGTGAGCTTCAAGAGGGGGTACATTATAACAACCAAGCTTTGTTATAGATAGCATGACCAACACTTCTCTTTTTCAAAAACAGCATTTACGTGACTGTATTCGTTCTAAGAATAATAAGTTAGACAAAGTATGCAATGCGTTTATAAGCTACTGGTATAAAGTATTTACTTGAATACATGTAAAGTTAGACAGTGATATCGGCACAGTGGTCAAGGCTGTTAACTTGGACTCGTAAACAGGAGGTCGGTAGTTCAAATCCCGCCAGGACCATCCTCCCTGACAGGTTTTTTTTCCAAGGTTTTCCTCTGTCCTCATAACTGGCAAATGCCGTGGAGATACCCTGAACTTAGGCCTGGAACGTTTCCTTCGAAATTTGCTTTCCTAATTATCATTTCATGTATCATCAGTGCCCACCGGCTATAATCTCGTATGTAGTAAGAACGGACATTAAACTCTATTTAAAAAGTAAATAAACCGTTATATGGATTTTCTCTGACAACCAGGTTACTTTGAAAGCAATTGCAAGCTATTCGATAACATCTAAGTTAGTCTGGGATTGTCTAATAGAGCTTATATTACTAGCAAAATACATCAAGGTTACTCTTGGGTGGGTGCCTGGACATAAAGGAATTTTAGGCAATGAAAAAACAGATCTCCTGGCAAGGAAAGGGTCTGCTCAAACTTTTTCTGGGCCTGAACCTGTATTTTCCATTCCTTTAAATTTTGTTTAAAGAACCATTGATGGGTGGATTAATTATCACCTGAAATTGCGATGGGCTCAAACAAAGGGATGCAAGCACAGTAAGCAAATGATGAGTATAACAGTCTCTTCAGTCAATGAGAAGTGCTTAATCTCAATAGATCCCAAATAAACCTTATGTCCGGGCTCTTGAGGGGACACTGTAAATTACGGAAACGCCTACATACAATGGGAATCTTCAAAGAAGAACTAGTATGCAGGTTATGTAATGAAGAGGACGAAACTGCCAACCATATAATCTTCAAAGCAAAGTGCTGTGTAGGAAAATACATAAACTACTGGGATTAACAAACCCAGATGATCATTTTCGTAAGGAAAATTTAGTTAATAATCTACGTCCCTTATTAAAGGGGCAGGGCTGTTTAACAAATGATAGAGATAGGAGATAATGTACCACGCCTCACAAGTTTCAGTGTTAGGGTAATCGTAACCCAATTCCATCTTTATATATTCGACAAGTCGACATTCAATTGATGCTGAATACTAGCACGTTTTCTGCATAAATTTCATGCCATTTTTATTTTCTGTACCATTTTCCTGTAGATTCCCTGGAAACTCACGTTTTGAGATCAACTGAACCCAAAAAAGCATTAATCTGTATGTATGTGTGTGAGTGTGTGTCTATGTCTGCGAACATCGAAAACGAAAAACTGGACAAATACCAAACTTTGTTTTGAAGTTCAGCATCTTTAAAGATGCAGCACCAAAAATTTCAAGAGTTTCCCCCACCCAAAAGTACCCTTAATTAGAAAATGTGTAATTACTTTTAACTTTCTCAAAACATTCCTCTAGCAATTTTATTAAAATATCACATGTTTGACATATTCGCATGAGGAATAAATAAACTGTATATCTTGAATTTTCTGTGAATAGTCTTAAAGACCCCTTCATTCTGAGTGAATTTCCATAACTATGAAACATAAGATATTACTAAACATTTACTGCAGAAAAGGTATATAAATGAAAACCTGCAGCTTTTGTTAAATCACTTTTTGTAGCTATAGCCGTTTATAAGTTACTTCCTCTTTATTCGGAATTTCCAATATACAAAATATGCATTTCTGAAATGTTGTATTCGAGCTTTGTTTATCATCAGGCCGCGCAGAGCATTCTATATCTCATGTACAATATACATTTCACTATCGTACTTGTGTCCTGCATGCTTCTATGTAACTACAACCAAATATGTATTAAAACCATTTCGGAAAGTATTTGTTGTGATTAACGAGAAGTAGAAAAAATCTGGCGTGTTACGTTCACATGACTTTCCCTACCCTCTATCGCTTATTAGTAGGTATACAAATTATTCTTACAAAAGTTTATTTTCCTATCTACTTCGTTTTAACATAGATAAACCTTTGTAAATATAGCTACATTACACATTTCGTTACAAATAGAAGCAAAGGGAATGGCGATTAAGAACTGGAAGCTATACAGGATGTATCTTTATTGGTGTCATATATTTGGGGAACGTGTTCCCGACATCAAAACAGTAAAAAGAGTTCATATGTACATGGGTCTGAAAATCAACCTTCTCGTTGTTATAAGTCAAAGAAGATGTGTTCCATGAATGAAAAGACGGAAAGGCACTACATGTATGGCCGTGCAGACGGCAATGCAGCACAAGCACGTGAACTGTATGCAGAAAGGTACCCTTACAGGCCGTTACCGTGTGCAAGAACATTCGCATGAATTCACCAACGCTTTAGAGAGAATGGCGCATTTGAGAGGAGTATTCGGGATGTTGGGAGACCAAGAGCGGTACGAGGCATTGAGCTTGAAGAACGAGTTCTTCGTGCTGTGGATGCAGACCCATCACAAAGCACAAGACGTATGGCTTTAAGGGAAAGAGTTTATCATATGACTAACTGAGAATTCTGCATGAAAATCTTCTGTACCCGTATCACCTTCAACGTGTGCAAGGATTAAATGAGGCGAACTTTGAGCCAAGAAGAAGTTTCTGTCAACGCATGTTACAGCAGTGCGCTGTGTTAATCAATTTCCTGGCCTGTATCTTATTCACGGATGAGGCTGGTTTTACTCGCGACGGCACTTCAATTTTCATAACACTCATAACTGGGTATTTGAAAATCCTAATGAAGTACGACAGGACAACCATCAACAGAGGTTCTCTCTCAACGTTTGGGGTGGAATCATTCATGATCACCTTATTGGTCCCTACTTCTTCCCTCCGCGTCTGAATGGACATACCTATCTCCAGTTTCTCAGAAATGAGTTGCATCACTTAACTGATAATGTGCCTCTGGACATCATCCAAGGAATGTGGTTTTTACACGATGGTGCTCTAGCCCATTTCAATATGATAGTTCGTAAGTTTTTGAATGATCGATTTCCGCAAAGACGGATTGGTCGAGGGGGGACCCATTGCATGGCCTGCTCAATCGTCTGATTTGAATCCAATGGATTTCTTCATATGGGGACGTTTGCAGTCCTTGGTTTATGCGACTCTTGTACCTGGTGTTGACATTTTGAGGGGGCGTATCCAAAGCTTGATTTGACCAAGTACGAAACACAGCAGAATTTTCAACAGAGTATGCCAGAGCATAGAACGTAGGCTTACCGCATGCATCAAATCAAGAGGAAGCCATTTCGAACAATTTTTGTAACTTTCAATTTTGTGTTGTAACTCTGAAATAAATGGTTTTCAGACCCATGTTCACATGAACCTTTTTTACTGTTTTGATGTCAGAAACATGTCCCCTAAATCTATGGCACCAATAAAGATACATCCTGTATGCTGGCCTTAAAATTTTATACTGTTTCCATGACATCGGAGAAACAACTTAAAATCGAGAGGACTTTAAAAGAATGACTAAGTATTGAACAACTCGAACCATTAATGATGGATGTCTCGGAAATGCCTGATGCCACGAAAGCAGCTATTTGAAATAAATTGTGTGTTTTAAAGAGATGTACACTTTTGTGTAGTGCGTTTTTTGTCTATCGCTTAACGTTTACTAGTTATGCAAGACTATATAAAGGTTATTCCGAATGAAGAGGACTTCACAAGCTATTCCCAGAAAATTCAAGATATGCATTTTATTTGTCAGTAAATATTTTTAATATATTTTAATTAAAATCGTTAAATCCTTTTTCAGAAAATCAAAAATGTTGAAAAATGTTCAATGTAAAGTGTACTTAAGAGTGGGAGGGTTTTCTTGAAAATCTTCTTCCGCATCTTTGGAACGTACTCAACTTAAATAACAAGTTTGGATCTATCCGACATTTTGTTTTTGGTTATGATGTTCGCAGACACACATGCGCGGACTGTTTTCTATTTTTTTTATTTAGAGAGCATGAAAATATATTATAAAATGTATTTCCGGCGAAATCTTGTCATCGAATTTTTGGTTGAAATGCAATACCTTCTCTGCCTAATAAGTGCGTGGTAGTGAAAGTAAAAATTGTATTACTGTGAGTGAGTGAGTGAGTGAGTGGGTGGGTGAGTGAGTGAGTGAGTGAGTGAGTGAGTGAGTGAGTGAGTGAGTGAGTGAGTGAGTGAGTGAGTGAGTGAGTGAGTGAGTGAGTGAGTGAGTGAGTGAGTGAGTGAGTGAGTGAGTCAAACAATATCATCAGTGTATTTGAGTTTAGGATGCGAAGAAGTTCTAAATTATGATATTCCTAAAACTTAGTCCTGAACATATATAAAAATAGCTCTACCCAGGTATAAAATCAGTCATTGTGACTCTGTCCAGTTTTTCACTGTCACTTTTCTCAGTTCTCACTGTCACTGTTTCATTTTTATGTAGTTTACCTTCACTGGGGTTCACTTCTCTAATGTTACTTTGTCAAAAGTGAACTAGTTTAATTCTCCGTCCCTTCACTTCTTCGTTCGTGACGCAGCCTCTTCACGCCGGATGGTTCACTTCACACGGGATTCGAACACAAGACCTCCACAACCCGTCGCTCCGCAGTAGCACTCGCTGCACGTCACAACAGTCATCACCGATTCGCTCGAAGAATCGCTCACTGGCTGACTCTCTTGAACTTCTCAACAACCCCAACACCTCGCACTCGACTCGACTCTTCGACTGCCACGAGAGCGCTCGCTTATGTACGGCTGCAGAGTTCTTGGAAAGTTATGCTGAATGTTCTGGAAAGCCTGAGAACAACAGAAGGATCCAGAACGATCACCTTACGGCTAGAAGGCCTGCCTGGATTTGTTTACTTCAGCTGGAAACTCTCCCATTGCCGCATAGCGTTGCATCGGCGGCTGGCTTCGCCACACTATTTATTCGGAAGGAATTTTGTATAATTTCATGTAGCTGGTGAACCATTCGGAGCTAAAACACATTTGTGGCAACAGCCATTTCCGAAATATCTGTTGTTATTGGTTTAAATTTTTCAATATCCGGTCATCAGGTTATCCTTCAGTTGTTTCTTGTGATATCATGGAAAAAACGAAATTTCAAGGCCAGCGTATAGCGACCAGCTTTTAAACATTTAACAACTCTTCTGTTTCCTGTATCCATCTTACGCCAAAAACAAAGTGTGTCATGAAACTATTTCTGCAAGTGTTTATCTCGATTAATATGAAGTAGATAGAAGAATAAGCTTTCGTAAGAATATTTTGTAGAATCTATATATAGATAAACGATAACTGATAGAGAAATTCATGTGAATGTAACATTTCAAACATTTTCTGAGCTAAGCGACGTACGTATTTTGTTTAGCATTACTTATTCTAATTTTGCCGTCAATGACCTCAATGCTCTTCTGCAATGAAAAACATTTAAAACTTCTCTTTGAACTGCACGGAATAGACTTGCTTAAGCTAATTGGGAATTCTTGATATTAAGGACATACAAATAAATTAAACCGAATTTTGTTGAAAAATTTTATGAAATTATGACGATGAACTTTTTGGATATGCGAAAAGTAATAATTATTCGCGCAAGTATAGCAAAAGCAACTGTTATGAAACGTGGTATGTAAAATACGTTAAGCTCCACTCATAAAATGGGCCATACGATAACTTAATCACTTTATCTAATAGGGTACAAAATTAAAAATTCGAAATGTCTTGCGTATTATTCAATTTTTTAAACCAGAGTTTATATATATATATATATATATACATATATATACATATATATATACCTAATACTTCTGAGGAGTTTCTTCGCTTCAAAATTTTCGATAGGACGAATACTATTTAAGAAGGTGTGTATATTAGTTTTTCTTTATTATTAGTGTACTTGAATCGGATACCGGGTAAAACAATCCGATTAGCACAAGGAATAGACGCAATTTGTGTACTGTGAATATTTTTTCTTTTACTTTAATTTTTATTAAAATTGGCAATACATCACATGGCATATGTTGCACAGAGAGAGGGAGAAAGATAAAAAAAGGTGAAGGAGTGGGAAAAGCGTGAAAGCATGCGAGAGAGTGGAAAGGGCGAGAGAAGAACAAACAGTAAGAGTAAGAGAGTAGAGAGGCTGAACCAGAAGGAAACGGTGTGAAAAAGGAAGACAGGCGGGGATTGAGGGAGAATGAGAGACAGAGAGATTAAAAGAGGGAGGTAGAGACAGAAAGATAATCGTGAGGAAGACAACGAAGAGTTTCAAATTTAATATAGGTTCTGCAGTGCTTTTCCTTCTCACTGTGACTACCGCACGGCTACTCTCGCGCCGGCCGCCGCAGCTCGGACTCCCGCCAAAGCAGTTATAATATCCCCGCAATCGCCTCACGTTTTCATAGTTATACTTAAAGTTGTATTGATAATAATCACATTGGTACTTTATTATAAGAGATGTTGGAAATGTTGTCCTCCCCTGTCCACACATTTCTGATATCTTCTCGGGAAATTTTCAGTCACATGTATTATGCGTCAATTAATCAAAAAAAATCTGATGTGTTACACTCACATGACTTTCTCTACTCTTGTACAAACTATTTTTACAAATTCTTATTCTCCATCTATTTCATATTAATCGAGATAAACATTTGCAGATACGATATTTTGACATGGCAAGAGAATTACATTTTACACATAGCGACCAGTTCTAAAATTATTTAGACTGTCGCCTACTATGTTCCCTTTGTTTTGTATTTGCAAGGGCATTATAGAAATACAGTAGCCTTTAAGCATAGACATATCTCTTAATAGCTGGTTGCTATGTGCAGCACCATTTTCTTCCCACAGATTAATACTCTTTGCATATCCAAAACAAAAAAAAATGAATAACGAATTCCCATTTGAGAAAAAGTATAAGTATCGGAAAATTTAAGGGAAGAACAAGCAATATCTCGAAAATGGTTCACTCAACAACAAAAATGTATATGACATAAATTGTGTATTTTAACGCGATCTACATTTTTTGTGTAGTAACATTTTGTCTATCTCTTATGGTTTACCAGTTATGCAAACGTCATTCACAATGAAGAATACTTTTGGAGACATTCCCAGAAAATTCGAGATATACAATTCATTTGCCATAAAAATGTCTTAAACTTATGGTATTTTATTCAAAATCGTTAGAGCTATTTTTGAGAAAATTAAAATTTTCGAAAAATTTTCCATGTAAAGGGTAATCTGGGATGAGGGGATTTCCTTAAAAACTTTCGTATCGCATCTCTGGAAGATACTGAACCTAAATACCAAGTTTGATGTTTATCCAACTGTTCGTTTCTGAGTTATGCTGTTCACAGACACACACAGGACATGTTTCCAAAAATACTTTATTTGGATTCAAGAGGCCTCAAAACATGTATTTCCGGTAAAATCTCGGTATCGAATTTTTTAGTGGAATGCAATACTTCCCCTACTTAACGTAGAAGAGAAAGTAAGAGAGTCCTGAACATATGAAACAGGATCTGCTGCATAATAGTTATGATTATGAACAAATTGCTACAACTGCAGCTGCTCCCAACAACGAAAATAATATTTAGTAGTAGTAGTAGTAGTAGTAGTAGTAGTAGTAGTAGTAGTAGTAGTAGTAGTAGTAGTAGTAGTAGTAGTAGTAGTAGTAGTAGTATTGTCATAAATGAACATATAATTTGTCAAACGAAAGAAAGGGTTGCTTTTGTGGATGCTTAATTAACAAAATTAAATTGAGCTTTAGTTATGGACGCTCTTTAACTGCTATAGTTCTTAGCGTCCCATTCTATATTGGGCGTGAAATTTCGAAAATTTTGCTCAGAGACCTCTTTATTAGGCTTGAGGTTGTTTTATGTACCGTAAACCTACGACACGGGACCACCGGCTTTACTTCCCTTCCGAAGGAAGCCATGCTAAGGGTTTTTATGCCCCAAAAAACTCCATCGCTCTCAGCTGGGTTTAAACCCGTGATTTTGGTAATAGAGACTAGCATGGTATTACTAGACCACGGAGGATGACTGTACTACTGGACGACTGTAACCTTACTAGGGCAAGAACGAAATTACATTGTGGTTGAGATTATAGATGGCATGTAGAAACTAGAAGAAGTTTCCGCGCTTGTGCACACTACCTGCTTTTGCTAAAGTGACTCTAACTTCTACCGTAGTGTGCTACCACCTAGTGGCATGGCACTGACGTAAAATTGTAGTGATAAAGGAAACAGCGTGCGCGAAAAACCACGCTCACTAGTGGATTTCTTCACGTGTGCACGACCCATATGTATTTTGCCCCATAATTACGTCATACCAGTTGTGCATGAGCAGAAGCTCATTAAAACGTGCAGAAGTCAAGATGTGCTAGGACGCTGTTGCCATGTTTCATTGAGTTTAGAGGAGTAGCACAGTAGATTTAAACGCCGTAGTCTTCAAATTACCACATATACGGTATGTTCAATAGCACTCACGTAGATAAATCTGCAAGATGTCAAAGTTAGGGCGTTCACGTGTTCTTGTACTCTTATGTAGCAGCCGCCACTGTCACGATGTACTGAACCTCCGTAGATGTATTAGTGAAACAGATATACCAGCAACATGGCTACAGCAGACCCATAGGCATATCATAAAGAAATTTAATCAAAACGCATGATAAATATTAATGCAGTAAATAACACATTATTTGATCTTCCTGAAATTTACATATCGTTGTATTCCAATGAACGTTTGAGCGATTGTTCATTACATTTGAAAAGTGGGAAAGATAAATATATTGAAATTTTCATATTCCACAGTACAGAGTGTATAACAAAAGCCTGGAAACAACTGAAGCATGCGAAAACGAACCCATTGTTTATCTTGATATATGCCTTTCATACTCGAGAGACCTTTGATTTATCTCATAATTTATTGGAATGTTATGTTAAACGCTAATAGTAACTGTTTCAGCTTTACAAAGTAAGTATTTTAAATGCTCCTGCATCCAAAATTTAATTATTAAAAACTTTTCTTCGAAACAAAATTCATTGCACACAGAATATGTAGGCATTTGAGTACTAACTCTCCAGCACGTTTCTACAGATAAGCCTAAGAGAAAATTGACATAAAAATTATCTTCTAAGCGTGGAATAAGTAAGGTAAACATTTGCATCTTAAGATAGTTTGCTACATAAATCAATTACTATATAATTTTTTTAGCCTAAACACTTTCAAAAAAATCTGATGTGTTACACTCACATGCTTTCTCTACTCTTGTACAAACTATTTTTACAAACGCTTATTCTCCATATGCTTCATGTTAATCGAGATATCCAGATGTCAATCTTATTGCTAATTTTCTTGTAGATGCAAGGGGAATATGGTAGGTTTTAAGCGATAGTCAAATATTATAAGCGCTGGTTGCTATGTGGCGCATTCCATTCACTTTGCATGTCCAGGACATAAAAAAATGAATAACGAATTTGAGAAAAAGTATAAGTATTGGAAAATTTAAGGGAATAACAAGCAATATCTCGAAAACGGTTCCCTCAACAAAAAAATGTATATGACATAAATTGTGTATTTTAACGCCATCTACATTTTTGGTGTAGTAAAATTTTGTCTATCTCTTATGTTTACCAGTTATGCAAAAGTCGTTCACAATGAAGAATACTTTTGGAGACATTCCCAGAAAATTCGAGATATACATTTCATTTCTCATGACAACATCTTAAACATATATTTTAATCAAAATCGTTAGAGCCATTTTTGAGAAAATTAAAAATTTCGAAGAATGTTCCATGTAAAGGGTAGTCTGGGGTGGGGGGATTTTCTTGAAAACCTTCATGTCGCATCTCTGGAAGATACTGAACCTAAATACCAAGTTTGGGGTTTATCCGACTGTTCGTTTCTGAGTTATGCTGTTCACAGGCACACAGACACACACAGACACACACACAGACACACACAGGGACATGTTTCCAAAAATGCATTTTTTTGGATTCAGGGAGTCTCAAAACATGTATTTCCGGCGAAGTCTCGGTATCGAATTTTTGGGTGGAATACAATACTTCCCCTACTTACTATACGTAGTAGAGAAAGTAAAAAATTAACACACACTTCCTTAGAAATATAATACCTAATCACAGTCTTCTTCCTTGCATTTGGCATCCATAAGTATTTTACTAGTTCATTCAGCTAGTGTGTGTGTGTGTGTGTGTGTAAACATATAAATTTTTTGAAGACTCATAACTACCATTAGCCCCTCGCAATAATCACATCAAGCAAGCTATTAAATGCTGCACAGACATTTTTCCACCATTAAGGGGTTCACTAAGGAAGGATTTTCAAGGAATTATTGAGTAAAATTACAAAATATTTTCTTGGCAACGCCTTCAAATGAGACAATTTCTTCTTTCTTATATGCAAGATATGGAAACAGTAGTCGCCTGTTTATATAATAGGGGCGACCTAATACTGGTTAACTATGAAGTCCGGGACTTAGTTTTTACGAGATTGTAAGCCGCCGTTGGGATAAGTTATCGCAAAATGAATTTGAAAACACCTTGAGGTTTACCGGGAAAAATTCGAGTCAGTTGGATAATTTAGCGTCACATCTGCATGTTGCCTTGATAGTTCAGTAAGAGCAATGTCACAGAAAGCCGGAGATCTGTGGTTCAAATCCTGGTTATGGCATTGAATTTTTCAGTCTGATTCCTCTTTGCAGCCTTGGCCTACACACGACATGCGAGAAAGAGCAATTAATTATCATTAAAAAGATTGAGAAAGAACGAGATTAGGAAAGATTACAACGTTAAGTCAGTTAACTAGTGATGTGTGTGTATCGCAGGCTTTTGTCGAAATCTTTCCTAGATCCTAGGCAGATCATGAAAAGCCAGGATATGCTAAAAACATACGAAAGTATAGCCTCTTCGTGAAATGATGGAGCTTGTTAGACATGTAGACCTAATCTAACCTAATCTTTCGATATCTTTTTAGGGCTTTTAGGGACCCCGTCAGATGGTGTATAGAGCTAAGTTAGAGCATACGCCGACTTTTCATGATCTGCCTAGAATCTTCGAGAACTGATAGATTTCAGCAAAATTCTACGACATATCAAATATTATATTGTTACGCAGCAGTTGTGGTCCAAGGTTATCAGGAGGTTGGTGTCAGGCAGCGGAGAGGTAAACAGAAATAAGTAAACCACTCGTCCAGCGTAAACATCGGAAGCGCTATCGTCAGATAACAAGAATCCTCTAGAAGTTTCCCCTTCTAGAACGTTCTGGAACTCCAACCAACTGCTATATAAGCGACGCTCTCGCGAATCAGTTAGTGAGATAGTTAGGGAACGCGTTTCTGGTGCGACGAAAAGTGCTGTTCTTCGAGCGATTTTGTGACGACTGCTGTGACGCGCAGTGAGTGCTGCTTCTGCAAGATGTTGAAAAGTCTTGTGTTTGACTCCCCAGCGAGTGAATCTTCCGGAAGAAGAGGCTACATCGCGGTATTTCATTATACCGCTACATCACCAAGAAAGTGAAGTGACAGTAAACAGTTGAACACATTAACGATATACAACATGGAACTATAAAAGTGTGTAATAACAACCACAATTACAAAAGCACTCTTAGCACTTTATGTCGCAATTGTGATACTGTGGGTGACATGAAAAAGCCATTCGCGTTGCAGTAACTGTCTTGCCTTTTTCTCATGACTGAGTGCAAATTTTTCTTGCCTTTTTCGAAAAGAACATAACTAGTTCTGGTGTTCATCCGCATTAAATATTTTATCTGGCTTTGTGAGAAGATTCAGCTGTTCCGTTTTGCTACCACATAAATCAAAAGCTTCCTCGCATTGCACACCATAAAGAACTACATTAGAAGGGCCAGGATTCTATCTCCATATTACCCAAAGTAATGATCATATTTTGCCCTGATTTACTAACTCGAAAATTGGTCACTGTCTAGTACGATATGTACATTTATGTGAGGCAGTTCCCGTCATTTTGAGGAATGTTGTGTTTGGACCTATTTTTCCATTCTGTGTAATGTTTTGACGCTAGGGGCATAGGCAAAAGGAGGGTCAGCCCAAGCCCCCCCTCCCAAATGTCCAAAATCGTAATGTTGAGGCATTGCACTCTCGTTTTTTTGTTTTCCGTAACTCTTACATTTAGAGGTTTAGTGCACCTGAATGTAACTGTTAATAAACAAGTAAACAAAAGTATTTCATTTATTAAAGCAGTGGTAAATATTGAGGGATAACAGGGAATTTAATCCGTTCTTTGGAAAGTTATCATTTCGATTAAATGGCTCGCTCCAGCTCATTTTATTATCTACACACGTTTAGTCACAGGTTATTAGTACCGGATAGTTACAGAACACCTCCTGTGTGAAGTGAGTGTCTCCGTACTCTAATGGTTAACACATCTGACTGGGTATGAGTTCTGGCTGGGGAACTGTTTCCCTTTTGGTACTATAAATACTAAACAAATCTGATGTGATACATTCACATGACTTTTTCTACCCTCTATCATTATTAGTGGGTATACAAACTATCCTTATTACTTTCTCTACTACGTATAGTAAGTAGGGGAAGTATTGTATTCCACCCAAAAATTCGATACCGAGATTTCACTGGGAATACATGTTTTGAGTCCTCCTGAATCCAAAAAAAAGGATTTTTGGAAACATGTCCGTGTGTGTGTCTGTGAAGTGTTGGATAAACACCAAACTTGGTATTTAGGTTCAGTATCTTCCAGAGCTGCGACAAGAAGGTTTTCAAGAAAATCCCCCCACCCCAGACTACCCTTTACATGGAACTTTTTTCGAAAATTTTAATTTTCTCAAAAATGGCTCTAACGATTTTGATTAAAATATCATATGTTTAAGATATTTTCATGACAAATAAAATGTATATCTTGAATTTTCTGGGAATGTCTCCAAAAGTGTTCTTCATTCTGAATGACGTTTGCATAACTGGTAAACCATAAGAGATAGACAAAATTTTACTACACAAAAAATGTAGATCGCGTTAAAATACACAATTTATGCCATATACATTTTTTGTTGAGTGAACCATTTTCAAGATATTGCTTGTTATTCACTTAAATTTTCCAATACTTATACTTTTTCTCAAATGGGAATTCATTATTCATTTTTTTGTCCTGGTAATGCAAAGAGAATGGAATACTCCACATAGCAACCAGCTCTTAAAATATTTGACTATCGCTTAAAACCTACCAATTCCCCTTGTATCTACAAGAAAATTAGCAATAAGATTAACATCTCGATTAACATGAAGCATATGGAGAATAAGCGTTTGTAAAAATAGTTTTACAAGAGTAGTGAAAGTCATGTGAGTTTAAACATCAGATTTTTTTCTATCTACTACATTTTAATCCAAATAAACTGTATTACACATTTCGTTATAAATACAAATAGAACAGTGATAGTCAAATGTTTAAGAACTGTACGTTATATGCTGGCCTTAAAATTCCATTTTGTTTCCATGCAATCACGATAAACAATTGAATGTTAAAAATATTTTCAGGGAATGACCAATGAACATTTCGAACCTTTACTAACAGATATCTTAGAAATGGCTTATGCCACAAAAAAACCTTATTTGAAATAAATTGTGTGTAGGTTTTCGTCTCTCGCTTAATGTTTACCAGTTATTCAAGATTATACAAAATTCCTTCCGAATGAAGAGGACTTCATAGGCTATTCCCAGAAAATTTAAGATATACATTATATTTGTCATGTAAATATCTTTAATATACGGTATTTTAATAAAAAATCGTTACACCGTTTTTAGAAAAAAAAATGAAAAATGTTCCATGTAAAGGGTAGTTTAGGGTGAGAGATTTTCTTGAAAATCTTGTGTCGCATCTATGGAAGATACTGAATCTAAATACCAAGTTTTATATTTATCTGACTTTTCGTTTTTGAGTTATGCTGTTCGCAAGCATACAGATAGACACACTTTTTTCTAAAAATGCTTTTTTTGGATTCAGGGGGCCTTAAAACCTATATTTCCGGTGAAAGGTCTTATCAATTTTTTAGATGGAATATAATATCTTCTCTACCTTCTATGTACGTGGCAGAGAAGGTAAAAAGGTTGGTTGTTGGTCATGCTGACCCCATAAAATCCTTTATTTAGACAATATACCCTGTTCAATGATCCATTTGGTATCTCACTCACATAGATTGTGGCAGTAATTTGTATCACAATAATGTAAATGCCAGAGTGATTGTAGTGTAAAGAAGCATTATTGTATGACATTGATTTGAGATGTTTGTTAATTATAAGCATTGTTAGGAAATAAGTTTACACGGCCTCACTGAAACTGACAATAAGAGCGGGCAACAATAAGCGAGGGGGTGAGTTGTTTATCAATTAATAGAGACAAGCAAATGACGTCAGATTGGCGCGCTTTTCTTAGAAATAGCGGGAATATTTTCCTTAGAGCATATGTTTTCTTAATTTTTGATTGGATATAAAAATGGACGCTAATGTTGGCGCGTTTTATTAACCAATAGCAGCTCGGTTATAATCTTTAGGCATATCGGGGTGTGGGAGTATAAAAAGCTAAAGTCAGAGGCAGATTTCGTCAGTCCAACAGAAGCATTCGCGTGTAATACGTCGATCAGTTCAACATAAGTATACGTGAGTTATACGTCGCGTAGTTCAACGGAAGCATACATAAAGTACACGTTACGCAATTCTACAGAATCTCTCGCGTCTTAAAGTTTGTTATAAACGTGAAAAACGCAAATTAATAATGTGCAGTAAATAAGTGATTATAGTGATATTAGAAAATATAACAGTTTCAGTCTGGCGTGTATCAAGAGTCAATATGTGAACTTAATTGATTGTGACGGTAATAAAAGTGTAAAAACAAATTCTTTTATCAGTGTTATCTTTGAGTAACAAATCCTTTCCGTTTACACACCTTGTTCAAGAGATGTGCTCGACTGAATAATAATAATAGCTAGCCGGAGGACAATTAACCCAACATTCAAAGTAGTAATACAATAACAGGCGCCCAGCAAAAGATAACACGAAGTGACCGCGACAAATTGGCTTCCATACGTTGTGCAGATAAACTTAAAGCATCTTACAACTACCTATTAATATACTACTTCAAATTTGGCTCCCCAACGTGGGGCGAAATAACCAGAAAGGGACGAATTAACCAGGAAAGGGTGAAATAACCAGGAAGGGACGAATTAACCAGGAAAGGGCGAAATACCAGGAAGGGACGAAGGAACTAGGACGTGGATTGAATGGAGCAGTGAAATTAACTAGAAGACGCAGATTCCAGAAACAACTACAAGAACGACCTACGACGCGGATGAGTGGACATCGTAATTACGAGAATAGAAGGCAACAGGGGAATTCAACCACAACACCAAAACAGCGAGACGACGCAGATTCATCGTAGTACGACGCAGAGGCGACATATACATCTAGGAGAGAGGGGCAGGAAGCTGGACATCAAAGCAACATCAACAGACAGCATCACAAAGGTTAGAATATTGTAAATTTTTTATCCTAAAAAAATTGTGAGAATTAAATGTTCTTAAGAAGTGGTAGGATTAAGAAAACTATGTCTACTAATAGTACTGAAGAAACAATTATCGAGGGAGATAATGTAACAGTTAGCTGTAATTCAATGCAGATTATGGAAAATAGCTCAAACAATGTAGTATTTGAGGGAGGAAATATTAGTGCAGAAAGTGATAATAGAATAGCAGGAAATGTTAACTTTGATGCTAGTATGATGATGGAAATGTTGAGAAATTTTGGTGAAACATTAAATAAGAATAATGAGAAATTAGAGCAAAAATTAAATCAAAACATGGAAGATATTGGTAGGAGCTTAGAAGAAAAACTAACTCAGAATATGGAAAAGAATAATAAGGAATTAAGGGAAGATATTGGTAAGAATAATGAGAAATTAGAAAAATTAACTCAGAATATGGAAAAGAGTAATGAGAAATTAGAAAAGAAAATAGATCAAAACAGGGAAGCTATGGAAAAGAATAATAGGGAATTAAGGGAAGATATTGGTAAGAGCTTAGAACAAAACAGGGAAGAAATTGAAAAGAAATTTATGGAGCTAGATAGCAGTATAATAAGAATGAGAAATGAAAATCAGGAAATGATAGCAAATGAGATGGGAAAGTTTCAAAGAAAATGTCAGACATGAGCAGGGAAATATCTAACCAAAACAGTGAGGTTGATACCAAGTTTGAACATGTTAGTGTAAAATGTACAGAGTTAGGTAGCCAAATGAATAGCATTTCAAGTGATCTAAGAGAGATGATGGAAGCTACGAATGCAGATTTAATTCAGGTGCAAGTTAATTTCAGAGGGGAGATATCTGAAATACAGAAGGAGTCAGTAACACAAAGAAATAAATTGTCTGAAGAAGTTAAAGTTTTGTCTATAGATTTGAATCAAAAACTAACTTCTGAAATTAACAAGCAACAAGCTGTTCAAACTGAGAACAATAAAAAATTGCAACAGACAATAGAAAATCTGCAAGGTACTGTAAATAGGTTAGAATTGAATTCAAGGGTCAATATATGTGATGTTAATGTATCTGATGTACAGAATAATGATAGAGGTAGTACCTCAGGTATGACTAATAATGTGAATGATGCGGTGGCTTCATCTATAGTTCATGCTGAAACTCAGAGTGCACAAGTAACCCTAGAGAATTTAAATATGGGAGTGAGGGACATTCAAAACTATAGTCATATCTTAAGTGATTTTCCACTTCCAAAATTTAATGAAAACTCCAATCCAGTACAGTTTATTGCAGACTTGTCAGAATATTTTCAAATTAAAAAGATACCGGAAGCATTGAAAATGATAGTTGTCAAAAGATGTTTGGACCAGAAAACTTTAGATTGGTTACAAATGGTATCATGGGGCGAAATTTTATATGAATCCTTTAAGAGGTTATTCATGAACAGATTTTGGAATGTTACGGTACAGCACAGAATACGGGCAATGCTTAGTCATGGTCAATTTGATCCACGAGAGGGAATATCAATGACTGATTACTTACTGAAACATGCAAGTCAGGTTAGGAACTTGTCACCTCCAATCAATGAGGAAGATTTTGTGAGTTTGCTCACAAGGCATTATCCTTTAAGGATACAAAATTATTTATTAATTGCAAAACCACGTAGTATCTATGAGATGACAGAATTAATGACAGCTTTGGAACAACAGGAAGAAGATATATCTCGAGAGTGGGAGCATAGATTTTTAGATGTGCGAGATATACGAAATTACCAAGGTAGTTATTATCACCAAAGTAGAGGACAAGACAGACGTCATGAGAATAATACCAGGCAACGGTACCAATCATACGTTCCACGTTTTGAAAGACCGAGGATAGATGGGAGACCAGGTCGACAGGAACAAATAAATTACGTCAGGACAGAAAGATTGCCGGAAAGAGGGCAAAATCAAGGAAGGCGGTACATTAGACAAAGGGGAAATTTAACTCACTGGAGGGAAAACACTAACCGGGAAAGATCCGAGGAACGGCAAGAAAATTACGTGCCAAGAGGACATAATTTCAGAAATCCAGGATTTCGAACTCGAGGAAGGGGAACTCAAAACAATGGTAGCGAAAATGAGATAGATTTAGCGCCGGTTATGAATGGCAGTCCCATACATGAACATGGAAGTAACCAGGAAAACTGTCAATAGACTCCTGTGCAGTAGGTTCTCAGGACGTCTTTAATAATTCAGTATCCATTACCAATACAAACAATATGCCTACACACACACTCTGTAAGAAGATTGCAGCAACGAAAGATAAGGAGGAAAATTTCGAGTCACCTCATGTTATGATAGATATCGCTAAGAAAGAGATCATTGCAACTATAGATTCCGGTTCATCAGCTTCAATTTGTTCGCAGAAATTTTACATAAATTTGATAAATGAAGGTAACAAAATTATTGCTCTTCCCACTATTAATTTAGTTTGTCGTGTTGCAATCGGAAGAACGACACAGGTCATAAAAACACAAGCTCTACTTAACATACTTATCGGCGGAGAAGATTTTGAGGTTATGTTTCTAATTGTAAACCATCTGATTTGTGACATAATCTTAGGATGTGACTTCCTACATGAATATGAAGCACGTATAGATTTTAAACATGAGGAGTTAATGACAAAAGACAATAGAGAAATAAACGTACCGTTTATAAAAGAGAAAGTTTCTGTGATTGAGATGACAAAGGATGAGAAAAATCTTTGTGAACAA
Source organism: Deroplatys truncata (assembly GCA_030765065.1). NCBI lineage: Eukaryota > Metazoa > Arthropoda > Insecta > Mantodea > Mantidae > Deroplatys > Deroplatys truncata. The sequence continues at coordinate 46,053,813 of CM060976.1, read as the reverse complement.
GAGTTTTTTGTGCAAATAACAGAAACCGGTGGAAATAGTCAGATAAAGCAGGTAGTCACAAAATATGGAGGGACCGAAAGAAAATGGCATTGAACAATATTTTTCGTCAGGATACAGACCGAACTCCAATCCACTGGAGAGGGAAATTAAGGAAATTTCGAATTACCTCAGGGTGCTGTGTCATCGAAAACAAATCCAATGGTATGGATACGTGAATTTCGTTCAGAATCTACTCAATGAAACAGTAAACAATGTGACAGGATACAAAACATGTGAACTTAAGTTAGGAAAGAAGATAAATACAATATGTAAGAAAATTCCAGAAGCCATTCCAGATGAGCACTCGATACCACAAACGGAAGAAGAGATGTTCCGACAAGCATTCGAGAGGATGAAGAAAAAAGCCATAAAAAGAAAAAGGAAACGAAGAAAAGAAAGGAATGGAGGATCAAAATAGGAGATTTAGTTTTGGTTAAAACCAAGAAATTGTCTGATAAAGCAAATAAACTTTATGGGCGAATGTTTCTAAAATATCATGGACCATATGAAGTTGTTGAAGTATATGGAACAAATACATATGAATTATGTAACCCAACAACTCGAAAAGCCATTGGAAAGTTCCATATTGAGATGCTGAAACCATACAACAATGAAGGATAAAGATGAAACAGAAGACCAAGATGATGAAAAGTAGATTCTGGATAGTTAAAGCTGAACTGCAGAACGAAGTATTGGAATGTAAGAGGGTTAGCTATGTATGTATGTTATAAGAAAGGAGAAATAAATTCTGGACAAAAATAAATGTTTAAAAGGGAAAAAGAACATTTTTTAGTAAACTATAACAGCATTTGAAATGAAGCATGTAATAATGAAAACTTGATGTTATATTAAAGTAAAAGCACGTAGATATAATTCAAATAGTGTTTTGAATATAAAGTACAAAATAACAAAAAAGGGGTAAAGATAATTAAAACAAAACACTTATGTAGCACACAGATAATGTGAAATTATGTCTAGGATTAAGAGATGTAAATATATTTGTGTAGAGGATGAATATTTTGGTAAATATGTTCAATAATTACAAGATAAACCAGGTTAAAAAAAATCTTGGGTGTATAAATTTCTATGTCAATTTAAGAAAGTATAAATATTTTGTAATTAAATAGTTCAGGGTACTATATTTGCTATTAAAAATTTGTAATGTCAGATGTATGTATAAACACATTAGGCCAGAGCCAGTAAATAGTGGCGAGAAAAAGGCAAAATATATGTCGTGTGCAGTGTTAAGTGCAAATGATAAATAGCGTGTGTTACAAAATTCAGGAGACTAGAAACCCAATTATAAAATTTTCAAACAAGTTGTAAATATTTATAATTATGTTTCTAGTGGGGCATATGTGGCAGTAATTTGTATCACAATAATGTAAATGCCAGAGTGATTGTAGTGTAAAGAAGCATTATTGTATGACATTGATTTGAGATGTTTGTTAATTATAAGCATTGTTAGGAAATAAGTTTACACGGCCTCACTGAAACTGACAATAAGAGCGGGCAACAATAAGCGAGGGGGTGAGTTGTTTATCAATTAATAGAGACAAACAAATGACGTCAGATTGGCGCGCTTTTCTTAGAAATAGCGGGAATATTTTCCTTAGAGCATATGTTTTCTTAATTTTTGATTGGATATAAAAATGGACGCTAATGCTGGCGCGTTTTATTAACCAATAGCAGCTCGGTTATAATCTTTAGGCATATCGGGGTGTGGGAGTATAAAAAGCTAAAGTCAGAGGCAGATTTCGTCAGTCCAACAGAAGCATTCGCGTGTAGTACGTCGATCAGTTCAACATAAGTATTCGTGAGTTATACGTCGCGTAGTTCAACGGAAGCATACATAAAGTACACGTTACGCAATTCTACAGAATCTCTCGCGTCTTAAAGTTTGTTATAAATGTGAAACACGCGAATTTAATAATGTCCAGTAAATAAGTGATTATAGTGATATTAGAAAATATAACAGTTTCAGTCTGGCGTGTATCAAGAGTCAATATGTGAACTTAATTGATTGTGACGGTAATAAAAGTGTAAAAACAAATTCTTTTATCAGTGTTATCTTTGAGTAACAAATCCTTTCCGTTTACACACCTTGTTCAAGAGATGTGCTCGATTGAATAATAATAATAGCTAGCCGGAGGACAATGAACCCAACATTCAAAGTAGTAATACAATAACAGGCGCCCAGCAAAAGATAACACGAAGTGACCGCGACAAATTGGCTTCCATACGTTGTGCAGATAAACATATACTACCAACAAATAATATCCCACTGCAAGATAAATCTCTGAAAGTGACCACGGAATGAAGATATGACGGACTTCGTTTCAGTTATTGCTTGTTCAGCAACCGCTAAATGCACTTTCTGCGTACGCCGCTGTTTGGCACTCATTAAATTTGAAACGATATGTTACACTTGGAGCAATTAATTATTTCTCATTTATCTGTTCATGTAATGTTTATAATATAGTATAGTAAGTAGGGAAGTATTGTATTCCACCCAAAAATTCAATGTCGAGATTTCACTGGAAATACCTGTATGTTTTGCGGTCCCCTGAATCCAAAAATGCATTTTTAGAAAAAGGTCCGCGCGCGCACGTGTGTGTGTCGGATAAGTACTAAACTTGGTATTTAAGTTCAGTGTGTTCCAAGAATGCAATGCGAAAATTTTCAAAAAAATCCTCCACCCCCAACTACTCTTAAGATGGAAAATGTTTCGAAAATTTTGATTTTCTAAAAAACTATATATTTGCATGACAAATAAAATGCATAACTTCAGTTTTCTGAGAATAGCCTATGAAGTCCTCTTCATTCGGAAGGAATTCTGTATATCTTGTATAACTGGTAAACGTTAAGCGATAGACGAAGACGTACTACACACAAGAGATGTGGATATCTTTAAAACATACGATTTATTTCAAATAAGTTTTTTGTGGCATAAGCCATTTTTGAGATATCCGTTATTAATGGTTCGAACTGTTCATTTCTTGATCATTCTTTAAAGTTTTTTAAACATTCAATTGTTTTTCGTGATTAAAAATTGCATGGAATTTTAAAGCCAGCATATAGCGTCCACGTCTCAAACATTTGACTATCGTTCTCTTTGTATCTATAACCGAATTTGTAATGTAGCTATTTCTGCAAAGGTTTATTTGGATAAAAACGTAGTAGATGTAAAAATAAGCTTTAGTAAGAATAGCTTGTATGTTCACTAATAACCTATAGAGGGTAGAGAAAGTCTGTATATGTATCACAGATATATTTTTTTAATGTGCGTGTGCTCAATTATGTATATTCATTTTTTACTTTCTCTACTACTACTACTACTACTACTACTAATAGTAATTAGAAAAAGTATTGCATTCCACCCAGAAATTCGATATCGATATTTCACTGGAAATACATGTTTTGGGGCGCCCTGATCCAAATAAAGCATTTTTGGAAACATGTCTGTGTATGTGTCTGTATGTCTGTGCGTCTGTCTGTGTGTCTGTGAACAGCATAACTCAAAAACGAAAAATCGGATAAATACCAAACTTGGTATTTGAGTTGAATATCTTCCAAGGATGCGACACGAAAAATTTTAAAAAAAAATCCCCACCCAACTACCCTTTATATGGAGCATTTTTCGAAAATGTTGATTTTCTAAAGAAATAGCTCTAACGATTTTGATTAAAATACTATATATGAAAGATATTTACATAACAAATAAAACGCATATCTTGAATTTTTTGGGAATAGCCTAGGAAGTCTTCATTCGGAAGGAATTTTGTATAATCTTGTATAACTTGTAAACTTAAGCGATAGGCCAAAACGGACCACACAAAAAATGTAGATCTCTTTAAAACACAATTTACTTAAAATAAGCGTTTATTGATCAGCTATCTGATACCTATTAACTCCCGCAGTGCCGGACTAGAACAGAATTCCTTAAAAGTGTCCACATTCTCCAAGCAGTTTTCGTGTGATAAATCATGTAACATTGATCAATCATATAGTGCGAATGCCGCTGCACTGCAGTCTGAAGTTTACCCAGGTGTGACTGATTAATCCTCTAGTTCCCGAGGTCGCGGATTCAAACCCGGCGGAAGGCGATGGATTTTTGCGGGCGTAAAAATCCTTAGCATGGCTTCGTTCGAAAGAAAAGTAAAGCCGGTGGTCCGGTGTCGTAGATTTACGGCACGTAAAAGAACCTCAAGCCTGATAAAGGTGCCACTGAGCAAAATTTCCGATCTTTCATGCCCAATATAGAATCGGACGCTAACATCCATAGTAGTTAAACAGCGTCCATAAATAAAACTCAATTTCATTTATTCTAGCCTCTCCCGATTAGATTCGATCATACAGCTTGTGTAGTGGGGGGAGAAAGGAAACTAAGCGGCTAGTTGATATAAGGTAGAAAGTTGTAACACTGAAATAAATCGCATTTTGCTGACAAGCAGATAAAGTGCACGCTTTTCCTGCACCGATGGGTAAGAGTTTTCATTTTATATTTTAATGTTAAGTAATAAAAAGGAGTTATGATAAAACAAAACGCATGTTGCCGCTAGGTAGACTGCAAACAAAGAGTGCAACAGTGAAACACTTTTAATTTCAAACGAGTTTAAACCTTAAATATGTAATCCTATCCCACTTTACACTTTATTGTTCTTAATATTTTATTTGGCTTTCAAACGCCCATACATATTTCGGTCTAAAATAGTGATAAAAAAACAAGTTTGTTGAACAAATATCAAAATAAAACTTCTAGGGTGCGACATAACAGTGGATAAAGAATCGGATATAAACAAAAAGATAATTAAAATTTAATTGTATAAATGAAACAATAAGCCGAACACTAAAAAATAAGGCTGGAATCGATTCAATAATGAAATTATATAAAACATTGGCTACTCCTACTATTACCTACAGTGCAGAAACCTGGACATCAACTACTTATCATAGAATTAAATATATACGATCAGCAGAAATGAGGTTTCTTAGATCAATAACGACATACACCAGATATGATAGAAAAAAAATACTGAAGTAACACAACAACTCAGTATTGAAGAACTAGACACTACTAGAACAAAATACAGGACACAGTAGAAATAACACATAGGATGACTCACAGGCCTGCGAAGATTTTGCGGCGCGGAATATTTTACATCATAATGGTCAATTGTATGCTCTGATTTCGAAAATAATAATAATTTTTGCGTATCACGTACAATTTTGAACAACTCTGTTGAATATGTAAACATGCTAAATCATATGACGTCATGTTGTACAGATAATGTTGAACCTATCACATAAACATTTAGGAATCTATCTTGGAATCCTCAGTACAGTTTTAAACTTCTTCTCAGCGGATCTCTTTTGAAGTCATATTGTGTTGTGAATTTTATTTATGGAAAAAAAGCAAGTTCTAGTGGTTCGAGCGGTACCTATCTAGGAGAGGCTGTGTGAACAATCCTAACAATTTCTGTTGTGCCTGTGGGTGTTATGTGATAAAGCAGCAGAAAAGAAACACTGCCGCATTTATCAAGAGTTTGTATCTGGCCTATTCTAAAATTAAATTGGGAGATCAAGATAAGAATTTTGCTCCTCATATTGTGTGTAAAGTTGTGTAGAAAATCTAAGACAGTGGTACAAGGGAGTTCATTCATCTGTGCTCTTTGGTGTTCCTATAGTATGGCGCGAACAACAAAATCATTTTAATGACTGTTTTTTTCTGTGTAATATATCTGGATTCAATAGGAAAAACGAGGCGGGCATTATACAGAATGGACCATTTAAATTGAGAGTGTACAATATCTCCAAAACTAAGGTGTTGTGGAAAGAAATGTCTTTAACAAAAGTTGCTTGATATTATGGAGGAAAGTAAATGTCATTAGTCGTGTTTTGTTTGGAGGACGTTATGATAGTCATTTTAGGGCCAATTTAATATTTTTTTAAATGGGAACCTACAATTGGGGTCAAACTAAATGGACATAAAATGACCATCACGTCCTTCAAATAAAACACGACTAATGGCATTTACTTTTCCCCATAATATCAAGGAACTGTTATTCAAGACATTTCTTTCTGCACGCTTAGTTTTGGAGATATTGCATAGTCTCAACTTAAATGGTCCACCCTGTATATGCAAACTTGTGATCAGCAATCAGGACCCTGCCTCGTGGACCTGATGTTCCTGTTCCATCATCACCTACGGTATTACCAGAGCTTAGTACTGATACTTCGAGTGTAGAAGATGAGTTAAATTGGTCCCCAGACTTAGAAGATGACATTCCAAATCCACTGAGTCAGTCAAAATTAAATGATTTGGTAAGTGATTTGGTCTTACCAAAGAAAAAGTGAACTTTTAGATTCAAGGCTGAACGAAAACAATCTTTTAGAACCTGAAATAACTTTCTACTGGTACAGGCATCGAGAAGACGAGTTCCAGAAATATTTTGTAAAGTAAGGGTAACTAGTGTATTGTTGTGATATCCCTAACATGATAGGTCGTCTTGGAACAGCTTATGAAGCAAAAGATTGGTGTCTATTTATTGACTCAAGCAAGAGAAGTCTGAAAGTTGTTCTGCTGCACAATGACAATATGTTTGTTTTAGTTCCAATAGCTCACTCTACATCCCTTAAAGAAACGTACCAAAATTTGTATACTGTCCTAGAAAAAATTAAATGTAATTAATACACGTGTACGTGTGCTGTGATCTTAAAGTTTGCGGTATTTTATTGGGCCAACAAGCAGGTGCACGAAATTCCCGTGATTTTTGCGTAAATGGGACTCTAGACCCAGAGAAAGACACTGTGGTGAAACTAATTGGCCAAAAAGAAAAGATTTAGTACCAGGGACAAAAAAATTACTAAATCGCCTGCTGATTGACTCACAAAAGGTTTTGCTACCCCCGTTACATATCAAATTAGGGATACTGAATCAATTTGTCAAAGCTTTGGACAAATGTGGTCCGTGTTTCCAACATTATGTACAGAAATGTCCAATTTTGTCCGAATCAAAAGTGAAAGAAGGCATTTTTTGCGGTCTACAGATTCGCAAACTCATGAAGGACGTCCAATTTAGAAGTATCATGACAGACATAGAGCTTCAAGCTTGGCACTCACTCAATGATGAAGTTATAAACAAGTTTTTGGGTAATGTTAAAGATCACCAATATGAGCATATTATTAAAACCATGTTCGAAAAGTTAAAGGCACTCGGATGCAATATGAGCTTAAAATTGCATTTTCTGCATTCGCATCTTGAATGTTTTCCTGAAAACTTGGGTGCACTAAGTGAAGGACAGGGAGAGATATTCCACCAGGACATAAAGGAGATGGAACAAGGTACCAGGGTTGATTGGGCGTCTCCATGACGGCCGACTATTGTTGGTGTTTAATTAGAGACAATCTTCGTCAGGACCACAAACGCAAGTCAACTCCGTTCGTTTTCAAAAAAGCGGAGGAGAAAATAAAATCATAAGGTATGTTTGAAATGTCCTAGTTCAATGTAAATTGTTGCATCTGCAGAATTGAGATTGTTTCTTAGTTTGCATGATTTCATGCATTTTAAATTGTACTTAAAAACTATAAATAAACTCATATATATTTACTTTCTGCATGACAAAAAAAATAGGTACGTGATACGAAAAAAATGGAAAGCAGACTTTAATTCAGCATACCAAGAGTAGGGTTAGAGGTTTAACTCCGTGCCGCTGGAAAAAAATTAAATTCGCAGGCCAGTGGCGAATTTTATCATTGATGCTATTGATGTGTTGCATACCTTATAATTATAACTATTATTATTATTCGTTCTGTACTTTTCGTTATTTAAAGGATTAGCTTCGATGGTCCTAAGTATGTAAAATTAAAGCTCGGCATTCGGAATTCTCGTTAAAATTTAGGAATTAGCCCTTATAATCCCCGAAGGGCAAATGCCCCTTGGCTGGCAAAGTGGCTGTTCCGGCGATCCCGCCTAGCCAGTGCGGGAAGGATCCTCCGTTGCTACTTCTACCAATAGTTTCCATTCGCTTCGGCTCTTAGCCTTTGTAGTCCAGTTGGCCCCAAATAGGAGTTTTAGGCCGTCTGACAATCTTCTCTTCTGTCGTCCTACTTTTCTGTGGAGGGTTCTTGGGTCCCTGTTGTTTTATGTGTCCAACTGATGTAGTCCATCCTCATGCCGTGGCCTGACCACTTCCATTTGGTGTGAATGACTGACTTGTTACATCCTTGATGCCTGTCATCTTCCTCCGATCTTCATTGCAGCTTCTATCCTGAAGGCTGACACCAAGAATCTTTCTCTCCATTTTCCTTTGACATGTTTCTAACATGTTTATTTCTCTGCCTATTAAGGACCAAGTTTGAGCTCCATACAGTAGAAGAGGAAGAATGCAGCTGTCCATTATGTTTTTCTTTAGTTTAAAGTTATATGCATTGTTTGTGAGAATAAATTTCAAACCCCAGAATTCGGACCATGCTGCTGAAATGCGTCTTTGGACTTCTTTGCGGGTAGCATTGCTGAATGAGATTATTTGGCAGGAATAGGTGTATTCGTTGACGTACTGTGCTTCTTCGTTGTTTGATAATTTCTTCAGTACTATTTGGCATTAGTTTTATTTTACGGGGGTTCATTCCAGTCCCGCTTCCCTGCTCTGCTGAGATAGTTCCTATACGCCTCGTCTCACTTCTTCCGCGGATGTTACAAACGGGATGATGTCGTCTGCAAAATTTAAGTCCCAGAGTTTGTCCCCATCAATTTGGATTCTCCACCCCATTCTCATCTTCCGAAAGATATTTTCTAACAGACTAATAAATAAACTAGGAGATATGGGGTCTCCTTGTCTGACTCCTCCCTCTACTTGAAAATTGCTGCCTTCTTTCTCCAGTTGAATTCTATTTCATGTTTGAATATAACTTGGCGAGTATCCTGATGTATTTTTCTTCTAATCATTGGTTTTGCAGGACCATCAAGATTGAAACATGCTCTACAGAGTCGAAGGCTTTTGTAAAATTTATGAAAGCCAATTATAGTTTTAGGTTAAATTCCTGTGCTTTTTCCATGACTTTGGATATAGTTTGTAAATTATCTACAGTTGAGAGATCAGCACGGAAACCTCTTGTTCTACAGGTTGATTCTCATTCAGGCATCGATTTATACTCCTTGTTATTACAATCTGAAAAAGTTTTGTACAAAATTGACATTAAGCTGACTGGACGTTACTGGTTGCTAATTTCTACTAATTTCCAAACAATACTAAAGATGGCAGTAGCAGCACGTTTGAGTTTAAGCCACCACCTTCTTTTGTTTAAGAAAATGTGTATATTGTTGAACATTTTCGCACGTAGGAATGCGGAATGGTCTGTCGCAGCCGTTAAGGTAGCCGTGGATAGGGTGACACAGCGGCTACGGCCCAAGGTTATCGGGAGGTCGCCGCCAGGCAGTCGGAGATAAACAAGATAAGTCGAACTCGCCCGCATAAACACCAAAAGCGGCATCGGCAAATAACCGAAGTTATTTCCCCCATCTCCAGAACATGTGTCGAGATAGTTCTAGAATGTTCTGTGGAATATTCCATTGGCTATATAAGCCGAGCGTTCTTGCGAGAGGAGTCAGGCAGTTAGTGAGTTGAGTCGATCAGTCATTGAGTAAGCGAGTTAGTGAGCGCATTTCTGCTGCGCCATCAAGTGCGATTAGGGACGACTGCTGTGACGTGTAGCAAGTGCTACTGAGGAGCGGGATTGTAGAAGTCTTATGTTCGACTTCTCAGCGAGTGAACCGTCCGGAACAAGTGGCTACGTGGTGCTATTGCATTAGCCGGTACATCAAGAAGGAAAGTGAAGTAACGAGTATACTGAGCTAGTTCACATTAGTGAAGTGACGGCGTGAACTAAGTCCCAGTGATGTTGAACTAGAAAGAAACAGTGAAGTAACATTGAGAACTTAGAGAAGTGATAACTGAAAAACTGGACAAAGTCGCAAGCTATAGCTTGCATGCTGTTAGCCATTATATGTGTTTAGTGTCTAATACATAATTACTTAACGAAATACTGAAGTATGTGCTTATAAATGAGCTTTTAACCTGTCGCAAAAGAAGATAAATAATAGTATTTAATGTGATTGTCAAAAGTACGGAGTTTAGTGTTTGTAAAGAGTAAATAAGACAACATTAAAATAGGAAAAAATACAATTTTAAAATTATATTACAATCTACATAGTTCAAGCATAGACACAAGAGTGTGCGTTTCAGCTGCAAATTTGGAAGTAAATTCTGACCACTGTGCAATTGAGTTATTGTTAAGACAGTCATTCAGTAAACTTTCTTTCACCTAAAAAAGTAAATATACATTAATCTATAGCATTTATATTTATTAATTAAAATTTTTGGCATAAAAAGTTTCGGTGTTAATCGGCCACTCGAACCTATTTTCATATTTTTGTAATCAGTTACATTCCAGTTACCAACAAGCAAGAAGACGTCACTGCTAATAACAGAATACCAAAAGGAAGTTTACGCTACAGACCTCAAGAAAAACACAAACCAGGAAGACCAAGAAAGAGATAGACAGAACAAGAATTTGGAGTCAGAACGGGCTGACAGCCTAAACCGTGTCGGAGAAGGAGAAGAAGAAGAACAAGAACAAGAAGAACAAGAAGAACAAGAACAAGAAGAAGAAGAACGGTATTTTATTATAAAATGTTCTGTCTGGAAATACTGAAAAACAAATGCAACTAAATTCCATTTTAAAGAAAAGAATTCCATTTTAGAATTTTAAAGAAAAAAAAACAGAATAAAAAGTTAAAAATCACATATTCCTTCTTGTGCCGGGGCTTCCATTTCCCCCTCTTTTCGTTAAAAAAGCCTGATGTGTTACATTCACATAACTTTCTCTGCCCTCTATTGTTTATTAACGACTATACAAATTATTCTTACGAAAATTTATTTTTCTATCTACTTCATTTTAATCCAGATAAACTTTGCAGAAATAACTACATTATAGATTTCGTTAGGATACAAAGATAACAGTGATAGTCAAATGTTTAAGAACTGGATGCTATAGCTGGCCTTAAAACTCCATACTGTGTTCCTGTAATCGCCAAAAAACAACTGAAAATCGATGGGACTTTAAAAGAATAACAAAGTACCGAACAAATGAACCATTAATAGCGGATATCTCGGAAATGGCTGATGCCACAAAAATTTATTTGAAATAGATTGTGTGTTTTAAAGAGATCTATATTTTTTGTGTAGTACGTTTTTGTCTATAGTTTATCATTTTCCAGCTATACAAATCACACAGAATTCCTTCCGAATAAAGAGAATTCACGGGTTATTCCCAGAAAATTCAAAATATACATTTTATTTGTCATCTAAATATCTTTAGCATACGGTATTTTAAACAAAATTGTTAAGAGTCATATTTTAGAAAATCAAAAATTCGAAAAATGTTCCATGTAAAGGGTAGTTTGGGGCGGGGGAATTTTCTTCTAAATCTTCGTGTCGATCTTTGGAAACAACTGAACCTAAATACCAAGTTTGGTGTTTATCTGACTTTTCGTTTTTTGAGTTATGCTGTTCACAGACACACACGCACGGACATGTTTCCAAAAAATGCTTTATTTAGATTCAGGGGGCATCTAAACATGTATTTTGGTGAAATCTCGTATCGAATTTTTGGGTGGAATGTAATACCTTCTCTACCTATTATGTATGAGGTAGAGAGAAAGTAAAAATTACTCGTGTACTTCTGAAGATAAATAATCTGTTGATAGCGTGATCACTGAGAAGGGCTGCGGAAATAAAAACAGCACCACTAAAATCTTTGCAAATCTGAAGCGTTAAAACTTGCAAAGTGCCTGTATACACAACGCTTGAGGATTTGAATGTACCAAGTAAAGGAAATGAGGTTCCCCCCGTAAATAACAACTCGGCTTGCAGGATAAGAACAGACACAAGGAAATCAAGTCGCTTTTAGAGCCCCGAAAGATAAAACGTAAAATAAATGAGGCAAGAGGAGGCGGAGACATCAGATGTAGCACAATCAGAAATGATAGTCTAAGTAAACCCTGCTGCTGAAGGAAAAACCAAACATGAGCTAAAAATGAGAGATAAAAGATACCTTGCCCCATATTTAGCAGTCCGGTTAAAATACTTTGGAAAGCATGACTAAACTTAAATTGAGCGAGATAGCTCCTGGGTAAGCGTGAGCTTTGCATTCGGGAGGTCTCGGATTTGATTCCCGTCAGGCTAGCTACTCTGATCTTGGTATTTTTCGTGGTTTCCACAAGTTGGTAGGCGAATTCTGGGATGGTTCCTCTTCTACCACGAATTTACTGTACCCTTCAACGGATTACAAACTCTGCAAGCAAACTCTGGATCATAGCATACCCAGGATGGGTGAACAGCCCAATGCCTGCTATGACGCTGAAGAAAAAGAAAATGAAATGTATGATCAAATTATCCAACCCAGCATTCGCCTAGCGACCGAGGAAAACCGCGAAAAAAAAAATCTTCGGTTAGATTGGTCGACTCCGGGGGCTTGAACCCGGACCTTCCGAATGCAGACCACAGACCTATCCGTCTAAGTCATTCTACTCGCTCGTTTTATTTTACGATATTATTTATTGCTTTTCAGTTTTGTGTTTTCGCATGTAATCCACGCAGATTTATCTTCTACGTTGTTTGGCTTTAGGTACAGCTATAGGTAGGTATAGTTGATTTAACGGAAAGGGACACCTCGCGCACTGCGACCTACAAAATCTATTGTGGCTACCATCCGCTAGGAGGAAAAGATGAGGTGAAGGAACCACAGGAGGCTATATGCCGTAGGCAGACAGGCACAAAAACGCGCGGAGTCCCTAACATTTCCAGTTCGCAGATCCATCTCACTGCTAGAGGTGCCGAGAGAGGACGATGAACAAATAAATAAATTGTGTTTTATTTATGGACGCTCTTTAACTACTGTGGTCCTTAGCGTCCCATTCTATATTGGGCGTGAAAGACCGACATGGTCGTCCTCCTGGTGCTAGCCTCTAGTTCCCGAGTTCGCGGGTTCAAACCCGCCGCAGGGCGATGGTTTTTCGGGCTTCCTTCGAAAGAAAAGTAAAGCCGTAGATTTACGTCACATAAAAGAACCTCTTACCCTGAGCAAAATTACTGGTCTTTCACGCCCAGTGTAGAATGGGACGCTAAGGACCACAGCAATTAAGGAGCGTCTATAAATAAAACTCTTTTGGCTAATATTGTCTTATAGTATGCCCGTAGAAAATGCTTATAAAATGAAAAGGAAAGCGAATAAATTACCTTAAGAGTGAGCTTAGAACACGATGTGGTCTCGTCTATAGCTGGTGTCCACCTGCCCGCTTAATTATATAGGCAAATTACGTCAGGAAGTAAACAAACGTAGCCATTTTGCGAAAAATTGCATGCAAAGTGGGTACTGCCAATGTAAATGAAAATGTGAAATCAGCTAAAAATGCGATGCGCCGTTGTTACCGCTATTTGTTGTTGTTCTTTTCCTGAATAAATTTTCAGCATGTTGTGCAATTGGGAACATCTCTGTAGGGGAAATGTTTACCAAGGGCTGTCTAGGTGCACATTTGATGCAATAAAGTAGACATGCTCAAACCTTTATGGTTTAGCAAATTATGCTCTAACAGAATTAAAAGTAAACAATGTTCTGTTTGGCAAGTTTCAAACAGAATCTCTTGAAGAGCGATTCAGTCTTTACCGCCAGTTGTCTGGCAGTAATTATTTTATCTCTCTCCAACAGCTATATGAGAATGAGAAACAGATCAGAATTAAAATTTTGCTTTCATTTTGTTTAAAAAATGGTAACATTCCAGTAAGAAGCTTAAATGTGGGCGCAGATTCTGAAAACAAAAATGTTCCATCATTGCTGCCTTTTTGTGAAATTGAAATTGCAAAACCAGTGGATAATGATGTAATGCCTATCATGTTTTACATTGCAGATTGTGCTGCTTTCAAGGTAGCAAATGGTATAATATGCCCCAAATGCATTGAGTTATTGATTTTAAAAGACACTTTACAGTATGAATTTGAAGGTGCAGCAGGGCTGGTTGATTCCTTAAGTAGAGGTTCTCTAAAAAAAACTAACCTAAACCTAACGTTTCGTGAATTCAGAAACGTAAGCTTATATAAAAAAAACTAACCTAAACCTAACCTTCCGTGAATCCATAAACGTAAGCTTATATAAAAAAAAAACTAAACCTAAACTAACCTCCCGTGAATCAGAAACGTAAGCTTAGGAACGCACGCTCGCTTCGCTCGCGTGCCTTTGATGTAACCAGTGGTAACAAATTAAAACAAGGATATATAAAGGTAATTCAGAAAAATATGCTTATATAAAAAAGCTAACCTAAACTTAACCTTCCGTGAATCCATTAACGTAAGCTTATATTAAAAAAACTAAACCTAACCTAACCTCCCGTGAATCAGAAACGTAAGCTTATATAAAAAAAACTAACCTAAACCCGGTGCAGCACCATTCTCTTTGCCACAGATTAATACTCTTTGCATATCCAGGACAAAAAATGAATAACGAATTCCCATTTGAGAAAATAAGTATTGAAAAATTTAAGGGAATAACAAGCAATATCTCGAAAATGGTTCACTCAACAAAAAAAATGTATATGACATAAATTGTGTATTTTAACGCGATCTACATCTTTTGTGTAGTAAAATTTTGTCTATCTCTTATGGTTTACCAGTTATGCAAAAGTCGTTCAAAATGAAGAATACTTTTGGAGACATTCCCAGAAAATTTAAGATATACATTAAATTTGTCATGAAAATATCTTAAATATATGATATTTTAATCAAAATCGTTAGAGCTATTTTTGAGAAAATTAAAATTTTCGAAAAATGTTCCATGTAAAGGGTAATCTGGGGTGGGGGGATTTTCTTGAAAACCTTCGGGTCGCATCTCTGGAAGATACTGAACCTAAATACCAAGTTTGGTGTTTATCCGACTGTTCGTTTCTGAGTTATGCTGTTCACAGACAGACACACACACACACACACACACACACGGACATGTTTCCAAAAATGCTTTTTTTGGATTCAGGGGGTCTCAAAACATGTATTTCCGGTGAAATCTCGGTATCAAATTTTTGGGTGGAATACAATACTTCCCCTACTTACTATACGTAGTAGAGAAAGTAAAAACGGGGAAAGAGATAGGGCAGTTACGGTAAGAAACCTGAATTATTTTGAGAAAGTGGTACCGCAATATTCTTTAGATCAGCTTCAGAGTCGTTTTGGGATGTCACGAACAACAGCAGAGATAGAATCAAATTATGATTCATTTTCATGTGTTTTTTTTTAAAAAAACGAAATTATTGAATTTCTTGAATATAGGCTGCCATCTGTGTTAGATGCACATGTGTAACAGTATTACTTTCTCTACTACGTACTTACAGTAAGTAGAGGAAGCGTTGTATTCTACCCAAAAATTCGATATCCAGATTTCACCGAAAATACACGTTTGACACCCCTGAAATAATAAAATTAGAAAAAGGTTCGCGTGCGTGCGCACGTGCGTGCGTGTGTGCAGCATAACTCAAAAACGAAAAGTCGGATAAGTACCCAACTTGGTATTTAAGTTCAGCATCTTCCGAAGATGCGATCCAGAGATTTTCAAGAAAATCCCCCAAGCTCAAACTATCTTTTAGGAGGAAGTTTTTGATTTGCTAAAAAATGGCTCTAACGAGTTTGATTAAATTAGCATATATTAAGGATCCTTGTATGACAGAAAATGTGTACGTTGATTTTTTGGGGGTAATAGCTTGTGAAGTCGTCTTCATCCGGGAGGAAGTTTGTATAATTTTGCACAAGTGGTACACGTTAACCGATAAACGAAAATGTACTACACGAAAAACGTAGATCTTCTTAAATCACGCAATTTATTTAAAATGACTTTTTTGGTAGCATAAGCCATTTCCGAGATATCCGTTATTGTTTCGAATTGTTCAATACTTTGTCATACTTTTAAAGGCCTGTCGATTTTCAGTTGTTTCTCGCGATATCATGGAAAGAATATGGAATTTAAAGATCTGTGGGCCAGCATAGAGCGTCGAGTTCTTGAACATTTGATTATCGCTGTTCCTTTTGTGTCTATAACAAATGTGTAATGGAAATATTTTTCTCGATTAAAATGAAGTAGATAGAAAAATAAGCTTTCATTAGAATGATTTGTATACTCACCAATAAACGACAAGGGTTGGGAAAGTCATGTGAACGAAACACAAGTTTTTTTTTATTCGCAATTAATGGAAGTCAAAGCAATGCATTTATTTAAGAATGTATTAAAGAATTAGGAGCATAAAAGTGCAAACGGGTAAAATATTTGTATTCTGTAGGATATTAATGACCGTGAGTTTAAATACTCAATATACCATTGGCCTTCTACACACTCAGGAACAGAAACATTAAAACTGGTTCCTTTTAGCATTATGTAGTACTCAGTCTGAAAACAACTACTTACATTTTATACTGTCATTGCTTCATAAATACTATAGATGATAAGGTTTAATAGTCTATTAAATAGCCCTAAGACTAAAACAAAGCTCTGCCTTCTCCATCCCTATATGCAGCTCCTTGCTACCAAATAATATTGTAGAATACATCCCTTATTAAATGTCGTCTGCAAACACCAGTTTTATTCTTTCTGCTGTCTATGCACCTTCGCTTCATTCGCTGCTCTTCAGTGCATTGCAGCACGCCCTCTGAATGAAGCGCTGCTGCAGTGCTTGGCCCTTTGAATGCACCCTTGTCACTAAAATCTGTGGGCGGATGGTCCAAATGACTTTGTCGAGGCAACATCTAAATCAACTCCTCATTACTTTTAGATTACTCTATATATTCAATTTCCTCAATTCCATAAGTATTTGGCATGTTTTCCCCTTATTCTCATATATGATACTGAAAACCTAAACTGATTCTTCTGGTAAGGTGAACATTTTCAATCTTTGAAATTTTGTTTTTAAGTTGTATTTTCTTGTTATCAATCTTCTTTTTCTCAGCTTGTATTGGTTGAAGTTGAAGTTACAGTGATACATTTGGAGAAATTCCCATTTTAGATTAAAATTTATGTTGGAAATAATTAATAGTTTTAAAAAGCATGCATTAAATAAACAGAAACGTTCATTATACAATTCGCATATTTCTTTATCCCAACTAGGTAGGTATCTAGAGAATAAACAAAATTTTGAATTTTAACATTTATAAGAGGACCATTCTAGAATCCCTTAATACTTCTAGTAGTTGTGCCCAAACATGAATTTCACTTTATGTGGAGGCGTTACAATATCAAACACAACTGTAGGTTAATGAAAATAAAGAAGGGATGAAGATTGTGTATCTTTTCCACATTATGTTTTCTGTGGTGAATTTAAAACAAACTTGTTTGTAACATCAGTGTTTTGTATGTTTCCAGTAATAGAACTAATGTCAAAGCTTGGAAACTGATAATAAAAAATCTGATGTGTTACACTCACATGACTTTCTCTACTCTTGTACAAACTATTTTTACAAACGCTTATTCTCCATCTACTTCATGTTAATCGAGATAAACATTTGCAAACTCTATCTTATTGCTAATTTTCTTATAGATGTAAGGGGAATATATATTTGCAAGGGCAATATACAAATACAGTAGCCTTTAAGCACATACATATCTCTTAATAGCTGGTTGCTAGGTGCAGCACCATTCTCTTCGCTACTGATTAATACTCTTTGCATATCCAAGACAAAAAAATCTGATGTGTTACACTCACATGACAATCTCTACTCTTGTACAAACTATTTTTACAAACGCTTATTCTCATCTACTTCATGTTAATCGAGATAAACATTTGCAGAGTCTATCTTATTGCTAATTTTCTTGTAGATGTAAGGGGAATATATATTTACAAGGGCAATATAGAAATGCAGTAGCCTTTAAGCACATACATATCTCTGGTTGCTAGGTGCAGCACTATTCCCTTTGCCAGAAATTAATACTATTTGCATATCCAAGACAAAAAAATGAATAACGAATTCCCATTTGGGAAAATAAGTATTGAAAAATATAAGGGAATAACAAGCAATATCTCGAAAATGGTTCACTCAACAACAAAAATGTATATGACATAAATTGTGTATTTTAACGCGGTCTACATTTTTGTGTAGTAAAATTTTGTCTATCTCTTATGGTTTACCAGTTATGCAAAAGTCGTTCACAATGAAGAATACTTTTGGAGACATTCCCAGAAAATTCAAGATATACATTTTATTTGTCATGAAAATATCTTAAACATATGATATTTTAATCAAAATCGTTAGAGCCATTTTTGAGAAAATTAAAATTTTCGAAAATGTTTCATGTAAAGGATAATCTGGGGTGGGGGAATTTTCTTGAAAACCTTCGTGTCGCATCCTTGGAAGATACTGAACTTAAATACCAAGTTTGGTGTTTATCCGACTGTTCGTTTCTGAGTTATGCTGTTCACAGACAGACACACAGACACACACACGGACATGTTTCCAAAAATGCTTTTTTTGGATTCAGGGGATCTCAAAACATGTATTTCCGGTGAAATCTCGGTATCGAATTTTTGGGTGGAATACAATACTTCCCCTACTTACTATACGTAGTAGAGAAAGTAAAAATCTGATGTGTTACACTCACATGACTTTCTCTACTCTTGTACAAACTATTTTTAAAAACGCTTATTCTCCATATGCTTCATGTTAATCGAGATATCAAGATGTCAATCTTATTGCTTATTCTTGTAGATGCAAGGGGAATATGGTAGGTTTTAAGCGATAGTCAAATAGTTTAAGCGCTGGTTGCTATGTGGCGCATTCCATTCTCTTTGCATGTCCAGGACATAAAAAATGAATAACAAATTTGAGAAAAAGTATAAGTGTTGGAAAATTTAAGGGAATAACAAGCAATATCTCGAAAACGGTTCCCTCAACAACAAAAATGTATATGACATAAATTGTGTATTTTAACGCGATCTACATTTTTTGTGTAGTACAATTTTGTCTATCTCTTATGGTTTACCAGTTATGCAAAGGTCGTTCACAATGAAGAGTACTTTTGGAGACATTCCCAGAAAATTCGAGATATACATTTTATTTGTCATGAAAATATCTTAAACATATGATATTTTAATCAAAATCGTTAGAGCGATTTTTGAGAAAATTAAAATTTTCGAAAAATGTTCCATGTAAAGGGTAGTCTGGGGTGGGGGGATTTTCTTGAAAACCTTCGTGTCGCATCTCTGGAAGATACTGAACCTAAATACCAAGTTTGGTGTTTATCCGACTGTTCGTTTCTGAGTTATGCTGTTCACAGACACACACACACACACACACACACACACACACACACACACACAGACACACACACGGACATGTTTCCAAAAATGCTTTTTTTGGATTCAGGGGGTCTCAAAACATGTATTTCCGGTGAAATCTCGGTATCGAATTTTTGGGTGGAATGCAATACTTCCCCTACTTACTATACGTAGTAGAGAAAGTAAAAACCAAATGTCAGCTGCTAGTTAAATTATCAGATGGAAATGGACGAAATACGATCATGCTGCAAGATTTGTCATGTCTACAAAAGTTATGCTAGTTCATTTATAACGGTAATAGTTCAGAACTTCCAGATGTGTCTGCAGCAATATGACAACAAACTGAGGTGGAAGTCAGTCAGTACCTGAAGAATGCATCAGGTAATAAAATATTTAAAGCATTATTTTTTAATAACATTGTGATGTTTTGCATGAAAATCTCTCCTAGAAAAAGTCAAAACATTAATCATAACATGCATATATTCCAACATAACCAAGTGATTGATGGGAAAACACGTGAAAATTTATAAGTGAATGAGGATTACTTACAACTTTACTATTTATGTAAGAGAAACCTTCAAAAATATTTGCTTTGAAGGCATTTGACTTCATCCACATCTACAATCATCTGCTTTTCGTAAAGATATCTTCCTAAGTTTATGGTATTTGGCAAAGAAATAAGGGTAATTATGCAGAAGTTCGGCCCAGTTGAAAAAATTAATGAAATGCTTTCTTACTGGTATGTTGTTTTATGCTAATTATGTTTTACCAATTTTGTCGGTTGGCAAAGCTCAGTTATGGAGTATTATCTGTGGCAAAGAGAATGGTGCTGCACCTAGCAACCAGCTATTAAGAGATATGTCTATGCTTAAAGGCTACTGTATTTTTATATTGCCATTGCAAATACAAAACAGGGGAACATAGTAGGCCTTAAGCTATAGTCAAATATTTTTAGAACTGGTCACTATGTGTAAAATGTAATTCTCTTTCCATGTCAAAAGATCGTTTCTGCAAATGTTTATCTCGATTAATATGAAATAGATGGAGAATAAGATTTTGTAAGAATAGTTTGTACAAGAGCAGAGAAAGTCATGTGAATGTAACACATCAGAATTTTTTTAATTACATATCTTATAGGATACTTGAAAACTTTTAAAGCTACCCTTACTTTACCTTATTTTCAACTCTCTACAGATAAAAGTATACTGCTTGGTCAACCAGGGCACAAATTTATGTACTTGGTTTAGGTATAGGACTTGGCAAAACTTATAGTATACTTTATAACTTCAAAAAGCTACCCCTAATCATATTTTTCAACCCCTTATGTACAAATTGTCACTATTGAACAATCTGTACAAAACTTTAGACACTTACATTTAAGTACAAGTACAAATTACAAGGTACTTACGACTTTCAAAAATCACCCCTATCCTCATTTTCAATCCTGCACTTATAGAATGTACCAATTCAATGCCACATAAAACTATTGGCTAATTGTAGTTTGTGGCTGGATGTACCAATCTCATTTACAAAGGATTTCCTGTTTTAGTATAGGAAACTAAGAAAATGGCTTATAGAAAACTATCATCTTTTTCCGTTCTTTTACAATTGCAATTTATCCCAATTTATAATTGTAATTTCTGTTCAGATATAAATAAAAGTAGTAATTAACATTTGATCTACCCATTGTCAACACACAAATTACATTATAATGCGAGTCTAATGTACACTTGGTTCTGTTTTTGAAACAGAAATTTCTGCTATTATTCAATGCATTCATGAAAACATAAGGAGAGCTTACACTGGTAAACAGATCCTTATCTTCTCAGATAGCCAGACTGCACTTAAGGCTCTAAGTAGTGATAAGATAACATCAGGACTGGTCTTAAACTGCTTAAACACTGCTCACAAGCTTGGCAGAACCGAATAAAGTTTAACTCATTTTTCTCTTTCTTTCTATTGTTTCAACTTTTTTTTTAAACTAGTGTTTTATTGAAAACATTCTCAGTGGGTTTTATTATTTGCGTAAGCTCTTTCTCGTATTCTGTTTTGTTCACGAGTATGTTGAATGGTTTGGTAGCAAACTATGGAGGATTGCATGCTTGTGATTAGTTGGGTTGAATATCTTGGCTTTGATATGGTTATCCAAATAATTGTCTTTTCTAAAAATTCTAAATTGTAATTTCTTATTGTTCCCCATAAGTTATGACCTTAAGGTTTAAAAATGGAAGAATTTTTCTTTCTAGATTCTCATGGTGAACTTTATTTCTTAAATTTGTGTGTTTAAGAGCTTGAGTACATCTTCATCTAGTTTTCTGTTTACTATTGCAAATACACCATTGATATACCTGAACTTTCTTTCCATGCAATCATGAGAAAGAAGTGAATACCAACAGATCTTTAAAGAATGACGGAGTATTGAATAATTTGAACCATTAATAATAGAAACCTTGGAAATGGCTAATGCCACAAAAAAATTGGTTTGAAATAAATTGTGTTTTAATGAGATATATATTTTTTGTGTAGTACACTTTCGCCTGATGCTTAATATTTACTAGCTATATAAGATTATATAAACTTCCTTCCAAATAAACAGGACTTCACAGGCCATTCCCAGAAAATTCAAGATATACATCTTATGTGCCATTTAACTATGCTTAATATATGGTATTTTAATCAAAAATGTTAAGCGCCATTTTTGAGAAAATAAAAAAATTTCAAAAATGTTCCATGTAAGTGGTAGTTGGGATGTGGGGGATTTTCTTGAAAATCTTCATGTCACATCTTTGGAAGATACTGAACTTTAATACCAAGTTTGGTATTTATCCGACTTTTCATCCGACACACACACACACACACACACACACACACACACACACACACACACACACACACACACACACACACACAGACTCAGATCTTTTTCTAAAAATCCTTTTTTTTATTAGGCGCCTCAAAACATATATTTCTGGTGAAATCTTTATATCGAATTTTTGGGTGGAATGGAATACCTTCTCTACCTATTATGTGTATGGTAGAGAAAGTAAAAATATGAATATAAACAACTATTGTACTGATTGTCATTTATTTAAATTTCAGGCGAAGGTTGTAAAAGGCAGTGAAAGAGCATCCAAGGTACACACATAACACTTAGGAAAAATAAAAAATAATTGGAAACAGGATCCTCAGCTGATTCTAAATGGACAGTATGGAATTTTGAGGATTCATAAAGGTTCTTGGACAGTGCAATTATGAGAGAAAGTAGCAGATGGAGAAGTGGATCTGAAGGAGAATTCAGACATTATGTACAGCACGATTTTTTCGACCTGACCCCGCAGAAACGCAAATAAGAAGGTTGGAGAGGGGAAGGGAGAAAAGACTGGCAGTATTCCCCTAGAGCGGTGCAACAGGACTACCTCCGATATTTAACGGCCATTCTCTTGCAACTAACCCACCCCTCCTGGGAGATAATGGACTCATCCAGCATCCAGCTGAGTAGGGCCAGGAGGAAAAACTCATACTGTATTATCTTTTGTATCTATATGTTGGCAAACTTCCCTCTTTTTAGCTGAATTTAGCAGCTTTTATTTAACACAGGAGTGTGAAAAGAGAAAAAGAGGATTTTAATATTATGTAAAAACTATTTTATTGTATGACATCGCTAGGATTTGAACCATGGATCTCCCAGTTTCCTTCCAGTTGCTCCAATCACTGAGCTATTATGGCAACATGCCAATATGAAATGAAATTCCCAATTGATTTGCATTTTTCCCAGTAAACCACCAGGAGATCTCAAATTGCACTGAGATGACATACCCCAATGGCGACTTGGCTTCATAATTTCAACCCATATTAGGTCAATTAATGCAATTAATTGTTCTTCCACTCAAGCCAGTGTTGGACAAGGTACTTAGAGCATTATAGTCACCATAGGGGTATGTCATCTCAATACAATTTGAGATCTCGTGGTTTATTGGGAAAAATACAAATTAGTTAGGGAATTTAATGTTGTAGCGGCATGTTGCCATGGTAGTTCAGTGACTAACCAGGAGATCCATGGCTCAAACCCCGGCAATGGCATTGAATTTTTCAGTCATCTGATTCTACCTTTCCAAGCTTGTGCGGGAGAACAATTAATTCCATATTCTATTATATGTTTTGAATATTCTAATACTTTAAAAAAAGTGATAAGCAACCTAGCTTTCTTAATCAGTGAGCCACAAATGTATGCAAAACACATGGTGTTTGACCTTGAGATAGTCTCAATCCTCCCTGATAATGCAAAGTGTGATTTGAATTCAGAATTATAACACTCTTTAAGATTTAGCTTTGTTTCTGAAGCCTACCTATGCACTCTCAAAGCTACCTTTATGTGGAGAATTGTAACTCTTGAATGTGAAATTTTGCCGTTTTTGTGGCATATATTTACTGTCAACACTTTTTAAATTTTGTTATAAGAGGAAAGGCTATAAAAACCAACTACATAAATATGCATACAGCATACGGAAAATGCAGCATTACCTACAGTGTATGAGTATTGGTTTTATCTCAATTCTTCCAAAATCCTATTTAGGTAGTTGTAGTTATTTACCAATTTTTCCATGTATCTATATGATTACAAAATGTGTGTTAACTTATTACTAATATTATCCTTCATTTTACCAATTTATCCCTCTCAGTTTAAGGAGATGCCTTTCTTTTATACCCCCATTATATTTAACACCAGGTTGTGTGTATAATGGGATAATAATTATATTGAATCCTGGAATCTAAAGGTTTCATATCCTTGTATATCTCATACTAAATTCTTACAATATTATAAAATTGTCATTCTCTTTGATGTTGTCTACCTTCCATAGCCATTTTGATCTGACCCCCCTATGTAAGTAATAAGTAATGATAAAACAAAAATATAAGTATATAAATGAGTAATAAATTAATTAAAATAAAGAGTGGGTTATATCTTATCTAATGTGATTATGTAATTGTAGAGCATACTGCAATGTGTCCTTGACCGAGATGCAACCTCATGATGTCGGCAATGTTCAGACAGTTTCCCAGACAATGCAGGAAAATCCAGAGGCAGAAAATTGCACTTCTCTGGCTGAGGAAGAAGTCCTTCCTGCAACTTGCTCTTCTCAGCAAGAAGTGTTATCTCTACCAACTGCTGGCAAAACTTATCAAAAACCAAAAGTCAACCACAACAAAAATTTTAAACCTGTTGGAGGAGAGAGCTGCAGAAGAGAGTTACTAATGATGCAACAAATTTGAAATGATATAAAATTAGTTGTAGATTATAATAATTAGAAATGCAGTCATGCAACTCCATTTCCAATACAAACTTACTTACCAAAGAAAACCGTGGTGCATTGTCTATGTTCATTGCTCATAAGGAGGAGCTAAATGCAGCAGATATTGAATACATGCAACTGTAATTAGGTTTTGTCACATACTTGGGCTATAATAATGATTCTTTTGGATTGTTCTGTTCATCCATTCTATAGTTTCGTATGCATGTTTAAAATAGTATTCACAGCCCACTTTTTACTTATTCTTTAATTAATAATACCTCATGAAAGAAATTAAGAAAACAAGCATAGTAAAACTGATAATCTCACATTATCGTTGTAAATTATGTTCATTTACTTAATAAATAAAGATTTAATTATGTATAAATTAAATATTCACTATAGCCTAAAACCTACTTCAAAGTTACTGCATGTTTTTCAGCAGGCATTATTGGTTTCCTATCTCCTTTTCACCTATGCTTCAATCACGCTTAGTATGTAATTTAATGTATTAATGTTCAGTCAAAAAAAACTCCCTGAATTTCTGTTCATCATTAATCAGTTGCCTATTAATTAATATGGTGCTGAAGCCTTCAAATGCCCTTGTTGTTAACAGTGGAGGAATGTGAATTGATCATTTGTTGTGAATCTGCAAGCATAATATGTTAACTTACTTTTTAACTAGCTGTCTGTATTCTCAAAATTTTGATTCCCCACAGAGTACTGTCCAGATTAAAACCATTTACTGTGAGCATTTATCATTATTAACAGGATAAGCTTTATATGAAGAATGTGTAAAATCTGTCTGGAATTATAATACACAGTGCAAATAGGTTGTGTGACAAATTGTTTTCATTTATTTTTTTTAACAGTATTACCCCAGATGGGTAATATGTTAACCTTTGATGTTTTGTCTCTTTTCTCTACTAACTCTTCTACTAAGTGTTCTTAAAAATCTTATTTTTCTATCCTCTTCTTGTTAATAAAATAAACCTGCATTTACTCGTATTCTTCTTATACCTACAACAAAATAAGTTAAACGGCAGTCAATCTTTTCAAAGCTGGTTGCTATGTGATGACTTTGAAATTCTCTTCTCTTTAGATGAACATGAAAAAGAAAAAGAATAACAAAAGAAGAAAAGTAATTTGCAGTTGAGAAAAGTATAAAGAATCTGAAAATTCAGTCCAATAAGAAAGAATATCTCAGAAAAATAAAAAAAGAAAAATAATTTGCAGTCGAGAAAATTATGAAGTATCTGCGAATTCAGACCAATAGTAAAGAAACTTGTGGTAAACAGCACAAACATTCTTTACATACATTATGTGCTTCAACAAGATCTACATTTTTATGTAGTAAGATTTTGTCTATTTCTTATAGTTCATATATTATAGAAAAGTGGTCCAAAATAAACACAGTTTCAGAGGTTATTCCCAGAAAATTTTAGATATACATTTTATTTGTCATGAAAATAGTTTAAACATATAATATTTTAGTCAATATTGCTAGAGCCATTTTGATAAAACCTACTAAAAAGCATTTTTCCATGTAGAGGATAGTCTAGGGTTGGGGATTTTCTTCAAACACCTTTGTGTCGCATCCTTAGAAGGTCCTGAACTTGAATACTAAGTTTCATATTTAACCAACTTCATTTTTGAGTTATGCTGTTCATAGGCTCACACATGGAGCTTTTTCCAAAAATGTTTTGGGGATTCAGGGGGCTTCGAAACATGTATTTCTGGTGAAATATTGACATCAGATTTTTGGGTGGAAATGCAACACTTCCTCCATTTACTGTACTACATAGTAGAGAAAATAAAAATGACTAAAGTATCATATAGTCATGGTTCTATTATTTATATGTAGCCCCAAAAAGTTAGCAGCTAAAGAATACTATTAACTTAAGCAAAAAAACTGTTTTATATTGTTTATGCTGAAATCATATCATAGTTGTTACAGTTTACATGGGATCAAAAAAGGTCTAGACCTGTAAATATGCTTCTAGAGCTTATAGAAAGCAAGGGCTAATAGATAGCACAACAGCAACAATAGAGATGATAACAATAGGGTGATAGTACCTGCACATAGAGGGGGTTATAATAATAACTCATATCTGAGATTTGATCAAGCATTGGTCTGCCTGTTCTTGGTGCATCATGAAACTGAGCCGGTCACACAAAATTTATTTATCAAATCTCGAACAGTATCCTGATTTGGACATACTGAATTATGAAATTGCTCCTGAAATTTTAGTTTTACATTTTCCGTAAACCAATCGCCTTCACAAAAAACATGTTCCAGCATAAAAAAGCTCTCTCTTCAATATCAAACATTACCACCAGTACACTGTTGCATGTTCCAATATTCAGTCTAAATGTACGTACACTGTAATATACAGTGACTACCCCAAGACAACCACTTCACAATTATAGCCTTCAATTTACCCCCAATTTACCCAAAGAAAGTGCCAATATCCTCTGTTTACCTGCTGCTTCTACTGCTGCTAACACCAACAGAAACAAAAGTATTAGCAGCAGGCATGAACTCAATGGTGGTGCAGAGAGAGTTCCCTGGCACCCATTATATTAAATTTTTAGAATATGTAGAATAGTATGGATCTCCCTTAGAGTGAACAAATGTATCTATTTTTTGGGATAAATACAACACGATGGTGTCAAATAATGAATACATATTTTAAATTACTTAAGAAAGTGATTTGCAACTAGTGCATTATGACAGTTGTACTTAGCATTAAATCATGTAATGAATGATTTTGAGAGAATTTCCAATACCTGCAATAACGCCATTATTCCATTACTTTTCCCTTTCAAAATCATAGTGCTCACATTCAGTTGAAATCTGAACTTGATGTAAGCATGAAAGAAGTTAGCTTTTCACTTCAGCTTTATCATAGGCATATTTCTTATATCATTAAGCTGAATTTCTGATTATTGGCTAAGCAGTAGCGATCTCAGTGCCATAATACCAGTGTAGGTATTATTATTTTGGAAGTAAAATGGGGCAATGTTTGGCAGTTAGTGTATTTTATAAATAAATGTACTTGCACATGGTTTTACATGGAGATGAAATTGTGCTCAACAACTCAAAGTAAAATTAACAGGTTCAATAATTATGAGTGGAGTATAATGATCCAGAAGGGGTGAAATCATAATGTACGCAAAAAGCTGATTTCCATTGATAAAATCTGGCAGTATTAACACTGGTGAGAAAAATTATATGAAGCATGCAAACACAGTACACAGTGTTGTAATAACAGTATATTTATATTAATTCATGACAACCATAACTGAATAAGACCTTATTTATAAGAATGATAAATACTTGTTAGCTGTTAAGATGCTCATGATGTTATACGAGATAGTGAAGATACTGTTACACATATCCACATAAAATTCAACAATATTAGAATGCATCAAGAAGTAAAAGGCTTTCATATCCGATGTTCTTGCGTAATAAGTTGCATAGAATGGCTTCCAGGCATGCATTTTGTGTTTACAACTAATAATAATAACTATAATAATTGTATCAGTAATAATTCAAACTAATGCAAGAAAAATCTGGACAGGGAATCTTAATTTTCCATAAAAGTAAATAAACTAGTGTGCTTGACAATTTTTAGCAGAACTCATTTGAGGTGTTCAACGTTAAAAGGGTATATCAGAAAAACAAGAGTTTTCAGAAAATGGAAATATTTGTTTGTTATTTCTTTGCTGTATTTGTTTAGCATGTTGTGGTATTTATTATTGGGTACATTATGTTATTCAAACCTCAATTAATTAAATTAAATAATACATATTTTAAGTCATTTAAGTTTTTTCCAGTTGTTATGAGCCCTTTTTACGAAGGCACTATTTTTGATAATCAAATTTAAGAAATAAGAGTGGAATGCATTGTTTGAAAATTAAATTTAATCCTGTTTTAATAGAAAAATGGACTGTGGGAAATTACATCACAACTTTATAAAGAAAGTATTAGAGAGTAATATCAAAGTCCACACTTAGTTTGCTGTTCAGTTTGGGTTTATTGTTGCATTTATTAACTCTGTATCATCTTTACTAAACAATTTATATGATTTTCTTATATCATTTACTTTCTTTTGGTTTTGGTTTAGTCTGAGCTGCAGCTTCTTTTTTAATAGATTTGCGTCATGAAAGGAAATTTCCAAATACGAAGTTCTAAACTCTCACAACAGTGAGTTTAAAGAAAGAGCGACTGTTTGCATAGCCATCTTTAAACAGGTATACCAATATCGGTTTTCAATGTATCGCAATGGAACTTTCATCAAAATAAACCAGATAAAATTACATAAGGTTATGGTGTATAATAGTAGCTAGTCATCTGCTATGGACTGAGGATGTGGCCTCAGTGCTGTAGCCAACTGTGCTACTCGAAACCTGCAGCAACCAAGAGATTATGCCAACGTAAGTACAATATATATTGAATTACTATTAATGTATTATTATTATTATTATTATTATTATTATTATTATTATTATTATTATTATTATATTTCTTAGCAGCATTGCTCCACATATTTACATTCCTCTTTTAAGTGGTTGTGTGTGAAGAGTGAAATAAAAATCAAACCTTGCACAAATACCATGTGATATTCCCACCTGATGTTTAAGTCAGATAAAGATATAATGTAACCAAAATTTAAAAAAAAATTTAAAAAAAAAATAAACTTTACTGGAAAAACGTTTTTACTTCAATTTTGCAAGCAATGGCTCTAAAGGTTTTAATTTAAATGTCACACGCTGCAGCTGCATGTTGCTTTTTAAGTAAAGGAGTGCATTTTCGGGCATATTTTATTAAATGTATCAATTTTGTTGTAATACATGCATTAAAAATGGGTTAGTAAATATTGCAAACAACACATACTCTGTTTTGGAATAATACCAAACTTTCACCTGGAGGAGCAGCATTGTCAAATATTGAATAAGAAATTACTTCATTTTAGGAAAATGTTTGGAGATGGACCATAGTTAAGTATCTTTTGTTCCCTTCAATGAATTCCTTTAGTAATTTCTACCCTCCATAAATACAACATTAACATACTATTATTTTCATTCACTTTTAATATTAGTAAAAATCATAAAAAAAAATCCTGTATTTGGGGATCCAAAGAAAAGGGAAAAAAATAATGATTTGCAGAAAATGTGATCAACATTATTGAATGTACTTTCTCCCAAAAAGAAACCAAATTTCTTAACAAAGGTTGGAAAATGTGCATAGATTTTTCTAACAGAATAGAGACTATATAGTCAATATAGATATAGCTAGTTCTGATTTACAGAAAGCCAAAAAATGATAAAGCACAATGTGAAAACATATTAGATAAAATAGCCTCATCTGAAAACAAACACATAGAAAACAGACAAATATTAAAATCACCAAATCTCAAACTGGTAGTGTACAAGAAGGCAAATAAGAGCAGCAAAATAGTAATAGTGGATTACACAGAATGGAAAACCTACTAAGCAAAGACAAATATATACATAACAATAACCCACTTAAGTCTGCATGTTAAACTCAACTCCAAAAGACATCCAATTATCACAAAAAAAAGTTCAAGATTAAAGTAGACCTAACCTTACCTAAAATATATGACCTACCAAAAATACACAAGAACGACAATAGTTTAAGACTGATAGGCTCCCACCTACAAAATGGTTTATTCATTGCTTCAATTCCCTCTCCAGATTTGTCAGTCTCAGCATCAGTAACTCATATGAATTAACAGACCACCTTAAACACATTGCAGTAGTCCAACTGATGCTATAGTATTCTTTGACGCCACCTTATTTCCTAGCATCCCAACAGCAAACTCCTCCCACTCAGAAAAGGCTGCAATCTAATAACATACTCTCCGAAGCAATAGAAGAGTACAGCAAACTCAGCAAACTTTGCATCAGTCAGAACTTTTCCAGCTTTATGGGTAAGCTTTATCAATAAAGGTCTAGTTTACCTATGGGAAACTCATTCTCTCACTTCCTTAAAGCAAAGCAGTATTTTTAAACTTAAATGATATCAGTCTAATTATATAATATAAAAATTTAATAACAGCCCACCTTAAAGCAATATGTGTATAATATAAAAAGTGTATATTACAGTCATTGTATTATGTTTATATCATTATGTACATGTATAATAATGTTATGTGAATGTATTACATAGTTTAACAATGTAGAAGCTGTGAGAATAGAAGCAAGCTGCTTTCCATAGCAAACCGAATTACAAAGTAAAAGCCAAAAGTGCTAACAATTAGGTAACCTTGAGACAACAATGAATTAGAAAGTTTAATGAGGTTACTAATAGTTCTTGGAACAATAATAATGTAATATTTAAAACAGTTTATAAATAGCCAATCAAAAACTAGAGAAGCTTAAAATTAAATAAAGATATTCTATTGGAGTAGGCTTAGCCAATCAGAAATTAGAAATAGAGGAAATGTACAAATTCAGGTGGTAGATGCTACAAGGAAGCGTAACCAAGTAGTTCATCTTCAGTACGGGTTCAGTGTGAGGCAAGAAAATTCATTGCAGTGAGAATAATATAGTTTACCTGTTAAAAGTGCAATTAACAATAATCTCACAGCTCTGTAGTAGGATATATCAGTGGTGTTATTTAACCATGTGAAGGATCAATAAATAAATAAAAAAAAAGTACAATTATAATTTGTGTAAGCCTTCATTCTTTAGCCATACCAACCCTGTTAAGATGTGGTGGTGGAGTGGCATTTAAGGGCCCGTCGACAACTAGGTCATTTGGGCCCTAAATAAAAACATTAAAACAAACAGGTAAAACTTAAAACAGTCGAGCTAAAAACGCAGAATAAGTTAAAAACGAAATAGCCATAAGAGCACAAATGAGGTTAAAATAGAATAAAACCTAGGACTAAAACGGGGCGGTAAAATGGAATAAAATCTAGTCTAAAAAAGACTAAAAAACCTCCAAAACTAAAAGACAAGTTACTGGGTCATCGCCTAAAACTGAGGGCAGTGTAGAACCCAGGCCAAAAAACTGACGATCACGGGCGTATCTCGGACAAACAAAGAGAACATGTGACACGGTAAGCGCCACGTCACACGCCGAAGACAGGGGCCGGAGCACCCCGTAGAAGATGACCGTGTGTGGCAGGCATATTTCCGATTCTTAGGCGGATCAGAACTACTTCTGACCGCCGCGATTCCCTGCAGGAAGTGGACCAGGGTTGTACGGTGTCTTTGGGTGTCCGCAGTTGAGTGCCAGCCAGTGCCTCCCATGATTGCTGCCAAGCTGAAAACAGAGGACGGAAGTACTGCCGAACATCCATAGAGGGCACAGTTTCGGTGGAAAACTCTCCGGCAAATGACATGCGGTCTTAGCAGCCGCATCCGCCTCCTCATTGCCAGGAATTTCCACATGGCCTGGAGACCATGTAACAACGAACTGGTATCCGCGACAGAGCAGCTGAGATAAAAGGGTTTGTATTTTTAAAATCAAGGTGGAGGATCCGATAAACTGTTGCAGGCCCTGGATGGCGCTCAGAGAATCGGAACAAATAATAAAACGACTGGGACAAACGTGGAGATAAAAAGCAAGAAAGAAAAGATAGCAAACAGCTCGGCCGTAAAAACGGAACTGGCATCCGGAAGGCGATATTTGTGAGACTCACCGTTATAGATAAAACTGCATCCTGTGCTACCATTCACATGGGAACCACCAGTAAAAACCGGAGAATAGTTCCGGTAACGGTCTAGGAGCGCGGAGAAGAGCTGACGAAACATCCGCTCCGGGGTAGCAATTTTGGCATTACCCGAAAGCTCTAGATCAAACCGGGCACGTTGGAGCTGCCACGGGGGAACACGACCAAGACAGGATCGCTCCACAGGAGGCATTCGGAGGTCATGTGCACTAAGAAGTTCCCGAAACCGAACACCGTATGGTCGGGAGATGGTACCATTGCGCATATAACGGTGGGCGAGTTCTGGGTGGAATACACAGTGGAACGATGGGTGACCGGGATGAGTTGCCAGCTTTGCAACATAAGAACACAGTAAAAACGAGCGTCGAAAAGACAGAGGTGGTTCGCCAGAATCAGCACACAAACACTCGACACGACTAATGCGGAAGGCCCCAGTAGCAAGACGGATACCAGTATGATGAAGTTTAGTGGCGGACACCGCGCCGTAGATAAAACTCCCGTAGTCAAGTTTCGATCTAACCAACGAGCGGTACAACCGCAACATTACGGTGCGATCGCCGCCCCAAGAGTCGCCAGATAAAACCTTTAATACTCGAAGGGAACGATCGCACGATGCACGAAGGTAGCGAATATGATGCTCCCAGGTGAGTTAATGGTCGAGGTAAAGGACCAAAAACTTCACGTGCGTAACAAACGTGAGGGGTGTGCCATGCAAGTGTAGATCAGGAGGAGGGTGTACACCACGAAGGCGATGAAAATAGACACACTGTGTCTTAGCAGGAGAAAACTGAAAGCCGTTGTGAAGTGTCCTGGTGGCGAGTGAGGTAACGGTCAGCTGCAGTTGGCGTTCGATGTGCTCAAGGCTATAACAGCGATAGTAGATCGCAAAGTCGTCGACATACAGTGACATCGGTATTCCGCTTCGAACTACATTAGAGATGCCATTGATGGCGACGGCAAAAAGTGGTACACTGAGAATTGACCCCTGGGGTACACCGTTCTCCTGGATCCTGACCTGGGATAGCGTGTGTCCAACACGGACACGAAAACGGCGAAGTTTTAAAAAATTACAAATAAAAACACCTAAATGACCGCGTAAACCGTAAGCATGCAGATTTCGGAGGATACCATACCGCCAAGTGGTATCATAGGCCTTCTGCAAATCAAACACCCACCACGTGCTGCTTCAGGAGAAAGGCACTTCGGACATACGCCTCAAGACGTATGAGATGGTCAACACTGGAGCGATGGCGACGAAAACCACACTGATCATTACAAAGCAAAGCATTCGCCTCTAGCCATCACACCAACCGATTGGTAATCATACGTTCAAAGATCTTACAAACACACTCGCCAAACAAATAGGGCGGTAGCTAGAGGGAAGTTTCCGGTCTTTTCCAGGTCGAGGGATGGGGATGACAATACCCTCCAGCAGGAAGGAAAGTGCCTCAGGTGGAAGATGCAGAAGCATTTGGCGGTGGATGTCATCGGGGCCAGGAGAGGTATCCTTGGCTAAGGATACAGAATGTTTCAGCTCGGCGACGGTAAAAGTATCGTTGTACGGTTCTTTACAGTCACTATTAAAATCGAGGACGATCCGCTCCGCAGAGTCTTTGATAGGCAGAAAAGATCTATCATAGCTATCCGTTTGGCTAGCAGCAGCGAAGGAGTGGGCAAGGGCTTCGGCGATATCCTGTTCACTGGTGTAAATGGAGCCACTAACGGCAAGACGGGGAATGATCGTCCGGCGACACTTGCCAGAAATACGTCGAACAGCAGTCCATACCTCCTGCGCTGAGGTACGACGGGAAAGGTAAGAGACATAAGATTCCCAAGATTTCCGTTTTGCACTCCGCAGTACATAGCGCGCTTTAGCCCGAGAACGTTTCAATGCCACAGTTCTCCTCCGTAGAATGTAACTGAAAAACACACAGAGCACGTTTTCGTGCTTTGATGGCCAAACGGCATTCCTCGGTCCACCAAGGTATAGGAACGTGACGCGGTGTAGATGAACCTCGAGGAATGCTGGAATCTGCTGCAGAGTAAGATAGAACACGTAAAATATTCCATTTCATTGACGACTCTGTTGAGATACGTGCTCTGCAAATTACTACGGACACAGCCAAGGCATACATATATATTATTTAAATAAATAACATTAAAATACTTATTACACATAAAGTAAATGTGGGGCGAAGACCACCGGAAACTTTGTACCGTACGTGGGACGAACACTCCTAGAAACAATCTCCCACAAAAATGGCATCCATTACGTGCGTCGTCTAAAATGGCTTCAAATTAGTGCCTAAACGTGATGCAACCGCAACAATAATTAAACCCCTTCAAAAGATCATTTTATGAGCTTGTTAGAAGTACAAATAACCAAAGCTCCCCAACATTTTTTAAATATAATTTTGGTTGTAGATGATACGGAGTCATTCCATGGCAAATCCCACAAATTTCAGAAGAAGTTTACCTTCATGTCTCCAATTTCATTGATATTAACGTATATTCTGTGAGGCAAAATATTACACCCTTTTTTTTTTTGTTTGTTTGTTTTTGTTAGTCTCCGTTTTCATTATTTTGGTAGTTATAAAGCATTAAATTTTCTGATATTCTGCACACAGTTCTACAAAAGTATGAATATTTCTGGTATTATTTGTCAGAAAAATATGATCTTTGGCTTATTTTGAATGTTTAAAAACACATTTAATTGTGAAAACAAAAGATAATTTGTTTAGTATTTACTAATTTTACATTATCAATTGTAACATTCTACTTTAAAATTCTGAAAAACATTTTCCAAAGTAGCTTGAAGATGTTCATATAGTCAAAGAAAAAACTTAGATTGGTATTCCAAATAATCACAAAGAAATTAAATAACTTAAAAAGCCATGCAGTCGTCTAGTGGTAGCATTGCAATGCTGGTCGCATACAAGACAAAGAGGTGTGTCAGATGACTGCATGTCATGCATTGCAATGCTGGCATCATCTACAAGGTCAACTCTGTATATAGCTGATTTTAGGTGTCATTGATCACTTTAGTCCAAAGTTCATCACACAACACAAAGTCAACATTCCATGCTTTAAAATTCCAGTTATAGGTTTAAACAAAAGCAGTTCACTATATTTCGTTTTACACTGATTTTTAAATTAATAACAGATCAGTCAAACCGTTTTAAATATCCACCATTATCTCCTTGTTTTGAAATGGGGGATTGCAGATGATTTGTAACAAGCAGTCATAATTAGAATAGAATTTGAATTTGCAGTGAAACGTCAAACATTGACAGCATCAATCATTAATTTAACACTTTTGTGATGAACATCAATGCAAACCGGATGCATGCCACTTGTTCCAGGGAGTACATATTCCTTTGGCTTCAATTTGGAAAATCTTATTTTGACATCCAGATACATAACTTTTGGTAAGCTTCTTTAAGATTGCTAATTATCAGTCTTTCCTGCTTCTGAATTCTCTATCACTGTCTTTAACAGAAACTACATTCTTTTTACCAAATATAACCCATCGAAATTATAAAATTCAGAAATTTTGTAATGTAGATAAATCAAGACACTTCTGGATTTATGGTACAAAATTGCTAAAATCCTTTCTTTGGCAGCCTGTTAGGAATTTGTACATGTAAGGTGAGACATCAAAATGTATTTTATCATAAGATCAGCTTTAAAAAATCATTAATATTTGTATTTTAAAGAGGTCTGTCATCTGTTTCATGGAAAGACTGTTAGTTTTGCGGCCACACGCGCGCGCGCACACACACACACACGCACGCGCACGCACCCACGCACGCACGCACACACACACACACACACAGTCAGAACAAGAGGTCTAAAGGTCAACTAGTGGCATAATGGTGACATTTATTATACATTCAGATAATAAACATTGAATGTGAAGTAATACTTCGCACAGATATTCATAGCAGTCTCTTCACTTGATCTAGATGACTCAGCTCAAGACGCCATCAGTAATATATTTATAAAATCGCTTATTTTAATTCCATTCTGAAACCAACATAGTCCATGCACACATTTCAAAGATTGTGTTGATGTTTTTTCCAGTCTTTTTAAAGTATAGTTTTGTTAATGAAAAACACATTTTAAAAATACTATCCCCTAAAAGGGGTTCATTTTATGTTTTGACTGAACCTCAGAAAATAGTATGTGAAACTGCAATATTTGTACTTCAAAATGTCACAAACATGACTATTCATATAATCTTTGGTGTAAGAATTTTCATATAATATATGAATATATAGAAAAAATAACATTTAATAAATAGCTAAATAATCATATCAGACCAAAAAGAAAAAATGGGTTATTTAATCTCATCTAGGAGTAACAAAAAAAAATTGAGAAAATACTTTAACGTCAAGTTTTAGAAGTGTTCGGTTTGACAAGAAATCATTATTGTTGCAATAGTGCCTAAAAACTTGTACAAGCTGCTTAAAACTGTTAATCTTACAATATGAAGCCATTAACTTCACTGCAGAGACAGACAGATGGATTCCTGTCTTTTCTGGATATAAAAATAATAAGAAATGAAGAAAAGACTTTCCTTTGGGAGATACAGAAAATTGACCCACATAGATAACTATATCAAATGCAAGATTTAACTGTAAGTCACACCAGCATGCAATATTCAATAACCTAGTACACAGGTTAGTCCACTTTCTTTTAAGCAAAGAAGAATACGAGGAATACCAGCAAATCTCTCAAAATAGCAGTTGCTAATGCATTAAACTCACAAATGTTAGCAAGATAAACAGATTCAGAAGAAAAAAGGAAATCAACAATACCACTACCCTCAACACCTTAGATGATGGGAAGAAAATTAAAAAAAATTCACATTCCACCACTAATACACAACAGGTTCCAAAAAGTCTTCTCAAAACACAAAATAACTCTAGCCCCCCCCCAAATAAATATAACTTAAAAGTCTGTTAAGAGCACCTCCCGAGATCAGGTACCAAAAATCTCCAAACCTGGGATTTACAGAATCCAATAAGGTATACTTCAGGTAAAACCAAGCAAAACGTAACATCTGCACCAAATACATCCCAAACTTAAAATATAAATACACAAGACAAATCAACCGTTGCAGCACACTTTTGGGTTGACAACCATGAAATAGTCGCAAGCTCTAAATTGTTTAAAGAAATAAACCATTATCTAGAACTTGTAATATGGGAGAACACTTTCATCCATAAACATTGTGTTATGAACTTTGAAATCTTGCCTCCATACATTATACCAGATTTATCACCATATAGCGGAGATCAGAACGAACACAACACTAATGCCACAAGTCGACCTACAGTTAAATGTCCTATATAACAGAGCAAATGAAACAAGTATATCTTGATGGCGGCGGTGAATGTTTCGTCTCTTCGCGTGTCCTCGGTTTTCTGTACTCTACACGATAAATCCAGCCCTGATAGCGCATTTTTAAACACAGATCAATCAAATAGGATCAGTAATACAAGAGGAAATAAAGACTGGCAATTACCTGCAACAGAAACGGAGATAAATGACAAAGAAGTGTGCTGCAGTAAACACCGCGAGCAGATAGCGTCGCTTCACATGGTCATGGAGACCCTGTACAAAGACATTAAGGACTACAAGGAAATTATTGACAAACTTCGCCAGGAGAACAAACTTTTGAAGCTACATGATGCCAGCATGAAGGACACGAAAAAAAGTAACATCACAACCACTGCACGAGGCGCAATTGGCAAAGATCAAGCGAAAAAATGCGAAGAATGGACGACCGCAAACAAGAAGCTAACGGCACCAAGAATTCAAAAGATCAGTGAAAACAATATTCCGCTGCGAAATCGTTTTGAAGTACTGCAAGACTTGGATGACAGCGGAATGAAGAATATGTACAATGAAGATGAGAAGGAACAACTAACTCAAAGCGACGACACGGTAAACGAATTCAAATATGAAAGGACCAAAGCCATTATAATAGGTGATTCGATGGTACGCCATACTAGCAATTACGTCGATGAAAACATTAAAGTTTATTGTTATCCCGGAGCTCAGCTTGAACACATAAGAAACCAGCTAGTAATGAACACAGATGATCCAGATATTGTGGTGATACACGCGGGGACTAACAACATCAACACGGCGGGCACACCTGAGGACATCATGCGGGAACTGACCGAAGTTGTGACGGTCGGAAAGAAGCTGTTTCCACGGGCGAAATTCTGCGTCAGCGGTATTATACGTCGTCGGGATGAGGATCTCCGTTACATCGACGGGATCAATTCTACTTTCGACTGGGTATGTAAAGAATACGATTGTTCCTTTGTAGATAGCAATGCATGGTTAGGGGACATTGATCTAGGCAGGGATGGCCTGCATTTGAACAGGAAAGGTGTAGCAAAGTTTGCAAATCTCTTGAACAGAGTAATAACCCACCTGGATTCAAAAAACTAGACAAATGTGATAGCGATGGGTCTGTTAGAACAAACTTAGTATCTAAGATTACTTTATCTAAATATGCTAGTCAAAATCACATAAAATCAGAACACCCTAATGAAATAGAAATACATAAAATGGATAAAAGTGAAAACTGCAAGCGAATAGAAAACATTTCTTTAAGTACTTACTCCTTCGATCACAACTTGGGGAAGGAAAACGAAAACAACAAAAAAATTCAAAACTTGCCTACTTTGCGCGTTCTTCACCAAAACATTCAATGTATCCGAAATAAGTCTCTTGAACTCGAATTACTAATAGAGGG
Source organism: Deroplatys truncata (assembly GCA_030765065.1). Taxonomy (NCBI): domain Eukaryota; kingdom Metazoa; phylum Arthropoda; class Insecta; order Mantodea; family Mantidae; genus Deroplatys; species Deroplatys truncata. Next base: position 46,014,645 of record CM060976.1, on the reverse strand, counting down.
GGAGTTAAAACACGTAGACATAATGTGCATTACTGAGCACTGGCTAACCCAATGTGAATTAACTGAATTGAGAATAACAGGCTTTAAATTAATACAGGGTTACAGTAGGTCAATTAAAAGAAATGGCGGGTCATTAATCTTAATAAAAAAGCATATAAAGGCTAAACCTATAAAAACATTTCAAGCACTGAATGTAGAAGAACATTTTGAAGCCAGCACTATAGAAGTTGCAAAGAAGCTGATAATAATATGCATCTATAGGAATCCTACGAGTAACATAAACCTTCTAATTGAAAGTTTGGATATTATTCTTAATCACTTCCTTAAGCTAAAGAAAAGCGTAATTCTGCTGGGGGACTTTAACATCAATTTTTTAGAACACGGCAGTGAAAGATCAAAATTCCTTACTTTGCTAAACCTTTATGGCCTTCAAACCACAATAAATGTGCCAACAAGGGTCACGAATACTTCTAAAACATCAATTGATCAGATAGCTATAAGTAGTGATTTAAACAATTGTGTTAGAAACATTGAGGTTTTTGATACCTGTCTATCAGATCATTTTGCCCAATCTATAGTTATAAACTGGCCAAACAGGAAGAAACTAAGGGAGCCAAGCACTATGTTTAAAAAGGTCAGACTACAGAAGGCTGAAAATATAGATTACTTTAATTATTTACTAGAAAACGAAACTTGGGAAGATGTTTACGAGGAAAATTCAGTTGATATCACTTACTCTAAATTCCTAAACACTTTCAAACACTACTATGAGACAGCCTTTCCCCTGATTAATCTAAAAATCAAAGAACAGCATTCAACATGGGTAACTAAAGGTATAAGAACTTCTGGCAAGAAATTAAAACTTCTCAGTAATGCAATTAAAAATGGAAGCAGCTCTGAGGAGTTCAAAAATTACTACAAGAAATATAAATCAATCTACAAAATGGTAATTCAAGCAGCTAAAATATTAGAGAATTCTAGAAAAATAAATAAATCAGGAAACAGTCAAAAAACTATATGGGACATTATAAAAAAAGAAACTAACTCAAATTCCCCATTGAAAGAAAACATCAAATTGAAATATAAAGACAATATTATAACAAACCCTAAGGAAATTGCTAGTATATTTAACAAATACTTTGTTGAAATTGCAATAAACCTGCAAAGTAAAAGCTGTCCAAAAAATATCGATAACTCAGCCCCAAGCTTTATCAATGACAAGTCGTTATTCCTAACTCCTGTATGTGAAACTGAACTGCTTCACATAATATGTAAACTAAAAAATAAAAAATCTGAAGCTATGGATGGAATTTCGAGCTATTTAGTTAAAAAATGCAGCAAGCATATTTTAAAACCATTATGCCACATCGTTAATAAATCACTTCAAAGTGGCACTTTTCCACTTGAGCTAAAAACTGCTAAAATTAAACCAATATTCAAAAAAGGAGAACCTCAAGACCCCAACAACTATAGGCCGATAGCGTTACTTTCAGTCTTCTCAAAAATATTAGAAAAAATTATGTACAAGAGATTAATGGGATTCCTTACCAAAAATAATATAATTAATAACTACCAATATGGATTCCAAAGCAATAAATCAACTAGCTTGGCTGTAATAAACTTCGTTGATAATATTTATGACATAATGGACAGAACCGAATTAGGGGTTGGATTATTCTTGGATTTATCAAAAGCCTTCGACATGGTGGATCACAAAATTCTGCTAAATAAGTTGTATAAATATGGTGTAAGGGGAGTGGCCTTCAAATGGTTTAAATCATACTTAGAAATGAGAGATCAAATAGTTGAAATTGATTTTATAGAAACAGGATACAATGAAATTAGAAAGAACCTATCTGAAAAAAGAACTGTAACATCGGGGGTTCCACAGGGTTCTATTCTGGGTCCTTTGCTGTTCTTGTTGTACATAAATGACTTACCGTTATGTCTTGAAAACACAACACAAGCCAAAATAACTCTATTTGCAGACGATACAAGCATTTTCATTACAGGGAAGGATAATAGTAGCCTACAGCAAATGCAAACAGTGGTTGTGAAAAAAATAATTGATTGGTTTAAAGTCAATAAACTGCTTGTAAATGAAGAGAAAACTGTAGCTCTAAATTTTCAACATAAAGCTTGTAGAAAATCAGGGAATCCCAGCATCAAAATTGGTTCTAAATTGGTCAGCTTTGCAAGTGAAACGAAATTTCTAGGGCTGTGGCTGGATAATAACTTAAGTTGGGACTTTCACATTGAAAAACTATTAGGCAAGCTTAGCAGCACCTGTTTTATTCTTCGTCAACTAAAGCCTCGTGTATCAGCTAAAGTTCTCAAAATTTGTTACTTTGCCTACTTTCACTCGCGACTGCTCTATGGTCTACTCTTATGGGGAAATACTACAAATAGTATCAAAATATTTAAACTTCAAAAAAGAGCACTAAGAATACTAGCGGGGATCCCAAAAACGGAAAGCTGCAGAGAATATTTCCACAGCTTGAACATTTTGACCTTACCCAGTTTGTATATGAAAGAATTGCTAATATACACCAAGAAGAATATTTCAAATTATGTCACAAATGGTGAAATTCACTCACACGATACAAGAAATAAGGACAAATTACACTCGATCACTCACAAAACCAAATTGTTTGAAACATCCTTTAAGTATAACGGCTTAAAATTATATAACTATTTACCCAGGTACTTTAAAAATATAACCTCGTCAAATAAATATAAGGTAGAATTACATAAGTTCTTTGGAAAAAATCAGTTTTACTCTTTAGACGAATATGTGGAATACTGTACGAGCAAAACTTAAATATTTACATATGTTGTGAACTCATTTGTTTCATGGGTCCTCTTTTCATCTGAGGGAGCCACTTCAGCCAAGAGGATGTCTGCCTTCGAAACCATTGTATAATTGCTGTTCTCTTCAAGATTACCTTAAATGATGACATACATGGATTGACAAGAGCTTATCTACCTGCATATTGTTTTTCTTAATACAACTTGTAGATATGTTTTATTGTATATACTTGTGGACGAAACCAATAACTCTGTATGATTTTTTATGGTGAATAAATATGTATGTATGTATATCCCAAATTCCACTCTAATGCTCAAGTAATCATGTATAGGAACTTCTGTATCTGATATCTAGAGGAAATTTATGTATTGCATGCACTTCCATAAACTCTCAGGGCATTTTTATTAAGTCTGTTCCAATATGCAGTTCTGAATGCACTCCAAACTAATACCAACATATTTATATGCACACATGCCAGTTGAGTACACTCTCAGAACTAGTTCTGTATTTTGTTCTTTAACCATTCTTTCAGACTTTCACATTCCTCCAACATTAAATAATTACAGACTTCAGATGGTAACCAAACTAGCATCTGTTTTGAAATACATCATGAAGGACTTATCTGTTTATTTTTAAGTAGTTTTTTTTTTAATTTAACATCCCTTTATGCCGCCTATGGTCCACAGAAAGTGAATGAGGTAAAACTCTGGAAAAAATCTTTCCCAGGTAATTCACCCAAATCGAGATTCAGACCTCAGCCCTCTAGATGGAAGGCACATGCCTTAGCACTGACATCACCATTTACTATACCCACTTACCCATTCCAACTGAAACCAGCAAACTGCCAATACTTCATTTAAAGAATTTCAGCTTGAGCACTGAAAGCATACACCATTTAGCAAAACATGAACATTCTTTATTTAGAGGATACCCACTCGCATATTATAATTTTCTGAAACATATTGATCCTCCTTTTTTCATTTTCTTAATACTATAATAAGCTTCACCTGAATCAAATTTTAAAATGAGTTTGTCTTCAATAAAATGCAGTTTTCAGTGCTACAGTATATTTAAAGGAATGCATCACTGAAATTTGGCAACTCAGGAAAATGGACTTTAGGATTGTGACACCATAAATAATATTCAACCACAGAAGTTGCAACAATTTTCCTATGAATATATTTTATTATGAACTTCTAATACGCCAAACTCTTTTGAACACAATTTGCTTGAGCTTTGTTGGCTTTTTCATCTCACTATTGCCATAATACATATGCAAGTAGCTAATGCTCTGGAGTTAGCAATGAAGTCATTCTCCATCTTGCTTCCCAATATTTGAATGCCATATCTTGATAATTTTTAATAGCTGTACATGTTGATAAATGTGCCATGCCCATTTCTATATCAAAAACCTTCAATGTTCTGCATCACACAAACTAGTCATGAAGAAATAAATTATATAATCAAATTTATTCATCTTTTAATAAGGCTTATACTGCAGGATACCAAGTTTGTTCCAAAACAATATAGAATAAATTTTGATTACCTGAGCATGTGCAGTAGCATAGCCAACAGCCATGCAGTAGGTTATAACATATGCACATGTCCATAATTTTCCATTCCTACTCTTGATCATGAACAAACCTCTTCCTGAACTAGTTCCAAAATATGTTCTGTATTGATTCATTGTCACAATGGAATGCACTCCTAGCTACTGTGCATGCTCAGATAATCCCGAATTGATTCTGTATTTAAATATGAGCATAGCGTTTATGGTGAATTTTGCTTCATATATGCAACAGCTAACAGATCTAGCAGGACTTCACTGGGAAGCACAAGGAATGATGGTATAAAATAAGTCCCAGCCATTTTAAAACTATATATGTATTAGCTTGAAGTATCAATAATTATTGGCAGTACTATTTCAGAAACATCTGCACATTAACTACAGAAAATCTAAAGAAAATAAACTTCTTGGTTTTGTTATGAACATTCCAGCATCCAATATAGTACACATCGTTTCTTTGTTGAATCACAAAAATCAGCTCTGAGGATCTATAATAAGATGGTCTGTACACGATTTTTCTAATATGTACAGTGGGAGAAAATATATGAGCAGCTCAAGTGTTTACTAAGTCAATGAATTTCACACTGTGCATACCTCAAGCCTAACTCCTCGATTCACGGATAATGAGATGTGCACTTCACTTTTCCATGTACACACTCCTCCATATCTGATGGAGGAAAAAAAATCATGATTAGGCTACTATTTCAAACAAGTATGCAAATACATCAATGGAAACTGCAATAATTTGTGGGGGGGGGGACCTGAAATGTGCAGATTGGCATGGCAAAAATCTGTATTAAAAAACTGACATTGTTGAAACAAGAGAGCAGAATGGTGGAGCGGTTTGCGCCATCTGCCTCCAGAGTAGCAGTTCTGAGGTTCATATCTTAAGTGTATCGTCTATGTTTTACATTTTAAAACATACCTTCTGATCCTACAAGGCATATTTTTAAAAGAGATAATTTGTTAAAAAATAACATTATTTTCCAAATACTTTATCATTCATTAGCTTACACTACTTCTCCACATAGTATCACCATTATTCACACACTTGTCATAATGGGAAACCAGTTTTAGAGGTCTTCATCAAAGGATGATGCTGCCTGTGATGAAAGCCAAGTCTGTACTTCTTGTGTGCATACTGAGTCTTTTACGGCTGGAGTCATGACTATTAAATTACTACTATCCGGGCTATCCCTGAAGATACCAAGCACTGTACTTGGCAAAACGTCGGTATCCACGATGCCTTCTAGACCACGGCCTACAAGCTCGGATAGTAGTAATTTAATTATCAGTCTGTACTTCTTGTTTCACGTCATCGTTGAAATGTTTTCCATCAGGAATTTCTTCAAATAAAGAAACAGATGAAAATCGCTTGGTGCCAAATTCTGACTGTAGGGAGTGTGATTGAATTATTCCCAACCAAATGATGCTATCAGATCCAGAGTTTGTCTAGCTGTGTGCAGGTGGGCATAGTCACTCATTGTTTCCCATACACCTCACAAAATTGGCAATGAATGTTTGCTGGCGTAACATTTCTTATATTCAAAAAACGAATCCCTGATCTGACCTCACAGTTGGCAGACCATTCAATTGTTTGAACATTTCGAAACAGGAAAAAACAAAGTGACTATCGCTCACAGCTGTGTCTGGCTTCCTAATGAATGGAGGTAGTGATCCTGCATGCTCAAAATCGTAACTGCAGTGGCAATATATTAAAATAGTACCTACTTTAAAAACACGTCTCTTAATAGTATCCTTCAATTGATTTCAAGGCTACTACGTTTATGATACTTAAACTAAAATTATAGAATTACACAGGCTTACAGTATACTTGTGTATCAGTCATTTCAGATGGAATTGTTAAAGTGGAAACAAAGATAAAATTGGAGATCTCAAATTAATGTATAGCCATGCCATTTCTATTTCCGATTCCTCTTGTAAAAGCATCATCCTAATACATTTGCAATAAATAGCACACATTAAAGTGTTTTTCTATGCCTTTTTCAATTATTGTTAGGTTTTTGTTTCCAAGCATGCAATTAGAGCTCTGGCGACATAATTCACAGCCTCATTGAACAATTTCTACCATAAAGATTCTACTGACCATATGATTCCAATATGTCATTCCTGAGAACAAAAAAGTTCAAATTTGATGGTCTCCCATTTCTGTTTCCGGCTGCATCCTGTTCCTAGTTAACTGATGATATGAATAAAATGAGATGCATCCCATAAGATGGATCACAAGCTGGGTGAGAGATTCAAGTCGTCTGCAAGATGGATCTTGTAATGTAGATACAAAATTAACATGATTCATCTTCTTCGCTTGAGAACTAAATGTTTTGGGAGACTCCGAAGAATTGATAAACTTCATATTATACAAAGAGTGAAAGCTTTGAAATTACTGGCAGTTATCTGTTGAAATTCTGTCACAAGTAGGTAATGGCATGGAAAATGACCATTTCACAAAGATCAATATCCAAGCTTAATGAAGACATTGGACCTGTTTACCAGTGGAATTTCCTTACGCAAAAGGAAAAAACAACCTAAGGCAAAAATGGACAACATAGGATCTTCCCATTAACAAAGTCTTCACCACAGAAGAGTTTTAACCGCCAAAATTATAGAATATGCTTCAAACTCTTGGAAAGCTGACAGATTTCCCAAAACTCAGACAGCCACCACCCCTTTTCAGTCATGCTTTGGTGGGGCTGAGCCACAAGGGTGCCACCAGGATTAATTTGTGTGTGAAAAGTGTGGCAGTATTTTATATCACAACAATGTAAATGTCAGAATGATTGTAGTGTAAATAAGCATTATTGTATGACATTGATTAGAGATGTTTGTTAATTATAAGCATTGTTAGGAAATAAGTTTACACGGCCTCACTGAAACTGACTAAGAGCGGGTAACAATGAGCGAGGGGGTGAGTCGTTTATCAATTATAAGAGACAAACAAATGACATCAGATTAGCGCGCTTTTCTGTAGAAATGGAGGGAATATTTTCCCTAGAGCATATGTGTTCGAAATTTTGATTGGATATAAAGAGAGACGCTAATGTTGGCGCACTTTATTAACCAATAGCAGCTCTGTTATAGTCTTTAGGCATATCGGGTGAGGGAGTATAAATTCTGTGCCAGAGACAGGTTTCATTCTGTCCAACAGAAGGATTTGCGGGTAATACGTTGTTCAGTACAACAGAATCATACAAAGGTTATACGTCGCACAGTTTAAGAGAATCGTTCACAGCGTTATACATCGCGCAATTCTACAGAATCTCTCGTGTTGTAAAGTTAGTTATAAATGTGAAATACGCAAATTAATAATGTGCAGCAAATAAGTGATTATAGTGATATTAGAAAATATAACAGTTTCAGTCGGGCGTGTATCAAGAGTCAATATGTGAAATTAATTAATTGTGACGGTAATAAAAGTGTAAAAACAAATTCTTTTATAAGTGTTATCTTTCAGTAACAAATCCTTTCCATTTACACACCCTGTTCAAGAGATATGCTCGACTGAGTAGTAATAATAGCTAGCCGGAGGACAAAGAACCCAACATTCTAAGTAGTAAAACAATAACAGGCGCTCAGCAATAAGATAACTCGAAGTTACTGCGACAAATCGTGGGGCAGATAAACATGAAGCATCTTCCAACTACCAACAAATATTCTACTTCAAATTGGCTCCCAGAACGTGGGGCGAAATAACCAGGAAGGGACGAAGGAACTAGGACGTGGAGCGAATGGAGCAGTGAAATTAACTACAAGACGCAAATTCCAGAAACAACCACAAGAACGACCAACGACGCGGATGAGAGGACATCATAATTACGAGAATAGAAGGCAACACGGGAATTCGACTACAGGACACTAAGACAGCGAGACGACGCAGATCCATCGTAGTACGACGCAGAGGCGACATATACATCTAGGAGAGAGGGCCAGGAAGCTGGACATCAAAGCAACATCAACAGATAGCATCATAAAGATTAGAAAATTGTCAATTTTTTTTATCCTAAAAAAAAAAAAAAAAAAAGAAGTGGTAGGATTAAGAAAACAATGTCTACTAATAATACTGAAGAAACAATTATGGAAGGGGATAATGTAACAGTTAGCTGTAATTCAATACAGGTTACGGAAAATAGCTCAACGTAGTATTTGAGGGAGGAAATATTAGTGAAGAAAGTGAGAATAGAATGGCAGGAAATGTTAATTTTGATGCTGGTATGATGGAAATGCTGAGAAATTTTGGTGAAATATTAATTAAGAATAATAAGGAATTAAGGGAAGATATTGTTAGGAGCTTAGAACAAAAACTAACTCAGAGTTTTGAGAAATTAGAACAAAAAATAACTCAGAACATGGAAAAGAGAAATAGGAAATTAATGGAAGATATTGGTAAGAGCAATAAGAAATTAGAGCAAAAATTAGATCAAAGCAGAGAAGAAATTGAAAAGAAATTTATGAAGCTAGATAGCAGTATGCCAAAAAATGGGAGATGAAAATCAGGAAATAATAGCAAGTGAGATAGGAAAAGTTTCAAAGAAAATGTCAGATATGAGCAGGGAAATATCTAACCAAAAAAATGAGGTTAATAATAAAATTGAACATGTTGATGTAAAATGTACAGAGTTAGGTAGCTGAATGAATAGCATTTCAAGTGAGCTAAGAGAGATGAAGGAGGCTACGAATGCAGATTCAATTCTGATGCAAGTTAATTTCAGAGGGGAGATATCTGAAATTCAGAAGGAGTCGGAAACACAAAGAAATAAGTTGTCCGAAGAAGTTAAAGTTTTGTCTATAAATAATCAAAAACTAACTTCTGAAATTAACAAGTACCAAGCTCTACAAAATGAAAACTCCAATCCAGTGCAGTTTATTACAGACTTGTCAGAGTACTCTCAAATTAAAAGGATACCGAAAGAATTGAAAATGATAGTTGTTAAAAAGATGTGTTGTTCAGAAAACTTTAGATTGGTTTCAAATGGTATCAGGGGGTGAAATTTCATATGAATCCTTTAAGAGGTTATCCATGAACAAATTTTGGAAGGTTACGATACAGCTACGAGTAATGCTTAGCCATAGACAATTTGATCCAGGAAAAGAAATAGCAATGACCGCTAGATTCAGGATAAGAAAAGCTGAACTGCAAAATAAAGTATTGGAATGTAAGAGGGTTAATTATGCATATATATGTCATGAGAAAGGAGAAATAAATTCAGGACTAAAATAAATGTTTAAAGGGGAAAAAGAACATTTTCTTAGTAAACTGTAACAGCATTTGAAATGAATCATGTAATAAGGAAAACTTAATGTTATATTAAGGTAAAAGTATGTAGATATAATTCAAAGAGTATTGTGAATATAAAGTAGAAAACAACAAAAAAGGGGTAAAGATAATTAAAACAAAACACTTATGTAGCACACAGATAATGTGAAATTATGTCTGTAATTAAGAGATGTAAATATATTTGTGTAGAGGATGAATATTTTGGTAAATATGTTCAAAAATTACAAGATGAACCAGTTAAAAATCTTGAGTGTATAAATTTCTATGTCAATAATCTAACAAAGTATAAACATTTTGTAACTAAATAGTATTTGCTATAAAAAAAAAATTGTAATGTCAGATGTATGTATAAACACATTAGACCAGAGCCAGTAAATAGTGGCGAGAAAAAGGCAAAATGTACGATGTGTGTTAAATGCGTGTGCAGTGTTATGCGCAAGTGATAAACACCGTTGTGTTACAAGATTCAGGAGACTAAAAACCCAATTATAAAATTTTCAAACAAGTTGTAAATATTTAAAATTATGTTTCTAGTGGGGCATATGTGGCAGTATTTTATATCACAACACTGTAAATGCCAGAGTGATTGTAGTGTAAATAAGCATTATTGCATGACATTGATTTGAATTGTTTGTTAATTATAAGCATTGTTAGCAAATAAGTTTACACGGCCTCACTGAAACTGACTAAGAGCGGGTAACAATGAGCGAGGGGGTGAGTTGTTTATCAATTATAAGAGAAACAAATGACGTCAGATTAGTGCGCTTTTTTGTAGAAATGGAGGGAATATTTCCTCTAGAGCATGTGTGTTCGTAATTTTGATTGGATATAAAAATAGATGCTAATGTTGGCGCGCTTTATTAACCAATAGCAGCTCTGTTATAATCTTTAGGCATATCGGGTGAAGGGAGTATAAATTCCGTGCCAGAGACACGTTTCGTTCTGTCCAACAGAAGGATTCGCGGGTAATACATCGTTCAGTACAACAGAATCATACAAAGGTTATACGTCGCACAGTTTAAGAGAATCGTTCACGCGTTATACATCGTGCAATTCTACAGAATCTCTCGCGTTGTAAAGTTAGTTATAAATGTGAAATACACGAATTAATAATGTGCAGCAAATAAGTGATTATAGTGATATTAGAAAATATAACAGTTTCAGTCGGGCGTGTATCAAGAGTCAATATGTGAAATTAATTGTGACGGTAATAAAAGTGTAAAAACAAATTCTTTTATAAGTGTTATCTTTCAGTAACAAATCCTTTCCGTTTACACACCCTGTTCGAGAGATATGCTCGACTGAGTAGTAATAATAGCTAGCCGGAGGACAAAGAACCCAACATACAAAGTAGTAAAACAATAACAGGCGCTCAGCAATAAGATAACACAAAGTTACTGCGACAAATTGGCTCCCATACGTGGGGCAGATAAACTTGAAGCTTCTTCCAACTACCAACAAATATTCTACTTCAAAAGTTCAAAATAAGTTCAAAACTGTATGCAGAAATTGTGTTGAATCAAAGCATGCATGATTCTATCCTACCAGATAAAGCCGGATTGGCTGCAGGACAATGTTCACGATTTATCCCCATATCTAACTGGCCTTCTGCTAGACCTGATCTCATTTCCCCTAATTACAAACATTGAGAGGATTGTCAGCAAAAAGAGGCACCATAGCATTGAAAATTTGAAGTCCGCTGATGGTAGCAATAGCTGATATTCTCACCGAGATCATCCATTCTGCAATAGATGACCGGCCAGCACTTCAAGCCTGTGTAAGGGGAAAAGATGGACAAAGTTTTTCTCTTGTTCTTGGGTCAAAGCTTTCCTCCAAGGTTCTGACTTGCCCAACAGGTGCAAACATGTTACCTCTGAGCTTGGATGGATTGGTAGACTATATCCATAAATAAAATCTGTTACAAGAAATGAAATAAGAAAAATGACCAACACAGAACAATTCAAAGGAATGGTTAATGACTATGACGGGAATGGAAGGAAAGCAATAACAAGGATAAAAGAGCAAAAGAAGTTGCTAATAATGATAGGGATAGTAAAGGCTGGAAAACAAATTAAAAAAGATAGAAAAACAGAAGAGTTCAAAAAGCAGGCTATGACAGAAATGGCAGGAAAGCAGTAAGAAAAATGAGTTGCATTTGCATGGCTTTCTCTATTCCGTTCTACAAAATATTCTTAGAAAAGCTTATTCTTGTATCTAACTCTTATTAATCAAGAACACATTTACACATTCCACTTAAGATATAACGATACAGTACACTAAAGCACTAGTCATATTTTTAAAAACCGGATCGGTGTGTGATGGCTTTGAAATCCTGCGCTCCTTGCATGACCAAAAGAAAACACAAATAGAGACTTGCCACTTGAAAGAGTATTAGTATTTCAAAATTCAAACCAACAACAAAGTACACCTTGAAAATGGTTAACACCACAAAAAATTTTAATAAATTGTGTGCTTTAACAAGATCTACTTTTTTTTTATTTTAATATCTTAAATATACAGTACATATTTTAATCAAAGCCATTTCTGAGAAAACGTCCATGTAAACGAACAGTTTGGGTAGGAGGATTTTCTTGAAAGTGTCTGTATCACATCCTTAGAAAATGCTGAACATAAATGCCAAGTTTGATATTAAACGTCGCTTTGTTTTGAAGTTATGCTGTTCAAAGGCGAATGCCGAGATGGATAATTTAAGAAATAAAATGAAGAGTAATAGTTGAAAAATTGTATCCTGATTCATATACTAATTATTTTATTTTTGGGGTGTTATAGTAAAATATGTGAACGTCCATACACCTAATTTGAGGTTAAGACGTAATAAATTATTATATTTTGTAGAATTGAAGTCAATGTTTATGTTAAACATCATTAAATAATATAAATGGAAAATTTATTAAAAAGAAAATAATAATAATAATAATAATAATAATAATAATAATAATAATAATAATAATAATAATAATAATAATAATAATAATAATAATAATAATAGCAATGCTCCAATGTTTGGACTGTAAGCATAATGTTCATGACAGCAAAAATGTGTTGCCATGGTGAATAAATATTGAACAGAGAGAAGACAAAATGCCAATTGTGAAAGATGAAGCTAAAACATTTCATTTTGTCTTCTCTCTGTTCAATATTTATTCACCATGGCAACACATTTTTGCTGTCATGAACATTATGCTTACAGTCCAAACATTTGAGCATTGCTATTATTATTATTATTATTATTATTATTATTATTATTATTATTATTATTTTCTTTTTAATAAATTTTCCATTTATATTATTTAATGATGTTTAACATGCGCATGCGCACGCACACGCACACACACAGATCTTTTTCTAAAAATGCTTTTTTGTTGTTATTTTATTCAAGGAGTCTCAAAATGTGTATTTCCAGTAAAATCTTTGTGTTAAATTTTTGGGTGGAATGCAAAGCTTCCTTTACTTACTACAGGTAAGTAGTAGAAAAACGAATGAAAACAGCAACACAGGTAACAACAAATGTGTAGGAAATTAGAACTATAAAATGTAACAAGAAATGGAAAAACAAAGGAACAAGACTGCATCACTCGCCTCTGTGGTGTATGGGTAGCATGTTGGCCCCTCATTCAAGAGGTCTCAAGCTCAAATCTCAGTTAGGGTGTGTTACCTGTATTTGGTTTTTTCTGGGGTTTTCCCTTACCCTGGGAGGACAGATGTTGGGTAATTTTAAGCTCTATGGACCCTGGACTCATTTGAGCATCATTTCACCCATCAGCCAGATTAAAGGAAGTTTAAAAAAAACTTTAAAAAGATTGCTTAAAACCATAACAAATCACAAACACTCATCAAAGTACAAAGCGAAATTAATGAAAGTACCAAAAGAAAACTACGAAGGCAGTCCCAGATGTACCCAACCTGATGTATATATGGCAGTTGTTTCAAACAAATGACTGTGGTAGAAAGTAACACCCTTATAAAGCTTAAGTTTGAAGATTGAAATTGAGTTTTATTTATGGACGCTCTTTAACTACTATGGTTCTTAGCGTCCCATTCTATATTGGGCGTGAAAGATCAGTAATTTTGCTCAGAGGCCTCTATCAGGCTTGAGGTTCTTTTACGTGCCGTAAATCTACGACACGGGACCACCGGCTTTACCTCCCTTCCGAAGGAAGCCATGCTAAGGATCTTTACGCCCGAAAAAAATCCATCGCCCTCCGCCAGGTTTGAACCCGCGACCTTGGGAACTAGAGGCTAGCATGGTATTACTGGTCCACGGAGGACGACTAGTTTGGCGATGCTACATTGTTTAGTAATTGTTTGGCAGCCATCAATAGTGAACTCTCTAAATGAATTTATAGACATGGATAAAACTGGCTATTGTTTTGTGATACAATACTTTTATTTGAAAGGTCTTAGTCCAAATAATATTAAAACTGAGCTGGATTCTACTCTGGGGGAGTCTGCTTCTTTGTTTACAACAATAAAATATTGGGTGGCAGAGTCTAAGCGAAGCCATACGAGTTACCAAGACAAACATAGCAGTAGTCAACCAAATGAGGTGACCATGCCAGAAATTGTGAAGAAAATCCACAATATGGTATTGGATGACAGTCGACTGAAAGTGCGCATGCTAGCAGATATTGTAGGCATTTCAAAAAGTGCTGTACATTGCACACTAACTGAAAATTTAGACATGAGAAAGCTGTGCGCAAGATAGATGCCGCATTTACTCACAATGAAACAAAAGCAGCATCTTAAAGATGTTTCAGTCGAGTGTTTGGAGATGTTTTGCAGCAATAAAGCCGTGTTTTTGGTCAATTCATAACCGTGGATGAAACATGGGTCAATCACTTCACACCCGAGACAAAGGAACAGTCAAAACATTAGATTGAAAGGGGAGAATTGGCTCCAAAGAAGGTGAGACAGTTCCATTTGCAGGCAAGGTCATGGCGTCAGTTTCTTGAAATGTGTGTGGAATAATTTTCATTGATTATCTTCAAAAAGGAAAAGCAATCAACGGCAAGTTTTTATGCAAACTTATTGCAGCATTTGAATAATGAAATCAAGCAAAAATGCCACATTTAGTGGAAAAGAAACTTTTGTTTCATCAAGACAATGCACTAGTTCGCACATCCATTATTGCCATGGCCAAAATCAATGAGTTAAACTTTGAATTGCTTCCTCATGCACCCTATTTGCCAGATTTAGCTCCCTCCGATTATTTTCCATTTCCAAAGTTGAAGAAATAGCTTGGTGCTAAAAGATTTGCCAACAGTGAAGAGCTGGTGTCTGCAGTAGATGGCTATTTTGCAGAACTCGACAGTTCTCACTATAAACAGGGTATCGAAGCTATTGAACATCACTAGGAAAGGTGCATCGGGTTGAAAGGAGACTATGTAGAGAAATACAGATGTTTTTTCCTAAAATTTTTGTTTTCTTTGTTAGGTTGGGTACTCTGGGACAGCCCTCGTAAGAGTAGCATCCAATGTTCCTTCACACACACTTTGATCTTTAGCAGCCCTATGGCAATAATCTCCCTGTGCAAGGTGAACTGAATATATAAGTCTGGCTAGTATAGGCTGCTCCTAAAGTATTGACAATCAGGTATGAATTACAACCATTGTTTTAATTATTTCAGTTTAAAAAAGATCATTTGTTGAGAATAGTTTTGTTGGAACAATTTTTGAGCAAATAACTTAAGAAAATGTTACCTCAAATAATAATGTAAACCCCTTTAATACTGCACAAGGGGGGGGGGGGGGGGGGGGGGAATAGCGGCGGCTATTGTTCAAGCAGAAACAAATCAAAGATCAACTGTATTAATTTAAAGCGCTCCATCATGCCATATATAGAAATCCTGTATTTTGACAAGAGAAAGTTCACATCTGTAAGGACTGTAGAGAACGGCCAACCTGTTATTACAATATAGATTAAAAAGGTCTTCTTGAATTTCTGGCAATGTCAAATTCTCAAGACACCCAGGCTTTCAAGTTCCTAATATATTGGGACCTGTGCACTGTCTCAAAAGCTAATTTTCGAGACTCTACTTTTTACTGAAACAAATCATGCTTTACATAATACAGTAACTTTATAGTAAAGTTAATTTGTTCTCATTATATCTATGTTACATGTAAAATACAATAAGAGCATTGCATAAAGAGAACACCTTTTGTATAAGAGTCGAGGAAGCGGAAGTAACGGGAGAAATTTAACGGAAAGGCCTCAGACAAGAGTGCAAATTAAGTCCGGTATTATTTAATATATTTATAGACAATATATTACAAGAAATAGGGCGACACAATAAGCACTTGCCAGTGATAATGTACAGATATTGGGACTGCTTTTTGCCGATGATTTGATGGTGGGATTATTTACGGTAACTGGATTAAAACAAGCACCTCAAGGGATAGAAAAATATTGCAATGACTGGGGATGGAGACAGAAGAAGAACAAAAAAAAAACCACATTGTAGAGTTTAAGAAAGGAAGTAAATTGAGCCAAAATGAGAAATGGGAAGGAAGGGAAAAAGAATATAAGGTGGTAAGAGTAAGTAATTACCTAGAAGTCAAAATAGATGGCAGAAAATGGGAAAAACAGAAAAAAGCAGCATTAGCTAAAGGAAAATGTGTGTTGCAATCTAAAAAGTTGAAAATATAGAGTATCCAAAAGAGGATTCATATGGTTTGAACAGCTATATAACACAGTGGTGGGGACCAAAATCCTATACAGAATAGAGATATGGGGACTTACTGAGGGGTGTGAAGTAGTCTAAGTCCATAGGTTATTTTGTAAAGAAGCCCTAGACCTGCCAATATAGTGTCAAAAAGGTAGTACAGATTAAGCAAGGGTAAGATTATGGAGAGAGCATTGAAGTATTGGTACACCTAGAAGAAAGTAATATAATAAGACAGTATCTAGAATTTCAAGAAACAAGCTTAATAAAAAATAGAGGGTGGGTGCAGCGTTTGAAGAACATCCTAGATTCAAATGGTCTAGGAGAGTGTTGGTGGAAAAGGGAGAACAATGAATTAAATTTTTGGAGAGAAGTAAGAAAGAGGATAGAGGATATGGAAATACAAAAAATGTTAGTGAAATATCAGAAAAGTCTTCTTTAATAGGTTATAAAATATTGAAGTCAATATAGGGAAGGGAGGAATATGTAGAAAAAACAGATAAGTAAGCAAGAGTAAGTATAGCCTGGGTAAGATTACGAGTGTGGAGGTTAAAAGGAATGAGGATGGGAATACCACAAAATCAATGCCTTTATGTGGAGAGCAGGAGGATCTAGTGCATATACTATTTAAATGTAGGGCCACTAACACGTGGAGGGAGGAACAGATAAGTGACAAATGGTCAAAGGTTGACACAAACATTGCAGTGAAAGAAATATTTACAAAGGACTATGAGAAGATTGGAGTGTTTATAAATAAAGCGAGAAGCAAATGCTTATCGACAGTGAAAAGAAACAATTAGCTCATAACATAGTTAATAATTAAAAGTAAGAATAAAGCTGTATGCTATAAGTTCTCACAAGTGGGAGAGGCAAATGAGCCTGGGCTGAATGCCAATCCCACCTGTGTCTTGAATCCGCTAAACACAAATAAATACCAAATGTAGGGTTGAATTCATAGTCGTCGCTTATTTCAAGAAGTCCTTAACAGCGATTTTAAATACACAGACGCTACTCTTTCAGGCAAATAAGGAAATGCTTATTCATATACGGAAGCTCCGACCTCCGCTTGTATGCAATAAGGAGAGCTGACGCCATCTTGCATCAACTGCCTACAATGGAGGTTAACGATAATAGCAATTTCGTGAAGTATGTGGAATTTCATAGCAAAATTGTACTGCACATTAATAAACTATTTGCGTGATTTGCAGAATTCTCTTGAAATGCATAGGGATGCTGAATTGAAGAAGTGATATTGGTTTACCAAAGCCGCTGTTGTAATAATCCAATGCCTCTGCTAAACAATGCAACCTTAACAAACAGAGACTACAAGTTACAATGTGAGACAGGCTTACTTGAAAAAATAATGTATAGAATCTCAGTGCTATGACAATATCCATATGTTTTCTGTTGTTCAGACGTTTTCCCATTTATGTTGTCCAAAGTCCTTAGGTCCCTAGAAAACGAGATTCTGCTGCACTTATTCAGAATCATTTAATAAAAAAATAAAATGCGAACATATTTCTGCAATAAATAAAGGACATCCCTGCAGTGCTTTTCCTTATTAAACTGCCTATTCTGCATAATTACCACCACTGAAATGGATCACTTAACAAGTCACATGTCTTTACCATTAATTTGCAAATATACGTTGGGTTATCCAAATCTTTAACAGAGGTTTATCGATTTCATGAGTTAAACCGCTGTTAAAGCCAAACATTGTACGTTATTGGGTACTTTTGCTTTTGTGATTTGTTTCCATGCATGCATATACAGAGTGCATATTATAAATACTTCTAGCTACTAACACTTTATGCTAGAAAGTCAGATTTTCAGTTTTAAAACAGTCCACTAGTAAATACCACTTAAGGCCAGTACATCACACAGCATCCAATTGCTGCATTCTACAATGTGTTTGTACCTCGGCACCAACTCAACTAGTGGTTTCTTTCCTGCTTGCTGAAATGTTTTCCTTTTGGCATTTCGACCTAATATAACTATTACTACAAACCCCATCTAAATTTACAATCTACTTGATTTTAAACTAAAGTTAACTAATTAATAAATGTATCATTTAAAATTCGCAAACTTCTACCACGTGCTCAACGGCTGTTGTAAACAAAACAATGAAAATGAAAGCTGGTTATGTGGTGACCTGCATCTTCGTTTACATATTCCGTCGCGCATCTGAGTGGCTATGAAACAACCGAACCATGTTGCCACATGTGATTCAGAAATAAGCAAGCATTTAGCGCTGAGCATATAAGTACCGTCTATGTATACCAAATGGTAATATGCATTTCCTTAAGGAAATACTTATTGCTTAAGCATCTCCTTTTCACATAAGCGATGACTATGAATTCAACCCGTAGGAATATATAGCTTTAGTCCCTCTCTTTAACAATACTTACCAATGAATGTGTTGCTGATGGTCCCTAGCTGCATCTAGTTATGTTCTATGCCATTTGATTAAAAGTTACACAGATCCCAAAAGGCTTCCTTTGTTCATTTGCCTTAAAGTGCACAATACTCATGAAATTATAGTATTCGGCTCAAGATGGATATCACAACACAATCAATTACGGTACCTCAAACTTTACATTGAGTAAATAAGCCAATAAAATTAAACCAATTCTCCAATCCTTGGATGTCCAATATTTGACATGGCCAGAATGCAAGTTCTGTAACATCACCATAAATCCTCAAAGTCCTGCTTAAAAACATGCTATCAGTTATAAGTTTATTTATTTTTCTTTCAACAGAGCTTATTAATAAACATCTTTAGCAAATAATCAAGAAATTTTACTAAAATGGTGCTCTTACAGGGTGAGTGACAATAACCAGAACTATCTTCTGAACTTTCATTTTCAGCGCCAATGTTTGAGCTTCCCCAATCACATCTATGCATCTTTAAGTCATTTTCATTTACATTCTGGACATTTAAATTCTATAAATACATCTATTTTTGACTTTCTGAAGATGAGCAAATTATCAACGATAATGGCATTTGCTATGAGGAAGTTACATTCTTCTCTTTAGCAAGCAGATATAAGCAGTTACAAATAAATTTTGAAACCCATTTAGCTCTAATATTTTTATTATTAATAATTATTAATAACAATTCGATCTATTTCAAAAGTAGCTTGCCATCAAGATTTAATACTGTTAGGATTATAACAGCAAGTGAATGTAAGAGTGGTTAACAAAAAATATATTGTTTTGAATTAGTTTCCAAACAAACAGTGGCTCCAGATAATGTAAACTTAAAGGAAACAGCTATATTTAAAAACCAATATTGGTATGTGGCAAAAGTATGAAGTTTTAGACACTCAAGGAATTCTGCCATTCACAAGTTTTGAGTAGTAAAATTATGAAAAATGTAGCTAGGTTATACCAATGAGATTACTTCGGAAATATATTTTTGAATTTCATAGGAAAGTGGTCCAATTCCATCTCACTTCTCTTCACACCACTCATTTTCCTTGCGAACTTGTTCTTCTTCACTTGCAGTAAAGTCATTCTTGATGTTGAATGTCTTACGAATTTCTTCAGGGGTCTTCCCTTTGATCATGTTAGCTACAGTTTTGCATGTAACATCCAGAAGACCCTTGATGTCCAGGTAGTTGGCAGCCTAAAATGAAAGAAGATATGTAGAATTAACTGCATGAAAATTACCAAAGCTTTGCATTATAAAATTTAATCTATTAACTACATGCTCTCTCTGTGTGTGTATTTTAACATCCCAAAATAGTTTTTTTTTTTTTTTTTTTTGGAGAGAATGAAAAAGCATAAAGTTGTAACTGGTAAGGCAGAAATGAAATGAGTGTATGAGGATTACTAATTTAAATTCTGATTTGAGAAACAACTTTCATATTGTCAGCAGTGGAACAAGCCCAGGGTTACAAACCTGTAAAATAATTATGGAGACATACAATAATTTTAACATCAGGACTTACAATACTCGGAAAATATGAAATATTTTAAAGCTATTAATATGACTATAAAACAGTTTCAGTGTTACAATAAATTACACTATACCGCATTCTATGTACATTTATATTTAATACCCAATCAGCATTACGTTGCTTCGATGTTGACAGTAAGTTTAATTAAGCATGCACTCTTAGGTGCGACTATGTGATGCATATTTGTTATGGTATTTCCCCATCTAAGGCATAGCTTTGCACAATTGCACCACACCATTGATATGAATAATCATAGTAGTGCATTTTGATAGACACATAGTGTTTTAGACTTAGTTTTCACATAGCAAGCCTTTGTCGTCAAAATATGGGATTTCACTGGAGAACATTAAATACCAACCAAGCCGTATCCATAAAGGCTGGTTCACAATAACCCAAGAACGGTAACCAAAACGGAAATGAGAAGCAAAGCAGCATACAAGATTTTGGTTCATAATAACCTGACAATGAGAACGCATATCAATGACCATATCAATCACAGAATGGAAAGTCGATTTTGTACATTGGGATTTCATTTCTTTTTAACTTACCAATTATATATATATATATATATATATATATATATATATATATATATATATATATATATATATATATATATATTTTCCCCTCCTGCTTCCAATTCAGCCAACATGATACGGGTTAGCCAATGTCAAAATTCAATAGAGTAAACATTTAAATGTAGATCCATTACTATTTCCAATTGCTTTAGTCTTAAAAAGCTATCATTCCCTTATTACTGCATTAATAGTCGGTTGCTCTTTCTTTGTTTTTAACAGTTTTTGCTGTTCTTTGTAGTTTGTGCTATTGTGTTTGAGGCAATAGCCAGTTCTGAGTTGCATTTAAACAAACTATAGACGATGCTTTTGCTAGAAGAACCAATGCTAAATGGTTCCGAGGTTAGAAATCACATATGCTAGAATTTCTTCCAGTTTCATTTTTTCAGCTTGTGACCAGAAAGAACTCTAGCGGCTGTTTCATGTCATAGCAGCCTAGAATAATCTCTAATGTGAAGAGTTTAATATGCTCAATATGCAATGCCTCGCAACAAGAAAGTTTAAACCTGGCCAAGTCTTCTTTCCCATTAATTGTGAACGCTCATATTACATGAGGTAGGTCGCATAGGTCAGTTCTACAAAAAAGTATTGTACATCGACATAGTTTTACGTTTGTTAGAATTCAGTTGAACAAAGTAATACTGATTTACATAAAGTTTTCTAGTGAAATATTGTATCCAGAATTGTGACATTTGACCAGTGAATAAAATAAAAGTGAATTCTTCATTGTTCAAAGAAATATTAATGCCTACTCATTCTCAACTAAGACTAATCACCCTGATAAACACACACTGTAGGACTAAAAAGGTATTTTTACTGAGTCAAGGATTGCTGCTACTGATTCAGCTAGACCTGGAGCAAACTACAAAAAACAACACAGCGACTCATCACTTGAATTCCTGACAATGGCAACAGGTACGTCACAATGTCTTTACACATCATAGTACGTGTAGTAAAATGATATTTTTAAAGTGTAAATAATTTGAGTAAAAATACATTATTTAGAAGTGTTGGTACAATACTTCCATAATTTGAAGTTAGCAACTCTAAAAGAGCTTCTAGTGAAAACATACAGCTCCGACTGTAGTACCTGCAGTAAGATGCCAGTTATTGTCTTATGTTTGCTATCTCATATTTTGACATGGAGTTAACTAGAGAGAACTTTCACGCATTTCTTACTTAATAGTTGAGAGAGGAAAGCTGTTCAAGTGTTTGCATGAAACCTTTCCAGACATTGCATCATTTATGCAGTTTGCTAAAATTTCAGAGTTTTGGTGTGGGAGGGACCTAAAACAAAGCTAGTCTTGGCCAGCATGTTACTGCCCTGATAGAAGGAAATGTGGCAGCTGAGTGGACTTTATGTAACACCTTAGTCATCACTGCATGCACACTATCCTGCATTCTGAGCTACGAAGGTTTGTTCCTGAGAGAGTGGCATTTGCTGCTTTACAACCAGTAGCAAGCTTGAGTGGAATGAGGTCATTACAAAATTGAAAGATTTGAAAACGGAACCATATGACGTGTTGCAAACATCATAAAAGGCAGATATACCAGTAAGATGAAAAAAAAAAAACACAGATCCATTGTCAGTTTGGATATTTCTGGAGGAACCTTCTATAAGAGAGACCAGCAAAATGTTGACCAATTTCTTTCAAAAATACAGAAATATTACTGTGTCCATCTGGGGAAAAAAGTGTGTTGCTGACAACTGCTATATTATAGCTTGCTTGTCATAAATTTAAAACAAATGTGAGGCAACCAAAGATAGGTCATTCACTATGACATTCACCACCACACAATGCAATGTTAATGGAAAGTTTCTGACATCACATTTTCAGTTAGTGACTTATTCTGCGCTTAGCTAGGTCCATTTGACTTCTTTTCATTCCAAAAAGTGGGAAGAAAAAGATAACCTTTTTGAGCAACCAACTTAGCGATGCACAGGGGGCTGTTGTAACTTAAGTTTCAACATACCAGAACCCCAGTATGCTTGTTTCCAGGACCAGTTTCAAAGGATAAAAAACTACACAGAGCATGAAGGAACATACTTCAAAAAGAAGTTGGCTATTTGATAGGCATAACTCCCCAAGAGTCAACAATCAGCTCCACAAATGACTGCCTAATGGACAGTGACATGATAGTCTTTATATAAAAAAAAAAATCTGACTTATTACTTTCAAATGTCTCTCCAAATGTCTCAATGCCTCAATGAAGAAGTTTTATCTTTTTAGGAGGAGTTGTATTGTAGTTCTACTGTTGGGGAGCCAAACACTTGAAGTAACTGCCCCACGTATGGTACAAAGTTTCTGGTGGCCTTTGCCCCAATGTTCACTTTCCGCCCCAACAATTAGGAATCAACTTTGTATTTTAATGTTTCTTTAAATATTATATATATTTATGTTTGCTTCGGCTGCATCAGTATTAATTTGTAGATACATGTCTCTCTTAACAGGGTGTGATACGGCTAAAGAATGTAGGTTTACACAAATTATAATTTTTACTTCACTCCTTTCATTAATCCTTGACACGATTAAACAACACTTCACTGATAGAGAGCTGCGAGATTATTTATTAATTACTTGCACTTTTTAACACAAACTTTATATTCTCACTGTAATGAATTTTCGTCTCACGCTGAATACTTATGCATCCAGCGTCTGGTTAGGAACGCTGTCTACCAGCAACTGGCTTCTATCGCCTGAGTTTGCAAATTTCATCTATTTCAAGTCTGATTGGCTATTCCTAATCCAATAGAATACTTTTATTTAACTTTCAGGTTTTTCTGGTTGTTGATTGGCTATTTATACACTGTTTTTAAAAATTACATTATTGTTCCAAGAATTACTAGTAGCATTATTAAGCTTTCCAATTCATTATTGTCTCAAGGTTACCTCATTGTTAGCAACTTTTGACCTATATTCTCACAGCTCCTACATTATTAAATTACATAATACATTCACATAACATTAAACATGTACATAATAATATAAACATTAATACAATGACTGTTACATACATTTTTATATGTTATTTTATACACATATTGCTTTAAGGTGGGCTATTATATTTTATATTATGTAATTAGACTGAAATCATTTAAGTATTCAAAATAACATACATTTTTATATGTTATTTTATACACATATTGCTTTAAGGCGGGCTATTATATTTTATATTATATAATTACACTGAAATCATTTAAGTGTTAAAAATTAAAAATACTATAAGTAAGAGGGGTGAGAGAAGAGAGTTAATGGGATTCATTGTCAACAACTCAGCATTGGTCAAGCATTAATCTTTCTCTACCACACATCTAGTAGGTACAGGAAGTATCACATTCCATCCAAAAATTTGATATCAAGCTATCACTGGAATAACATGGTTTGAGGTACACTGAATCCAAAACGTTTCTGTGAAACAAAGATTTTTAAGAACCCCCACCCCACCCCAAGCTACCCTTTGCATGAAAAATTTCATTTTTTTATTTTCTCAAAAATTGCTATTGATTTTGATTAAAGTACCATATATTTAAGTTATTGCACAACAAATATAATGTATACCTTGAATTTTCTGGGAATAGCCTTTGAAGTACTCTATTTGGAATGAATTTTGTTTACTTTTGTATAACTGATAAAGAATAAGAGATAGACAAAAACTTACTACACTAAAAATGTAGCCCTCTTTAAAACACACAATTTATTTCAAACCAATTGTGGCAACCTCCAAGATGGTTTTACTTTGAATGCTTCAATACTTTCATTTTTTGTAGTATTGTCACCATTCAGCTGTTTGTTTCAACACCATGGAAATAGTATGGAGTTTTAAGGCCACGCATAGCAACCCATTTTAGACATTTGACTATCACTTCAATCTCCTTTATCCTCTTTGTACTTGCAACAAAATCTGTAATAAAACTATGTCTGCACACATTTACTTTGACTAATGTGTAGTCGATAGGAAAATAACCTCTTGCAAGAATAGTTTATAGGAAATATAAAAAACAAAAATGGCTAGATAATTTTGTATCGTGTAACATCACATTTTTATATCCCTTCTACAAACCATTCTTACAAAAGCTTATTTTTCTGTCTCTTTCACGACAAGATGTTTCAGATGCAGAAATGTTTCAGTATGCATTTCATTGTAGAGGAGTCAAATCTTTAAAAAGCAGGTCACTAAATGCTGGCTTTGAAATCCATACTCTTTACATGACATCACAAGAAACAAACGAATGTATTGGAAAGTTTGGAAAATTCAAACCAATAGCTACAAACATCTCATATTTAATGCCACAAAATAATTTGACAAAATGTGCTTTAACCACATTTACATTTTTCACACCGTCATTATAGACAGGGAGGAAACCCTTTAATTTCTCCTTGAATTAGAAAAATTGAAGGAACTGATCTGGACAACAGCCTTAGTGTCCGATCCCTCACCTTTCTGCAGCCCAATTGCTAGTAAGCATATGATGAATTAAGGACTGAATAGACTGCTATAATAGTGGGGAGACCCTCTAATTCCCCTTGTAATATCAATATTTTTAAGGAAGGAAACTAGACAACATGCTATTGTTCAGTCCACATGAGTAACATGATGAACTAAAGGGAAGAGCCACTTGCCAATATAGCATTGGTCAGCTTGGTGAGTTACCTAACTTGGACAGGTATTCCTTCCTTTCTATACACCGGATCCCCTCTTTAAACTTTTCTGTTCAATCTCCCTTGAATGAATGCTTGTTTCTTCAAAGCCTATGATAGTATTTGAGATCTAATGGATCATTTCCTTTCTCTACTATCGTCCTCCACAGTCTAGGGTTACCATGCTAACCTCTAGTTCCAGAGGTTGCAGGTTCAAACCCAGCGGAGGGTGATGGATTTTTTTTGGTGTAAAAATCATTAGCATGGCTTCCTTTGATAGGGAAGTAAAGCTGGTGGTCTTGTGTCATAGATCTACGGCATGTAAAAGAACCTCAAGCCTGATAGAGGCGCCTCTGAACAAAATTTCCGGTCTTTCACGCCCAATATAGATTGGGATGCTAAGAACTATAGCAGTTAAAAGCATCCATAAATAAAACGCAATTTCAATTTTCCTTTCTCTACTGAATTGTCTCCATTCAAATTATTATAAAGCTGCCTATCACAGCATTATCAACTTCTCACAAATGCTAAAAACCGTCAGAACCACTCACATGACTTTTCTCTGCTCACTCTTCTCCATACTATTCTTACAAAAACACTTCTTGTTAATCCAGATAAACTTTCAGTTCACATTTACACATTTCATTGTACAATACTGTAGGTAATGTCATAGTCAGATTTGCAAGAGCATGTCACTATGATCATCAGTTATGACATTTTACTGAAAAAAATCTCCCTCACACTCTCTCTCTCCCCCCTATAGAACAGCATATGAAAATAAAGACTAAATGGATATACACCGCACAAATTCCAAAGATTCCAATACTATGTAGAAAATTGGCAATTGCAGCCATTTACATAGAAATGGTTTTTCAACATCACCAAACTGACTACTGTGTACAGAGAAGAGATCATGAATATTGAATTCCTAAAATCGTGCCAGGCTGCAAATCATGTATTGCCTCCAAATATAGGGAAAATGACAAATCCTGAACATTAAACACATTATTTGTGCACTAAGCTTTTGTTGGTCTTTTCTGGTTTGCCAGTTACACAAAATTTATTAAAAATGAAGGAGACTTCAGAGGCTTTTTGCAGAAAATTCAAATGTGTATTTTATTAGTCATGCATATGAATTTTAATCAAACTCGTTCAGTCGTTTTCGGGAATATAAAATGAATTCTTGTTTGGGATGAGAAGATCTTGAGAAATCTAGTTGCATCCTTTGAATATGTTGTTAAATATGCAGCTCTGTATTTATATGACTTTTCCTTTCTGAGTAATCGCACACACACAAACACCCTTTATTAACAATGCATTTTTTAAGCAGTTATACTACTAGTGATATTATGTACTTATCAAATATTGTGTATCACTGGCCAACATAAACATTATCACAAATTTTTGTTAATGTAATTTCTTAAATTCTTGCTCATTATGATGTATTCTTTAATGTGCGTTATTTGCCAAGTTGAAAATGAGATAGGTTAAGTTAATGAAGGATTAATTTAATTCAATTTGGAAAAATAGGTGTAAATGGCTAACTGTAACATGTACATAAAAATTTTAAAGAAGGAACCAATGTTTTGTTTGTAGTCATGGAGAATAATTAATAATGGTTATCGACAGTTCACCATGGGAGTAGCAACTTGATAACTACCCATCTCGAAAACTGTATAAACGGTAGATGCTGAATTCTGGAATATGCAAATTGGCGTATTGTAGATAAAGTGCAGAATAATGTAGTGTGGAAACACATTACATTAAAATAAAAGTGATAAAGAGAATCATTTTCTTTTTATATAAAGAAAAATAAATTATTTAAAAATCAGAACTACCTATACCATGACCAATGTATTAAAAAAAACCAACAACCTCAAAACATGTATTCTGGTGACACCTCAGTACCAGATTTTTTATGGAATGCAATAGTTCCTTCATCCACTGCAAATACATGCTAGAGAAAGCAAAAATAAATCTATTACCATTTGGCTTGTCTGAACTTAAATGCTAGTCACAGTATGCTACAAGTAGTCTTTCAACATTTTCTGAGTCCACCTGCATAGTGTGAGAATAATACATCTACTCATATTCCAGAAAGTCCTAGTTCATATCTTGGTTGTAGCAAGATATCTGAACAAGGCTTTTTCTGGGATTTTCTCCTATGCCAAATTCACTAATGTTGGAGAACTAATCTAGTGAGTCTCGGGCTCAACTAGGTATTTCTTTCGCTGCATCCATTCATCATCCAATATCATTTGCCTGTTTAAAGGGTGTTAAACTCACAATAGCATTGTTTTCTTAGCAAAAGATTGATTACTATCAGCATTATTCTGCACAATGAAAAAGATTGCTCCACATCACATGTAATGGGAGCATATTTGCAACATGCTTCATTTGGTAGCTAAGTTTTGCTGATATTTCACTGCTTCTAGCTTCAAGTACCTGGCTAACTTGAGTAGAGTAAGATGGATTCTTTCCCAGCAGTAAATAAAATTTGGTTGAAATTGTTTTTTCAATCGTCCCTAGAACTTGAGCAGATTCTTCCCTCAGACCATGTACATGTTGGAGTGCCACAAGAATTTTCGCGCAACTTCTTAGCATGATATCTGAAAAGCTGTTTTCATTGCCATTAGAATTTATTAACAGAAAGGAGAAAAGTTATGGCAAATATGGAAATAAACTGAATTTTAAAAGCAAAAAACCGTAAAGTTTACAAAATATGAAGGTTTTTAACAAAGGAATCATATTCTAGACAATGTAATTTTTTTTTTTAATGCTTAGGATTTAACAAAGCCATTCTCTTTGCTTCACAATATTTTAAGATCAAGTCATACGATTTAAGCTGTTCTCAGAATAAATCATCCATACTAATTTCTTCTTCCTTACTGCATAACAGACAATTTGGAGATGATAGCGATCCAATTTTGTGTAGGTATTTGCCGAGGCAGTCATGTCCAGTGGTAACATGCTGACAGCTGTTTTTCGGGGTAGTTTAAGTATTACTTACAGGCTTTTTATGAATTTTTCTCCTTTGGAATTTAATATATTTGAAGTTAATTTCAAGTAATAATCATTATTGATTATTTTCTTAATTATACGTTCAACTGATCCCAGTGGTACTTTTGATTGTACATTACTCTGAACTTTGGTTTTCCTTTTTGCTAAGATGTATGCTTTCTCATTGTTACTTAATCCACAATATGCAGGAATCCATTGAAAGACTGTTCTTTTTTTAAATTTCAATCTGTTTAACCAAACAGTGAATCTCTTTATTTTTGTATTTTTGGATCCTAAGTTCATGCCATTGCTTGGATTGAAGCTCTGGAATCTAATAAAATAATGTTTTTGTATTTTTGTTGTAAACGGACACGCATTTAAGAGCATTGTGAACTGCATCAATTTCTCCATCAAAATTTGTAGTATTTTTTTCTAACATTTTTGTAAAAGGAGAAAAACTGACACATTAACACCTGCTCCAACCCCATTATCATTTAAAAATGAGTCATCAGTGTATACACAAGTCCATTCTTCTTCAGGATATTTAATTTGCAGAATTTCTAATGCTATCACTTTTGCAATATTTGGCCTTGTTTGCTTCTTGATTTCATAAAGATCTAAATTGGTTCTTTTTCAAGCTTTGTATTGGGTTAATAGGATACGATAGATTTTATTTTGTAATAAGTGTGTGTAGATTTTCTTTTAGTTTTTTTTTTTACTTTCTGCACAAATCCTTTTTGGGCTTTTAGTGTACATTTAAAATCCTAATGTCTGTCCAGTTTATTAAAATTTGGAATTTGGTTTCTCGTAAGTAATTACAGCTTGTTCAAGTTCTAGATTTTAACTGCACCTGTTATTAAACATAATGCCTGGTTTTTGAGTTTTCCCAGTTCTTTTTTACAAGACTCAGATGCTGTTATTAATACATCACCACAGCATTTTATGACAGGTTTTATATATGTGCTGTACATCATATTTTTTTAGAGCTGTCTCACTTAGTTCCTGCTAGTCTTTTTAATATTTGCAACCTATTCGTTGTTTCTCTTGAAACAGATTCTACTTGATGTAGCCACAGAGTCCTATGAAAATATACTCCTAAATACTTCAAAACTTCCACTTTTTGGAGTTCAGCGACATTATAATACAGTGTAAGTTTTTTGTTTTTTACCCAAGGAAAAATATTGGAAACTGGGTTTTTCTGTATTTACTGAAATGAAATTTTCTTAACACCAATTCTCAAGTTTTTCCAGCAATCTGTATGGTTTTTTCCACATTTTTAATTTTATTTGATTTTTCAAATTTCCAAATAACTAGGTCATCGGCATATAGGTCTGATTTGGTCGGCTTTAGTTGATGAAAGCAGCAGCTTTCTAAACATGTCCCACTAAATCATTTTACTAAGTGATGTATTGTGTCACTAACCAATTTAATTCATAATTTAATGCATTATCTACATCACTGTAAACATCTTCCATGACTAAGAATAGAATCCAAGATGAGTGTTTGTATGTGGAAGTCACTGTGCCAAATTTTGCTACTATATACCTTATACAATTTTACAATGCAAAATGTAAAAACCCTTGTTCCCATAGCCTTGATTTAGAATAAGAAATTTGAAATTTTGCCTGTTTATTCATAATATGGAAACTAAAAGTAATCCTTAAACCATCAGTATTTAATTTAAAATGTAGCAGGTTCTTACCAAAATCAATTCAAATAATGTTCCCTGATCAACTTTGAGAAAGTCTGCATCCCAGCTGCTGATATCATCTGTTCGCTTCTCCTTGTTCTCCTCATCATCAGTTGGTGGAGGATCATCCTTGTGGTACGTAGCCCACTGGATCACTTTCTTCAGGATAGCTGAATTAACATTAGGCAGAGGAACAACTTCTTCCTCATCCTCATCCATACCTGAGCAACAAAGTAACTCAAATGAGACTTTTCCACCAATAAGAGATTCAACCCTTATTATTGGCAACATCCACATCCTAACAGTAACATCAGCCTAGGGTAAACAGGAAATCTATTCACTAACACTGTGTTCCCACTACATGATTTGATAAATTAAATCGAGTTTTATTTATGGACGCTCTTTAACTACTATGGACCTTAGCGTCCCATTCTACATTGGGCGTGAAAGACGAAATTTTGCTCAGAGGCCTCTTTATCCGGCTTGAGGTTCTTTTACATGCCGTAAATCTACGACACAGGACCATCGGCTTTACTTCCCTTCCGAAGGAAGCCAT
Organism: Deroplatys truncata; assembly: GCA_030765065.1. Taxonomy (NCBI): domain Eukaryota; kingdom Metazoa; phylum Arthropoda; class Insecta; order Mantodea; family Mantidae; genus Deroplatys; species Deroplatys truncata. The sequence goes on along the minus strand of CM060976.1, from coordinate 45,983,871 downwards.
GCTAAGGATTTTTACACCCGAAAAAAATCCATCACCCTCTGCCTGGTTTGAACCTGCAACCTTGGGAACTAGAGGCTAGCACGGTACCACTAGTCCATGGAGGACGACACATGATTTGATGCCAGCCTATGTTCAAGACATGCGATGAAAATGCATATAATTCTTGGTTGTGCTCTGATGGTTAAGCAAACTTAAATGTCTGGTAATTAAAACTACCTGGATTCAAATCTTCATTATACCTCAGTTTATATTTAAAGTATAATGAATGTTTAATATATGGAAGTATTGTGTATTTTTAATGGAAAAGATAAATATATGAAGTGTAAGTCATTCTAGCTTTAGCACAAAAACAAATTAGTCATCTTTGTTTTGCAGATCCGATATTAATATACAGGATGATGCAAAAAGATGGACACACGTTCATTTGGCAATATTTTCTGAACTATATGTTGTATTTTAATTCTGTAAATTACATTTGATTATACATACATGGAGGTTTAGAGATGTTCAAAATGTCCCCTTTCGGCTGTACGTATATTAGACAATAGCTGAACTCATCCCACAATCAATGGAGAAAGTCTTGTGTCACTGCGTTCACCACAGCTGCGATACGGTTTCTAGTTCATTCAAAGAAGAAATGGTACGTATACTGCATCCTTCATGAACCCCCAAAGAAGAAATCACAGGGTGCGAGATCGAGACTGCGGTGGCCAGAACTGAAGTGCCAAGTCTTCCTTCCCCATGCAGCCTGTCCTTTGTTGAGGTAGATGCGATATGTATGCAGAACAGCTGATGCTACTGTTCGGTGCTGGAGCACTCTAGCGTAGTATTCGCAACTTTACAACATCTGCTTTTAAATATACTTGGCAACATTCAAGTACAATGTATAGTGCAGGAAATATAGCAGATTGAAAGTGTGTCCAACTTTTTGAATCAGCCTGTATATTTCATTTAAGAATATTTATTAATTTCATATTTACTTTAAAAACAAAGAAGAGTACTTCAGTTTGCAGGCAAGCATAAATGTCTTAAAATGAACTAAACCTAAAGCTATTGGAAATTGTGCATAATAAATGCAACATTTATCTGCAAACAAAGAAGGTAAACACAAAGCAGAAAGATTCCCACTTAAGGGTAGTGCACACTGCCAGATACATGTTTAAAAATACTTGGCTATCAGACACTGAAGGTCGAATTCAGTTGTCGCTTATGTGAAAAGGAGATGCTTAAGCAATAAGGAAACGCTCATTACCATTTGATATACATAGACAGTACTTATAAGCTCAGCGCAAAACGCTTACTCATTTCTGAAGCACATACAGCAACATGGTTCAGCTGTTTCACAGCCACTCAGATGCACGAAGGAATGTGTAAACGAACATGCAGGTGATCACATAGCCAGCCGCCATTTCCATATTCGTTGTTTTGTTCACAACAGCTGTTGAGCACATGGTAGAAGCTTGCGAGTTTTAAATGGTACAGTTATTAATTAGTTCACTTTAGTTTAAATTGAGTAGATTGTAAATTTAGTTAAGGGTTTGTAGTATTAGTTGAAACAGTTACATTAGTTACGTTGAAAGCATGCCAAAAGGAAAACACTTCAGCGAGCAGGAAAGAAACCACTAAGAGACTTGGTGCTGAGATACAAAGACATCGTAGAATGCAGGCAATCGGATACTGTGTGATATACTGGCCTAAAGTGGTATTCACTTGGACTGTTTTAAAACTGAAAACCTGACTTTCTAGCATAAAGTATTTACAACACTCTTGAAAGCAAACTACAAACGCAATTACTACACTATCTAGCAGTAAGCAGAAAAACAAAGAAGTCAATGTTTGGTTTGAATAGGTATTGGTAAACCTCTTTCAAGATTTGGATAACCCAATGTATATTTGAAAATTAATGTTAAAGGCATGTGACTTAAGTGATCCATTGCAGTCGCAATTTGTAAAATAGGTAATTTGATCGAGAAAAGCACCACAGAGATGTATTTTATTTATTGAAGAAATATTTCTGCATTTTATTTTTAGAATTTTGTTAAATGATTCTGAATAAATGCTGCGGAATCTCGTTATCTAGGGACCTAATGATTTTGGTCAACATAAATGAGAAAACGTTGGAACAGAAAACATATGGATAGTGTCATGGCACTGAGATTCTATGCATTATCTTTTCAAGTAAGCCTGTCTCACATTGCGACTTCATAATCTGTTTGTTAAGGTTTCGTTGTTTGGCAGAAGCATTAGATTACTACAACAGTGGCTTTGGTAAATCTATCACTTCTTAAATTCAGCATCCTTATACGTTTCAAGTGAATTCTGAAAATCACGCAAATACGAGGGTAATCCCAAAAGTAAGGTCTCCAAAGCGCTGGGATCGCAGGGAAACTGTTTGTGTGGATGTTGGCCATACTGCTTTTTTCCTTCCTCTCTCCACTCTCTTCAGAAACCACCGCACATCCCTTAGCGCCCTCAGTCTTGGCTTGGCAGCCAGTTATAATGGAGCTCCCGTTAGCCACTACTGCCAGGTGCGAAGTTCACGCAGTTATTCGCTTTTTGAGTGCAAAAGGGGTTAAACCTGTCAAAATTCATTGACAGGTGATGGAAGTGTATGGAGACTCTTGTATGGATGTCAAAAAATGTCCGCAAGTGGTGTAGAGAATTTGCAAATGGTTGCACGGAAATTCATGATGAAGAAAGAAGCGGGAGACCATCCATTTCTGACGAAACAATTGCAAAGGTTGAACAAATCGTGCTTCAAGATCGGTGGATCACTCTCGATGAGCTCTGCATTGTTGTTCCTGAGATTTCTTGAAGGACTATTCATCGGACTTTGATTGAAGAGTTGAAATTTTGGAAGGTGTGCACAAGATAGGTCCCAAGAATGCTGACAGAAGATCACAAAAGGCAACGTGCTGAAACTTCCCGCAAATTTCTTCAACGCTATGCAGATGAAAAGGACAACCTTTTGGATTCAATAGTCACGGGTGATGAAACCTGGGCTTTCCACTTCACACCTGAGACCAAACAACAATCACGTGAGTGGCAGCATTCCAGTTCACCCAAGCCGCAAAAATTCAAGAGAACACAGTCTGCCAGTAAAGTCATGGCAACCGTGTTTTGGGATCGAAAGGGGATATTGTTGGTCGACTTTATAAATCCTGGGACAACAATAAATGCCGACAGGTATTGTCAGACATTAAAAAAACTCAGACGGGCAATTCAGAACCATAGAAGAGGAATGTTGAGCAAGGGCATAAACCTTCTCCATGAAAATGCTCGCCCCCATGCCGCCCGTCAAACCATGAATCTTCTGCAACAGTTTGGATGGGAAACCATCACCCATCCACCCTATAGTCCGGACTTAGCACCCAGTGACCACCACTTGTTTCCCAAGTTGAAAGAACACTTGGCTGGAAGGCGCTTCGGTGACGACTATGAAATGAAAAATGAGGTCCATCACTTTTTCAAGAGCATGGCGGCAAGATGGTATGACATGGGCATACAAAAACTGCCACAGCGTCTACAAAAATGCATCGACTGAAATGGCGATTATGTGGAAAAATAGACAAATGTTAAAGCTTCAAAACTATGTACCATTTGTTGTCAATAAAGGTTTCTTTGTATTTTAAAAAAAATTTAGAGACCTTACTTTTGGGATTACCCTCGTACATGTATTAATGTGCAGTACAATTACATTATGAAATTCCATATACTCCATGAAATCGCTATTATCGTTGACTCCATTGCAGGCAGTTGATGCAAGATGGCGTCAGCTCTCCTTATTGCATATAAGCGGAGGTTACAGCTTCCTTATATGAATTAGCATTTACTTATTCACCTGAAAGAGTAGCATCTGTGTATTGAAAATCGCTGCTTAAGGATTTCCTTGAAATAAGTGACAACTATGAATTTGACCCTGAGAACTTTGTATGTCTAATGACAGAAATGAAGCTAAAGACTTGCACACAAATATACAACTGTTAATCATCCAGCAGAGCAGAACGGAACTTTGCTAATTTGGTTATTATCTAAGGGTATACATGTAAGAAACTCTTAAAAGGAAAAAACATTTTATGTAGTTTAACAGCTTTTTAATTTCAATTTCTAAAAGATTGAAAATATTTTACAAAGCCCAGATATTAAAGTAATAATTTACGATCCTTATAAATGTGGCTGTGATTTTTATTAAAAATATGTGTAAAAAACAAGACCCAATGATGTAAACAGTACTAAACAGAGAATAAACAAATCCTTAATGGTCAGCTGTTTAGTGGTAAGCAAAAAACAGAATCCAACAAGAGAAAACATATTTTGCAAACACATGTAACATACAGGCATTTATGTCATTATTAATTTTGGTTGTTTAAGCACATACTATTTGCTTCCTAATGAAGTTTTTACAACTTTAATCCTTTCCCTGATACCCATTTAAACACTGCACTGGCTGCAAATGGATACCCAATAAACAGTGCAAGATGTTTAAATGAACTAATGATGCTTCATAAATACATATTCGTATCTTCTGTATTTATTGAAGTATTTTAATGAAACAAAAACTGATTTAAAGCTCAATAAAGGCAGTGCACATCCATGATAAATAAAGTAAAGACTCTATTAAAAAAAAACATTGAAAATTCACTATTCTGCTTCTTTATAGCAAGTTAAGTCATTCTGTGCGATGAACACGCCTCTTTCTGCATACGAGTGATATGGCTACCTCAGCAAAGCATTTCTTATGACTAAATTTATGCTACCATGCAAAAATATACTTGTATGCATAGTGCGCAATACACCAGGCCGCAAATAAACCAACCCTCTCTGTCAGCATTTGTATGTGCATGTCAGAATATTTTCTCACAAAGTTTGCATGTTAGCTGTAGCTTGTTTTAGCTGCCTTATGAGTTGTTCGCAAGTGCTGTTTTCACTCAGTGAATATTTATTTAGTTATCTCGGGGTTCAGAGAGATTTCTTTTAGCTAATTGTAAAGCACATCTGAAATGTTTATGCCTCAGTGCTAACCATGGCTTCAACTAGTAATGTAACAAATAAGTTAGTTCATGTAGGAAGTGTACAGGCTTCTGAAATTACTTGAGAAAATGTGGAGGACCTTTTGCCGTACGACAGTGATTTGGAATTGATGGCAAGTTTTCAGATTTTGAGGGGAGTGTTGAGGATATAGGTAGCAAGAGGAAGAAAATGACCATCTTCTTTCAAATGTTCAAGAACAATCAACATTGTGGAGTGCTCAAACAACTGCAGCACAGACAGACCATATCTTTACGAGCACAGACTCTTACAACCCCAGGCTCAGCTGACTTCAGATAGCCAACCAATCGACATCTTTACCAATTTTTTACTGCTGACTTAGTGCATCTCATTGTTATGGAAAAAAATGTATATGTGAGTAAGGTGAAGAAAAATCTGACCTCTAAAGACAAATTAGAGCTTAAGAGTAAAATTTAAAAGTGGTAAGAAATAACACTCAATGAGATTTACAGGCTACTTCGTCTAATTACGCTCATGGGTGTTATTCATAAACCTAATTAGACATTTACTGGTCTACAGATAACATGCTAGCTACTCCAATTTTTTAGGAAATGTTTGTCAAATAACAGGTTTGTTTCCATTTTGCAGTTCCTTCATTTCACCTGCACAAAAAATGTAAATGGGTTACACAAAATTAGGCTGGTTTTCGATTATATTATTTCAAAATTCAAAGAAAGTTATGTGCCTAGTGAAAAGTCACTGTTGTTGAAAGGGCGGCTTAGGTTGGAAGCAAAACATCAAAACAAAGAGGATCAGATTTGGTATAAAGAGTTTTGATCTTTGGAAAGTAAAACAGAATATCTTTACAATAGCTGCATTTACACTGGCCACAGGACTGATAATACTGGAACTAAGATTTGGGGTTATTTGGCCCCATAGTAATGCACCTGATGGAACCTGTACTTTATCAGACTGATGAAGGTAACTGAGTGGCCTCTTAAATGGACCATGCATGCAGTTTCTAGAGCTCACTGTGCCTCATATTTTAGGCATTACTAAAGTTCGATGGTCCATATAAAATAAACCACATCCCTTATCTGCCCTTATCTCCTAAAATTATAGAAAGGAGCCTAGGGATACATACCTATGCCAAGCAAAACCTTCGCATTTGCATAGTACAGAGAGACCAAAAAAAACTGGCTGCACAGTGTTTTTCCATCTGCATTCTCAGCACTTGTTGCCATCTGCCGCTATCATAGAAAGGTGGGAATGAAACTATACAACATTTTTAAAACTACTTTTAAAGGCTTTACTTACCAACTTTATGAAAGTAGATGCTGAAACTGGCCACCGCCATTGTCCATAAATTTTTGGCACCTTTTTAGGAAACTATCACTCGCCGTAGTTTACGTTGAGAAATGCTGGCAATTTTGTTTTAATTCTTCCAGGGTGTGTGGGTTTGTCTGTACACTTTGAAGTAGTTAATGCCCCACGTATGGGAGCCAAACTTGAAGGGGTTTAATTGTTGTGGTTACACCACGTATTGCAGGAGATATGTTTCTTGGAGTGTTTGCCCCACATACGATACAAACTTTCTGGTGGCCTTCGCCCCTCGTTGACTTTTCCAGTGGCCTTCACCCACATTTAAAAATCAACTATGTATTTTAATGTTTATTTAAATATTATATATGTATACCTCGGCTACGTTATTAGTATTTTTTAGAGCACATATCTCTTAGCAGGGTTGGTACGGCTAAAGAACAAGGCTTACACAAATTATAATTCTATTGTACTTTGTTTATTAATCCTTCACACAATTAAATAACACTTCACTGATATATCCTACTATAGAGCTGTGAGATTATTGTTATTTGCACTTTTAACAGGTAAACCTTATATTATTCTCACCGCAATGAATTTTTATGTCTCACACTGAACTCTTACCATACCATTCGGGTACGCAATCTTGTAGCGTATCCAGCCTGAATTTGTATAGGTCCTCTATTTCAAGTCTCTGATTGCCTAAGTCTACTCCAATAAAATACTTTTATATAACTTAAGCTTTTTCTAGTTTTTAATTGACTATTTATAAACTGTTTTAAATATCACATGATTGTTCCAAGAATTATTAGTAGCCTTTATTACACTTTCTAATTTATTACTGCCTCAAGGTTACCTCATTGTTAGCAACGTTTGGCTTTTACTTTATAATTCTGTTTGCTACGGAAAGCAGCTTGCTTCTATTCTCACAGCTCCTACATTGTTAAACTATGTAATACATTCACATAACATTATTATACATGTACATAATAATATAAACATAATACAATGACTGTTACATACACTTTATATATTATATACATATTGCTTTAAGGCTGGCTGTTATATTTTTTAATTATATAATTAGACTGATATCATTTAAGAGTTAAAAATACTGCCTCAACTTTATGTTTTAAGTTACCCCATAGATAGAAATCACAGGGGGATAGGTCGGGGGACCGAGGAGGCCACAAATCTCTACTAAGTCTGTCCTCAAACACACTTTCAATTCTTCTCATCAAAAATTGGCCATATGAGCTGTTGCAGAGCCTTGTTGAAAAAATGAAAAATTGCATTCACGTATGTATGGGAGTCAGTTTTTGACTCGAAAACAATTGGCCTTATGACTCTTTCTCCGCTCATGGCGCACCATACACAACTTTTTTCGTCATGAAGGGGTACTTCATGAACAATATTAAGTTTTTCAGAGCTCCAATAACGATTATTTTATGTACACACATATTCATGAAGGTGGAACCAAGTCTCACCCGAGAAAAATATTAAATGTGGGTATATTTAGCCATTGTAAGCACTATTGAGATTTCACTCACAAAATGTGCGCCTTATTACAGGATCACCTGGTTGAAGAGCATATGCCACAGTTATTTTATATGGTTTTAACGTCAACAATTTAGTAGTTCTTCGCACAGAACCATAAGAAATGCCTGCTTGTTGTAAAAGACGCCTAAGTGATTTTTGGGACAAATTCTCCAAATGGTGACCAATGTTGTCTAATGTTTCTTTGGTAAGAACTGTACGCTGTCTTTTAGATTTCTTAGCCTTAACACTTCCTGTGGCCTGAAATTTATTGTAAATTTCACAGATTGTTGTACAGCCTGGAAATCTTTCTGCAAATCGTACTTTCATTGGCGAGCTGAGTTAACACATACGAATCATAAATACACGCTGTGCAGTAGAAAACATATACTGAGCCATAATACATTTCTTGACTAAGCACAGGTCAAAATAATTGGGCTACATCACATCACCGTCAACTCAATACTGCACTTCACACTACAGAGTGAAACCACGTCTACAGCATGACCTTGTTTATAGCAGCAGTGCGTTATGTTTCCACACGCCCAGTAGAAAAACACTGCGCAGCCGGTTTGTAGTTTCTTGGCTCTCCCGTTATATGCTGCGAGGTCTCTACTTATAAAAGCATTTGCCCTATGTAAACAATATAACATTAGATTGGAAAAATTGCACAAAAATGACAAAGCAAACCCATATAATGCTAACAAAAGTAAGCTAGATTCTCAAATCAGCTAAAGTTCCTCTTAATCCATTTTCTAAATCCGGCGTTTACAAGATTCCTTGCACATGCGGATAAGTATATATCGCCACAACAAAATGAACACAAAAGAAATTGCCACCTAGGACAAACAGAGAAATCAGTCATAGCACAGAATATTTTATCCTGGGCAACCATCATATGGAGTACAATAAAATGGAGGTTTTAGCAACAACCAAGCAGTATTCATTTGTATAGAGGCTATAGAAATTATACACACCAATAACCTTAATAAAGACACAGGATTTAAACTTCACCAAACCCAGATTCTCATACTTTCCCAACTCCGTAACCTCCATACAGCCAAGAAACAATAACATAATCTGTCCTTTAACTCTGCCCATCAGACCACGAGTATATGTAACTGCTGTATTTTAGCATGTTTTATGTTTTAACAAAAAAGAAGAAGAAGAAGAAGAAGACGACGACGACGAAGAAGAAGAAGACGAGGAAGACGAAGAAGACGAAGAAGAAGAAGAAGAAGAAGACGAAGAAGAAGAAGACGAAGAAGAAGAAGACGAAGAAGAAGACGAAGAAGAAGACGAAGAAGAAGACGAAGAAGACGAAGAAGAAGAAGAAGAAGAAGAAGAAGAAGAAGATCTGAAGATGGGGACGAAACGTCAGAAATATTTTAACCTGCAGACCAGGCAAAACAGCCCAGAAATTTTAAAACACAAAACTTTAGAACCAATGTCGTTTATCAGTTGCTTCAAAGTACAACACCGCCAGAGATCATGTTAGAGGTTCACCATTTTTTTTTAATTTATTTATGGACGCTCTTTAACTGCTGTGGTCCAATCCCATTCTATGTTTATTGGGCGTGAAAGACCAGTAATTTTGCTCAGAGGACTATCAGGTTTGAGGTTTGTTTACGTGCCGTAAATCTACAACACGGGACCACCGGCTTTACTTTCCTTCCAAAGGAAGGATTTTTACGCTCGAAAAAATCCATCGTCCTCCGCAGGGTTTGAACCCGCAACCTCAGGAACTAGAAGCTAGCATGGTAACCACTACACACAGGGGGCAACTTAGAGGTTCAACTTCACCCACTGAGACTGCAAGCTAAAACATGTGCTCTTTCTCCAATGCACATTCAACCCATATAAAATAAAGAAAAAAAATGGAAGAAGAAAAAAGTCTTGCATGCTACAGTAGGGGGAAAAATAATGAAACTTCTTGGCAATGTAAAAAGCGTTGTGTCTGCCTTCACTTGGAGAAATTTTTCGAGATCTGTAATAGCCAATAATCATATTAGGCAATCAAAATTGGAAGTCAATCCTTTCAGTACCATGCAAGCAAAACTTTAGGAAAGAAATCATATTGATCTATATGAATTTTTAACCTTTACAACACATTCGCAAAGCTGTACAGGGATTTAAATCAGGTTTCTTAAATAAGATGCCAATGCGTTATGATGGTCTTGTTTGAAATATCAGGGCTCAAAAATTATGCAGATAGAAATGTCCACAAAATATTCTTTTAAGACTACAGCACCTGTACACTCCAATTTAAAACTGGCCTCATCAGGGAGATAAGAGTTCGAATTCGAGATTTCCGACATTCTGCTCTTAGTGTATCCCCCACAGCGATGAAAATGATGTGTTATATGTCCAACAGATGTCACTATGTCATACGCTAGCTCTAACGCAATACTGTCAACATATGAATAACTAATGCTGCCAAAGCCAGTAAGACACTCAGCCTCAAAGCATAGCCCAGAGCGTTTTTTAGGAGGGGAATGTAGCAGTTGCGTTCCTAAGCTTAGGTTTCTGATTCACAGGAGGTTAGGTTTAGTTTTTTTTATATAAGCTTATGTTTCTGAATTTTTCATGTAAGCTTGCGTTAACTATCTACCACTGTTACAGTAAAGGAACTTCTTTATTTAATGGAAATAACATATTAACATAACAAACTTTCACAAAAAGAATACAAAACTTACAATTTTGGCGGATAGTCTTTCTTACTATGAATGTGTTGTGTTTTTGTCAGTGGCAACACTAAACGAAGAAGAAATTCTAGTAACAACAACACATCGCATATTTAGCAGATTTCACTTTTTATTTAGGTTGGCAGTTCCCATTTTGCATGTGCTTTAGCAACAACATGGCTACGTTTGTTGCGTTCATAACGCGATTTCCCTATAAAAGTAAAACACCTAAAAGGGGTGGGCAGGTGGACACCAGCTGTTGAAGAGATCACATCCACTTCTAAACTCACTCCTAAGGTAATTTATTCGCTTTCCTTAGGATTTTATAAGCATTTTCAACAGCGATACACTAAGAGCAGATTTGACGAGATTTCAAACTTACAAGCGTTTCAGTGTGTTTTAACACTGAATATTCGTAACCAAAACATACTTTATGGATTTATGATTCTCAAGTGGAGTATGGCTTATGCTCGTTACAATACTATGCTTACCGCAGCACTCTTAGCTCAGTGGTAGTGTGATAGCTTATTGTTCCTAAGGTTGCAAGTTCTAATCTCCATGGAGATTAACAACTTTTCTTTCCCCTTTCTCTTTAAATACACAAATAAGAATATAACAGGTTTTCTTCATTTTTTATGTATGTGGCATTTATTTAGTAGTCCATCATATTGGTAGATGGCAACCATGACAATTTATCAGTCGGGAGGAGGTTTCAAACTCTTGTCAATTTAATTTTATAAATTGAAATTTCACCATTATTGCAACTTATATTTAAGCAAAATGAAGTAACCCAAGCAATATTACTTAACTAAAATTACACTAAAACAAGGTGTAAACAAATAAAAATATATATATAAAATAACCCACTACGGAGAATTGTCCTCCGTGGTGTAGTAGTTACCATGGCCCTAGTTCTCGAGGTCGCGAGTTCAACCCCACTGGAGGGCATTGGATTTTTTTGGCCGTAAAAATCCTATGAGGCTTCCTTTGGGAAGGGAAGTAAAGCAGGTGGTCCCATGTCATAGATTTATGGCATGCAAAAGAATAGGCCTGACAAAGAGACTTCTGAGCAAAATTACCGTCTTTCACGACCAATATAGAATGGGATGCTTAGGACTACAGTAGTTCAAGAGCATTTATAAATAAAAAGTCTATTATTATTATTATTATTATTATTATTATTATTATTATTATTATTATTATTATTTGAGCTGCTTGCATAGAAGTTTAAGTAACTTAACCACTGCTCCTGCCAAGCACAGTGTGGAGGTAGCCCAAATCAACATCTTGGGGTTTGCATTGTAGAGTTAGCCAAAGCAGCACACAAAGCAGCTCACTTGAAGAGTCTTTGAAAAAATTTAACGGCCCAAGAAACCAACTACTTTTAGGTTGACCCAGTGTAGGTTTGCCATGCATATAAAAGGAGCTATTTCAAGAGGGAAAAAAAATGCTTCGTTTTGAAAATTAAGATTGTTGGCTCTCAAGACATTCTATTCATTTTTTACCGTTGACATTGAATATGTTTATAGCCAGGAAAGGATCCATGAACATGTTATGAAATGTTTGTTAACCTGGAATGATGAACAGAATTATATGCATTTATGGAGTTGACATTTAAAAGCATTTATAATCGTAACAGTGGAAATGGCAGAATTTGCAACCAAGTTCTTTCACCTTTGCTTTTCAAATAAAACTTCCGACATTCTCCTCTTAGTATATCCTCCACAGCGATGACAATGATGTTATGTGTCCAAAAGATGTGACTATGTCATATGCTTGCTCTAACGTAATGTTGGCAACATATGAATAACTAATACCGCCAAAGCCGGTAAGATACTCAGCCTCAAGGCGTAGCCAAGAGATTGAGGGCCCTCAGCCTCAAAGCGTAGCCGAGGGATGTTTTTTTAGGAGAGGAGTGTAGCAAGTTGCGGCCAATGCGAAGCGACAAGGCATAGCTGAGGGATCTGCGCATCTAAAACTGAATGATTCATGTTCGCAGAAACAGCACATCACATATTTAGCGGATTTCACTTTTTATTTAGGTTAGCAGTTCCCACTTTGCATGTGATTTAGCGAAAAAATGGCTAAGTTTGTTCTGTTCATAGCGTGATTTGCCTATAAAAGTAAAACACCTAAAAGGGGTAGGCATTTTTTATAAGCATTTTCAACGGGGATACAATAAGAGGAGATTTGCCAAAACTTCCTAAACATAAGCTGAATATCGCCAACATTATATGCTCTCTAAAATTGAAGAATTCAACAGACAATGATGAAATAAATGGTGGTCAAGGCCATAAAGGCATGTTCCCAAATCATATGCCAACTTTTAAACCTCAAACAAACCGCAGGCCAGTATCCCATCTAATAGTATTTTCTTAAATATTTCGGCATAAAGAGTAATTTATAACAAACTGTACCAACATTTTGAAATACATAACTTACTGGTAAAGGGGCAGTTTGCCTTCAGAAAACTGCATTAACAGCAATTGCACTTATTCCAAAATGAGTCATTCCATACACAACCTCTTAGACCTGCATTTTTAATGTCTGTTCTCCTTGAGCAAATACAGGTTATGTATTATAAACAATTAATCGGGTACCACATTAACGTTTATGAACATTACTACTAAATATTGAAACGAGGCTGACAATTTCGACTGTGCATGCGCAACATATCAGCATACTACAATCTACATATGCTTAGGTTATAGACTTACTACACATGCCTGTCCTAACGTATGGAATACATGGCTTACTCTTTCATTGTTATACCACGATGTTATTTACGCTGATTAACAATTAAAACTGTAAAGCAGCTGCTTACCTAGATCTTCCAACATCGTTTTTATGGTGACTGAACATTTTGCGATCTCCACATCCACTTCGAATACCTCTCCATCCGAACTTTGCAATTTAATGTTTGGCATCTGAAATATAATTAAGGGAATGTAGAGTTATAATAACAAACACCGTTCTTCTAAATGGAAATCTGTCATTCGAAAAGTCCATGTTGTTTTAACAGTTCTCACCGAGTACCGCAATGTTCTTCATTACAGCGCTATCTAAACAATTTATACCTTATTTTGTATTAGGACAGACTCATAGTGGTTTAGACAATAGTTACCTTGATATATTACTTCTATTTTCCCTACGCTGAAGTTCTTTAGGCTGTTCCCAGGTACAAAATGGTTATATATCCCAGCCTAAGTATGTATTTGTTTCCTCTCGTTCTTCAGTCTTTCCTACTTCTGCTTGCTCCTATTGGCCAAAAGCCATACCTTCACTGCTGCTATTGGTGCACGTTAGCACCCCTATTGGTCAAATAGAGAAATAATCAAAGCTGGCGGAGTTCATTTTCTGTAGCAGAGCCCAAAATAAAACTTGAGTACCTCGATTCAACCTTGATTAAAGTTTTTATTTAATGTCCTAATATGGAAAGGATACAGCATTTACAAATTGCGCATTTTAAACTGCATTTCTATTGTTGAAATGTACTACATAACAAGGCCATCGATACCCAATATAGCCAACTTATTTCACTATTGCAAATTGTACTTGTTATTTATTTCGTCATATTTGTACTACAATATGGGAAACGTCAAAGCACTATTTACAATAGTAGATAAAGATTAGTTATTCTATAAAGAAATAGAAGTATGAGTAACATCTTATAATTAGTATGAAGTAGGTAAACGTGACATTCTTGGCATAGATTGTAAAACGTTTCAGTTTTCCTTTCTATTGTTGATGTGCCTTCAGTAATGTTGCTCCCAAAGCATACCGTCATATGCAACACAGCACAAAATCGTCATTCAGTCACTGTGAAGTTCCGTTGAAATATGACGTAAGCTAGAGTGATTATGAATTTTAAAACAATCTGTGTTACATTCACATACCTTTCTGTATTCTTGTACAAACTATTTTTAAAAACGCTTGTTCACCATCTAGTTAATCTTAATCCATATAAAAATTTGCAGAAACTATCGTATTGCTAATTTTCTTTGGGTGCAAACAGAATATGGTAGACTTTAAACGGTAGTCAAATGTTTTAAGAGCCGGTTGCTATGTGGAGCATTCCGTTCTCTTCGCATGTCCAGGACATAAAAAAATAATAATACAAAAAATGAAAAAAAAACAATAACGAATTCCCATTTGAGAAAAAATATAAGTACATTTTGGAAATTTCAAACAAATAACAAGGAATCTCTCGGAAATGCTTCACGCCACATAAAAAAAGAGATGTGTATGGCATAAATGGTGTGTTTTAACGAGATCCACATTTTGTGTGTAGTAAAATTTTGTCTTCTCTTACGATTTACCAGTTATGCAAAATTCAATCAGAATGAAGACGACTTTTGGGTACATTCCCAGAAAATTTAAAATATGCATTTCATTTGCCATGAAAGTATCTTAAACATATGATATTTTAATCAAAATCGTTAGAGCCATTTTTGAGAAAATCAAATCTTTCGAAAAATGTTCCATGTAAAGGGTAGTCTGGGGTAGGGGGATTTTCTTGAAAATCTTCGTGTCGCTCTTTGAAAGATACTGAACCTAAATAGCAAGTTTGGTATTTATCTGACTTTTCGTTTTTGAGTTATGCTGTTCACAGACACACGCACGGACCTTTTTCTAAAAATGCTTTTTTTTATTCAGGGTTCTCAAAACATGTATTTCCGGTGAAATCTCGATATTGAATTTTTGGGTGGAATGCAATACTTCCTCTTCTTACTATATGCAATAGAGAAAGTAAAAAAGATGGAATAGATTTGGCTATCGAAATTAATAAAACTGAGTATTTCAAAAGGAATAAGAATGGTTCAGTTTTCAAAATCGAAACCAAAAATGGTGTGTTAAAACTCGGGAAAGAATCATAAATTTAAAGGATTGTTTGCATCAAGAAAACAGCTAGAAATTTCAGAATCCAAAAATACGCATTAATTTAATCTCAATAAGCGCTATTAACAGAAGCAAAAATAAATAGTCAATACCTACTTAAATGCGATAAAAATGGAAGATTAAAGTAAAGCTTTACAAAGTAAAAATATTTTATATTAAGTAATAGGCCTATTTGAGACAAATGAAACGAAAGACATCTTTAACAGAAAATTTAGAATTTATTTTAAGAAAAATAAAGGCTAGTTGAAGAAACAACTTCTTAAAATTATTAGAGACAGGTAACTAAAGTCAAAAGTGATTAAAGTGTAATAATACTCACAGATACATATTGGCTAATTAAATAGAAGAAAAGGTTCATATATTGAATAATAAAATATTGTTGTGTGTAGACGTTAAAGATATAGGTACTATTTACCTCAGGGCATCAGTAAAGAAGAAGAAAAAGAAGAAAATTACCATTAGTTGTTATCTATACATGTACATGCACATTAGGTACTCCATTAGTTATATACGTGGAAGAATGACCACACTTGACAGCTTTTTTCATGAATCACTAATGCATTATTAAACAGTTTTAAATTGCTTTTATTTCAGTTTTTGTGTGTAACTGCAATTATTAATTATACATATTAAGAATTCAATAAATCTTTACCTCGCGTGCTATTCTTACCGTTCAACAAAGCGTTTCTCCAAGAATGTTTAATTGGTTTCAATCTCAATTTATTGTCACATTTGCATTTACATACGACCAGCTTTTAAGTTGGTAAAATGGTGTCTCTCGAGTTTATACGAAATAATATGTACAGAAAAACAGCATAATAGTGTAAAAATTACACGCCCTCCAAATACTCCTTAATACTATAGTAAACACCTCTTTTTAGTACCTAATATAGCTTTATCATTTTACAAAATTCGTTTTTAGCTTTAATATTTTTATTTAATTGGGTAAGTTTTCATATATTTTTATTCTCATATAATGTTGGTTTTATTCCGACATCTAAAATTTATATTGCATTTGGCTGATACTAGTGCAGCAATTAACAGTTTTGCGCCCCTAAGTACAAAGTATAATATGTGCGCTCTCTCCAAACGTGTGCTTTAATATCTCGTATATAGCTTTACTATGAAGTATGATTATGCTATAAGTTGTTGACAAAAAAAACGAAAATCTATACACCTATTTTAATAAGAACACCTTAAAACAAATATGAAAGAAAAAACTCACCACTCACAGAAGTTTCCGTCTGACTTTAACGGCAGTAAACTCGTTGATCATATCTTTACAGTTGAACCGATCATCAGTCAGGACGTCGATTGCAATGTGAGGAATTGACAAGGCGTTCAGTCTCTTCTCAGATAAAGTAGAACACAGAAATAACTTTAGCCTTTGAAGAACCGAAAATGATCGTTGTGTTAATTTGTTAAACAATTTGAAAGTGGCGTACACAAAAATATTCTAAGGTAAGCCGATTAATTTCCAGAGGCAGAAAGCAGGACGCATGCCTCGACATGCCAGTTTTACATCTTTTTGGTCTTGATTATATAAACTTTTTAAAATTAATAGTCCCTTTTACTACTTCTTGTAATTAATTTTAATAATAAAGAAATCACAAAACTTCACATTATTGCATAACATAATTTTAAAAAGTGCAATTCATGAAGCAAATATGTACTGTACTAACAAGAGCAATGAAGATGATGGAAACTATTACGTTATCATAAACTCTATCAACGCCTTTCACAAACATTTTACCCATCTTTAGGGGCTTCATTCTTTTCATTTGAATGTACACCTCACAACAATCGTATCGTAGAATCCAGTGCATGTAGAACCAAAGTTACATCTAATTATTATACGATGTTTCAGAGTTTCTGTTTTTGGTTGAAACTTATAGTTTGCCACAAATTAATCACTATTGAGAACACTCTCTCATTAGGTGAATTTGTTGCAGGGAGACTTAAACCAAATGCAACAACAATACGATGCTGGAAAAGAGAATGCATGTATCCTTAAAATGTTTGAATATCTCAACCCACCTTAAATCAATTCTCATAATATTGTTCAGTTCCTGAATGTTATCACTGGTGGCATACGCTCTTACTTCATTGAACAGATAGAGATCGTTGATTTGAGAAAAGAAAATTCATCCAATGAACTTAAAATATATTTAAACGAAACCTGTACTTCTATTGATGTAATTCAAGCTGTTTTGAACACTGTCCTGCTGTATTAACGAATCAAGTCTTACTCAATACAAAACAACCGGTGAATGGAGAAGACCATTGATGTATGTATTCATTACAAGCCGAATAAAAGGAAGAAACACTTCTCTTAAAGTCCGATAGACATAACAATGCATTTTCTTCCATATCTTTTGGTTTTGATATTACTAGCGATAAAAAATAACAGAGTTCCATCTGTCAACTAGTTTCTGCTTAAGCCCTTCAATTAGTGCTCAACCCTCTACCATAGAAACATACTACTCTTCAAGCAAATAAGCATATTCATTAATAACTGCTACCTGACTGTAAAAGAATGGAGTCATACTTCAGATAAGGGATTTAAAACAAAACATATTGATGACAGTAGGACACTTATCTTGTGATTGGAAGCATGATTTCAAGGCTGGGAAAATGTCGATTACACATTCTATGGCTGGTAGTAAAGAAATGCATCTAGTTTTACTGTAAGAATAGAGTTTTGCAACTCCACTACAATAAAATTACACAAGTTAGCCGCCGTACTTTGTGTGTACAAAAGAGTGAATATATTTTCTGCATTACACTCTCTACAAAATCTGGTAGGTAGTCAAGAGCAGTTTGTATGTGGTTATTTACTATGTGTGCAGAACAATCTACACCCATAACTGATTTGTTCAGAGAATTTTGAATGATATTGTGTACATTCTTTTTGCCTCTTCTACTTTGCTTCACCAAAGTTACAGTTCGTAGTGTCAGCACAGTCTTACTTCCAATTTTATAGTCACTTAGTGTCTTCAGAATGTAAAATGACACAATGTCAGATGTTTCACCATATTTGTTTTGGAAATCAATTACTTTAACTTGTACCCTCACCCACAAGGATAAAACAGCGCACTAACAATGGAAAAACTTTAGTAGCTTTATGATTGGAAGAATAAATTGTCACATAATTTATCTCATTTAAATCATCCTTTAACTGTGAAGTTGCAAAAGGGCTGATCACATTTGTTATATAATTACTTCAGATTTGGTTCTTGCGCATGAATACTGTGAATAGAGGCACTTTTTAACAAGTTTTGAAGTCCATTATGTGGAACAACGAAACGATTAATTATACTGCATTGTGTTAAATAAAAAACAGGCTCCTGCTGCAGCCAATTTGATTTTCTTAAGACCAAAATCCTTTTTTCAGAAAAAAATTTGAAATTCTTACACCGGAAGCAGCTGCATATCAGCTGATTTGCTCTTCGCAGTTTACAGCTGTGTTATTTCAAATTTCCCGCCATTTGCAATTGAAAAAAGCAGCTGAGCATTTCTGGCAATGTGCATCAGTAACATCACTATCAGTTTTCCGTCTCTTCATGAACGGATATAGAATCTGCAGTTCGGAATTAAAAATGCACTTTCTCTTCGAAGGCATCTCAAAACAGGAAAACGCTTACATACTTTGAAGCTATCGAACTTATAACGAATAATTGCAAAGGTTTAAGACCTTCCAGGTATCAATAAGTGTCCACACCATAGTGCCACAACTTCCAAGACAAAGACTAGAGCGCTTTCAACCAAAAACAATGCTACTGGCTATTGACGAGTCTGTAGGTGCCACGATGACTCTGGAAATAACGATTTCAAAGCCTCTTCCCACTAAGCTATGTTGCACGGAAGTAGAAGGCAGGGTATTTTTTGAAAAAAGCATGTTTTCACTTTTATTTGTTCCTTCGCATCCAGCAGGACAGGACCTAAAAAAAAACGATGTCCTGCGAAAAAAGTGCATCTGGTCACCCTATTCTAAGGGCAGTGCCAACGTTTGGAAACATAGACTACAACCATTCATTTCCCATAAATTTACTCATTTTGACTGGTACATAACTAATAACATGAGACTTTAAAAGTACGCGAAGTGTACCTACATATTCGCTTGGGAATACTGTTCCAAATCTGTTTCATATGACGCTTGAAAGTTTTGCTACGAGTTCAGAAACGGTATGTGGTGAACAATCCTTAAGTTTACTGAAGCCTATGAAGGAGTATTGAAGAGCCTATGAAGAGAGGACAATATTTTATAACTTTCCTTTAAACTATCCAAGGCCGTATTGGATGGGAAACGCGATGGACGCCGTCCTCCCCTCTTTTTTCTAGGGAACGCCTTTCCCTTACTGCTTTATATGGAGAACATTATTAATTAATTTTAATCGTATTGCTTAATTAAAATAATCTCAACGATATATTATAACTGAAGGAAAATATTGGCTTTGAAGCCAGCCGAGAATTGGTGAATAGTCCAGACAAACTAATAAAAAATAACAATGAATATATAAACACGTTGTTTAAATATTTGTAACGTTTGTTCCATATAACTTTTCCCCGTATCTCTTAACGGCCACATGCACTGGTCACCTCTCATTGGCTGCTGTCTTGGAATAGGTTATGATGCGCTACAAAATAGTTCCTTATTTAACATGATCATTTACCTTAATATACCCGAAGATAATTTTCAAGCTTAGATTTTCATAACAATATGAATTAAATATATTTCGTAACAGTTAAAGTATCTAGAATACATGTAAATTCTTATCAGCAAAAAGATGGGAGGAACCTTCAGTTTAAGGGAGGGCGCACATGACCGACAGTTGGTCACGAGTATTCTGTTGATTACAATAGACATCATATATTCTAATAGAAATAAGTACACGACCTACAAAATAGTTGGGCCGACAAAAAAGATGATGAATATTCTATTTTCTCACCGACTCGATCCGATTATTGATGCTGACAATAAAATACACGCATTTACATAGCCTTGAGCACACGACCGTCAGTTTAGTAAAGTGTCTTTCATATTGTGCGAAAGTGTTGTGTTGTAATGGATATTGATGCAGAGAGGCTGATTATTGAAGTGCAGAAACGTCGCCCTTTGTGTGATACATCCTGTGCAGAATATCATGACAAAAACACAAAGAAAAAATTATGGGAGGAAGTATGTGTGGAAGTGATTGGTAACTGGAATGGTTTGGAGTTGAAGGATAAAGTAAAATGAGCTAAGAAAATTCTAGTTTTATTTATGCATTAATTTGCTGCACTTTCATCATATTGCCAATGACCTGGCCCTTGTGGTGACGTAAAGTAATTGGCAAAATAATCCCGAATCTGCATTCCGCTATTTGTACCTCTTGTACCTTGCAATGACACATTTTCAAAGGGCGGTCCACATAATGTATTTTGAAGGCGAATACCGTTTTGTTTCCTTACAAAGTTGTGTAAAACGCCACGCTGCTTTAATTACATTAATAGAATGCTCTAGACTGTCGTCTAAGCTTCTGTGGAATATCCTCCATTTACTAGCCAAAATTCCAAATGTACATTCCACCATACAACTTGTTCTACTTAATCTATAGTTAAAAATGCGTTTTTTCAAATCCAGATATCCATTAAGATAAGTCTTAAAATTTGTGTTGATGCTGCAAATTCCCCATCTCCTGTGAAAACAAATAGCATAAGTTCATCATGAGGTAGTTGTTCACTGCCTGGTATATTCAAGCGGCCTTCAACTATACGTTTTCCAAGAGATGAATTTTAAACACTGGAGAGTCACTGGATTTGACAAGAGCTCCATATCAACATATGTGTAGCATATCTGAGATCGCCACAGCTAGGAGTATTACAGAGAAATATTGTTTATAATTTAAGTAGTCTGAATGCGACTTATGCGGCATTTGTATGCGAATATGCTTACCATCAATGGCTCCTAAACAGTTACAAAAATTGGTCCTTCCATAAAAATCTTTTGAAGTTTCCAACCATGATTCTTCTGTTGGAGACGTTATGTACGATTCCTTTAATATTTCCCAAACAGCTTGACATACTTCGAAAACTATTTTGCGTATAGTTGGAGCACCAAGCAAATATTGATAATGTAAAGATATGAAGGAGTTGCCCGTTGCCAAGTACCTATATAAAAAGAAAGAAACACAAATAGCTATGAACATATATAATTTGTTACAGGTATTGAAGTGCAGAAAAGGTGGGGTTCCCTCCGTGGTGGCTTCAGGCGAGAACCAGCTTTACAGAAGAAAGCACCTTCGGGAAGCTCTGCAAAGAAACATCACAACAGAATCGTCATTGCCAGAAGGTGACCAGAATACAGAGAAATTACAAATAACAGCGCCATAAAATCAAAATAGATTCCTTTCAAATCAAATGAAGAGAAAAAGAAACTACGATGAAGAAACTTTGCAAGTTCTTAAAGAAGGAAATAAGAGACACACTCTGAGTATGCCAAGAATAGCGGATGAAGACGAACCATTTCTGCTCTCGCTCATTCCTTCTTTCAAGAAGAACAATCATGAACAAAAATTATTATTGAGAATAGAAGTTATGAATACTATTGTCAATTCGGGCAGTCTCAGTGGGTTTCAAACCACATTCATGGGTCAAGAGTATTTAACACACACTATCAAATATGCAGCAGATGCATTCAACCACTGATGCATATTTTTTTATTGAGTTTTATGTATGGATGCTCTTTAACCGCTGTGGTCCTTGGCATCCTATTCTGTATTGGACATATAAGACATATAATTTTGCTCAGAGGTCTCTTTATCAGGCTACGACACGGAACCACCGGCTTTACTTCCCTTTCGAAGGAAGTCATGCTAAGGATATTTACGCCCGAAAAAATCCATCGCCCTCCGCTGGGTTTGAAACCGCGACCTCGGGACAATGATGCATGGACTCAACAAGGCATATTTACAACTGCTACATTCAACACAGCTCAACAATCAACCAGTTCCTGGGATCAACAGGATGGACATGGACACTCATTCGTAACACCTGCACCTGCAGCGAGTCCTTCTTTGACTTCGTCATAGATAATAAATTCACCGAAATCCTCTTACTCACAAGAATCAATTCATAGTTACGAATTGTTAGAGTTAGGACACACAGATGAAAACTATTATGTAATACATACCATAATAAATGTGGTATGTATGATTTAAAAATAGTTTTCCTACGTTAATGTAACTGGCAGCCTCTTTTCCAATGATATATATTTTCTCATTACAGTATCTTGATGTGATACTTTTCTGCCCAGTATACACAGCAGCTCCTCGAATGAGCTCTTAAACATACGATTATAGTTGAAGAACTTCTCAAGCTGCTCACATAAATCCTCGTGTAATGTATGAAATTGCCCCTTAAGTAACCGTTGGTTGCCAATTGATGGGCCCAGAATTGTCAATTTTGTCTTCTTCGTCTACATCTCAGATATATAGCTACGCATCGCAATTGTTGTGCATTCACTTTCGTTCAAGCTACCCACGAACAGACGGTTGTGTGCGCGTTCCCAAAAGTTGCCTGTCGCGTGCGTTATTCGCCAGCATTTCAGTCGGCCACCCACTGTCGGTCGTGTGCGCCCTGCCTAAATCTGCCTCTCAGAACGACAAAAGCACGTGCACCTACCATGAAGATGACATGTTGGCAGGCTGAGGGCAGCCCGAAGAAGTGTTAAACGTTTACCGCCCTGAGTAGGACTAAACCGTGTAGTGACGGGATGTGAGGTTTATAGGTTGTCTGGTGAAGTTTATGTAGGGGAGTGACAGGAGGTAGCAAAATTCGCTCCTCGACGGCTGCCGGTCATGGTGCAACGGTCCGTGTGCATCGCTGGTGTTATTTTTTTATCCAAAATTTTTGTTTAGGGGTTGTAATTTTGATAATCCAAGCATTTCTTGGAGGATTGCATGGGAACTCATCCTTGGCAGCTGGAAGTGCTTCGTTGTTACCGGATGCGCCCGCACGCCGTGCGGGGAAGCCGGTGTGGGCTCAAGCGGCGTTTGTTATAATCCCCTAGAGACCGAACGTGGGTGCTACGATGGTGTGGCAACTGGTCTTAAAATTTTGCGGCCTGGCGCCTTATTTCATCCTCCATGTAAGGAAGAGATGAGGCTTCGTGAAGCAGTCTCACGGCAAAGGAGCGGTATACAGAATAGATAACCCGAAGGCCCCTATTCTGCACCCGTTGCAGAAGCAGCAGACTGGAGTCTGCGGCCATGCCCAAGTTCTCGCAGGCGAAAAGCAGGACGGGGATTATGAGCGCTCGAAAAAACGTAGCTTAAGTGAAACAGGCATCCCCGACCTCAGCGTGATGTAAAATGAAGCCGTAGCCCCAGAGACCCCATGCACGAGGTCCCGGATGTGCTCTCCGAAAGTTAGGCCTTTATCTAGCTTAACTTCCAAATAGGCTATGGCATTCGTCCACTCTATCTATCCTTCTCCTGAGGTACGTGAATGTGGGGAAGTTTGCGGGAAAGCGGCGCTTGGTAAAGGGAATGACTTGGCTTTTTGCCGGATTTATGAATAATCGCCAACGCCTGCACCACTCTTGGATGAGGCATAGGTGTCTCTGAAGGCGGTTGAAGGCTCTGCGCGGGTTTTTATCTATACAATACAGGAGCACGTCGTCAGCATATTGTGCTATGTTGACGTGCTGCTCGTAGGGAGATCGGCCACATACACGCTAAACAGTGTGGGGGATAACAGAACCTTCGGGGACTGCGCCTCATATTGGCCTTAATGAAGATTTGTGTGCCGCAACTGACACTACAAAAGTGCGGTGTTTGAGATATGTGCGTAATAAGTGTATAATATGTGAAGGGAACTCCAGATTGATGAGTTTCAGGAGAAGACCCGCATGCCAGGTCGTCGAGAAGGCTTTCTCACGTCCAGACAGACAGCCGCGGTGTAAGTCCTGTGCTGGTATCCTAGACAGCAGCTTCCACCACGCGCAGCAACTGCTGGGGGGTTGAGTGCCCAGAATGAAAGCCGAACTGAAGTGCTAGGATGGCTATCTATCATGACAATGTGTTTATAGCGCTTTTATCACTGCCCCTTGCACTGTACACGGCTTGTTTGTCACCATTCGAAGATGTACATTAGCCAATCAGAGGAAAAGAATACATGTCTGTGGGGCAAGGTTATAAGAAACAGGGTTTAGGATGTACAGACGGCGTTGGATATCGCTAAACATGCAACAGAATTAGTAATATGTTTTTCACAACAACGAAATGACAACTCCCTTCTTTCTCGCGCTGATATTGCATTATTTAATGATGCAACCAAACTTGACTCCTATCTGAAACCTAAGCTGTATGATAGATATGAATAAAATAAAAACAGTTGCCACTTCTTTATGCTGGTATTGCATTCTTTAACGATGCAAGAACAATACCGAATGTAGCCTCTTGACCTTCTGAAATGATAGGTGACATGGTGACTATCGTGCAACAAATAGTAATTTTCAGTCATTGTCGTGCCTTTCGTCTGAGGTTTACAGTCCGATTGTTAACAGATTTAATCGTTAGTCACGGTACGGGTAATTGCGGTTCAATTTTCTTCCGCGTAAACTTATAGAGTACGGACAGTTCTGTTGACTTTTATGGTTCTACGCATTACTTTGCTGTTTTAGAGCCCGGCATATTACACGTTTTAAAGTGATATCTGTAGAAATTGTGTTAACAATTGAAAGGTATAATGTTTCATTATGAAACGCAGTACACTAGATTATTTTAGGAAATACAGTTCCGGGATTTCAAGTCCAACTACAGAAGATGGCCTGCGTGCTTCGAAAGAACGTGAAACTGATAACGGCTCATCTACATCATATACGAATAGTAGCAGCGGGACAGGTATTGCTGAAGATAAAAGTCAACCACGTGAAGTAATTCCTTATTATTTGAGTTCCAGAACACATATGTTTACCCAGTTTGTGGGAGCGAGAGTGCATGGGGAGAATTTAAGACAAAAGACGAGTGGTTAGTGTGTAGGAAAGGCAAGTTGGGGTGCTCAGTGTGTAAAAATGTACAAAAATTGCAGAGTATACAAGTGTATAAATCACAGGGAGTGTATATTTCTAAAGAATGGGGCAGTATTTCGGCGGGTCCAGTTTGCGGAAGTAAGCAAGCTCATTTAACATCATTGAGAAAAAAGATCCACAAACATAGAAATTTCGAAGTCCATTTAACTGCCTGCAGACAAGGGGAAAAAGACAAGGCAATGTTCTAGAAAATCTTGTAGTTGAATAGCAGAAAGACATTTTGAAAGTACAAGGAAAGTGTTTCGCACAGCATATTTTCTAGGAAAAAATAACAAACCATATTTATTTTCACAAACTTGTGGATCTTAAAATTGAAAATGGTCTCCACATGGGCAAAACTAGTAAACTTAGTTTTGTCAACATCAAGACTGCATTGCGGACTGAACTTTGACTGAATTACTGAATTACACTGAACTTTGAAGAAGCTCTGCTCATACATAATATCGAATAATTCCGATATCTCTATATTCGTTGATGAGTCTACACCAGTGGCTTTACATTCAGTTGTAATAATGTATATAAGGTCAGAAATTAGTGATGGTAATGTAAATACCTTCTTCTTCTTGGATATAATTGAACTTTAAAAAAACATGCAGAAATAATAGAAGCTGGACTTTTAAAATGTCCTTCGAAGCATGGTTTTTCTTCAAGTTATTTGAATGACAATTTGATTGGCGCATACAGTGATGGTGCTAGTGTAATGTTAGGTAGGAACTCAGGTATTTTACAAGTACAACAAAGTATTCAAATGGCATTGTTTGTGTCATCGAATTGAATTGACCGATGCAATTGAAGAGGTTCCTGGTATGACTCACATCATCAGTTTTTAACAAGCTCTATGTATTGTACTATCAATTTCCAAAGAATCGACATGAACTGTCAGCTGTTGCACAAGAGGTAGGCGTAAGAATATATCTAAAGTATTCTCTCTCAGTGCGTTGGGTTGGCCACAAGCTTTAGAGCAGTGCAAGCAGTATGGAAGTCCTACCAGACTTTGAATGCTTGTTTTAATATATGTTCGGATGACAACTAGAAAATCAAATGTAAGGGAAGATTCAAGGTATTACAGAAAGTACTATTAAGCACCTAGTTCGTGTGCAACATTACACTGTTTTCTAATGCTCTTGAGAGATTAGATCCTCTCAGAGTACCTCCAAAATGACAGTGTCACTATTCCCTCATCATATAGGGCAATTACGAGATCAATAAGAGCCATTGAACAATTGGAGGAAATCCCAGATGCTTGCATAAAGGAAGCAGAGAAAGCTATTTCAGAAGGGCGTTTCAAAGACGCTTCACTGGTTCCCAGAAGAGAATCAAGCAGCATTACTACCCAAATTAATAGGAAACAGTTATGTCAGAGCCTTGGTATTAATTTGAGGCAACGGCTAATTCCCAATGACAATGAAGAATTCAAATCCTTCATGAAAGAGATTAACATTTTGGACAGTAAAAATGACCTTGTGACATTGCGAGCCCATTACCAGAAGGGGAGGAGAATCTAAGATAATTGTGTAATAATTTTCTTCTCTTTTGCAGATGTAAGAGGTTTCAGAGGTTACATAGAAATAGTGGAGAGATCATTCCTGAAAACATGAAACCACTTTTTGTTTGCGTTGATACACTCCCTGTGAGCACATCGGACTGTGAAAGGGGCTTCAGCACAATGAACTTAGTTATGACAACATTGCGGAATTCGCTTTCTGTTTGCCATCTCTTATCTTTAATGTTTATTGAAATAGTCGGACCTCCGTTACATCTATGTAACCCCGAGGATTGCATCAAAGTATGGATCAAAACACATAGGCATACCGAGAACAACCAGCCCAAGAAGGCTAATCTACACGTGCAGCAGTCTTAGCGATACTCATATCTTCTTTAGGTGAGTCCCCACTATTTTTGTTAGGAATACAACATGATCCTAATTAATTCTGTGTGCAACGTGTCGAGTATTGTTTAATAACAATGTAGTGTAGTAATGTAGTAGTAACACCACGAAGGAATCCATTACTGTAATAGTTTCTTCCATGATAACACGATATAAATGGCGACTGCGTTTGTTGCCACGGGAAACATCATGAGGTGGCAACGGGAATTGTTATTCATCGCCGGCTGTCGTGTTTGTTACTCATTTGTTAGGATTGTTGTGAGTTTAAACGTACGTCATGTTTCTTTTTCTCCTCTGCTTTACAACGATTCATGTGTTGTGTACATGTTCTATGTATTTTATAATGCTCTAAGTATTATATATTTATTTTCTATGAATATTTCTAGAACAAATAGCATTTAGTTTGTTATACTGTAAACTTTAAAAGCGCCAAGAGGAAACTGTCCTATGAAAACGACAAACTTCGATAATTCAGATGAGATGCTCAAAAAGCCAAGAGAAATTAAATCGCGAAGTTTTCGAACTCACAAAAAGATGCTTTCGAAAAGTATCTTCAACCTAAATTTATAAAAACTGATAATGAAAGTGAATGATGTTGAAATTATGACAGCCTTAACACTAGTGCCTTTTCATTTGGTAGTTTAGGTGAAAAACAAAATGAAGTACTCTATTTTGATCCACTATCCCACATTCAGATGGGCCTAGTAGTAGTGACAATGAAATAGTCATAAATGGCCCAATAAATTAACGTCCCCTGTCTTTGACGAAATTGTGCACACGGTCTTGCTAAATTTATACACCTTTATTATTGTTTACGAAAGAACAGAAGAAATTGTTTGTCTCATTTTTACGTACTTTATCCAATGGATTGAACATATTCGGAAATGGGTTATACACTACGTGATGAAAAGTATCCGGACCCCTGGCTGAAAATGACGTACAAATTCGTGGCGCCCTCCATCGGTAATGCTGGAAGCCAATATGGTGTTGACCCACCCTTAGCCTTGATGACAGCGTTCATTCTCGCAGGCATACTTACAATCAGGTGCTGGAAGGTTTCTTGGGGAATGGCAGCCCATTCTTCACGGGGTACGGAACTGAGGAGAGGTATCGATGTAGGTCGGTGAGGCCTAGCACGAAATCGGCGTTCCAAAACATCCCAAATATGTTCTATAGGATTCAAGTCAGGACTCTGTGCAGGTCAGTTCATTACACGGATGTTATTGTCGTTTAACCACTCCGCCACAGCCGTGCAGTATGAACAGTGCTCGATCGTGTTGAAAGATGCAATCGCCATCCCCAAATTGCTCTTCAACAGTGGGAAGTAAGAAGGTGTTAAAATATCAATGTAGGTCTGCGCTGTGATCGCGCCACGCAAAACAAGGGGTGCAAGCCCCCTCAAGGAAAAACACGACCACACTATAACACCACCACCTCCAAATTTCACTGTTTGCACTACACACGCTGGCAGATGACGTTCACCGGGCATTCGCCATACCCACACCCTGCCATCGGATCGCCACGTTGTGTACTGTGATTCGTCACTCCACATAACGTTTTGCCACTGTTTCAATCGTGTAATGTAGACGCTCCTTACACCAAGCGAGGCATCGTTTGGCAGTTTCCTGCGTGAAGTGTGGCTTATGAGCAGGCTCTCGACCATGGAATCCAAGGTTTCTCACCTCACGCCTAACTGTCATAGTACTTGGAGTGGATACTGATGCAGTTTAGAATTCCTGTGTGATGGTCTGGATAGATGTCTGCCTATTACTCTTTACGACCCTCTTCAAATGTCGGCGTTCTCTGTCAGTCAACAGACGAGGTTGACCTGTACGCTTTTGTGCTGTACATGTCCCTTCACGTTTGCACTTCAATATCACATCAGAAACAGTGGACCTAGGGATGTTTAGGAGTGTGGAAATCTTGCGTACAGACTTCTGACACAAGTGACACTCAATCGCCTGACCACGTTCGAAGTCCGTGAGTTCCACGGAGCGTCCCATTCTGCTGTTTCACGATGTCTAATGACTACTGAGGTCGCGGATAATAAGTACCAGGCAGTGGGTGGCAGCACAATGCACCTAAGATGAAAAAGGTATATTTGTGGGTTAGTCCGGATACTTTTGATCACATAGTGTATATTAAAAATCTGCTGACAAAGTTTTCTGTTTTTGTTGCAAACGTTTTGGGTGTCCTTCAAAATTTAAGTGATCATATAAGATTTTTAATTTCTTAAATCTAAAAACAGATAAGAGTGCAATGATGAATACTTGATAAAAATGTGTCCTAACAATAATTGTGAAGCTTAATTCGTCTTTAATTTTAAAAAAATTTGAAGTAACCACAATGATAAATGGCTTCTTTTTATCATTAACATTTTATCTATAGCCCAGCTATTAAGATTTCAGGAATTCTTCGCATACCTCATCTGTAGGCTATAGAAATGCTAGTAGAGTTTTGATATCGATAAGGAGCGATGGAAGTTTCTACATTGTCGTGCATCAGCTAAGGTTGGCCCTGGTGCAGGGGCGTAGAATACGGGGGCATACTGATGAAACAAGTAAATGTAACTATTTGTTTCACCTTCGGTATGAGTATAGGCAACGCTTTTTGATATGGCTACAGCCTGAAACTTATAAATGGACATCTCATGATTTACAAAATGAAATATTAACTATTTTAAGCAATTAACTTTTTAAAATATGTTACATATTACATCAAAAGTGGAGGGTATTTTTTAATTATAGCAGACGAAACAAAAGTTATAGCTACGCCGTCACGTAGTAGGTTGGAGTGTGGTACTCCGGTTCCCAATTATGGAATATGTGTGGGTTGGGGCCTATCCATATAGGTGCGGATTTTTCGGCCATGTATACGACCGATGCTCACTCAGCTTCGTGATACATTTGAAGAGCTACGGTAAAAACCTGTTTAGGTGGCGAAAACCAACGTTCCGACTGGGAAAAGCACGGTGTTGACCATATCATCTCTGCGTATCGGCTGGATGATCGTCCACCTCTGCCTTGCGAATGCGGGCGTGAGATCGGCAGCCAGGTTGGTAAGCCAAAACCCACAAGGGCTATAGTGCCACAGATTTAACTTTAGTAAGACGTGTTGACACTTTGCTAGAGATAGAAGAGTGATTTTAGGGTATATTCTACAGTGTCTACCACAACTAAGGCTCTATTTGATATTATTATCGATATTTTATGACGTTTGGATTTGCCTATTTCTGATTGCAGAGGACAATACTTCGATGATCCAGTTAATATGGCTGGGTTACATAATGGTGTCCAGGCAAAGTTACTGAGATTGAAAAGAAAGCTGTAATTGTGCACTGGCTTTCACATTCTTTAACACTACAATACAAGACAGTGAAAACAATTCCGAAATGTATTGACAGTTATGAAAGATTTAAATATTTTGTTAGCAATTCACAAAGGCAGATGGCACTACAACCTTGAGACCATTCTGTCTTACAAGGTGGGTGGTAAAGGTACTTAGACATGTCTTCAGTTTAGTCCAAATATATAGAGCTTGAAGAATTTAAATGTGTCGAAAAGTGGCAATTCGGGCACTAAAGCCAAAGTAAACGGCTTTGTAATTCATATGCAGAATTTTTATTTCTTTTTCATATTGTTAGTTTTGGGAAAACTGTTTGGCCACATTGATACAGCAAACATAGCATTTTGAGGAAGTCTCTGCACTGTGAGGAAGCACTCAAAGGTCGAAACACTTGCAACATAGATTAAATTTACGATAAATAATGTTGAACCATTCTGGACTGAAACAACAGGAAAATGTGAAAATTGGGTGTTGATTGCCCCAAACGATCCCATAAAAGAAAACCCTCTAAGTAATACGATGGCTTCAATAATTCCTCTGTATATAGATTCATTGATGTATGAGGTGTGATAAAAAGTAAAGGGATTGTTTTCTTAAATAATTTTAATTAATCATCAACACCAACTTTGCCCCCTTCAAAGTAATCACCCTCAGATATAATACACTCTTGCCAACGCTTCTTTCCAACCTTGGAAGCGCTTCTGAAACTCACTTTTCGTTAGGGTGTTCAGGTCCTTCAACGATTCTGGTTTTATCTCATCAATGGTGGCAAAACGTCGATCTTTCGTGGTTCTCTTCAGCCTCGGGAACAGAAAGAAGTCGCAGGGGGTCATGTTCGGCAAATACGGTGGCTGAGGCAGCATAACGGTTTTGTTTTTGCTAAAAAGTCACGAACAAGCATTGAGGTGTAAGCGGATGCATTATCATGATGCAATTTCCACGATTGGTTTTGCCGCAATTCTGTCGTTTTCTTCACGCAAACGGCGCACAACTTCCAGGTAGTATTCCTTATTGACCGTACGACCATAAGGCAGGAACTCCTGATGCACTATCCCATTGTAATCGAAGAAAAAGCGAGAAGAACCTTCACATATTGTCAAACTTTTTCGGTCTTGGCTCTTCAGGCAGTTCCCATTGGGACGATTGGACCTTAGTTTCTACGCCATACCCATATACCTCCTTCAGAAGTTCTGGATCGTTTTCGACTTCATTCAGCAATTCCTGAGCGATGTCTACTCGACGTCGTTTATGGTCGAAATTCAACAATTTCAGAACAAACTTTGCTGCTACACGTTTCATGCCCAAAACATCCGAAAAAATTGATTGGCACGAGCCAAAAGGATATGTCGATATCATCAGCAATGGTGATGGTGATTCGGCGATTCTCCAGAATCATTTTCTTTACTTCTTCCACATTGTCGTCAGTAATTGATGTGCTAGGTTGTCCAGGGCGTCGTCGTCTTCAACATCTTCTCGACCCTCCTTGAAACGTTTATACCACTCGTAAACTTTTGTCTTACTCATATTAGATTCGCCAAAAGCCACAGTCAACATTTCGAATGCGGTGCTGCACTTTTTTTCCGTTTTTCAAGCAAAATTTAATGCAAATTCTTTGATCCATATTTTTCGAAAGTAAAAATTCGCCGAGCACTCGAAAAAACATAACTTTTTCGACCTCCAAGAATAAACTAAATATTCAAAACAGCTGAAAATGCAAATATGCACCAGGAACATGTGTACCAAAAAGATAAAACAAAAATTAAAAAAGCCCCGTCACACCTCATATGTTAAAGGAGAATTTACTATGAACGATAGATACATCCCACATTAGTTCATTGGCTGATATAGTGACATACTTGGAAAAAGAAAAACACCTACTCGACCTATTGCCAGAACTGGTAAAATTTATATGATAAACGCTGACGTACGCGGTAACGTCCTGTACCTGTCATTTTCTTGTCTGTGGAGGATTAAAAGTTGTCTTTGGTCTGTCACCATGAGACAAGATCATTTTAAACGGCATTGCCCTTCTTAACGCCCATGGAGATGAATCGATGAAACTTGAGCTTGATGGAATATGTGATTTCTTCATATGCAGGAATGAGCTGAGGAGAAGCAGGAGGAGGAGACAGAGGCGTAGCCAGGGGGTTTTGGGGGGTTGGAACCGCCTTACTAAAAATGTAAAAATTAATAGCAAAAATAGCTCCATTAAAATAATGTAGCACCTTTCTAGGGTGGCGGGAACGAGATACTTTCTAATCGTATCATTTGTATTGCTATATATACGCCGCATGTCTTAAACAATGTGACTAAAGGTGAAAACAACAGAAATTGTGCTTTAGATGGCGTTGGTAGAACCATTTAAGATATCAGGACTATGTTTTCGTTTCGGTATTAAATTTGTAACTAGAAAACTTATTTTGTATTGTAATTAAACGGCCTGCAGCGGTAATACAAAATATATACTTTACAGGGGTAATTAATTCTCATGTCACAACACATTCGCTGGTTAGAATTCGCAAAACATCCTATCCTAATTTTAAATCCAATTGCTGTACCTTAATCTGTGAATATAAAATAGATTTATTTAAATATTTCAACTCAGAATTAATTGATACTTATCATTTGAATTGAGTTGTTTAAAAATGGACCCCTATACATAACCTCCTCTTAATAATTTTCTGGCTCTGTGGTCCCTTTGTCAAGTAGTAGGTACTGACATACCTATGACTCTTAGATGCCCAATAATATATTTTTGAAGTCGGCGCCTCTTGTCTTGAACTCATGTTAGGGTAGTCGGAGTGTGGAATTTCAAGTTGAGACGATTGCTCAGTATAGAATCGGAATAGTTTTATGTGTTTGTAAACTTAAAAAAGTTTCGAGAGTGTTTGGATTCTGGATTTTCCTAATGATGCATAACATTCTTGTCTGAAAGTGTTTGATGACATTAGGTAGTAGGAGTGGAATTGTGTGTAATCTGCACATAATTTGTGAGCATTGTGGGACAGATAACAGTTTTAGAACCTCTGAAGCTTCAAACCGTTTATATGAAGCCAACATGAGAATGGTATATGGTATGAGATGCATAATTGTAGGGAGAGAAGATGCAAATTTATTCTTTGGAGTAATGAAAATTCCAGCACCTCCCTCAAAATTCATGCCTTATAATCGCAAACTCTACAGTGCTATAGTGAAAGTTTATGAGGATAGCATGCATGAGACTGCACAGGAAGCATTAGAACAAAATAATGAGGATGATGATATTGTGAGGATTGGTCTATCTGTGAGCTGTGACAATTCCTGGATGAAACGTAGCCATACTTCATTCCATGGTGTATCCACTGCAATAAGTGTAGATACAGACATAGTGTTGGATGCACGAGTGCGTAATAAGTTTTGTTATGCTTGTGCCAACAGAACTAAAGTTCAAAATAAAACTAAAGAACAAGAGTGGAAAACAGAGCATGAAACTTCAGGCTACATAAACTATACATTTCAAGTAGGAATATGGAACCGGCAGGGATGAAGGTGATATTTGCAAGTTCCACTGAGAAGCATGGTGTACGGTATACCAAATACCTGGGAGATGGGGATTTCAGTGCATTCAAACAGGTTATGGAAAGTCAGCCTTATGGTGACAAGAAGATAGAAAAGCTTGAATGCATTGACCTATACAGAAAGGAATGGGAGGACTGCTATAGCTTAACAGGGAAATGAAAGGTAAGCTTCTGGAAGATGGTAAACCGCTTGGCGGCAAAGGCAGGCTTACCAAAGTAGAAATTGGAAACCTGTAGAACTGCTATGGCTGTGCAATTAGAAATAACATTGGCAATGTAAGGGACATGCAGAAAACAGTCTGGGCAACATACTTTCAACCAATGAAAATCCACAACATGGTTTATGTCCAACCGCGAGTCTACATGGTGTGGATTTAAAAAAATCAGTAGGTTGGAAAGCCATATAACCATAAACATTTTACCCACTACTGTAATGAATCAGTCAAGCCTACTTACAAATTTCTTGCAAATCTTGAACTACTGCAAAAGCGTTTTCATGGAAAAACACAAAATGTTAATGAAAGTTCGAATAATTTAACATGGAAACGGTGCCCCTGGCAGAATCAAGACAATGAAACAGCTTGACTAAAGTCCTGGAGTGTTTATGGAAACAATTCTTCAAGAAATTGACCAACAACAAATTCATTCAGCTGAGTCTGTAATCGCAAATTTCAGAAAACAAGCTAGACAAAAGATAAATTTAAAAAGAAAAGCTGCAGAGGATTACAAGGATACTGACTATGGATATTAGGAGTGTTGAATTCATCTCGTGAAGTTAGACATGTAAAATAACTAAATTATAATTCTCAAATTATGTTTTCCGAAATGTTAATTTTCAATATCCTTATACCCCTTTTATTAAAAACTATTGTGAGTACAAACATGAAACTTTGCACTCAGCTTTAGAATCCTGACATCTTTAATTCCATGCAAGCAGCATTTCAAAATATAATTCTTATAGTTTTATATGTTTAAAAGGTTTGAAAAAATATTAAAATGTACTTCATTTATAATATTTTTAAATAAAAAGGATAAATTAGAATAACTGCAGGGAATTGTATTCTATACATACATAATGTATATGCAAGTTTCATATGGTAGATTATTTTTTAAAATTTATTATTTTTTAAAATTTGGAAATTACAAAACATGAAGCTTGGTAATCAAAAAATTCGGAAAAAATGCCCAAAAGAGATACATATGCTTTAAATCATTATGGCAACTTTCAATGTCCTAAACTCAAAATTGTGGAAATAATCAAAATTTTCATTAGATGCAAATGTGCATCCGTCTCCCCTTAAAGCGTCGCACGTCTGGCAACTGTAATCTGGAATCATAAAAAAAGAAATAGTTTCTAAGGTGCACATCTAAATATTTCAGCCTAATTGAAGTCCTGACTTAAGACATACCGAGAAAATTTACATTATACATAATTGTAGGATTTGTTAAAAGGCATTCGGATAATATCACCATTAATGATCTCTCGATTTCATTCCGGTAGAGCCATTACAGGTTCAAATGTAACTAAATGTATTAGGTATTTAAATTATCAGATCTGAACATGCCTATCTTGAACATGCGCATTCAAGATTATGATAATTGATCAAATATGAAAGTCATTCAGGAGCTCGATAGCGCATTAGAGATTTGAATACGACAGAATTTTTTGTCTCTTGCAGCTCATTCTCTCAACTCATGAGTCAATGATGCCATATGTCAGCTAGTGATTGGATTCCTATTTTTGAAACAGCGTAGAAATTGTACATGTTTTTCTCGGCGTCGATATTGCGTTGGACATCCTTATAAAATATATACAGTCGTAAATACAAGGCCATTAAATACCAATTTAAGCTGGGAATCGAGTACCTTTAAGGTATTACAATGGTGAATATTACGATGCTTAGATATAGATTCAGATAATGAGTCATTACAGAAAATTACAAGAAATAAAAGTGAATCTCTGGCCTTAAACTCAGATTTTAATTTTTATGTTACTTAGCTGTGTGGCACTAAATTTGAAATTAAATTAATGTTACTGGTAAACTGGCACTGCAACGCATTAAATTCGCCTTTTTACTACTATATCAACCTTAAAAAAATGTCCTCCAAACTCTTAAGAATCTCAGAAACGATGGATTATTTTAAAGTTTTCGTGTCAATACTAGAACATTAGCCGAAAACTTTAAGTGGGCAATGGTTTCAAAATAGTCTTTGTGAGTGTGGCCGTGCATAGGCAAAAACTACAGCTCGATTATGAGGCGCGAGATGAGCCTATTTTGAATCGAGAAACCAAATTTAAGGTAATTTTTTTCGAACGGCTTCTATCCACGAAAGCTTTAAGCTACTGGAATATCATAGAACTCAGCTTCTTTCTTATATCACGTTCTTAAGTTCAAATCTGAGATGAATTAATTTGTACTTTCTCTACTACGTAAATATAGCAAGTAGAGGAAGTACTGTATTCCACCAAACAACTGACGTCCTAATTTCACCAAAAATATATGTTTTGAAGCACCCTGAACACAAAAAAGAAGCCCTTTTTAGAAAAGGTTCGTGTGTGCGTCTGTGAACAGCATAAGTCAAACGAAACGTCGGTTAAACACAGAACTTCGTATTTAAATTCAGCATCTTCCAAGTCAGACCAGATTTTGCCACCACGTAAATAATTTTATCGTCCTATTTTATTGTAAGGACCATTTTTACATGTATATGTAATGTGTTATTGTTCAGGAACAGCCATAATTGTTCATTTTTCATGTTTGTAATATTCGCCCATATTAAAACGTTCCTGGTTCTTTAGTTTTAGGATGTCTTAAAAACATGTCATTTAGATGTGTAGATGTAAGCTTTTAGTAGCACCAGCTCGCAAGCATTTTGTTTTCCGAAGGAGAAAAGTTCTTCATTTTATTGTTAGCGCACCGAGAGGTACCTACAGTAGGCGGAATATGAGTGAAAGTCCCGTATGACGTAATGTATAAAGTCATGTGATTGAGTAACTAAGCCAATAAGAATCTACTATAGTTAAGTCATTGCAAAACCACGCTAGCAACGGCGCGAAAATGTAGCCAATCAGGAATTAGTTAAAGTATAGTCCATGCGTGGGGTAGTCTAGTATACATACCTACCAGTGAAAATTTCTTGTCAGTGGCCCATCAGAACCTCGATAGTGGTGGCGTCTGGCGGATAGCTAAAAACCTCCATCGCCAACGCAATCAATACACTTCCCTGCATCAAGGTAACCTAGGACTTGTCTACGAACCTCCAGCCAAAGCAAATGTGCTCGCTAACTATCTTGAGGACATCTGCAGGCCCAGAGATGACCCTCAGGACGCTGACTTTACTGCCCGTGTCCACCAGGAGGTATATCGCTATTTGCTGTTGCCTCCTGATGGAACGGAGAATCCCCTTCAAATCATCCTCCCAAGTGAGGTCCAAGCGCACTCCGGCGTCTCGACATTAAAAAGCCTTGCGGAGAGGACGGGCTGACCCCCGCCATGCTCCGCAACCTTCCATTCCGAGCTGTACTTTTCCTTGCCAGAGTATTCAATATGTGTATCACTCTGGGACACTTTCCACGAGAGTGGAAGGTGGCCCGGGTGGTGTGCATTCTGAAACCCGGTAAGGACCCGGCTCTTCCCTCCAGCTACCGCTCCATCAGCCTCCTTCCCACCCTCTCGAAAGTTTTCGAGAGGCTTATACTGCACCGCTTGCCAACGCTACTGGCCGACATTCAAGCCAACCTAAACCATCAGTTTGGTTATCGACCTGGGCACTCGACGGCCCAGCAGCTGCTGCGGGTGGTGGAGGCTGCTGTCCTGGGTTTCCAGGACAGTGTCTTCACTCCTGCGGTATCTCTGGACGTGGAGAAGGCCTTCTCAACGACCTGGCACGAGGGATTCCTCTATAAGCTGATCCAGCTTGGCCTACATAGACAGATAATCCACATTGTACACAGTTTCCTACACCAACGCTCCTTCAGAGTAGTAGTTGCGGGGAAAACATCAACACAAAAACCCATACGAGGCGGAGTCCCCGAAGGCTGTGTATTATCCCCCACACCTTTCAGTCTATACATGGCAGACTTTCCATGCTGCAGGGCGTCAATATGGCCCAGTTTGCTGATGACGTCTGCTGTACACTACAAATCGACACATAATCAGTATCAACCCTATACAGCGACAACTCCGCCTCGTCCAGCACTGGTGCGGGCAGTGACGGATGTCCGTGAACCCGGGAAAAAGACAAGCTGTCCTGTTTACCAGGAGACGAATTCCCGCAGCAGACCTACCAAGGCCACAGGATAGAGTGGGGAACATCCGTTCGCTAGTTGGGCGTCACTCTAGATAAGGGCCTAACTTTTCGTGAATACGTGCGTGGAACAATGGACAGGACTAAGGGGGCGGTAGCCGCCTTATACCCGTTCTAGCTTCCACTATGCCGGTTCACTTAAAGATACTTTACAAAGCAATTATTTCACCTCTGATGCTCTATGCCTGTGAGGTGTGGGGCATGGCAGCAGATTCCTGGCTTCTCTGGTTGCAACGGATACAAAATGGGGGACTTCGGTCCATCTATTCTGTCTGCAGAACTCTTTCGAGTCAGGCTATTGCACGAAAACTCGGCCCTCCCATATGTGGAGTATGTGATTAGGCGCCAGGCTCAACATTTCTACACCAGATTGGCACATCATGAGAACGCCCTTGTCAGATCCCTGGGGGACTACTTACCTCAAGAACATCGATACTGATTCTATCGGGTTCCCCGCATGGCTTGTGGGCACTCCCAGTAACGAAGCCTTTAAACCTGCCAACAGCACAAAGCTGCCACTAAGTACTCCCCCCTCCCCATGGGAGTGGTCAATCAAAATTAAACAAATCACAATCCATTAAGGAAAAACAAACACCAGCGGAGCAGAGCACTGGCGCTGCTCCTGAAAAGGCAGCCACTGAGGAGCCTATAAAAACATAGCGCTACCCCCATCACACCCACAACATCAAAACCAAACCATCACCCTACAATAGTTCCATTATCTATGGTAAAGCCCTTCCAAGGGTAGGTACATAGCAAAATCACTTAGGCTTACCACCAGCCTACCAGACCGGAGTTGAGTTCTTGTCAGTACACAGTCTTATCATGTAACGCACGTTGAATCCACGTCGCTACGCGAGAAAAGTTCGCGCGCAAAAGTTAAATAAATATTTCGCGCAAAGTTGAAGTGCCGACGTATATATTCCGACGTTGCACATCGTCAAAGTGCTGAGTATTATCGCACGAAGTAAATAACAAACAGTGGTGAAATTTTATTCGGTGCGCGATCGTAAGAGAGGTTCACCAGGAGCATTATTCGCTATGGTACTGTGAAGTGGAAGTGTCAAAAGGAGATCAGCAGCTGCCGCATCGAGGAGGGGATCTCCTGTGAGATGAGTGGCTTCGAACCAGAAACACAGGCTCGGCGCGAGCCAGCCAGCCTCTCCAACGCAGCCTTCAGCAACCCCTCAAAAAGGGTTCCCGCCTCGCAAGGATGCGACACGAAGATTTTCAAGAAAATCCCCCATACAAACTAGCCTTAACATAGAAAAAGTTTCGAAAAGTTTTACTTTCTATAAAGGTCTCTTAACGATTTTGATTAAAATACATATATTAAAGATATTTACATTATGAGGCAGTATTTTATACTACAATACTGTGAATGCCAGAGTGATTGTAGTGTAAATTAACATTATTGTATGACAATGATTTTGTATGTTTGTTAATTATAAGCATTGTTAGGAAATAAGTTTACACTGAAACTGACAATAGGAGTGGGTAACAATGAAGTGATGGGGTGAGTTGATTATCAATTAGAAGAGACAAACAAATGACGTCAGGGTAGCGTGCCTGTAACTTCACCGCTGACTGCAGGGCACACGACCTGACGCACCGCCGCCGCTTCTGCGCCTCCTGTGGGGGCAAGGGGCACTACACAGGTCAGGCCGTCTGCCCGCTCTATCCACGTAGAGCTACGCCGCACTCCGTGAACACGCCACAAAACAACACAACTACGCCGCAGACCTTCACAGCCACACCGCAGAACTTCGCATCATTGAATGACCCATCGCAGCACCAAACACAGACAGCAGCTTCGAACCAGCCCATCATCGACGCCATCCAGGACCTTCACGCTGAGGTGCTAAATCTTGCCAGTAGGCTAGCAGCCCTGGAAGAGCATCTCAGCACACAGTCCTCGGAAGTTGACAGCAAAATCACCGAACTGCATGACCGACATCTCCACAAAAGCCACCCAGCAGACCTTGGAACGCATAGCAGAAAGCAGCAACCAGATGACAGAAGCCTTTGAGAAACTGCAAGACCACAACAAGCGAATGGAGGGGAACCTCCACCACCACATAGACAACCCCTCTCCACACGCAGCATCACCTCTCGCCGCAACACCTCATCCTCGTGCCCGGAGGTAAAAGCCCGGGTACGCAACAACAGACGCCCAGCACATCGACATCAAAGAGCCAATTCCCGGAGGTAACAGGCCCGGGATTGGAGCCAGCATCTCCTGTTAATTCACCACCGTCACAGGTCCCTGTCAGGGCAACCGCCATGGCAGATACCTGACCACCACAGCGGAGGATTCCGCCACTTTTAGTAATCACCCACAAACAGCAGGGTTGCTTCGGCGGTACCAGCCACATGATCACCACTATGCCCCAATTAAATTGCGCCATCACAGAATCAAATCCTTCTTTTCCTTCTCCTTCTTCCTTTCTACACCTATATACATACTCTTGTTTTTCCTTCAAACCTTTACTCCTGTTTTCCCAAAAAAAAAAAAAAAAAAGAGTAACGCGCAGTTCTACAGAATCATTCACAAGGTAAACGTCGCGCAGCTCTAAGAAATCTCTCTCGCGAGTTACACGTCAGGTAGTTCTAAGGAAGCATTCATGATGTACACATTACGCAATTCTACAGAATCTCTCGCGTCGTAAAGTTATTTACGAAATATGAAATACGCGAATTAATAGTGCGCGGCAAATAAGTGATTGTAGTTACATTCGAAAATATAACAGTTTCAGTCAGGCGTGTATCAAGATTAAATATGTGAAATTAATTAAGTGTGACGGCAATAAAACTGTAAAAACAAATTCTTTTATCAATGTTATCTTTTAGTAACAACTCCTTTCCGTTTACACACCCTGTTCAAGAGATATTTGCTCGACTGAGTAATAATAGCTAGCCGGAGGACAAAGAACCCAAAATTCAAAATAGTTAAACAATAACAGGCGCTCAGCAAATAAGATAACACGAGAGATTACTGCGACAATTACAAACAAAATTTATATCTTGAATTTTCTGAAAATAGCATGTGAAGTACTCTTCATTAAGAAGGAATGTTATATAATCCTGTATAACTGGTAAACGTAAGCGATAGACGAAAACGTACTACACCAAAAAGGTAGATCTCTTTAAAATACACAATTTATTTCAGATAGTTTTTTTGTTGCATCAACAATTTCCGAGATATCCGTTATTAATGTTTCAAATTGTTCAATACTTTGTCATTCTTTTTAAGCCCTATTGATATTCAGTTGTTTCTCACAATTGTATGTAAAAAATGTTGAATTTTAAGGTCAGCATATAGCTAGTGTCTAATTCTTAAACATTTGATATCGCTATTCCCTTTGTATCTGTAATGAAATGCGTAATGTAACTATTTCTGCAAGGGTTTATCTCAATTACAAGTACAAAAAACTAGAAAGTTCTCGCATAGAGAAATTTACACTGTCGCCATTAACCTTTGTGATGAACTAGGTTTCACACCTAGTAGGTACCAGGGACGGTTCCGCAGGTGAAGTTAGTGAAGGGCCACTTCATCTTTTTCTAACTAGGTGCATTCCAATATAAGTTTATCTCTATTTTAAAATTTTATATCTAAATATATCACTACTCACATAGAGTAATATAATTTTGCAAATTACTACTTTAAGAGCGAAAATCGCCCATTTCGAAATTATCATCCCTTCCCTTGGGTAACGGAGTGTTTCCCTCTCATATCACTTTTCAAACTTCAAATAATCGGATTCGGTCCTTCATTGTCACTTCAGTTCATGTGAAGCGATTATTGTGTTGTGTTTATGGTCTTGGAAGTTCGCTAGTACCAACGATAAATTCCTGTCTTAAAAAAATTTAAAGTATTGGTGATTGGCAAAGAATCCGCAAAATTGCATAGTGAGTTGCATGTTACAAAAATCGGGTATACCTAATATATCGGCACATAAAATGGAAAGGAAAGGTGCGATGTGTTATATCAGACATTTTAAAAGTACGTGGTAAAATGAGTAGTGGTTGTGCGGTACTAATTATTTGTAAAAGCTATTTTTCTAGGCTTGGAATAAGGAAAACGGTGTGGAATTTTGGAGGATTTTGTCACATTCTGAATATCAATTGGTCATTGCATAAACAATGAAGTGGTATTAATGTTGCATATTGGTTTAACATTATTATAGCACCACGTTTGGAAACCAATTTGATGCGGTATTAAGGTTGTGTGACTTCATGTGTTGCCATCTTGTGACGTCATTCGTTTGGTTCGTAGCTCCCTCTGGCGTAGCAATTTGTATCAATTAGTTTCCGAAAGAATTTAAAGTTTTGTATATTGTCCTCCGGCTAGCTATCATCTTATCTTGGTAGGACATGTATCTCTATGTAAGGGTGTGAATCGGAAAGGAATCTTTTATCCAGAAATTATACTTAATGAAGAAATTGGTTTTATAACTTTTATTGCCGAACACGTTCACAAACACTTTTACATATTAATCTGGATACTCGCCAAACTGAAACTGTTTGTAATAACTTCTTACTTATCACTTTTAACTATGTATTTCAACTTTGTGTAGAATTAACTTTATAATAATTCTCGTAATTATGCTGCGTGTAACTTGACGAAATGAAGGACTGACTGACGATCAACTGAGAGACCGACGTGTAGAGTATTGAGAATTCTGTTGAACTGGGCCAAGCTACCTCGAACCTACACTATTTATAGGCCTGCATCAAGATACGCCAAAAGATTATAAATGAACTGCTATTGGCTAATAAAACGCGCCAACATTAGCGTCTATTTTAATATCCAATGAAAACCACGAATACATATGCTTTAGGAAATGTTCTAGAAGCTTCTACCGAAACCGCGCGAAACATTACGTAACTTCCTTGTTCCCGGTAATGATAAACAACTCACCCCATCGCTGCATTATTGCGCCATTACTGACAGTTTCAGTAAAGCCGTATATTATTAATTACCAATAATAATTATAATTAATAAACCTCTGAAATCAATGTCACATAAAAATACATATTCATATTACAATCATTAATTACATTTAAGTAATTTGTGATACAAATTACCGTATCATATGCCCCACTAGAAACATAATTATAAATATTTATAACTTGTTTGGAAATTTTATAATTGTGTTTTAGTCTCCTAAATCTTGGAACACACGCTATCACTTTCACTTAACACTTCACACGCATTTAACACACGACATATGTTTTCTTTCTTATCTCGCCACTACTTACTGGCTTTGGTTTAATTAATTTAGATATTAATCTGACATCACAAAAAAAATTTTTTATAGCAACTACTTTACCTTAAATTTTTTGATTACTGTTACCAAATTGTTTACTTTCTTAAGTTGACAAAAATTTATACATTTAGGATTTTTGTAATTATTTAACATTTTTACCAAAATATTCACCTCTATACAAATATTTACATCTCTTAAATCTAGGCACTGTTTCACATGTTCTATTTATTACATAAGTATTTGTTTTTTTTTATTATTATTATTATTACCCATTTTTGTTATTTTGTACTTTATCTTAACAATGTTCTTGAAATTGTATTTACGTACCTTTACTTTAATATCATATTAAGTTTCAATCTTTGCATTCTTAATTTTCAAATACTGTTACAGTTACTAAAAATTTAATTTATTTATTTATTTATTTTTTTTAAAACATTTCTCTTTTTTTTCTTTATAACTTATTTCTCTTTTCAAATGACATATATAAATAGTTAACCCTCTTACGTTC
Organism: Deroplatys truncata; assembly: GCA_030765065.1. NCBI lineage: Eukaryota > Metazoa > Arthropoda > Insecta > Mantodea > Mantidae > Deroplatys > Deroplatys truncata. The sequence continues at coordinate 45,939,495 of CM060976.1, read as the reverse complement.
CAATACATTTCTCTGCAAGTCATCTTTAACTATCCAGCATTCACTTTACATCTCATCGCTATTTACCCTCCTGGATCAAATTGTGTGTGGCTAAACATTACTCGTAGCCGTAACCTAACCTTCCAAAATTTGTTCATGAATAACCTCTTGTATTCATTTGAAATTTCATTACATGATAACATTTGAAAACAATCTGATGTCTCCTGAACTACACATCTTTTAACAACTGTCACTTTCAATTCTTCTACTATATCTTTACTTTGAAAGTACTCTGACAAATCTGTACTAAACTGTACTGGACTGGAGTTTTCATTCTGAACATCTTGGTACAGTTTATTTCTTTGCATTACTGACTCATTTTGTATTTCTGATATCTCCCCTCTGAAATTAGCTTGCGCCTGATTCACATCTACATTCATAACCTCATTTATCTCTCTTAGCTCACCTGAAATGATACTCATTCTACTACCTAACTCTGTACATTCTAAATCAACATGTTCATTTTTAGTATTAACCTCACTTTCTTTGTTATCTCTTTACCTGCTCATGTCTAGCATTTTCTTTGAAACTTCACCTATTTCACTTGCTATTATTTCCTCATTTTCATCTCTCATTTCTGGCATACTACTATCTAGCTTCATAACTTTCTTTTCAATTTCTTCACTGCTTTGATCTACTTTTTGCTCTAATACCTCATTACTCCTACCAATATCTTTTCTGTTTTGTTCAAAGCTCCTACGAATATCTTCCCTTAATTCCCTATGACTCTTTTGCATATCTTCCCTTAATTTCTCATTACTCTGAGTTAATTTTTCTAATTTTTCATTATTCTTTTGCATATCTTCCCTCATATTTCTCAAAATTTCCATCATTTCCATCATCATACCAGCATCAATATTAATATTTCCTGCTATTCTATTCTTAGTTTCTGCACTAATATTTCCTCCCTCAAAAACTACATTGTTTGAGCCTTTTTTTGTAACCTGTATTGACTTACAGCTAACTGTTACACTATCTCCTTCCATCATTGTTTCTTCAATATTACTAGTAGCCATTGTTTTCGTTTTCTAAAAAAAAATTACAATCACCTGACCTTTGTGATGCTGTCTGTTGCTGTAGCTTTGATGTCCAGCGTTCTGCCCCATTCTCCTAGATTTGTATGTCGCTTCTGCGTTGTGTTGTGATGAATCTACGTCGTCTCGATGTTTTTTTTATCCACTTATCCGCGCCGTTTGTCGCTCCTCTAGTTGTTTCTTGAATCTGCGTCTTGTAGATCATTTCACCGCTGTATTCCTGGTTACTCTGCTTCATTCCTAGTCATCGTGTTCCTTTCCTGGTCACTTCGCCCCACGTTCTGGGTGCCAATATGAAGTGGTATTAATGTTGCATATTGGTTTAACATTATTATAGCACCACGTTTGGAAACCAATTTGATGCGGTATTAAGGTTGTGTGACTTCATGTGTTGCCATCTTGTGACGTCATTCGTTTGGTTCGTAGCTCCCTCTGGCGTAGCAATTTGTATCAATTAGTTTCCGAAAGAATTTAAAGTTTTGTATATTGTCCTCCGGCTAGCTATCATCTTATCTTGGTAGGACATGTATCTCTATGTAAGGGTGTGAATCGGAAAGGAATCTTTTATCCAGAAATGATTACTTAATGAAGAAATTGGTTTTATAACTTTTATTGCCGAACACGTTCACAAACACTTTTACATATTAATCTGGATACTCGCCAAACTGAAACTGTTTGTAATAACTTCTTACTTATCACTTTTAACTATGTATTTCAACTTTGTGTAGAATTAACTTTATAATAATTCTCGTAATTATGCTGCGTGTAACTTGACGAAATGAAGGACTGACTGACGATCAACTGAGAGACCGACGTGTAGAGTATTGAGAATTCTGTTGAACTGGGCCAAGCTACCTCGAACCTACACTATTTATAGGCCTGCATCAAGATACACCAAAAGATTATAAATGAACTGCTATTGGCTAATAAAACGCGCCAACATTAGCGTCTATTTTAATATCCAATGAAAACCACGAATACATATGCTTTAGGAAATGTTCTAGAAGCTTCTACCGAAACCGCGCGAAACATTACGTAACTTCCTTGTTCCCGGTAATGATAAACAACTCACCCCATCGCTGCATTATTGCGCCATTACTGACAGTTTCAGTAAAGCCGTATATTATTAATTACCAATAATAATTATAATTAATAAACCTCTGAAATCAATGTCACATAAAATACATATTCATATTACAATCATTAATTACATTTAAGTAATTTGTGATACAAATTACCGTATCAACAATCACATTCTGCTGAACCTCGCAAATGCGCGAGAAAAATCGGAATGCAAGTGATGACGCTTTATAAGAAAATTCACGTCTTTATTAGCGCAATATAATGAAAGTGTTGGGCTGAACATATTATTCTTCAAGACAGCAATTTATACAGTACTGTACTTAATGGGGAGGCAGTCATTTTACGACATTATCTAGGAATACGCCAACCGAAAGGATAGGAGAGTCAACTTAGTAGGTACACAGAATATGCAAGTTGCATGTCTTGTTTTGTGAAAGGAGCTTCATCTATCGTTTAGGCCACGAACCGCCACTGGTAAGTATAAAAAAATACGACGGCAATTCAACTTTTTTATTGTTTTATTAAAAACAACTTTGCCCCAATGTTACTCTAGCCTTAAGAGAACTGCCGATAACAATTGCAAGCGGATTTTTTCTAAGCTAAAACCTATTACATAAAAACTTATTTACTGTATTTATGGCCAAATTTATATTGGATGGACTTGCAATTATTTCAATTGAACATAAATAGGACATAAACTACACTACACTTACTTTATTTATAATTTTTGCGGACATGAAGGCAAGAAAAGACACGTTTTAGATTTAGGCCCCCTGACTTAGCAATTTTAAATTCCGTGATGTGTACTTAAATTGGGCGTCATTTTGGGGTACATGGGGTCAATTTTATTGTCCCCCCAAAGTTATGAGAAATAATTAGGCTACTGGCTATCATTGCTCTACCAAAAATAAAATTACGAGAACTGTAGTTTTAATCAGATATTTCACATTTTTTAATTAAAAGATGGTTTTTCTCTTAGGCTAAATGTGTCGTTAAAATTCACCTGAAAATTCGGACAATTGCTTCAGGCAATCTCAACCCCCTCCCCCCAAAGCAGAGATTGAAAGACGCGCCTGGTCCCAGGACTGGAAACAAACCCCAGGTATCGTAGTGAGGTAACAATCTCGGAAATGTTGAAATCAGGTTACGTGGTGAATCTAGAATAACAGAACGCTGACGCCTCACAGCGTAGCATATTTAAGCAGACCGAATTGAGGTCACAGGGGTAGACCACCTCAAACCCCAACATGGAACGTCTCTTCGCTGTTTGTGGTCGAGAACGAGTCTTTATAATTTGCGTATATGAAACAACTTTACCACCAGCCAGGTATGCAATAAGCTGAGGCACTTACAAACTGGGCTGTAGAGTCTTAGGCTAGATAAAAGGGCTCAAGGCATGGACAGGAGCATTAGCCGGGGTTTCTTTTGCCACCGCAACCTGCTACCCCTTCCTGAGAGTATTTTAACGTCCCGCTACCCGGTATTTCACGGGACGTTAAAATACTGCCATTTCAAATTAATCATCGGGGATTCTAATTCCTATACTAGACTGGATTTTAAGACGTTTACATATTTTCGAGGACATGAGTGGAGCGGCAAGATATACTATTCTACGGGTTGGCAAAGCAGCTTTGGCCGGCACTGGTTTGATACAAAAAATTGAAGCATCGTGGAATGGAGAGAAAAGGAAAACTGGGATGAATAAGTCCTCTGTTAACTAAATAACATTACATTATTATTATTATTGGATTGAATATCCCTTTTATTTATAAGTTGAAGATCATCTTCTGAAATGCTGAATAACGTGCGCAGATTGAGGCTACCCTCTGGATGTCTATGGTTTAAGGGGTGTTGATAAGCAGTATTTGGATTCCAAGACTATGTTTTTTTCTAAATTTAAGAATTGTTTTCCAGGAAAAGATTTTGCATATAGTTTCCTGACACGCACAATACTTGGAAGAAAGAAAGAGTACCACAAAAAATGCCCAGAGTCACAGTTAGGCCTGAAACATTGAAAGCTTACTTAATAAGCCTTCAAGATACATTACAAGACATGTCACCCAGATGACAGTCAGTGCAAGAATAATTTGAAGCATCCTTAGTTTTTAATGAGTCATATGAAAGGGTGAATTCATTAATGTATGACACTATGGGAGATGGCATACTTTTCCTAAAATACACTGTTTATAAAGCCTGTGTGTGTGTGTGTGTGTGGGTGCGTGCGTGTGTGTGTGTGAAAGCTCGACAATTGGCAGACCAAAAATGCTAGATATAATAGAAGAGCATCTTGTTCATTTGATGACTAAGTGATCGTACCATATGCAGAAAAGTATAAGACAGACAAATTCTTCTTTGTGACAGTTTATCCTTTCACTTGTCTGTAGTTGCTCCTACAGTTATATAAACAAAATAACTTTACGTCTTTCTAATGAAAAAATTTATCCAATTCAGCCAATGAATGTACCTGCTCTATTTTCCACTGAAGTCAACATTTTAGAGAAGTGAAAAAGAAGTCCTGGAAGACAATAGTCCTCTAGAGGTATTTCCTAAACTTCTTAGCTTGTTCAGGCAGTATTTGATAGAAAATGCAGAAGAAAACATCCCTGTTGTGTTAAATTTCTAAAAATTATTGTTTGATATGCCACATTATACCATACAATATGAATTGTACTTAATATTACTTTTATTTTGGGAGGAATACAGCACATTTAGATCAACAAACTTATAGATACAAATTGAGTTAATTATAGTATTCAATTAAAAATTTTAATAAATGTATTTATATTGCCTGCATTAATTTACTTCAATATTTTTTTATTCCACAAAATTTTGAGTTCCCCAAAAATGTTCCTGATGGCGCAACTTGTGCCATGATTCTCCCTATGAATGGCCCTGCATTACAGGTAGGTATGTAGCTGTTCAGAATGTATAGCAGTATTACACTTACTATATTGGTCTATTTAGATAGATACAATGGATACATTGAAATACCAAGTAATACAATAGATCACATGCCAAATATTTTTGTTTGTAATTTTTGGTATAAATATTATGATTCTTTATTGACTAACTTTCCAATTATTTGTTTAAGCTTTTATTGTGTACTGGTATCACAACAGCTACTATAGCACCTATAAGACAAACCCCTTTGTGAAGCTTTCGAGCAACATAGAAAAAAGAACTAAATAGTTTTACTTGAGCTCTCAGAAAAACTGGGAGGGGGTGGGGATGGGCACCCCAGAATTACAGTTCATATAAATCCTTTACACTTGCTGTTTTGAACATTTCCCACAAAGATTAGCTTAGTAATTATTAAACAAAAAATCTTATGTGTTACATTCAAATGACTTTCTCTGCTGCAAATATTGCATTTCACCCAAAATTTTTATGCCGAGACTGCACTGTTTTGGGACTCCCAGAATAATAAAAAAAATGAATAAATAAATAAATAAATAAAAAAAATTAGAAAAAGATCTATGTGTGTATGAGACTCCAAACTACCCTTTACATGGAAGGGTAAAAAAAATTTGTTATTTACCATTTTCTCAATATTGGCCCTAAACGATTTTAATTAAAACACCATATGTTTAGATATTTGCATGACAAATGAAATGTATGTCTTGAATTTTCTGGGAATAGGCTGTGAAGTCCTCTTCATTCCAAATGTCTTTTGAATAATTAGTAAACCATGAGATAATACAAATTTTACTGCAAAAAAAATAGATATTCTTAAAGCACACAATTTATGTGAAATAAAATTTTTGTGACATAACAGTTTTCAAGATATTCTTTGTTATTGGTTCAAATTCTTAAACTTCTTTCAAGTTTATAGTTTCATATAGGTAGGAAGAAGGATACAGCAAGCTAAAGCAATAGTATGATTTTTAAAAATCTGGTCGCTATGCAATTCCTTGCTCTGGGAGAAATAAAGAATAGCAGTTTACGACCTGAGAAGATTAAAAGCATTTAAAACTTCAAACCAAAAACAAATATAACTAATCTCTTAGAAATGGTTAATGCCACAAAAAATATTTATTTGATATAAACTGTGTACTTTAACAAGATCTATATTTTTTGTGCAGTAAGATTTTGTCTATCCTTTGCGGTTTACCATTATACAAAAGTCATTCAGAATAAAGTGAATTCTGAGGCTATTCCCAGAAAATTCAAGATATATATTTTATTTATCATGGAAATATCTTAAACATATGGCATTTTAACCAAAATTGTTAGAACCATTTTTGAGAAAATAAAAAACTAAAGAAAAATTCTCCATGAGAATGGTAGTTTGGGATGGGAGGGATTTTCTTGAAAATCTTTGTGCTTTATCCTTGGAAGGTGAACTGTGGTATTCAGCTGTCTTTTCATTTGTGAGTTATGCTGTTCTCACACTCCCACGCATGCACACATACCTTTTATTTTTCATTTTCTTATCATCTTTTGTCCTTCTTGCAGGTTTTGTTATTGTTGCATGTTTAAGCATAAACATGTCCTGTTTTATTATGGTGTCAGTTTGATACAATTTTTGTCTAAAATTACATAAGGCATTGAGTGACAGACTAGATGCTGAGCAGTTACATTTCTTTTCATCTTCAGCATGGATATTTAACACAAGTAAACTATATTAGAATCTAGTAAAATATGGCATGTTTTCCAGGCTTGTAGGCCATGGTCAAACAATAAAATTGCTAAACCTTGATGTTTCGCCCTAAACTGTGGAGGACATCCTTAGAAGAGAAGAGTGGCAGGAACGGCTGATGACTATGGATTCATATGGTAGTGGACAGTGATTTATATTGTTGGAGTGATGGGAGGGTTGTTTATGTACTGCTCTGTCGTGATTGGCTGTTGTGTAGGCCAATGCAAAGGCACCGTAAGGAGGAATCCAAGCCTGGTTTATCTTGAATCCTTCTTCTGTATTGAAATTATTAGGATGCTTTTACATTTCTATGGCTTCTTTGAACATTCTAAGGTAGTACTGTTTGTTGGTTGCAAGTATATACTTCTGATTAGTCGAACATAATATTGTGTTTATCTAATATGAGGGCATATTTCTGCAACTCTTCTCTTTGTGGATGTCCTCTACAGCTCAGGATGAAACATCAAGTTTTAACGATTTTATTGTTCAACATGGTCTACAAGCCTGGAAAAAATGTCATAGTTTACTAATAACTCCATTGGCCTATGATCATCTATTAGGATCTATACCCAAATTATTATATTTCAAACGTTTATGTGCAGCAGATGTTTCCTTCTGTCTTTTATGTCCTCTTTCATCTTTCTCGGCTTCCATTTCACTTTATGCAGAGTTAATGTTAGTTTACATAAAATATCAGGATTTAACTTGCACTCAACTTCTGTTGTGCTCCACAATTTGTTGCAACAATGAGCTACTCTGCATCTGACACAAAATCTGCCAAATAATTGTTGCCAATATTCACATAGAAAATTATAATTTTTAATTGAGGAAACATGCCAATTGAATCAAAGAAGATTAAGTTTTTGTAAAATGCTTAGTGAATGCTTAGTTTGTAAACACCCATTGGCAGTAGTTGTTAAATTTATTTAAGGTGAGTCGGAATTGTTAAACTAACATCACTTAAGTTTACTCACTTAACATGTTTCGGGAAACAGTTATTCCCATCCTCAGAAGCTAATCCGACTGGCCCATGTTGTTGGTGTTTCCATTTTGTGGACTGGATACTGTGGTGGCATCTTGTGGTGGTGAAATGTACTTCCAGAGGGGACTTGGTGATGGCAAATCAAAATTCATTAGATGTGTGTTGTGTTTTAGAATGGTGATCTTCTCTCATGCATCTAATTCAGCTGCAAATTTAGCTGGTTTGACTAATGTAATATTGGGTTTGTTGTGATTAGTGCTCCAAAAATGGTGTGAAGCTGCAGATTTGTCCATTTGTTTGTATTTAATACATCTCATGTGCTCCTTTAGCCTAGTTTCTAGGTTTCTTTTTGTCTTACTAATATATACTTTATTGCAATCCGAACAATTGATTTTGTAGATTCCAGCTTTTTTGTCTTGTGGAATGGGGTCTTTTAACATGTTACAAAGTAATTTCTCTATGTTAAATTTGTTCTGTGGGGCTAGGCTGATGATGTGTTTCATGAAAATCTTCTTAAATTTGTGATATGTTCCTGGGTGGTATGTGAATTTCTTGAACTTTAGCTGTTTATCTTGCTGGCTGAGATTTGTTGTGTCTTTGATGTGTTTCTGTCATTTGAATTTTGCAATTTTTTTGTTAATTGTTGTTTTGTTGTACCCATTATTTATTGCTGTGTCTACTATGTGCTGGTATTCTTGTTTATTTAAGGGGGTATATACCAGTCTATGTGTTAGGTTGTTTAGTACTGAATGTTTGTGAGTGGTTGGATTGATACTCTTATTTTTTATGTAATTAGTAGAGTGTGTTGGCTTCCTGTATATGCCAAAGGTTAGGTTCTTTCTCTGATGATTTTTAGGTCTAGAAATGGTAGCATGCCTTCTTTTTCTATTTCTATGGTGAATTTTATTGATTGGTTCTGCAGGTTTAGTAAGGCTAAATTCAATAACACATCACTGTTTCTAGCTTATTTTCAAATATCAAAGTAGTTGTTAAGTTTTGCGTAAACTCCCTTATTTTATCTGATTTTAAACCAGTAGATGTCAAAGTTAGCTAAATTTTGATCATGTCATTGGATTAAATGGATACTAAAACATAGGAACTCACTAATTTCTAACAACTAAAAATTTTGTAGATGGTTTGATGAAAACGTTGCAAAGTTGTTTCCTTATACTATGTATCATACAAAATAATAATGAGTCCTCTTCTCCACATAAAGATGACACTTCTAAGCTTAGGCACATTCTAAGCCATTCTTAATAATGCTACTCTACTTCTTGCCCATGCATATACATTTCTATCTGCTTTATTGCATGCTTCTACTTAACTCTGTTTTCATAGATCTATACATCTTGAGCAACTTAAAGGATTTTGCTTATCCAACCTTTCTTCCAAGAACCTTTCTGAATGCCTTCCATCATTATACAGATACCCCATACTGAATGTGTTCTAACATACTTTGAATCTTGGAGAACCAGCTTTACCTCCAGCCACAGTTTTCCTGTAATAACAATCTTAAAATATAACCATCTTCCAAAGATCTTATACATTACCAGTATTTTAATATCCTTTCAACTACATTAGCTTTACTCTTCACTCTTTTATCATTTCCTGCACAGCAACATCATTTGGTTAGGCGCTTGGAAGACCTAAACTTCTTCTTCTTTCTCTGTTTAACCTCCTCATATGTAGGACTTACAGGCGGGTGCCTGGGGTCAGAGGACCGTCGAGGAGCAGGCACTCATGGATCAGACAGAATATCCAGGATGGGCGATCAGCCCGATGCCTGGTATGGGAGGAAGGAAGTAGATGAAACGAAATGATGATGAAATGGATAAAAGGAAAGGTGATGACGGAGCAGTTGGTGGAATGAATGGCAGGGGAAACCGGAGAAAACCTGCCCAGACGCCGCTTTGTCTACCATAAATCCCACATGCGGGTCCCTGGGATTGAACCCGGGCCGCCTCGGTGAGAGGCGAGCGGTCTAACTACCCGGCCACGGAAGACGTAAACTTAATTTACAAAAATCTCTATGAGTTTTTCTTTTATTAATTCATCCATCTTCCACTCGCCATACTTTTACATCATAGAGTACTCTTGCTTTAATCATTAAACCATATATCCTTTCTAACAAGCTCATACCTTATTTCTGATATTTTTCTAAAGGTATGACCTAATACCATTCATACTGGTTCTTCCTCTTACCAAAACATTTTTCTTTTGTTCTGCTCAACTCCACAGATTCTCACACCCGAGTATGTTATTTTATTAACCACTTCTACTCCTGTTACTTCCACATTTCCTTTTAATCTTTTTTATTTTAAATGCTCTAGAACTGTTAGTATCTTTATGGTTTTACATTCATGCCTATTAGTAACCTATCATTAAACATTAACCACTTACTGAGTGACTTTGCTCTAGAAGTAGAGATTAAGGCTTGGTTTCAGAAACTTGTGGGTTCAAATCTCATGTACAGACTAATCTGGCTGAGTTTTGTTTATGGTTTTTCTTCATTTTCCAGGTAAATACTGTATTGGATTTCCTATATTATGACCTAAAAGTTATATCTACAGAACAATAAATAGAAATAAAATATATGGTATAGGAAAGCAACTGCTTTGGCCACCTATCAACAAGTTATCCAAGCAGATGCTACTGGAAGGCAACAATGCAACTGAAGCCATCTGTCTGGCACACCTAAGTACTGTTGTATAGTTGAGTGATTGGAAACATGCCAATGCTTCTGGTTTCCTATAGTGTTCTTTATTTAGTGTTGGCAGAATCTCTTTATTGTCTGTGTCCCACACCAGGCTTGGGTATTCCAATCTCTTATTGGTTTGAATTAAAGTCTGACACACACAATTAGCCTATGAATAAAGGTCTGGCCTACATGACCAGCAAAAGGATAGGACTGCAGAAACATTTCACCTGAATGGCTGGAAAGCATGCTTTGCAACAGTGGTCCACACCAGCCCCTGGATGAGTTCATCTCATATTGGTTTCATGACAAATGTCTGGCTCTCAAACATTAACCTATGAACACAGGTCAGTTTCAGGCAAAGAAGCTAAGGAAAAGGGAGGAGTAAGAAAACATTAAATGGAGAGTCAGAACCAGGTAATGGACATGGCTGAGGCAGTTTAGTATTTCCTTTCCAACTTAAACTACTGCACATTATATTGGTACGATTCCATGCACTCAACTGTACCCAAAGAAAAGCAATCACACAATTATTAAACCTCCTCCTTCCAATAAATCAATAGCAAAAAACTAGATGGCCCAGATGGTGACTATGCATCTAACAGAAAGTTACTTAAGCAGATGTCGCTGAAGGTGATTATACAACTAAGAGCACCTGTCTGCACTCACAGAATCATGTGTATCAAAGAACCTGCAGCTAACTGTTACTATATGACTTAAAGGAAGACTGAACTAAATTTTTAGACTTCTAACAATAAAATATAAACAATTATGAGCACACTGTTGAAAAAACCGTGTTTGTTCTACAACCTCTTGTTTTCACTCTAGAAGCACTTTTATGTTTAATGCTTACCTTGTGTTGACGTTATAAGGCTAGAATGGCGCCATGCTATTGATTGTCACTTGCATTAGTTAGCTTTGCATTACATGTAATTCCTGTTGTTATTTTGTTATTCCAGTTTCCTTTCCTAGTTATGTGTGAGTTTATGTTCACGAATGCCCGTGTGCAGTGCTTATGGTTGTACAAGTAATTCCTGCATAAATAGAAATGTTGGTTATTATTCATTCCCTGAATCCACCACATATGTATAACAAATGAGTTGCTGTTATGAAAGGTAAAAACTTTGTGTCAACCAAATGGAATTCATTTCAAAGAAAGTGGTTTTAATGAGTCGGACGTTATAAAAATAAGAATATTGAGGAACGAGAAATTCAAAAGCCCTAGAGTGATAATGACGTGTGTTCAAATTTTTAGGAGGACTAGAAGAAAAACCTTCTAAAAAAAGAAACTCAAATTTTCTTAAAAGAAAGCAAATGATACAGCTAGTGATAATTCAGTAAGAAATCCTCAGCAAGAAAATGCAGCTACACTAGTTTCTGAGTCTTTACATGTGGAGTTGAAGATAGATGCTGAAGTACAATGCGAGTAGTGCTATAAACACCACTAATGTGAAGTAAAGTTTGACTGATGAGGAAGACAAATCTTTAGCTGTAAATGATGAAGATTATAAATCGAATGAATATTTGAGGGAATCCAGTAAAGATGGAGAAGAAGATGTAGATACTCGTATATCCAGAAAATAGCCTTTTGTGTTTGTACGTGTAAATGCCCTCCTTGCGCTATTCAGTATTTGTCACACATGTGGTGGGTTGAAAGGAAATCTAACACACAAGGGGCATTTATGCGAATTATAATTCATTGTGTGAATGGGCACATTTATGAGTGGTGCTCTGGAGGTGAAAGTGGAAGTCTGAAAAGTAATGTGTGAAGTAATTGCGGAATGACATTTAATTGTTTCTTGGCATCCTCAAAAGCCCAAAAAAAAAAAAAAAAAAAAAAAAAAACCTATTCTTTTAATCATATTTTTATAGACTTGTTAAAAAAAAATTTGCTTTCCCTTCTGTACACAAAGCCTGGTTAAGAAAAAATGAAAGTAATTTTGCAATTGCCATGATTGATTCAAATTTATGTTTATGTGCGGATGGACAGTATGACTCCCCAGGATTTACTGCTAAATATGTGACACATTCTATGATGAATTTCGCAACAAATACAGTATTAGACTTCATAATTGTACAGAGAGGATCAGTAAATGGTGATATTGAGAAAGCTTCTTGTGAAAATATACCAAGTTCTATGAATGAAAAGCATCCATTAAATTGTTCCTGACAGACACACAGATTTACAGCTTTGATGAAACAGAAATTTCAGCATATACACTATGAATTTGATGTATAGCATCTAGGTAAATCTTTTATGAAAATGCTTAATAAGATCCAAAATCATCAACCCTTCATGAATGGAAGCATTCTATTGATAATCATCTGTGGTGTGCATCTGCTACTTGTGAAAGTGACAGTGCCGTTCTAAAGGAAAAGTTCACATCAACTCTAAATCACATTACTAATGTCCATAATTGGGTACGTTTTGAGCAATTTTCATTCATGTGCTCATGATGTGTTGAGTGAAGAAAAAGTTAAAAACACAAACTGGCTATGTAGGAATTTCACAGAATACAATGACTTTGTGCACTATCATAAATAATGGAAGACTTTTAAGTGACATTATGCATATCAACCATTTTCATTAAACAGGAAGCCTTGAATCCTATCACAATGAGTGCTTGAAGTATGTCCTAAAACGAACATAATTTTCATTTCTAAGCATGTATGTCAGATCAATGATAGCTTCTCTAGATCATAATTTTCTCCAAGGGAAAAAAGTAGTGGGAAATTCCGTGAAATATTCTAAATCGGCTGGCAAATGGGTGTAGAAAAAGAGTATGAGGAAAAAAGTTATGAGTGGAGACAAAACTTTCTTCTAATCAGCAGGAAATGAAAGGCTAATATTTCTCTTGGTTTGGATTACTTTGTAAGAAAACAGCAGTATTTAAGGGAGGGGGGGGGGAAGTAAATAATGAAATGAGTTCAAAGAAGTAAAATTTTAAAGCATGGATATTCAAGACTCTACAGCGACTACACATTCCTGTTGAAACTTAACGCTATGACTGATCAGCAGCTTCAAGAATGCTGGCTAGCCATGTATCACCACAGTGCACTGCTGGTGTGGAAAATAACCTGCAGATCCTGAATGGTAAGTTGTGCATTGTTCTGCTCTGCTTTTCGCCATTATTATGCACCATCCAAGATGTCGAATATTAAATAAAATATTCATGTGAATTTTTAGTTCAGTCCTCCTTTAAGATGCTGAGCAATTTTAAACAAATAAATAAAAAACATTAAAAAAATTAAATAATAAAAAGAAGAGACCAGTTCTTTGGCAAGTAGAATATTACTCTAATAGATATGATTGGTAATGGATGAAATCAAATTTACAGTCTTAAATGTAAATAAAAAAAATTAATTGCCACTGGGATAGAAAATGATGATCAAATAACTCAGTTGAAAGAAAAGTAGGACTTTCAGAATTTTAATTTCCATTTCAATTGTCAAAACACAAAATATAACCCAAACAAGAATGATTAGCACATAAACAGTTTTTCTGCCTTCATTTTACATTAATACACTTCCCAGAAGTCTCTTCCTTCATAAAAATAATAAATTGTAATTCACTTTCATTGATTTTAAGGACATTTTGTAATAGAAGCTGAACATAACTTATTTTTTGATTAATTAATCATATAATACTTTTATTACAACTTTTGATTTCAGTTCCTCATTTTTTCCACTTATGTTCATCAACACCAAATGAAACAGATAAAACAGTACTATGTGGAGAATTATCTCCAACCATTTACATTTATTTAGAGCCATCGAGAATTCGTGCACTGAGTTCTGACAGTGATTGTAATAGTTACAAGACAACGGAGGAGACATGACATACATAAAACATTTCAATCAAAAATAAAACTATTCATATTATGTCATGAATGGAATGCATCAAATATAAGAGACACATTTCATAATCATACTATAGGTAGCAACTAAAAAACAACTACAAATTGGCAATTTACTGTTATAAAAAACCTTAAAATGTCAATAGCCTCTTCATAATTTGGTATTTTACAGATCTTTCTTTCCTTCCTTTTTTTTTTATTTTTCTTCTTTTTCAAATAGCAGAATCTGTATTATCTACATAAAATGACTAGAACTGTATGAATCGAAATAGTAGGAGTGTTCGAGTTAACTTAGACATTAGTCTTTTTAACATGCTGTTCATCAGCAAGTATATCTTAACTGTTATTTTGTCTTTACAGAAAAACTAATTAAGTAATAAACACACAAAAGATACTAAAGTATTAAACACCACAAAAGAGTTTTTATACATTTTCACAAAGAAAATATTAAATTTACATAAAAAATAAAGTTTATTACAAACATTTCACCAGAAGCTTCAACCTGCTACTGTTGATTTTATTATTTGCAAGTTAACTTTTCCTGCAATTATAAGCAAATGAAACACCTGCTTCATGTGGAGAAGAAAGGAAATGTTAACCTCTTTCCTATTATAATATCTCCAGCTGCAGTTATTATTACATACTACATTTTGTTGTTGATGTCCAAATATAAACACTGCTTACAAATTACTGCTAATTTTAACTGGCAATATAGAGAAAAAATATAAGAAAATCCTTTCCTTAATCTTCCTGGTGCTTCAGGCCTTCAAAGTCAGTGCATGTTTTACATCTGTTCTTAATAATTTTTGTGAAATGCAATTATAACATTAATAACATTAATCAATCATAACATTATTCTTTTGCAAAGCTGAGAGAAAATGGACTTATAATATGATATATGTCTAAATACACCTTGAACACCCCTACAATCACATATGTATACTAATTAGTCTTTACATTTCCCTGTTTATGAATACCTTTTAGTAATCTGGTATGCATTTTACATGCAACTTTGTAGGTATATGCTCTTTAAAGAAAAAGACAAAAGAAAAAAAAATGTTTACAGGAATCTTGGCAATTCTTATCACCATTCTATAATACCTAACAAATCAACAGTTACTCTTCACATTTGATTCATCATGATCACATAAAGGTTAATGCATTCATCATAAAAATAAGTTTTTATTTATATAACTATTTAGTGACATTTAAAATATGTCAATTTTTTTTCTTTAGCACAATAATTGCAGTACATACATAGTTTTAATGTTTCTTGGAGTATTAATGCTAGTGTTCAAAATATAGCTTTACGTATTTTCTCCTCAACATTCTTTCAAACTCCCAACATAATACAACAACATATATCAACTTAATAAAATTATCAATAGCAGTAACAACACCCACAAGCTTTGCAATACCTTATGTTCAATAGACTGACGCAGACCAAATATTTATAATACATGCCCTTACTTCTATCTTACTTTAGTCTCAGCTAAGAATCTGTCTTTGTCCAGAGCTTCTTAATCATATGGCATTCTGAAACCCTTTTCAGTTTATAGTTATATGCAATAATTGAATTTTTGAGTACATTAATCTTTATGTATACCAGCATATTATTTCATTAGAGCTTACACCCCCCTTACACTAGTACCTTTTTGCCAAGATATTTAAAGTGAAACAATGTAGACCTTTTAATATGCATTTCTTGCATTTGAAAGTTTGCATGAAAAGAAATAATATTTTCTCAAGAAGGAATGAAAAGTAATATGTTATGATTTATCACACATCTCTATGAAGAATCTTAATTACTGTGTGTTATAGCCAGAATACATACTATATTGAAAGGATTTGCCAATAATTGTTTAAGAGAGAATAATCTGATTATTTTTTTCTTTCTTTCTTTTTTTTTTTTATTAGTGCAACCAGCCTATGTGAAATCATTCATCTGGCTGCGATAAAAATTACAGCATTAGTTTGTGCCTGTATAGGGATGAAAGGCACTTCTGGATGAAAAACAAGGTTCTTATGTGAGACATGCAGATCTCCAATGTGCATGTATTTATTCCCTTGCCCCGCAGAAGAGCATCTTCTTTGGCTTGTCTTCAAGCCGCCCTGCTGCATCTCTGGTGTTTCTTTACATGCCCCCAGGCTTGGGCAGATTGGTATCGTATGCTCGGATTACTTCTGATTGCCTCACTGCACCACCTTCCTCTTGCGAAAATGCAAACCCATCTGGAACATATCAAATCATGCACTGAATCAATTTAAGAAATTTGTAATGATTTTATTCCACATTTTGTTTCTGACTGTAACATCTTGGAAGGAAACATCATTAGTTTCATTTTCTCATATAACATCGGATAATGGACTTACTGTCTTTTTTTTAAAATAAAGAGAGTTGAAGGTTGTTACACTACATCACTAAAATGTTCTTACTTGAACGCGTTTCGTGAGATGGTTTGCTCCCATCGTCAGCACATTTTCAACTGAGTTTGCCGGTTATTGTCTGGGGAATGTGTGTGGCTAGTGGTGTTCTCTGGTGCTGGGCTGATGAACCTCCAAAGGCTGCTGGGTGGCGGTAGTTCGAAATTCATTAGGTGATTCATGTGTTTAACGATATGTATTTTTTCCCAGATGTCCAATTCATTGCTGCTGTTGATCGGTTTTAAGAGTTTTATGTTTGGAGTGATCTCTTGGTTTGAAGACCAGAAATGATGTGCTACTGCTGATTTACCCATCTGTTTTTGGTAAATGCATCTCATATGCTCTTTAAGTCTTATTTCAAGATTTCTTTTGGTTCTTCCTATGTATACCAGGTTACAGTCATTACAAACAATTTTATATATACCGGCTGATTTATCATTGGGGATAGGATCTTTTTTTCTGTTGCATAGCAGTTTCTGTATATTGTGGTTATTCTGTGGAGACAGAGTGATATTGTATTTCTTGAAAATCCTTTGAAATTTATGATGTGTCCAAGGGTGATAAGTGAATTTCCTATATGCTTGTGGCTTTAGTTGTCTGAGTAAAGTAGTCGTTTGTTGGATGTATTTCTGTCTTTCAAACCTTTTTATCTTCTTACCTATTGTTTTTTTTCTGGTATCTATTCATAGTGGCTATGTGGATAATGTGTTGGTATTGTTTCTGGTATTCCTCTTTCTCCAATGGTATATGTACTAACCTGTTTGTAATACTATTTAAAATTGCATGTTTGTGGCTTGTAGGATTGTAGCTATTGTTTTTAATATAATTTTCTGTGTGAGTTGGTTTCCTGTAAATACCAAATGTTAGTTTGTTGTGTGCATTATTTCTGATGATCCTGATGTCTAGGTAAGATAATTGGCCATTTACAGCAAACCAACTCACACAAAAATTATATTAAAAACGATAGCTACAATCCTACAAGCCACAAACATGCAATTTTAAATAGTATTGCAAACAGGTTAGTACATATACCATTGGAGAAAGAGGAATACCAGAAAGAATACCAACACATTATCCACATAGCCACTATGAATGGATACCAGAAAAAAACAATAGATAAGAAGATAAAAAAGTTTGAAAGACAGAAATACATCCCACAAACGACTACTTCACTCAGTCAACAAAAACCACAAGCATATAGGAAATTCACTTATCACCCTTGGATACATCATAAATTTCAAAGGATTTTCAAGAAATACAACATCACTCTGTCTCCACAGAATAACCACAATATACAGAAACTACTATGCAACAGAACAAAAGATCCTATCCCCAACGATAAATCAGCTGGTATATATCAAATTGTTTGTAATGACTGTAACCTGTAGGAAGAACCATAAGAAATCTTGAAGTAAGACTTAAAGAGCATATGAGATGCATTTACCAAAAGCAACCAGATAAATCAGCAGTAGCACATCATTTCTGGTCTTCAAACCATGATATCACTCCGAACATAAAACTTTTAAAACCAACCAACAGCAGCAATGAATTGGACATCTGGGAAAAAATACATATCGTCAAACACAGGAATCACCTAATTAATTTCGAACTACCGCCACCCAGCAGCCTTTGGAGGTTCATCAGCCCAGCACCAGAGAACACCACTAGCCACACACATTCCCACAGAAACTCAGTTGAAAACATGCTGATGCTGGGAGCAAACCATCTCACGAAACGCGTTCAAGCAAGAACATTTTAGTGATGTAGTGTAACAACCTTCAACTCTCTTTATTTTAAATTATGACACATCACTGTTACTAGCTTCTAAATCTTCAAAATTAATTACTCTCTTTTGTCAAATTCAGTTATGAATTTTTTTATGTGTGATTCTTTTAGGTGAAAATATTATTTAAATACAATATAACCCTGTTAATATGCTTTTCAATTGTCTGTAATCTACATTACTAATAAGCGGAAAGTAAATTATCTAAAAGATAGAATAAACAATTTTGACACCATTTAATTGGAAGCATGTTTTATTGTTCAATAACTGCAAATATGAATCTAATTCATTATGCTCATGGAGAATTCATAATCTTTTACTTAACAAAATCATTTCTTGTTTAAAATTTTGCAGAAAATACAACTTATTGTACACAGCACATGATTTATAACAACCCTGAAGTTTACGCAAAGAGCAGAAAATTGACAGGGAAACATCTGAGTTTTACTTCCTTTCATGCAAACAAAAGTAGCTGACTGCCTCTGTGGTCTGATGGTGTTAGTATGTTAGCTTCCAAGTTCAGAGATCCCGGGTTTGATTCCTGGCTGTAGGATGGAATTTTTCTTTAGGCAGGATTATTCCCTATCCTCTCTAAAGTCTGAAAGTATGAGTGAGAATGTAAATGTGTGTGTGAATTTAATGTTTACAAAAAAACAAACAATGTAAACAAACCAAAAGATTAACACAATAATAAATGAGTGAACATCATACTGATGAGCAATTGTTCCAAAGACAAAGTTGCCAATACAACCATAGATGTTAAAGACGGCATATAAATGGAACAAAAACAAAATTTGTTCTAGAGTTTAGAACAAATTCCACTATTAATCCAAAGAGATTGAACATCTATGCACGTTGTTAGCTTCATTGGTAAAGAATTTTGCTCATTTTTGGTCCAAAACTAAAATAAATTTAAAAGTTGCTAAACGTGGAATTTGGAAGCTTTATAAAATGGTAAAATTATATAGAATTGTATATGAAATATCCAGGGGCCATACATAAAGAGTGTAATGAAAGGAATAATGTATTAACAACAATTTAATGTATATATTTAATTTGTTTAAAATTATACTGCTCTCTAGAAATATACATACTTTGATAAATGGTTAAATTCAATTAAAAACAGAACAAAATTAATTTTATACACTAAAACATCAAATATTTGAACTGCATTGCATCATCAATTTCAATTTTGGATCATTCTTGTCTAGAGATAAGGAAAAAATTATATTTTCTCTCTGAGCTATTTTATTTTTCTGCAACTTATTAAATATGATGCTTCCTCTCTGAAAATATTAAAGTTTTAGGTTAGTCTGCTTTATCTTAACATGACAGTTTCCTTAATATATGTATAGTACCAATTTTTATTAAGATATCAAAGAATTCATAATCATTCACAAGCAATGGATAAAAAATATACATCTAAATTTATATACACAATCATCAAATATACTATTATGACACCATTAAAACAAAAGCAGAACAAAAGATTTGCGGTGTTTCACAAGGCTTTAATTACAGCAAGTTTAAACACTGTAGTGAATATTTACAGTTACCTGCTCCTGATAAAATAGGAGCTATAAGGTTGCAAACATTTAATGCAGCAGTATGCTTAGTAAACTATTGTTTCAATATGGCTTAACAAGGTATAGCAGTGTCCTCCAATATAAAATATATAGAAAACAAAATCTGTCTCAATACTAAAATATTACACATCACATTCAAACATTTATTGTTGCTGGTTTAACACTCTGCTAACTACTGAGAACTTTTGAGATAGTGAATGAAATTAATGAAAGATAGTACATTTTAATCAAGCTTTTGCAATGTACAAAGTGCTACCCAAAAGTTCCTGAAATTCATATGTGGCACGCAACCGAGCAGTAGTAAAAAGAAAATGCCACTAGGTGACACTTCATACATCTCTTGTGAGACAGTGTACCAAGTAACTTAATTCCTAGTGAACACACTTAGTGTTTGAAATCCTTTTTCCATTGTTGCGTGTTGCTTGCACTGTGATTTCACAATGACACATGTGATGGAGCAGCGCATCTGAATAAAGTTTTGTTTAAAACTCAGGAAAACAACTGCAGAAATGCATGAAATGTCAAAGCAAGCATTTGGAGATGATGCTCTAGGTCAGACCCAAATCTACGAGTGGTTCAAGCAGTATAGAAATGACTGAACATGGGTTGATGACAATCGTTCTGGATGGCCAACAACTGCCATTACACTAAAAAATGTTGCTGCTGTTCGAGCTGTGGAGGAACTATTCACAAGAAGTTTGTCCCTGTTGATATGACAGTGAATGTGGTGCTCTGTCGTGATGTCTTGAGGTGATTAGGGAGAATGTAAGGAGGAAACAAGTGAAAATGTGGCACACAGAAAATTGGTTTCTCTATGATGACAATGCAGTCACATACACTTTCATCATGCAAGAATTCCTGGGGAAAAAACAAATATAGTTGTTCCTCATCCACCATATCCACCAAATTTAGCAACTTCGTTTGTCCTTCAAGATGACAATCAAGTCGAAAGGTTGAAGATTTGAGATAGTTCAGGAAATTCAAGAAAAACTACAGAAGTTGCTCAACAAACTCTGATAAAAGGAATTCCAGGTGGCATAAATTTTTATAAGAGGCACTGCGAGTGTGTACACACTTACAAGGGGACTATTTCCAAGATAATGATGGCACATAAGATCCAGATATGGTGTAAATCCATTTCGGGAACTTTTGGGTAGTACTTGTACATTAACTGGCATTCATTAATTTTTCTTTTTAAAAAATCTCTGGATGAAAATATTATCCTTGGGCAAAGGCTTAATTAGGATTTGTGATCAAGTTTAAGTGGTAACAACTGGCATTTGTTACTATTTCCAATGCTCCCCGTATAGTTTTTTGGGATTTTTGGAGGAACCTCGTCCCAAGCAATGCCTGGACCCAGTTATTAGCTAGAGCACCCTGCAGGTGGCATCCATTACCTCCAATGGAAAGAAGATAGTGATGGAACAAGGGGAACTACAGCTTTTATCATGGACTCTGTACCTAAGGGATCCTCCACATGAACTGTGAGGTGAAGACCTGGAATGGGGCAACTTAAAATTGCCACACCTCGGGAAACTATAATCATGGATCATCAGCATGAGAGCAGCAAACAAAACCACTGAGTTACTGAGCCATCCATATAACACTTGACATTTGTCGAACCAGGGAAATGTAATTTTATTATTATAACCACATTTTAAGTCATTACATTCAATCAGTGTGCCACATTTATTGTAGAAGTCAAAACTATAGTGCTAATTTTGAAAGTTGGAGTCTGACATTAGCACTATGGTCAGAAACAAGTGAATGTGGTGCGGCGATCTTAATGTTTGTTAGCCCCACGTTTGGGAGCCAGTTTGCGGCGATCACCTCCTCATCCGTTGCTGTAGCTTACCTTGATGCTTCTCCCGTTGCTTCCAGAAGTTCTCAGCGTGTTGGTTCTTCAATTTATCCTCGGCTAGCTGCAGTAATTTTCCTTAAATTATATGGGAGCATGGACTTATCCTCGGTAAAGGAAAACGTAGATCTCGGGTGGTGATATAGGAAGACATAGACTTGCTTTGTTTATGAAAAGATGACACTGCCGTTTCTTTTTATTTAATTAACACTCGTAGTATACAAAACTGGTATTGCCGCTGTAAAATACTGTCCACCGCTGTTAAACTATGGCGTGGATATGGCACGAAATATAACTATTTTTATTGTCGCTTTCAGAGTAGCGGATCTTAGGTGTGTTGCTAAAACTATTTTGATTCCCTGTTTTGGCGCGATATCTCACACATCCTGCAGCATCTCTCCCTGACCACACATTACGAAAACTCTCGAATAAAATGCAATACTAAGCTGACATGACAAATTTGACTTGATTCCCTTTTTGGCGCGATATCTCACACATCCTGCAGCATCTCTCCCTGACCACACATGACATAAACTGTCCCGAATTTTCCCTAAACAGATCCATTTATAGTCTCAGGCTTCTGAGGCTGCTTCCTTTCCTATTGGTCCATTTTTAGCGCGACTCGACGCGTCTAACTATTTCGAATAAACTTTCAGGGATCTCATTGGTCCAATTTTAATATAAATCGCGGCTTTTCCTACATGTACCGTTAGATTGTCCTTCTCACTCACTTGGTCACGGCGAATTATCAAATAATGGGACAAAGGCTCTACACCCTCGCTGTAGGAAGAGAGGTAATAAAACTAGGTTTTCTGCCTTCGAAAGCACTATTCCTGTAACTAAAACATTCCCTCGTGGACAGTATTTTAACATAGCGCTTAAATTATTTACATTAAACCATTTATAACTCTACTAATATTAATAACCTAGATAGATACATAATGTTAAATCACCCTTCTTAAAATATACAAGCAGTATGAGAAAAAGATATTTACATAGTACGATTTAACATCAATAAAAGTTAATTAATAAATTATCTGTAATTACAGTTCTTGGGCTCGGCCTAGAGTTGCCGTTTCAGTGGGAAGCCCATTGCTAAGATAACTGCAGCTTTGTTTCTGGCATTACCAATGCTATATTACTCCTGATGAGCCATTGACTGCATCTATTCTCTGCATTAATCTCTTGGCTTCAACTTGCAGTTATTGTTATTTATTTTATTCCCTCAGTCATTTGTTCTTGTTATTTATTTTTGTTGTGTTATTTGTGACTTGTGTACATAAGTCAGGTGACCATGTGTTGTACACTTTGGCAATATCGTTCGTAATTCCAAGTTTGTCCACTAGTCTGTCAGACCCCAATTCTCAAAATTAGCACTAAAATGCATCTTAGCCTGCTGTAATGTTGCCAACATCAGAAAAACCTGTACCATGAGCTCAAGCTTTGTCCATTGTGGATTTGTATAGCACTTCAACCAATTGCCATGTGTTCAAGCAGAAGAAGCAAGCACAGTAAGAAAATGATGAGCAGTATATATTCCTCACTTACTGAAGATGTACTTAATCTCAATAGATCTGAAACAACCTGATAACTGGGTTCTTGATGGGATATTGTAGATTACGGAAACACCTACACTACTGCTCATTAATTTCAATAAATGCATTATAATCACAATTAAAGGGGAAGGTGAATGAAAATAATTGTCTTATTTCACATAAAAATGTTTATTATTACCTAATAAGTACAATTGAAATAAGAAAACTTACAATGCAGGATAATACTCTAAGCTTTTGTCTCATCAAAATGCCCTTCCTGGGCTCTAATAACAGCAGTACATATTCTAGAATATCTCCAATGATTTGATTCCATTTTTCTTGCAACACATCTCAAAGATGAGATTTGCTTTTAATTTGCAATTGACAAACTATACGGTCTAGATGATTCCATAACAACTCAATGGGGTTGCAGTCTGGACTTTGAAGTGGCCAAATCATGTTTTTTTAAGGAATTTCACTGCACCTTACATTTGACATACCTCTTGCAGTTCAGTGATGTGTGTTTGAAGTCGTCGTTCTGCTGTAAGACAAAACCACTACCTATTAAATGAGTCTAGTTGGTATGGCAGGGTATTAGAGGATTCTACGCTACTGCTTTTGATCCAATTTTTCTTCAATATTTACAAGATCTGCAATGGAGCCACCACCAAAACACCTCCAAACCATCAAAGAATTTCCTCCATGCTTAACAGTTGGCTTGATGCACTGGGAAATCATATGCTCTGCTGCACAGCGACGAAAAAATGTCCGAAGCTTTGAACTAATTAGTTGGAACTAACTTTCAAGTTAAACAGGACCTATTTCATTCTTCAGATGTCCCATTCCTGTGTTGTTTTGCACAGGCTAGATATTTATTTTTGTTAATAGGATATGACAGTGGTTTATTAGATGTTACATGTCCATTTAGGCCCTCAGTGCAGAGTCTTGCTTAATGATTGAAACTGATATTTGTATATCGCTTGTTTCCATTAACTCAGACTGGATTTCAGACTCTTGTTTTGAATCTGTCTCATTTATTTATGAGTGTGATGTACTTATCTGTTTAAACTGAGGTCTTTCTGGGCTGCCCAGGCCTTGAATGATCCTTCAAAAGACCAATATCTGCATATCTGGAAACTGGTATGCATCACCAAGAGATACCTATTTTCTGCAATTGAGCTATTTTAGTCATGGTGTGCCCTGCATGTGGTAGTGCTATAATTGTAGAAACGTTGTTCTACTGATATTTCTTTTCTTGGAGTCATTCTACTGTGGTTGTTACTCAGTGTTTACACTGAGCTTCAGGCAACCTCTGTGCGTGTATTACTGCCTGTTGTGACCTGGAACAGCCCTCAAACGATTGTATTCAGATTGTGTGCACATGCAATTAATGTCAGCTCGCACTTAATGCCATCTAGATGGCCATATATCTATTAATTTTGACTCAAAGTGAACTTATTGCTTGTTTTGCTCTTTGGTTTCTAATTTCGAAAATATGTGGGTTTTTGTTTTGACTTGCTTTTATTTTATAATAATAAACTTGTTTATGTAAAATAAAACAACTTATTTCATTCACCCTCCATTTAATTGCGATTATTATGCATTTATTGAAATTAATGAGCGGCAGTGTACATATAAAGGGAATCTTTAAAGAGTGAACCAGTATGCAGGCTATGAAACTGCCTCTCATATAATCTTCAAATGTGAAGCACTGGGTAGGAGAAGATATGAACTTTTGGATCTAATGAACCCAAATGATGATTTTCCTAAAGAAAACTTAGTCAATAAACCACTGTCCCTAATTAAAGGGGTGGGATTATTTAATTAAAACAATAGTGATAGGAGATAATACAACAAATCCTTAGGTTTCAGTATTAAAGGCAATCATAACCCGACTCCATCACTATGACAGTCAAGCCTAAACAGAGCATTTCAACTCTAAGCATCATTGATTTAAGAATTGCACCTAATAAGTCCACTGTTAAGTGCACATTTCAATAATGTTAGACTTTCACATAGTGGTATAAACACCAAAGTTAAGTTACTGTATCAAGTTACTACAACTCATTTTATTGTGTTCTTGATCGTTGAAGAGCAAAGACCAAAGAGAGTGGGAGGGGGGAATAAAACAAACTTTAAATTGATGCTGGCGAGACTGATTTGTCCTGAATGCAAAAATCAACTCCAACACATGGATGAGATACAGACAGGTTCTACATTTCCCACAGAAAAGAGGCAACCTTAATGCATGGCAGATATGTAAAAACAAAAAAAGAGGGATGACCAGGTGAAATGCTGTTTAATGCTCTACCATACTAACCCTTCTTTCTGGATCTGTCTTTCATAAACAGTAAAAGGTTTCTTGCTGAAGATAAAAGTCAAGGAAAATGGTGAAAAACTTATGAGATTCAGTACATTGACACTTTAAGATAAAAATGACTATCCTACTCTAAAAAGCTTCACTTTTTCTAACTATAGCTCAGCATACAGTCTTGTTGCATAAGAGAATTCCAATAATATTATGTCCAGCAAGCTAGAGCTGCTTTATATGCTTTAAATAAAAACATTTTGGAAGCAGGAAGTTATCTCAGCAGTATTATATGCATTAAAGGTAAATATTACAGATGTCAGATGTGCAATACAGGAAATTCCAAACTACTGAGTTGACAGATATTTGCTTTGGCATCTAAGGACACTGTTAATAAGGCTTAGTTTGCTTACTCCAATACAATCAAGAGCAGGGTTATAATTGCAATATTAAAAAACGAGAACAGTTAAAAAAAAAACTGTGCACACACACTTACACACTTTGTTGAAGATATTGCTGATGCCTTTTTATAGTTTAGTGATACATTTCATTAAATGTAAATGTTATCACCTAGATAAAGGGCAATCATACTTTTTGCCCCGGACATTTTATAGTAGCCTCCCCTCTGTTGATTTCAGTTTCAGCAAGTACATGAGTTCACATTCAGTTATTCTGTTCTTCTATGCTTATATCAAGTATTCAAAACCATTCATTTTGACTTTATAGAGATATGCTTCTAATTTTTTATTACAAACATTTTACAATATTCTTTATGGATGAAATACAGGCCAAATAGATGAATAAAACATGTCTTCATTTAACTACTTTATTACAATATCCTGATGATATACCATCATTTATTTGAGTGGTTAAAGAAATGCACAAGAGCTGACTCTAAGCAGCCTAAACACATAGTAGTAGCTATTTTGGACATCCTTTGCTCAAAACATTTCAGGTTCATAATTGAAAAATGCAAATACAAATGGATTAATCTTTTACTTATGAATACTTTGTTAAAGTTAGATGTTGAACTTTTGAAGGCAGCAAATCAAATTTTAAATATGTTTAGTTAGTGTAACTACTTCTAGCTTATACTTTTGCATGTCGATTAAAACTTTGTTAAGTGCTGTTTTGTAGGTTATAACACTTGGTAAACTTAATATAAATAGAAAAGTAGGCAGCCTCAATGAGCATGTAAAGCATACACTAATCATGAAGATACCTCAAATTTCCCTTATTTTTGTAAACCGTCTCCGTATTATTTCATTCATTGAAAGGGGGGTCAACTTAACCCAGAAGTACATACACGGAATCCTGACATCCATACACGCAGATGGTCTGAGAGACCATCACTTTTACAATGTACAATCCCTCAAAAAAGAATCTGGGGCCACGATTCAAAAGAATGAGTCGCATATGCATGATTGATTTATCCCTAGCCAGTGGAGGGTGGAGCCACAGGCTTATGTGGGTCAGGGCACTTATCTACCAAAGCAACAAGTGACAGACCAGTTTTTAACTTCTAGTACTATATTGCTATTTTAACGCCATTACTCTACAGGATAGTACTGATAGAAAATTATTTAAGAAATGATGTTTTTCTATAAATAATCACTTACTTGCTTTAATAATTTTAAGGGGGATAAAGGATGAAAGAACTGTGCACTTTTAGCATAGGGCATTTATGCAATTCAAATATGTCAGAGGATACGTTTGCTAATTTAATTGAGGATAATAATTACTGCTAGGATGCTATTTTTAGCATTTGTTATAACTAAATTGTGTTTAAATACAAATAAAATTAAATTACATGAGGTCATGTTGACCTTTTGCTCTTGACAAACCAATGTTATCAACAAAACTTATGATACTCATGGGGTAGTAATGGAAGTAGTTTAAGAGCACACTACTCCAGTACTTAATAACAACCTAACAGGTTAATAACAGCATTTTGTACCTTCTAAGCTTGCACCATTATCACTGAAATAATATGAAGTATAAAACAGATGTAAAAGCAATGTTTTGCTTACATTTGGTTATAATCAGCTATTCAATTATAAATGAATATTTGGTTTATGCCTGTAAAATGAGAGAACTTCAGTTAACTAAACAATTCTATCGCATACTTTTCAAATATTTTAAAACATCGAAGGTCTGAAACAAGCTTCTTCATTTATGTAGAATCTGGAAAGGAAAGAAGAAAGGGGGAAAAAAAAAGAAAGAACGAAAACAAAAAACAAAAACAACATCTGTCGGTATTAACCCCTGTACTTCTGTTTTAGAAACTGGTGCTCTACCAAAGAGCTACTGTGGTGTCGAGCTCTGGAATTTCACATTAATACATTTGACGCTTGGGAGTCTTGCTTTTAAGCTATCTTAGGTGTTTGAAATTCTAAAGGAGCACCAGAAATATCCGAGTGTCTCCTTTCCAGAACTAAATCCATCTACAAGGAAGGCCGAGAATCCATGAATCGAATATTTGAGATGTTTCCAAACTTCTCTCCTACTTTACTTCTTGTACAGTTTAGACGCAATATTACCACATTACATCTTATAGTGTTATTCTCAGCCAAATTAAGGAAACAATATACTTTACTCTTTCATTCAACCAGAAACAATTTATGCTTGCCTTTTATTCTTCCTTACTGTTTGAAGAATATAAAATAAACATAATTAAAGGTAATAAAAAGTTTTCCTCCAGCTGGGAGTTGAACCTGTAATCCTAATTTCATGAGCCAACACCCTGTTACTCCAAAGAAGTAACCACACTAACTAGTCAAAATGCCTTATGGTTTGTTTTAAACTGGTAGGGTGAAATCAGATGACCTTTGTATCATATGACATTGTAATCATTTTGTATTGGCCAAGCTAGCAATCAAAAAATGAGGAATAAGGCATGTTAAGTGATATACATGGATTGTATTGGAAGCCCACACTCTACCTAAACTCCTTACACCATGCCATACACAACTGAGGTAACCAGGGGCCACATAGTAGGAATATGGGAATGTGGCTGCACAATGGCCTAAATATGCCAAGCAGTTGGGCATGCAGAAGAGACTGTGCAGTTATGGGTGAAAAGGTTTCAGGAGGAAGAGAGTCTTAAGGCAAAGCAAAAGCAAGGAAGGCCAAAGAAGACCTTGGCAGATGATGACAGAGCTATTCTAGAGGTCTACAATGGATTCCCTTCCTTCCAGCAACAAGAATAACAGAAGTCTAAACCTCCCAGTGGTGCTGAGTTGGTTGATGCAGTAATTTGTGTCATAAATTACTTAAATGTAAAGAATGATTATAGTAAGAATATGCATTTTTGTGTGACATTAATTTAAGATGTTTGTTGATTGTAATTATTGTTGAGAAGTGGATTTATACTGCCTTACTGAAACTGACAATAATAGCGTTCAATAATGCAGCGAGGGGGTGAGCTGTTTATCATTATTAGAGACGAGGAAGTTACGTAATGTTGGCGCGTTTTTCTTTAGAATTTGCTGGAACATTTTACCTAAAGCATATGTATTCATAATTTTCATTGGATATAAAAATAGACGCTAATGTTGGTACGTTTTATTAGCCAATAGCAACTCAGTTATAATCTTTAGGCATATAGGGGTGTAGGAGTATAAAAAGGGCTAGATTAGAGGTAGACCCCGTCAGTTCATTAAAAATCTTTGTACATTACACGTGTCTTCACGTCAGTTCGTCGAAAACATTTGTACGTTACACGTCGCCTTCAGTTCAGCAGAAATATTTGTACAGTATACATCGGCTATCGATTTGCAAGTTACGCGTAGCGGAGATATGAAAAATCTAAAGTGTTGTAAAGTTAATTATATAAAAAAGCTGAAGTACGCGAATTAAGAATGATCAGTAATGAAGTTATTATAACAGTTTCAGTTTGGCGAGTGTCAAGATCAATGTGTAAATGTGATAGTGAATGTGTTCGACAATAAAAAGTGTAAAACAAATTCTTTCATCAGTGTTATCTTTGGATAAAAGACTCCTTTCCGTTTACACAACCTGTATAAAGAGAAGTGCTCGACCAAAAAGATCATAGCTAGCCGGAGGACAGTGAACTAAAATTAAATAAAATAACAGTAGCATTCTTTCAAACAAAAACTAATACTGCCGCAAATTGCTAACACCAGATAGAGCTAACAAACCTAACAAAGAATCACGTCACAAAAATGGCTTCACCACGTGGAGTAAACACAAATACACAAACAACATTATAAGTAATACCGCCGCAAATTGGCTCCCAAACGTGGGGCTCAACAAATTAAATAAATATAACAAGTATACCACTTCAAATTGGCGCCCAACGTGGGGCAGAATGACAAGGAAAGGAGCAGAATGACCAGGAAGGAGCAGAATAACCAGGAAGGAGCAGAATAACCAGGAAGGAGCAAAGGAACCAGGTCGTGGAACGAATGGAGCAGTGAACTGAACTACAAGACGCAGATTCCAGAAACAACTACAGGGACGACAGACGACGTGGATGAGTGGACATTGTAATTCCAAGATTACAAGGCAACAGGGGAATTCAACTACAGGACACCAAGACGACGTAGATTCATCATAATACGACGCAGAAGCGACATATAAATCTAGGAGAGAGGGGCAGAAAGCTGGACATTAAAGCAACATCAGCAGATAGCATCAGAAAGGTTAGAAAAGTGTGATTTTAATTCTAAAAAAAAAAAGTGTAAAAATTTAAATGTACCTTAGGAGCGGTAGGATAAAGAAAACAATGGCTACTAATAGTATTGAAGAAACAATGATGGAAGGGGATAGTGTAACAGTTAGCTGTAATTCAATACATGTTACAGAAAATAGCTCAAACAATGTAGGATTTGAGGGAGAAAATGTTAGTGCAGAAAGTCAGAATAGAATAGCAGGAAATGTTAATTTTGATGCTAGTATGATGATGGAAATGCTGAGAAATATGAATGATAATATGCAAAAGAATAATGAGAAATTGAGGGAAGATATTAGTAAGAAAATAGATCAAAACAGGGAAGATATTGAAAAGAATAATGAGAAATTAGAAAAACTAACTCAGAAGATTGATAAATTAGAGCAAAATTCAGATCAATTGAGGGAAGATATTAGTAAGAGTATTACAGATCAATTAAGGGAAGATATGCAAAAGAATAATAGGGAAATAATGGGAGATATAGAAAATAGAAATAGGAAAATAATAGAAGGATTTGAAAAGAAAGTTATGAAGCTAGATAGTAGTATGCCAAAAATGAGAGATGAAAATCAGGAAGTAATAGCAAGTGAGATAGGAGAAGTTTCAAAGAAAATGCTAGACATGAGCAGGGAAATAGGTAACAAAAAAAGTGAGGTTAATACTTAAAGTGAACATGTTGATGTAGAATGTACAGAGTTAGGTAGTAGAATGAGTAACATTTCAAGTGAGATAAGAGAGATAAAAGAGGTTATGAATGTAGATGTGAATAAGGTGCAAGTTAATTTCAGAGGGGAGAGATCAGAAATTCAGAAAGAATCAGAAATTCAAAGAAATAAATTGTACGAAGAAGTTAAAGTTTTGCCTGTAAATAATCAAAAGCTAACTTCTGAAATTAACAAGTACCAAGATGTTCAAATTGAAAACTCCAATCCAGTACAGTTTATTACAGATTTGTCAGAGTACTCTCAGATTAAAGAGATAGTAGAAGAATTGAAAATGACAGTTGTTAAAAGATGTGTTGTTCAGGAAACTTTAGATTGTTTTCAAATGTTATCATGGGACGAAATTTCATATGAATACAAGAGGTTATTCATGAACAAATTTTTGAAGGTTAGGATACGGCTACGAGTAATGTTTAGCCACAGACAATTTGATCCAGGAGGGTAAATAGCAATGAGATGTAAAGTAAATGCTGGATAGTTAAAGATGACTTGCAGAGAAATGTATTGGAATATAAGAGGGTTAATTATGTATGTATGTCATGAGAAAGGAGAA
The DNA here is from genome assembly GCA_030765065.1 of Deroplatys truncata. Taxonomy (NCBI): domain Eukaryota; kingdom Metazoa; phylum Arthropoda; class Insecta; order Mantodea; family Mantidae; genus Deroplatys; species Deroplatys truncata. The sequence goes on along the minus strand of CM060976.1, from coordinate 45,907,704 downwards.
ATAAAATTTTGGACATAACTAAATTTTTAAAAAGGAAAAATAACATTTTCTGAGTAACTGTAACAGCATTTGAAATGAAGCATAATGTTATATTAAAGTAAAAGTACGTAATTATAATTCCAAGAGTATTGTGAATATAATGTACAAAACAACAAAAATGGGGTAAAAATAATTAAAAACAAATACTTATGTAGCAAACAGAAAAATGTGAAACAGTGTATAGATTTAAGAGATGTAAATATATTTGTGTAGAGGGTGAATATTTTTGGTAAATATGTGTAATAATTACAAAAATTCTTGAATGCATAAATTTTGTCAACAATATAAGAGAGTAAACCAATTTTGTAACAGTAATTAAATAATTCAGGGTACAGTATTTGCTATAAAAAAAAAATTGTAATGTCAGATAAATGTCTAAACACATTAAACCAGAGCCAGTAAATAGTGGCAATATAAAGGAAAAACATATGCTGTGTGTTAAATACGTGTGAAGTGTTAAGTGAAAGTGATAGCGTGTGTTCCAAGATTTAGGAGACTAAAACCTCAATTATAAAATTTCCAAACAAGTTGTAAATATTTATAATTATGTTTCTAGTGGGGCATATGATGCAGTAATTTGTGTCATAAATTACTTAAATGTAAAGAATGATTATAGTAAGAATATGCATTTTTGTGTGACATTAATTTAAGATGTTTGTTGATTGTAATTATTGTTGAGAAGTGGGTTTATACTGCCTTACTGAAACTGACAATAATAGCGTTCAATAATGCAGCGAGGGGGTGAGCTGTTTATCATTATTAGAGACGAGGAAGTTACGTAATGTTGGCGCGTTTTTCTTTAGAATTTGCTGGAACATTTTACCTAAAGCATATGTATTCATAATTTTCATTGGATATAAAAATAGACGCTAATGTTGGCGCGTTTTATTAGCCAATAGCAACTCAGTTATAATCTTTAGGCATATCGGGGTGTAGGAGTATAAAAAGGGCTAGATTAGAGGTAGATCCCGTCAGTTCATTAAAAATCTTTGTACATTACACGTCGTCTTCACGTCAGTTCGTCAAAAACATTTGTACGTTACACGTCGCCTTCAGTTCAGCAGAAATATTTGTACAGTATACGTCGGCTATCGATTTGCAAGTTATGCGTAGCAGAGTTATGAAAAATCTAAAGTGTTGTAAAGTTAATTATACAAAAAGCTGAAGTACGCGAATTAAGAATGATCAGTAATGAAGTTATTATAACAGTTTCAGTTTGGCGAGTGTCAAGATCAATGTGTAAATGTGATAGTGAATGTGTTCGACAATAAAAAGTGTAAAACAAATTCTTTCATCAGTGTTATCTTTGGATAAAAGACTCCTTTCCGTTTACACAACCTGTATAAAGAGAAGTGCTCGACCAAAAAGATCATAGCTAGCCGGAGGACAGTGAACTAAAATTAAATAAAATAACAGTAGCATTCTTTCAAACAAAAACTAATACTGCCGCAAATTGCTAACACCAGATAGAGCTAACAAACCTAACAAAGAATCACGTCACAAAAATGGCTTCACCACGTGGAGTAAACACAAATACACAAACAACATTATAAGTAATACCGCCGCAAATTGGCTCCCAAACGTGGGGCTAACAAATTAAATAAATATAACAAGTATACCACTTCATGGTCCATCGATGAATCCATGCTGCCTGGCATCTGACATCACAGGCCTGCGAGAAAAGCATTAGCAAGGCTTAAGCAAGAACACAGGGAAGCTCGCGTGGCCTTCTGCCTCCGTATCTGCCAGCAAGTCAAGACTTCTGGGAGATAATATGGTCTGACAAAAAAGTGTTTTCGTCAGACGAGGATGGGAGACTGTCTTTGTGGTGACCCAACTACACTTTACACTTGCTTTGACCCTAAACATGTTATTACCATCGCACAGAGTGGCAGAATCAGCTTAGCTGTATGGGACTGGATGAGAGCCAATCAAGTAGGGGAGCTTGTTGAAGTCTCCTCTAACATGGACTCCCAGGAATATGTTGCAGTTCTGGAAGAGTGCATGCTCCCAATGGTGTGATCTATCTACCCAGAAGAGGAAATGCCTGTGATACATTTCATGCATAACAACAACAGGATGCACACATCCTGGAACACAGAGGGTTGGCTTCAGCAGCAGAGACATTTTGGTTTTGGAATAGCCTATTAATCTCCAAACCTTAATCCAATTAAGAATGTCTGGTCATTAATGATTCGGGACTGGGAACAATGTCAAGAATGCACCAAAGAGGCATTAAGAGAACATGTCTGAGAGAGTATGAGGAAATGACCTTAAATCTGCAGCTCTTTAGTTTCCTCAATGCCTTGGAGACTAAATGAGATATTGAATATCAAGGCTGATTTGTGTTAAGGAAAATATGTTTAATTTCTATAAATATATATAATTTTATTTTTGTGCTACTACTGCTATTAAAGTGATATCCACGATGCAAATCTTTGTAATTGACACAGCTTACCGTCTATATATGCTAGTGTAGTAAAAAGTAACATTAAACGCTATAAATAAATAGAAAGTTTAATTTTTATTTAATTCACAATTATGATGATGATGATGATGATGATGATGATAGTAATAATAAAAACAACAACAACAAATTTACTACTCCCTCCATCCCATAACAATTGTGCCGTAGACTTGTGTTGTCCAATAATAATTGTCCACTGTGTATATTTTGTTTATGACAAGAAAATGAAACAAGGGAATTAATCATAAAACTTTATTGCTTCAGGATCAACAAAATGGCAAATAAATTAACCAATAAAACATGCTTCTAATTACAACTTAATTACTCAAGAATCAAAACAAATTGGACAATCTGCCAGAAACTAAATTCAATTTAATTACTCCTACACCAAGCACTACAAATTGACCCAGAAGTTAGAAAAAAAAAAGAGAATGTTTTTTAGTCTGAGAAGGTTGTCATTCTTGTGCCAATAGATCTACTGCAACAGTGCTGCTATAGCCTCATTGTAAATATTCCAAGGATACTCCACGTGGGATGGCATGTCATTGAGCCGGTTCAAGTGTGCCTTTTGCATTTGGGGAATCTTATGGTTGTTCCCACCATTGATTTTCATTATTTCAATGAGACAGGATGACAAAGTGAGGAAGTTGTTGAGCTTGCTGCGTGTCAGGTCAAAGAAAAATGTCTCAACAGTAGTAATCAACTCATCAATAATTTGTGGAGCAGCCAGATGCTGGAGCTACTAAATTGCTGAAAACCCATATCTAAAACATTCATATCCTAACTGTTTGGCAGTTGACATACGAGATAGCAAGTGATTCCACTGGCTGCTGCAGTATCCATCCAGGTGCAGTTGTTGGGAACAATATGCAGACGTGCATTGACCTGCTGAACAGGCAACTGAATTCTAATTCTGCGCACTCCACAAGGCCATTTTGCATTTATTTCTGGAACTAATTTACTGATGAGCATATCTTAGTAGATATCTTTGGTGACAGTTAATCGTTTGGTCACCATTGTGCCAGCAGGGCGATTCCTGCTGTTCCTCTGGTAGGCTCCTTGATGATGAGTGGCCAAATGCCTAATTTACCATCAGATCACTGATTGTGGCCAGTATCCCAACAAGACCGGGCTACGGCAGCCAGAAACATGATCAGGGAATAGATGACTGAACGACTATTCTGCCGCTTTGCAATAGTAGGTGTTGTTGTCATTGTAGGGCGAGATCTTTTTTTTTTTTTTTTTTTTTTTTCTTTCTTTCTTTCTTTGGCCTTTCATCCAAGATGCAACTACAGCACAAATGGATCCACTTTCCAAAGATTTCTGCCCCTGTTGCCAAATGCAACACGCTGTTTTCATACAGATATGAAATTTCTTGGCAGCTTCTGTTATGGCATCTTTCTTCACCATGCCAGCCATACTGTTTTCTAACAGAAACTCATTTACTGCCTGCCACTCAATCTCTGTGAGGTTCTTGCTGTTGCTGTTGCTCACTACCATGAGTTGTGTTTCATGGCTGTTGTTTTCAACCATACCTACTCATACCATAGGATTGTGGTATACTGATGATTTACAGCATGCCTTGCTACGTTGGTTTGTTTACAGTGCTATACCGGTAAATGGGACACTAACGCTCTCTTTTGGTAATTTTGTGGGCACTGTTTCTTGCTTGTCCCAATACCATCACATTATCTATCTAGACAACCTTGGGCACTGACCTATTGCGCTTCTTGTCAACCATGCCTACCCCATCTATACCTTTGTCTATAATTATTGTAATGCAACTTCTGTGTACCAGATAATAACTATGGGACAGAGGGAGCATATTATTATGGAAAACATTTAGGATAAATACCAGGATTCAAACTACAGATCTTTGGCTTTCCATGCCAATGCTCTACCACTCAGAGCTCTCATGGTTGCCTGCCGCCAGCACAAAAGAATCTAAAGCATCTGAGTCTACCTCTAACCCTTGTCTACACACCAATAAATTCTTCAACTTTTCTGAGAAGGGACTGCCAAATATGACAAAGCATAATAAACAATTACTTTTAAATCAGAAGACATAGTGAAAAGATTAAATATAATACATAGAAGTGGTTGCAAATATACAATTTCACTAAAATAGGTTAAATACCTCCGAACTAGTTTGAGGAATCACTTCCTCATCGTCAGCTGATTGCAACTAGTTGGCTTTCCTCTGATGGTTACACATGTCTCTTTGTCCCTCTAGTGGTGTTTCATTAAGTTTAGTGATCAAATTTTTGTCCATAGGGATGTCGAAATTCATTAACCTTGGACGAAATTTCCAAAGAAATATTTTATCCCAAATGTTTAATTCAGTAGGTTTTTGTGCCTGCTTGATAAGTGATACTGTGTCCTCAATTTCATGTCCCTTTATCCAAAAATGTGCTGCAACTGCTGATTTTTCTTCTTCCCTGGATTTGATGTTTCAAAAATGTTCCTTAAGCCTCAAGCTTAGTTTGACCAATATAGATTTGATTGCAATCCTTGCAATCTATTCTATAAATCCCGGATTTTTTATGAGCTGGCATTTTTTTCTTTTTGGTTTGCATTTATGAGGAATTTTATGCTGAATTTATTTTTGGGGATGAGTGTCACATTGCTATCATTGAAAATTTTCTTGAATTTGTTATGTGCCCATGGGTGAAATGCGACTTTTTTGTATGTCGGATTTTGTTTGTGTGGTTTGAGGGTTGTATTTTCTTTTATCGTTCTTTTATCCCTACCTGGACCTAAAAATCATGAAGAACAACAATAGGTTAACTTTTGGAATATACAGAAAAAACACCTATATGGATAACTATATAAAAAACAATAGTTACAACCCCCCATCACACAAAGTTGCAGTTTTTAACAGTTTGACCCATAGATTAGAGAACATCCCCCTCAATGAAAAGAAATATAACTTAGAATACCAAGAAATTTTAAAAACAGCTAGAAAAAATGGCTACAAATCAGATATGCTGGATAGGTTAATCAAAAATTCAAGCAACAAAAAATTATAAAAGAAAATACAACCCTCAAACCACACAAATAAAATCCAACGTACAAAAAAGTTGCATTTCACCCATGGGCACATAACAAATTCAAGAAAGTTTTCAATGATAGCAATGTGACACTCATCCTTGAAAATAAATTCAGCATAAAATTCCTCATAAATGCAAACCAAAAAGAAAAAAATGCCAGCTCATAAAAAATCCGGGATTTATAGAATAGATTGCAAGGATTGCAATCAAATCTATATTGGTCAAACTAAGCTTGAGGCTTAAGGAACATTTTTGAAACATCAAATCCAGGAAGAAGAAAAATCAGCAGTTGCAGCACATTTTTGGATAAAGGGACATGAAATTGAGGACACAGTATCACTTATCAAGCAGGCACAAAAACCTACTGAATTAAACATTTGGGATAAAATATTTCTTTGGAAATTTCGTCCAAGGTTAATGAATTTCGACATCCCTATGGACAAAAATTTGATCACTAAACTTAATGAAACACCACTAGAGGGACAAAGAGACATGTGTAACCATCAGAGGAAAGCCAACTAGTTGCAATCAGCTGATGATGAGGAAGTGATTCCTCAAACTAGTTCGGAGGTATTTAACCTATTTTTGAAATTGTGTATTTGCAACCACTTCTATGTATTATATCATAATAAACAAACTGTGTTTAAGTCTAACACATAATGTAAACAAGAAAATATTATAATCAGTTGTGATAAAATGGTAAAATGAAAGTGGCAAAAATAAAAGGAAAGGATAAGAGTGAAAAATTGCAGTAAAATAAATACAAACATTAGAACTATAATTATTACATAGATGTATACAAATAGTTGAAAATGACAGTTGAACCTCTGAACCTCTGAACAGCAGCTGCTATGCTATAAATGGAGTCAGTATTCCGCTAGAAATGTTTGCAGAATTTGACAAAGAAGCTTGGTATTATGTCTCTCACGCTCACCATCAGCCAAATAACTTCAATGGAAGTCAGGTTGTATTTTTCATATAAAAGGGTATTATTATATTATTATTATTATTATTATTATTATTATTATTATTATTATTATTATTATTATAACAACATATATTAGTAACAGAAATATAAACTTAATAGAGAATAGAGAATATAGAATATTCATTTGGCTTCTGTATACAATAGGACATTCATATATCAAATTACATATATAACAAAAGCATGTAAAATGAGCAAATATATACTTTAAAAGGCATGGAGGCAGCTATTTAGTCACTCCCCTCAAAAAAATATACAAATCCTATCCGCAGACTTGAATATGCGACCTCTGCAATGCCAAGCCATAATGCTCCCCTTTACATCAAAGTGGACAGTACTAGAATTGTGCTTATTTTTGCATTTGATATCTCAGGCAGCCCCTTTCCCCTCTCCCACACTTCTGTCAAAACGGTAAACAAAGCACATGGAACAGCTGTGCATGTTATGGCCCCCAGATACATTTGAGAGACAGTGAACATTGTATTAACAGTAGCATTATTAATCATATGAAAAAGTAAATTTTCAAACTTTTAAACAATGAATTACACAAAATGCAGATATATATATATATATATATATATATATATATATGTATATATATATATATATATATATATATATATATATAGTGAGTTTGCTTTATGCATAATAAACATTAACATTTATGCTATCTTTGTTTAATTCATTAATCTCCAATTCCAACTGTTCCATCCATTCTCCCTCACTAATGTAACAGACTAACAAATTCTGAAAAATAATTGATTTAAAGCTTTAAATATGTTTAAATAACATTACAAAAAACAGGTAATTCAAGCTTTGTTTATTAACTCCAAATACAGATCATGGTAATTTCATCTTAAATATGCAATAAAGGGGTGGAGGTTCTGACAATGTAAAAATAATTAATAAAAGTAATTCCATGGCACATGCTGTTTCCATTTTTGAGAAATGAGAAATAAATGTTTTACATCCAACAGAAACAACATTCAACATTTTTATAAAATGTTCAAATTATAAAGATATAAACAATACTTTATGTTTTATTCACTCTGTACAGCTTCCTGCATTTCCATTTATATGTTTTAAATGAATACTAATCTTTTCACATAATCTAAAAGTGACTCCTTTATCCCTACAAATACCTAAAAATTTCAACACAGTTAAAGGCAAACTGAAATAACAATAAATCATGTATTGCAGTTTTCCAAGGTTTAAGCTACTATATTTCTTCAATTTTGCTGCAGTTTTATTATTTAGTCTAAAAGATGACAAATTTTGGTAAAGGCATTTTAATGTGGCAATCAGCATTATCTTAAAACTTTGGTGCAAGTTAACATAAAATAATTTATAAAACTAAAACTACATGATTTTTAGCAAGGAAAAGCATGTACTTACGAGAGAGTTCCACCTCCATATTTACCCGTGTGGCTGAGCGTCTGGTAAATGTGAATACATTGCGAACATTTTTCAGAAGTCGAGCCGTTTCCGTCAATCTGTAAATAGTCATGGGGTAGGATTTCTTTGCAGGAACAAGTCAACATGGCCAGAAACACTTATATGCACATCCAACACAACATACAGTAGTGCATTACTAGGGTCTTAGCTCAAACACAAAACAACAAGCATTCGCAAGCTCAGAAACCACCAATATTTGATTATCAGAGATCTATTTTGTTCACAGATCAGAAATGTCCCTAAATTCTAAAAATTTAGTTAATGTTTAATTTGTAAACTTAAGAATGTTTATTTATTAAATTAAGAAATGCAATTCCTTTTTAAATTTCAGTAACCATGGGCAGCCAAGAGCATTAAGGTGTTGCTTCCAAAAGCAGGAAGCTCTGGTTCAAGTCCTGGTAGAACCAGCCAGATACATGGACCTATTTCTAGGAGAGATTTTCTATTACATTTTCTACTAGTTAGCAATGTATGCATAAAAAAACACAGGTTCTAAGTAGATGGAGAAGAATCTGTGCACATATTTTCAAATTTAAATTACACCTGCTGGTACACCATATCTCATCAAAGTTTATCATCCGTTGTACCTCTATTGTTAAAACAAATAACTTTGAAAAAGAAATGAGAGCGAGAGAGAGAGAGAGAGCGAGAGAGAGAGAGAGAGAGAGAGAGAGATCAGTAATTTAACAACTAAAGTTATGATCTAATTTTGTTCTAACATACTAACACACTATAACAACCAGGGTTTACTGTCTACCAACCCATAATTTTGATAGCTGTAGCTGCATTTGCTTTGCAATAAAGAGATGTGAATACAGATTATTTTATATCATGTTATAGAACATGATTACATGAACTTATATTAGGTATGTAATACAGTTGTATGATGAGCTTCTTTATTACTTAAAGTAGTTTTAATAGCATAAGGGGAATAAAAAAAGATTTATTTCTCAAAGAAAACCAGAACATTTTTGACACAAAACTGAGCATTAAAATGAAATATAATTTATAACCTTTACAAATTGTTCAAATTATTTTGTTCATTCAAAACCCCTAAATGCATAATGACTGTTTACACTTATATTTTCAGTGTTAGCTAAGAAAAATCCATAAACGCATTTGGAATGATGAAGACTATGAAAATATATTTTATTCCTATTGTTACCCTCTGCATCTTACTTTTCTGCAAGTCTTTAGAATATTTCTATGTTATGGTATTCTGCTGTAGAATGCTACTTGCCTCGGGAATATATGCGCTGCAGGTAATTCTTTTGCCACTGTGTAATGAATTGGCTGTAGCTTTAATTAAAAAAAAAAAAAAAAACTTTGATTATAACCTCTGTTGTCAAAGGGTCAGCAGAAGGCCATCATAAACTATCATCAAGCCAGGTACAACAATGCCTACAAATATTCTAGATGTACATGCCATAATCATGTCCATCAGTATGATGCAATGCTTCTAGGAGCTGCTTGTCAACTATTCATAAAGTTCAAAACTTCTAATTCTTTGCACTTCACAAAGATTAAATACAAGTGAAGGAACATGGAGATTTTGTACACCAATTATGAGAAGTTGTTCTTTTAAAAAAAATTATACCCGCTAAATGACAGACTATTCCTGGTGCAATAATTAACAATAAATGTACCTAAGAGTAAATGCATGTATTTTGCTTTTAAACCTTTCTAGAGCATTTTCCAATTATACTGAAGATGCTGTAACAGTGGAACAAGTAATGATACTTGTGGTAATAAAACAAATGTCAATATTATAGTTATCTACAGCTTTGTTACTTTGTCTCTGATCTTAAAAGATTAACTGCATTTCCTGTGCATAAGTTTTTACTGATGAGTGGGAAGGATACCATAAAAAAGAACCATGAAGTACTAATGTGGTGTTACAACATTTTCACATTTTCACTTTTTCTACTATGTATAGTAAGTAGGAAAGTATTCATTCCTCACAAAAATTTGATTCCGAGATTTCACCAGCAATACTACTTTGAGATGCCCTGAATCCAAATAAAGAATTTTTGAAAACATGTCCATGGGTGTATCTGTCTGTGAACAGCATAACTCAAAAACAAAAAGTGGAATAAATACCTAACTTGGTATTTGATAGTATCTTCCAAGGATGCAACACAAAGATTTTCAAGAAAATCCTCCAACCCCGACTACCCTTTACATGGAACATTTTGGAAAATTTTAATTTTCTCAAAAATGGCTCTAACGATTTTGATTAAAATATCATATGTTTAAGATATTTTCATGGCAAATGTAACGTATATCTTGAATTTTCTGGGAATGTCCCCAAAAGTCCTCTTCATTCTGAATGACTTTTGCATAATTGGTAAACCGTAAGAGATAGACAAAATTTTGCCACACAAAAAATGTAGATCTCATTAAAACGCACAATTTATGTCATGCATTTTTTGTGGAGTGAACCATTTCTGAGATATTCCTTGTTATTTGTTTGAGTTTTCCAATACTTATACTTTTTCTCAAATGGGAATTTGTTGTTCTTTTTTTTTTTTTTTGTTTTTTTTTTTTTTGTTTTCGAATTCAGTTTTTTTATGTCCTGAACATACAAGAAGTTACATAAAAAAGAACCATGAAGTACTAATGTGGTGTTATAACATTTTCACTTTTTCTACTATGTATAGTAAGTAGGGGAAATATTCATTCCACACAAAAATTTGATTCCGAGATTTCACCAGACTTTCTCTGAAGATGGAACCATTTTTGTTTCTCTTGTGCATTTTCGCCTGTTACCACACACCTTTAGGACTGTTCCTTCAGCTCTGATATGCAATATGCATCCATGTTTTATCTATTGTTAGGAAATGGCGGAGAAATTTACTGGAATTGTGTTTAAACAAGTCTGAACACTTTTGAGAAAGTGAATAAGAGAATACATTTGTGGTCCACTGTTAACAAATGCAGCAACCATAGAGTGAAAAGTTTTCCCCTACCCAAAGCTTTATGTAAAATGTAGTGAACATAGCCCATCAAGATATTAGCCAACTTGCATGTCTTCAATCAGTGATCACTGAAAGCTGAATTTTTGTTACAATCTCATTGATCGTAGCAGTTTTGGGATACACTGAGTGCTCATTATCTTGAATGGATGTACAACCATTGTTAGGTTCAGCAGCCCACTTTTTAACCATCGAAAACAAAGGGGAAGAATCCTTTATTGTAGAATTTAACTCCTTTTGTATTTCTGTTGGGCTTAAACCTTCAAAACAAAGTACTTCATCATATAGATCATACATCAGTTTTATCCATTTTGCACAACATATTAACACTAGTTTATTTACATGATCATAACAAACAAGGGACTACACTTACGCATCTGAAACTTTACAGTGCACCATCTACAGGATGATACTTAGCAACTATTATGGTAATTTGGCTATTTTCACAATCTCTGAGTCCAGCCAAGAACTTTCAGAATATATAGGATCCTAAAATTTAAAGGATGTTTAACTTACAGAAAAATGGAGAATGTAATAATGTGCAAATACAATATAATAAAATAAAATTAGTTTCATAAGCAGTGATAGATGTAGCAAGAGATTATTATATAAATGATTTTTTTAAGATGATAAGTGAACACCATAAACCAGCTAACACTACAATCTTTGTTTGCAAGACAAAGATTTTAATAACATTTTTTTTTTGGAATAAAGCTATAATGTTTTATGATCCTTAACCATTAAGGCAATAATGTCAGTATCTTGTGGTGTTTAGATTTATTAACATGCGTTGTTGATATGCAGATGACTTATTTTTCATCCTTCACTATTCAGATTAAGTTTTATTGTGCTCAAAATTTGTAGAGGACTAATTACGTAACTTTCCATGCTGTTTTAAGTCAAACCTCATACATTTAATTTTAGAAGTAGATAAACAGCATTTGTGTACACCAATTTTTAAAAATTATAAGATTTTAACTGTCCCTTGTATGTGTATATTATATGAAAGCATAAAAAATAGTGTATTCGATAAAGGGCAAAAAATAACAATGTTCATAAATACTATTTGAGAAACAACAATGAATATTTTAAATCAATCCTTGCGGGTACTTTAAACAACTGAGGTATAAAAATTATGGTAAAACAACTATTCAATAAGTTACCTAAATAGACAAAAACAAATAAAAATAACAAAATTAAAACTGGTAAAAAAATATTTACTAGATAGTGCTTTTTATAATTTAGAAGAATATAAATTAAACAACGTAAAGTAAATTAAGTTGTGTGTGTGTGTACATATAAATTTGACATGTCCTTTACTGTTGTATTCAAAGAATGAATAAAATGAGTTATTTCATGAGTTGTGCACTATTTTACCATAAGGGTAGGACTGAGACATACCTCCTCTATACAATAAAGATAACACATGCCAACAAAGATAACAACATCTAAAGTAATGCCAAATACAGTTTGAATCACAGAAGCATTTGATATCAACTATCACTTCTCACAAAAGCAAATATGCCTGAGAGTGCATGATCATGTATGCGCACCTTGAAAACTTAAACTTTTCAATGACAAATATCCTTTGGAATAACAAAAAAGTAAACAATCAATCTGATGTGTAACATCTGCATAAATTCATTTCCCCATTATCATTTATTTTCAAATCTTTACTTTTCTATCTAGGTACTTCCTGTGATCATTTCATGATAAATATTCGGTAGAAATACCTTCAATTGCTGATATGGAATTGAAAATGTGGAGGAGTTGCTTTAACTCTCTACATGTTTTATATTTATATGCCTGTTTGTAACAGATAGCCTAAAAATCTTCACATGTATGGGATACAGGATTGAGAAATGACTGCTTTTATGAACATTTAAAATGGACTATTGTTCTGATCTGTGAGTAAGAAAACTGCTCTAGAAACTATTCCCTGTACAGTAACAAATCAAATAAAATGAGCACGGCCTGGATTGATCTAAGACGAGCTGAGTCCTGTTTGCTTTACCTCTTCTCTTCAATATGCTAATTTCAAAATTGTTCTCGTTTGAGACAGATTATAGATTACACTATAGCAACACACATTTTTTGTATATATACTGGAAGAGAGAAAAGTCAATTTTCAAAAGTAAGCGCACGCGTGTGCATGTGCGTGTGTGTGTTGGCACCTAATATTTTGGTGTACTGTGTAAAATGTGAAAAAAATTTATGGACAGTAAAAGTATCTGGAATGATTAGCTCTGCAAAAAATATTTTTTTAAACATTAATTCTATATTTTAAGATATGTTTTAGAGTAGCAAAAGTTGTATTATTTATGGTTTCAGTTATATAAAATTCAATGATAATCAAGACTTCAAGGCTATTTAAAGAAAGTTTAAGCTTTTATTTTTAATCAACTTTAAAATTAATTAACTAAATAATTTTAATTTAATTTTATATTTTTATTAACAAATATTTCAAACTTACAACATTTTTATACAAATAAGTTAGATAGGTCCATTTTTGAGAAAATAATAAATACCAGACATTTTCCTGTGTAAAGATTATTTGTGGAGTTAATACTTTGAAAATCTTCCTTCTACATTCTTAAAACAAGTCAGCCTTAAATATTAGATTTGGTAACTATCTTATTTTTTGTTTACAAGTTATACCTCTCTCTCACACGCACACAAAAGAATCCTCCCCCCCCCCCCGATCTTTTCTTCTGTTGACTGAACCGCTAAAGGTGCTAAATTTCTTATGAAAGCTTGATATATAATTTTTTAGTGAGATACAGTGCTCCCTCTATCTTCAGGTGTAGCAGAGAAAGTAAAAACATATCTTCAAATTTAAATCTGTTACCAGGACATCTCCTACAAGAAGGTTTAGCGAAAAATATGATTTCTAGATTTAAATACAACTCTAGCATTTTGAGAATACGCTAGAGCTGTAACATTATATGAGTAGTAAGCAGGAAGGTACAACTGACAGAAACAAACAATGAACAATTGCTGTCTGATGATAATATGTCCTACTATTTTGTAGTTCTGCAATGGAATCCTTTTGAGAAAAATGCATTTAATTGTTTCTATTCTGTTAGAGATCCTCACCAAACTTATTCAATTCCCTTATACTTTAAAATGTTCAAACACAACAATTTTGCTGATTGTTTCCCCATTTGATAAAAATTTAGCAGACACACCAGTGAGTTCTTTAAACTTTATAATGTAAGTGCACAAGATTGCACTAGACTGTTCAATTTCCCATTTTAAAATGTAGTTCTTCTGTACAACAAATTTCAATGCACATTTAAAGTTTTATTTTAGCTTTGTGCTTTTTGTATCTACTTAAAAATGTTATCAGCTGTCACCACTAGTGATTAGAATCACAGTACTGAATTACAAAATCCTAGAAACAACAACTTCATAAAAGAATGATACATGAAACTTTCCGGCTGTAATTAAATTATGCTTATCAAATAGGAAAATGTAGTTTAATTATACTGATTGTTGTGATAACGATGATAGTTTCAGAGAGGAATACATTTACATTGTATTCAAAACAAATTGCATACAAATATTCACAGAATACTCTTTAAGAAGTATTTATGTACCTGCAATAAAATGATACAATAAACTGAAAACCCATGAGAACTTAAAAACCAAATCAATAAAGAATTAAATAAATTGCTAAAACTAAAGCAGTTTTTATTTAATATTAAGCATCACAAGCAAGATACTGTGAAGACAGAAATCTTTTTAATTTACACGATATATGACATCTAATGTTCTAATTTTCTGTTATTTCCTCTTTCAGAGTGAAATGAATCTGGCTCCACCCAATGCAGGTGGCAACATGTCCTTCAATGTTCGCCAGTGATTAGTTGGAGAGGGAGAAGGAGTGGAGCGCTCTCCCTGACATAAATACCAGGAATGCCTTCGAGACATGACCAGAGCATTCTGGACATTTCTTTTCTTCTCTCCTACCTCTCACAAACATTCTGGAACTCTCTGACAGTTATATGTAAGCATGTGTACTCATGAAAGAGTCGGTCAGTGAGTTCATGTTGTTGATGCACATAAAGAGATATTCTCCAAGTTGTTATGTACAGTGAACGCTGCTGCTGCAAGTGTTGTAGCCATCTTGCATTTGATACTCCAGTAAGTGAAGTTGAAGGAAGAAGAGGCTCTTCACACATGACTCATTTCACTGCTATGCACAAAGAGAAGTGAAGTGACACTGAAGACTAAACTAAATTGCACTAGTAAAGTGAAGTGACAGTCAAATTGAACTAAGTCACACAAGAAAAGTGAAGTGTCATTGAAAACTAAATAAAGTCACACTGCTGTCAGAAGTGGGATTTAAACATCACAATGGAGGAAATACTTCAACAATTACTAAGTGAAATGAAGACCAAGAAATGTGAAATGAAGATGGAGACAAAAATGGAATCTGGGATCGAGAAAATGGAGAGTAAAATGAAGAGTGTAAATTCCAGAATGGAGAAGTGGACACTGAAATGAAGAACAAAATGGAGAAAATGAAATCCAAACTTGGTTTTGACCCTGAATCTGTAGAATCTGAGATAAATGCTATGGTGAAAGTCTTGAAAGATGACATTGCTAAGGAGTTGGAAGAAATCAAATCTAACATAGAAGGAAAGATTAATGTGGTGGAAGAGTGTCACAATATGAATAAAGACTCTGTAGTTATGCACTGATTAAGAAGTAGTTGGAAAGTACATGCTACTGGGAACATTCAACGTCAAAATAGCAATGCTACAAAATGTTTTATAAATTAAGTAATGCTTTATAAGTGTGTTCCCTAAGGAAGCAATGAGAATGTATGCAATGAAGAGCAAGCAGTTCATTACCAATCTTTGGGTTAATATTGGATAGTTTTTTTATGCTTTGGTAAACTGTTCCCATGTCTGACCTGTAAAACAATTCCCGTGTGAATGATTGAATCCAATGCAGCATATTAATTGTTGATGCCTAGTGAGCTGCATATTGCCAGTGATGGCAAAGATGTCTACAGCTTGGCATGATCCTTAACCATATATTGTGTGTGTGTACACGCTTCATTTTCTTTTTTTCTTTAACCTTTATGTATAAAAGCTTACATTTACATGGATACAAAAAGAAAGCAGAGAAAGTAAAGGTAGAGAATTATGAAACTATATCACTGATATCAATCTTTTCAAAAACTTTTGAAAAAATAATTCATTATAGAATAATGAATTTTGTTAAAAAACACAATATATTTTCAGATGCCCAAAATGGATTTAGGACAGACAGATCAACACAATTACAATGAGGAAACTATTAAATAATATACAGATAGCAACAGACAAGAAAATAAACATAATAGGTCTATTTTTAGATTTAAGCAAAGCATATGATTTCTGGACCATGACATCCTTTTATCTAAGTTGAATAAATATGGTATCTGAGGAGTAGTGAACAAATGATTTCCTACTTAACTGACAGGAAGCAGGTTGTAGAAATTAGTGTGGAAAATGACACAAAATTAAACAAGCATGTGTCTACACCTAAGCAATTAAAACAAGAAATACCTCAAGGTTCAGTCCTAGCCTATTACTGTTTTTGCTATACATAAATAACCTAGGTACCCTTGTATATTCAGCAAGCAGAAGTAATATTATTTGCTGATGATACTAATATTTTAATACAAGGGTTAGACCAAATTACTTTACAAGACAAAATCAATATGGTAATGCATGATTTGTACATTTGGTTTCAAGCTAACAAGCTGATCATTAATAAAGAAAAAAACCATAGCTTTATCATTTCTCACATGGTAAAATAAAAATAGAATATAATGAGAAAACCATAATTTATGGAAAAGAAACGAAATTCTTGGAGTATACATATATGAGAAGATGAAATGAGATACCATGTGAAACTATTAGTTTCTATGCTTGTTAAGCTATGGTGTAAAGTTTGGGGGAGGAGATTCACAAATCACAGAAGTTTTTAAGATACAAAAGGTCATACAATAAGGTTAATGTATGGTGCAAACAGAAGAACAACATGTAGGCAGTTGCTTAAAGAGTTGAAAATCCTTCCAATTGAATGTATTTTCATAGTGGAAATATCAAACAATCCCACTAATGCCTAGATTTACATCAACATAACACATGCCAAAAGAACAACCAACATGTTTCATTTTGCAGAACAAATATTCTGAAAAGCAATGCTGCCCATACATGTATCAAAATATTCACTAAATTACTACAAGACATAAAATGTGCTTAAAGTTTAACATTTTAAGAAGAAGTTAAAATCCTTTCTGCTATAACATGTCTTTTACTCAGTAACTGAGTACCTAGGTCACAGATTATGATGTATTTTTATTTTATATCTTAGGTAAATGCTATTGTTTATATATGTTTTAGGTATATATTATGACTGACAAAACCAACATTTCTGTAAAGAATCACTATGGTGAATAAAGAATTGAATTGAATGAAATGTGAACTGAAAACTGTTTTAATTATAATTTTTTTTTTCAGGTGACAGTGCCTTGTGTTATAAAATAAGCAATCAAATCACTGAATAAATATGAAGTGCAAAAAAAAAATCTATAAATTCTAGATAATGTTATGTACAACAATTATAAGGGTACTTCCTCATATCCACCATTTTGTTTTACAATTTGATGTTGTCGAGAGGGAAGAAGCATGAGATTTGCACTAGCATTGAAGACATTTTTTTTATATTGGTATAAAATACAAAATAATGGGGAATGAAGAGATATAAAAGTAAGTGAGATGGATTTGAAAGGGTAGGTTTTATATGGATACTCCACATTTATATAAAAAAGGACAAAGGAAATATTTGCATAGGCACATATACATATATATGGGAAACTGGAATATTTTTTCTCTTTTGCCTAATATGAATATGAGAGCATAAACCATGGAAAAATAAATGATGATATGAAAAATGGAGTATTGTCTCTAGATGGAATAGTAACAATTTATTTTATATATTAATAAGAAGGGGTAGACAAGATTCTGAAATAAAAGGACAATCTGAGAAATAATTTACACTAAGCTGCACACTACAATTTCAGTGAGAATGCATGTTATTTAATGTTTCATTAATGATTGTTATTCTGAACTGGTCTAACCAATACTTGATTCAGTTGCTTAAAAACTTCTTAATCTATTGAAATAAATGATGAAAATCATTCAGGTCACCCAAATGAAAAACCAATTTTATTTTGTGACCTTTTCATAATTAGATTGAAAATGAAGGACAATTTTATGCTTGTTGCATCTTAAACCAATGAAGTTAATAAAAATTCTCATTTCATACAGATACACTTTCAAAAGACTGTGCCCTATCAATGAGCCTATGAAAAAAGGTTCATATGTAGCCTTAACTTGGTAGATAATCTCCTAGTCTCTTTAGCAGCTCTATTTCTCCAGTGCTTTTCCTTCACAATGCAGTCACTGCACCTCAGCTCGCATGCTGACCACTACATTTTGGACTCCCACCAAAACAGTTATAATATCTGCGCAACCGCCTCACATTCTCATAGTTAAAAATACAATTATAAGAATAATAAGCACATACCTTATAAGAGATGTTGGAAATGCTGTCCTTCTCTACCACACATTTCTGGTATTTTCTCAGAAGATTTTCATTTACACTCGAAGAGTTCAATACCTAAAATTGAGCGAATTTCTCGCCTGATGTTTTCTTTCAGTTCTTACAGTGTATGGGGTTTGTTGCATACACTTTATTCTATATGTGTTCATCAGAGTTAGGTAAATTTCTGTAACTGAATTTTGCAAAATGATAAAGAGTACTTCGCCCATGCTTAATATTCTTCTCTGATGAAGTATGGTTCCATTTATGGCTATTTCGTCACAAAATAGCAGCTATTGGAGTACAGAGAAAGCTAATTTTACAAATGAGATTCCTTTGCATGATGTGAAAATTGGTGTGCAATAAATGCATACAGAATATTAGGACTTGTATATTTTTAACAAACAATAAATGCAGGGAGGTACAGGAATGATTTATTTACACCATTTTTGGAACAACTGACCAACGTTGAATGCCAGTCTGGATTTTTCCAACAAAAACTTTGCTACCATGCCTATAACTGATATCATTAAATTTAATTCAGAAAATTGTTTAAGATAGTGTAATCAGTGAAGAATTATGGCCCTCACAATCCCTTGATGTGACTTTTATCTATGGGGAAACTTGAAAAATAAGGTGTGTGCAACAAACCCCATATATTGGAAGAACTGAAAGATAATATCAGGTGAGAAATTCACTCAATTTCGGATATTGAACTCTCCAAGAATGAAAATTTCAAAATACCAGAAATATGTGGCTAGAGAAGTACAACACTTCTAACATCCCTTCTGATAAGGTATGTGCTTATTATCATTGTAATTGTAAATGTAATATGAGAACATGAGTTGGTTGCAGGGATATTGTAAATGTTTCAGTGGGAGTCCAAGCTGTGATAGCTGGCATGCAAACTACCATGCAGTGGCTGGAGTATGAAAGAAAAGCCCTGTATATATCCTGACACCCATATCAATTCAATAGGGCTATGTTCTACCATTTTTCAATTTGCTTGATTATTTTAAAATATATTTTTGTTCTTTTTTGCTTATAGTCTTTATCCACAATTTCTCAAATGGTTACCAGCATCAGAAACATTTCTGTTGAAAAACTGCATCATATATGCCTAGATTGAAGTTTAAATTCCTATTACAACTAAGGTTCTCCTATCTGTACACCTGATTTGCTTTTAGACCCAACAATGTACCATACAGCTTACTTTTCGGTATTGAATAATTTTCTTTTAGCAATCATATTTGCCAGGTAAAGTTACAAAGTTTTTAGTAAAAGAATATATTTTTTTTTTACATTGAATATGCCGCAAGATGCTCTGCATATAGTTTCCTATCATAAACATTCATGTTACCTTTGTCCAAAACACTGTTTCCTCAGTTTTTGAACTAATAAGTCCATGAATAAAATCACCTACTAGCTCTCAAGGGTCATAGTACAAATCAGAAATCAACATATTGTCGTAGCCTCTCTTTAAATACTTCTCAGAAACAGACGGGGGAGCACTCTCTTAGCAAAAAGGCACCGGTGAATTAAACAAGATCTGCAAATGGCGAGGCTACGACGGGGAACGCAGATAAAGAAAGTACAGAAAATATTACTAATCAGAATAATACCTGGCTTTAAGGGAGAGGAAGGATTCTACGCTACCATAATTAAAACTCGTCAAGAGTGGATGGCTAAGGGTTTAATGAGATAAAGACTAATTACATTACTTACATTCTTTTCCCATTGTCTGTTGACGAGGCCATCGTGCCGGAGCACGAAGAAAGCAGTTCTACGTCTTACCTACTCGGATCTTACTTGCTGACTCCCCAACCAACGCTAACTCTTCAAGCGTCACTGACGCTATCCCCTCCCTAACACCTAGTTCCCCTACTCCCAGGCAGACTGCTGTCTCGAATCTCGGTGCCCAGAGAGTCTTGTATCCTATTATCTGTGCATACGTCACATCTCCCTCTGGCCACCGAGATCGACGCCCTCATCGACACAAGGCAAACAAAACAAGGACAATAAAAGAACAAACAAAATGACATACAAGAAGAGAAAAAAATGAAACATGTGTGAAGCATCCTGATATAACAGAATAATATACATGTATGCCAGATGCCTTGTGGCCTTTATGAGTCTCGATCTATGGATAATATTGTTACTGCACTTATGCTTGAGCACCCCGCACATGCACACACACCACGCTGCCTCTGTTCACACCCCCAACCAATGCTAACTCTTCAAGCGTCACTGACGCTATCCCCTCCCTAACACTTAGTTCCCCTAACACCTAGTTCCCCTACTCCCAGGCAGACTGCTGTCTCGAATCTCAGTGCCCAGAGAGTCTTGTATCCTATTATCTGTGCATACGTCACAATATTACAGAAATTATCTTCTATATGGCTGTTGCTCCTAATTTTCTTAGCAATGTTAACAGGGTAAGTATAACAATTCTTGAGCATTAATACAGAGATATGAATAAATTAACTAATTTTCACTGCTTTGTTTACAGTGCAAACGTAAAAATGAAGCATTTGTAATTGTAACAGTTCTCATGTTATACCCAGAAAAATTTAACCAATTAAAATATTCAAAACCCATATTTAAAACCTGTTGTGCTAGGTACAAGGTTGATGTACAATGGTATCATTCACATTTGAAGTTGATTATGGATTTAGTATATAGTATTTGGACACATTTTGAAAAGACCATGTACAATTTTTTGAACCAATGCATGATAAATAAAACACATATGCAAGAAAAGAAGATTAATAATTTGTGTGACCAAAACCAAATCATTACACAATCTAATAGAATAGAAACAAACACAAAAAGATCAGAAAATAATGTAGTTAATATATCAGCACAAACTTTCAGTAAAGAAGAATTTGATTCAAACAACAGTTTTAAAACCTGTGTCACCAACTCAAATAATATAGATGACTACATCGCAGATGTTACCATCAGCTCTCAAGTTTTGAAAAATGAAAAAGAAAAAAGTTGTGCTAAAGTCAAATGTTTAGACATTTTAGAAACGATGTCAAACAAAAATCCATAAATTATAAACTAACAATTAACAATTTAAATAAAAATCCAGTGTGGTATCTCAAAGCATATAAAGGGAATAAAATAGTTATTATGGAAAAAGTTGAATACAACCATACAGTAGAGAAATTACTTCTCCAACCTGAATATACTTTATTATCCAAAACTCCATTGAACAAGCATATAGTAACTGCCCAAAAGGTTATTAAAGAAAGCAACATACTATCAACTAACATTAAAAACAAAGTAACAGCAAACAATCCTACATTACCCAAATTATGTTGTTTACCAAAAATTCACAAAAAGGATGATTAGCATACAACCAATTCAACAACATAGATTCACACATTTACCAGTTGTCAAAATGGCTAGTTAATGAGCTTAACAGTTTTGAAAAATTTGAATCTCTGAGTATTAAAAATTCCTGGACCTTGTCAACAAAATAAAAAACTTGATTGTTACATCAGAAGAGGTGATGGTATCCTTTGATATCAAATCATTATACACTAGCATTCCAATAGTTAAATTACCACATTTAATCAAACGTTGGCTATGCAAAAACAATATAAACATGGAACAAATTGCTGAATGTATAAAACTAGTCAATTTATGTGTGGAACAGAATAGCTTCATGTTTGACAATAAATTTTACTAACAGACTGTAGGCTTAGCCATGGGTAACTCTGTCACCATTTCTGGCTAATCCTTTGAAATCCAAATAACTAAAGATTTCCCATATAGTTCTATTGTTGGTATGGATATGTTGATGACATTTTTGCAATTATTCCAAAAAAAATCATGGAAAATGCAGTGTAACTGCTGAATTTACAGGAGAAATCAACCAAATTTATAGTTGAAATGCTTACCATTTTTGGATTTAAAAATTATGAGAAGCCAATTTGGGAGTAGAATTCAAGATTTATAGAAAATCAACACATGTGGAGAGTTACATAAAACACAATCAATTCAATCCAACACCACATCAATATACTATTTTTCATAGTTTGGTTCATAGACTAATATTCCATTGACAGAAATGGAATACGAACATGAATATATACGTACACACCAGGTAGCAAAGTTGATCCTAGTTTTATAGATAAGTTAATTTGCTAACATAAAATGAACAAAATACAAAAGGAAATCACCACTTATTTAAAATTCAAATACATTGACAAATCGACCGTAGCTTATCATTTTTGAATGGAGAATCACAACATTGAAGCAGGAATTAAATTGATAAAATACATAAAGAAACCTTATGAATTTCAAGATTCCCACTGTAGATGACATCATCTGTTTAACACAGAAGATAGATGGCAGTACCCCTACTGATAGAACCCAACACGGCACAAGAGTCCACTAAGAAACTAAAGATAGGGAGGATACTCCCAGAAACCAGTCTTTTTTTTAAGCTTTGACATGTAAGTAGAGAATTTAATGTATTTTTAAATTTTGACTCAATTTTAAACATTTTGCTACAATTATGCTCTACTGTGTGAAATATTTCTTAATTGTTTTTATTATACTTAGCAGTTTGCTTCCTCATGTTTATACTTGGAATGACTATTTAGCTAAAAGTGAACTTGACAGTTTTAGTTTCTTCCCTGCCGCAGGCATGCTCAACAAGCTGAACCTTTGTTTTCTTTCATTTTTGTTAATTTTCAGTCAGTCAAAACACAGTGCTTCAAATGCCAAGAGTGAATTATATCTTCAGAACAAAACAGCTTAAATGAAAATGCAGGAGAATTTGAATGCTCAGAAAAAGCAACTCAACACATACCACTAATTATTATTTTGCTTACATTGCAGATTAGTTTCCATTAAATCTAATGAATGTAATGCATTCCTAAAAATTTAACAACATGAAAATGTGAAAATCAAGTCAGGTTAGCTATTAAAGCAGGAAATAGGGTTAAAACCAAATGTAGAAACCTAAAAATTGGTTAATCTCAACACAATGGTGATGAATACATTTAGTTTTACTTGAAAAGAAGAAGTAGGTATTATGGACTACATAATGGATCTTCAAGGATAGACTATATTTGTACTGTGAGGAACATTGTACATGCAGAATGGTTCAGCAGTTTGTTACCCAAAATAAATAAATAAAACGAATACATTGTCTACAGAAAGTCTGCTATAAAATACATTTATCTAAGAGTGTAGGGACTTCAGGATCTCATTCTCCTAGAAAATAGATAAACATGTCTGTAACCATTTGCACATTTGAAGCACTGAAAGCCCAAATTTGAAGACAACACTCTTATCTGGTAGACAGATGGCTCAAAAATGGATGGAAAAGTGGGTGTGGGCATATTTGGACCCAAAGTTGTCCTTTCAAAAGCTCTAGGTCTAAGTCCATCCATTTTTCAAGCATAAATTCATGCAACAGAACATTGTGCCTATAAAAATATAAAAAAAGGTATTAAAGGCAAACAGATCTATATATTGTCAGACAGCCAAGTAGCTTTAAAGGCACTTAATTCTTGTACTATTGAGTCAAAACTGGTTTGGGAATTACAATAAATCCTTAATCAATTAGCCAAACACAAGAGATTTGCCTGATGTGGGTTTCAAAGGGAGTTGAAGGAAATGAGACTACAGATTATCTTGCAAAACAGGTAACTTTATTCTTTATTGGTTCTAGAATCATTTTGCAGAGTCTCAGGCTCCTACTTAAAAGATGCAATTAGACACTGGGAACAGGAAGCCAAAAGAAACCTCTGGTACTCACTTCCAGAACTCAACCATTCTGAAGAGTTGATAGCTATCTGAGTTAAAAGAGCTAAAGGACTTCTTACATTAAGCAAATAGGAATTGGGACGAGTCTATTAGCTGGACATTGCCCTCTATGAGATTACCTCTGTAAGATGGGTAAAGCTAATGTATAAATTTGCCACCTCTATAAAGAGAAAGAAATGGCAAAACATACACTCTGCAACTGCAAACATATCATGAGACTAAGGCATTTTGGAGTCCCTTTTCTAACACCAGGGGAAATTGTCTTAATTGAGGAGGGGAAATTGTCCATGACATAATGAAGACGACACTGAAAATTTTTAGAAAATCGAACAAGGATTGGTTTTAAAAAATTTAAACGTTGTTGTTTTTAAAAATATAAAATATATTTTCAAAGAATTTCAATATTTTCAAAATATTAATATCAATACATTTTTGCATTCGATGAAAGCAGTCCTTAAAGCAATGATGCCACTCTCCCCAAGGCACTTCAGAAATCAGATTTTTAAATGTTCCACTGCTTCACTGATGACGAAAAAGTGATTCCACTCATTTTATCTTTAATTTTTGGAACCAAAAAGAAATCACAAAGTGCTAGGTCAGGGTTATATGGTGGAGGGTCCATGGTGCTGACCCTTATGGCATCCAGATAATCAGTTGTTAGCTGTATCGACGATGCTTTGTCATGATGTATCATTATTTTTCCTTTTGGGCATTTTTAATGAACTTTTTAAAACATTTGTGGTAAAAGAGACATTTGTGTATCAATCGGCAGTAATGCTATGTCTTATTTTCTAATGCTACAGTAGCAATATGGACCGTATAGAAAAAAACTAGCAACTATCTTCTTACCAGCACTGCGAATTCATCAGACTTTTGTAGGCTTAGGTTCTGTTCGAAAGACCCATTGAGCTGATTAACTTTTCTTTTCAGAATCATGACATTAAATCCAAGATTCATCATCAGTAAAGATATTCCAAACTAAATTTGAAGTAAATTTTTTTTCTGGAATTTTTTTCTGCACAAAAAAAATTTGTTTGAAAGACCCATTGAGCTGATTAACTTTTATTTTCAGACTCATAACATTAAATCCAAGATTCATCATCAGTGAAGATATTCCAAACCAAATTTGAAGTCAATTTTTCTCTGGAATTTTTTTCTGCGCCAATCAATATGATGATGTTTTTGAATGGGAGTCAGTTTATGTGGAATCCATTGACAACAAGTTTTCTCACATCTAACTGTTGATGCAAAATGTTTTGCATTTGACTCATATCAATGCCCAATGTTGCCCAAATAAATTTATAAGATGTCCATCTATCTTCTTCAAGCTTTGCTCAATAGTGGCAATATTTTCATCACTAAAAGCAGTTCTTGGGCATCTTTCATGAAATTCATCACTAAGAAAACACCGATCTCTTTTGAATTTACTGTTTCAATTATAAATTGTTGCCTTAGATGTATTCCTAAGCTGATCTTCACATTGTTTAGGTGCTATGATAATTTAAAATCGTAAAAAAACTCATAGCCTGGAAATGCTCTATGGGTGAACAAAAATCTTTAAATGATGATAATTAACAAACTATTAGAGCAAATCAAACAAACTACATGGCAATCAATTCACAAAACATTAGAAAGTACTGTCAAATAAACAAATTTCATTTGTTTTTAGAAAAATGGCATTCTAAAAATTTTCAGTATTGCCCTCGTAATAAACTTCATTAGAAGTATTAAACTGAAATGGGACACTGATATCTAAATATATATTAACTAGATTAATTACCTATTAAATAGATCTATTAAGGTCATAGTGTAGGGAGGTTAAACGTAACCTTTGTAGGCCACTATTTTAATCTAATCTAACCACTTGCATGTGAAATAGCACTCAAAATGTTTATCTCCTAATCCTTGGCCAAAATGCACAAAAATCCCAGAATAATAAATATGGACTAGATGGAGAATGTTCAATAAGTATTAAGTGAATTTCCATTAGTTTTTCTGCTCATCAGAAAGAGTCTGTGCATTTTTTTTTCCTTCCACGAATGACCTTTAGACATTAATGCAGCTTACAACAAAAAATATGAAATAATAGTCAACCTGAAGATAGTCATGAAAAGCTGTTATCTCAACAATGTTTTCCCTTGGTTCCTTTCATTTTTAAAAATCTACTGGCACTTTTGGATAATAAATTTAAACAAGAAAACAAGAGGAAGAGAGAATGATGTGTGTCTTTTAACAAGTATATTGTTTTGCATGACATTTGCTTTCAAATTGTTAGGTCCAGCTTGGCCTAATTTGAATGAAGCTAGACCCATTTGTACAAAATGGTAATTAATTTGAATGGAAATTATGACAATTTTGCCATTCTGGGTATTTCTACATAGCACATAACACATTTCTAAAATTATTTACAATTCAGTGATTGAAAATTTGCCTTAAATGAATTTTTTGTCTTTGTGCAGCCTGAGCATGACCCTAGCCTGTGCAGACTTCTATAAGTCAGTTGTATGTCTTTAACATCCCTTTTCACATGCATGCACGCGCGCGCACACACACACACACTATATATATAATGTGGGAGCAAATATGAAGGAATGTTGGCTGATATATCTCATAATAAAGTGCACTGTAGTAAGTATGAGTCATGATCTGCAATAAATATGCTATGTGTGAAATGAAAGGTTAACAAAGATGTTTATTTCCTATCAATAAAACATGAAGCTGTTGAGATTACAGCAACAGGCAAGCTAGAAGAAGGAAAGGTCAGACACCCAGAGAGGTAAAAAAACCAAAGTGTGCCCTTAAGTACTAGAAGTGAATGAGAAGTGTAAATTTGGAAGATCAGATGTAAGCTTTGTTTCCTATAATGTTTTAATACAGAGAGCCAATGAACTAAGAACTGGCTGTGCTGAGTTTTTTCTTTGAGTGTGTGGACACATAATTCTGTGCTGCTGCAATCAAGGTCACGCTACTAGCATGGCTTTGCTCTGCTCTGGCTCTGCAGTATTCTGTTGACAGTGATATAGTGTAGTTCAGTTATTATAAGTTATTTATTTTTTGTCCTGTATTTAGTCACAAAGCATAATATGGCTCAGTATATGTTTGCTAGTGCGCGCAGCGTGTATCTATTTATGATTTGTATATGTTAACTCATTCAGGTCATCAAGTGAAAATACAATTTGCAGAAAGATTTCCAGATGTAAAAGTTCCAAGCTGTACAACAATTCATACACTTTATAATACATTTCAAGCCACAAGAAACCTAAAACAGAGCGTAGGGTTCTTACTGAAGAAACATTGACATTGATCATCGTTTCACAACTCCCCCCCCCCCAAAAAAAAAATCACAGGCGTCTTTCACGCATTTCTTATGGCTCAGAGCAAAGAGCTATTTAACTGTTGAAGTTAAAACCATATAAAATAACTGTGGCACATGCTCTTCAATCAGGTGATTCTGTAATTAGGCACACATTTTGTGAAAGGAGTCTCAACAGTGTACACAATAGCAAAATATTTAATATTTTTTTCAGACAAGACTTGGTTCCACCTTCATGGATATGTGTGTACACAAAATAATAATTAATGGAGTTCTGACAAACCTAATATTGTTCATTAAGTACCCCCTCAATGATAAAAAAAAATTGAATGGTGTGCCATGAACAGAGAAAGAATTATATGGCCAATTTTTTTTTGAGTCAACAGTTGACATCCCTACATACATGAATACAATTTTGTCTCCTTTTTTTTTTAGAGAATTAACAGACAGGGAGTGTGATTTTGCCTTTTTTCAGCAAGACTCTACCACAGTTCATATGGCCAAGATTGGAGAACAATTGAAAGTGTGTTTGAGGACAGAATTATTAGAAGAGATTTGTGGCCCTCTTGGTCCCCCTACCTAACCCTCTGTGATTTCTATCTCTGGGGTAAATTAAAACAAAGTGTACAAGGCAAACCCATATCCTGGAAGTATTAAAACAAAATATCTGCCAGGAAACAGCCAGCATTTCTCAATTTCAAATACAGTGAGTTATGGATAGTTTCCTAAAGAGAGGCCAAAACTGTATGGACGACAATGGCCAATTTCAGCACCTCCTTCTGTAAAGTTGGTAAGCAAAGCCTTAAAAGTAGTTTTAAAAATGTTGTGTGGTTGCAGCAGCGGCATTCCATGATAGCAGCAGATGGCAATAAGTGTCAATAACATGAACAGGAAAAACATCATGCAGCCAGTTCTTAACTCATTGGCTCTCTCAGTATATATGGACAACATTCTAAGAGAATGGAATAATAGTTCATCTGATGGCATTAAAATTTCTTCTAATTTTTGTACTAAGATGATGACATTTGCGGATGATCAGGTTTTAATAAATAAAAGTGAAAATGAACTACAGAAATCAATATATCAATTTCAAAAGAAATAAGTGATATAATTTTAAAATTTCAGTACATAAAACAATAACAATGGCTTTTAAAGGGAAATACAATATTAGAATATAATTATTTAAAACAACACCCCTATAGAGTAAGTTACAAGTTTTAAATATTTAGGCATCCTCTGTGGTCTAGGGGTACCATGCTCCTCTAGTTCCCAAGGTCGCAGGTTCAAACCCAGCAGAGGGCGGTGGGCTTTTCCAGGTATAAAAATCCTTAGCATGGCTTTCTTTGGAAGGGAAGTAAAATCACTCGTCCCATATCTTAGATTTATGGCACATAAAAGAACCTCAAGCCTGATAAAGAAGCCTTGAGCAAAAGTTTTGGTATTTCATGCCCAATATAGAATGGCACGCTAAGAACCATAGTAGTTACAAAGCATTCATAAATAAAACTCAATGTAATTTTTAAATGTTTAGGGTGTGAAGTCACTTATTAGCATACAAAATGTAAGTAGAAACATAGAAAAAAAAAACTTCCAATGTTCCAATAGATATGTTGTACAATAAATAAAACATTAAATGAAAAACAAGGTAAGATATTCAAATTAAATTTTATAATGCAACAGTAGTACCAGTTTTATTGTATAGGCCAGAGACCTGCACTCCTACAAGTGGCGACAAAAGTAAATTGAAGCTTCTTAAATGAGATTTCTAATGTCGGCCAAGGTTTACACAAGCTAAGATAGAATCAGAAATGAGGATATAAGAAGTGAACTAAATGTGGTATGGCTGGAGGAAAAGATTCTAAATTTTAGAGAGAAGTGGATAGAATATCTTGCAACCTTGAATCAATTGTTCTTCGACACTAGCCATGCATGTAGGACAAGGTTGGAAAGGTAGAATCAGATGACTGAAAAATTCAATGCCATAGCTGGGATTTGAACTATGGATCTCCCAGTTTTTGTCCAGTTGCTCTAACCACTGAGCTACCATGGCAAAATGCCGATAGGACATTAAATTCTCCAGCTGACTTGGTTCAAACCCGGTGGAGGGCGATGGATTTTTTCGGGCATAAAAATCCTTGGCATGGCTTCCTTCGTAAGGGAAGTAAAGCTGGTGGTCCCATGTCGTAGATTTACGACATGTAAAAGAACCTCAAGCCTGATAAAGAGGCCTCTGAGCAAAATGCCCGGTCTTACATGCCCAATATAGAATGGGACACTAAGGACCATAGTAATTAAAGAGCGTCCATAAATAAAACTTAATTTAATTTAATGAACTAAGCTCAATAAATGAGGGATGTGATCGTCACAAAATTTAAATCAAAAGATTATAGCAATACAGAATACCAAATAGAAATACCAAAATTATTTTGGATCAGTTGTGTTGTATATTAAAAATTAAAATAGAGTTATATACTGGAATGTTTGCCTAAGTTACTACTCAAAAGCTAAAGAGGGGAAACGATTCTCTCACAATTCATACATATAAAAAACATCTGCAAATCACACATTGTCTTCTGAGTGAAACTAGCTTCAAATCTATGTGTATTAATGCCGTTTTGATTCCAAGATGGACTGAAATCAGCATTTCAAGAAAAGAATAAAATGTGCGAAAACAACCTTTGAAGTAGTTAGACACACGCATGGTAAAAGATGGGGACTAAGACCTGCTATGATCCATTGGATATACACCAGGATAATCATACCATCGATAGCCTATGGAGCACAGATTTAGTGGCCTAAAGTCCTTCAAACAGGCTCTAAAGACCAGCTAAATAAAGTTCAAAGAACAGTATGTACAGCTGTTACAGGAGTTATGAAAACAGCTCCTACTGTAGCAATGAGGACCCTCTTGAACCTGACTCCATTGCATTTAGTTGTAATGAAGGAAGCAAGAATGGCACTTTATAGACATGCTAAGCAACTGAGAATTCCTGAAATAGACTAAGGTATGCTAAGAATTGAAAAATACATACATAAGAAATACCGTCAGACTATATAACATTCCAATTACACACTTAATAAAGAGCTTCATGGTTATTATTGAATAAAACTCTGGAAACTCTTGAAAGAACTTTGATGTGGTTTACAGATGGATCAGAGGATGCCTCAGGAACAGGATCCAGAGTATATGGCATAAGACCAAAGGATAAAAAGGTTTTTTTCCACCCTTTATGCTACTGTTTTTGAAACAGAAATTTATGCTATTATTCAATGCATACACGTAGTCATAAGGTAAACTCCTAAATGCTCACAAGCTTGGCAGAAGAAAATGA
This sequence comes from Deroplatys truncata, assembly GCA_030765065.1. NCBI lineage: Eukaryota > Metazoa > Arthropoda > Insecta > Mantodea > Mantidae > Deroplatys > Deroplatys truncata. The sequence continues at coordinate 45,876,696 of CM060976.1, read as the reverse complement.
AGTTCAACTCATCTGGGTGCTAGGTCATAGTGGCATAGAAGGAAATTAAAAAAAAACTGATGAACTTGCAAGACAAGTAGCAGCTTCACAATTTATTGAGCCAGAGCCAGCTCTGGGAACATATTGATGTTTAGTAAGAGAGGCGATTAAGAACTGGTCCAAAGTAGAACATCACAAAATCAGACTTAAAACTCCAGGAAAAAAACATGGTAAACTATTTATTAGAAAACCATGTAAGAAAAGTGCTGAAAGCTTAGTTAAATGTAACAGCCTTAAGCTGAGAACAATTATTACATTTCTCACAGGACATGCTCCTATGAAAAAGCAACTTAACACAACGGGAGTGTTTCAGGGTATCTTAGATTGCAGATTGTGCAAGAAGAAATTGAAACAGCCCAACATATTGGAGGCTTACTTTTAAAACCTCATATGTCTCTTCCAGATAGTTTTACAGGAGGCTAAAAAAACTATTTTACATCTCTGTATAACCGCTTTTGTTAGTTAAATTCTTTTGAAACATCTTCTAAGATTACAATTTGCTAATTTTATGCCTCATTCTGAATGTTTGAATATTATTGACATTTTTACGAGACTTACAAGGTTTTATTAATCAAATATGGGAATTACTTTATTGACTTGTGGGATTTTGTGAGATTTTATTAGACTTAACTTACAAGGTTTTATTAATAAATTCCCCTTATATACCTTATTGACTTACAAGCTTTTAGAGGTTTTACAAGATTTACATTGTTTTATTAATGAACTGGAAGTAATTATTAACTTACAAAGTTTTGAGTCCGATATTTAATCAATTCAGACTTGGTTTGGTATTAACATCAGTGGTATTAGCACAAGTAAAATCAGAATAAGCATACAAATAGCTATAATTTAATGTTTTCTTGTAACTTTTCTCTGATTACATAAATTTATAAAAGCCTATTATGAAATTGGTGCTATGCAATGTATCCTATTCATAAGGCAAGTTGTCATAAAATGAAGTCTTTTGGAACCAATGGCTCCAGTGCCTGCAAGTTAATGAATTTGTCTTTCTTAATTTCCAGGGAAGCACCGAGAGATTAACTATCACCTCAGAAGATTTTCACTACCGCTTTTTCTTCTTCTGTTATGTACTCATCTGAGAAAGATATAATTATAGGTGTTTATTCAAAATTTAGATTGTTTTGAGATCTATACTTTATTTTGAAATACTTTGAAATCAACTTTGAACTGTGCTGTCATGTCAGGGCAGTACTTCAGGCAACACATGTCATTGACTGTAGGGTCCCCTTTCTTGATGCCTGAACGAATAGAAGAATATGTCTTCAATGAACTGTGATCCTTGAAGAAGGTATGGCTTAAGTAATATACTTCATATGGTTTAGGTTTCAGTCATGCTGTCTTAAACACTGCAACATAGCTTGGTGTGTATATATCCTGATTTTTTAATTTCCTCTCTATGCAAGAATGCATTGAATTACATTTCATTTGTGTGTGGCCTTTTGGAAAATACTTTTGAACTATAAAGACGTTCATCTTGTTAGTGAAATCCAATAGCGCGTTTGCTAATGTCACATTTCTCTTCTGACAGCCACAACTATCACAGTAAAATATTATTTCATCTTCTTCGTCATGTATTACATGTTTTGAGATGAAATCGCACAAAATTGTAGCAAATTCATTAGCGCTGAGCCCCCTTCACTCTCGTGCCATACATAGCAATAGCCATCTCCAGTTTTCACATTATGAATTGTGAAGTTATAAATCTTAAGCTTCATTTTATAATAGAAGGCCGAAGCCTTCAAGTTTGGGCATAACAATACAGACTCTAGATCCATTGTATACACATGCTTCGCAGTTTCTTTGTCTTTTAATTTTTCTGCTCTTGCTGCTTTCTTTTTGCTGATATGTGAATTGTAAGTATCCTCTGATATGTTTCCAGAGTCATAGGCAGCAAAGATCACATCTTTCTTTTTGGGGACTAAAGAGGCTTAGATTCATATAAAATAACTCATAAAACGATTTTAAAGACAATGCCTTAATTTCTCTCAGAATATTTTTAATTCCATAATGGCTCTAGATACTTTTTAAAGGCATAGCTCTGCAATAATGAGATTCCATTTTTGGGAGCTCTTTAAAGAGTGATATAAGTATTTTCTTTTCTTTGCTCACTCCTTGCATTTTCTTTTGTTATCATATCTCACCTGCCCATTTTGTTCAACTTTGCATTCGAGGTTCCCCCTTTATTCACACATTTATCACTTTTATACCCGCTTTCTTTAAACCAGTTAGATTCATATAAAATAACTCATAAAACGATTTTAAAGACAATGCCTTAATTTCTCTCAGAATATTTTTAATTCCATAATGGCTCTAGATACTTTTTAAAGGCATAGCTCTGCAATAATGAGATTCCATTTTTGGGAGCTCTTTAAAGAGTGATATAAGTATTTTCTTTTCTTTGCTCACTCCTTGCATTTTCTTTTGTTATCATATCTCACCTGCCCATTTTGTTCAACTTTGCATTCGAGGTTCCCCCTTTATTCACACATTTATCACTTTTATACCCGCTTTCTTTAAACCAGTTTAGGACAGTCCATTCCCAATAGATAAATGTATCAAGCAACATTTTCTTACAGACCCTTACTCTTGTACTGTATTTGTGTAAATTAAAACTAACGACTTCCTCCAGAGAGCTTCAGAGTTATCTGTTAGAGCTTTGCAATACATCTTCTTGGACTTGGGGCTCATTTTGCAGTTGCATACAATTCCCATTATCCTACTTGGTCTTTTAATACCATACTCCCATTTACTCCCAGATCTTCTGGTCCCCCTATATGCTTTACCATGCATTCTATTTTTCCCCACCCCCCTCTAATTCCCAAATTAATGGAGACTAGACTGCCTAATTCATCAACAAAAAATTCCCCTTGAGGGATATCATCTGAACCTTTCTTTGGAGAATTTACATTTACTTTATTTCCTCCTCAAGGTAACAGTTTTGAAATAGCATAATGCTTGTCTTCATTTACACCTAACTCAACACCACCACTCCTTTTCTCTATCAGAGTTTCTCCAGCTTTAAGACATTTCTCGTGCCATTCTATACCTAGAATGGCATGTTTTTCACTTGCATTTTTATTTGAATCTAAACATGTAGGCCCTTTTCAGTGTTTTCAGTATCTAAATCATTAATAATACATTCGCTTGTATTTGTTTGCGCAACTTTTAAGTAAAGTTGATTCATTCTCTTTATCTTCATTTCTCTCAATAGTTTCTGTAGTTAAATTTTATCTATGTTCTCTAGCCAACGGTACTTATATTCCCAAAAGGTTTAACATTTTCTGAGCTCTGGAACTCATTTTCTTTTAAGAATGAACAAGGGAGAACACAATGGTAAGTAATAGGTAACAAACTTTTGCTTTAAGTAACTATATTAATAGTATTCCCATTTGAATATTGCTTCCGGCTAATTAAAACCAGGGATCGAAATAGAAACCTTTACCAAAGAAAATGTGTTAATCCAACCAACTAAATGAAAACTTTTACAAAACGGAAAGCTAATAAAATATCAAATTTAACCAACCAAACCTATCATATTATTTCCCACTCATCATTTTCATATTTTAGTTTAAATCCTGTCAAAATGTTTACCTATTCAAATTTGGAATTAAAACTTATTTAAAATTGCAGTATACCTACCTGGGGAGTTTGTGAAAGCATAGTACAAAACTACACTGACTTTCTTCATTCTTTCTGTTCATTAACATTATTATGTAAGACTTAAACAATCATTAAGTAAATAAATGAATTATCTGTTTTTCCTACAGATGTTTGATAATTTCAATGGAAACTGGAACATGAGGGTACTCCATAAATTAGTAATCAAATTCAAAATACGAAAAGGTTAGTTTGCTCATTTCCACACTAGTTATAAAATCAGTGCAAAGTGAAATAATGATTATTTAGCTTATCAATAATTTAGGCTGTGAAATAATATTTTCCATGTAAAAAAGGTACTATAAATATACTAGCTGTGTAAGAATGTTATACTCAAATTGCAACTGCAAACTATAGGCGTGCTTGCTGCTATAAAATTTTCCATATTTGTTAATTGATATATCGCTTCTTGTTTCCTTCAATTTTTTTTTCCATGCAAAATATTTCAATACACATTAAAATGGACCGGAATGGTACACACTGTTTCTTACAAGAGGGAACGGAAGACATCCAAAGTTTTAAGAAACAGAACAGGATTTTGTTTTACTCTCCTCCATTTCGAGCCCTGATTAAAATTCTTACCTTCACATTCTAGAAAGTCTTATTTCACATTAACTTGTAATACAATTAATTACTCTTAAAATGTCAGAATTCTTGATGTACTAATATGAAATACCATGTCACAGAAAGATAAAGTACGGAAACAATAGTGTAATTCGACATTATTAAGAATGACCGCCAGCTGGAAAAGTGTTTGTTGTTTCTAAACCAGATCAACTGTATAATAAAATAGCACCTCTCATTGGACAAAAAGAGACAGTCACAAATGCATAATTTATTATTATCGCTTTATTTATAGGCTACAATCATCTCTCTGATATCGAACTTGGGTTACCTATAAGACAGAAAACAGAATTGCCATTCTTATTGTAATGTATTGGATTTACAGGGTTAAAAGCAATAATTTTCTTAATAAAACTTTGTACGTCTGAATTCAGTAAGAAGTTAAGACTTAAGAGTTTTTAAGGTAACACTGTTTATTCATAAAGCCTCGTAAGTCCTTCTTTCAGAATAAAATGGAGACTTACGAGTTTTTAAGATAACGCTTAAAGGCTTACAAAAACATGAGGTTTACGTTTTATTCAATATCAGCCTTAATAGTTTTCAGACTTACAAGGTTTTAAATGATGACAGAGCATAAAAAATTGTAATTAAAACACACAAAATCTCAAAATGGACCAAAATCAGACTTACAAGGTTTTAGAAGTAAGTCAATGATATTATATGCCCCTGTGAGGCTTTGGCTCACACGAGATAAATTGCTTTTGGGATAATGTTTTTAGAACCAGGAGAATTTGAAAACCATATCTGTTACAAGACTTTATTTATTGGTAAAGGAAGCAGGCATAATGAATTGGCTTTAAAACGATACAGTTAGCACAACAAGTTCAAGGCCTGCTATCTGGAGACCAACATGGCTTTAGAAGCAACCACTCCACTGAATCAGCATTATTCTCCTTTGTATGCAAGTCCCTCAGGGCCATTGAAAAAAAGATCATATCTCAGCCATACTTTTAATTGATCAAAGGCTTTTGATACAACTGACCGCCAAAAGCTATTAGTAAAATTAGAAAAGCATAGAATTGGAAGACTACCCTACAAATGGATTAATTAATATCTGAGAAACAGGAAGCAATTTGTCGAAATTAAACACAGAGAAAATCTAGAGCTAAAGAGCTATAGATAAAGTTCTCTAGCAATTCATTATGGAGTACCTCAAAGTTCCATACTGGGTCCTTAGGTTCTTGTTTTTCATCAATGACTTCAGTCTAGATTATCCTGAATCTAAGTCGCTCCTCTTTGCTGATAATACAAATGTTCTCATTAGGGCAAATATAAGGAAAACTTCTTAACACCAATTCATCAAACGTCAGATCAAATAGCTAACTATTTCACTGATAACACCCTCTTAATAAAACCTATTCTTGCTTCTCATCAATGACTTCAGTCTAGATGATCCTCAAGCTAAGTCGCTCCTCTTTGCTGATGATAAAAATGTTCTCGTGAGGCAAATATAAGGAAATCTTCTTAAAACCAATTCATCAAATATCAGATCAAATATTTCACTGATCACAGCCTCTTAATAAATATTAGTAAGAAGTTTCAATGGACATTCATACAAAAGGAAACAAAGAATATCTGGCTCCAAAAATTCAATTCCTCAACCAACAACTGAGAAGGTAGAAACTACCAAATTTCTTGATCTTTGGATACAAAGCAATTAGAAATGGGAAACCCCACACAAACAAAACATTAGGTACAGCCTGCTACATGATGCAGGTACTAGCAGAATGCACAAGAGGTGAGACTATTAGAGCGTCTTACTTTGCATATGTCCACTCTCTGCTAAGGTATGGCATAATATTCTGTGAAGAGTCAGCCGCATGTAAAGCATGCTTTATAATGCAACAGAAAATAGTCCGAGCCATGGTAGGAGCAAATCCAAGAACATGCAAACCCCTATTTAAAAAATTAAGACATTCTTCCCTTCCCTTCCATTTATATATCTGAAATAATAATGCTTATCCATAAAAATCAACAATACAGATTCACCCTTCATTAAGAATGAATCAGTTCATCAGCATAATACAAGGCAAACCATAAATGTTACATCAACATAATACCTCCCTGTGCCAAAAAAGCCTATTGCACTCTGGTTTAAGATATACAACTGTATTCCAAATTCCTTGAAAGAAATACACCAAGAAAATAGATTAACTATCCCTAAAGGCACATTTAATTAACCACTGCTTCTACTCAATTCACGATTTCTAGCAAATCATTGTAAATAACTGTCTTTGTACGTACTCTTTTTATAAATTTGTATGTATTATTTCTTGTAAAACCTTACATTTTATTAGGCTTTTCACTTTATTAATCTTGTAAATATTTTATGTGTTTCATTTTGTCATTGATTGTGCTTCTCTGTACTGAACAAATTAACTGGATCAATAAACTACATACATACATGCATACAGGGCTGAAGTGCGTCCAGAGCAATGATAGAAATCTGTATTGTATAAGACACGACAAGATTAATGCCTTGCAAACCCTTTGGAAATAAGCAGGGTTCAGACAATCAATCTGCTTGTTCATGGCTCCTTGCATACGAAAACCAAGGATTTCACAAGATCAACTGAAGTGGAGGAGGAAAAGAAATGCATTTCATGAAGACTTCAAATGCTTTACTATTAAAGGAACATCTAATCTTTCTTTCTAAATGCCAATTATATGATGTTAGAGCAAAAGAAAGTAGGAGCACTGGAATAGGTAATGTACAACACTAAAAACAAATCTAGGTCTACTTATCCAAAAGTCAAATAAGAGAAAAATATGTATGTGTGTCCTGAAGTCAGAAATGTGCAGTAAAATTTTATCATCATAGTTTTCAAAGAAATACAGCATGTGTTATTCATCTCCTTTTTTTTTTTTTCTTAACCTGAATACAAAAGAGAAAAAATCTGGTGTTGCATTCACATGACTTTCTAGTAGTAATAGTATTAATAGCTTGTGAGTGGCACAAAACTACTGAGGTCATCAGTGCCACACATGATTTAACTTTTCTGCAAACGTTTTTACAAAATATACTTCTACCTTCTTATTTCTCAAGATAAACCTTCATTACACATTTAACATTTTGTTGTAGGTATAAGAAGAATACAGTAGGCTAACGCAATAATCACTTATTTAAAAAGCTAATCACTATATGATGGCTTTATAATTCCTTGTTCTTTGCATCATGATGATAAACAAAATGAATAGCGACTTACCATTTAAAAATGTATAAGTACTAGTTGGCCACAATATGAGGGCATGTGGTGGGAAGAAGAATTAAATGGTTATGAAACAATTGAGCAGGACTTCCACAAGGACTACCAGGTAAAGAAAACATCTGCAGTGCATAGTTGCATTTACTAGCAAAGCTGAGGCCTGCAAATGTAATATTGTTTTCATTGTGTGGCTGTACATTTCCCTATTATCTTGCCTCTCACTTCCCTCCGATTGCTTTGATTGTCAACAATAAACAGTGGCACCCTCCTTCGAGCATATTCATATTATGGAAAATTAGTATATTTGAAAATTCAAACCCATAACAAAGAATGTCTAAAAAATGGTTGATGCTCAAAAAATATTATTCAGCATAAACCATGTGCTTTAATGAGATCTACATTTTTTGTGTCGTAAGATTCTATCTCTTATAGTTTACCAATTATACAAAGGTCATTCAGAATGAAGAAGACTTCACAGGCTATTCCCAGAAAATACAAGATGTACATTTGATTTGTTATGCAAATATTTTAAATACATGGTACTTTAGTCAAAATTGTTAAGAGCTATTTTTTAGAAAATAAAAAATATTTTTCCACGTAAAGGGTAGTTTGGGATGAGGGAATTTTCTTAAAATCTTTGTGTCACATTCTTGAAAGACACTGAACTTAAATACCAATATTTAACTGTCTTTTCGTTTTGAGTTATGCTGTTCAAAGACACACTTTTAAAAATGTCTTCTTTTTTTTTCATTCAGGGGATCTCAAAGCATGTATTTCCAGTGAAATATTGGTATCAAATTTTTGGATGGAATGCAATGCTTCCTCTACTTACTACAGAAAGCAGTACAGTAACTAAAAGATAAAAGTATGGCGGTGATTGTTACATATACTATGAACTTTTTCATAAACTTTCAAAGAAATAACTGTGCCATTTTTACTTTTAAAATGTGTCCGCAAACTGGTGATTTTTTAGTAATGGGACAATACTATTTGTCGATACATGATACTGATTTTTGAGCAGTGAAACTCGATACTCATTTTATAAGTATCAGTAAAGGCGATAACTTTACTTTTGTTTAATGAATTATGTTCTTATTACTAGTTTTTTGTGTAAAAACGCATGTCACCAATTTTGTATTGTATACTAAATCCAAAATTGTTCCTGTTTGATATTCTTCAATTGATGATGATGATGATGATGATGACGATAATAATAATAATAATAATAATAATAATAATAATAATAATAATAATAATAATAATAATAATAATAATAATAATAATAATAAATTTTCTTTGCTTCCCTTTTTATGTAACTATACTTTGTATGAAAACTTTCTTTTAAACAAATTTTCTATCTACAGAAAGGGAATGCTAGAATCTAAAAATAACAAATATTTCCATGCACTGTATTATCTCACGTCTAGAGTTCCGATTTGTTTCTGCTGGATTCAAGATTTTGGTCACCAGAGTAGGTAAATGTAAAGGCTGAGAGTGAGTCACCAAGCTAGAAAACATAATATAGTGTGTCAGCTAAATCAACTTCATTCACAACTCAGTTAACGCTGCATGTTACACGAGTACCTCTACTCCTTTCTCCATTGTTTTGCATGTTTTCATTTAGACACAAGATCTATGTAATTTTGTATTCACCTACAGGAAACACAGACGAGGTCTATCAGAAACTATAGTCCAGCAACTCTTTGGGGGCATGTGTGATGCAATAACATGAAGTCTCTCATTCCTTATCTAGCATAAAATTAAATGCAACAACTTTCAATAATGCAAAACTTAAAACATTTAAAAGTATGAAAAAAATATAGAAGGTTTATCTCAAAGTATTAGACATACTTCGATACTTCAGAGTACTGAGGTCCCATCTCTATTATTTTTCCTTCTTATCTTTTTATTCTTTTTAAAAGTTTAACATCCCTTATCTGGAAAGATCATACCTGATGATGAATGGACCAATGAATGAAAGAATGAATGAAATAAATATCAAAATGAGCTAAGACTCTAAAGCGCTAAAGTTACTCTTTATTCATCCTAGGAACCAAGGTAAAATCTAAATAAAAAGCTCAGCAAATGTAGCTTGTACTTATTTGGGATTAGTACCCCATGTAGCGTGAGGCAAGAGATGACTAAAACAAACATCAGTGGCAAATAATCTTTAATTATGCCCATTCTGGGTAAGATCTAAAGGTATAGTGATTTACCTAAGCAGTGTTGATTTTATATGTTGATATGTACTCCTACACCATCCATTTTAATATTCCTCTCAGCATCCTGAGTGTGCTGACAAGGATACACATAGATTTTTCAGTTTAACTACTGCCATTTGGTGATTATGTGTGCCAAACTGGAGCTACTCCACGACAGACAGGCTGCCTCCCTAATCTCCAATCCATAACATCAAATCAAGTAATAAAAACTACCCTTAAAAACACAGAGAAAAGTATCTATTAAATTTTATGCATATCAGGAATGCGTAGAGAGAAATATATGAAGAACGACAAAAACCATTAATGAATTAAAAATGCAAAGAATAAGCTTTGATGATAACTCTTTCACACCGGTTGTTTGCACACCAAGGTTGGAAGGTTGAATCAGTTTTTTTTTTAAAATCCAATGGCAAGGCCATGACTCAAACCACGGAACTTTGTCTTTCCATACTGATCATCTCTCTCACAGCTACCATAGTGACACACTTGAATATGCATTAAACCTTCTCATCTGTAACATTAACCTTCTGGAGTTGCCTAACAGTTACATTGTTTTCTTCAAGATCATAAATGTGATTAATAGTCTTGTCAAGAAGGCATCTTTAACATTTTGGAAAGAAATTCCACAGAATAGCCCAAGAAAGTATTGAAATATTTAAAGCGAATAGCAAATTAAACAGCAACAGCGGCAAAGCCGTTCATGCAACATGGTAGGCCTTGCTAATAGAGGGAGCTGCCATTGGTTATTCATATTCAATGAGAGAAAAGGAGGTGAGCCTAGACTATAAATACGAGCAACGAAAAATTGCTGACCAATAGTGACAATAGAAGAAGCTCGACACAGTGGAGTGAAACACGGCAAATCACCAAACATTATGATGTGCCCTACACCAGAGCCACAAACAATTTCTGCAATAGAAAACGGTTTCCTATCATACAATAAGTATGTTCAACAAAACGTATTTAAAGGCATACCTCAGATTTATTTCACTTTAAAGTGTGAAATATGCAAAAATGCAATCCAAGGATAGGTATTCAAGTTCTATGTCACATCAACTTAATACTGGGATACTGAGGAACAAATTCCAATAGTAACAAATAATTTATTAAAAAATAACAGAAATAAATAACTAGGTACCCAAGACAATACAAATTCTATATTGCACAAACAACTAAAGGTAAGTAGCACAGTAAATGAATCTGATTTTTAAGCATAAAAATCTGATGTGATACATTCACATGACTTTCTCTATCCTCTATCATTTATTAGTGAATATACAAACTATTCTTACTAAAGCTTAATTTTATATCTACTAATAATCCAAATAAACCTTTGCAGAAATAGCTACATTACACATTTCCTTATAGATACAAAGAGAAATGCAATAGTCAAATGTTTTAAAACTGGCCACTATATGCTAGCCTTAAAATTCCATACGGTTTCCATGCAATTGCGAGAAACAACTGGATTTGAAAGGACTTTAAAGAATGACCAAGATATGAACAATTCGAACCACTAATAATGGTTATCTCAGAAATGGCTTATGCCACCAAAAAACTTATTTGTAATAAATTGTGTGTTTTAAAGAGATCTACATTTTCTCTGTAGTATGTTTTCGTCTACTGCTTATCATTTAGCAGTTATACAAGATTATGCAAAATTCCTCCTGAATGAAGACTTCAAAGGATATTCCCAGAAAATTCAAGATATACATTTTATTTGACATGTAAATATCTTTAATATATAGTATTTCAATCAAAATCATTAGGGGCATTTTTTCAGAAAATTAAGATATTTAAAAAATGTTCCATGTAAAGGGTAGTTGGGGGAGAGGGGATTTTCTTGAAAATCTTTGTCACATCCTTGAAAGATACTGAGCTTATATACCAAGTTTGATGCTTATCCACTTTTTGTTTTTGAGTTATGCTGTTGACGCATGCATGCGCAAACGCGCGCACACTCACACACACACACACAGATATTTTTCTAAAAATGCTTTTTTTTAAATCAGGGGCCTCAAAACATGTAATCTCGGTATCAATTTGGTGGAATGCAATACCTTCTCTACCTATGTTGGTAGAGAAAGTAAAAATAATAAGCATATATATATAATTTTTTGTACTACTTAGGATGTAGTTTGCATCTCTATTTGTTTCTATTTATTTCTTTTTGCTGTAATTTAAGCTGGAGATGTTGCTTGTTTAAGTGCAAAATTTTTTTTTATTTATTTTAACTGTCCCAAACTACCCACTTTCTATTGATTTTCAAAGCCTACTGAACATAAGTAACTATGAATATTTCATTCAATAGTTAAGAAAAAGTGAAGTAAAAATCAAATAACACACCAAGTTGGAGGTTGTAGCATTACAGTTACACTTTTATTATGAATCAAAATATGTTTCAAGAAGAATTACTTCCATCCTAGTTGATGTCTGACTACAATATTTTACAATGCCATTTCATAGGAAAACATGTGGGCTCAGGTATCGTATGTAATCTTTTAGAATTCTGTAAAACCTCTGCTGTTTAGTTATTAGTGATAAACCATTTCATAATTTGGAAGAGTCAATTTTTGTAACACTTAGATTAGTTGCATGTGTTTTAAGGAAAACAAGTTTCATGAGTTAGTTACTCCTATCATCACAGAGTTGACTTGGAACTGATGATGGGAGAGATTAGCTTCTAAAAAATGCTTTCCTTAAACATAAGTGAAGTGTCATAAAAAGATTCAAATAACCAAACTATTATTCTATATAACAAAAACCCATCATAGAGCATTACATGTTATTCAATTTAATGCCTAAAGTCTCTGGTTTCAGAAAAATTCTTGCTATTATGACACATTTCCGTGCAAGTTTCCCAATTATGTATACCAATTGAATTCTCCGCTTAACTGATTTAAAAGTAGGTACCTAATTAAGAAGGGAGTGTAGTAGTAGGTAGTGATGATTAGATGGCTGTCTTTAACAGCCTTTCTGCACTTAATGAGACTAATGGTTATGATTTTCTTTTAATATGCTTGTGCTAATATCTATGTTTGCATATTCATTTTTATAAACATTTAAATAAAATATTCAACATCAGAATACAATACTAGTTTTCCTTCAATGTGTTTAGTATACATATTTGTTAAATTTCACATGCAAAGTTACAATTCAAGATACCAGGTTGTGAAATATGTAATCTTAACTTATGATTTCATATAAAACAAAATTTTTTATTTATTCTTAAAGATATTTTACTTACTTTATAGCATTGTTCTTCATTAACCTTCCATTTCACAAGAACTTGTTGTAATACATTTTACATAACTGAAGTAATTACTTCTTAACTCCAGAGACAAAGGATTTCTTGGGAAAAAAATGTTTAACAAAACTAGTACCTATATACTAGAAAGATTACATTTAGCAACCTATTCATGTTGTAAAAAATGAATACATGAGAATCTAAATCACGATAAATAATATGGTATCTGGCAGTGACAAAGCATTATAATGATGCACTTCTTGCTTTGTGTTTTCCTCTGAATGAGAAATAAAGAGAGAAAATATAATGCACTAGATATATGTGAAAAGCTACCATGAATTCAAGAACAGATCAAGATTTTTCAATTGTATAAGGTTACAAATATTTCATTTACTTTAGATAGTTCTTCTAATGAATCTAGTGAAAGTCAAATTATTGATTCTAAATTACGATGGCATACAATAACACTTAAATTAAATTTCTCTCTTCGGAAAGATGGCATTGCAAAAATCTAAATTTGCACCAGTGTCAGCACACCTATAACAGCTCACCTATGTGATGTTTAGCAAATTAGAGTATAACGATTCTACGTGAGAATATGTAAGATATATGCATGTAAAGTTTAGCAATGTCAATATTAATTTGGATGATAAAAACAATGCATCTGACAAGGGAAGAGCATTCAGTAATATTTCAAGACATATATGGCCATACCTACACATCTTCCTATTACAGTTGCTTTATAAAGTTTAAGTTTTAATATTTTTAATGAGTGTTGCCTGCAATTGTGATACTATTCTCTGCTCTATCTCTAATTAAATAAAAAAGATTTCTGAATTTTGAAGATAATGAGAGACAGACTTTAAATAATGATGTTGTGTATTAAGACTTATTTATCATAGTGGTAGTTTTCATTTTGGTGTACATTTAGCTTCATATTTATATATACCTATATTCCTAAGAGAAAACAAAATACAAGGGTAAATGGAATTTTAAAGCTGAATTTTCATAAACAAATAAGGATACTTTATTCAACTTTAAGGTTATCTTTTATACTGATGATGTTACCCTAAGAATCCTAATCTCCTTTCACCCCTTATACCAGAACTGGTAATACTGTATATATATTTATCATGAATGATAGGGAATATGTTAGTGATATACATGTATGACAGCATTAGGTTTTATTTAGTTTGAGGGCAGTGTGCTCTAAGCGGAAGTGTTTGCAGTTATGCTCTCTATAATCTGCCAAATGAGACGTATGATTTAAATCTTCAGGATTTTTACTGCATATCTTAACTTGTAAACACCTTGATTTGGAACAATGCTGCAAGATTCTCTGATAATAAATAATGCGGTCACAACATTTAATAACACTGCTGTATCAACATTTTGCATCTCCAGAAAACAAAGTCTTAAACGGCAACAGTAGTCTTAACTCAAAATGAGCAGTGCAGATACAGTAACTTATAATATTTAAAAAAAGCAATTAAGCTAGAATGAACAAAGATCATGCCAGATGACTGATACATGCATTTTGATTTAAAGGTGCATTCTTAATATTGCAGTTTTCTTTCCTTTTTATTCATACTTACACCTTGAGAGCTGTCCAAGAGCATGCAATGGGCTGAGAAAAAAAATGATGAAGGGAGAGAAAACATATGAAAAATTACCAACAAATTGACACCACAGAGAAACACAATATGTATCACTACTGCAGCACACAACTTATAAAACAGATTTTCTTTAAAACTTTTTTTTTAAATAACACAGCATTAATTGAATTTATTCTTTCTTCTTTAGATCAAAATGATAGTTTATGTTATTATTTTACAAGACCAAAAATAAACTCTAGTGTTACTACAAAATATTTTACATATTGTTTTTTTGAGTATATGCAGAATCTTGGATCAGTTTGGTAAAGTTTTCTTAATGTTTTCCCAGACATGGTATTGTATCTGAAGAATGTTGCGCAGAACTTGGATTGTATGGTTCATGCTGAGGTCATTATTAATATTGAAGAAATAATTATTGTGTCATCAACCAACAGTGAGGCAGCTAGTGCAACAGTGTTGGGAGTTTTACAGTGTGTGCTTATAGTTGCTTTCAATGTAGATTAATGAACATGCTTCGTAAATCAGTTAAGGATGGTGATTTCTAAGGATAAAGGAAACAGCTGCAGGAACTGGGAATGCATACAAATATACTGAACATTTAAAATACATGTTTACTTTCAAAACAAATACAATGTTTTAACAAGTGCAATAATTTTAATGCATAAAACCATCGTGTTCCTTTAATTGTGACGTTTTCTAGTGCAAACGCTGTGGTATTGGCCCTGGAATGTCATGAGGTTTATGAGGCTGTGATAAAATCAACAAATTACAATATCTGAGTTTTAAACAACTAAAACATTAACTATGTCTAAATAATTATGCTATTCCTAATCCTTGTACAATGCCTGGGCAAACAAGCAATGAGATTATGTTTACTTAAGGAAGTTGCACAAGTAATACATGATCCAATATCCTGAAAGCAATATCAGTAAAATATTTCACATAACTCTAATAAGCATCTATATAATTAATACAAACAGCAACTATCTAAATTAAAGTAACTTACAAAAACATTCATTCAGTCCAGGCAAGCTTGCTATAAAACAAATGTACAAACAGATGCATTGAATACACTAGACATTATAACTAATAGCATGTCACAAAACTAATAAAGCCAATAACAACCTGTCCAAATGCAACTGGCCAAAAATTCATTTGGACAACAGGTATCTGCATGCAGTTTGGATGCCCTTATTCTAAAATACTAAGGAACATACTTAAGAGACACTTTGTTTGGCCTGACAAAGCATACTCTGGGCATACATTGATATTTAAGTACATAGTTAAAAATAATACTTGACTTAATACTAAAAGAGTGTCCGTAATACCATGCATGTTGGAAACTTTTAACACATCTGTGCGCCTTTTTTTTTTCTTTCTTTCCTTCTCATAAGACTCTATTTATATCCTAGCAAATGAATAGATGTTAATTTGCAGAGGTTAGCTATAACTATTTAACATCAAATGTTTCTAGATGAAAATATGCTTGAAATTGATGGCAATGTTTGGTAATTACTGAAAACTGATGATTATAGAATATGTTTGGTTAAAATATTAGGTTTCAGGAGGTAAGTTGACTTGAATTTACCTCCACGAAAGTATTTAAGAATGAGATGAACTAAAATAAGGTATCCATATTGTGAAGTGATTAGCTTGTGTAATAAGTGCAGATTTTGCAAAGAATATTGAAACATTAAATTACTTCTACTATACAAATATTCACTTCCTTGCTTATAAATATAAAATGCAAGAAAAGCAGTAACTAATAGACAAAATACTCTTGTTACTTAATAAATTTGTATTTATATGGCATTTATTTTAATTGTATAAAAGATGTCCTGATAGAGAAAGCTATTATGAATAAGTAATTTTAATAATGGAAAATATGCTGAATTTTAATCCCAGAATAAGTCAAATAGCTGATCTAACAATCAAAATGGTCCAGGCATTTTAGATGAAGTACAAATCATTAATAAAAAAATATGTAATTAGCATTAGTGTTTTTGAACTTCATACATAAGAGTGATGCACTTTAATAATTAACTTTATGCTTAACACAACATTCCAAAACATTATAGAAATCACCAAAACAAACATAACATACCAACACAAAACAGAGCTAATACAAGTTATTTTTCACACTCTCAAAGCTTAGTACAGAAACTTTAAAATAAATTATACCATATTTTAGGTATATAATTGCTGGCAAAAGGCTTTAATCTGCCTTTGTTTCTCTAGTTACTGAATTGCAGTATCAGCCATTTTTATATTAGTTGCATAGGGAAAAAGCATGCAATGCAGACAAAATGTGCACCATATATACCATGCCCCAAAACATAATTTGGTATAGATTTTGGAATTAAGTAAAATTAAAAAACAATACACCCGAAAGTTATAAAATACCTTAATTCGTTTAGAACTACAATAAATATTAAGTATAAGTTCTGAAGTATTCTTCATCACTATTATTCTAATTTGGTTAGAGTTTTGTTTATTTAAGAAAGAAGGCGACATAAAAATAACTGGTAATTTATTTTATTTAATGCTCTTAAAACCCAAATGTATAAACAAAATTATACTTCTCTTTATATTTTATTGGCTAATTTAATGTGTATTCACTTTGTATCAATGAAATAAAATGAGACTTCTAATACATTAATTTTGAAATTTGTTCCTTTCATATCTTTTAAACTCTGGGCTTAAAATGGGAACTCCATATGAGATAAAACGTTACTGTCATCAATCTTTTTCTTTACATCTTTGGATGTTACTTCAAGCTTAAAAAACTTATGAGAAGGATACAGGTTAAGGCTCTATTTTTAATATCCTCTCCTATAAGCAATAATTTTGGCATCACACACTCCCAGTTAAGAAAACAATCCCATGGAAGCAATCGCAGATTTGTTGCTGAAAAGCTATATAAAAATGTTACCTCCTTTGCCTGCTTTCAAAAACATAAATATTTTG
This sequence comes from Deroplatys truncata, assembly GCA_030765065.1. NCBI lineage: Eukaryota > Metazoa > Arthropoda > Insecta > Mantodea > Mantidae > Deroplatys > Deroplatys truncata. The sequence goes on along the minus strand of CM060976.1, from coordinate 45,859,097 downwards.
GTTTAGTTTTGCATGCCATTTAGGCTAACATATACAACATAGTCTTTGCTATTAACTATGTGACATTTCTAACCTTTACCCTTATTTCCATTTGGTGAATTTGGCACTGGACAGATGACCTGTTATGCTCACCTATGAAATATAAATAAATACAAAACAAAGGCATCAACCAAATCCAAAACAAAATGAATCTGCCCTACATCAAGCATAACTACCTTAGAAAGTTTGAGGGCATGGAAACTAAAAGGAGTAAATAAACATGGAGAAAATAAAAGAAGTAGACTAGGAAATAAAATTATTTCTGTCTGAACAATGTTTTATTTAAAGTATTAAACTTAAATTATTCAGCAGACTATATTCAGGCTGAAATTAAGATACCAGATTACATGCCAGTATGCTATGGTTGCGATCACTTATCCAATATATGTGCAGGTCTCATTAAGTTCATGCATTATACCAATTAGCAGAAGAGCTGGGTGGCACTAAATCCTAAATACCATCTTGTTTTGACATGACAGTGAATGTCATTCACTGCATAATGCTTGAGGAGAACAAAATTAATAACATATCATACTCCAGTAAAAGCCTTAGCTAGGTTATTTTGTTCATTATTTTACTATGGTTCTGCTGCATGTATTTTATTGTGGATTTTTCAGTCTATGAATGATGGTGCAAAGAATCTAAAGTCTATAAGACCCTGTTTTTATGACAAGAAAAAATTACGGAAAAAAGTCTTATTCTGCAAAATCTCTTGTCAGGTAATCTGAGATTTTCATTGGCATGTGATGCTCAGAACATGATGACAATTACAGTAAACACTGTTTAGGTGACTCCAATTGCAATGCTGCCTGCAGAACAAAGGTACAGGTTCAAACCTTGGTACCAGCATGGGATTTTTCTCATAAGGGGGGGGTGGTTTGGAATGGGGTACACTCAGCCTAAAAAATTACTTTAGGTCCAACTAGGGAGCTACCTAATTAAGAAATAGTGGCTTCCAGTCTCAAAAATTGTCAGTAGGAAATCAGCATATTAATCATTAGCTCAACCCCATATTGCTCTCTGTCAAAATTTCCTGTGTGAATGAAGGTAGAGGATGCAGAGGCCATGCATTGAACATTGGCCTCCCTTGGATACTCATGCCAATAATTGGTTAAAATAGTGTTTAAGTGGCTACAGTACTCTGAAGCAATTTTAGTGAATTTCTCTTTTTGTTATCACTGGGACTGCATAACATACCCAGATTTATGGTTGGGTTTACCACTCACACAGGGTTTTGAATCTTGACAAAGCCTGGCTCTCTCTGCTATCCACAGACACCTGCCTGCCTGTTTGGAGTTTGATGTGAATTAGTGTAAGATGCACAACTGGTCTATACAAGCAGACAGTAAATGAAGAGAGATACTAAAATGATACTCTATCCCATTTTCTAATCAGCTGATGGAAGAAGAGAAATCACATGGGTGGTTTCAACAAGTGCTCAAGGCAAGTGTATGAAGATAAAAGTGGATTACTGCTGGTGCAAGGCCCTCTCATTACCAGATCTAACAGTGTGCGATTTTATTTGTGCAGTAGCCCTTGGGACCAGCATACAAAACAAATCCTCATGCACTGGAAGAACCCAAGGAAATCAGAAACATTACAGTGATGATACAAATCCTGTCATTTGGAATGCATTTTTCTGTTTAGCTATTTAAGTGATGAAGGATTACATTTTCAGCATCTGCGATAAGGTAAACTTCACATATGATTTTAAGGAGCAAGGTTAGAGAACAGTCATGGTTGGCTGTGACATGCCCAGTGGCCAAGAGACAAAACGCTGTGTGAGTGGTAAGAACATATTCTGGAAGTCCTGTACTTTCCAAATTTGAAATAAACCACTTCATAGTATACTGATTTTTTCTCATTATTCTGCTAGTTCAAGTTATTTTAATATCATTGTTACCTACAATCTTATACATATTTCATAATAGAGTTTCAATTTGCTGTTGAATCATTTTTAACTGTGACAAATGGACAATTCTTTCCATAGCCAGCTCTCTGGGCTATATAGCACTCACTTGGTCAAATAGAGATCCATTGCACAGGGGTCCAAATAGCCTATAACTTTATCCAAAAATAAAATTTTTATGCCATGCTAAGCCTAGCCATTAAGCAGATTTTTTTTGCTTTTCATAAACTAAAGAGACACTCTGTGCTTTGCAAAGCTATCAGTAATCTTTGGAATATATATACACATTTTATTATGTGCACAAAATATTTTGTAATAGATTTTATATATAACAAACCACGTGGCTTTCTATATCCATTATCAATTATTTCATAGTTATTACAAAAATTATTCAAACATTATTTTTTTTGTGGGTATTTACTTGTAATCACGATAAGCATTTTGCCAGAAATTGTTTCTGTAAGTGATGCTATAGTAGTACACCTTTTGCTCTAGGTACATAGGGAGGTGAGACAACAGTCAACTGATTAAAAAGCAAGAGGATATATACTAGTCATGAAATCATAAAAGCTTTGCACGCATTTATAAGAAACAAAAGAATGACATTTTATAGAAGGATTAACTTGTCTATATTAGCTGAAGATTCAGATATGTCCTGAAACATGTTCTATAGCAACACTGGTTAAAGAAGCTAGTTAAGTATAAGTTCAACTCAAACAGTGTTCTATTACATGATAATTTTGCTTCATTGTGTACTATTTCTAGTTTTAATTCATATTATAAAAAGTGACTCTTTAAGATTTCAGAGCATGTTACTTAAAAGAGCAGTGGATATTACTTTGGAAATGATTAATGCCCTGACAATGTTTATTTAATATACATTACATGTTTTAACAGGCTCTAATTGATTTCTGAATGAAGCTCTTATAGTTTCTAGTAATATAAAATTTGTGAGAATAAAATTACTTCACTGGTCATTGCTTAAAAATCAAGGACATACACTTTGTTTGTCAAGCACATATTCATACATTTTAATCGAAATCATTAGCATTATTTTTCAGAAATATTTCATAAAAGCAACGTGATTCAGCATTTATCCAAATGTTTGTTTTTTAATTATACTACTCTCTTACACAAACATACATAAAAGCTCTGTTTTTTTAATTCATGGGAGCTCAAAATGTGCATTTCTGTTGAACTCTTTCTGTCAAATTTTGGTGTTGAAAACAGACAATACTTCCTTTACCTTAGGATTGAAGTAGATAAAGTAAAACTGAGGACATTAAATTGGGATAAGATTCTCATGTAACCACAGAATGCCAGTGAAGGGGATAGATTTCTGAAGCCATACAACAGCTTAGATATGGACACAGTAGTGATATATACTGTAAATTAAAGAAAAAATTTTAATGAACAAATGAATCAATAAATATGTTAGTGATATAAAAATTTAAAATAAAAGACACCTTTTTGTGCTGGAACATTATTCATATTATCAAAGGGTGACCAGAATAAATGGTTTAATTTTATAAGAGCATTTGAAACATTTTATAGAAGACACTTGATTTATGGAAGTTCCCGATGATTTATTCCTATAACTAAAAATAATAAAATTAATTTTTTTTTACATATGTTTGTGATACCCAGAGAGTGACTGCTTTATATTACTTTTTTAAGATAAGTTGTATTTTTATATTTACTTTCTGTGTAGCTCTATACTACTTGACATATGCACATTTTCCCTAAATTGTTTATCCATAACTAAACTGCCTAATGTGTCATTAAATGACCTGTTAATTCATACTTTGCACCCCTTCAAAACTACTGGTCAGACAATACTGGAAGGTAGAATTGTGCTCATAGTATCTTAGGGGGTGGAACTTTGTATACCTATATACTCCAACCATTTACCCATTCCCTCATCTATACTCCCAATATAAGCATACAGGTAATGACAATATTTTATTTAAACCCATCAGTTTAGGAAGCACATAAGCTTATCCCTTCCACTCCATTGTTTTATTTCCAAGATTAGACCTAACCAAGAGGACCATGCATGTCAAACTCTTTCTGCATAGCTATTATCCTTATGCATCATGAATATGATCATGCAAATTTTCATGTGCAGTGCATAATATTAATACCTGCTCATAAAATATTTAATAAAGCTTCCAGAAGATACCTATGCAACTTATATAATTATAATACTAAATGCATTTAATTATGGGAAATTAACCAACATTAAATCTCATACTGCTCCACTTACCAAATTACTGGCAGGACATGTTTCCAGGACCTACTTTCCCCATTTTTGGCTGCTGGTCAACTAACTGGTGATTCCTCGAAACTACTTCCCTGGTTATCTAACGTGCCCTCTGGTGTGGGATTGGTGAATTTAGAGATTAAACTATTGTCTACTGGAATTTCGAAGTTCATAATTTGATGCTCAAAACTTTGATATATGTTCTTTCCCATAAGCTCAGTTCCAGAGTTATGCACTAATTTTAGCAGTTTGATGTTTTGTTCCATATTGTTATTTTCTTCACAGAAGTGACTGCCTATGGCTGTTTTATGTAAGTGTCTGTATCTGATATTTATTTCTGAAGTGCTCTTTCAATCTTGTGCACATATTTCTCTTGGATTTTCCAATGTACGTTTTGCTGCAATCTAAACAATCCATTTTATCAATCCAATTTTATTATCAAACTTACAAGACACAGTGAAATGATTACAAAAGTTTTAGATGTGGTCACACATATATACATTTCACTGAATTAAGTATTTACCTCAGAACTAGTTTCGAGGAATCTCTTCCTCATCATCAGCTGATTGCAACTGGATGGCTTGCCCATGATGATCATGACTTGCTCTTCTCCCTCTGTTGGTGATGAGATTTTCGTCCATTGGGATCTCATAGTTTAACTTTTTGTCAATATTTGCATAAAAATAATTTTTCTCAAATATTCAATTCAGTGAATTTCTGTATATGCTAGATTAGTGTCAACTTGAAATAGTTAATAACTGCGTGCCCTTTTGTCCAGAAATGTGCTGCAACTGCTGATTTTTCTTCTTCCTGGATTTGATATTCCTAAAATGTTCCTTAAGTCTGGTTTCTATGTTTTATTTTGTTTGATCTATATACATTCTTTCACAGTCCATGTACCCTTTTCTTTTTAAGGGATTCTGTTTTAAAGTTATATTTATTTTGTGGTGTTAAGACTATGTTGAACCTTTTCACAATCTTTTGTAATTTAGAAATGTCCAGGGATGGTAGCTGAACTTCTTAAATTTACGTCTTTAGGTAAGGAAGTCTAAATTTCAGAAGTACTTCCAGTAATTTGGTAAGGAGAGCAATACAAGTGCTTAACGTCAATTCATTTTTCATAATTTAATTATTTGCTTCACTATGTGAAAGTTCCCATGACTTTACACTTAAACTAAATGAAGAGTTTAAATATTCATACCATTTTTCTTGAGCAGTATAAAATAATGGCCATCCAGCTAATGACTCCAGAAGTTCAAATTTGATTGCACTTTTTTTAAACAGACTTTAAAAGTACAAACAAACCGTATGCAGTTAGCATGCATTAGAAACTACAAAATGTCAGTGTATTGCAACTTTTAAAAGAACAATAACTGCATAAGATTATCATTTTAGTTAAATTGAGCACGAACATTTTGTAGCCAGTATTTCTAACATATGTACAACTTGCTACACAAATACCTTCTAATTATTATTTGTATATACAGGAATAAAAAGTAAAGGAATAAAGTACTTACAACCAGTAAAAAAAATAATAGATTAAGCAGATGTTTTAAATTTACAAAAATTGCTCATAAGTATTAATTTTTAAATTGGTTTCTACTTATGTGCAGGATACTATTCATTTTATTTTAATGAATGTAAGCAAATTAATTTAATGCCTTTCAGGTGTACTATAAATTAAAATTGGAGAATTAATGCATATTTCTCCACTTTTACATCCCATTCATTTCTACATTATTATTTACATAAGCAAGAATAATAACTGTAATATGGGCTAGGTTCAGAATTTTGTATTCAGTAATATCTTTAATCATAGTGGGAGGATACTAATAATAAATGCATTCTAAAATAAGTCATTGGGATTTTAACCAAAAATAGAGTCTACATGTTCTGTTGTAACCATAGTGCTGAAGGTAAATGTTTTCAGTATGAAATGAGGTCTGTTGATGTAAAAAGCTTTTCCAAAATGAATGGTGACTTTGGATATTAAAGTAATGTTTACTTCTAAAATTTGACATCATCTATAATTACAGGTGGTTGTTAAAACTCTTTCAGTGATAAATGTTGGCTCATGCAAATATAAATGTATAAAATTCAAACTCTGTAAGCTATTTAGCTTGTTCACAAAAAAATATTTAACTTATTAGTTGGTACTTTTTAAAATAGCTCAAATGTAAATTTATCAATTCTGAAACATTTTAAATTTATGATGACTGATTTTTACAATGTGATGAAGTACTGATCACATTTGCACTTTACTACGCATATGTATAAAAATATACAAAAATATTATGATTATCATTCTATTACTTTCCCAAATACTAATATCCCATTTTAGCATCTAGTCAGACACATATTACCTTTAGGTGACAGTTTATGGATACACTCTCAGCTCAGATAGTGTATACAGAGCAAATACATAAATGTTACTTACTGTAAGCATGTTGAAAATATTGTGCCAAAATAAACTGTGCTTACATTGTAACAAAAGAGTAAAATGTTAAAATCTTATTTTTATCCTTAAAAGATGTAATACTGTTCTGTTTACTGGCATTTAAGTTTAAATGTCACATTTATAACCAAAGATGTTATAAAACAAAAAATTAAGATACTCTCTAAATAATAATAATAATAATAATAATAATAATAATAATAATAATAATAATAATAATAACAATAATAATAATAAATTGAGCTAAACATAAAAATAAAACCAAAATAAAAACAGATATATGAACTGCACTGGAAAATCATGCAGCTGATGCTAGCTGTTTTGCTCTATACTCATGCACCATGCATAACGTCCATTGCTTGGAATTTCTGAAGTAGCAATTTCTTGAAATTTGGTGGGTGTTATCAATCTTCTTCTGAAGGCTCCATAGCTGTTCAACATGCATAAAAATATTGCCAAAAAATTACACATAAGCTCTAATATATAACACAGGACTTAGGGGGCAAAAAGGCATGCATTTAATTAACTAGAACAGAATACTGATAACAGTTGAAGTTATATTCAAAATATTGCTATGTAACTGTTATGCTACATGGATTTTAACCTTTAGATGAAAACTTTGAATTGTAAAAATCATTTAAACATACCGAAAATTTTATTTTAGCAAGTTTAAGTTAACAATGCAATGAATGACATCTCTAATTCATGTTGACCTACTGTGATATTCATGCTGTTTTTCTTTATTAATATATTATTAAATTTTCATTGCATTTATCTGTATAGTTACTGCTAAATATCATGATGCTAATTCAAAACTCAGTTCAGAGCATTACTCCTTGCTGTTTTCAAAGTTCTATTTTTGTATAATTTCTTATATTTGGATGGTTTTAAAATATACAGCTGAACTTCACTTCTATGTTACTCTTTCACTTTTTTCACAGATATACAATAATTTTTTAGGCATCATACTTTGTCCATTAATATTTAGCTCAGTTATACGTTTTCCGGTTATACATTTTCTCATTAATACGTCACCATTTTTCTAGTCACCACGTATGAAACATATTAATTTACTTAACTCATTTATACATTATGTTTATGCTGTTTTAGGATATATTATTGCATGGTTTGTGTATACTGTATTCTTGCAGTTGCTGCACAAAACAGCAGACATGATGGGTGAGGCATTAATATTTTTGGGACACATTAGTGCTATGTAATGTTAACAATACTGTCGGGCAAGATCATTTCTTTGCAGGTATCTGATGATGCTGATGATTATGGTGATGAAAAGTAGTCCTATATAATGAAAGTGTTCCCACTGTACATAAGGCATTCAAGCTATAGAAATTAAAAATCATTGCAAAGCTTTAACGGTGACAGCATTTCTGTGATTAGTGGACATCATTGACTAGTGTATAACTATGGAAAAATCAAAGAAGCAAGCAAAAATTGCTGATTTTTTTTTTAAAACTAGTGTAAAGTACCAGTATTACCAATTTCTTTTCTCTCCTTTTTTTTTTTTTAGTTTGAATTATAATAACAGTTTAGCATGCATTATGCACTCAAAATAGTGTATTATGTATATGTAAATAGTATATTATGTATTTAATATAAGAAAGTAATAAATGAAACAAACATAAATAATAGATAATAATTGAAGTGTTATTCAGAAGTTAGAGACAGTGAAGCAGAACAATAATTTAATTGAATCTTGAGTCAGTGGATACACTAAAACTTCATACTTGAAATTAATCGAAATGTTTCGGAAGCACTGCTTGCTTTTGAAACATGTTCAATTCATTTCAAGTAAGTGAAGTTTTAGTACATCCACTGACTCAAGATTCAATTAAATAGTAGATAGTTTGAATAATAATCTAATAAAACAGTTTCAGTTCCATAAGAAAATTCACTTTTACATTTTGTCCTTTATACATTTTTTTAGCCATCTCTCTTTGAAAACAAATAATTGAGGTTATAATGTATGTTTTCAGCTATAGTTTGCTTGGAAAAGAATATGCTTATAACTTTTACAACTACTGATTGTGGACAAGCAACAACAAATGTTACAAAGGCCTGCAAAAGTAAAAACTTCTATAGCACCCTGAATCCAAAACTAAGCTCAAGTCTTCTCCTACACAAAGCTTTGTTTTGTATGGTGAGCTGAAATTTTTTGACAAGTATATGTGCAAAGCATTGGAAGGAAAGTGCTGTATTGTGGTGTATTCCCTGAAAAATATTTAATAATACATCTTCTGCCATGGTTAACATTTATCTTGGCCAGCTCCAGGAGTTTTGCCACCCTACAATAATTGCAAGTGCCAGCCCCCTCATGCTTTTATCTGTAATGCCAGTTCGCCATGACTACTTAAATTCAAGAAGAGATATATTATGTGGTGAAATAATAAGATTATTTTGTGCAAAAGATAAAAACAGGCAGTCAGATTAAAAAGTTCAATATTTGGGTTTACCACTTCACCAGGAGATTAAAGGATTAAAAATATACTTGACGATTGACTGCACTAGTTAATAATCTTTATCATAGGGTACATACTGCGATTTAAAAGAGATCTATTGCGGCTACCACTCCAGGAGGAAGGGGTAAAGCTAAAGTGGCTTAAGCTTCCTGTTTATAAATGTGATGCTTATTGTTGAACACCTGCCTGGGATGTTTTGACAATAATCACCAATGAGGATCACACCCAAAATTATTATCTGGCGCTTCTTAGAAAGTCATGTAAAAGAACCTCCAGCCTGATTAAGAGGCCTCTGAGCAAACTTTCCAGTCCTTCACACCCAATATAGTATTGGATGTTAAGAATCTTAGTAGTTAAAGAGCATCCATAAATGAACTCAATTCTCAATTCTTCAGAAAGTCATAAGAATTTACACATGATTTGTAATTCCGTCCTGTTTTTAAATAACTTGTTACTGTTTTAAGATTTTGTTGGTCCCTAAAACCTGCGGTGTCACAACTCAAACTCCCCTTGAGCCGGTGCTGCATATTATTTAATCTTAATCAAACATCTTGTTGCTCCTCTTTTTCTTGCAAATAAAATTGTGCATTTACTTTTCATTTTCTATGAAATGCCTCAATGAAGCATTAAAGATCTGTCTCTCATTGCATGGCATTTCACCAGCCTTTATATCCTTACCTTGTTGGAAATGCTATTGTTCCTCACGTTTGTATTGTTTTCATAAAGGGGAGGGAACAAAGAATTTCAATATATTCCAAAGATGCATTGTTAAACTCATTACGCACCCCAAGGTTTCTATTTCTTCAGCATATTTTTTATAATGGTTATATAGCCAAGTTCCCTGTTGTTTCTTTGGAACTTAGGAACCATGTTTTTGAAGGTGGTGCAAGAATTCTCTTTCAGTTTCAGTTCCTAAGAACTATGGAGGAAATTTTCTTCCAGCATCAGTTCTCTTATACCTGGATCATAACTGATAGGCTATAATCCAGCTTGAGTCATTGAGAAGGCATGTCTTTTCACACTTTACCAAAAAAAAAAACTTGTGAAGATTCAAAGCTTGGCTGAAGACAATGGAAAAAGTTTTAACATCTTTCACAATATTTATTGTATGCTCATAATGTTTCCATTAAATAGATTTTGAAGAAATGTCTCTATTAAAAAGGGCCTTAATGAAAGACACGAGAATGCCTATGAAACAAGAGAAGCAATATTCCTTATTTTCGAAAGGAGAATTCCCTTAAGACAGTGTAACCAAATGTGGTTATCTATCTACAAATGAAAGGTAATTCAAGAAGCAATAACAAATTGCAGTAATGTAGTTCTTGAATAGCTTAAATTTTAAGGAATCTAACATAAACAAAGTTATGCATTGTGAGATGGATTCAAAATGCTCAGAAATGTCTGGTGTACACAAGACTACAATCCAACAAAGTGAAACTACATTGCTTACAAGCAGTTTGTAGTTTAATAAATTCACGAACACCAATTGAAAGAATACAGAATAGCCATATCTTCATGCATGGTGAAAAGAATGGATTATACATGGGTCATGCACAGAACAGTGGATATTACTGAAATTACCATATGCCAATGGTATGTTTTAAGCATGTTATGTTCTGTAATAACTTACTGACACAAATAATCTAAGGACCACTTAGGTAAAAATTCTATATTACTGACATTTTGAATGTTTTTGCAAACTTTTATTCTTAGTTATTTATGGGTTGGTAGACTATACAGACAAAGAATCTTGGAAGAAGCTGAAGTTTTAGTATCATCTCACTTTCATATTTATATTAAACTATCTATTTCTGCTTTTGTGTAACATTTAATCATTAATTTTAGTATTAACAGAAGGAAATAAATATATAACAATCATACAGGTACAAAATTGTATTTTTAAAACACAGGCAGTGTTCTGTATAAACCTGTATTGCGCAATTTACTTGGGTATGAATAACTTGGAATGGTTGAGTCAATGGGCACTCATCAAATTTAATTTTTTCTAGGGAAGTAAATCGATAACTCAATGCATCTGTATTCTTCTGAATATTGATTCCTGGGTCTTAATGATTTATCCACTAAATTTTACACGAGATTAAAAAAACAAAAACAAAAAAATAACCCTGTGCATGCCGAGTCAAGTGTTGCTGATTAATACAATTTAAGTACTGTATCATACCTGGAGTCAACAGTGGATGACACTATGCATCCTTGCATTGTGAACTCTTAATGTGGGCCAGTTTATGGAGCTGGTTCTGTCTGTATGCTACCCTTAAAATGTTTTGCTTGTCTTCTTAGAATGAGAGATTTATTTAAATAAAAGTACGACACACTGATCCATATTAATCGCATAGGTCCACAGATCCTACATGCCTTACAACACACACAATAATAAAGCAAGTTTGAGAATAATAAAAAAATAGAAAGAAAGGGAAAAAAATACCACTACAAGTAAACACCACTGCATGAAAAAAAGACAAACATATTCAAATATAGCATTTTAAATATAAATAACCCATAAGACAACGATAAAGCATATTAGGATGCATTATTATGTCCTACTATATTAAACGAAAAATAGTTAAGAAATATAAATTAACATAAACTAACAATAAGTGAAAGATTACATAAAATAGCATAAAAAATAAAGCATACAACCCTTTTCCCTACAATTAGACTTCTCAAATCTCAGCTATCTTGCCTGCCAGTAGCATCTAACATGTCTTTAATCCTCCATTCGAGCCAGTAAATATTATTCCCTCAATTCCTCCATTTTCCTACTTCCTATTTTCATGTTTAAAAATGGGTTGCTACATCTGAGCTTTAAATTTCATACACTTTCCATGACATTGCAAGAAACAACTGAAGGGTGACAGAACTTCAAAACCTGACAAAAGTATTGAAACATTCCTAACAAATAACAATGGTTAGAATGATGCCACTTCTTGTGTTTTTTGTGTAGTAACTTTGTATACGTCCAACATTTCAGTTCTGAGTTATGCTGTTCACACAGACCTTTTTTTAAAAAGTGTTTTTATTGGATTCGGAGGGCCTCAAAACAAGTATTTCTGGTGAAATCTCAATATGAAATTTTTGGGTTTAATACAATACTTCCTCTACCTACTAGGTTTATGGTAGAGAAAGTAAAAAGGCTCTTTTCTTCAAACAGGGCACAAATCAGTGAACAACTTGTAAAGAATCATTTAATATTATTACGCAGGATTCTGTAAACCATTAGTAATGAAGATCCTCTTTCAGATCTGTATCAACTATATCACTTTCTATATATCAACCATCCTTTTAATTACATTATCTATGGGAGAAAAAAAATTACTGTTTTAGCCCACAGGTTAAAAGACGGAGGGGGACACTGTTTAAATGAATAAGCCCAAAACACCTTAAATATATACAACTGTTTACTTGGATTATTGGTATTGTGGTGTAACTATGTACAATTTTCAGGTTAATATTTATAGTACGTATCACAAATGACAGCTGATTCTTGAAAAATACAGAACAGTTAAGCACTGCGTAATTAATAATCTGAAAAGAATTTGAATATATGTTTAAATGAAGGATAAGTTATTAAAATAATAATAATAATAATAATAATAATAATAATTGAGAATGACCTAAACAAATACAAGTTACTTTCAATATTAAAACAGATTAAAAAAATTTAAAGAGGTTAAAGAATAAAATATTTAATACATAATACAAAAAGTTGCTATTTTTCAACATTTAAGTTATTTATAAACAATTACCCCTTTTGTAATTAATTATTCTTCCATACAAGCCATGTGTAGGATAAGGTTGGAAAGATAGGATAAGGCAACTGAAAATCCTGGCTATGGCATTGAATTTTTCAGTCATCTAATTCTACCTTTCCAATTTTACTATCCCTTTCAGTTGCATTCTAGTAGAAAAGCTTTATTATTGAAAGCAATATTTTGTTTCCTTCTTTTTGACATGTAAACAGCTGTACACTCTGTAATTACAGACCCCTAATTGTTGTAAAATGATTTGGAAGATTGTGTAAGGTTTATGTAACTCAAAGTTGTACAGTGGTGTGTCTTTGTACTCTACAGAATTTCGCTAAATGAGTAGTTATAAGGTTGCAAAAATTACATGAACATCAAATGTGTCTTATACATCTATTTTTTTCTGAAACAGTTACAGAATTAGAAAAGTCATCTTAGGATGTTTAATTCATGACCTGGCAAACAATTATGTCTACATTATCAACAAACTACAGAATTGCAATGAAAAGAAGCTAGAAACAGTGATGTGTATTGAATTTATTTAAAGGTGAGTCGGAATTGTTACACTAACATCACTTAAGTTTACTCACATAACATGTTTCAGGAAACCGTTGTTCCCATCCTCAGAAGGTTAATTCGAAATACAGAATTGCATTTTATTTCTTGGAAAATATGCCTTAGTCATGTTTTAATAGGTGCAGAAATATTACAAATTGCTTTAAGGTATAATTTATTTTAGAAATGAAAACATTATTGTCCTCAATCTTTTTACTTTGTTTAATACACTATGATACATCCCAAATTAGGCAACACATTAAATATTACATTTATGAACTGTCATAGAAAAATAAGGCACATGAAAACATTTACAGATAAGCATTCAAAAACACCTTTGAAAGAAATGTGCAGATGAAACTTCATTCTAGAAATTTTAATGGAAGAAGCATGCTAGACCCAAATTAGTAATAAAGCAGGTTAAGAATGTGAGAGGCTTATAAGCTAGTAAGTGTGCTGAAGGCTGGTGATGAGAGACAGAAGAAAACAAGATACTTAACTGCAGTGTGTATCAACATTTACCATAAACTAGCTAGTTCCATCATCCAATGTTAGGGCAACATTACATTTGAATTATGGAGATGACATTAATGTCTATAACATTTGAAACGTGCGAGTGTTACATGGCTTCGCACCTACCACATCTGGGTTCATTCCCCAGTGAATCCAGTTTGTGGTGGGATTCTGCCATAACATTTGCTTTCAGCTATCACTGCCCCCATCAGGCATCACCAGGTGGCACAAATTCATCACCATTGTCTGAAAGTAGGGGCCTCATCCTGTTCCAGCACAAATGTGCAAGATAAGGAGCATACTGTTTGTTTTACTCTCACATAAAATTCTCATTAATTCTAAAAACTGAACAGCAGAGTAGAGTAGAGTAGAGAAAATAAACTCTCTAAATGCAACTGGGAGCACAATTTAATCCTAAAACCTATCAAACAGAGAAAGAAAATATGTCTGAAGTTCCAAAGTAAATTACATAAATATTTAAATCACTTTTTTCCAGCTCATCTGTCTAAATAGGATGTTTAAAAACTGCATGGCAACATTTTGGGACTGGGATTTCATACGTGGAGAAGAAAATAGCTTATACAAACATGGATCTGAAAATTCGGAATTCCTGTCATATTGATCTTTATTGTAAGATACAATTTGTTATTTCCCTGTATAAATAATTCAAAAAATGTTATTAATTGTGCTGTGTTGTTCAGAAAGGCCCATTAGCTATTACAGAAGTTGTGCAGAGTGTGATTTTGCTGTATTGTTTAGATAAAGTATAGCTTTTCAAATGTAATGAAGCAACAGCTCTGCTGCCTGCAGATTGGAAGACATGAGAGCTTGATGCCTGCATGTCCAAGAGATTTTTCTCATGCTAAGAGGTCTAGAATAGACACTCAGACTCCTTGAGGAAGAGCTACTTAGTTGAGAGGTAGTGGTTTCTGCCATCCAAAACTGTGCATAAGTAGCCTGGGGACTCAGCATGCCAAGCACATGCTGTTTCCACTACTACCCTCTGCCTGTGATGTCCTCTGTTGGTGACCCAGGACACAGCACTTGTGTAATAGGCCTTAGCCCACCTTGGGTTGTCACACCAGTATGAGAGGTGTTCAAACAAGAAATGTACAAAAAATACATTTAATGTAGGAATTGGGAGATGGCAATATGTTGGAAGCATGCCATTTATACCATGAATTTCTTTGGATAGAAAAAAAATTTAAATGTAATTTTAAATGTATTTTTGGTACATTTCTGTAGGAATTGGGAAATGGCAATATGTTGGAAGCATGCTATTTATACCATGAATTTCTTCAGATAGAGGGAGAGATATTTGTAAGCATGGCATCTTATCACTGGATCAGTAAATCTGGGCAAGTTTGCTGGCCTTCATGCTAACAAGATTTAGTCCCATTGGACTTCTTTGTTCTTTGACATATCAAGAACATGAGGCTGTCACATGCCACTGTTCTGGCCCAGGGTCAAAGATGCAACCTGGGCACAGATATCAGCATTCAATCAGATCAATTTCTATTTTTAAATGTTGATTTTCTTGATTACATACTTAGGTCTACAAGTACAAGCTTCCTGTTTTTTAAGGAAGCAGGAAGGGGAAGAGTTGCAAATAGTAAACAAGTTTGATTATTTGGGAGTGAGAATAAGTAGTAATGGGAGATGGAATGATCACAGGATAAGTGTCTTAGCTAAGGGAAGATTAGCAATGATTGCTATAAGAATATGCTTAAAGAAAGTACCAGATATGCAAATTAAATGGTTGGAAAGGGCTTACAAAGCTGTAGTTGAAGAAAAAATGGTCTATGATCAGAGATTTGGGGAAGTGACAAAGGATGGGAGATGATTGATAAAGTACATAGATCATTCTGTAAATGTATGTTAGGTTTATCTATTTCATCACCTAGTGGAGCAGCAATGTTGGAGTTGGGAAGAGTAGGTAGCAAGGGCATGATAGTTGAAAGGATACTTAAATATTGGCATAGATTGAAATCATTGGATGAGCATAATATCTTGAAGCAATGTTTAATAATACAAGAAAATCCAATGATGGGATGAACTGGGCTCAAGGAATAAGGAGAATTTTACAGAAAATAGGAATGGTTAACTTATGGGAGGAGAGAGAGGGGTTAGCTAAAGGTTTCTGGAAAAAAGTGAGGAACAGAGTAAAAGATATAGAGAAACAAGAATTTTTTCAAAGTCTGGAACGAAAGAAAAGTTTGGAACTATATAGACAATTAAAGGTGGACTGGGGAAGGGAGAAGTATGTGGATGTAGTAATAGGTTAGTGAGAGAAGGGTGGGCCTGGTCTAGATTAAGTGCACATAGGCTAAGGGGAGATAGGAAGGGAGCGAATTTGGATAGATGTCCTCTTTGTGGAGAGGCAGATAATGATTTGCATTATATAATTGAATGTGAAGAAACTAAGTTGTGGAGAGATCAGTTTTTACCTAAAGAATGGGAGAATGTTAACAAAGAAGTATTAAAAGTTAGGATAATGAAAATGCAAAAGCAGAGGGATATAAAAAGAATAGGAGAATATATGGGGAGAGTAAGAGAAAAATGGTTTAGAAAAATAAAGCAATATGAATTTGTTATAACCCACCATGCATAAATAACCATGGTGTTAAAATGCATGATGGATCAAAGAAAGAAAAAATAGCAACTCAAAGTAATGTATTAAAATTTGTAAGAATTTTGTATAGCATTATGGAAGGAAGCAGGATTAGAGTTGCTTTACAAATGTCATTTTAATTATAGTTAATGAAAACTGAAGCAAAAACAATGAATTGGTTAAAGCCATAAAACAGAGGGTATAAGGTTGATGGTTAGGGCAGTGGAACCATCAACAAGTTGATTGCTCCACGTTTCTTTCGGAAAATCAAATGCTACATTTTTGTATATGTTTGTAATACAATGGGACAATGTGTGTGATATGACACAAGCTGAGTGTTCAATATAAGTGAAACAAAAATAATCTATCCTTATAAATGATATACATCTCAGAAACCTGAATTCATGACACATGTTTGCACATACCATTTCATTTTGTCTTAATGCAAAGAATTCAGCCCTGAAATCCTATCATGTGTTTTTAAAACATTCTATAAAGCATTTAAAAACTAGAAAGTGGCTATTCATAACTTAACAGCATTTATATTACCCAATAGTCTGATACACTTGGAAATATTATTTCCCCCACTGTAAATATGTATACAGAATCACTTAAAAGCAACTGAGATCATGTTCTATTGGTTTTTTATTTTCTCCAAGTCTCATAGCTTCCTGCTAATCAATAGCAAAATACTAGTACTGAAGCCTTCACAGACCAATGTTCAGGATAATGATAGAAATTTTTTCACAAAAGTATTGTGACTCTGGACATTTCTTTCTACAAACCATGTTTTGGTTGAAAACAATTAATGTAGAAGTTATGAATTGAACACAAGGAAGATGCAAAACAAGCATGATATTTTATAATGTGTATGGAAAAAATCTGATGTATTATAATCACATGACTACCTCTATCCACTCATTTATTACTTTCTCTACCACATATATAGTAGGTAGAGAAGGTACTGCCTTCCATCCAAAAATTTGATACCGAGATTTCACCAGAAATACATGTTTTGAGGCACCATGAATCCAAAAAAAAAACATTTTTAGAAAAAGATCCATGTGTGTGTCTGTGTGTGCCTGCAGCAAAACTCAAAAGCAAAAAAATCAGATAAACGCCAAACTTGGTATTTAGGTTCAGTATCTTACAAAAATGCAATACAAAGATTTTAAGAAAATCCCTCCCATACCAAACTACCCTTTACATGGAACATGTTTTGAAATCTTTGATTTTCTAAAAAATGGCTCTAATGATTTTTATTAAAATACCATATATTAAAGATATTTAGATGATAAATAAAAGCATATCTTGAATTTTCTGGGAATAGCCTTTGAAGTCCTCTTCATTTGAAAGGAATTTTGTATAATCTTGTATAACTGGTAAATGTTAAGCAATAGACAAAAACATACTACACACAAAATGTAAATCTCTTTAAGACACAAAATTTATTTAAAATAACTATTTTTGTGGCATGAATATTTCTGTGATATCCATTATTAATAGTTCGAATTGTTCAATACTTAGCCATTATTTTCAAGTCCTGTCAATTTTCATTTGTTTCTTGCAATGTTATGTAAAGAATTTTAAGGCCAGCATGTTGCGTCCCATTCTTAAACATTTGGCTATCACTGTTCCCTTTGTATCTATAATGAAATCTAATGCAGCTATTTTCGAAAATGTTTATCTGAATTAAAATGAAGTAGATTAGGAAGATGAGCTTTTGTAAGAATAATTTGTATACCCACTAATAAGATATAGTGGGTAGAGAAAGTCACACAAATGTAACACATCAGATTTGTTATATATATAGTGTCTACAAACTATTCTTGCAAAATCTTATTATTCTTCTATCTATTTCAAGTGGACTGAGTAAAAATTTGCATAAATAGTTTAATTACACATTTTGTTATGGATACAAAGGGAATAGAATAATATAATGTTTAAAACAGGGTCCCTATATACTGGCCTTGAAATTCCATACTCTCTCCATAACATCACGAGAAACAGCTGAGGAGCAACAATACTGTAAAAACATTAAAGCATTGAAAAATTCAACAACAGATATCTCAGAAATGGCTGATGACACAAAAATAACCATTTTAAATAAACTGTAAGCTTTAAGGAGATCTACATTTTTTGTGTAGCATGTTTTTGTTGCTATCTTATTGTAGCTATGGTTTATCCATTATACAAAGTTATACAAACTTTCTTTAAAATTAAAAGGACTTTACAGGCCCATTCCCAGAAAGTTCAAGATATACATTATTTATCGTGTAAATTTCTCTCATTCTCTAGACCCGCTTTATCCCTCCACACACAAAATTCTTTTCTAAAAATGCTTTATTTGGATTCAGGGGCTTCAAAACATGTATTTCCAGTGAAATCTTGACATAATTTTTAGGTGAAATGCAATACTTTCCCTACCTACTATGTATACTGATAAAGAAAGTAAAAATGAAATGGTTAAGAGTTGTGCTAATTTGTTCTCAAAAGCTCAATAATATTTGTATTAATTCTGAATTGAGAAAGTATAGAAAAGATGACGCAAGTACAGTATAACAAAATAAGATGGGGAAATAAATTTTGACATCATTTGGAGAAATATAATTTATTACTCAATCTACAGTGTAAAATATTAATTAATTTTGTCATACTTATAGAGACAGCATTATTAGTGGGAGCTTATTTACTGCCATAGATTTTGAATGGATATTCTTTCATGCTCTATACTCTCCAGCTTAATGGTTGCCTTTTTCACATACCACACTGCATTAATGAGTTGGTAATTAATATTATATTCTCTGTTGAACAAGGGAATTTAGAGGAGAATACTTGAACATGGTTTCCTTATTTTTGTGTGTGTTTCACCTAAACATTTATCAAACTAATACTGAATATTGGACTGCTAAAGCTTTATTGTAAACTCTCAATTTTGAGTTCAGTTTTAAACATCCGTTAACATGAATTATATCTGTATATTCCCAAGTTACTATTTATATTTCATTCTTGCACTGATGCTGCATCAAATAAACTAAAAGAATCCTTAAATCCTATTTCAAATGCATAAAAAAATGTTTTTATCAATATAATGCTATCATTAGAAAGCATTTTTCCATGAAAATGATGACTCATTGAGAAAACAAATTTATACTAATTAAAGAAATCATGATATGTACATGCTTCTAACTTTACATATCCAAGAATCTGCGAGATTATTTTTTTGCAATGGAGTCTAAACTTTTGAGGAATATTAGAAAATAGGTTTTTCCTACTCTTGCATGAATGGTTATAACTGAATTCTTTCCTTATTTTTCCCTTCCACTGCCCTCTTGTTATTGTTCTTAGCAGAATTTATGAAAAAGGGTGCAGTAATAAATGCTTCCCAATGAGAAACTGTACAAAATTAACCATGGAAAGGAAGCATGGTGCTTAACTACACTATTTTTAATGCACATTAAATTATTTGCAATCCTAATTGCACTTATGAGTTAAGCATATTAATTAAACATTTGCCTTAAGGTGAATAATGTTCAATTACTTCAAGTAAATGACTGTATTATAACAACTGACTACATTTTTCCCAGCAAATCACAAGATCTGAAAACATATTTGAGATGGTATACCCCAATGGCAACTTACAATGTCGTAAGTACTTTAAGTCCTGGGCTTTATAGATAACCTCTATTAGGTCAATCAATTATAATTAATTGTTCTTTCACACAAGAGCTGTGTGTAGGATAAGGGTTGAAAGGTAGAATTAGACTCAAAAAATTTAAAAATGCAATTCAGTAGGGGAATTAAATGTCCTACCGGCATTGTGCCATGATAGTTCAGTTGGTTAGAGCAACCAGAAGATCCATGGTTCAAATCCAGCTATGGCATTGAATTTTGCAGTCTGATTCTGCCTTTTAAATTCTTTTATTGCTTTTTATAAGTTCTGCTCTGTCAGCATATTTTTGAGCACTTATTTTCTAAAACAGGAAAATGAGACAGGATTTGAAAAGAATCAAAACAAGATTCCTAGTGCTCTTTCAATCAACTTCTTTAAAAATTTGCTTTCCCAGGAGCTTTACTATAAAACTTAAGTAATGAGATAATGGAAGCTATGAATTCCATGTATGTACAATTTTCTTTGAAAGTTGCACTAATGCCTTCATCACGAATATATAGAAGCCACTTCCGCTTTGTGGTAGACACAGCAACTTGCTTAATCATATTGCCCTCCAAATATTGAACAATGTGAACATAAGCTGGAAATATATATTTTTTTTATTTAGTTTTAGAGTAGTGTTTAATACCTGTTCTTACTGCATGTCACCACAGATGGTGCACACTGATAATGCATGAAACAAAATAACTGGGGAAGGAAATGTTCCAGGCCTAGGCTTAGGGTATCTCCCCGGCATTTGGCATTATGAGGACTGAGAAAAACCTGGAAAAAGTCTGTCATAGAGGGCTGTCCTGGTAATTTTAACTGTAGATCTCCTGTTTACGAGTTCATACCTTAAAGGCCTCAGCTATATATAGGAAATATACGTATTCAATACGAAACAGGGTATTTGGAGTTAAAAAGATTACATAATAAATGGTTATGTGCCTACTTAAGTTTTATATTTTTATAATGTCTCAAAATAAATTATTTCTGGCATTTTGTTTTGATAGAGTAATTCCAATTGAGATGGTGAATTTGTTTAAATTTAGCCAGAATCTATCACATTTTTAGTAGCACTGCAACTATGTTTTCAGCTTATTGTTTTCTAGCAACTATAACTAGTTAGTCCTGATGAACATACTGTGCATCAAAAAGAATTTTACTTTGTTCATATCTTAAACCTAAATCTGCTGCCACACATAGATGAAGTCATTACAGTTCTAAATGATCATATAACACAATACATCATGTACAGGTTTAGCCAAGTTAGTTACACATGGTGAGTGGTACATGTGTATGCCATTGATACCTGAAAGTAGGGTTAAACAGTTTGCAATCTTCTGGTAGTAATGTTGCACAAGTTTTAACAGAACAAAATGGATTATAACTAAGTTATAAATAAATTAATTATCAATAGACAAATTGATTTGGTGAATGATAAGTTACATTAGAAATCAAAATTTATTCCTGATGCAGGTGCACAAGATTACACTAATTTCAAATCAGCAAGATGACAACTCTTTAGCTGACTTTACTATCTTAGAACTTTATATTTTATTTTAATTTACTGAGGGATAATTTGGCTTGAGAATATAACAGTAAGCCTAAATTTTAAATTTCAGAAATATAAATACATAACACAACTTACTATATAAAAGGATTGTTCATTCATAGACACATAAATGTGCTGAATGCCAGAAAAATGATTTGTCATAATAAGAGATGGTTTAAAATGAAAACCAGTATATCTGAAAACCAGAGTGGCAGATGTTGAGGAAAGGAATATAATTAAACAAAAATTGTGCTGAGGTCTAGTGGTCTGCATGCTGGTTTATAAATCCAGAGACCCCCTATTTGGAGCAGGAAATGTTCTTTAAATTAGGATTATTTCTACCCTCCATTGAGTCTGGAAAGCATGAATGGAAGAGTGAACTGGAGCTGTGTTTTAAATGATAAACCAATATTCCCTCATTAAAAGTAACCGAGTTAAAATCACCAGCATTTGTTTCAAAAAATCAAAGCCACCTTTAGACTATATCAGTTAAAGGCAATCATAGAGCTGAGAAAAACGAAAGAAAGAAATCAGAAAAATAAGATAAATGCATGGTAAAGATATACATATTTGGATAAAATTTTAAAGATCGTCTGCTTTTTGATTAAGGTACTGGGGTTTATGCAGTAAAAATGGATTTCAATTGGTGCACTGTTTGCTAACTCTAACCTACACCATTGCCTTGTATTTCAAAATTATGGTTTATGTACTGTTATAAACACTTGTAGCTATTAAATGTTAATATTATGAAGTAAAATTACTTCGAGACATTCTGGGTAAAATGTCTGAATGTTTTCCTCTAAAATGCAATGTTACAAAAGAATGCAAAGATTGCACCATTTCTTCTGAAATTACCCTACAATAACAAATAAAAGGTGATCAAATTTATTTGAAATTTCCAGCAAGCCACTTTGAATGAATGTCACTATTTGGGGGGGGGGGAGTTTCTATTATTGTAATTGGCCAACAGTTTGTTCTGAGGAATTACCACAAACAGTGAGAGTCAAATGTCATTATTCTTGTATGGGGGCACCGGGGTAGCACAGTAATTTTGTTTCCGGCTCTTGTTCTGAGAGTCTGGGGTGGCGATTTTAAGTTGGCTCTATCTACGCCTTAACCTCTGATTCTCATGTGAAGTATACTCAAAGATCAACATGGTTGGGACTCCATGGTAAAGGCTGTAGGTCCTTTCATTCCACCACCATCCTCATCATCACCCTATCTTTGGAGGCAACAGAATCCGCCCGCTGGGTGCCTCCACCTCAGAAATGGGTCCAGTCATCTCTTGATGGAATGAGACATCCCCAAAAGTCATAGACCATATGGGGAGCATTAGAAAGGACAATATTCTTGCACAGGGCGGTAGAAGTATATTTTCATGGAAGTATGGATATTGCATCTTAAGAAATGTCTATTAACTTGTTAGATGTTCAGTTTCTTTGCATTTGTTTTATCAATGATAGATATCTCTATCAGATTATTGCGATGAAAATCTGTAACTTGGCTAATTTGAGGATAATGACTGCAATGGTAATAGTGACTCATTCTGAAAATTATGGTTTTTAAAACATAACAACAACCTGAAATAGTGCTGTATAGCATGCAGCTTCAGTGCAGTAGTTGCACATGGCTCCCTTGCGAGTCCAATAGTACCATTACAGGTAGAGATCAAAGGTGATTCAATGAGCTTCATAGTTGGTTTATTTCTCTGTAATGATTATTACAAAGTGAAATGAGTTTACACAAAACAAACAAACAAATCCATTGCTTATAGGGGGAAGACAAAAAAGGATGAAGCAGAAATTTTTTTCTGTTCAACTATAGGCTGATACCATCTTTGGTTTTTTTTTTTTTTATTTATTTTTTTTTTTGTTTTTTTGTTTTTGTAACAGGGAATATGCAACCACACATTGGCATTTACCATTATTTCCACTAATCTGATAAATTCTGCAGTTGCTCATTCTAAATACCTGGGTGGATATGCTAGCCAAATTGCAAAATTGGAAAAACATGCCATATTCCTCACTTTTAATAGTGCCTGAACAAGAATTGTTGTTCAAAATGAAATGCAATAACACTTTTAGGTAGCAGTAGGGGTTATTTTCTTCTCAATATTTCTACTATTTTAAAACAAAAAGGGTATAAATTAACAATTTGCATATTTGATGACCAGGACTTGTAATATGACATATGAATCGTATGACGAGCTCAGCTCATAATGCTGCATTGGTATACATTAACTACACGTAGTTTAGGTTCCTTCTCACAGATATCATTTGTATACATTTCGAATGAAGTGTTGACATGTGATGTTTGCCATTACCCCAGCACAACCTCACTAACTCTGTTTCAACCAAGGAAAAATATTTATTCTTCCTGCACTCGTGTCAGTAGCCATCTTGGCCATGAAAAGAATCCGTGCAGATGACAAGGAGGGTTTGAGAAAACTGATACCAAAGTGTATTGGAGAGTGATAGTGAAAGTGGTGATTTTTCTGAATATGAAACAGAGACTGGAGAAAGTTCTAGTGACAGTGATAATGAATTTAGTGCAGAAAGCAGCAAGAAAAATAATTATGAAACCAATGATGATGTGCCAGACCCTTCAAAACATGTCTGTATTATGGCACAGAAAAAACAGTGTCTGGAATTGGACTAAAACTAACAATAACTCTGTTCTCTAAACTCTTACTGCAAATAGTGGTGTCTGTAAAGACTTACTGAACAAGCATGTGTAATAGGTGCCATCTGCGCTTTCTATTTTTCAGAATACATGAAACTGTTGTTTGACAAAATGTATTACAAAACTAATGATTACGTAACAATGCAGTTGAACAATCCAACAGAAAAATGTTGAAAGACAATAAAAATGGTCTAACACTGTGTGAAATTAGGGCCTATATTGTTATTTTGAAGTCTCAAGTGCAAAAATAATGTATTCAATTGTACTGGACCAAAACACAATGCCTTTACACCCCAATTGTAAGTAAAAAAGTGTGATGTTGCTCTTTATTTAAAGGATGTTTTGAGGTCTATCACACACAACAGTACTAGGACAACAGTACTGAGAGTTTATGCTTTTAATATTGTGCACACAAATTTTCAGCAAAACCTCTTATTGGTTGATTTTAAACGATTTTTTAAGCATTAAAGCTGTCACCAACCTCACTGTCTAGGGGATTTAAATCTGATTTCTTGATTAGTTAAGTAGGTATTTAAATATAACACGATTGGGTTAAGAAAGAATTTGGTATAAAACTTACCACTTGGTTTGCAAAAAGTTCAACTAATCATGTGAATTTTCTTACATTAGTAACAGAAACTAATTTAAAAGCAGTGGAAGTATCTTTAGCTATTCCTTGAATAATCTTTCAAGAAATAATTTTCAGCTATGAAAACACGGTGCTATAATCCCGCCAGCCAGAAGGGAACCTGGTATAAACAGAAAAAATGCAAGAAATACTGGTCTGCAAACTGTATTACTACACTCTGGACGGAGCATATGCACTATCTGAAGACACATCTTCTGACAAGAACCACCTGATTGGCATAAATGCACATTTCTGAACAATCACATTATCCTCTTTTCATTAACACTGATGCTTTGTTTCACAACAGACAATTATTTTACATTTGTTGTGCTGTATCCCAAGACCAAAACACACTTTGAAATAATATGGTGTTGGTGCATTGGAATATTTAAGAACAACGTACTTTAATTACCTTGTTTCCTGCAGACTGAGTACGAGTTATAAACTATTTAAAATACCGAAGTAGTAGTGTAAACAGTATGGAATGACAGAACCAAATGATAAGAAAATTTGAAATGTACCTTATTAATCAGAATATATAAGTGGTCCAATTCCATCCATTTCGTCCTTCTCATCCCATTTCGTGCCAAGTACAATTTTTCCCGTTTCCTTTTCGTTGAAGGTAAAAACAGTTTTGTGCTTTTCACATGAATGGAGTTGACACTTTTTACAGAAACACCAGTAAACTCTAATGTTAAATTAATAATGACTTTAATGGCTAAATTTGGATACTTCTCACAAAACTTTATGAACACATTCAACAATAGTTTTTTCATCATTTTTCAAAATTTCCCTTTGAGATGTTTCACATACACATTTTGATTACTCACAATAATTATTAACTTTAATCACCGGTAACCATACTGTAATAAACAATTTGAAAACAAGTGAGTTCCGGTAAATGCAACAAGACTGATCAAACTGATTGCTTTTAGTAATAGAAAATGGTGCATACATATATTGATTAAGTTTTTATTAATTACAGATATATGTTTTTAAATGTAGTGGGAACTAAAATTTAATATTCTAAGAATGCTTTCTTAAATAATCTAAAACAAAATTAATTTGCATAGTCTGACATGGAACTATGTTGTAATCCGCGACTGATGCACACATCTTGTCACATGCTTTTGTTTAATCAGGTTCCCTTCTAAGACTGATGGGACTATAGGTCATGATTTGTGGCTGGACAAAGTGAAATATTGCAAGGCAAAGTATTGTGTTTTTAATTCTTGAACCATTCACTAAGTTGTACTCCTGAAAACTCTCTCATTAGTTCTGCTACACAACCCTTCAAGGGAAGCTATGTCAACAAGAAATCGTCATTAATTCAAACTGGCTCACAGGAAACTGTAAATAAACTTCATTACCTTGTATTTATAACTGACGCAGAAGTAAAGTAACACCGTGCAAACTTCTGATTATCGTAAACGTGTAACACACTCCTTGTATATTTTGGTATAAATCTCTTATACTAAGTGTCAGCTTGTGGTACAGTTCTCAAAATGAATGAATATAAATATATTTGTTTCATCCACTCTTTATATATATTAAAATGTGAAAAAGTGCTTAAAAGAGTAAGTTTGAAGATGCAGTTCATTTTAATGAGCTACAGAAGCCCTTGCACAAAAATGAGAAGTTACTGATTAGTGCTTGAAGCAAAGACTTCTGTTGATGTCTTCCATTTACACCTGAAGAATATAAACTATTCTGCAATATTATTATTTTGTTAATTTTCACTGGTAAGAAAAAAAAAAAAAGAAAATAATGACTATGAAACTACTCTAAGCTAGCCATGAGCTGTTAGCAGCAACATATGCAACACACATTTCAAGATCTAGATAATTTACATCACTGATGTTTCAAACTCAGGGTGGAACACAACACAAAACACTGCTGCAGCACACACACACATTTCTGCCAAAGCACTTCAAGCTCTTTATTTGGAAATCCTTCAAGCATGCCCTTTTGTTAACTTTCAAAGCATATTACACACCAAGCCTGCATCACTCTCATTCAATTTCAAAAGCCAATATAGGTACCAAATGTTTTACTGTATGCAATAATACACAAAGCTGGAGAAATCTGCCCTTCAATTATTATTCCTTTTTTCTCTGTGAACACAGATGAGAAATTAAACCATTTAACGTAAAATATCATTCTGCTCTGCTACTGCATACTGGATTTAACTAATGCAGTACCTAATGTATGTTTATATATATAAAAAAAAAAGCTGCAGCCAACATCTAACATATGCTTCAGGTTTGCAGGGAACTGGTAAAGAAACATTAACAGTCCCTCATATAAATATACTTATTACATAATAATTATTCCCATACACTGGATGCTTATTTATTTCTGGACTTTTGTGAGCAATGGCTTGAAGTAATAATGTTGTAATTAGGAGAGAGAGTTTCATACTTTGACATTAAATTAAGGTTCTAACATGAATGTTATTGTTCCACAATGTTATATTTTTTCTTTCTCTTCATTCTCCATTTTCTTTCTCACTTCTAACCCACAAATACAGCTGTAAATTTGTGACCTTTGTCATATGAACCAAAAGTAATGATAATACGCTTACAAGAGAAAGGTTTTGAAGCCTTGTTTCATACTGAAGTTATAGTTATGGAGCATTATCTGCCTTCAAAAAGTAATTAAAAAGAATAAGGCACTGCAATGAATACGAAGGCAAAAGAAGTAGAGTGTGTCCAAAAAATACTGTCATACTCCAAACTGTCACCATTTCGTCTTGTATTTAAATGAAATTGGTGACATTCAAAAGAAAAACTCAAATATTTTTGTGCATGTCAACAATGGACGGGATGGCAGGAATCAAACACAGAAACTAAATTCATTCACATTTGTGATTAGTCGATATGGGTTCAATGTTGGATATTTAGCAGGCAGGTTACATGTGAATGTTTGCTTTTAAAATGTTGTTGGTATTAAAAAGGTTTTAAGGAGTTATGAACCAACCCACAAGAATGCAGTTGGTGTGTTTTGGAATATCATAGTCTGGTGCAGGTTCAGCATGCATTTAGGCGAAAGTTTCAACATCAAGCTCCTTCACACACGTCAATTTTGAAGTGGTACTGTGATTTTGTGGATTGTGGCTGCATATGTCATCAAAGGAAAGGCCATTCACGGAGACCATCTGTCAACGTGGGAATTGAAGAACAAGTGCGGGAGGCATTTCTACGTAGTCCTAATAAGTCTGTCCATAGAGCTAGTCAGCAGTTAAACATTTCTAAATCCACTGTATCTAAGATCCTGCGTATGCGGCTGAAGTTTCACCCCTACAAATGCAATTACTACACAAGTTAAAATCTGATGACCTACAAAACAATTAGATTTCTTGAACATTTATTGGTACTAATGGAGGATAATAAAAATCTGTCAGAAAAAATAATTTTCAGTGATGAGGCAACATTCCACATTAGTGGAAAAGTGAATAGGCATGATGTCAGGATTTGGAGGAGCCAGAATCCACATGCCATTTTGGAAGTTGAAAGAGACTCCCCAAAAGTGAATGTCTTTTGTGCCATATCGAAAGGTCAAGTTTATGGCCCATTTTTCTTTCAAGAGGCCACTGTCAATGGTCCAACTTATCTTGACATGCTCACTGAATGGAATTGGAAGAAGAAGAAGAAGGCAACAAATTTATTTTCCAACAACATGGAGCACCTCCTCACTGGCATTTACATGAGTGGCTTCTGGAAGATGGATTGGACAAGCTGGAAATGATGATAATGTCTTCTACAAGTGGACGCCGAGGTCGCCTGACTTGACGGTCTGTGACTTCTTTTTATGGGGTTACACAAAGGATTGTGTCTATGTACCTCCATTGCCTCAAAAGCTGCAAGAAGTGCAACTTAGTGTCACTGCTGCCTATCCCATTTCATCAGATATGTTGGAGCGTGTGTGCTGTGAATGGGAATATTGCCTTGATGTCTGCAGTGTCACTCATCTGCAACAAATGACTATGAGGTATATTAAAATATATTTGAGTTTTTCTTTCGAATGTCACCAACTTCACCCAAATATGACTATCCAAAGCCACGCGATACCAGTTCAAAGTATGACAGTATTTTGATGGACACACTGTATTTAACTAATGTTTGAAAATCACACTCCATGGGTGAGATGTATGAGAACTCTGGACCATTAGCATTAACGGCTCTAATAGCCTGTTATTCACACTTAATAATCACTGTAAACTCAAAAGCATATATGACACATGATGTTAAAGTTAACAAGTAATCGTTTACATCAGGAACACATACAAAATAATGTACTGTTCTGCATTAGCACATTTTAAGCTATACATAATTGGTCAAAACCCATTATTGTGAGAAATTCAATTTAAACTTTATTATCCATTTATCTTCCATTCTATGAAGGAAGATTTGATGGAATAATTTTGAAAACAAGAGATAAATCTATCCAAGTATCTTTCTCTGCTTTCTGTGCATCATCTGAAGCTGTTTATACAGTGACTTATTCCACAGTATCATGAACAAATTAATGCCATAAAAACAATAAAATGTAGATTGGGCTTCTAGGCTGTGGTATAACGATGGAAGTTCACTCGATGTTTCACCTATGACTTTGAAGATACCCAGTGAAGTCATAGGCAAAATATCAGGTGAATCGGGTCTGTTGGACCACAGCCCAATCTTCATTTTATTGTATTAACACTGGCTGTGAAAGCCTTAGACTTTTAATGCCGTATATAGTTTTCCATTATAAAAATATCTTATTAATGCTTACAAAACATTTGATAAACTACTGAATGCATTTTGTTTATGGACTGCCAAGTTTATTTTTCTAATGGCTAATTTCTTCAATATCGCAGCTTAAGACCAGCATGATATTTTTGTTAACGATTTGCATTCTGTCACCTGAATCTTAGAACAATTGACCCACTGATGAATCCTATGTACAAGTGTATTTGCATTGAAAGAAAAGATGTTTCGAGTTTAATGGTGTTTAAAACTTTAATCAAGAATATTATATGATAAAATTTGTTCATTCAATGCAATAATACAAAGCAAATTAATGTACAACCTAAGGTTTTTATATTTTGTACAAATAACTGATTCCTTTAAACATTCCTTGTATATGTGAGACCCTAGTAATTCAGTCTTAGTGTAAAATGAAAATAAAAATAAAATATTGGCACATAGTTTCATTATTGTGAAAGTGAATGCATGTTACTATGCAGTAGAACTAATTTCAAGAGTGAGAAAAGGAATATAGCAATGAGAAGCATTAATTATGCTGTAAGTATTAATGTGACATGAAGCTTGTATTTTTAGTGAATGTAGGTGATGTATTTACAATCTAGTTGTTAACAAATCAAATAAAGAACAATATTGAGTATCTGGTTATTGAATTATGCGCTACTTCTTCTTTTTACATTACAGAAAACTACACTAACCTTTAAAAGTCAAACAATTTTTGAAACTTCCGCAACTTTAATAATTAATTTAGCAGAAAAAAATTATTTTATTTGCAAAAGGAACGATGACATTTATATTTGAGTTGGTTGATGCAAAAGCTGCATCAAAACAATAGCCATCTGAGTTTTTCTGGATTAGCTTTATAATTTTTTGATTTTGTTTAAATTTCTTTCTTAGAACGAAAATGACTCTTATTTATGAATATTATGTATGCAGGTAACTAATGTTTGAGATTTTGATGCCATATTATAAAATAATACTAAACGGTTAAGATATCAATCTTACAACCAGCCAATAAATAAACATGAAAATGAAGGACCCATACCTGGGACAGACATGAATGTGGGGAACATTTGAAAGATTATTTATGACTGAAGAAAGGGAAGCAAACTATACTTATGTTCTAATTTATTATTTTTAAACCTAAATGAAATGCAAAGAAAGAACTGTTTGTTACTTTTCTGTAGCATGTTCCAAACGCATCATTAATTTTTATATTGGAATCTTCTTTTGATTGGAATACACCTTTCTTGTATTTGCTAATGAATGAGAAACAAAAACATGCTGCTGAAATGGTCACCAACAATTATAAGAATGATCCAGACCAACTAAAAGATAAATTCCAATATGTTTTATGATCTTAAAGTACTTAATAAAAAAAGTACTAAGTATGCTTACTCTTACTCTATGATAAATTCATACTTAAAGAATGATATTAGCTACTAAAATTCTAAGGCACTCACGAATGTTTTGTCTCCTTCATGATCACCTTTCCTGGATCTGTTTTCCGAATCTCACTCTCTCTAGCCATCTCTGTGACGGACTTGAAAGCTGTGGCATGTATTCTACAAGTGAATACAAAGCATATTAATCATTGTGGAAGAAAATGTAAAAAAAAGGCCTCAGAATATGGTACTGTTTATTACACATTTATACAACCTCATTTTATTTTGCAGCAGCCCACATTATTAAATCAACCAGCAGTCAGACCTCTTTTTTCAATTTCTCTTAAATTCTCTTACACTTTCTACAGATAACTATGAAAACTATGAATGTCATCTTTTCACTTACACACATACTAGAAAATATGTAGCAGATTTCAAGTCAATTATTCCACTGGTTTTATTCTTACATCATTTGAATGGATGCCAAAAATTGAATATTTTAACAAAAGTTGGAGAGGAAAAGAATTTGCTTTAGGAAAGCTAAACCCTGGAATTTGCTTTAGAAGCAAAAATAAAAAATCAGGACATAAACTTTTTGGCTATCTTTTTCACTACTTTTTTTTTTAAATACCTTACACTTAATATACAGCCAAAAAATATCTCAGAAATGCATAAAAGTTTATCGTTACTTACCTTTGTTAAACATTAAAAATTATAAAAATTAACGTAATGTACATGAAATATAATTATAATTAGTCATATACTCTGTCACTGGTTTAAGCACTATAAAAATCCCATAAACATATAAAAGTACTTACACTTTATAGGAAATATCTGGTACGAGCGCAGCAAAGGGTATGAGGAAGAGCCCCAACCAAAACACAGGGGAAGAGTACATCATACGATCCATCCCTAACATAACAGCTCCCACTGGAAACGTAGGCCAGAAATTGCTGTAAACAATGTATTCAATCAAGCATTAATTTTATCCTTGTATTTCATAATTCAGAGTTGCACAAATAAGCTCTAAAGATATCACACAGATATTTATAAAAAAAACACTTTAAACCTCCACTGCAACACAGGCAAATATAATGGTTTGAAATATTATATTTTGAATATAATGGTTTGAAACATTAATCTTAAAATCATACCACTTGGCAAAGAGTAATTATGCCAGTGTAGAGCAAAACAAATACAAAAGTCTGATGTGTTACACCCACACACCTTTAATCACCCATTAACTTAGCAAATCTAAGACCTATTTATACAAAAGTATTTGAAAGTAATTATTATATCTCCTTAGAAATGTTTTCAACATGTAATACACTGAGCAAGATGGCTCAGGAAGCAGTTTCTGTGGCATTAATTCAGAAGACCTGGGTTCAAATCTCAGCCAATCTTTGGGTGTCTTTTCATTTCGGTTTCCCTCAGTTGGCTGATAAATACTGGAATGGATATTTTAATACCATGGCTCCAAGTTTCTTTGAAAGAGTAAATGAAACTGGAATACAATAGAGAGTGCACTTTAAATAAAATAGGAATAAAGCAGAGGAACACTATTTAGGCCATCTATCCACAAGTTAGTCAATACAGAAAGGCAACTACACAACTAAACTTATCTGCATGGCAATGCACTGATTACATGTATTCCCACAAAAGATCCTGCAGTTCCATGTCCCAAAGTTACGTTCCATTAAATCATTAGCAACAGCATGTAAGGCTCAGGAAGGTGACTAGGCAACTGAGGCAATCTATCAGCAAGCTACTCAGACACACAGAGCAACTATGTAGCAAAGACCACTTGTGTGACATACAATGTCTCATATACAGGGGTGGTGGTTTCTCACAAATGCAATACAGCGTAAAATGCTCATAAAGGTTTCTACTCTTGTATTTCAATTTTTCATGACCTGTAAACCACTATTTAATGTATTTTGATAACACAATAAAATGCTAAAATTAAAATGTGTTATACATGCAAAATGTGTTGCAATTCATTGACCCTTTTACAAGTGAAAATGTAAAAAGCAAAATGAAAATATGTTTCTGAAATGTTTGATATGTGCAATTAAAGGTTGAGCAATCACATGAAAGAAAATGAAGGGAACAGTAAAAGAAAGAAAGAAAGAAAGAAAGAAAGAGAGAGAGAGAGAGAGAGAGAGAGAGAGAGAGAGAGAGAGAGAGAGAGAAATCCTCCCAAGAGGTTGGTCAGCTTTATAAACCTGTCATTGCTGGCGAGTATTATATTATCAATAGATCTTAAAGATTTAAATGCAAGTAAAAGAAACATCCCATTTTCCGAGTTCTTAATATAGACTTTTTTTTTTCTTTTCCTTCTTTTTGGTGAGGTAAATAAACTCATTCCCAACTGTAGTACAAACTATGCAGAAAAATAAAGATGTGGACTGCCTGCAAATGCTGTTGACTAAGTTCAAATATCTAGATTTTGCTTAAACACTTCTGCAATGTATTTGGGATCCTACCTATAGTGTAGATGATGAAAAATATTTCAGCAAGTACAATTAATTGCAATTACAGGAGAACAGGAATATCAAAACAATATTGAGGTTCATTCTATGATTTCATTCAACAGTGTTACTGATTTATGAACTTGTAGGATTTGAGATAATTTTGTGTATTTTCTTTTTATTATTCGAGTTTTGCGTAACAATTTCTCTGTTTTCTGTGTTATGCCTTAGCATGCATCAATTCTATTTTTCTCTGTGTTGCTTTAACCTTTATTAATTTTAAAACAATGCACAATTTCATTTATGCATTTTTATTTCGTTATTAATCCTTTAAAAGTATGATTTTAATTTTATATAAATGCTATGTCAAAAGGTATTGCCTGTTTATCAGTTAAATATTTTTCTTCAAAATACTATAAAATGCTAATTTTTTTATTTCAAAATGCTAAAACTCACTACCCCTAACTACATAAAAAGGCTGTCGAGATATGACTTCATAATTAATGCAATATTAAATAAACAGAAAAGGAAAACAAAATAATACAAAAAACAGAAAGTAAACAGAATTAGATCATACCATTGCCTACTAAACTTACAAGGCCTGGGTCACTGTAATTAATGTCCAGTTTTTTCAAAGTATATTCACTTGACCACTACAATACTAACTAGTGACATCTTCATATCTTTGGAGAGTACAGAATAGCTAATGCAGCACATACAATTTGGATGTCTTCTTGATGCAATTGTAAAAATATGCCTATTAGGTCTAATAACAATAGTGATATAAAGGGATTTTTTACTTGTCATGTGTTTTTTAATAAACAAATGACAATACTGTATTTCCTCATTTGTATGTGAGCACTCTCCAAGCAACCACATAAACACAATCTCCACGCATGTGATGTCAACAATGTAAGCCACAGTGAAGTACATACGAAGAACTGTTTTTAATTATGCACCAATTTTAGCAACATCTATGCATTGCAAATCTAATACACTGGTAATACATACTTGGTGCATACAACAGACTGAAATAACTATCAAGTTCAATTTTTGAAGATTTAGAAGCTTGTAACAGTGATGTGTCATAATTTAAAATAAAGAGTTGAGGGTTGTTACACTACATCACTATGATAATCTTACTTGAACGCGTTTCGGGAGACGGCTTGTTCCCATCAACAGACGATGACCGGCAAATATCAGTTAAGAGAAAATGCTGACGATGGGAACAAGCCGTCTCCCGAAACGCGTTCAAGTAAGATTATCATAGTGATGTAGTGTAACAACCCTCAACTCTTTATTTTAAATTAACTATCAAGTGTTTATAAACCAGTTGGTATAACCTCCGAAAGCATACATGACTTGGGGGAAGGGCATCTTCCCCCATGCAATATTTACAGCTTAATAATATTTTATTTTGAGTTACTTAAAGTAAAAGCATAAAATTGCATTTTATATTTAAATTCATTAGCTTTTAGCTAAAATATCTGTGCATTATGAACATTTTATCACAGTTACCACAAAATGACTAAGGGATCAGGCATACTGGCCTTGGAGGTTCAGTCTAATGTATGTTTAAATTTCCCTATCTTAAACTGGGAGTGACATTGAGGCAGTATTTTATATCACAACACTGTGAATGCCAGATTGATTGTAGTGTAAATTAACATTATTGTATGACAATGATTTTAGATGTTTGTTAGCCATAAGCATTGTTAGGAAATAAGTTTACAGGGCCTCACTGAAACTGACAATAGGAGTGGGTAACAATGAACGATGGGGTGAGTTGTTTATCACTAAGAAGAGACAAACAAATGACATCAGGGTAGCATGACTTTCTTTAGAAATGGAGGGAATATCTTCCCTTGAGCATATTTGTTAGTAATTGTGATTGGCTGACAAGACAGACGCTAATGTTGGCACAATTTGGTAACCAATAGTAGCTCTATTATAATGTTTAGGCATTTCGAGGTGAAGGAGTATATATTCTCGAGCAATAAGCATGTTTCACACAGTTCTAAAGAATCATTCACAAGGTACACATCACACAGTTCTATGGAATCATTCACAAGGTTCACGTCGCAGTCTTGAAGAATCTATCGTGAAGTGCACATTATACAGTTTGGAAGAATCTCTCGCATCGTAAAGTTAGTTACAAAATGTGAAGTATGCGGCAACTAATACGGCAGTAATTACATTTGGAAATATAACAGTTGCAGTCAGGCGTGTATAAAGATTAAAGATGTGAACTATTAATTAAGTGTGATGGCAATAAAAGTGTGAAAATAAATTCTTTTATCAGTGTTATCTTTTAGTAACAACTCCTTTCCATTTACATGTCCTGCTCAGAGATACTTGCTTAACTGAGTAATAATAGCTAGCCGGAGGACAAAGAACCCAAAATTCAAAATAATAAAACAATAACAAGCGCCCAGTAAATAAGATAACACAAACTTTCTCTCTGTTTCTCCCTCTTACACACTCTCACTCTCCCTATATCTCTGTTTTCCCTCATTATTACTTCTTCTTTCTCCTCTTTCTTTATATTCTCTCACATAATACCTCACCCCATCTATCTGTAACTCAAATGTCTTGTGATGTTTTGAAAACTGGTAATAAAACATTCTCTGGGGAGTTAAAATTACAACATAAGTAAAAGATTTAACAGTTCAAATACTTGTGCTGCTTCTTTATGCTTGCAATGTATATTAGTCAGTTTATGTACATGAGTAATGTAAAACTGCTATAACCTGTTAACTAATTTTTAGTAAAATTTTGTAAATGGCAAAACATGCTATAAACATTATGCTTACAAACTTTTGTTACGTAGCATTTTCCAATAAAATAAAAAGCAAGATATTTTTATTTTGTGACCTATTAGAACCATTGGGCAAAGTAATTATGGTGCCACAATGGCTATTTTCTACGTGAGAAATAACATGTGTTTTTTTTATCATAACAATTGGTTGAGGTGCTCTTGCAAGCAAAGGTAAAAGCACACACAAAATATATATACATATGTATTTTTTTTATAAAATGAGATTTGTGGCTTTAGTTTAGCCCATTACGTATGATGTTCTAAACAGATGTAACTCACATTACATTATGCTAGCAATGCTACAACAAAATGGAGCCAAGATTATTGTTTGAACAATGGAAAGCAATTTTGAAGTGGTGTTGGAAAACAGAGGATGTTGTTGAAGTTCAACAGCAATGGAGGCGTATGTACAGAACAGAACCACCAACACGAGTTACAATTGCATGCATCCGAGACAAATTTGAGACTCATGGTACAGTGTGCAATATTCAAATGGGCAGATCTGGGAGACCTCACACAGCAACAAGCCCCTCGTCCTCGGCTATAGTTTTGGAATGTTTTGAGCACTCGCTGCAGAAATCTACAAAGCAATGTGCACGTGGGACTGGAATTAGCAGAACCAGCATACACCATATTATTAAAACAACAAAGTTGAAAGTTTTCATCCCAAGACTTTTGCATGCATTAAATGAAGATGATCGAAGAATGCAGTATACTGTGAGTGGCCTTCGTAGGAAAACTTGTTTGGTCAGATGAAGCACAATTTAAGTTGAACAGAACTGTTAACTGGCATAATTGTGTCTACTGGTGTGCAAACAATCCACATGTTTTATTTTGAAAAAGGCTGTTAATTTACCTGGAATTAATTTTTGGTGTGGGTTGTCATCTAGGGGTCTAATTGGACCATTCTTGTTTAAAGGAACAGTAACTGGCCAAGTGTACCTGAACACGATACACACATCCGTCTTACCCGCCAGTCATACACTCAATGGAAATGAGGAATTTTACTTCCAACAGGATGGTGCACCACCACATTACCACCGAGATGTACACAAGTACCTTGATGACAATCTTCCAGGGCAGTGAATAGGATGAAGAGGTCCAATTTGAGTTTCCACCACATTCTCCGGATCTAACTCAATTGGACTTCTATCTATGAGGAACTCTTAAGGATGTTGTATACCATAGAAAACCAGCTACACTGGCAGCACTTTGGGATGAAATTGAAACGGCATGTGCTGCAATCAGTGAGGACACTTTCGCAAACATTGCTCAATCAGTAGTTCAACGTACTCAGAAGGGTATCGATGACTGATGGTGGGTATTTTGAGCAACTGTTGTAACTGTAAAAGCCTAAGATGATTAGTGCTCATCATTTCCTGTTGGTGTGAATTCAGCTTTGTTATGTTAACAAGTTTTTTTCTTTGCTTGAAGTGTGTATACATT
Source organism: Deroplatys truncata (assembly GCA_030765065.1). Classification (NCBI taxonomy): domain Eukaryota; kingdom Metazoa; phylum Arthropoda; class Insecta; order Mantodea; family Mantidae; genus Deroplatys; species Deroplatys truncata. Next base: position 45,821,129 of record CM060976.1, on the reverse strand, counting down.
TTTTTGGCACCATCTATATATTAATTTCAATTCCTTTTCCAAAACTGAAAATTACCCAAAAAAACTTACTGAAGTTTCACTGTATGTGTAGGCTTTTTAAGTCATTAACTGTGTAGTACCTATTGCTACAAAATATCATTGATTAAATATATACTACCTGATACATTTGCTCAACATCCACAAATTGGAAAAAGTAAATGTATTTACATTACTTGATGAATATTTTAAATAAGTACAAATAAATATTATGTTTCCAAAAAATAAATAAAAGAATCAAGTATAAGTCCTATTACAACTCCTGCTTTTAAACATAAAACCTACTTAATCATTGACATTTTCTAACACTTTTCCTCAGCAACTGCTAGAATTTAGATTGGCTTTACAAGTTATATTTCCTATCCATCCAATCATAAAAATTTAAAGCAGGAATGATCTGATATTGTGAGCTCCAAAGAAAATGTAGCATTATGAGTATGATACTTCAAAAGCTGAAGCCTTTGACAGGGTTCAAAATATCTGAAGACTTGATCTGCAACATAAGTTCTTCAAAACCTTAGAAAATCACAACATCAAGATTTTACTCTCTCTTTGTAGGCAAGTTTTAAGATTAGTTGAATTTTGATTAAAACTGCATAACAATCTATTTTCTAAATGTTTTAATAGCAATGGGATATTGATCTTGATTGTATTGTAAAATATTTTGCATAATTAACATAATGATGGTATAAAATACGTCCATTAAACTCATATTAAAATAGGTAAACAAGAATGGATACCATTTTCAGACCTTAAAACTATAAGATATAAAATAAACTAAATTTTGGAATATAGAGAAAACTTACATATGTGGAAATCATATCAACGATAATGATTGCAATCCAAAAATACATCAACATGCCATATTTCATAGTTTTGACTCATAGATTGATCAATACACCACTGGCAACAAAATATCTGATAAAACATATAAACACATTAAGAAAGTTGCTATATTGAACGGTTTTAATGCACCCTTCATTAACAACATGGTAGTTAAATATAAAAATTAAAAAAATCTGTTATATGAGGCGTGGCAATAAATAAACTGGATCTAATTTTTTACTCATTTCCCGCCATTTCAAGGATGAAGTTAGGGATAGGGACTTGTGTACTCCTTACTATCATCACATGAACTTTCACTCACATGCAGCCATTAGTCTGGCCATGACCAGTGTTAGAAATGGATTGTGTCTGAGCTCCATTAGAATAATACTTAGTGCTAAAGAAGAACATGTTAACATAACATTCCTCACAAAATCCTGAAATTCTGCCACAAGAACTTAGAAATTGTTGACATAAGTCTATGGTGATCTATGTTTATCTCATTCACAAGTTTTCGAGTGGTTTAAGAAATTTAAGGTGGGTAATGAAAATGCTGGAGATGATCCAAAATCAGGTGGTCCTTATACTTGAAAATTGAAGAGAAAGTCACTAAATTATTCAAGGAGACTGCCATTTGAACATTCAAGCAGATGCTGAACTTACCAGCATCAATACAGAAGCTGTTAGACAGATCTGGGCATGAAAAAGGGGTACTCTAAAATGATGCCAAAAACTTTCACACCTGCGCAAAACTTCAAGTGATTTGTTGCACTGACATTCTTTTATCATTGAAAATAATCCTGATTTTCTTAAAATTGTAAACATGTGCATGAAACTTGGATTTTCTAATACAATCCAGAGACTAAGCATCAATCCATGCCATGAAAGAACCCCCAATCCCCCAGGAACAAGAAAGCATGCATGAGCAAATCAAAATTCAAAGCAATAATGATTGTTTTTTTTTCGATATCCAAGGAGATACCTGCTTTGATTGGGTGCCTGCAGTTCAGACTGCCAATCAGGTTTATTATAAAGATTTTTTAAAGACACACTATGTACACTATGTGATCAAAAGTATCCGGACACCCCCACAAACATACGTTTTTCATCTTAGATGCATTGTACTGCCACCTACTGCCTGGTACTCATTATCAGTGACCTCCGTAGTCATTAGATATCGTGAAACAGCAGAATGGGACGCTCCGTGGAACTCACAGACTTCGAACGTGGTCAAGTGATTGGGTGTCACTTGTGTCAGAAGTCTGTACGTGAGATAACAGAAGTCTGTACACTCCTTAACATCCCTAGGTCCACTGTTTCTGATTTGATAGTGAAGTGGAAACGTGAAGGGACATGTACAGCACAAAAGCAAGCGTACAGGCCGAGCTTGTCTGTTGACTGACAGAGAACGCTGACATTTGAAGAGGGTCATAAAGAGTAATAGGCAGACATCTCTCCAGACCATCACACAGGAATTCCAAACTGCATCAGGATCCACTACAAGTACTATGACAGTTAGGCGTGAGGTGAGAAACCTTGGATTCCATGGTCGAGCGGCTGCTCATAAGCCACACATCACGCAGGAAAATGCCAAACGACGCCTCGCTTGGTGTAAGGAGCATCAACATTACACGATTGAACAGTGGTAAAATGTTGTGTGGAGTGACGAATCACGGTACACAATGTGACAATCCGATGGCAGGGTGTGAACGTCATCTGCCAGCGTGTGTAGTGCCAACAGTGAAATTCGGAGGTGGTGGTGTTATGGTGTGGTCATGTTTTTCCTAGAGGGGGCTTGCACCCCTTGTTGTTTTGCATGGCACGATCACAGTGCAGACTTACATTGATATTTTAAGCACCTTCTTGCTTCACTGTTGAAGAGCAATTCGGGGATGGCGATTGCATCTTTCAACACAATCGAGCACCTGTTCATACTGCACGGGCTGTGGCGGAGTGGTTACACAACAATAACATCTCTGTAATGGACTGGCCTGAACAGAGTCCTGACTTGAATCCTATAGAACACTTTTGGGATGTTTGGGAACGCCGACTTCGTGCCAGGCCTCACCGACCTACATCGATACCTCTCCTCAGTACCACACTCCGTGAAGAATGGAATGCCATTCCCTAAGAAACCTTCCGGCACCTGATTGAAAGTATGCCTGGGAGAGTGAACGCTGTCATCAAGGCTAAGCCAACACCATATTGACTTCCAGCATTACCGATGGAGGGCGCCACAAACTTGTACATCATTTTCAGCCACGTGTCCGGATACTTTTGATCACGTAGTGTATGTGTGCAATGAAGGAGACCAGACTTGTGGAAAAGAGCCTCCTGGATCCTCTAGTACGACAATGTCCAAGAGTTATATTTGGCAAAAAAAAAAAAAAAAACCAACGTTCCAGTGATGGAACATCCACTGTATTCTGCAGACCTAGCACTATGCAACTTTTATCTCTTGCTGAAAGTCCAGTCAGTGTTCAAGGGAACCAGTGAAAGCAAAAGCAATGCACTTGTTGAACATCATAACATAAGATGACCTGCAGCACTGCTTCCAACAGTGAAAAATTTGCATGGAGCAATGTAGAGACCAGAGAGAGGATTACATTGAAGGAGATAACATTGCCATTGACTGATTTGCCCCCCCTCCCAATAAATCATGTTAAGAAAATGAATCTGGTTTCTGTATTGCCACACCTCGTATGCCCTTAAATGAAAGGTAAATCTACTATATCACCACTACTGAGCAAAATTGTATATTCCAATATATAACAGTTTGCTAAAACAAAGGTAAAAGGTCTAATTTGTATACTAAATTATGCAAAGGAATGTGATACCTGTAAATGACTAGAAATATAAACCAAGTTGCAATGGAACCCCATATTGCAAGATGTGTTAACCACGTCCACGCATTGGTTACCAATCCTGCCTTCAGGCACACGGTTACCACCACATACTGGAATTAAATTAAACATTTTAAATGAAAACTGTTTATTTTCTTGATTAAAATTTTCACAATGTGCAATGCATGTGCAAGTGCCAAAACTGATGGTTGAATTCATACATGGAATATTTTAACAAGAATGTGTCATTATATATGCAAGCAGTTAAATATAACAAAAATATATTCAATGATAATAAATTAGTTACTACTTACTGTGTACACAATGTTTCCTAAAAGGAGATAGCCTCCTTCTCGACCATTACTCCAGAGAATATCTTTCTCTGCAGCAAACAGTGGTAACCAGAACAACAATATTGAGTGGCCCAATGAATTCAGTATCCAAACCCAGAACACTCTTACATTAAAAAGATCTGCATTCTGTGATGGTTTGTACAATGCTGGGTACTTTAACATTGTATCTGCAGAGCAGACCTTATCAAATAGGCCCATTGCTAGTGGTGGTGCCGCCGTAAACAGCTGAAATCAACAAACCAGAATTTCTGTTCAGAGAGAGAAATGAGAATTAAAATCAGCTAGAATTTCATTACTCTTATGTACCTATATGCAAATCAATAAAAGCATACAGAGAATACATAATTCCAAACTTTTCATATCTATATAAGTTGCCTTCAATGGTTTAATTCACAGATATTAAGAAAGCATACTGCAATAATAATGATTTTTGGAAAATAATAAAACAACTTTGTAGGAAGAAATACTTTAAGATATGAAAAGAAACATAAAATGTTCTGTTCTGTAAATTCTTTCTGAGCACCAAATGAGAAATGACATGCCACAGTGATCACAAGTGTTAGTGCCAGGAAGGGAAATTATAAACCATTCAGGATGATCAGTTAGGTATTCAGCTTTATAGCATGCATAGCTAATCATACTGACATGGTGATGAGAACTGATGGAAAGTGATGGCATGCAACTGAATGTAAACCAGTCCACCATGCAGTTTATTACTAGCTATCCTTTATGCATAGCTGCAGATGGTGAAATAATATGTTTTGTAGGCACAGAAGAAACAGACATCCAGAGGTTGAATTTTTCCCATAATTCCAGGTGGTATGAGTTGCAATGTCACAGGCCTTCCCTGAGGGATGGTTTTCTAGTATGATTTTGTATAGGCAGACCAGCAGTCAAACAAACAAGTTATTTTCACCAGCTATGCGCCAAAAGCAGTGTTTATATCATAGCTGTAATTCTGGTAAGTCCATTTTCCCACTCTTGCTTGCTGTGATACATTTTCAACAGTTATTAGGTTCCTGACATGAGAGAGAATCTTGGAGGCACACAACCTCCAACTTCTCACAGCACTAAGTATCTCACAGACAATTTAAAATTCAGACTAACAGTAAAGCTTGTGTATTATGTTGTGACACTTCATGTGCGCAACAGAGGAGAAATGGTGAGAGTGGTAGGGGTGCAAGAGATTAGAAGTGACATCAGAACTCAGAGGCAGTCACATACACAATGCATTGTAAACAAATGTTTAAGCTTACAATATTACAGTCACAGCAGATAGAACACTGCCCCAACCTCTCTTATTATGCAAGTGGGCTGGTCAGTGCAATTGCGCACCTAGGCTTCAGGGGTGAGGGACTGTCACGACATTTTACATAAGCTGTAAGCATAGTTGTATATGAATGCATTAGGGCATTGATGTTTGTTGCTCGTGCTATAACTCTCTTAATAACCTTTAAATGCCAAGGGTGCCTTTAATATGCATTTCCTCTTCAGATCCCAATTGGTCATTACTGAAAATGAATTCCTTACTGAACGATGGGATAAGTTTGTTTACTTGATCTGTAAGTGCTCAGATCAATTCTGCAGTTTGCTGTGCATCATCAAGTTGCTGCTTTGTTTGTAATCACATTATTTTACATCTTCCAATTGTGTAGCTCCATTTGAAGTTGCGCAAATATCCACTACACCCCTTGAAAAGTCCTGTAATTTATGTTGTGCACAATGTAGGAGGTCATCATCATGCACATTTGTAACTTATCTCAAGAGACCTTGAATCGTGCAAACAACTGTCTTTTTAACAGATTTGCCTTGTCCTCACTTGAATTATCATAGTTTTTCTTATGGATCACATGGTCATATTGCTAACTAAAAATCTATTGGTAATTGCTTTTTACTATGTTGTGGATGGTCATTCATGTACTGATTATGTCTTGTACCTGCTTGCCGGACAATTTTTATTTACTACACTTCTCTGGAGACAGGAATTGTGGCTCCAACATGGGTGATGAACTACATGGTTGGACATGTATTTCTATATCACTTTCACCTATGTCATCAGCACACTCCACATGTGCATATCCAAGAATATATGACACTACACATTCCACTGATCCATCTTCCAAAAATGTTAATATGTCATCTGCCAATTCTTTCTCATTCTGTGAAATGTCTTGTGTTCCTTTCTGACAAAATGTCAATGTTCCATAACTGTTGCTGTAGATATAAGAGAATATTTGCTTTGTTTATGGTTGCCATTGCACAGATTTATATCAAGACTATAGCAGTATAACACTGTTGTGATATGCATATTGATTGTGCTGTTTAACCATGCCTTGCAGTCTAACGCGCAGTTCACCCCATTTCACCTTTGAATACCTGCAGTTGTACCCCTTCTTGCTATTACCAGCCAATACTGTGCATGCATAGGAGACAATATATGGGCTTTGAACACATTCAATACCATTGGCCATTTGTAATTTCACATTCATGAGGGTCTTTTGTTAAGTGTTTTCTAATCACAAACTTTTCACACCTATTCAGCACATCAAGGATATTTCAAAAGTGGAGATTTATACCCTAAGATACAGGCTTAAATACTCTGACAAGGAATGTACAAGTGCTCTCACTTGGAATTTTTCTGATAATATCACTCAGTAATCCTTCAAACCAATGAAATATATCTAAAAATAAACAACTGGCCAATAAGAATCTTATTATACTCATAACTAACAACCATAGAGCACGAAATTGAAATTACTTTTAATAGTGTAAAATAATTCTAATTATAACAGGAAATAGGCTATGTATGCTCCATTCTTAAATACTGCTAAACTTTAATTTCCTTCAAAGGCTAAATATTTTGCATATGATTTGTTTTTTCCAGACAAAAACTTTCAATATTTGCTGGGCAGAGGGTACATAACCTAACTCCAGTTTAACAATGCGTTTACTTTTTGATACATTTTCAGAACAAATACCAAGTATCTGTTAGTTTTCTTCAATTTAATTTTGCCTTAAATGTTTCTTGCCATTGACTATTATATATCAACCATCAATCTTAAAATAAATATGATGAAACAGGATATGCCTACTGCCTCAAGTTTGGTGCATTTGATAGCCCTGCTATTATGTTTGATTTGACCAGGATGTTTTGTAGAGAAATACTAGGGCTACCAAAGTCAATTGTAAGACAGGTAGCACAATTACAGATGGGCAGGGTGGCAACTAAGGGGAAGATAATGGAAAGAGCTTTGAAATTTTGGCTCAGAACTTTAAATCTAGGAAAAAGTAATGTGTTAAGACAATGTATTGAATACCAAGAGAATAGCTTAATGAATGATGGATGGGTAAGTAAATTATGGAACATTTTGGAGAAAAATGGGTTAGGAGATATATGGAGAAGGAGATAAAATAACGTGAAAAATTTTTGGAAAAAGGTGAGGAAAAGACTGGAAGATATAGAAATACAAATCATGTTCAGTGAGATTGCCAAAAAGAGCTCATTAGTTTATTATAGACCAATGAAAAATACATGGGGTAGGGAAAAATATATAGACATAGTAAACAAAGAAGAGAGAGAATCTATTGCATGGTTAAGAACCGGAGCATGGAGGCTAAAAGGGCTAAGACAGGGTATTCCTCAGAACCATTGTCCGATATGTGGTGGTAATGAAGACATCGAACACATAGTATTTAAGTGCCAAGGAACAGAAAATTGGAGAAATGAATTTTTTAATAAGAAATGGTTGAAGGGGGATAGAAATACACTTATGATTGAAATGATATGTAAGGACGCTAGAAGCATTGGACAGTTTTTGTGTAGAGTAAAAAATAAATGGCTTTGGACAGTAGAAAGAGAAAAGTAAGAGGTAATGCATCTTACTTTGAATGGAAAACTATAGTGAATGTGTGATGGTTAAGTAATCAAATGAAAAGTGAAAAACAAGTGGAAATGGGACATGAAAAAAACTGAAAAAAAAAGAGCAAGATAATTTATTGACAAGAAATTGTAAAATGTAAATAAACTGTAGTGATTGTTTACTGAATGAATGACCAGGGTCAAAGTGCAGTAGATAATCACTTTTGTAAAACTCTTAGCACAATAAATACCATTACACATGTATGTTTATGTAATTTTTATTAGTCATTCATGTGTAAATATTAATTTTTGAAATCTGTATTTTGTTCTGTACAGAAACATGTTCCTTATAAGATGAGTGTGACAGACTAGAAATTGTACATATTGGGGGAAAGCAGCACATTTTATTGCTCTGTTTGGTTGCAGTCCTTTGTTAAATAGCAAGGGAATATCATTCTTTTGTCTTTGCTAATAAGAAAGGTTATAGGAAGAAGAAAATTTGTGCGTAAGTACATTAAAATCCTGCATGACATAATAGTTTGTACCATGTGATATATAAATTCAGCCTATCCTGTACAGAATTAAAGCCCACGCTTCGAGGTCTACAAAGAGATAACCAATAAAAAGTGTTTAGTGTGGTGGGTCCAGATTAGGGTGTGTGGAGTATAAAAGATCACCAAAATTTAGCTAAGGCACCCAGTCCTCATAATGAGCATGATGCAAAATCTGCAGCTCTAATTTTGAGGGTTTCCCGCGAGAAGTATGTCACAGTAATAAGCTAATTCTGCGGATGCAAATGTGAATTTCAATAGTGAAAATGACAGGCCAGTGCATCTGGCTGATATGATTAGATTAGATTGCATTCTGTAGGTTCTTTGATGGCCAAAAGGCCTTGAACAGAGAACATGTCAAAAGCTTTTATATATCTATTGTACTGAACTTAATAAAACTTAGCTTTTACAGTCTGTGTCACTGCACAAGGCATTACATCCTTACTTGCAAGCAAGGAGTGTCAGGATTTTACAAAATTGTCAATTGTCCACAATAAACTTATTCTTTTTGCACACATAAAATGTACAACATTTTAAGTTATGATGCTAAAATGTAAACAGCAAGCATTAAATTTCTATTACATTAAAAACTTGGCACATCTACTGAATACAAAATTTCTTCCCTTCAATATTTAAACCTTTGCTTATATGCAAAGAGTGTCAGAATTTTAGGATATACATTTACAAAATATTAAATATGTACAATAAAACAATTTTGCATTAAAATACATATTAAAGTGCACAATGTTTCAGATTATGGTGCTAAAAATATACAGTAAATATCAGATTTCTAGTACTTTTACAGTTAGCATGGTTAGGTACTGAGTATAAAATGCACTTCACTTAGCCTTTACAGCCTGTGTCACTGCTCAAAATTTACATCTTTACTTATCTGAAAAGAATGTCAAAATTCAGTATTAAGATAAAAATATCATATATATATATATATTAAATATATTAGAGGTATTTCTTATTTGGCTTAATACAATAACTTAACATTATAGGAAAATGTAGTATACTTGAACTTACTTGTCAACAGGCTAAATTGTGGTTTAAATATTCTTCTAGAGAGGAAAAACATTTATTACAGAGGTGCTCTTTTAGGGAGGCTTTAAAAACTTTGAAATTGCTAATTTTTTTCTTTAAGATTACTGGGGAGAGCATTATATATGTTAAACGTTTCATAGTAAACACCTTTATGGAAGCAAGATAGTTTTGCATTTGGACAATGGATATTTCCCTTTCCTAGTGTTAAAGCTATGTATTTCCATATGTGTAATAAAGTTAAGTCGATTATTTGCATAAAATTTTAAGATGGAGAATATATAAACACAAGGTAAGGTTAGTATACCTAGTTTCTGAAATAGTTCTTGGCATGACTGCCTGTTACGAGTGTTGCAAATTATTTGTATAATCTCTTTTGTATTAGAAATATGCATTTACTATCCACTGAGTTGCCCCAGTAAATTATTCCATATTCCATGATTGAATTAAAATAAGCAAAGTAAACTAACTTAAGTGTATCAATTGAATGAAAGTTTACCAGAGCTCAAATGGCATAACATGCTGCATTAAGCTTAGGTGTGATGTGCTTAATATGTGACTTCCAATCTAAGTGCTTGTCTACTAAAAGACCTAGAAATTTGACTTCATTAGGTTGTTCCAATAATGAATAATAATAATAGTAATTTATTCGTCCCAATTATTTACACAGGTTGAACGAAAGGTCAGTAAATTGATGACTTGTCAAATTAATCTAAGTAATAATATAAACAGTTACAATAAGAAATATTGTATGCAGTGTTATTTACATAATTTTGTACATTGTTAACAGGTTAAGTAGAAAGTATGGCCCTAGAAGGTGTCTTCCATGTATTTTTTTTACACAGTAATAAGCTTTTCTTGTTAAAGTCCTTTTTAATGTGATGAAAAACACATTTTTCTGTTTAATTTCTCTATATTTATGAGATAGTTTGTTGTAAAGTTTGATACCAAAGTTGAAAGTACTTTTTTCAAATAGTGTGACTCAATGGGCTGGTACTTTCATATAATTTTGTGTTCTGGTTTCATGCTTATGTGCATTCTGTTTAATATAATATTTATCAAAATTTTCATAAATGTGTTTGGCTAATTCATAAATGTACAGTGAGGGCAGAGTAAGTATATTTAGTTTCTGAAATAAGTTCCTTAAAAGAGTTTTTTGGGCTGACGTGCATCATAATGTGAATATTTTTTTTTTAATTTAAATATTTTGTCTGAACCAGTTGTTGCTCCCCAGAAAATGATGCCATATGCCATTATGGAGTGAAAATAGCTATAGTATAAAATTTTTCTGGCTTCTATGTTGGTAATTTTTGTTAGACAATAATATTGAAACAGACGCTATTTCGTCTTTTGCCCATATATTGAAGATGTTCCTGCCAGTTTAGTTGTTCATTAATGTGTATCTCTAACATTTTGCTGGTAGATATAGGACTTACTGAAATGCTACTTAATTATTTATATTATTTTTTCTGGGATGTGTTTTAAATTGTATTAACGCAGTTTTTGTCATATTTAATTTTAATCCATTATTATTAAACCAATTTTTTAGTGTTTCATTTGTGTTCAAAATTAAATCCTGATAGTTACTACCATTTAGTAAGATGGACGTATCAACCGCGTACATTACTGTTTTGGCTTTAATATTAATTGGGAGATCATTTGTACAAAGTATGTATAAGAGGCGTCTAAAACACTTCCTTATGGAGCACCTGATTTTATATTTTTCCAAGTAGATTTAACGGTTTTCTCCCCATCATTTAGAATTACTCTTTGTTTGTGATTCATTAGATAAAATTTGAACCAGGCTAACGATTTATACTTTATGCCATAGTATTCTAATTTTTTTAACAAAATCTCATGGATTACACAATCAAATGCCTTTGAATTATCACAAATTAATTCTGATGTTTGTTGGTTTTCATCTAATGTCTGGTAGATTTCATTTACAAGATTTATTAACACAGATGTGGCTGAGTGGTTTTTCCTAAATCCATGTTGTGAATCTGTCAATAAATAGAATATTAATTGAGATTTTACAATTTTTTCAAATATAGTTGAGAGCATTGGAAGAACCGAAATGGGGCGGAAATTTTTAAATTTGCAGTTTCCACCTTTATAAATGGTTATTACGTTTACATATTTCATCCTATCAGGAAATTTACTGGTAATTAATGACAGATTTATTATTTTTGTAAATGGTTCGTATATTTGGTATTTAATTTCTTTTATAAGAAAGGGAGGGAGTTCATCCCAACCCATAGATGATTTAGGCGGTAAGTTACTAATTACTGTTATTACTTTGTCTGGGGGTAATACTTGAGAAATATTTGATTTGAGGAATCATTAATTCCTATTTCTACTTGGGTTTGCGGTGAGTGTTAGTTATGAATTTGACTACTTTTGCTTTTTCAAGGTTTACTGAAAGTTTGTTTGCTTTGAACCAGTCTGACATGCAATTTAGGACATAATTTAATTTTATAACACACTCATTTAAATGTTTACTTGTTACTAGAACACTGGTGTCATCTGCAAACAGATATATACTAGCAATGTGTTTAATATACAACGGGAGGTCATTTATGTAAATTAAAAATAACACAGGTCCCAATATCGACCCTTGGGGAACTTAACGTTTTACTAATTTCCATTCTGAAGTGTTGTTATGGTACTGATTGATGTTGTTAATTTCTACCCTTTGTTTTTTATCTTTTAGATAGGAGTTAAACCGATTTAAATTTTCGATTTTTATTCCATAGTACTGTAGTTTTGCTATCAAAATCTTGTATTTACGCAGTCAAATGCCTTTGCTAGGTCACAAAAGATGCCTGCCACATGTAAATTTTCATTTAATGCTGTTAACACTTCATGCGTAAGTTTGTAAGTTGCATTATTTGTTGATATTCCTTTTCTAAAACCAAACTGTTCGCTACAAGTAGATTGTTATTTTCCATGTAATTATACAGTCTGTTCAATATTACTTTCTTGAATACTTTGAGAATACTGACAAGAGAGATATTGGTCTGTAATTTGAAATATTGTCCTGTTTGCCTTTTTTGAAGAGGGGTTTGACAGTTGAGTATTTCATTCTATCAGGAAATATATATTCGTTGCATAAATAGCTAAGAGGAGTGCTTATTTGGGTTGAACAGCTTTTAGAACTTTGTTTGTTATTTCACATACCAAAAGAATTTTTGGTCTTAAGAGAACTTATTTTACTATTAATTTCAGATGGTGTTGTCATATTTATTTTAAATTCAAGGATTTTTATCTAAGGAGGTTCTTAAGAAATTTAATGCTGATTCCTTGTTTCCATATTTTATGTTTAACTTTTCTATTATGTCCAGAAAGAAATTGTTAAAAATCTTTGCAACCTTCTGAGGTTCACTAATTACTTAAGTGAATTACTTATTTAGTACTATTGTGGGGGTCTGTTGAGAGCGCCTACCTGTTGCTCTCTTTATTCTGTTCCAAATGGTTTTTATTTTATTATCTGAGTTACATATCTGTTTATTATCAAGCAAATTTTGGCTGCTTTTATTGTTTCTTTGAGGAGTTTGCAATATTTCTTATAGTAACATTGTAGGTTTGGGTTTGTTATTATATTTCATTTCCTGTTATAATTCTCTTTTGCATTTACAAGAAGTTTTAATACCTAACGCAATCCAGGAATTATTCCTCTTGTTGTTATGCACTTTGGCATATTTAACTGGAAAGCATGCTTCAAAATGAGTTTTGAAATGTTGTAAAAAACTATTAAACTTGTCATTTACTCCCTTATTTTCATAAATTTCATTCAAGATTCTTGTTGGATTGATTGCTTAAAACCTTTTAGATTACTTTCATCTATTGCGCCAGATTTCTGTTAGTTATGCTTTGGTTTAGCTTTAAATTTATTTCTTTAATATGTAGTACTTGTGCCTCATGATCTGATAGGCCATTTGCGAATGGGATAATGGGATATGATTTTAATCTTTCTATGCTTATAAATGCATTATCTGTTGCAGTAGATGAGCTATTTTGAATTCTTGTAGGGAAGTTTACTGTGTCGGACATGTTGTACATTGCAAATATAGAACTAACTTGATCCTTTCTAAGGCTAGGAGTCAGATATTCAATAATTTGTCACTACAAATTATGAATTCTCTTTTAGGTTTGAACAGAAATTTTAAGGTGCTATCCAGTTGTTTTCTGAACACCTCGTAATTACCCTTTTGGTGATCAATATAGAGCTACTATAATTAAATTTACCTCATGTATATCTAATTGAATCACACACATTTCTATGTCCTGTGCAATGCAAAACTTACAAAGATTAATACCTTTATAAGGAACATCATCTCTTAAAAATATACAGGCCCCCTTTATGTAAATTTTGTCTGGAAAATGGAACAAATGTAAGTTGTTGCTGACGTTTCATTCTGGCGAGAACAAGAATCACCCTCATCATGAGGAGATAAGTCTTTGTTGCCGTAATAAGAATCATACGAGTAGAGCAGCCAACGTTAGATACCTGCAGCGATTGGGGTACTAATATGCTTGATTATTATATTGATGCATTGAATATGTTGTGAGTATGCCAAGCTAACATTCGCGCCAAATTACTGCATATATCTACATGTATATTCTGCATGTATTATGCATTAAAGAAGTTGAATGTTGGGCAATCTCGTGCCAGGAACATTAATAAGATAAAGTGTGTTATTTTGTTCTTCTGGTAAATAAACCTAATACTAGTGAGTCCCACGACTTTGATTTCCTTCTCGCCCCCACTCAGAACCTGTACATCTGAGATCTTCAACCTGTTGGTGTTTAAAGAACCCCTCAACCAGATTCTCATCTTCAATCCTGAGCAAACCAAAATAGCCTAACAAATCAACACCTAAATAATATAAGCACTACAACGGGGCATGGTCCATCATCAACAACGCATCGGAGATGTGCGCAGAAGCAGTCTAAGGGGACTCACATTGGATGTAAAGGACAGCACCTGGCAGCCCCCTCCCATTCCCCTATACGAGAGACAGTAAGTTGACTCACCTGTAAACCCAGCCACACAAGGACTGCCTCAATAGGAAGAAATATTTGTTTAGCTGTATTAAATTATTGGAAAATATCAGAGGTAGCAGTATGTATTTCTATTGTAAAGTGCACTGTTGGCAGAGAATGCAGAGTGCAAAAGTAGAATGAAGTTATAAGTTTACAATGAGGAATCTTTTGTGTTAATCACTCTATCTTCATTTTCTATACCAAAGTTACTGGAACATATTTTGGAGACTTATCTCTATCATCAGTCCTAGAACCATTGCCATGCAACCTCCTTGGCTTGCAGATGGCATTTCCTGGCTGAATGTACTATGTGATGAGATTGTTTTCATATGGGACAACAGCATTTAACCAGTTGCATTTAATTTTATGTAGTTTTTCTCAAATGAGTTTAACAAGTTTTTAAAGGGCTTTTAAAAGTTAGGTTTTTTATTCTTTCAACTGATCACCTGCAGATCCAAAATACTCTGCAAATGCAGATTTATCAGTCTGTTTATATTTTATATTTCTCATATTGCAGAGCAGCGAGTCTAGGCTGTTGGTGAGACAACACTCTCAGATATGCTCCAGTACATTTTCATATAGAAAGTGGAGCAAGCGTAATTATAAATTGATTCTGAATGTGTAAACATAAAAAAGTTTCATGTTTTTCTCAACAGAGAATTCAAATGTCACAAGGGTTTTAGAGGGCTTGTAAAACTTAAATTTTTAATCTAAAATCACATGGTATCATCATATCCTATATTTATTCCTGGTTTGATTTTATCAGAGAAATACCAGTTTCATCAAATTTAAACAAAAATGTAATACAGAAAAAATTGTTTTTATGAATAACAATACAGACACAGGGATAACACACATATAAATAAACAAACAATAAAATATAAAATATTACTCCTTTTAAATTACAAGGGTACTGAATGACATAAAAACTGTCATATGAGTATATATACAAAATATTGAGAATAAACATGTTATACAATGGTAACATTATTTTTTTTAATTCATTGATTTAAATCTTTAAATTCTTGAATAGTAAATGGTAAACATGATGTATTAAAACTCACCCCCAAACAAATTATATTGGACGAAGATTTGGAATTTTCAAATTAAACTGGCTAGATTCCAACAAAGAATTTAAAAAGAGAAACTAAAAGGAAATTAAAAGCATTTTAAAGATATCAAATCTGCTTTAGCTCATTTTTGGCTTGAGTGTGAAACAAGTTCAGTTTATATATTGGTATGGATAACTATTTATAACACTTCTGTAATAATATTACTTATAAGTAGCTGGTAAATTATAATTAGAAACATCAATTCAGATATATACTCATGTATTCAAGCATGAGAACTTAAAATTCTACATATCTACTTTTGTAACCTTCTGTGCAGCTTTTACAAAGGCAAAATAAACAGAATTAATTTCAGCAATGATGAATAATAATAACAGAACATAGAAATACCATCCTTTTATCATAAAGCTTAATTGTATCTTGCAAGTACTGTAGTGAACATTTCAAACAACCCTAACACTTTACATTTATTCTGTTTTTAAAATTTCTTAGATGTGCCAAAGTTTTATTACAGTTGTATGCAGGAACTCCATGCACATGTTTGTTAGTGCTTTTAAGTTTAATTTACATTTTGATACATTAAGTATTTTTTAAATGCATCCTGGATAAGAAACTCTTTGTATAGAAATTGCACTCATCAGGTTCCCAGGCGACTACAAAGCAAAGGGACACTTTGAAGCCTTACCACAAACCCATCTGTAAACAATTAGTAGGTCTTCTCATCACCTAAACATCACCTTGTCATACATGCCACCAAAGTAAAGTGCTGCTGCAATGTCATTTCTGTTGTGTCTTTGACTTCAGCATGTTTTAGCAGCTGTGACTGTGCACACATGCTTTTCTTCGGTCTTTAGTTAAATTTATACCTGGATCTTCATAGAAGTTATATGTTTTTTACTTAGTGCAGTTTTGCAAGTTAAGCAATGTTTAAAGTTATTAGCATTTAGTACTTGCGTAATTTGATTAAGATGTTTGAAACAAACCATATTGCTGTCCCTCCAGCCGCACCAGCTAATGATCCCCTGCGAGTATCAAAAAAGAAAAGTTGCTTAAACACCAAACTTGGTATTTAAGTTCAGCGACTTCGGAGGATGCGACACAAGGACTTTCAGTAAAATTGCCCCACCCCAAACTAGCCTTTATGGGAACAATTTTGTTTTTCTTTTGATTTTCTCAACCATAATATTTTGATTAAAATGGCACATGTTTAAGATATTTGCATGAAAAATAAAATGCATATCTTGAATTTTCTGGGAATAACCTTTGCTCTCCTTCATTTCGAATAACTTTTTGTAAAACTAGTAAACTGTAAGAGAAAGACAAAATCTTACTGTACATAAAATGTAATCTTATTAAATTACATTGAGTTTTATTTATGGACACTCTTTAACTACTATGGTTCTTAGCGTCCCATTCTATTGGGTGTGAAAGACCTATAATTTTGCTCAGAGGCCTCTTTATCGGGCTTGAAGTTTTTTTACGTGCCGTAAATCTACGACACGGGACCACCGGCTTTACTTCCCTTCCGAAGGAAGCCATGCCAAGGATTTTTACGCCCGAAAAAATCCAATGCCTTCCGCCGGGTTTGAACCCGCGACCTTGGGAGCCAGAAACTAGCATGGTACCACTAGTCCACAGAGGACAACTAATCTTGTTAAAGGACACAATTTATGTGTTAATAATCATTTTCAAGAAATTCTTTGTTATTGGTTTAAATTTTGAATAGTTATACTTTTTACAACTGATAAGTCACTATTTATATTTTTCTCATGGTCATGAAAAGAGCATAGAATTTCAAAGCCATCGCATGGTCATCTGCTTTTTAAAAATTTTATTATTGCTTTTGCCTATATACAACGAAATGCATAGAAGTGTAATGAAAGTGTATCTTGTTTAACAAGAAGTAGATAGAAGAATAAGCTTTTGTAAGAATAGTTTGTAGAAGAGTGAGTAGTCATGTGAATGCAATACATCAGATTACTTTTTTCTTTCTTTCTTTTTTTTTTTGTCTTCGGTATTTTTATTTGCCTTGCACTTTATAATAAAACTAACCATTTAAGTAAACAGAAGCTGTCATGCTAACTAATAAATCTTACACAACAATACACAATTATTCTAGATTTTCTCGGGTTTGAGAAATTTTATTAATTATTTATTAAAATAATATTAGCTTTATATTACTAAAAACATTATTGTGAAACAAATTTATTATCTTTTCAAAACTGTGAAAAAAAATGGCATTCTCCAAAGAGCAACTCACAAAACAGCATTTGTCTTACTTTTCACACCTGTTTATTTTTTAATTGACATGTTTACCATTTTTGTTTATATCCTCTGGAATTGGTTTTTCTACATTCTCTCATTGCAGACAAACAAAATAAATAATGTTTTCACCATAGCTCCGTGCACAATAACAGTAAGCAAAACTACAAACATACAACCCTTATTTATAAAAATTAACTATATGGGTAAATAACATAATCAAAGATCATGCTTTAATTTGGAAGTAATTGTTCCTTTTGAAATAAATTCATATTAATGTATTTTAATTATTTAATAATAGTTGTTCAACAGTAAATTTATTCAGAACATGTTACATGTTTCTAAGCTTCCCTCGGATATGTGGTGGTATACTGCATATGTTATATTTAATTTGTTGAGTCCCACGTTTGGAAGCCTATTTGTGATGGTATTACTTATAATGTTTGTTTGAAAGAATGCTACTGTTATTTTATTTAATTTTGGTTCACTGTCCTCCGGCTAGCTATGATCTTTTTGGTCGAGCACTTCTCTTTATACAGGTTGTGTAAACGGAAAGGAATCATTTATCCAAAGATAACACTGATGAAAGAATTTTGTTTTACACTTTTATTGTCGAACACATTCACTATCACATTTACACATTGATCTTGACACTCACCAAACTGAAACTGTTATAATAACTTCATTACTGATCACTCTTAATTTGCATACTTCAACTTTTTGTATAATTAACTTTATAACACTTGGGATTTTTCATAACTCTGCTACGCGTAACTTCGAATCTATAGCCGACGTGTACTGGACTGAAGGCGATGTGTAACGTACAAATGTTTTCGACGAACTGACGGACTGAAGTGTAGCGTACAAATATTTTCGGTGAACTGACGGACTGAAGGACTTTACCTCTAACCTAGCCCTTTTTATACTCCTACACCTCGATATGCCTAAAGATTATAACTGAGCTGCAATTGGCTAATAAAACACGCCAACATTAGTGTCTATTTTTATATCCAATGAAAATTATGAATACATATGCTCTAGGAAAAATGTTCCAGCAAATTCTAAAGGAAAACGCGCCAACATTACGTAACTTCCTCATCTCTAATAATGATAAACAGCTCACCCCCTCGCTGCATTATTGCACGCTATTATTGTCAGTTTCAGTAAGGCAGTATAAACTTACTTCTCAACAATAATTACAATCAACAAACATCTCAAATCAATGTCACATAAAAATGCATATTCATACTGTAATCATTCTTTACATTTAAATAATCTGTGATACAAATTACTGCATCAGATAACATGTTAACATGCATTTCCATTTGCATAGTATATTAGTTTAGCTCTTCCTCAGTTATATTCTAAAGCATTTGTAACATACAATTATTACATGATACAAAGTTATTTACTTCATTTGTGTGTAAGGTAAGCAATACAATTAAAGTGCAAGATTGTATTTTGTAAAAGCGGAAATCAACTGCAAAGTTTTGTTTTTAAATACTATTTTTAACTGTGGCAGCAATGTGCCCATGCATGTGCATGTCAGTCTTTTTTCCTAAGATGTTTATAGTGGTTGCAGTTGGGGGAGGTAGAGAGCAAGTGGTTGGCTAAGGGCACAAGGTGGGGTGGCTTTGCCTGTGATTTCTGTAACACGCAACTTTCTCTAACCTTTAACACTTAATCCCATAGCTATTCTACAAGTTATTCATAAAAAAGCTTATTTTTCTATGTCCTATTACGCAAAGTCTTACCTTTCTTCCAGATAATCGTGATAAACGTTCAATAGAAATATTTTCGATAAGAATACTATGGTGAAAATGTTTTGAGGACTGAGGCAATTCTCAACTGCTTAAAAACCAGTCAATAAGTATATGCTAGTCAAGATATTACATATTATTTCAATGTGGTCATGAGAAACAAAAGCAAGCTCACATAAAATTTGAAGGTATGCTGCTTAAAATGTGAAAATATTCAAATCAATAACAATGAATATTTTAAAATTCGTTAATGCTGCGGAATTTATTATGAAACATGAAGTTCATCTTTAAAACACATTACTTTACTCAACAGTGTTAAGAGACATTAAAAAAAAAGTAATGAAAAATGTTTTAAATAAAATTTTGTTTGGGAAAGAAGGAATTTTCTGAAAAACTTAGCCTTGCATCTTTAAAAGCACCTGACTTAAACATGACATTTTGTATTTATCTGACTTTTCATTGTTGAATTCTGCTATTCACAAAGTTGGATGGACCTTTTCCTAGCAATGTAATTTTTTGGGATTTCAGGGATACTAAAAGTCAATATTTTAATGGAAGCATTGACATTAAAGTTTTCAGTTGAATTGATACTTTCTCCATCTTAGGCATCTATGCAGTAGAGAAAGTAAAACTCATATGAGAACACTTATATTGCAAATGACAAGGAACACAGCAGTTTAAGAAGTTAGATTGTACCTTTCATCATACTTATCTAACTTTAAAGGTAAATAAAGCAAGAAAGAAAGCAGGACATTTTAAACATGCTCACTTTCTTATAACAAGTGCTGTCATGGTAATGTTTTCTTGGCCACTCTTCCATTCCTAATAAAAACCTCTTGTTCTCAAAGATGACAAGGTAATTTAAATTTTATTGAAAATTTAAACTTCAGCAAAACATCATTATAAGTTTATGTTATGATTCCATAAGTTTATTCAAAATAACTTGACCTAAAAAATATTGTTATGAATCAATCTCATAATGTAACGTTTTGCAACTTGCAATATGTTTGTGCTTAGTTTCCAATAATGGATATAAAATAATAATTTGCTAGTATTCCAATTATATAACAGAAGATTATTAAATAATGTGCCAATGTATATTTTCGTACATAAGTGCACTTCTGTCTTGGTGAACCCTGGAGTGTGTATCTGTGACAATTTGATGACTTTTTAGCTATTCTTTAATATATGACTCCGGCTTCCAGCATAGCAAAGGTGCACTATTTATGCATATGAACATTAGTTGTGATATATAGTAAACGTACTAAGGCCCAATTTCACAGTTTAAGCTTAAACTTTGAATCAGGCTTAAGCTACAATGGAGTTTCAGTGTTTAAATCAACTGATAAGCTTAAAAAAATTATACGTGGCTTTGTTTAAACCATACTGAACTGTGGTTTAAGCTAAGGAGTCATCATGTTATCTGAAGAAGACAATGTTAGTGATGAGGAAATGCAAATTATTTTAACCCATCTGCACAACAGGAGATGATCTAGAAGGTTTAGAATGCATACCATTTTCATGTATGGAATGACAGAGAATTCTACAAGAGATTTCACTTAAGTAAACAGTCAGCAATAATGGTACCAGAAATTACTAATGATATGATTAAACATAAAACCAACTGGTAAGAAGTAAAACTTAATGTGGCACGTCTTTAATTTTAGATTTATACTTCATACTTTTATTGTATACATTGTCACATTCATTGCCGTCACATCTACATATAATGTATTACTTTACATTTCAATAACAAAGCCCTCTCATCAGAAACAATGCTTCTCTTACAATGAAGTTATATGCAAGTGCAAACACACTAATTGCAGCTGGAGATTTTTCCGGCATCTCAAAACTTACAGCTAGGTGAGCTATCAAAATTGTTCCACACCATTCTAGTCCACCCTTCGTATCGCAATTTTTCCCTGCGTTTGGTTTTTCCTACTCTGTAGTAATTTGTGTGATTGTTTGCACTCTATTACATGCTTATGCTGCTTCACAATTTCTAGGAGAATGCTGATCTCTTGAGAAGTCAAGTTCTACATGTTGACTCTCGGTCATTTTAACTTTGTATTGCTGGATAACCTACAAAAGCTTGTTTTAGGATAGCTTTGGCATAGACGAACAATGGGAATTTACTCTATGTGATGCACAGCATTATTAACGTTGCTGTTCTGTGGAACTGCTCAGCTCAGTAAAGCCAAACCTGGTTGTCCTACTGTGAAACTCACAAAGCTTATATCAAAGATTAAGTCTTGCTTAAGTGGCACCCATAGCTTACTAAAGCTTCAGCTTAAGCTTAAACTGTGAAATCGGTCCTAAGTGTTTTAACCAAATACTTCACACAATGAAAGCAGGACCAAACAAGAACACACATTATTTTATTATGTACACTTTTATTATTATACTTTTAACAGCCTACCTGTCTAGGGAATGTGATATAGAGTCAGCTGAAAAAGTCAATGTCATAGCTGGGATTTGAACACAGTGCTCCCACTTTCCATGCGGTTGCTCTAACTATTGAGCCACTATGACAATATGACGGTAGGAGACATGTATTATGGTTTGGCAGTGATTAAGTTGGAGCCATGGAGGAGGAGCAGAAGAAGAAGAAGAAGAAGAAGAAGAAGAAGAAGAAGAAGAAGAAGAAGAAGAAGAAGAAGAAGAAGAAGAAGAAGAAGAAGAAGAAGAAGAAGAAGAAGAATGTACATCACTGTATGGGCTTGAAGTTTTCTCTTTTCATATGCCATATGCTCCCATAACACCACCGCTTGTAACTAAGTTTTTCTATGCAAGAGCACATCTTTCAAAATTGCTTTTATTTACAACTCTACAACAATACTTAAAGCTATAATTACTGCTATTTATTATACTTGTACTAGTAATGGTAAAGGGGGTCCAAAGCAATGGCATTGTTGCAAACAGCAGTTTTTGTATTTCTCAGGACAGTTCCACTTTGTGCATGGGTTATGCTGAAAAGTTCTCTTTTGCTGCTGCTATCACATCAGAAATGGTATGCTTACTTTTGCTTCAGGTTTACTTCATCTGTTCTTCTGGAAAACTATATTGTGTTAAAGCTATGCAGACCTGCAGACTTTCTCCAACTACTTGTTCTCTACCTAACTTTGATGACCATTTTCCTACTTTATCTGCCCCTCCCTCCAGACTCATTTCCATGTACAGACAGATGCCATCACTTGGGAGCCTAGTAATAATGTACTGTAAAATTTTCTGTGCTTACCACATTGTACAACCCAATTGTCCATCTTTCAAAAAGGATCTGTCCCGACCACCCAGAATAGATGGCAAACCACAGCTCAATAACATACAAGCATATGTTTTTGTAGAAGCTGTACAGAATTAGTTTGCACATTCTATTATAGTTCCATGCTCCATGTACAAACAGAAGTTTCAGAAGAAATCGAAACTGTAAAATTAAAATCCAGTATTATTTATGTCACACTCCCTGATCCTTATAAAAAATATCTGAAATTTCTTATACTAGTAACATGTTTGAATGACATCACTTAAAGAGTAGTAAAATGGGTGTTTCTTTTCCTTTATAAATTTCTCAAAATTTAAATTGCAGCTTGTTGCCAACCACATTTTATGAAACAGAAAATGAAACCAAAAGAAGTAGCCCTATTATGCAATAGAAATTTCTTATTTTTTGTAAGAACAGGAACATCACAAACATAAATGTGAATATTTAACAACATATGTTAATAAGAGAGCTAAGTAGGTTACTGCTCATGCTTTCTGTATAAAGTCACTCTGATTATATATGAAGCTCATGCTTAGTAAGGAGATTACCAATCACAGGTGTCACAATTTGCACCCCCAAAATAATTCTGCGACAACTGGAAAATTGGCTGTTTTGAGTTACATCCATTTCCTGATTCATGGAATGGTTGTTTACCATAAATGAAAACCACCATATCTTGAACCGGCTTCTGAAAGATAGCTACATGAGATATGCTAGTGTTGTAATTCTGAAAATTCTGTTAATATCACGAATCAAAATTCTCAAATGCAATTATCTCAAACTGTGCCTTTTGAGTTGTGGCAGTGTTGTTGTAGTAGAGGTGCGAATTCTCTTCTTACTGTTAGAGTCTGTGTCCATAATGATACACAATCTGCTGCAGCTTGGTATTTCTCAAACGTCTTCCCCCCCCTCCATTAATTTAAAATCATACATGGGCTTATTAAATCAAATATTCTTAACACATTAATTCCAAATACCGAAGTTCTCCTCTTTGCAATAAGGCAGAACCATCATCTACAAACTCCAAGAGTAAACTATTAAAAATATTGAAACACAAGTCACTCTAGTCTTAAATGTGTTACGTGGTTCTCTGAAAGCAGCATTTGTAATACATCAATTATACCTTGAGTACTTACAGAACATTCTAGAAAACCATAATTGTAACATCATTAGGGATGGTAAATTTTTGCAATGTAGCGCAAAATGCTCATAAAGACTTGTACTTTTGTATTTTCATTTTTCGCAATCTGTAAACCACTGTTTAATCTGTTTTGAAAATGTGATACAATGTAAAATTGAACTCAAAATGCAACAATTGTAGTAAAATGAGATATAAATGTGAAATGTGTTGCAACTTATGGACTCTTTTTCAAATGAAAATGTAAAAAGCAAAATGAAAACATGGAATATTTGTTTGAGTGCAACAAATGGTTGACGAGTCGCATGAAAGAAAATGGGGATAAGCTATTTTTTTTTCTGTCCCAAGAAGTTTGTAAACTTTTAAGCCTGTCCTCCTTGGTTGAGTATTTTCAATACATTTGAAGATTTAAGTGAAAGTAACAGAAAGTTCCCATTTTTTCAAGTTGTTAATAGTGATAGTATTTTTTTAAGGTATATGAATTCGTTCCCAACTCATACAGTAGAACCTCTGTTAACCAAAACAAAGGGGGTAAGGTGGTTTTGGATAACCAAACTTTTTAATAAAAATAAAAATTTCATTTTTAGGGGTTAAGAAATGTTTTTTGAAGTTTTAGATGAAAGTAAATAAAGACAATACATATACACTGCATGGACTGTTGCTAGCACATTGGAATGAATGAAAGACTGTGCAAGATTTTACTTGGTAAGGGTTTTTAAAAAAGAAAGGTGGATTCATTTCTCTTTCATCAGTTTAGGTACAAAGTGGCAACTGGGAAATCCCTATATCTCGCTGTTGACAAAACTATGTTCCCCATCAAGAATACTTAAGCTGCAGTAATGACATACTGCTGCTGTGACTGTGACCATAAATGATTGACAGCTAACAAATGGAAGGGTCAGCCTGGCATTAATAAAAGAGCCAAAACAGTTGTCAGAGGAGCGATGAAAATAGTCAAGGTCAGAGTCAATGCATTCCACTATGCATCCCCTTTGTCATTCCTAACATAAGTTAAAAACAATGTTTCTTCATATCCAAAATGTAGTGGAATCACATGCTGAAGCAACTGTTAAAAGATAGTTAATGAAAGTGGAGTCAACCTAAACAATCTTGCTAGGATATTTGAAAAGAAGCTAGAAACAGTGATATATATTGAATTTATTTAAAGGTGAGTCGGAATTGTTACACTAACATCACTTAAGTTTACTCACTTAACATGTTTCGGGGAACAACCGTTTCCTCACCTGTATATTTTGCAGAACATGTATCGTGAGCATGAGCTCACATTAAACAGGCAGCAGATAATGTGAGCTCATGCTCATGGTACATGTTCTGCAAAATAGATGTTTTTTCTACTCATTTTAACCACAAATATTAATTTTTTCAGTCGTTTTGGTTAAAAGTATTTTGGATAACAGAGATTCTACTGTACAAACTATGCACGAAAATAAAGTGGTAGCCTGCCTGAAAATGATGTCGACTGTTAAGTTCAAATATCCATATTTTGCTTAAGCAGTTCTGCAATGTATTTGGGATTCTACCTATAGTGTCGAAGCTGAAAAATATTTTAGTAAGTACAATTAATTGCAATTACAGGAATGTCAGAACAATATTGAGGCCAATGATTTCATTCAATAGTGTTACTGATTTATGAACTTGCATGATTTGAGTTCCTTCTCCTTCTTCTTATTTTGTTTTTGCATCAGAACTCTTCATTTTCCTGTGTTATGCTTTAGCCTGTATCAATTCTATTTTACTTTAACCTATATTAATTTTAAAACTGCATAATTTACTTTATGCATCTTTTACTTCACTATTAATCCTTGACAAATGTGATTTTCATTTTACATTAATGTTATGCCAAAAGACATTACCTGCTTGTCAGTTAAATGCTTTTCTTCAAAATACTATAAAATGCTAAATTGCAAATACATAAATGCTACAAAATACTAAATGTGCAAATCACAATAGTAAAAATCACCACCCATAAACAACACGTCATGGAGTTTCACAAGGTACATCCAATTCTAGGGTAATAAGGGAGGTGGGATGTTATGAAGACAAAGTACACTGTAAAATAAGATCAGTGAATACTGACTGAGGCTAATGAGGGAGAACATTCCATACTACACCCCAAATGTTACAAATACAGGCGAGAAAATCTGTCTCCTAAGCTTTGGGCTGTTGAGCTGGAAAGGAGGAGAATAGGCAGAGTCAATATGGCAGAGAGGTAAAATAAACAACAAAAACATATGGAAAAGTGTCAAAAGAAGACTTGAATCACCATATCATAACTTGACCCTTGAGACAGTTCCGGCACCACATGTTGAGAGTGAGGTGGTGGGAGAGCTATGTTGCAACCTTTTGCAAGGAGGAGAATGGGAGGGTGAATGCTACCTGGCATCCTCAGTTGACAATGCTAACAATTCATTGATTCATTATTGTATGTACATGACTAAATAAATTGTCTTTCTCGCACTGTTAATGAAAGAAGAAACTATAAGTTAACACATATATTGTGAAACTACTAATGCTATAATAAAAGCTATACTAATTACCGCTATTATAATTATATATTTAATTATAGTGTTGCAATGTGAGATAGCAGGAAGAAGGAATGCTACATGTTATTTGTGAGTGGCATTTCTGATAACAGAACCAAATCAATGTGTAAGAAACATCTTAACGAGTCTTGCATAAAATGTGCTCCATAATAATTTAATTTTTATAAAGTAACAGTATTTCTAAACTCTGTGAACTGAAGTGCAAAAAATACCATGTGCTATATTGCACTGACAAGTGCTCAAAATCAATGACAGAACTCAATGCTGAAAACTAAAGATTTGTGTCATCCTTACACACTAGTACATATTCCAATAATTATCATCATCATTATTATTATTTCTAATAGCACTTGGCCACTGTTTATTATATATTACATCAAGGCCTTGTCTATTTTTTTATACATGTATGCATTCCTTCCAGGGTTCACGAGACCAATCATATATGTTTTACCATGTGCCAGCAGTATAAATAAATCTGTCAACAGTGCAAGCGTTATGTTATGCTGGAGGTTATAAGGCTAGACGGAGGGGACGAAAGGGTGTTAGGTGGTATTAATGGTGATTGTCTGCCACTAATGTAGCTGCAGTGACATGAACTGTCACTGAGCTGTTTCAAGGGACAAGTTAAAATACAACAATTATAACAGACATCAACCAACAGAAAATGAAATTAGATTGTAAAATTAAGCTTTCTCTAAGCCTAGCAAATGAAATAAAATTGAATTGGTGTAAAGGGGCATATACCTTGTGTTAGGAAGAAAGAAAGTCAGAAAGGATATGGGAGACTAGAGGGCACAGGAATTGGCTGACGATTTTGGCAGGAGAATCTATCCATTTTGTGGTGGGGATGAAGACTGGATATACATTTTGGGAGAAAGTATACAGTGGTAGAACCAGCAAAACATTAAATTCACAGAAAAGTTCTTAAGTCCAACAAAAGGAGACTGGCATGTTATGATCTACTGGTTGACCAGAGGAACTGACAAAACATGGGGAATTTCCTGGATAAAGTATGCAAAGCCACATAAAATCTGTTCAGCCAATCAAAGGAATTTATCTTTATATCATCTTTTTCTTTCTTTTCTATTTTCTTTATTTTCTTCAGATTTAACTTACATCTTAAATATGCATATATGGTCAATGACCCATGCACCAACTGTATAACAACTTACATATTTTTATACCAATAAATGTACCTTATCTATCAGTATATTACTAGACCTTGGATTTTAAGTCAAATGCCTGTTTATTATCTGTTCCCTACAACTATGAAGTGGAAGTAACACTTTTCTACTCATTTCTGAACTAGTGTGGTATGGCTAGATAAGTGAAAGAATAACCAATATTCGTATTCATAAAATTACTTATGTTATTATGTAATGTGGAATAGAGTGTAGTTCCTTTGGAGGTAGAAAATAATTGCAGTTGTTTATGAACCATAAAAAGATACTATTGAAATGTTCTAAATAATGACTTATTAGTAATTAGCATCTATTTCATTGACTTTTTCTTTTTACCAACAATTGACTAAAAGAAGTAATGCTTGAAAATTATGTGTTTATTTTTAAATTTGTCTCACACATATAAGAGCTGTAAAGGATAGAGATTACAGTGTAAATTCCAGTCAAGAATGAAGCATGACTCATTATGGCTGGCCAGCAATTTACATGCCTCTGGTCAACATTAGAATCCTATAACAACAATGTGCAATTCTTGTTTTAAATTTCACTTCCAGTTTTTGTATTTAGTTTGGTGCTGTATTCTGTATTGTGTTCAGGTACATTGCATAGCATTGTGAGGAGAAACAATCCTGAAAAGTAACCATTTTAAAGTTTCTTTAATCCATTTCTGACTGGTGGATTATAAATACTTTATTTCCAGACAGAAAAATCATGGTTGTTCTATTGTAAAACAAACAGTAAGAGTCAATACATTTTCATCATTATGGTAGGAGGGCATTGGTTTAAGGGCATTGAAATATGTATGGAATTAGATAATTAAGGAGAAAATGGTGATAGAAAGTGAAAAAAGTTGCCAAAAAATTGCTTTACTTTTTTGTTTTAAAATAGAATTTCAGATTTTAGCTTCCAAAAACACCTAATTTTTTTTTTTAACTTTTAAGGTCTTTGAACCAGTTAAAAAAGCTAAGTTCTTTCCTGTAACATCTGTGCTTTTCAGCCTAACAGCATCTGATTTAGAACCTAATTTAATTGTATCACGCAATTAACCTATTGTACATGCCTAAAAATGTCAATTTTTCTTGCCTAACCCTTAGGGTGTCAAGATCTGATGTGAGCTGATGCAATATATGCGCGTAAATTCCAAGAGCCAATCTGATCCGATTCAATCTGCAGAGTTTGGTTTTTAAGTTCAAATTATTTATAATTCATGCAACAGTGCACACCGCTAACTAATCTACAATATGCATGTTGGTATTCTTTTTCTTGTTTATTTAATTTTCCTTTGTGAGGTTCTCATGCAATGCCATTATAGTGGGTCATAAACAGAATAGCACATGTTGTTTGTTTCGTGCCGGGCTTTATTATTATTTTTGTGTGTGTGTGTGTGTGTGTGTGTGTGTGTGTGTGTTTATAGTGATTTCTTGCAGTTTTTGCTTACTGTACATCACAGAATGGCAAACTGGAACAAGAAGTCATTGACAGAAGAAGAACTTGAGGTAGCATTGCTAGAAAGTGATAGTTATAGTAAAATTTTTATTAATGATGATAATGGTAAAAATCTGAAATTAATAATTTAATTTGTTTAATACTTGAGGATTCGAACAACATTCTTAAAAGTGTGAGGAAATGTGAAACAATATATCAAAAGGCAATGCATGTTCTTTTTTTTTTTTGTTAATTGTCAACTCAGTAGCTTCAAAATTGAGAGTGGAAACCTTTATGTAATGCCTTACATTTCATCTTACTTACAGTTTAAGCAGCAGCATAGCATTTTAGCTTGGCAGTGAAAGGGTTAAAAGTACAAGGTCCAGTTGTTGTAGCATTATTCTTCATGATTAATCCTTGATTACTGCCTATGCTACAATCCAAAATTGGACCAGATGACTGAAGCTGAATGCACATTCAAGAGGCATTTTAAGAAAGGTTTAATGGCAGAACATCATAAGCTAGGATCTATGATTTGAATTTTGGCCCTGGTAGTAAATTTTTCAAATCTGATTTATCTTTCCAGCTTGTACTTAACCATGGCCAGTGTGAAAGAACAACTGATAGATACTATGATCTTTATTTAGAATATAGTTCTGTTGTTTAGATTTATTTATTCTGAAACATTATTAATTTTGCATTCACTGTTGTTAACAGGTAAACAAGTACAACATTATACAGTTAAATTGCAGATCAATACTCCAGAATTAACATTTTCCAGCCATTCACACTAGTTTTTTAATGGTTCCTTTGATTTTATTACACGTGTAATTTGTTTTTTACCTCATTTTTACAATAGTGTAATTTTGAGCTTCCCACAATTTGGAAGCACTTTTAGCATGACACACAATTCTAAGCTACAGTTACTACAGTAGCTAGTAGAAATAATAGAACAAAACAAAAAATACTATACATTTTTGTTTATATGGCAAACAATTGTCCTATGCAGGCTAAGAAAATAGATTGTATATAGGCTGGTGTATATGAAGCATTAGTTAACTTGTGCTACTGAATTTGCAAATTAATAGGTTTGATTATCTACTTCAAGTAAACGAATGTTATATGAATTTAATTCATTTTGTGGATGTGGTTATATGCAGTTGTCAACAATTAGCAATCTTTATTTTCATTTACATGGCCAGGCTTTCCGTATCATTTCAACAGCATTGTCACCATGTTCAATTGGTAACACAGCTGCTATGCATATGCTGTCACCATATAAAGTAGAGAGGATAAATTTACCTGTGCTATGGAATAGTCGGATGCACATGCAGCTTGGAGGCCTTCAACTCCTGAGATTCCAATCCCAACATGGGCTTTCTGTATCATTGCAACATCATTGGCACCATCACCGATTGCTAATGTTACACACTTTGTATGTGTTGTCACCAGATCAACAACCTGGAAAGCAGTGGATTGTTTATATCATTCAAATCGGTATTGAAATCTACATGAAGCATTAATTGAAAATACATTTGCAAAATAATAGAGATTTCATCATCCTCAAGTGATAACAAATTTTGGTTGATGTTTACATGTTATAATATCTTTAAGTAAACAAAATCTGCCATGGGGAATTGATTTCAAACATCCATTGCAAAAGCATAGCATGTTTAAAGGAATGTTTATAATGCTGGTGTGTAGAACAAAACAAGAAGAACTATGCTGTAATCAATAGAGGCTGATTGTAGAATCCCATATGATGGAAGTCGACTAATGTTCATGATCCCCAATATATGTGCCTGAATAACAAGACAAAAGAGAAATTGTGCTGTATTACAATTTTTATTCAAATTTTTAAGCATGAAAGTAATTTTAATATTGTAATACTTCTCTTCGCAAGTCCAATATTATTCATTTTCAGAGAATAAGTTTTCATTAGAAGATAGTATTTCTTACAAGTTTTGTGATTATATTTTGATAGGATAAGTATTTAAGAAGTTATTCCAGATTTTGTTACTATTATTCACACACATAAACTGATCATTACACGAAACAGCATAGTTCTGCTTGCATTGCAAGCATAAGGAAAAGGCACACATTGTGTGCTGTTAAATCTTTTACTTTTACATGTATCATAATTTTTATTAAACTTTCAAGGAAATTTAGTTTTATTACCAATTTTCAAAACCTCACATTGCATTTAAGCAGCACAGAGAGAAGCAGAAAGAAAGTGTGAGGGCAATGGAGGGGACGTGGTTGGGAGAGTGAAAATGGAGAACTAGACAGAAATAGGGAGGGGAAAGAGGGAGAAAAAGGAGATAATGAGCAAGAGAGAGGAGAAAATCTCAGCATTTAATGCAAGAACAAGAGCAAAGCCTATTCCGCTAGTGCTTAAAATATGAAATATTTAAAAATGCCTTACCTCAGCCTTTTGAATGGGTGAAACTCTACAGCAAATCACCACATTACAACTTGTGCAGAGATCTAAGAAATCTCTTCTTATATCACAACTTAACGCATATTTAAGTGTTTTTCCATCAATGACTAAAGCAACTTCATTCTGTTTTCTCAACTGATCACCAAATTCTGCACTATGTCTTGCAATTACTTCTCGAGTATTCTGAAACAAATGTTACAACATACTTTGAGAAATCAAATAAAGACAGAACTGTTAAACAGTTTTATGTAATGGCCAATTAACAAAAGTAAAAATTAAACCTGCATTGATTATTAAGTTCTTAAAATTATTAAAATTCGCAGCACTATTAAAAGTGAAGAGATATACATACTAAAACATATGGAGAGTCACCTGTTAATACTTACTTCACTTAGAGTCAGATGGTTAAAAACAAGAAAACCTTTTTAAGAGACGTTTGTCTCCACCCTCAGCTGTTTAGTGGCCGCTGTCCCTTGATGTTCTCTAGTGGTAGTTCTACATAACTTCATTAGTTCGTTTGGTGGTGGGATCTCAAATTCAATAAATGAACTTCTTTTCTGTAAATATAAACCTTTTCCCAAATACCCAATTCTAAAGCTGAAATAACAGGTTTTAACAGTTTGATATCTTGTCCTATATCATGATTATCCAATCAAAAGTGGTGAGCTACGACTGACGTCTCTGTTTGTTTGTTTTTAATATTTCTTTGGTGCTCCTTTAATCTGAATTAATAAATTTGAGGTGATTTTCAAAAAATTCAACAACAGATTGGCTCTCCAAAATAAATACACTTTGAATAATTTATTCAACAAACCTCTCAAAAACACTATCCCATCCAAAATGAAATTAGCAATTTACCAAATTAGTTGTGAAGATTGTGAACAATTTTACATAGGGAAAACTACAAGAAATTTAAACACCAGATTGAAGGAACACCAAAGAAATATTAAAAACAAACAGATATGTTGGCCGTAGCTCACCACTTTTGATTGGATAATCACGAAATAGGAAAGATGTCAAACTGTTAAAACCTGTTACTTCAACTTTAGAATTGGATATTTGGGAAAAGATTTATATTTATAGAAAAGAAGTTCACTTATTGAATTTTGAGATCCTGCAAGGTCCCGCCGCTGAACAAACTAATGAAGTTATGTAGGACCACCACTAGAGGACATCAAGGTCATGCTGATCAGAAGAGGGATGGCAGCCAGTCATTAGTCACCAAACAGCTGAGGATGGAGATGAACATTTCTGAAAAACTTTTCCTAGTTTTTAACCATCTCACTTTAAGTGAAGTAAGTTTTAACATGTGACTCTCCATATGTTTTAATATGATTGTAAAGTATTAAAGCACTATATAGTGTTATAAAGTGTATAATACTATTTGAATTAAATTTATAAATTGTATTCTTACTACAGATGTTAAAGTACCCATTCTGCTAGCAACTTAACAATGTTTGTTTTAATTAATATGTAGAAGAGATGCATCCTTTCCCCATTTATTCATTACCCTCATGACAGACTAAGATTTAGTGCACTTTTATCACCATATTATTCTACCAAAGTATGAAGTCTTTCAGAAGACACTTAAGCGGCTTTAAGCATTATCATCATCATCATCATCATCATCATCATCATTATTTATATTGATTTAGCATTGCTTCTACATCTATTTAGTGTTGGTTTGACATCTTAGTCATATAGCACCTACATGAGTCGTTTCACAATTATACAATAAAGAATACAATTTTGTTAGTTTAACAAAGTGTAGCACTTTTTGAAAAACGTTGGAGCACCTAGTTACCATGGATCCTTATGTCTTCAAAAAGTCTGCAGCTGATTAGTGGTGGGCAGCACTGAATTACAAGAATTTCATATAGGTTTATACAGGTTTGATTGCAAGAACAGAAGGTAGAGTGTGTAAGAGAAGATGTCTAAGTTGGTGCTTAGGAAATGTTTGGTAAGATAAACAGAATAGAGAGAGGAGCAGACATCACACAGTTTATTTAAGCATCTTTGTTATAGCATTTGAGACAGAAAAGAAATAAAAGCACTGCTTTGCTGGCCAAACAGTGGGATTCAGTTCTTACAAAACATTGAGAATATTTTGGAATTACTAGACCAATCCTTCTGTGGCAATGTACAGTCTAATGCAAAACAATGTGCCGATGCTTTTGGCTTCCTATTGTGTTTTTCTTTATTTAATGTTGACAGAATTCTCTTATCAGTTGTATTCCACACCGATCTGGATGAGCTTACCTCTTATTGGTATGAACAAAGTGAATGGCAAAAGGGGTGGGAAACAGAAGCATTTTACCGGAATAGATGCAAGTTACACACCAGACATTTGCCAATAGGTTAGGGCATTATGAGGATATTATTATTATTATTACTCTCTGCTAATAATAATAATAATTGCAAAGCAATGAGAGAGAGAGAGAGAGAGAGACCCTGATGGTTATTATTAGTATTACTTTTTTATTTTTTTAATTTGGCCATTTTTGTTATCTATAGTCTTTTTCCTGAGTAGCCAAGAAATGTAAAATGTTATTGCTATTGCAATAAAGCAGTCTATTAACATTATCATTACAAATATGAATACATAGAAAAGTTTTTTTGTTAAAAGGTACTAACATCTAAACTATCTTCATTAATAATGAGTAGGGGCATCCCGTGAACTATCAATTTACATGAGTAGCCTATATTAATAGCAGTCTCTTGTTTGTCTCCTGTCAGGACCCAGACATGGATATCAGCCTTGATGAGCGCAGCTATTGTTTCAGGTACCTGTAACAAGGCAAAGAAGTTAATGTTTAGTATTTCTAATGCTATGGAACACTAAAATATATGCTATGATAAAGTAAAGAAGAAATAAAATAAAATAAAAATCACTTTCATGAAGATACTGAACCAGTGTTACATGCTGTGTCTAAGGAGATAATAGGTCTGTGTTTTGCAGAAACACATACCATCAATGGTAAGAGTCAACTGCCTTTTACAATATTATTACTTCTAATTTCCTCAAAAAATATTCCTTGTAATTAACTAGTACACAGCTTTGATAAGTATTTCATTTTGATTGACACCCTATAATTAATTATTCCTTAAATGTGAAATTGACTAGATGAAAAAATAAAAAGTGTACTGTTGATTCAATCCAGTATCTCATCTTGAGTCAACCACCATATTACTAACAGCTGTAACCGAGTTCTGCAGATTCCAGCGGTATGCCGACCACTCTGTAATAAGATAATGTTTTCTTTACTGCTTAGACGTTTTAAACTGCTTATAGTTTTTTTTTTTTTTAAATCATTTTTAGTGGAAACCAAATTAATTCATTATGTCTAAGAACATTAACATACATCACACACAAAAATTCAAACTAAATAAGATTTTTGTACAAAATATATCTACCTCAAACGAGCGCCAACAGCATTACCTCACGGACACTAATTTCTACAACTGATAAGAGAGGCCACTGGTTTGAGTTACATTTGGCATTGGTGACAGCACGATGGTGCAAAGTCACCTTCTACTCCCTCGAGCCAGATCATGGGCTGAAGACAAGAGAAGAGTAGAGCCTTTCACTGAGCACAGAAGAAAGAACAACCCTCTTGGGTTAAGGCATGCCCCTCCATGCCTAGGGACAACGTAACCATCGAGTGTCCAGCAGGTTCAGACTTGGTAAAATTTATCCTATCACCTGTTTGGTTGTAAGTGATTCAAAATTTTATACATAAGACTGGACGTCTCATTTATCATGACCTTTTCTAAAATGGAACTTAAAAGGAGTTAGATCATTATAGTTTGCGTGAAACAATTTCTAAATAATTAACTGCTCAAAAGAAATAGTGTCTTTGATGTGAGGAAGAAGGAACATTGTAATTCCTTAAGGTTTCTTATGCCTTATAAAGATTTTATTCTCTTAATGTTTTCTTTCATGTCAAAAGGAATTTGAATAATGAAAGTAAGATCATTCGTTACATAATTTATCCTTGTGAATTTCCCTTCCAATTCATGTTTAAGGAAATTAGGGAAATAAGATACACTCCTCAGAGCAGTAAAACAAATCAACAAAAACAAACAAAACAAAACAAAAAACTAAATATTACACTACCACTCGCAAAATATCAGAAGACAGCCATTAGAAAAAATGTTTTAACTAATATTAAAAGTTTTGAATGTCACAGCAAAAAAGTATGCAGAACTATCACAGATTTGCATGGTGGTTGGCTCAACGCCCGAATTAAATATAATTTTGTAACTAATATGCAAATAAGAAATACTAAATAACCAGGCATGGGGAAAAGTAACACACTGTGTTTCTTTCCCCTCAAGCGTAATTATTCTTCCACTGCTAAATAATAGCATACTCGCCCTATGCGTGCCTATACTCATTTCCTTCCACAGTTAGATCACACTTTCACAACAAGTCTGAGGAATGTGGAATGATGTCCCACAGCAAAGTAATGGCAATATAATTTTGTTCCTCAAAATAATAAAGCACTGTGACTGCTGTGCCAAAAGGACTTATACTGATCCTTGTTTAGTGTCTCAGCATTTTAATGCGCTCCATGAACAGGACTCTGGCAAGGCGGCTTTCGAAGGTAATTATTTGAATTTGTATTTTTATATCTTTATAACATTGTTTATAACAGTAATCCTGGTGAGGTTTAGTAGTAGTTTGACTGATTAAACACTAATTTACTTCCTTATTTGTTTTGAATAGGGCGACCTACCAATTAAAATTGGAGCAGTTGGAAAACGTATTAAAAACCAGAGAGGAACCAGCTTCAATTTGTTATACATGAGCTAGTTATCTCCTCTCAAAACGTATAGCAGAGAAATTTAAGTGTTTCACAGAAGGGGACTTTATTAAAGAATGTTTGATTGTCTGTAAGCATGTTTGTCCAGAAAAGCTACAATTGTTCCAATTCATAAATCTCTCTTGTAGAACTACAGTACTGAAATGGCTAATGAGGTTGAAGATCAGCATGAATTAAAACAGTTGGAGTGGTATTGTTTGGCCACTGATGAGAGCACCAACATGAACTATACAGCTCACTTAGCCATTTTTATATGGGATGTAGATTCTGCACATTTGAAAAATTCCTTGATTTTGTTCCTTTGATAAACACCACCAGGGGAGAAGACATTTTTGAAGCTGTGCTTCATATTGTGACAAAATAAAAATACCTTGGGGGAAATTGGTCTGTGTTGCTACAAATGGCCCTAACTAAATGAGAGGAGAACAGAATGGCTTCATTGGAATTTTAAGACAATTCTTAAAATCAATTAATGAGGAGTCAAATGAATTGGTGGCAATTCACTATTTAATCACCGAGAGGCACTGTATGCCAAATGTGCATCTCTAAATCATGCAATACAAATAGTCACAAAGGCAGTTAATGGAATTAAACGGTCATCACTCCATCATTGCCGATTTCAGGCATATTTAGGTGACATTGGAGCTGATTTTACAGATATTCCCTACTATTTTCAAGTGCGATGGTTGAGTAGGGGAGCAATGTTGAGGTGTTTCTTCGCTTAAAGAGGCGAAATAGTGCATTTTTGAAATTGGAAGGAATGGGAATACCAAACTAAGGAATGAAGAATGGATATGCAATCTTGCTTTTTAACAGATTTAACAACTCATTTATATAATTTAAACACTACATTACAGGGGCCGAACCATACAATCATAGATCTAATGGATGCTGTAAAATCTTTCATGCCAAATCTTCAAAGACAGATTTTGTGATATAAGATCTATGGATTTGGAATAGTTATTGTTTAATGATATTTTCTCCATTCAAGTAATTGAGGCATCTGCCTCATTGAAATTAAAAATAATGGACTTGCAAAACAACACAGCTATACGATGTTCATAGAAGATCTGTGTCTAATTCCTTAAAGGACTACCTAAAATAAGTTTCCTAACTTTCGCAAATTTGCTGCTAAATTGTTAACTCTTTATGGATCTATTTATATATGTGAGCAGATATTTTCAAAAATGAACCTTGTGAGGTCAAAGAAGAGATCAGGAATAACAGAGTTGCATCTTGTATCTATGTTACGATTAAGTTCAAAAAACTTCACACCTGACATGGACAAATTAACGTCAAAAAAAGCTCACACAGATACATGAACATCTTATGACAATATATTGTATCTTTTGTAAAGAATGTATCAATATTTGTTAAGCATTCATGCTATCTATCAATTCCGCTAATGCAAGTATTTCCATTCTATTTACTTTGTTTATTACTCATCCGATCTGTTTACTGAATGAAGCAAAAATTATTTTTGTTCCATTGCTGTAAATACATTTTAATTACTACAATGTAAGTGCTTGTTTTGTCCTATAAGCATTTTTCAACACCCTATTGGTTTAGGAGCCATAACTAATACATCACGAGTTATATCACTGTAGATTCAGCTTGAATACAAAGAACCATGACAGAAGTTAACCTAACCTTGCTCCAGCTGTGAACGAAGTGTGGTATGTTACACATTATGTTTGTTCAATGCTGTTTCCCCATCGCTGCTAAATATCTAACATAATACGCAAAACTAAAAGAAAATGTACAATGTTTTGATATATAACATAGGAGGGTCATTTCAAAAGTCCTGCACACCGCACATGCATGACCATTATGAAATTTATGTCAGTAGTGAGTCAGACTTTAGGCTTGATGGTTGCATATGTGTTTGCTGGTTCATGTGGCTGTATCGTGAGTAATTCAGTTTTAAAATGGAAGCTGAAACCGAGTCAGGTTGGATTACACATAGTGACAGCATTCCTACATCAAAATTGAATCCCTACGT
The DNA here is from genome assembly GCA_030765065.1 of Deroplatys truncata. NCBI lineage: Eukaryota > Metazoa > Arthropoda > Insecta > Mantodea > Mantidae > Deroplatys > Deroplatys truncata. The sequence goes on along the minus strand of CM060976.1, from coordinate 45,782,642 downwards.
GGAAAGAACCCAACTGAAATTTATAATGCTTTGAGAAAGTTGTGTGGGAATAGTGCAGTGGATCATAGCACAGTATCATGGTGGCCTGCTCATTTCAGTGAAGGTTGGGTAAGCATTGAGAAAGCCCAAGAGGTGGAAGGCCATCAACTGCAATAGACTACACCTCTCAGATTATTGTTATGATATTTTGAGAGAGGATCAACGACATGTGAGGAAATTACATATGAAGCCAGAATGTCTGTCACTTCAGTTTACAGAATCATTACTGAAAAGTTAAAGATGAGAAAGGTTTCTGCCAGAAGGGCTCAGCACGACCTGAGTAAAGAGCAGAAAGCAGGTCGCAAAAGAATTGCAGAAGAATTGCTTGAATATTATTGAACAGAAGGAGAACAGTTTCTGAAAAGGATTGTTGCACTCGATGAAACCTGGATATGAGATTTTGAGCCAGAAATGAAGTCTCAGTCGTCGCAATAGAAAAGTTCCAACTCTCCACACCTGCCAACAATCAAAATCAAAGGTCAAAATAATGATGATCCTTGCGTATGACATGAATGGAGTCGTAGCTACAAACAGAGTGCCCCAGGGGACATCTGTAAAAGGCACATACTACAAGCTGTTTCTGCAAAATGTTTTGCGGCCGAAAATTTGTCAAAAAAGGCCTCACATGCTTGCAGCTGGTGTCCTCATTTTGCAAGATAATGAAGGCCACATACTGCCCTACCAGTGAGGGATACACTCGAAAAATATGGATGGAAATTCTTCCCCACCCACCATACAGTCCTGATATGAGTCCACTAGACTTTGATTTGTTTCCCAAATTGAAAGAACCACTCCGTGAAAACTTTTTGATACAACTGATGAAGCTTCCAGTGAGGTGACCTGAGTAATCAGACAGCCCAACAATGAAGGTGCCCTATCCGGAATACAGGATTTGCCAAAACGTTGGGGAGCTGTCATAAGCAAGAATGGAGATTATATTGAAGGCCTGTAAAGGTATTTTGTAAAATAAATTATTTTCTTTACTTCTATCTTACAGTGTGCAGAACTTTTGAAATGGCCCTCGTATGTGTAAAATATATATATATAGAAGTTGCTTATATACTGAAAGTTTAGTTTTCTTAGATTTTTTGTGATATTTCTGCTGGAAGAACACCGATCAAAGCAACAGAACAAAATTAGCACATGCAATATATCAAGCAGTGTATATCCAAGGTTATGCCATACCAATAAATGTACAAACACTACACACAGGCTCAAAACCGCCATGTGCAAAAGTGGTAAGATTTAAGGCATCCTGGTCGACAGTAACTGGGTTGACTGGTAGTTTAACAAAGAGATCTTTAAGAACTGAGTTATTCTTATTACAATGGTTGCAAGATTCATCACAAATGTATAGTAATAGATATTAAATGTGAATTAATAACTGTTCTAGCATATAGTTCATTAAAACTTTCTTTAATTCCTTCTAACATGAATTATAGTGTGATGATAAGTGCAGACAATTAATTTTCTTCTGCTATAATAATCATTCACAGACTAAAATGGTATTATAATTTTTCATTTATCCTTGCATATAGAATCACGTCCTAAGAGGATGACATTTGTACCTCTTCCACCATTGATATGAATGAGTATGTCATTATGGATGGAATGCGATGTATATAAAGGAAGTGTGAGTGGTACCTGTAGCAAACTGAGTGATGTAGGACAGACATGTGAGGAGGGGCAAGTCAATTCAACTGCTGAAGCAATGCGTTATTTATTTAAGCGCTGAAAACTTATAACGTACGAACATTTGGTTACACATGTGACTGCAATGGTAATCAGCAGAGCATTTTAAAAGTGGAAAGTTTGTTGCTTTGATTAATAAGAAAAACAGCAAACAATTAAAGGTTGTTTCTAAAAGAGTGTGTGTGCATGCGTGTGCGTGTGTGTGTGTGTGGTGGGGGTATTCTGTAAAACAGATTTAAAATGTAACATTTCTTTATAGTTTTATATTATTTATTTTCATATGTGATTTTTGAAAAGCCTGTATTCATCTCATCATCTTCCATTCTCCCTCTAAAAATAATTAAGAAAGGTCCTATAGTAATGGAGTTACTGAAGAAATTAAGTGCACATTTTGATTCATAATATTAATTTATAGTGACACATTCCTGCTTCCTCTTCTTTGCAACTATTTTAGAAAATGCTATCATATCTTAAAAAGCACATCTCAAACACTGACCTGATCCTGTAGCTTATCTTCAATGGCAGTGGCTCCTAAAAGAACCAAATTATTTTCTATTAGGTTGGCAGCTTCCTCCAGCTTTCTTTCACGATACTGTAATGAAGTACTTGCTTTCTCATATGTCTCTTTCCAATCCTGAAAGCAAATAAGATCCTTAACGTAAATTTTTCTGGCAACTGCGTATTAAATTACCTTAAGTCAAACAGCATCTAAAAAAGCAATCAAGATGCTCACATATCATTCAAAGGCAACAAAGAGTTTTCCAAAATTTTCAAAAGAAATGCAAATTATATTGGCCCCAATAAATAAATTCAGCGTGAAAAATACAAATTAATATGAACTTCATTTCTTGACACCAACTTTGCACACTGTGGGCACTGGTATAACTAAGTGATTTCATTTCCGGCTCTTGTATTGAGGGTCCGGATTCAATTCCCAGCTCTGGGGTGGAGATTTTAAGTCAGCCATATCCATGCCTTCACCTCTGATTTGCTCATGTGAAGTATCCTCCAGGCCCAACGTGGTTCAGAGTCCACAGTAAAAGCTGTAGGTCCTCTCATTTCACTGCCATCCTGATCATCACTCTACCTTTGGAGGTAATGCATTCCATCTGGTGCCTTCACCTCAGAAATGGATCCAGTCATTGCTTGGTGGAATGAGATAATCCCAGGTCATAGGCTATATGGGGAGCATTAAATACGACTTCACATACTTATTCAACAATTAGGACATGTTTCAAGAACAAAATCAAGTTCATATTAATTTGTTATCTGCTCCTTCACTGTTACTTCTAAATCATTAATCATACTGAAAATTCCAATCTAATGGTATACGAAATTAGTTGAAAGGACCATCAGTATGCATACACTGCAATAACTAAAAGATAGCGCACTTAGAAATATATACATATATTAAAACAAACATACTGATATTTTTCTATATTTCTGAAACTTTCATATTGGTCTCATATTTCCTACAAATTTCAGTCTTATGATTCTGACTGAAACTGCAAGTTCTGTATTTTTACAGTAAAATAACAAAATACACCACTTTTAAATATTAAAACCCCATAAACAATAAAAGTTGACATGTCTTGGAAAAAAAAACTTTTTTGGCTGTGTTACATTCACATGACTTTCTCTATCCATTCTTCAACAAACTATTATTACAAAAGTTTATTCTTCTATCTACTTTAAGTTTTCTGAGCTAAACATTTGCAGAAATTGTGTTATTGCATATTCCCTTGTAGGTACAGGGGGATTAGGGGAATACAATAGGCTTAAGCCATTGTCAAATCTTTTAAGAGTGGGTCGCTATGTAATAGCCTTAAAATTCTGTTCTCTTTGCATGGCAAAGAGAAAAAGATGAATAGCCATTTTCCTCTTGAGGAAAGTATAAGCATTTGAAAATTCAAACCAATAACAAAAATATTTTCCAAAATCTGATTAATGCCACAAAAAATGTTATTTAACATAAATTGTGTGCTTAAATGAGATTTACATTTTATTATGTAGTTTAGTCAAATCTTTAGGAGTGGGACACTATGTAATAGGTTTAAAATTCTGTTCTCTTTGCATGGCCAAGAGAAAAAAGTGAATAGTAATTTTCCTCTTGAGAAAAGTATACGCATTTGAAAATTCAAACCAATAACAAAAATATCTTGGATATTATTAATGCCACAAAAATTTTTATTTGACATAAATTGTGTGCTTAAACGAGATCTACATGTTTTTATGTAGTTTAATCAAATCTTTTAAGAGCAAGTTGCTATGTAATAGCTTTAAAATTCTGTTCTCTTTGCATGGCCAAGAGAAAAAAATGAATAGCAATTTTCCTTTGGAGAAAAATATAAGCACTTGAAAATTCAAACCAATAAAAAAATATCTTGGAAATTATTAATGCTGCAAACAATTTTATTTGACATAAATTGTGTGCTTTAATAAAATCTACATTTTCTTTCATTTTTTTAAAAAATTTTTTGTAATAAGACTTTATCTATCTTTTGCGATTTACCACTTATGTAAAAGTCATTCAGAATGAAGAGGACTCAGAGGGTTTGTTATGAAAATATCTTAAACATATGGTATTTTAATCAAAATCGTTAAGAGCAATTTTACGCAATCAAAATTTTCCGCGCGCGCACACACACACACACACATCTTTTTTCCAAAAGTGCTTTTTGAGTTCAGAGGGTCTCAAAACATGTATTTCTGGTGAAATATTGGTATCAGATTTTTGGGTGGAATACAGTACTTCCTCTACTTGCTGTAGGTACATAGTATAGAAAGTAATAGGACCAATACTGAGAAGGCTATATAAAGATTGGGACTAATGGTCCTAAACTGAATCTAAAAGTTTTAAAGCATTATTTCTTTACATAAATTTTTCAGGTTAAAAGCGATTTTGAAGAATTTTGGGGTTTAACAATATATTATATACTGCATGAGATTTGTAAAAACTGTGTTGGAATAGTTAATTAGCTGAGGCTCCAGTATTTGAAGTTTGAATACATTCCTTCTTAATTGTACAATTACATGGTGAGTAACAAGTATCCAAAGAACAATTTATCATCATTCATATTTTTACATCAATTAGAAGTGCCATGAAATACAACAAACCTGAAGCGGTTAAAGCCAAATCATTCTGTTCTCCCATTTGAAATTATAAATCTAGCATATTTCCTGCTCTCCTGTGTACTTAACCAATTGTTGTCTTAATTTGAAACAATATAGCCACATTCTAAGAGAAACAAAAACTTCTTACTTTATAAGCTTTCTCTGATATATCTGCAACTGCACAGCACAGTGTTCGCAATCCTTCAGTTGCAAAACTTTCTAACTGCCTTAAAGTTTCTTCTCGGAACTGCTGATCATCTGGACCTAACCTGCAGATCATTTCATGCATTATTAGCTCATATATATGTAAAGCAAGAAGAAGAAAAAAAATTACCTTATAATAAATAACTGAACACTAAAAATAATTCAAGCTTTCTGCAAACTTAGTTTAAATTCAAGCTACTTATTACAACATTTCTGAACATGTATTCATATAGCGTATAACTTTAACAATGAACTATTGACATATTATTTCCACATGTATTAAAGAGTACCATGTACAGGTCCAATTTTGCATCTTTCATTCACTAGGGATATCCCACAAGAAAATGATACAACTATGGCTACTTTTGCTGATGATACAGGAATAATGACAGTAGGAGATACAATATAGGAACCTACAAACAAACTCCAAAAAGCTGTAAATAAAGTCAAGAAGTACACAAAGAAATAGCATGTTAAACTAAACAAATCTAAATCTATACATACTAATTTTACGAAGAAAATAAAGCCACTCTCAGTAAAAATAAATAATCAAATAATTCTACAAGTAGAAATAGTAAAATATTTAGGCATGACTTTACACTCAAAACTAAATTTAAAAAAGCATGTTGAAACTAAAAGAAAAGATTTAACATTACATACAAGAAACTTCAATGGCTCATTGGGAGGAATTCAGAATTTGGTGTACATAACAAGTTGCTGATATATAGGTACTGAAACCAGTTTGAACTTATGGAATACAGCTCGGGGGTGTACCAAATTGAACAATATAAAGCACATACAAACATTTCAAAATAGTTTTAAGAACAATAATTAATGCACCATGGTACATTCGCAATGACCACATACATAGAGAGGAAATAAAAAAAAGACTGCACAGAAACACTGGAAAAGAGTCCTACATCATGAAAACATAAAAATGTTGAAAGTGTTCAATAAGTGTGAAGTCCGATGGTTGAAAAGAACTAAACCAATACACTTGAGTTAACATGTGAACACAAGAACTAGTGTGTAATGATTTGGGGGTCTTCACTGGAACTCGCCTATAACAGTTAACTTAATTGAGAAAGAAATATTACTATATAAGCTGATGCTTAGCTGTAATTTAATTTTGGAAAGAAAAAAATCCAACAAAAAATTAAAGAGCACCAAAGAAGCACCAGTCTCATCCAACCCAAAATATCTGGATTGGCCGAACATTGTATCAAGAGGCTGCAGAGCAAATATCAACACATTGGGGATAGTAGCAAAATGTACAAGCTATTGGGAAAGAAGAACAAAAGAAGATCTAGCGATCGCATTTGAATTAGGAAATCTTAACCACAATTCAGGTCTACAACTAACCTAAGTACTAACTCTAGTGATTAAAAACTTAAATGCCACAATAGGCTGTTATTTTCCAAGATCTTAGAACACGTTTTGGTGTTTTCAAACAGATGTGTGCTTGAAGGCAACACTTCACATCCACAAGTGCTACAAAGTTTTCTGCCAGGTCTATACCCATGCCAAAGTCACTTTAAATCAGTTGCTTCATGGCCAAGAAAAAATATGTGAACCAATGGGATTCCAACTATATATCACCCTCTAGAACTATAAATAGATCTGGACTTCCAATTCCATCAGTTCACCCTGAAGATGAAGATGATGAACACCTTTGAAATGTTAATTTCAAACCAATTATAAGGGTGGATATTTAAGTTGAGACTACAATGTTTCCAAAACTAAGCATTGTAGAAAGAAATTCTTTAAAAGTTACTTGATATTATTGGGGAAAGTAAAAGCCATTAGTCGTGCTTTGTTTGGAGGATGTTATGATGGTTATTTTACGGTCAATTTAATTTTTTAAAATGGGAACCTACAATTAGGGTTGATTTAAATTGACCCCAAAAATGACCATCACAATGTCCTCCAAATAAACATGACTAATAACATTTACTTTCCCCATAATATCATGCAACTTTTATTCAAGACATTTCTTTCTACAATGCTTAGTTTTGAAGATATTATACAGTATAAACTTAAATAGTTCACCCTGTATGCCTGGCTGGAAGCCTGAGAAAATCTAGAGTTATCAAGCCATCTGGAAAACTGAAGCTCATATTTTATAAGTGGAGCAATTTTGTTAATTTATACTGATTCTATAATTATGTAGTTGCACTTAGATAAAAGGGCTGGAATACACAAAAGGAAAAAAACATGCATTGTTGTTAAGCCTATGATGAAGATACTAAATAAAAATAAGGTGTCTATGGATCCAAAATTGTTGTCAACCAGTGGAAGCATACCATGAGAAAAGAAGATTTATGAGCTTACCATGACTATATCAAAACTTATCATTATTTATCTAATATCAAGGTATTTAGTTTACTTATAGGTGCTCAAGGGAAGATTTTAGAATGAAGTTTGCATTGTCTACTTCTTTTTTGGATGAAACTGTTACCAATGTGTTAAAAAAACTCATTGAAATTATAAGTAAACATACGAGGTGTGATCAAGAAGTTTCCGGAATGACGTTATAAATACTACACAACAGTATGTTTTGTCTAATCTGCACTGTCACCCTCGAAGTAGTCTCCTTGGGAGTTGATACACTTGTCCCAGCGCTTCTGACACTACTGGAAGCACCTTTGGAAGTCCTCTTCTTTCAACATGTTCAGAGCCTTCTGCGATTCGCAATGGATGACATCAATGTCCTCAAAACGGTGTCCTTGGAGCCGCATTTGGCAAATCTGCTCTTAGTGTATCCTCATTGAAAATGCTTATAAAAGCAAAAGGATAGCGAATAAATTACCTTAGGAGTGAGTTTAAAAGTGGATGTGATCTCTTCAATATCTGGTGCCCACCTGCCCGCCCTTTTTAGGTTATTTACTTTTATAGGGAAATCATGTTATGAACACAAAAACATAGCCATGTTGTTGCTAAGGCACATGCAAAATGGGAACTGCCAACCTAAATAAAAAGTGAAATCCACTAAATATGTGATGTGTTGTTGTTACTAGAATTTCTTCTTCTTCTTCGTTTAGTGTTGCCACTGACAAAAACGCAACGCATCCATAGTAAGAAAGACTATCCACCAAAATTGTAATTTTTGTATTCTTTTAGTGAAAGTTTGTTATATTAATATGTTATTTCCATTAAATAAACAAGTTCCTTTACTGTAACAGTGGTAGATAGTTAATGCAAGCTTACATTAAAAAATACCTAACCTAGGCTAACCTTCCGTGAATTCAGAAATGTAAGCTTATATAAAAAAGAAACTAAACCTAACCTAAACACTCTCATGAATCAGAAACCTAAGCTTAGGAATGCAACTGCTACACTCCTCCCCATCTAAAAAAACATCTCTCGGCTATGCCTCGAGGCTGAGTATCTTACCGGCTTTGGCGGCAAAACTCAAATCAACACATAATCTCTTTTTAAAATTAAGAAATTTAATGGTAATCAATGTAATATTAATAGTAAATATTCATGACAATATCCAATTAAAAAAATAATTGCAGTTAAAATAAAAATGTAAAGAGAATGGGAGACGTGAAGATCTAATTGGGTCTAGTTATTCATATGTTGCTAGCATTGTGTTAGAGCTAGCATATGACATAGAGTGACATCTGTTGGACATATAACATATCATTTTCATCGCTGTGGGCGATACACTAAGATCAAAATGTCGCCGCATTTTAAGTTGCAGGAAAAGAAAAATGTCCGCTGGTGCCAAATCTGGAGAATAGGCAGGATGGAGAACAGTATTCATCCTATTTTTATCCTAAAATTGGAGAACAGAAAGGACTTTGTGTACGGGCGCATTGTCATGATGCAGTAACCAGTCACCACTCCTCCATTTCTCTGGCCGTTTGCATCACACATTCTCCCTTAATCTTTGCAGCACTTGTTTGTAGAACACTTGATTCACTGTTTGATCCTGTGGCACAAATTCCTTAGGTACAATGCTAATGTCAAAAAACACAATCATCATTGGCTTCACTTTGGATCAAACTTGTCTGGCCTTTTTCGGGCGTGGAGATGAAGGACTCTTCCATTGTGAAGATTGTTGCTTTGTTTCTGGATCGTACCCATAAATCCATGTTTCATCACCAGTAATAATTTTCTCCATAAACTGTGGGTCATTTTGTAGCTGTTCTTTAAGATTTGTGCAGGCAATCACACGGCTTTCCTTTTGGTCATTTGAAAGCAGGCGGGGCACGAACTTGGCGGCAATTCTTCTCATGTCCAAGTTGTCTTTCAAAATGTTTTGAACACTTCCAAAGGAGAGTCCTAATGAGTGAGAAAGTTCTATTATTGTAATGCGCCTATCATTTAAGACCATTTCCCTCACCTGATTGATATTTTCATCAGTTTTGCTGGAACAGGGTCACCCCGAATGATCTGCATCTTTAACTGATGTCACACCACTTTTAAATTTCAAAAACCACTCAAATGCTTGAGTTTTGCCCATAACTTCCTACCCATAAGCTGTTCTTAACATTTCATAAGCTTCTGTTGCAGTTTTACGAGTTTAAAGCAAAATTTGATGTTCGTTCTTTGATCTTCGTAATCTGACATTTTTGCTATGCAGAAAAATTGCAGCACATGCAAAACACGTGTTCACTTCAGAGCGTCTACCTCGTCACTGCATGGTCACAGGAAGTCACGTGACCTCTCATTTTTATCGGGAAGGAATGCTGCATGTACAGTCTGGGTAAGAATTAAATATATCTCAGCGTCAGCATTGTTGTGAAGCCACTCTGAAAACTTTTTTATCATACCTCATATGTCTTCAAAAGCTTGATTTGTATATTGTATTTATATAATAAAAATTTGTGAGTGTACTGAGTCTACAAGAGCTACCCTCAATGAAGGGCAGCTGCTTATAATAAACTCTTTGCTACTGCTAGCTTCATTTGCTACTTATTGTTAGTTATGGGATGTGCATTTATTTTTGGACTTTGCCACCAATACTTTGCATATCATGATGGCAAAGCTAGTTTGTGAGCATTGCTAGATAGAAATCAGGTGAAGGAAAAGAGCTGAAGCTTTCTACTCTTCCTGTGTAGAAAGTCAGGGTTACCGGGGGAGGGGGGGGGGTTCCATTTTTTGAGGGGGAATTAAAAAATACAAAAATATTGATGTAAATTAATACAGGTAATATAAACACATTTATTACAATTTTTAATTGAGTACTGTAATTGTTAACTCAGTTTGTATCTTTAAGTCTGTTAATCTAAATATGCTGTATCCCCCAGTACATTTTCTGTATGGTATAATACGGCTATCAAATCATAATTATTGGAATTGTATAAAAGGAACTATAATATTATAGGTACATATGTAGTGCTTCAGAACATATACTTACTATACTTATATATATTGGTCGTTATACTTACTATATTGGTCTATTTAGATAGATACAATAGTATACATTGAAATACCAAGTAATAAAATATACACCACCTACCAAATATTTTTGCTATAAATGTTACGATTTTTTATTGCTTTTAACTTTCCAATTATTTGTTTAAGCTTTTATTGTGTACTGGTAATACAATAGCAACTACAATACCTTTGCCAAGCTTACCAGTAACATAGAAAAGGAACTAAATAGTTGAAATTGAGGTTTCAGAAATATTGGTGGGGTGGACACCTGTAGAAAGTTAATGGCAGCACTTTTTGAATTCCTTTAGTTTCTTGGGACTGCTAGGTTTGAAATGCACAATCTAGTTGTGGCAAGGTGTATTTTGTGGGAGAACTTGAGCAATAGTCTTGTATGTCATTCTTAATATTAGCAATGATGATGATGATAGTACCAATGCTCAGAAGATCTGTGAAAATCACTTCCTAAGAATAATGTCATTACATTCAAACATTTGTCCAAAAATAAACACACACCTGGTACTAAGCACTTCAAAATGAATTCTTAATTACTTTAGTTTCACTTTTTAACAAGAGCTTATGGGAGTAGTTAAGTCATTAAAAATTCATTATGAAATATTTATCTTGTTAAATGTGTTTTCCCCAAAAGAACAAAATCAAACACTTGCTATTTTAAAAGAAAATGTCATGAGAAGTTAAGTTAGTTATTTGTATAATCACACTTTACTACTACCATCTTTATTTATCTTTTAATATGCACTGACAGCCAAAAAGCCATTATTTTCTTTCCGCTACTAAAACAGCTTAAGAAGAGCAACAGAAAAATATCATATGAGGCATACAGAGTACTAACTTTGCGTCTTACCTTTCATAGATTACTGTGTCTGCACCCTTGCAGTATAATTTGAGTTTGCCTTTAGGATTGCGAACGATGACAGACATTCTCTTTCTTGTACTTGTGAACTCCAACACATTGAGAATCTCATAGCGTTCCCTGGCTCCCAGTGCATCAATTTCAACATGATCTGGTGTTCTTGTATCAAATACATATCCAAACTGACAGGCTCCCTTCACCAGGGCCTGCTCATCTGTTAAAAAAGTGAGCCATTTAAATTAATAAGTAGTAATCATTAATAACATCCAATACAATAATATGTTAAAAATATTAATATACTTAAAATAAACCCTGTTGATATTCAGCCTCTTATTATGCTATCCCTTCATTATGGTCTTTACAGTACAGTTCCTGGATGCTTAAAAAATATTTCTGCATTTACTGCCTTGAATATTTATCTCTTCAAATTCAACTTACAGCACATTTCTTTAAGACTGGAACAAGCAAAAATTGTATGTAAATTGTGAATAAGAAGTGTGTGACTACAGTATGAATAAGGAAGTCAATTTTAACATCTACCTGCTTTTCCTTTTTTTCTCTGACAAAGCCTATTGTAATTATTGAAATTATTATCGAATGGTGAGTAAATAGAAAGCTATCCAGCACCTAAAGTTAATGACATGGCTGCTCAAACTCTATGAAGCTAAGGAACTTTGTACTTAACACCTTAATATCTTTTTAGATAGACAGTATTAAATACTCAAAGTTTGTCGCTCTCTGCTCTTTCTGTAAACTTAGTCTTTCTTTGAATTCTGGATTGTGCAGTTGTGTATAGTGGTGTTATGACAGTACAAAATGATATATTTGAAAATGTACAAATTCTTTTTTAAGCATGAAAAGCATTTGTTTTCATATTTGTATTTTTCAATAATGGTGTTGAAAAGTATTATGAAAGGGTGTCTCATAAATAATTTCTTATGCATAGTGCTGTCCCACTTATCAATTACATTTAGGCTGCAGCCCCTTGAGGAGCATATTAATGGGATTATAATGCATGTTGTATGCATGCATGTAGGTAGGTATGCTAGTAAAATGCTTCCAAAATTGCAGCGGTGGCCCAAAAAAGAGGTATATATAATGAAGAAAGAATTTTTAGATACAAAATGTTTAACACTCAGTGGCCATAAGCTTGTGATATTAAAGTTTTAAAATAATCTCAAGAGGGTATAACCATTTGGAGTTAGTTCCAAATGAAATGCAGTGAGAATTATGCTATGAGGTATGTCTATCACAATGCTGTAATTTGGTTTATATGTTGTTATTTGTCATTTATTCCATTGTTTGCATTTGTATTTGAGCAATAAAGTTCATTTATACCACATCCTCTTAAAAGTTGAGATTTGAATCATAGTAATATAAAAATAATACCTCTCAAAATGCCAAAGATAACATAAGAATATGTACACAGAAATACATTTTGCATAATGTACATTAATACATTGATATATCTGATATCAAGTAGTAATTCAAAGTAATGATATATAGAAAGCAGTACATAAACTGCAAGAAATTGTAAAACTTGACAATTTCTGTTAAAAAGACAAAGATGATGGATGGCATTCAAAGAAAATGGCCGTATGATTAAACTTTTCACAAATAACAATATTACAGAGCAAATCAATGAATATCAGTATTTAACATATGGTATTGCTTATGATGATAGGACATTGCTAGAACAATAAAGAAATTCCAGGCATAATGTGATACAATTAGAAAGGTTTTAATGAACATATAAATAAACACAGTTAAAATTTTAGAAAATAATGGATATTTCAGTTTTATTTCATGACTCGGAAATTTGGATATTGATAGAGAGAGATTTTAATAAGATTCCATCCTTTGAAATGACATGTTTAATGTCAAAGGTTGTACTTTAGAAAATGACACAAGGAACAGTAATACTTTATTAGATTTAGATGTTAGTCCAGTAACAGACAACATCTGGAAAATATGAAGGAAATCAGATTATCAAAACATTTAAATTTATTATTACGAACTAAAATGTTATAAAAATATTGGAACATGTAAAACATAACTCAATCAGTGAAACTAGAATTGGTCTCAAATCTAAACCTTGAATGGAGATGATGATGATGATGATATATTGATCTTTCAATTATGTATTTCAAATTTATTTCTTTTCATTTCTCACTAACACTTATCACTTTTATATTTTCATCATATTGCTTTTGGCACTTGTGTATGACTTCCCACTGTTTCTGTTAACTTTCCTCAGTTTTCCCACTGAAACATTGTTTCTCGTACACTACAGTTTCTCAAACAGGCAATACCACAATCATTGACTAGCTTTTAACACATGACATGTGATGTAAAAGGCAGTCTTAATGCAAATGATGAGAAAGACTACAACATGTAAGTGTCTACTGCTGAATGTAATGATGCTATAATTGTGAAATGTCAATGTGAATGAGCTGTAACCATCTTCTTGTATTGTTGCAGTTTTTGGAAAACAGGTATGACTTTGAATAGGTATGAATGATATGACTTTACTTGGACCATATCAATGACACAATTGATAAAATTACCTGGGGAAGCAGCATGGTAATTGATTTGTCCATCAGGTGTTTTTTCCGGAATTACCGTATGACACACAGACATAAGAATCAAGAATTCTCTAATATATGGTGCTGTTGGATGGCCAGATTGAAGATTCTGTAAACATATACAAAAGTAGACACATTATAAACATGTTTGCACATATAGATTCAGTGAGTGCTAGGTATTACTGAGTATGAGGCATGGCAATAAAGAAATCAGATTCATGCTCTGACATTCTGTTGGTCGGAGGGGAGGGGAGGACAGACAATGCCAATGTTATCCCCATGAATGTAGTCCACTCTCCAGTCCCTAAACCATTCCATGCAAATTTTCCACTGCTTAATGGTGAATAAAGATTATGATTGAAGTAGCAGCAGGAAAAGCAAAAGATTAGGTCTGAGTTCTTTATTGCCACACCTTGTTATCTTTTTATTTGAGAACCAGGTTGCCATCCTTAAAATATGGAAGTATCGTACCAACAATTAAACACTATGGATATTTACTCAAATTACTGTACATTTTAAAAAATTATTTTTACTACTCAACGGTTTATGGTATACCTGCATTATAGATATTTAATGTTCTTCACTGAAAATCACACATATTTTGACAATGAAAGCCTACTATGTGTAAAATAATCTTTGAAACTAAGTGTAAAACACTGCACTAAAACTGACTAAACCAAAACGCAATACTGCATTTTGTAATTATGCAAAGTCGTAACAGTTCAACTTTGCCTTAGAAGGAGAAATACCATAACAAATATGCACCATGTCTACCTCATATTAAAGAGGTCCCGAGTCGAATCTCAGCTAGGGTGAGTTACCCGGATAAGGTTTCTTCAGGGGTTTTCCCTTATCCTAAAGAAGGCTAATGTCTGGTAACTTTAAGCTCTATGGACCCTGGGCTCATTTGAGCATCATTTCACCCATTTCATTCATTCATCGTGTGATATCACCTACCAGATTAAAGAAAGAGAAAGAGAAAGAAAGAAAGAACGAAAGAAAGAAAGAAAGAAAGAAAGAAAGAAAGAAAGAAAGAAAGAAAGAAAGAAAGAAAGAAAGAAAGAAAGAAAGAAAGAAAGAAAGAAAGAAAGAAAGAAAGAAAGAAAGAAAATGCACCATACCTAAGATTGTGCTTAATTAAACATACTGTCATCAAAGCAAAATAATAATGCTGAACGAGTATTAACAAATATTAATAGACATACAATATTGCATAGTGTAATTTGTTGTAATGCTAGAACTGTTTTATAGTCATTATATTAACAGCTTTAAAAATTGACTAATTTTGAAGATTTAGAAGCTAGTAACAGTGATGTGTCATAATTTAAAATATTGCATATTTTCCCAGTATTATAAATCCTTGTTAAAATTACTGTATGTCCCCATAATTATCATAGGCAAACCTACTTGGAAATCAGGTCAGTATTTACCATTGCAAGTGCCTACTTTCATTCCATATTATGATAAGGGATTCTGCTTTGGGCAATTAATATAATGATACATGAAGTTGTTATGCTACAGAAAATGACTTAGCTAAAAGTAAATATTCAATTAAAGCTCACTACAACCTGGTTCCCTGGTTCTCCTTTCCAAACTGTGTTAAGTCACTCTTTCATACAGACTAAAATAAATATTTACCCTTGCACGTAAGGGAGTCAAAAAAATATAAAAAGCATCAGAAAATACAAAATCACACCACAAGACGTCAGAAACATCAGGGTCTCTCTCTCTCCCCCCTCTCCTCTCCCTCCCTATCTCCCTCCCTCTCTCTCTCACACATGCAAGCATAAGCGCGCGCGCGCGCACACACACACACACACACATATATATAAAATCACAAAAAAGCAGATGACAGTAACCACACTGTGGGCTTTAATTTCTGCATTAAAATCCATGGTAACAACATGTAAATGTCTAAAAAATATCCATGAAAAAAGACATACAATTGGTTATTAAATTATTATCCATATTACTGGTTAAATATACTATTCAAAGTATATAAAAGTTTATGATTGTAATCAGCTTATTTGCTGCCAGTTTTATAACCTTCTATATTTCATCTTTCTACTGGTTCTACCATAAAGTCACAATGTGTGTTAATAATGGAAAATGTCTGTAAAAGTGGAAGCATTGATGCTTAAGTGGTCCAAAGGAATTTTTTTCATTGTTAAGAAATACCAGGAAATGGCACTTTTCTTCTGGAAAGTTATAATATACGTATGACGTTTGTTTTCAAGAGAGTAATGCATGATTTCCATAATATATGAAAATTCTGACTAAAAAATTCAAAGAATTAATGTGGTTTAATTACAATTATTATAAATGTAAATTTCAAAATGTTCTTTTTCAAGGATTGTAAAATCCTTGCATTGCCTTAAAGGTGGCAACATGTTTTCCTTCTGATGTTATAGACTCTATGCAAATCAGATGACAGGGTAGGTAATGTTAAGGTGCAGATGCTTTCTTTTCAGAAACAACTATAAAAAAATACAATAAATAAAATAGTATTGTGATGGAGGCTTCCATGCTTTGGGAAGCAGGCATGTTCACCAGTGCCAGCTTGCATAAGGTTAGTTGGGGAGAAAAAAGAGAGAGAGAGAATTTAGTTTATTTAAGAAGACTTTAACTTTAAAATGCTATGGTTCTTAGCGTCCCATTCTATATTGGGTATGAAAGACTGGGAATTTTGCTCAGAGGTCTGTTCATCAGACTTGAGGTTCTTTTATGTGCCATAAATCTATGATACAGGACCACCGGCTTTACTTCCCTTCTGAAGGAAGCCATACTAAGGATTTTTACGCCTGAAAAAATCCATCGACCTCTGCCAGGTTTGAACCTGTGAGCTCAGGAACTAGAGGATAGCATGGTACCCTAGACCATGGAGGATGATGAGAGAGAGAGGCACTCATATTGGGACGTCAGTAGAACTTTCAGACCTCTCCTTCCCTGGCCTGTAATAAACCTTCAAGGAAGCTTGGTCACCACGAAGGTTGGTTATTGTTAGGTTCACGCTGTCTGTTGTTCAAATTGGAGAATTCTGTCTGCATGACAAGTATATTTTCGATGCAACAGTGGAGAGGGGGGGGGGGAGATTCTAGTCTTGCCCACATAAAACCAATTTGTCTTGTTCCATCTCAGCACTCTCAAAACTTAATAACCTAAGTTATGGAAATGCACAGGGAAATATATACATGAAACACTCCATCTACATTATCTTTTCCATGTGTCCTAAGTCCAGTTGTAATATCATAAATCTGACAAGATTTAATTGATGGTGCTACTTCTGTCTTTTCTTTCTGGTAACTGCAGCTCTCATCAACACTGGCTTCTTCAAAGATTGTAACGGTATTACTTACAATGTTTGTTTACATCAGTGTTGAAGCCATCTTGTGACGTCATTCATTTGTTTGGTTTGTAACTCCATCTGGCGTTAGCAATTTGCGGTTCCTAGTATCAGTTTTTGAAATAATTCATTTCAAATGTCCTCCGGCTAGCTATTATCTTATCTTGGGTCGAACATGTGTCTCTATACAGGTTGTGAAACGGAAAGGAATCTTTTATCCAAAAATTACACCGATGAAGAAATTTGTTTTATAATTTTTATTGTCGAACACGTTCACTATCACTTTTACATATTGATCTGGATACTCGCCAAACTGAAACTGTTATAATACTTCTTACTGATCACTTTTAATCAACGTACTTCAACCTTTTGTATAATTAACTTTACCATATTTTAGATCTTTCATAATTCTGCTGCGCGTAACTTGACAAACTGACTGACTGAAGACGACGTGTAGTGTTTGAATGCTTTCGGCGAACTGAAGGACTGACTGAAGACGACGTGTAGTATACACAGATTTTTGATGAAATGCAAACAAGCTACCTCGAACCTACCCTATTTATACGCCTTCATCAAGATACGCCTAAAGATTATAACTGAACTACTATTGGCTAATAAAACGCGCCAACATTAGCGTCTATTTTAATATCCAATGAAAACCACGAATACATATTGCTTTTAGGGAAACATTCCAGAAGGTTCTCAACGGAAAAAACGCGCGAACATTACGTAACTTCCTCGTTCCCAATAATGATAAACAGCTCACCCCCCTCGCTGCATTATTGCGTTATTATTGACAGTTTCAGTAAGGCCCTATAAACTTATTTCCCAAGAATAATTACAATTAATAAACATCTGAAATCAATGTCACATAAAAATGCATATTCATATTACAATCATTATTTACATTTAAGTAATTTGTGATACAAATTACTGCATCAAGATGTATGCTAAAATTTCTAGAGTTCTCTTATTTTGCAAGATGGTGAGATCCATGTTTGTAGCACAGAAATAATTATAGTTTTGCTTTTTTCAGGGTTTGAGCACTTCCCCCCCTCTCCTTCCATTCTGACACATGACTTTCTAATAAGCATATACAGGGTCTGCCAAAAAAATGTATAGACACTTTAATAAACAAATTCTTTATTGTGTGTTGGTAGTAAACTTAAATATATCGCAAGTTTAATACAAGCCTCTTGCACTTGTTAAGTTATTTTTGGTTCTCAAAATAGTTGACATTCATGGCCAGACACATAGCACAATGTAACTGCATCTGTAACTTCAGATGTTCAACCTTAAAAGTGCTCCAAACACTCCAGAATTATGTGAAATGCAGTAAATTCAAAGTTTCACAAGTGTAAATACAAGGTCAAAATACATTATAAACATACGGGAATTGAAAGCAATATAAGTCATGCTGCATATCAAATGAAAATGTTAATATAGGAATGTAAAAGCCAGGATCTGCAGTAGTTTTAAATCTGCTGCAAATATAAAGTAAGCTTGTATGGACTATAAAGCTGATGAATTAGTTTTGAAAACAGTGGCTCAAGCTCATCTATTAACATGCCTCAGGTAACATTAAAGAAACTCCAAGGAACAGCATATTTCTTAGTTCTTTTTGCTGTGTATTTAACACAGGAGCATCTTTTCTCACTGGAATGTAAATAAAGATAGGTGCAATAATTCAATCTATTTAGAGACAGAATGAAAGCATATCTTCAACATACCTTCACTAATTGTGTATCATATGGTGATTCCTCCAGTGTATATATATGCTCTGCAATTGTGCACTTTTTGAAATCCATTACATTCCTTGTGAGTGTGCCTGTTTTGTCTGAGAAAATATATTTTACCTGTAATTAAACACAAAACCATTTAGATGCTAGCATTCATATCAGTGCAGGGAAATCACAATCATAGGTATCTGAAATTTGTTTTTATTTATTTTCAACCTTCAAAAAATACAAATATTATTGAATTCATTATTTCACCTAGAGCAATAAGTATCACTTGATGAAAAGATAACAATTTATACAAAGCACTCGATGTTATTAAACATAAATAAGTTTTTTTAAAATAAAGAGAGTTGGAAGTTGTTACACTACATCACTAAAAGGTTCTTACCTTGAATGCGTTTCGGGAGAACGGTTTGCTCCCATCCAACTTCAGTTGGAAACATGCTGACGATGGGAGCAAACCATTCTCCCGAAATTTGTTCAAAGTAAGAACCTTTTAGCGATGTAGTGTAACAACCTCCAACTCTCTTTATTTTAAATTATGACACATCACTGCTACTAGCTTCTCAATCTTCAAAATTAATTAATAAATAAGTTTCTTTCTTTCTATTTTCTTTTTTTTATACAATGAATAAATGATATGTGTGAAATAATGCTCAAATGAGCCCAGAAACTATAGAATTTAAGAGCTACCTGACATTCATCTTTTCAAGATAAGGGAAATCTCTGGGGGGAGGGGGAAACCTTATCCAGATAACTCAACCTAACCAAGATTTGAACTCGGGACACGTGTGTGCATGTGCGTGTGTGTGTGTGTGTGTGTGTGTGTGTGTGTGTGTGTGAGGCAGACACACTACTGCCACACCAAAGAGGCGGGCAAATAAGTATTATGTCCTTAAAATGTTAACTCAATGTTTGGTGTATTTTCTGTAATTATTAATTTGAGCTACACTGCACAAATAGAACATTTTCCATTCATATGTTTATCTTGGAGTCCAATTTTATGTTAGTTTGCTTACTCCATAAATCTTCTTTCTTTATTTTAAATACAAATTAACTATTTATATTCCTGTTGATACAGAAATAATTAGCACAACTGCTTTTATTTTCATTCACAGGTTATCTCTCTCCCTCTCCCTCTCTCTCCCTCCCTCCCTCCAAAGGTGGAAGAGAACTTTTTTTAAAATTGGTTTATCCTGTTTTTTCCAGATTCAGCAGACCACAGTGGTTGATTTCAATGAAACTGTAATATCCAATTCTTTACTTGAATGCTGTAATTCCTCTACCTTAGATAAGGAGTAAAAACTATCACCACTATCCATATCATAGTATAAAAATTGTCAGATTTACCTGTGTATATTCAGTGCCAGTACATATATATTTTAAAAATTCTCAATCTGATTCAGAGATGTGAAAATGGCCATTACTCTGATAATTTAGATGCATGCTGTAAATTTTCAGGCATGTAAATGCAGCCATTTGTTGTGACAATCATGTGAATGAACTAGTGTTAACATTTTGTACAAAATGGATAAAAATTAAATATGAGCTGTGATAAAGTACTTTGCTTTGAAGGGTTTAAACAATGAATCATGAAATAAAAAATATTAATTTATTTTTATTTTTTGGTTTTTGCATTTTTATTATAACTTGTTCTTTCATTCTCCACAATTGGATTTTTAGTACAAAAAATCTGATGTGTTACACTCATGACTTTCTCTACTCTTGTACAAACTATTTTTACAAATGCTTATTCTCCACATGCTTCATGTTAGTCAAGATGTTAATCTTATTGCTAATTTTCTTGTAGGTGCATGGGGAATATGGTAGTATTTAAGCGATAATCAAATATTTTAAGAGCTGGTTGCTATGTGGTGAATTCCATTCTCTTTATATGTCCAGGACATAAAAAAAAATATGTGTTACACTCACATGACTTTCTCTACTCTTGTACAAACTATTTTTACAAACGCTTATTCTCCTCTACTTCATGTTAATCGAGATAAACGTTTGCAGACTCTATCTTATTGCTAATTTTCTTGTAGATGTAAGGGGAATATATATTTACAAGGGCAAAATAGAAATACAGTAGCCTTTAAGCATATACATATCTCTTAATAGCTGGTTGCTAGGTGCAGCACCATTCCCTTTGCCACAGATTAATACTCTTTGCATATCCAAGACAAACAAAAATGAATAACAAATTTCCAATTGAGAAAATAAGTATTGAAAAATTTAAGAGAATAACAAGCAATATCTCGAAAATGGTTCACTCAACAAAAAAAAATGTATATGACATAAATTGTGTATTTTAACGCGATGTACATTTTTTGTGTAGTAAAATTTTTTCTATCTCTTATGGTTTACCAGTTAAGCAAAAGTTGTTCACAATGAAGAATACTTTTGGAAACATTCCTACATAATTCGAGATATACATTTTATTTCTCCTGAAAATATCTTAAACATATGATATTTTAATCAAAATCGTTAGAGCCGTTTTTGAGAAAATTAAAATTTTCGAAAAAATCTTCCATGTAAAGGGTATCCTGGGGTGGGGGGATTTTCTTGAAAACCTTCGTGTCACATCCCTGGAAGATACTGAACCTAAATACCAAGTTTGGTGTTTATCCGACTGTTCGTTTCTGAGTTATGCTGTTCACAGACAGACAGACAGACACACACACCGACATGTTTCAAAAAATGCTTTTTTTTGGATTCAGGGGATCTCAAAACATGTATTTCCGGTGAAATCTCGGTATCGAATTTCTGAGTGGAATACAATAATTCCCCTACTTACTATATGTAGTAGTTCCCCTACTTACTATATGTAGTAGAGAAAGTAAAAAAGAATAACGAATTCCCATTTGAGAAAAAGTATTGGAAAATTTAAGGGAATAACAAGCAATATCCCGAAAATGGTTCACTCAACAAAAAAAAATGTATATGACATAAATTGTGTATTTTAACGTGATCTACATTTTTTGTGTAGTAAAATTTTTTCTATCTCTTATGGTTTACCAGTTAAGCAAAAGTTGTTCACAATGAAGAATACTTTTGGAAACATTCCTACATAATTCGAGATATACATTTTATTTGTCCTGAAAATATCTTAAACATATGATATTTTAATCAAAACCGTTAGAGCCATTTTTGAGAAAATTAAAATTTTCAAAAAATGTTCCATGTAAAGAGTAATCTGGGGTGGGGGGATTTTCTTGAAAACCTTTATGTCACATCTCTGGAAGATACTGAACCTAAATACCCAGTTTGGTGTTTATCCAACTGTTCGTTTCTGAGTTATGCTGTTCACAGAAACACACACAGACATGTTTCCAAAAATGCTTTTTTTGGATTCAGGGCGTCTCAAAACATATATTTCCGGTGAAATCTCAGTATCAAATTTTTGGGTGGAATACAATACTTTCCCTACTTACTCTACGTAGTAGGGAAAGTAAAAAGTATAAAGCCACAAATGGCTATTTTATTTGTCCAGTACCAAGAAGGCAAAGCACCATATTTAACTTTAAAACTCCATTTTCAATTCATTTTTTCAGCATTTTTCACTTTTCAAAATGCTCCTTGAGCCACAGTTTATAATTTACTACCTTCAAATTTTCAGAGGAGCTTTAGAAATTATGTATTTAAACATTGTTGTACACTAGTTAAGAAATATGAAATTGTTCAGCTGAGATTATTTTCTACGACTCAAATTGAAAAAGTTGAGAAATTCAATAACATGGGAACACACAAATATTTTTCTCTTAAACTTATTACAATTAAGAAATGCCTGCACAAAAAGTCTTTATATTTATATACTAAGTTCAAATTAAAATTTTAGATCCAATATGATAAAGCATAGGGTTCAAGGAGCATTTCATTTTACCATATCAAAAAATGATTAACTATGAATAAAATAATTAATATCTTAACAATGGTTTGACATCACTCATTAAAATTTTGTGTGCACTATATGTTTTATTCTATGAGTAGTGAAAATGTCAAAGCAAACAGAAGCAAGCTGTGGATTTTTTACTTTTAAAGTTGCATGCCATAACATGAACAGAAATAAAAATCTGATGTGTTACACTCACATGACTTTCTCTACTCTTGTACAATCTAATTTTACAAACGCTTATTCTCCATATGGTTCATGTTAATCGAGATATCGAGATGTCAATCTTATTGGTAATTTTCTTGTAGATGCAAGGGAAATATGGTAGCTTTTAAGCGATAGTCAAATATTTTAACGCTGGTTGCTATGTGGCGCATTCCATTCTCTTTGCATGTCCAGGACATAAAAAAATGAATAACGAATGTGAGAAAAAGTATAAGTATTGGAAAATTTAAGGGAATAACAAGCAATATCTCGAAAACGGTTCACTCAACAAAAGAAATGTATATGACATAAGTTGTGTATTTTAACGCGATCTACATTTTTTGTGTAGTAAAATTTTGTCTATCTCTTATGGTTTACCAGTTATGCAAAAGTCGTTCACAATGAAGAATACTTTTGGAGACATTCCCAGAAAATTCGAGATATACATTTCATTTCTCATGACATTATCTTAAACATATGATATTTTCATCAAAATCGTTAGAGCCATTTTTGAGAAAATTAAAATTTTCGAAAAATCTTCCATGTAAAGGGTAGTCTGGGGTGGGGGGATTTTCTTGAAAACCTTCGCGTCGCATCTCTGGAAGATACTGAACCTAAATACCAAGTTTGGTGCTTATCCGACTGTTCGTTTTTGAGTTATGCTGTTCACAGACACACACACACACACAGACACACACACACACAGACACACACACGGACATGTTTCCAAAAATGCTTTTTTTGGATTCAGGAGGTCTCAAAACATGTATTTCCGGTGAAATCTCGGTATCGAATTTTTGGGTGGAATGCAATACTTCCCCTACTTACTATACGTAGTAGAGAAAGTAAAAAAGGGAGTTAGATTCAACATTAAAATTTTCTTTCCCTTCATTTTTTACAGTTAAAAACAGGTCTGCTGAACTTAAGTGTGGCCCTACATCCATTCAAGATGATGAGTGCTCAGGTAATCTCAAAACTACAGAAACCAATGAGATTGCAACATTAATTCACAATGTTCATCAATTGAAGGTATACAGAGTTTGTTGACATTGCAAAGACCTCAAGAGGCCATGTCTACTACATTTTACACAAAGTTTTGGATATGAGAAAGCTTTCTGCTCAATGGGTGCCATGTTTGTTAACAATGGCCCAAAACATCATTTGAATGAACATCCCTCAAGAGTGTTTGGAATTTTTATTTTCTCTACCATGTATATAGAAGGTAGAGGTGTTGTATTCCACCCAAAACTTGAATACCAAGATTTCACCAGAAGTACATGTTTTGAGACTCCCTGAATCCACAAAAAGCAGTTTAGAAAAAGGTCTGTGTCTGTGTGCGTGTGTCTGTGAGCAGCATGACTCAAAAATCAAAAGTCGGATAAATACCAAAGTTGGTAATTAGTTAAGTACCTTCCAAAGATGTAACACAAAGAGACTCAAGAAAATCCCCCAAAATATCCTTTCCATGGTACTTTTTTCAAAATTTTTTATTTTCTAAAAATGACTTTAATGATTTTGATTAAAATACCATACATTAAAGATATTTAAATTACAAATAAAATTTCATCTTGAATTTTCTGCAAATAGCCTTGGAAATCCTCTTCATTCGTTAGGAATTTTGTACAATCTTGCATAACAGGTAAACATCAAGTGATAGATGAAAACGTACTGCACAAAAAAATGTAGATCTCAATGCACGTTTATTTCAAATAACTTTTTTTTTGGCTAAGCCCCTTCTGAGATATCCATTATTAATGGTTGGCATTGTTCAATCTTTATTCAACATAATAGCCATGAAATTGTGCCAAATTTCCAAAAGATGAATAAAGTATATGCATGTATGTATTCTTTTACAGAATTAGGTTTCGTTAAGTAGTATTGGTTACAATAATAGAATACATATATTTACATAGCTTGGACACACAAAAAAAACATACTATTATTTACATTGCACAGAGCATAATTTACTAATACATGGTTTGCACTTTTGACAATTACTGCTGGAGTTGTTGAGGTGTTCAAGGAACTCCTTTATGCTGTAGAAGCAATGTGATATTAAGAATTGCTTTACTACATACTTGAATTCTTTGCATTTAGGTTTGCATTTTTTTGTTATTATGTTGTATAGTAGAATTCCTGTGTGAAAAATTGACTGATCCTTCTTAGAAGTTCTATTATTTTCTACTATATGAATCTGATTGCAATTACGAGTAAAATGAGTATGAATTTCACAGTTAAAATTGAACAGGTGAACATTTTTATACATAGAACAAATGGTTTCTAAGATATAAATACATGGCACCATCAGCACCTCAAAGTCAATGAAGTAAAGTTTACAATATGTGACCTTACATTCGCTATGGTTCGTATTACTTATTTCTGCATGAGAAATATTTCTATTAATTCTGTACTACAACCCCATAAAATAATAGTATACATTATTATAATTTCACATATGCACTATATACAACTAGTAAAGTTTTTATATTACATATTTTTCTTAATACTCTAATTGCATAAAGAGCCTTGTACACTTAGAGTGCTATCTAACTTAAAAACTTAATTTGTTCATTATACTTAATAACATTATTGTTTACATTCATAATTGGTAATAGCCTATTATCATTATTGCAAGTATGGAAATACATTCTCACTGATTTTTTAGTGTTCAGTACTAGTTTATTATTTGTTAACATAACATAAGTGTTTCAAGTGGATTATTAATCTGAATTGTAATTCATGAAAATCTTTCCCTCTAAATACCAAATTTGTATCATCAGGAAACAAAATGGTTTTGTTATTTGGAAGTTTTAATGCCAAATCATTAATATATGCTAAAAATAACAAGGGACCAAGGTTTCATTCTTGAGGAATTCACAGTTTACAGTTTTGATAGTTGATTTAGTATTATTCATTACAACCATTTGTTTTCTGTCAGAGAGGTAGAACTTAAACCATTTATGACACATTCCTCTTATTCCGCAGCAATCTAGCTTTCTTAAAAGTATATTATGGTCGACTAAGTCGAATCAACAAATATTGCAATTGTCTTTTCATTCTTTTCTATTCCTTCAATGGTATTTTGTATGAATTTATAGAATGCATGTGTAGTTGACTTATTTTTCCTAAACCCATTTTGAGTGTTTGATAATACATATTTCTCAAGAAATGGGGCAATTCGATTATAGATAACTGTTTCCAAAATTTTAAAGAAACCAGATAAAATAGAGACTGATCTATAATTATTTACATCCTGTCTATCACTATCCTTGAATAATGGAATTATTTTTGCAATTTTTCATTCTTTTCTATTCCTTCAATGGTAGTTTGTATGAATTTAGAGAATGCATGTATAGTTGACTTATTTTTCCTAAACCCATTTTGAGTGTTTGATAAGAAATGGGGCAATTTGATTATACATAACAGAACTAAAAAAGATCTCCGAAGAATTAAATCTAGACATTTTATGCATTCAGAACCTTACGCAGTAAGAGGAAAAGTAGTATATCCACCTCTAAAAGCTAGAGTAGTCAATGAAGGGGAAAACTCCATGACAGCAATAATAATAATAATAATTAACTCAAATTTACAATAGTTAGCATAACACAATTTAGTGATTCACATAGTAATTGTATTGAGCTCACCCAATTGGACCATATTTAAATAAAATCCAAGAATTAAATAAAATTCTTTCTGATGCTGAAATTATTCCCTAAGATGCAAATGCTAAATCAAATTGGTGGTTTAATAATATTAAAGATGAGAGAGGAGAAGAGCTAGAAGAAGTGATTGCAGAATCAAATTTGACTATTAAGAATCAGCCATGCCCATACATAGAAAAAAATTTCGATGGGGGTTTGCATAACTAGATCTAAACTTAACACTACCCTACACTGTTACCATGTAACTACTCTGTAACAGATAGACATTATGTGGACAAGAAAATGCTTGGAGACATTAAATAGACAGGAAAAACTCACCAGAACTAATATAATACGCCTTACAGCACAAAACGCTGAGATTGCTTCGAAAACTCATCCAGCACATCTTTATCTTTATATTGCGATGAACAAACATCAGCTCAAGACCATTGAGCCAATTTTCACCAGTGGAATTTCGAAGGTATGTCTTCAGCTGTCTGAGTGATGAAAATGTTCTCTCTGATGTGGATGTTGAAACCGGTAATTTGGCCAAGATCTGCAGCAATTTACCGATGTTGGGAAACAATGAAGAGTTACACTGCATAAAGCCTTCTATTGCAACTGTGGTTGTGAGGTTTGTTTCTCCCATTTTGATTTCCACATTACAAATTCAGCTTGGACAGTACTAGGTTTGGTAGACAGTTTCTGTAAAATGTTACACATTGCTTCAGATCTTCGCTGGTGGTTTTAACACATTTACTTGGAATGACGTTTTGTAAAGAACATATTAAACTCTTGTGGCATTTAAATCTGTCACTAAGTTGTGTTTGAACATGATCTAGAAATGGAAGAAATGTATTCAATTTATAATACTCCTCACAGGTCAGTGATGAAATATCGTCTCGATGAGTTTGCTTGTTTACAGTCCTTGGAAAGTCCATATGCCCACAATTTTCAGAAACCATGGATGTGACAGAAGTGAAAACTTCTTTGAATTCTTTTTCATAGTTTTTTCTAATTGTATTTAAAGTGTCAATCAGATGATCAACATGATTGCAAACTTCTGCTAAATGTGCATTAACAGCCTGGAATTGTCTGCACAAAGTCACGATGAAACAAAATATCTTCTCAAAAATCAAAAGGGGAACAACAAATTTAGCTCCTTTAATGGCACTTAGCAGCTGAAATGCCTTTTGAACAGCCTCTTTGTTTACAGATGACTGTAGTAAACTTTAATGTATTCACTAAAGCTGGATATAGCTCTTTAAATCTTAAAACACTTTCATGCTTATGGACCCATCTTGTTTCACAAAGCCCTAACAGAGTACCATGTTGACACTCCGGCATATTCTCTTTTATTGCATTCTTCAGAATGTCATTCCTTTGAGCAGATGAGCAGAAAAAATGTGCAACAGTCTGAATAGTTCCTAAACAATTGCGTATCAATGATAGGGAACACAAATTTGCTAGAACAAGGTTCAGTGAATGAACACTATAATGTACGTAAACGGCGATAGGGTATTCCTTCCTAATATATCCATTTATGCCATGCAGGTAACCACTCATAGCAGATGCTCCATCACATCCTTGTCCAACCATAACATCACAGTTGATGTTATTCCTCTTTAAGGTAGCAGATGAGTTTTGCCAAACCATTACCTGTGAGATAGGTTGTTGGAACAAATTCAAGGAAATCTTAACTAATCCTACCTGCTTTCCTGTCAACATAACGCATACAAACAGATACTTGTTCTATTCGGGCAATGTCTGTGGTTTCATCTGCTATCACAGAAAAACACTCGGCAGCATTCACGTTTGCTACTATATCTTGTTTGATTATATCACCACCAATTTCAATTAATTCATTCTGAGTTTTGGGGATTGTATACTGTGAATTTAGGCACCTGATTCCAAATGTTTTTGAAGCATTGAATCACCCACACTTATGCAGAAATGTAGTAAGGCACGAAAATTGCCATCATTTGTTTCTGATTCTTCTGATTTCATGACATTTCCAAAGTCACTTGTTCCACGAAGGGTAATTTCTTGACGGCCACAAAGAATAATTGTTTCTATAATTGATTGTAGTTTCTCACAATTTTCAGCGCCTTGCTTAGCTCGCTCGCTCGCTCACTACTAGTTTGTTTACTACCTTTTGTGCTTTCCCTTCAACCACATTTATGAAGCTTTCGTCCATTTCTATGCACCGTTTATGATATGCTGCATTTGCATGTTTGGAAAAATCTTCCAATGCATTTTTCCAATGACTATATTTTATGTAACAAGCGCTCCCAAATGTTAATGCCAACCTTTTCTCCCTTCTATCCCCCCACAAAACAACACACAAACTTTGCACAATGCACCTTCCAGTTTACTTGAATAGGTTAACCAAGGAAATTTGTCAAGCCACGTCAGCTGAAACCCACAGATTTTTCAAAAGTTGTTCCCTTTTTAGGTCGTCAATGTTTTCTGTTTTAACATACAAACTAATATAATTTTCACTGAAAGAACTATCCTTGGTCCCTAACAATATATCAGGTGATGAATGTGTGGCAATACCACTTCTGTGGGACTCACGATCACTAAACAAAACTGTTGATTCTATGGTCGTCTACTCGTAGAGGTACCATTATTGCTAACACAATCATTAAGCAAAGACGCTGATCCGATGTTTATGTCACTTGTAGATACACTTTTGTTGAAGATGCTGCTCAAATCATGTTCAGATTTCTTGCAAAAGAACATCCCAATTGACAACTGTTTATTCCCTCCAACAGCAGTGAGTTTCATTTTTAACAAATTTTGCAAGGTGGCACAACGTGAACTGCTGAAATGTTTTAAACCAACCTTTGTTGGTTTAAACAGACTGCACTAAGGTAATCTCCGTGTGGTCAGGATGATTACGACTGCATTTATGCAATAAAATGAGAATGCTCAGAAGCGATAACATCACCATGTGTAGGAACAATAACAATGCAATGTGATAATTTCTGCCGCGCAAGCATTACAACACATCATCATAAACAATCGGAACTTGCTCTCATATACACTATTGTTCCCGCACTAAGCCTCCTATGCGGCTATGTAAGGCGACAATATTATTAAGTTTCCCTCTTTCTTGTAAACGTGCTACCAGCAGCAGACCTACTGTTATCTAATGAATTTTTTCCCATATTGGTTTGATGAATTGAAATAAAACATGTCAGAAGTTTCGAGGGGGGGGGGTTTGAACCCTAAAACCCCCCCTCTAAATATGGCCCTGGAATTAGCCAAATAATCCAACAACATTTGAGAGTTGAGAAGGGGCTAAATTTAACATTGATTTAACCTTTGTATTTAAAAATCAGAAAAGAAAATTGTGAACTGAAAAGTTGTAAAGATATGACCTCTAATGATCATAGATTAATTTATTGTGACTATTGTTTTGAAAATTGTAAGGGAAGAAATAAGGGACAACTATGCACAAGCAAATTGGATAGATATGAAACAGCAGTTTGATAACATTCATTTGGAGTATATTGGTTCTTGAGTGAATCAAGAAGCTTCTAAGTTAACAAGAGCAATTCAAACTGTAATATCTAGGTCAGTACCCAAAATTAAAACAAAGAAATATTCTGATAAAGTGCGGACAGATAGTTTACAATACGCTAGAAAACGAATGCTAGAAAGGAAAATAAACATGAATAACTATCAAGGAACAAAACCCATATTTAAAAATCTGATGTGTTACACTCACATGACTTTCTCTACTCTTGTACAAACTATTTTTACAAACGCTTATTCTCCATATGCTTCATGTTAAGCGAGATATCGAGATGTCAATCTTATTGGTAATTTTCTTGTAGATGCAAGGGGAATATGGTAGGCTTTGAGCGATAGTCAAATATTTTAATGCTGGTTGCTATGTGGCGCATTCCATTCTCTTTGCATGTCCAGGACATAAAAAAATGAATAACGAATTTGAGAAAAAGTATAAGTATTGGAAAATTTAAGGAAATAACAAGCAATATCTCGAAAACGGTTCACTCAACAAAAGAAATGTATATGACTTAAGTTGTGTATTTTAACGCGATCTACATTTTTTGTGTAGTAAAATGTTGTCTATCTCTTATGGTTTACCAGTTATGCAAAAGTCGTTCACAATGAAGAATACTTTTGGAGACATTCCCAGAAAATTCGAGATATACATTTCATTTCTCATTACATTATCTTAAACATATGATATTGTAATCAAAATCGTTAGAGCCATTTTTGAGAAAATTAAAATTTTCGAAAAATGTTCCATGTAAAGGGTAGTCTGGGGTGGGGGGATTTTCTTGAAAACCTTCGTGTCACATCTCTGGAAGATACTGAACCTAAATACCAAGTTTGGTGTTTATCCGACTGTTCGTTTTTGAGTTATGCTGTTCACACACACACACCCACACCCGCACCCGCGCGCGCACGCACGCACGCACACGCACACGCACACACACACGGACATGTTTCCAAAAATGCTTTTTTTGGATTCAGGAGGTCTCAAAACATGTATTTCCGGTGAAATCTCGGTATCAAATTTTTGGGTGGAATGCAATACTTCCCCTACTTACTATACGTAGTAGAGAAAGTAAAAACCTCTTAAAAGAAACTAGAAAAAATTCATGGCAACATTTTGTAGAAAAAACTCTTGACACAAATATATGGGGGATGCCCTATAAAATAATTACGGAAAAGGTTAAGAAACCAGAAATTTTAACATCATTAAATAAAGGATATGGGGAACTGACAACAAGTTAGAAAGATTCTGCAAATCTACTGTTAAATAAATTACTTCCAGATGATGATTATTCGACAGATGAAGAAACACACGCTTTAAAGAAATTTAACATGAACATTCCTTTTTAAAATTCAAGAGTAATTTATCCTTTCAACATTACTGAAATTAAATTTGTCCTAAGAAGCTTAAAGAAGAAGGCAGATGGTCCAGAGGGCATTACCAATGAAGTATTAATGCATTTAGAAGACAAAATTACACTGTTTTTATTTAAATTGCTTAATGACTGCATATGACAAGGTCGCTTTCCACTTGCTGGAAGGAGGCCAAAGTTACCATTTTGAAGAAAAGCTTAGATAAAGATCCCAAAGAACCTAAAGCATACAGACCAATATGTTTGTTAAATACCTTGGGAAAAATATTTGAACAACTAAATGCAAGAGAATACAGAATTATGTTAGGTTTAAATGAAAAACAATTTGGCTTCAGAAAGGGCCTTTCAACAGAGGACACCATAAATCAACTGATAAGTACAGTAAAATCCTCAAAAGCTAAGTATATTATTGCAATCGCAGTGGACATTTCTGGTGCCTTTGATGATTTGTGGTGGCCTAAGCTTTTGGAGAATTATCCTACATGTTTATACACCATATTAAAAAGTTACTGTACTGATAGGAAAGTATGTATTGAAGGAATAAAGGATATTGTTGATAAAGAAATCACCAAAGGATGTCCTCTGGGCTCGATCTTAAGATCGTTGTTTTGGGATATTGCATTGGAGACGTTATTAGACAACCTGAATAATGATATGGATATACAAAATACCGTAGCCTGTGCTGACAATGTGTTGTTTATAGTAGAAGGAGATAACAGATGGGAATTGGAAAGATATTCAAATAAATTAACAAACCAAATTAAATACTTGGTGTAACGCATAAAAATTACAAATATGCCCTGCAGTCATGCTACATAATTTTAAAGGGAAACTTGAAAAAAGCCCAACAATTAAATTTAATAATCAGAACATTAGAAGAATATATTAAGAATTTGGGAATATTTTTAGATGAAAAATTGTATTTCCGAAAACACACAGAATACATTCAAAATAAATCTCAAACTACAAAGATGAAATCAGCCAATCAATTCAATCAAATTTAAAAATCCCATTAAGCACGATTATTACATATCATAATATTATTTTGGTGGCTATTATAATGTATGGAGCAGAGTATGGGCTTTTTGAACGAATGATGTACAAATTAAATCTTACTAAAAAGAACACAGCAAAAAATGTTACTAAGATTTACAGGGGCAGTTAATACTACACCTACAGTGTCATTATTAGTTTCCTCGGGAATCCTAGATTTAGTGATAAAATTGAGGGGTGCAATTTTTTGGTTGAAGGAAGGTGAATTAGATAAGCCCAAGGATATAATTGGGAAAAGATGCAAAACCATAACAAAAATAAAATATAATTTAAAATCAAGTTTACCCTTTATTGGTTTACACTGGTGTGGCTGTATCACCCTATCCAGACCAAGGGGTCTTGTCCCAAACTCCAACAAACAAGGCAAGGACTGCACCACATAAAGAAGATCAATGATGTAGTCTACCACATCCACAGGCTGCCCCGAGCCAAGATGCTGATGGTACGCCTAGACTGTCTAGCCTGCTACAATAGCACTGGTCGGGATGACCAGCTCTAAGGAGGGAGCAGTGTGTCAGTAGCACTAAGCTCCTAAGGATAGAAAGTGCGAGCACCTGCCAGGCCATCTACCTGCCATAGGTTAGGCTAATGGCATGTCCCTCTCTAGAACAACAGGCACTTGGAACAATAGACCTTGTGTACCACTTCCATGCTCCTGAGGATTCCTTTTGGCCCTTTCTCATTCTTGAAAGTTCCACTTTGTATGCGAGGCCTTATATAAGGGACCCGTTGGCAGGATGAGTTAGTGTTGAATTCTGTTAGAAGTGACAGTGAAAGTGGACAGTGCAGTTTGATTGTGAGTTGTAACTCAACAATTAGTTGTGAGTCATGCAATTCAGCAGTTCAGTTGTGATTTGATTTGACGGATGAGATGTGTATGTCTCATGTGTATCATGAGATGGATGAGATGTATTCGAGTGTGTGCCAAACTAACCCAAGTATAACGTTTATGTTATGTTGAATGCCATGTGATAAATAAAGTGTGATTTTGCAGTAACTAGTGTTCTCACTCGTTACAATATGAACCACCATTTTAACAGTGGGGTATATGCCATTGTCATACATTTTATATATTGTGGGGAAAAGTATATTTTTTTCAAAATAATCTAAATTGGAAACACTTTTTTATTTTCTGGCATGCTTTCCTGGAGACTTAGATAAAGGTTTGCCAATTTCTGTGCTAGAAGTTTTGTCCTGTTTGACAGCGCACAACACAGTATGTACTCTCACATTGCACACTTTGGCCGCGAGTTCCTGGCTTTGAGTAAATAAAATTTAACTACCAGGCACTTCCTCAGATGGTAATTCCTTAAAGAAAGAGTACACTTTAAAAATAATATTTCTGGCCTGAGAGTGGAGTACTTTCTCCATAGTACCTGCACTACTGGTACCAGATTTTGAAAGTGACATTATTAACACTCCACAAATCACAGAATGTAAAAGTAAAAACTTTATACTTATTGTCACAGTTACAAAAGTACTTAAAGTTTCATTTGCCTTATGCAATGGTCTCGTACCGAACTTCAACAAAATGTGCATGCTTCCAGACTGCAGTATTCAATCAATTTATAAAAGAAATACTTGCAGTTCAAAATGACATTTCATTAATGCCTCACTGGTTACTGCATAATGAAAAGAAATAACACATGGGCAAGGCTGGAAGTTGGAACATACTGTAAACAAAAACATGAGAGTAAGCAATACTTATTCCTAGAATGATCATTTGAGAAGTATACGGCGTAGAAACATGGCATTTGGACAGGCTGCTTCAATATCTTTTGCCACATATACCCAGGCACATTACAATGTTGAATTTCTAATAGTAATTTTGGGTGCATGAACAAGAGAAAACTGCATTCCTCAAGCTTGTACCGTGGGTATCTGAACTAGACAACACTACACAATTTTTGGAAAAAGGCGAGGAAAAGACTGGAAGATATAGAAATACAAATCATGTTCAGTGAGATTGCCGAAAAGAGCTCATTAGTTTATTATAGGCCAATGAAAAATACATGGGGTAGGGAAAAATATATAGACATAGTAAGTAAAGAAGAGAGAGAATCTATTGCATGGGTAAGAACCGGAGCTTGGAGGCTAAAAGGGCTAAGACAGGGTATTCCTCAGAACCAATGTCCGATATGTGGTGGTAATGAAGACATTGAACACATAGTATTTAAGTGCCAAGGAACAGAAAATTGGAGAAAAGAATTTTTTAATAAGAAGTGGTTGAAGGGGGATAGAAATACACTTATGATTGAAATGATATGCAAGGACGCTAGAAGCATTGGACAGTTTTTGTGTAAAGTAAAAAATAAATGGCTTTGGACAGTGGAAAGAGAAAAGTAAGAGGTAGCGCATCTTACTTTGAATGGAAAACTATAGTGAATGTGTGATGGTTAAGTAATCAATAAATGAAAAGTGAAAAACAAGTGGAAATGGGACATGAAAAAAAAAAAAAAGAGCAAGATAATTTAGTGACAAGAAATTGTAAAATGTAAATAAACTGTAGTGATTGTCTACTGAATGAGTGACCAGGGTCAAAGTGCAGTAGACAAACAAATTTGTCAAATTTGTAAACTCTTAGCACAATAAACATATCATTATACTTATGATAGGCCAGTCACTCTAGGCAAGGCCCTCCTAGTACCACTTCATATGCCTTCTAATACCGTATGCTGTAACGATTTGTTTTACATGACACCATTTTTCCATTTCCTACCTTATCCAAGCATATGATTTCCAGAACCCTCCATTTCCAACATACAGTTCTGAAACTTGCTGTGCAAAACAGTATTTCATTTTATGGATGACATACTCTTGTAAGAGATTGAAATTGCAATCAAGTTTTGAATCAATATCATACAATAGCAAAAATGTAAAAATGTATAACTGGTTACCAATGACTTCAATGGAAAAGTTTTTCCTTCTGAAAAATTTGCAGAAATGGATATGGCAGGTTTTGGAATTGGATGCCTCATATGTTGAAAACTTTTACCTGGCCTAGTTCTTCATTAAGATTTGAGGTTCTGGCCATTGCAGGTGTATCACTTTCCTCATGATACATGTCTATATCCATACTGATAAATATAGCCTGAAACAGACATTAAATGCTAATTAAATACAATTTGCTTTAGGTAACACTGGAATATTTATATGCATCAGGTAAACAAATATTTAAAAACACTGAGGTCAACTAAATGTGACCTCAGAAATAAGCTCCTTGAGTATATCACTTTCCACTATACATTTAATTTCTATTTAATTTGTTCTAAACACTCACCATATCTGAGTGGTGCATTGCATCACCTGTATTTGTTTATTTATATGCCAAAGTACCACAATACTATCAAGTTAATCTTTGTAGATGAAACAGAGATCTCAAATGTTAACCTAATCAAGGTGATAAATTCTTACCTGAACGAAACGGACGACTTCCAATGACACTTGCAAGGAGATAGGAATTAAATTATTGTAGAGAATAATAAATGTCAGCAGGTTGTATCCAAAATTAACAGTGACTAATTCTGAAACATAATGAATAGTGTAATAGACAAGAGAATTAAAATGAGAATGAAAACATTTATATTTACTATGACTTTACAGTACTGGAGCCAAGTGATAATGTATTCCATGGCTATTTACACTACAATACCTTATTTAAGAATGTATTTTAGTTACAAAAGGTGATATGAATGTTCAATTTTTATCAGTACCCTGAAGAAGGCCTTGGAATGTAAAGGGCCGAAAGTTTGATCATGGAACCACATCACTCAGTTGCAATCCTGTGAAGTCAGAGTAAATAACCAACACTAAGGAAGTTTCAAATCATTAAAACATTTTAACTAATTCAATGTTTTCTAAATTTTGCAGATATAACTCATAATACTTTTGTTACATGGTAATATTTGGCTAATTTATTAAACTAAAAATTTATATTTTTGAAAAAGATAAGCAAAGTACACATTACATACTAACATATAAATATAATCTGCTTTACTCTTACTAGGTTCATTTGCTTGTTACCATTTATATTATTTGATAAGATTTGCAATATCTGATGCCAAATGTTAGGGTGACCAGATCAAAGTAAAGGGAACTTGAAGGCAAAAGAATGGAGAAAGTAAGAAAATACAGGATGTTTACAAATTTAATAATCTATTCATGTTTAAACTCTAGCATTGCCTAATTTTCGATTTTCTGTGTGTATAAGTATGAGAGTGAATGTAATGGATAAAGCATGAGAAAGACTATTTTAGAAACCAGAACAGAATTACATTTCATTTTTATGAATTCCTTTTTAAAACAATTCTCTTCTAATTAAAAGACTTACAGGTTTATGCAAACAAAATGAAATTAGCCATAGCAGCTCTTTGCCATCCACTGGTAAACATCCATAAAATAATAAACTACTTCTATATTTTATTTTTAAATCACACTTAATTTTTTCTTTCTTTCTTTTCTGTAACTAACTCAAAAGTCAGATATGCTCTTGAACATGATTAAAGTCCAATGGATGCTCATACATTGTCATCATCATCATTTCTAACGCTCCCTGTATATGGCTTATGACTTTCGGGGTTACCTCATTTCACTAAGCAATGACTGGATCCATTTCTGAGGGAAAGGCACCCAGAAGTCTGAGTCATCACCTCTGATGGCAGGTTAATGATGATGAGGATGGTAGTGAAATAAGAGGACCTACGCTTTTATGTGGACTTCAAACCATATTGGGCCTTGGGGATACTCCACATGGACAAGTCAGGTGAAGGCATGGATAGGGCCAACTTAAAATTGCCACCCCAGAGGCAGAAATCAAACCTTGGACCCTCAGAACGAGAGCTGAGAATGAAACCACTGTGCTACCCCAGTGTCCCGGATGCTCATACAATGTAAAAATAGCTTCATATACTGGAAGTTGATGACAGTGTTGTTGAAATATTTAAGGGTTAAAACCAAGTAACCTCTGAAACCTGTTGCTGGAAATTTAAAAAGTGAGTGTTGTTTTGTGTCAACAACTCAGTTTTAGCTCTTAACAGTAACACTTAACCTGATGGAATCTGTCATTTTTGTCCACCTAATAAAATGGAATGGTTTTTTTTGGGCATAAAAATCCTTAGTATGGCTTTCTTCAGAAGGGAAGTAAAGCTGGTGATTCTGTGTAGTAGATTTATGGCACGTAAAAGAACCTCAAACCTGATAAAGAGGCCTCTGAGTAAAATTTCTGGTCTTTCATGCCCAATATAGAATGTGATACTAAGAACCATTGGAGTTAAAGAGTGTCCATAAATATGAAGGTGATTAAATATAAAATGGTAATTTTTTTGCTCTTCTTTGCTTTATGCCTGGCAAATTTTTTTTCTAAGTTCCGACCTCAGAAGCGATATTACATGTTATGGGAAGCCACAAATATGATCGACATACTAAAAATAACCCATTGTACTGCCTGAAAGGTCAAATTAATATTGAGTTAAAATAAAATGAATAAAACTTGAAGTCCAAAAGCACTTACTGTGCATGCGCCATTGTTTGTAACCTTTAGTGCCAACATTGCTGGTACAATCACCCTAGTCTTTGTTGTCAGCTTGAAGTTAATAAATTGAGTTTTCACATATGAACTATAACTACCACTATGCTTTACTTATCAAAACTAAAAAAAAAAGGAAAAAAGATTGTCTAAACTAAGCTAATATTTTATGTACACACCTACTCTAATACACAATTACACCGCACTACAGGGCAAATCTCCTGAAAGTCCTTGATCAGCTCTTGAAAGGGATCAGTTAATAGGTTTTTACAAGTATTCTGCCAAATGCACAACCATTTGATTATGCCTGATGCAGTCCCTGGATAGGCGATGCCGGAAAGATCACCAGCACGACTCAATGTTGCTTGTATGGGCATTTATGACTGGGTCCATGAAATGCTGGCTGTGGTTTACATAAGATGGGCAGGAAAACTTCCAGTCATTAGTCCATTGTACCCATCGCAGCAGTTGGTATGGACTGTGCTGGCGAACTCAATCTGCTACTCAATTAAGGCAGAACCAGTCAGCTATTGTTCTGTGGTTTATGCAGGTGTCTTTGTACAACTGTTTGTTCATAAGAAAACATGTAGGCAAAGCTGTAAGTAACCAGGAGCACTTTGGTGGGCAGTAATCTTGAGTTTTCGAACAATGTGCCCTTTGCAACCGACTCTGAAAATTGCTCATGCCCTCTCCTACAAGAGAACAACTGGTATCTCCGATCTCGTTTCGTAATAGGGTGAACGGTGACATCACACTGTCGGTATAACATCTGCATTCTTAATAAATGTTCGTCGTAAAGAAACTGCATGCATTGTTCCCCATTTTTATGCAATGCTGAGAGATGAATTCAATTTATGAACCTAGCCACTGCAGTCAAACACAGCTTGCAGTACGAATTTTCTTTTCTGAATGGCAGGGACCTGACAAGACAGAAAAGCTGTTTAATTCTAACAATGGTACATATGGTGAACACCTGTTGAGTTTCAATACCGTCTGCAAGACACATGTCTGGGATGTGTTGGTGCAGGGGTTGACAACAAATGACCAAGCAACTATCAATGTTACCTACACTGTGATTGCTGGTGTACTTCAGCAGGTTCCATCAGCGCTCGTAGATTTTGGTCCAGTTTTGGACTTAGAAAATAATCTCGTGGAAGAATATCCAATTTGCTTTATACATTTACTGACTAATCATATACACAAGTGACACCTTCCGTTTTCCTCCACATACCTGTTTCACGCTCTATACACTTTTGCCAACGATTAGGGAAGCTTGAACATTCCTTGTTCAAAAAAAGTGTGAGGACATGCCGTCAACCAGTGCACACATGCTCCTTAACGTCGTCATTGTTTTCAAATCGCTGCCCTTCAAGTGATTCTTTCATAGGCACAAACAAAAAATTGTCGGGGGGGGGGGGGCAAATCTGCACTGTAAGAACGATGGTCAAGGGCTTCCCAATGCATGTCCTTCAATGTGTCCGTTTTCAAATTTGTGGTGTGAGGTAGCATTGCTATGCAGAAGGATGACATATCTGATGGGGATACATTTTTTTGTTTCGGTAGGCAGCTTTTGCTCACTTTAACAACTGGCAACAATAGGCTACGTTCACTATATGTTGATCATGAAGAAAACCAATGAGTAAAATTCCTCTGTAGTCAAAAAACATTGTCATGAGAACTTTTCCAGCTGAGAAGCATTGGCCTTCACTGGGCAGGCTTCCTCCTTACTGTCCATTTTGGATTCTGGAGTGTAATGATGGAACCATGTCTCATCACATGCAACGATGCACCTCAAAAAATCCTTCCCTTCTTGCCAGAACGATTCAGAAGACTCTCACAGATTTGACCTGCTTTTGCTGTTCAGTTAACAACTTTGGAACCCATCGAGCACTAATTTTAATAAAGCCAAGATGTTCACTGATAGTGGTATGAGTACTCCCAAATCTGATACTGACTTCTGATGTGATTTCTTCAACAGTGCACTAGCAACCACCTTTGATAAGCTCTTGAACGACACGGATGTCATCATCTGACCTTGGATGTTGAGCATGACCTTCATTTTCTAAAATATCTCGGCCGACCTTAAATTCTCTGGCCCAAGTAAACACACGGTTCTGGAATGGTATAGTATCCCCAAACTTTATATGAGTTAAAATTTCAGAGGGTTTAACCCCTTCATTAGTTAAAAGCTTCATAATAGTTCATAGCTTAACAGATGAAGGGACCTCTTGTTCACTTATGGCTGTACTAATGCCGAAACAGAGCGAAGCAGCTAACCAAGCTGGCTCGCCCTCCCTAACACACTAACCTTCAACCCCTAACTCCACCATCCTGCTCGGAACTGCTTGCTCAGTATACTTGCTCAATAACCATTTATATTTGAATCACCTTCATAAAACTCAATTTAGATTAATTTTGGATTTCTTCTCTATAGTTTGAGCTCATGAAAGACAGAGTTACTTTATTACATCACAACTGCTCCAAAAGACATTTAAATAAACAATACAACAATTTTTGACTGGTTCAGTCTTCGTAAAACTTTTGTTTTGGAGAAGCTCTCAAAAACTGACCAAACATACCAAATCTGCAGCGTAAAGGTCAAACAATAATACACAACTGCAGTTTCTTCCAAAAAATGCTTCATTTGCTAACTGAACTGAATTAAAAGGTTATTTCATTCAACAGATTTATCTGGTCTTGAATCACTAATTATTGTTATCAAATATCTTGAAAGTTACCTGCAAAACAAAATTTTGGATAACAAAGCACTACCTGAAGGTGCTAAGGTCAAGCACCTGTAAAATTTGGCAATAAAGAAAAAAATAATTTGTTTAATTAATTTTTATTATATAAGCCACTTTTAAAGCACCAAATTGCTGTTTAAATGTTTCCATACCCGTAAGGTAAAGCAGAGTGTTCTTTATTTATTTTGCCATATTTCATTATTCAAAATGCTTTGCATACCACAAATTTTAATTTACATGTTTGACATTTTTTGGACAGCTTCAGATATTAAGGAGTTAAATATGTTGTGCAATTAAAATGAAAAAGAATTCATACAGTGAAACCAACTTAAATTAAATAAGGATGGAGTCAATTCATACAATTTCACTTGCATCAGTTTTATGCAGTATATTATGCTTTACAGCTCTTATCCACATTGTCAGCTACTTCAATGGTTTGGACATTCGGATCCCTCTGGCTGGATGCAGTTCCCTGACAGTGGTTTCAATGATTTGACACAAGAGTTACCTTCCAAGGGAATTGCAGAATTCATTACCTGATCTTCATCCTTCTTTATGAGCATCTCCAACATATCTAATTTCTTTAACATTCATCACTGTTTTTAACAGCTTAATTTCCCAATTTATGTTCCAGTTTATTTTTCTAAAAAAATGAATAGCTGCTGCTGGTTTATCCATTTGTTCATATTTAATATTTCTGAAGTGGATTTTTCTTCTCCTATAGATTTGTCTATTTTGTATAATTTTATTAAGCTTCACAATACAATGTTGCCTACTTAACAGATTCTTTCTAGGAAGATTCACAAAAACCAAGAGAAGCTTAAATGTAAGATTGAAAGTGTACTTTAGAAATCAAATTGATAAATTAGCAGTAGCTGCTCATTTTTGGAAAAAGAACCATAACATTTACAGGGAAATTTGTCTTTTAAAAACAGCAAAGAAAATGCTAGAGAATTAGAAGTGTAGAAGGTTTTCATATAGAGATACAAAGATTGCATGATGAATTTTGAAATTCCAATGAAAGCAAACTCATGTCCAAATTGTCACAATTGCTACCATGGGAACTATGTCCAGCCATAAGAGGTGTGGAAGTTTGAACCATTCGACAGCAGCTGGTGATGTAGGTAAGAACCTGTGAAAACATGTACTGCATAAAAGCATGGCAAGTGAAACTGTATAAGTGTTATGCAATTATTAAAAAGTATTAAGTGGTTCATTAGCAATTAAATATTCACAATAACTCATATTCCTAGAATTGAAAGATTTAATAAAACTTACACAAAAGAATTTTGTTTTAGCACACTAAATAAAATTAATCCATGCCTGCACAACAATTTCTTATATTGCTTTTTTAGGTTAAAAATAAAAATTTAAGACAACTGTAATAAACCATCTGTACACGGTTTATTTCACAAATAAAAAAAAAAAAGAGTATCTCAAAAATGGTTTGAAATAACTCATTAGAATGTTTTATGTTTCACTTGTTTTAAATTCTACATATATGGTAAAAGTTTCAAATAATGAAAAGAAGATTCTGAATTTTACTTTTCAGAGATGTGTTGTCTTAAATATTGCATCCCTTCATAGAACTTGCACCCCTTACGAAACAGGAGAAGCAAACCATCAACTAATTGGTAAAGTGATGTAAGTTGATGGTTATAGCTCTATGAGAAAAATTAATTCCCTAAAAGGAGGTTACAGCACCAGAATGGCTAACTGTGTATTTCATATAAGAAAGGACTTGAATAATTCTGGACACTTTTATTTTAAGACTATATTACATCCTAAGTATTGCAGCATCATCTCTACATGTTTAGCATTTAACTTGTCGCAGTAATCTGTTCGTGTTATCTTATTTGCTGAGCACCTGTTATTGTTTTACTATTTTGAATTTTGGGTTCTTTGTTCTCCGGCTAGCTATTATTACTCAGTCAAGCAAATATCTCTAAGCAGAGCGTGTAAACGGAAAGGAGTTGTTACTAAAAGATAACGCTGATAAAAGAATTTGTTTTTACACTTTTATTGCCGTCACACTTAATTAATAGTTCACATCTGTAATCT
The DNA here is from genome assembly GCA_030765065.1 of Deroplatys truncata. Taxonomy (NCBI): domain Eukaryota; kingdom Metazoa; phylum Arthropoda; class Insecta; order Mantodea; family Mantidae; genus Deroplatys; species Deroplatys truncata. The sequence continues at coordinate 45,739,641 of CM060976.1, read as the reverse complement.
TTATACACGTCTGACTGAAACTGTTATATTTCCGAATGTAATTACTGTCGTAATAGTTGTCGCGTACTTCAGATTTTGTAACTAACTTTATGACGCGAGAGATTCTATAGAATTGCGTAATGTGTACCTCGCGAGAGATTGCTGAGAACTGCGCGACGTTTACCTCGTGAATGATTCTGTAGAACTGCGTGATGTGTAACTCGCGAATGATTCTTTAGAACTGCCTGACGTGTACCTCGTGAGAGAGATTTCTTAGAACTGCGTGATACTTGCTTTTGGCTCAAGAATTTATACTCCCTCACCCCGATATGCCTAAACATTATAATAGAGCTGCTATTGGTTACTAAATCGCACCAAAATTAGCGTCTGTTTTGTAAGCCAATCATAATTACTAATACATATGCTCTAGGGAAGATATTCCCTCCATTTCTAAAGAAAGGCACGCTACCCTGACGTCATTTGTTTGTCTCTTCTAAGCGATAAACAACTCACCCCATCACTTCATTGTTGTTACCCCACTTCCACTGTCAGTTTCAGTGAGGCTTATAGCTAACAAACATCTAAAATCATTGTCATACAATAATGTTAATTTACACTACAATCACTCTGGCATTCATAGTGTTGTGATATAAAATACTGCCTCAAACTCACCATTTATACCAAGGTACCAGGCATCAGTGTGACTCTTTATCCACAATTCACTAAATATGGCAGACAATAAGCACAGTACAATAAGAATGAAGAAAAGGAGCAAAATCTGGGTGTTAGTCATTTTGTCAACAGTGGACCGTTTCAGGGGAGCAGATGTCGAATTCTTCATCAGCTTGGTTTCATGTCCTGTGTACACAACAATTCCAAACACCCAGCTGGTGTTGCGAAGCATTGCCCCTCGCAGCAGCAACTGATCAGGGCCCAAAGGTATGGCTCTGGAAAATCAGGAACACTTATTACAAATGTTTCAACCACCTTCCAAGGCATTTATATTTTATATCAACAGTGTCTGAGAGCAAGACTCTGACACATACAAATTTTTTTTATTTATTCAGTTTTTATTAATAACAGTATCTCTTAAATTATCTTTATTCATGAATGGAGAGCACTTTTATTAAAGAAAATCACAAAACATAGACAGACAAACAAACAAAAAGTTGGTTTTCTGGTAAACTAAATCCTTGTAACTGGAACAGTTACAGTAAAGCACTTATAAGCACTAAGCATGAGTTGATTAAAACATCCCTAGCTTCTCTTACATTCCAGTTTCTTAGAGCATGTTTCATGGGCTATTGCCCACATTCTCAGTTGACAAGTACCTGAGGATTCAGGTTCTATGAAAACCGATTGTGACACTATGAGTTTTTTAGTCAACTCATGCATTTTCTGGGTTGAAATATTTTTAACCACCTTTTTCTTGCGCTGTTATTGTAATGAAAATAAAATATCTTGCTTTTTAATATACATTACATGAAGCAGGATTTTATGAATTAAAAAGTTTGAGTGAAACTGAAAATGGATGTATTAACAATTACATTCAACAACTGCTCTACTTATTATTTCTAATGAAATGGCAGTATAATATTGTATATAAATGTACTTTTCATTCAACAAAAAGAACAATTAAACAACATTTCTGGGATTAAACACTTCACAATATCACAATAATGCTAGAAAAGGGTCTTTTCTGCTGCCAGTCTGTTTCAGAATGTTTAAGCAAATCAGAAACTTTTTTCTACACTAGCTGAAGATAACGGAGTAGTCAAAAGTTGTTTAGTAAAAGGGAATACGTAAGAACCTACTTTCTCAATTTAATTTTTCAGATTTTTCATCACATTAAACCAATGTCACAGATTCAGTGACAGTGTTTCCTGAAATGGACGGATTGCATTTCGGAAATTTAACTTAAATAAGAAACTGGACTCATACTTTGCAAAACCTAATACTATCAACTTATTCTTATCATCAGTTAATTGCAGTAGTTCAAGATTGCTGATATGCAAGAGCCTCATGGGCCAGCTAGAGATTATGTGCATTCTTATTGTTAACTTGTCAATATTTCAAAACATAACTATACAACATATTGTCTGAATTAGTCATTTACCAAAAATAATTATTTAGGTAATGATAGAAAGACACAATAAAAAAGTATTCCTCATTTCACATTCCATTTAAACTTTGTACATCTTGTTTCAGATCCCACACAATGATCAAGAAATTCATACCCACAGCACCAGTTATAAAATATATGCTCATTTGCATAAACCAAGCATAAAAATTAAAGAAAAATGGAATATTTCAAGCAGCAATAAAAATAATGCTTTGCCAAATAGTGTAAAAACTAAAGAAAAGTACAAAACCTTTAAAATAAAAATTAAGCTTTTTTTATACAAGAACTGTTTTTGAACCTTACGGAATATCTTTGTAAATACCCTATATTACTATTATTCTTATTTATTACTATTATTGTTATTGTTACTATTACTGGGCTTGTTCTATAAAGAGCACACCTTATTCGGTACCAAAAAACAAAGATGACTGATGCAGGGCAGCCAACACTTTAAGTTGAGTCACTAGATATATAACCAGAGAAATTACCAGATAACATTTTTACAAGAGACTTTTTTGGTTTTCTGCTAGCATTATGAGCCACTGTTAGTATTCTGCTAGTATTATTCACCTGATGCTATCCTTTCTAGAAATGGCTTTAGGCACATTTTTAAACTTAATGGCTGCAAATTAGTCAGTTTATGCCAGAAAAATGGTCTTAGTTCTGTAGTCTCCTTTCTGTATCATCTGCTAGAATAACCTTCTAAATAATGCCAAAGGTTGCCTAATCAGCTATGTGTGCCATATATTTTATTACCATTGATTTCATGGGAGTGGTGAAATTTTGGGTTGTATCGCTGAAGTATCCAGTTCCATAATTACTTGAAGAGAAATCATAAAAAACAATCCAAGTAGATTGGCCAATGTACAGGATTAAAACCAGAGATCTCCTGAATATGAGCTATAAACAGTACTCGCCTTTAAAACAACTAGGGCAGAGGGCATCATAATATTTTTCTACCATGCACAGAAAAGACATTTAATTTTAATTATTTTCAATAAGTATACAATTATAAATAAATACATACAACACACTTAAATTCTAATGCAATTCAAGACTGGCTCTTCATACCTTAACCCATACAAAGCCACTATAAGTATTCCTACTTTCCAAACTGTAACCACTGTCTTGTTCCTTTCTTAAGCTCCTTATCCACTTATTCATTAATCTTCCTAAGAATACCTGCCCCTACCCTTATATTTGCAAGAATTTTAATTGCTACTACACTTGTTATAAGTTTTCCTATATGCTGTCCCTCCATCTTTTCCATATACCTATTAGACAAAGAGAAATGTATCTGGTTTCTCACACAAAATGACCTTACTAATTAAAATGAAAAAAATAAGATCTCATGTCTTAAGAAATCAATGTGTGTGTGTGTGTGTGTGTGTGTGTGTGTGTGTGTGTGTGTGTGTGTGTGTGTGTGTGAGAGAGAGAGAGAGATAGGTTATCAGCATCAAGGCTCGCTCAAGGGTGGTAAATTGAAATTGAGCTTTTTATTTAAGGACACTGTAACTACTATTGTCCTCAACGTCATATTCTATATTAGGCGTGAAAGACAGGAAATTTTGCTCAGAGACCTCTACCAGGCTTGAGGTTCTTTAATGTGCCATAAATCTACACTGGCTTTACTCCCTTTCCGAAGGAAGCCATGCTATGGATTTTTATGCCCGAAAAAAATACATTGCCCTCCACCGGGTTTGAATCCGGACCTCAGGAACTAGAGGCTAGCATGGTACCCTTAGACCATGGAGAACAACACACTCATGGGGAGGGGGGGGGGGTCGAGCCATATACCACCCAGGACGGTGGGTTTTAAAGGAAGAAAATCTTAAAACATGAACAATATATTTGAAAATAGGACAGAATAACAAATCATGCTTGAATTTTTGAGACTTTCTGGATTTTTTTGCTATGAAACTGGTGACAAATGAATCACCAAATGTGGTCACTTTGGATGTGACCCTCATTGATGATTACCGTCAAAACATCTCGAACATGGCAATGTTTAACAATAAACATCACATTTATAAACAGGAAGGTTCAAGTCACTATATCCCTTCCTCTTGGGGGGTGGTGGTAGCTGCAGTAGATCTCTTGTAGGTCGCAGTATGCTAGATGTCCCTGTTCATTGCATACCCCTAAAATAGAGATGATCATTCACCAGTGCAGTCGACCATCAAGTACATTTTCATTTTGTGTATGTTTTTAATCTTTTAACCTCCTGATGAATCGGCCGAAATACTGAACACTTTTAGTGTGACTTTGCCTGTTTTCATCTTTTGCACAGAGCAATCATGCTCTTTCACCACATTATATCTCTCTTCTTGAGTTTTATTTATTGATCATCCATGTGTGTATATATATGCTATGTGAGAATAAATAGTCATGGAGGACCAACATTGCAGATAAAAGCATGAGGTGGGGGGCACCTGCAATTATTGCATGGGTGGCAAAACTCCTGGAGCCAGCTCTGATCAGCATGTATATCTTTACTTGGAGGTAAGGCCTAATAATTACATGCTCATATAATTAGTGACTAAATAGTAAGCATGCAAAGTCTGAACCCCTGCAACTCCACAAACAGGGTGCCAGCGTAACAGATACAATATAATTAATCTTCAAAATACATGCATTTGTTGCATATTTGTGGAAGATTTGCCAATTATGGATGGAACCTATCAACTCAAATATAATCAGGTTCTAGTGACATCCCATAATGGGGAGAAAAATGTCAAAGTTGCACTTTAGTAAGCAAAATAGTATAATGTTGATTCAAAAGAATGAATTCAATATCTGTGTACTATTCTAAAACTGCAAACTCACACGTGCACTGAAGGTTACAAAATGTGCTCGGTCTGGCACTGGTAGTACACATAGTTCCTATGTAAAGTACTGTATCCAAAAAGCTTTTCAGAAGAATGGTATAATATTTTACTTACTGTTTGTGGGTTTCCTTAAGAACACCATTGTATTCATAGAGATGCCTATTAGGAAGTTCACATTCAACAGTGCCAGTGAACTGTGACAAATCCTTTGTCTCCAGTAACTTGGCTGTTTCTGGCACTGCCTGACGAATTTTGAGGTTAGTTTCTCCATCCAGATTAGATGTCTCAATGTAACATATAGCCTGAGGTTCACTGAAATAAAAATAATTTTCAGTGTAAGAGACTTAAAACACTTAGTTCTATGACACTGTAAAACATACATAAAAGTATAAAAAAGTATAACAGTACATGACCTCAGCCGTAAACTTCCCAGTTGCTTTGCTTGGCATTTCATTCACCATATATACTAATTCCTTCCAGTTTCTCACGAGCTGGAACTTCTTTGCTTAATGGTCACGTGAGTGGCTGGCTAAGTTAAACAGCATTGGGCTTGGTTACCGCTTGTATGGATGACCATTCCAGTGGCTTGCGCCAACATCAGTAAAAGAAACAAATGGCTATCCTAAACCAATTATTCTAGAAACAAACACTTACTTATATGGCATGGATAAATCCGTACTAAACAGTTAGGTACTGTGACGATTTGCCTTCTGCCCCAGTTAACTCAGGCAACTTGTTCTTGCTCCTGGTTCCTAAGCAGTGCTTCTCACCTGGAATAGTATTTTGGTTTTTTGGGCTTCTAGATAAAACTAATTGTTGCATAATAATGTATAATATGTAAACTGAGGAATAGTCCGGACAAAATTATTTTTGTGTTTAATTTTTTATCTAACACAGTGCTAGTAGTTTTTGTATCCAAGAATAACGTTTTCATGAACAATGAAAGTGATTAATGCCTTTCAACAATAGATATTCTACAGAAAATAAAACTTAGTTTTCCTATTTCTCACAAAACCTAAGTGCACACAGAATGAATGAATGCCATTCTTATATTAACTTCTGAAAGGATGGTCAGAATTTAAGTGGAACATGAAACCTGTCTGAAACGATTTCTTCCACCCTCAGGTGAACAACATTTCTTTCCATTAGAAGGAATATCAGTGTAGGTAGAAATGGTACATGCTGAAAATATACCTCCTCCTCCTCCTGGGTGAAACAGTCTTATGAGATTGTGCACATTAAGCATGCCAGTACTGAAGGCAATTATGTTTCCTTCATTATCAGTTACATCTGACAGAATCTTTTCTGTGCTTAGTTGGATTTGGGATTTTAAAGGACATACGTGGCGGAAAAATCCTGAGGATCACCTATGCCTTGCAATTGATCAACCTCTTTAGGGTGGTTCACATGGCATAGAGCAGCTAAAACTTTCATTCTTAAGCAACATTTTGTTAATATTTCAACATGTATTTTATACATGATGGTAACCATTTTAATTCACTTCATCATAATGATAAAGCATTAAATTTTAAGTTTACAGATGTAAATAAAATGTTATTCGTAACATTAATAAATATATACACAAGGGCTTTAGAATAGTTATCTTTAAGCATTTATCCAAGTAGACAAACAACAAATTTTGTTTTTAATTCAATATTCTTTACATACCTGGATGATATTATGACGAGATCTGCTGGAAAGAAGTTGTTATTGTGCACTTTTACAATGTCACCCACAACAACATTTACCCACTTTACCCACAGCCAATGTTCATCTCTCAGCACTTCCACCTTACGATGATTGATTTCTCCATCTGCTCGATGTCTTTTCTGCAACAATCAAGTATTAACACTTTAAAATATTTAGGAATAAAATAAATTCAAATTTAATTCTTTCTTTCTTTCCTTCCTGTTTTTACTTTTACATTATTATGTAAGTAGCATTTAAGTTTCTTACTACTAACATTTTGTCTAAGTAGCTGCATAGTAGTGCACAAACTCATAAGTGTCTTTGTGCATTGCAAGAAGCAAGTTAAGGTTACAGTACTAGCATTATGGAAATAAATATATACATACTAAGATAATACAACTTATGAATATGACTAGGCATTCAGCTCAGGCCCTTAGCCAGTCATATTCAATGTATACAGTTCAACCTCTATATACACTTTATAATTACTACTTAAAAACTTCAAAATAACAGTAATGTTTAAACTACTTCTCTTTTTATTAAACAGTCCCACTTTTTGTTACTTTCTCTACTACATAAAGTAGGGGAAGTATTGCACTTCACCCAAAAACTTTACACCAATATTTCACTGGAAACACATGTTTTGAGGCCCCTGAATCCAAAAAGCACTTCTAGAAAGAGGTCTGTGTGTGTATCTGTCTGTGTGTCTGTGAACAGCATAACTCAAAAACAAAAAGTTGGATAAATACCAAACTTGGTATTTAGGTTCAGTATCTTTCAGATGCAACATTTTGCGATTTCAGATGCGATTTTCAAGAAAATTCCTCCACCCCAGACTACCCTTTACATAGAACATTTTTAGAAAATTTTGATTATCTCAAAAATGATTCTAACGATTTTGATTAAAATATCACATATTTAAGATATTTTCATAACAAATAACATGAATATCTTGAATTTTCCTCTTCTTTCTGAATGGCTTTTGCATAACTGGTAAACTGTAAGAGATAGACAAAATTTTTCTACACAAAAAATGTAGAACTCATTAAAACACACAATTTATGTCATATACATTTTTTTTGCCCACTGAACCATTTCCAAGATATTCTTTGTTATTTGTTTGAACCTTTCAATACTTATACTTTTTCTCAAATGGGAATTCGTTATTCATTTTTTTATGTCCTGGGCATGCAAAGAGAATGAAATGCTCCGCATAGCAAACCAGCTCTTAAAAGATTTGACAATAGCTTAAAGCCTACCATACTCCCCTTGCACCTAAAATAAAATTAGTAACAAGCTAATTTCTGCAAATGTTTATCTTGATTACAATGAAGTAGATGGAAAATAAGCATTTTTAAAAATAGTTTGTACAAGAGTGGAGAAAATCATGTGAGTTTAACTTTACTTAAGAACTGTGAATACTGTGACAGTCTCTACTATCCTTTCTAAAAAGTTTGGTTAGGGCTATTTTTCTGTACAATTTAAACCATTTCTGCTTAATAACTCCTTCCTCCAAAGGTCAGTCCCTTTGCATTCAAATAGTATGTGTTCAATATCTTCATTCCCTCCACAAATGGGGCACTGATTCTAGGGGACACCTTTTCTTAGTCCTTTTAATCTCCATACACCTGCTCTCAACCATGCAATTCCCTCCCTTTGTTCATTATTTACTTTAGCAATATATGTTTCCCTTTCCCAAATTTTCTTCATTGAAATACAAAAGATTAGAGACCTTTGTTTATGTCGCTAAATAGTTTTTGAATTTCTATACCCTCATATCTCCTCCTTGCTTATTTCCAGAAACTTATAATTATTTTCTCTTCTCCAAATTTCACCCAAACTATTCTTCACCAAATTATTTCAGAGACTATTATCCAGAATCCTTAAGGCTCACCCCTCCTGACACTCTAAGCACTGTCTTAATAAGTTACTTTCTTTTAGGTTCAAGATCCTAAACTGGTATTTTAGGGCTCGTTCTATAATAATACTCTTCCTTGGCACTGCTCTCAGTTCAATTTGGGCCGCTTTCTTTACTATTGCAGTTGGTAGGCCTAAGACCTCCCTACAAAACATCCCGTATACAATATTTATGAATTCCTTTCCTCCATTCAGTCCCCATACCTTATACCATATCCTGTTATAATTAGCAAATGCTTAGATTATCCACGACTTTTCTATTACATATTATTTAATGGTTGTTCAAGTGTTTACACAAACAGACTGATTATTGCTGTGTTAAGTGAAAGGGAACAGCAAATTGTGAGCATGCTGAGAAGAGATTGTGTAGTATTTTCAGTAGCATTTAATGCCCATTCTTACTACATATGACACCACAGGCAGTGGACATAGATGATAAATGAAATTTAATGATAATTGGGAAAGAAACGTACCAAGCCTAAGTTTAGGGTACCTTCCTGGCATTTACTAGTTACAAGGACTGAGGAAATACTCAGAGAAAACCTCAGTCAGGAAGGATGACTCTGCGGGATTTGAACCACAGACCTACTGTTTGCGAGTCCAAGCCTTAATAACCCCAACCAACCATGTCGGAAACTGTGTAGTGTTTTTATATTTTTTGTGCTTACTATAAAAACACTAAAACAACAACGGCATTGAGAAATTAGTAAGGAGCAGAATAAAAGACACAGAAAGACAAGAGATAAGAAGAAGCTTAGAAAAAAATAAATTATTAAATTTCCATAGAACAATAAAAAAAAATTGGGGAAGAGAAGGGTATGTTGAGCATTGTAACAGACAGGAAAAAGAAGGATTTACATGGATGAAAATGGGCCGTTGTTCTTAAGAGGGATAAGAGGCAGTGAATAAGGAATCCGTGTATTGTGCAATGGATGGGACAACAAAGTGCATTATCTGATAGAAGTAAAAAATTAACGCTAAGGAAGCAAAAAGTGTGGGAGAAAATATGGGAGAAATTGAATAATAAAATTATAGTCATAAATTAACAGGGAAAGAGGAAAAGAGAATCATAAACATGGGGAAGTTTTTAAGGAAAGCAGGCATAATTGAAGACACTCATCTTGGGACTGATGGTCTGGTCTGTGGAGTAACAGTCAGGACCAGTAAGGGTTCTTACAAAAGACCCATCACAAAGATTTGTCTTTTCCCTGATAAATTTACCATAAGTAACCAGTCTTAATAATATAGACACCAGGCACCAGTTATTTAGATCAGGACAATGTGTGCACATGTGCTGAATAAATGTTTGTGATTTTAATTTATGGTGATATTTTTGTGAAACTGATAACTCATTGACTATTTTGTTTGTAATTTGTGTCTCAAATTAGGTGGACAGCATGTTCAGCATAGTTAATGCCCAAGCACAGAGCACTATCCATTCAAGCTACAAATAGTTTGTACTATTGCCAATAGAGATCATTATGCTTAAACTTGCAGCTCTGAAATTGTTGTTGTTCTTTCTGTCAGGACAGTGAAGTAGTATAGAAGGCTTTGGAATGTAACATTTCTTTGTAACTATAGTGTGTTTTCAATAAACATAAAATTTGTTACTATCTGAGAGATGTTGAACCTATACACATCAGTGAAGAAATAGGTGAAAAGATGCTCAAATGAGCTGCTGTGCATTGACATAAGAGTTACCCAGCATCTGTCTTAAGAGAATAAGGGAAACCATGTTAAAAATCTTATGCAGATAACTTACCCCAACTGAGATTCGAAATCAGGCTTCTCAGATTGTAAAGAATATGTGCTATCCGCACACTATGGAGTTAGGCTACTGTGACATGTATCATATACTGCATATAATATTCAGAATACAAGTTATTTATATATTATACTATTATTTTCACTAAAAATCTTAATATGCATATCAACTGAGCTTTTGAGTTTCATAACTGTTATTGTGCTTGCCCAAAGCATTTGACTTTTTACTTTCTCTACCATGTATGTACATAGTAGGTAGAGAAGGTATTGCGCTCCACCCAAAACTTGATATTGAGATTTCAATGGAAATACCTGTTTTGAGATGCCCTGAATCTAAATAAAACATTTTTAGAAAAACATGTGTGCATGTGTGTGTACAGTAGATCTCATAAATGAAAAGTTCGATAAATACCCTGAATAAATACCCAACTTTCATCTTCCAATGATGCGACATGAAGATTTTCAAGAAAATCCCCCCACCCTAAACTAACCTTTACATGGAACATTTTTCAAAATCATTTATTTTCTAAAAAATGACTGTTAATGGTTTTGATTAAAATACCATATATGAAAGATATTTATTTTGCACATAAGATGTATTCCTGAATTTTCTGGGAATAGCCTAGGAAGTTCTCTTGATTGGAAGGAATTTTGTACAATCTTGTATAACTGGTAAATGCTAAGCGGTAGACAAAAACATACTACAAAAAAAATGTAGATCTCTTTAAGACACAATTTATTCCAAATAAGCTAAAAAGTGCTGTCAACATTCAGTTGTTTCTTGTGATTGCATGGAAACAGTATGGAATTTTAAGGCCAACACATAGTGTCCAGTTCTTAAACATTTGACTATCATTGTTCTCTTTGTGTCTATAACAAAATGTATAATGTAGCTATTTCTGCAAAGGTTTATTTGGATTAAAATGTAGTAGTTTAAGCTTAAGTAAGAATAGTTTGTATACCTTGTAATAAACGATAGAGGGTAGAAAAAGTCATGTGAATGTATCACATCAGATTCTTTTAAACAAATTCTATGTCTTTAAACAAAAACACAAGCTAAGAATCTATTTATATATATTTTAGTCAATAATTAATTATTCTTGCTATATATATGTGTGTTTTAATAACATGGCTAACCCAAAACTTATAATTAAATAAAGAATTATCTTTGACACTATTTGCTTTTAGATTATCCATGCCGTCTGGTAATTAATCCAGATAATTGAGAATTTATTGTGCTTAAAACTATTAATATTTGCCACTGCTTAGAATGGGAGAGAAAGTTTTAGCAAACACAAACTTACAACATCCTCAATAATTTCTTTGATGGCGGAAACACTGAGGATAAATATAAGTGGAACTAAAGTAGTGTAACGCCCTGTTGGAGAGACATCTGGGATTTGCTGCAACAATAAAAACAACGTTATCAGTTTTATGTTGATAAATGGCTATTATAAAATATGAGGCATATTTTTAACACTTGAATGATTTCAGTCAAAATAATATAAATTCATTAACTGCCCGGCTTAAAGCAATATGTGTATGTAACAATATATAAAAAATTGTATATTACAATCATTGTATATGTTTATATTATTGTATCCATGTGTAATAATGTTATGTGAATGTATTATGTAATTTAATAATGTAGGAGCTGTGAGAATAATAAGTTAAAAGTTGCTAACAATGAGGTAACAATGAGGTAACCTTGAGGCAATAATGAGTTTGAGAGTTTAACAATACTACTTCTGATTCTTGGAAGCAATAATGTAATTTTAGTGACAGTTTATAAAATAGCCAATCAACAACCAGAAAAAACTTTAGTTAAATGAAGGTATTCTATTGGACTAGGATTAGCCAATCAGAAACCTAAAAAGGAGAAAAATTTACAAATTTAGTAGTTCCCTGCAGACAGTGTTACTAAACAGATGCAAAAAGTGTCCTCAAGAAATATAATATGTATTCGTGTGAAACGAAAAATAAGTTTATGTGTTAAAAAGTGTAATTAATAATATAAAGAATCTCACAGCTCTCTAAATCAGTGAAGTGTTATTTAAATCGTATCAAGTATTAATAAAAGGAGTGAAGTAAAATTATAATCTGTGTAAGCCTACATTCTTGTTGCACCAAAACCCTGCTAAGAGAAATGTGTCTCTAACAAAAATACTGACGCAGCCGAGGCAAACATAAATATTTAATACTTAAAGAAACAGTCAAATTACAAAGTTAATATTTTTTTAAACTTGGGGCAAAGGCCACCTAAAAGTACATTTGGGGCGAAGGCTGCCGGAAAGTGGGTACTATACGTGCAGTTGCAACTACTACAAGTTTGGTTCCCCAACAGTTGAAATATAATACAACTCTTTCAATACAACAAACTACTTCAAATTGACACCCAAAGTGTGGTGCAAATAACGTAACAAACCAACTACTTCAAAATTGGCGTCCATATGTGGAGCTAATAAAATACTTCTCAAACAGCATTTATTCTTGCTACATAATCAGTTATCCTTTTGGTTTAACGTAAAAACCATGTTAATCTCTTTACATGCTCTAAGAGAAGGATTTCATACAAATACTCAAACTTGTATAACCTAATTAAAAAGTTAGAAGTAAAAGCCCTTTGTAAATTATTCAAAGTCTTTCAACTCTAAAGGCCCAAATGATTCTTGTTTTGAGATGCATATTAAAGCAAAATGACAACTCTGCAAATTTAAATAGTAATTATTGTAATACAAATAATAAGCACACTTAAGATCTTTGCACATTAAATAAAATTTAAATTTTACAGCTAGAGAATTTGAACTGTGTACGAGGCATTTTTTGCTGAATGTTTCAATATGAATCAACTAAATCCTATAGATTGCTACGGATTATCTCCTGCAACCTAGATTCCATTTTTTGTTTTACAACTTTTCCTGTCTTTCTTTCCTTCTCTTTTTGAGTTAATGTCCTTATATTTAGATCATATTTGAAGGTGAATGAGTGAAATGATACACAAACTAGCCCACAATCCAAAGAACTTAAGAGTTACCCAACATTCCTTTTCTGAGATAAGGGAAAAATCCCAAAGCACTTTATCCAGGTAACTCATCCCAACCAAGACTCATCGTCTTCCATGGTCTAGGGGTACCATGCTGGCCTCTAGTTCCCAAGGTCACGGGTTCACACCTGGCGTAGGGTGATGGATTTTTTTGGGTATAAAAATCTTTAGCAGGCTTCTTTGGAAGGCAAGTAAAGCCAGTGGTCCCGCATAATAGATTTACAGTGCATAAAAAAACCTCAAGCCTGATAAAGAGACCCGAGCAAAATTTCTGTTCTTTCATGCACAATATAGAATGGGACACTAAGGACCATAGTAGTTAAAGAGCATCCATAAACAAAATTCAATTTCATTTCCAACCAAAACTCAAACTAGGAACCTCTTGAATATGAGGCAGATATACAATAATTACACTATCAAGATAGGCATTTACAATTTGACTTTCGCATTTACAAATTGTGATTCCTTATAATAAAGAACTTCTTTGCTCATCTCCATCATCTCTGAAAATTTGTAGCATTATCCGAAATTGTTATTATGTAGTTAAAGGTACAAGATACAAGTACAAAATATGGTTATGCAACCACTATTAAGTCTACTGTGCCTAGTTTACTGAGGGGAGTGAAGTAAGATAGTACTACAAGCTTAGCAGGAAAATACCAATGATGATGGTCCTAACATTGCAAAATGAAACCTTAGCATCATGCAGGTCTGCAGTAAATCATCCCCTAGAGGAGGCATACAAACTCCCAGATGTAATACGCTGTCCACTAAATGTGCCTAGGAGAATGCTTACACAAAGCATTTATACCAGCACCATCACCAACACTCCATTATGCAGGCAAAGTTCTGAAGGCCCAGTAAAGAGGTAAAGTTCAACAATATAAAATAAATGAAATGAGAGGAAAGAATCGTATGAATTTAAGAAAAGTATTTGCCTAAGTAATTATAAAAAAATCATGAAAAAAGCTTAGTCATTTTGAGGATTCCAGCCAAACAATTACCTAATGTGAGCCCCAAGTGTTAATGCCTGAGCTACCCCACTAAGTTATCCTGAAACCTTTAATATGAACTACTTTAAATATTGGTAATTGATTGTTCTTTCACAAGTTGTGTGTAGTACAAGGCTAGAAAGGTAGCATTTGACTGAAAAATTCAATATCATAGCCAGGATTTGAATTTTTCAGTCGGATTCTATCTTTCCTACTTTAAATATTTGTTACAACACAATCATAAATCCAGGATACTAATTTCAAATTAATCATGTTCTCTATATCCTTCAGAAATACTTCTCCCCTAATTTATGAGATAGAAACAACAATAAATTACAGTATAGACTAATTCTTTTAACATGTGTATATACAAATATGAGATAATTATTCTCTTGTATAATTAAAAATCATATGGAATGCACTATACACAAACACATTAAAATTAATTAATAATCAGATATGTGTTATATTTCTAAATCCAAATTATCATCAAAATAATGTGTTAACATAAAATAATAATTAAAATATTTTGCGGACTAATTACTTCTTTGTGGTACGGAAATATTAGCACCGTTCATCCCTAACAGTAGTGCTAATCCAGCCTTATTCTGTGATGGAATTTGACATGTAGAAAGAAAATAAAGAAAGAAAAGATAGAAGAAAAAAAAGGGAGACAGAGAGGGAGAGGGAGAGGGGGAGAGAGAGAGACAGAGAGAGAGAGACTAATTCAAAAGCCACATTTGCAGAGTAGTTTTCCTATATATAATAAGATATGAGCTTTAATAACATGCATTACACACATAAATATTCAACTCACCTGTAGCAATGCTATAAAAAGAAAAAAACAATTGGAGTATCTACGGAACTGTTCAAAAAGGAAACTGGGAAGGAAGGAAAGATAATTGTATTTGGCAGTGGTGATGTGGTTGCTACAGTAGCGAATGGGTTGTGGGCGATTTAAAAAAATAAGGCGATGCTCGATAGCTGCCTCATCCACCACCTCTGTGACCACTGAATTTGTTTCCACATCCTCATCTGAAACAATAAAACAGCTTCAAGTTAATGCTCATAGTAATGTACTTCAAGTTCCAGCTTAGATTACCTCATCATTGTATACAGGATGCCTCATTTATCTTGGCCACTAATGACTTTGTACAAGCAATGATTGGAAAAATTGTTTTCATTTGGAAGTTGTGTAACACTAATACGAAATCAGCACTGCAGCATTATTTATTAAAATTATGGAAATACTAACCTTTTTTTCAAATTACCTTACGTACCCATTACACTGCACTTGAATAAAGGTTCAAAATGAATCAGAATGTGTAATTCTTTTAAACAGAATGTTAAAATGGAATACAATGATCTTATAGGCATAGCAAATGAAGAAGGTAGCTGGACTTAGTGCTGATGCAAACAATGCATGTAATTTAACATATTTTATACAACTTCTGTCCACATTGCACAAATGAAGATAAGTTCACTTGATTAGAAATTTGTGTTCAGTAGTCAAGAGGCAATGAAGGGCTCGTCTAAATGTGCTTCAAGGAGAAGTTGGATGTGCTGCTCTTATATGAAGAATGTGAACTGGAAGCAAGGGCAAAGCTTCCACAAAGGCTGAACTAAAGTACTCAGCATCAAATTGCTCTTGAACATACTTCCAGTTTTCTCTCCTCCAAGGAGTCTGACTTTATTGTCTAATTTGGTTTTCTAGTTTCTTAAAGCTTGTGTTAAGGTAAAATTCATAAGACAACCTTGAAGGCTAGGGATGATTTGCCTTGCCACATCTGGTTTATGCGTGCATATAGCTGTTGGAATTTGAATCTTAGATCACAACTCACTAAGGTGGGGTGACGATTTCACAAGCAGGATTTTTCTCTGAGGAGAAAATGTAATATTTCTGCCCTGATTTTGGTAAGTCAGAGGCAAATATTTTATCCCAATGCTTTATATATATATAAAAAGAACCAATGTCATTTCTTTCTCTACTCACTTCCACAAATTATTCTCAGTGAAGCTTATTCTTCTAGCTACTTCTTGTTAATGTAGACAAGCCTTCATTACCCACACATTAGATGTAGGTATAAGAATACAGTAAATTAAAGCAATACTCAATTTTTTTTCAAACCAAGTTGCTATGTGATGGGTTTAAAATTCTGTTCTCTTTTTATAAACACAAAAATGAAAGGGGGGGGGGAATGAATAGCGATATGCAATTGAGAAAAGAATTAAGTACTTGAAAACTCAAACCAATAACAAAGAATATCTTGGAAATGGTTAATACTACAAAAAATATTATTTAATATAGAGTGCTTTAATGAGATCTACAGTTTTTATGTAGTAAGATTTTGTCCATCTCTTACAGATTACCAATTTAAATGCAAACATCATTCAGTATAAAGAGGACTTCACAGGCTATTCCCAGAAAATTCAAGATATATATTTTGTCATGAAAATAACTTAAACATATCGTACTTTAATCAAAATTGCTAAGAGCCATATCTGAGAGAATCAAAAATAATGAAAGCTTTTCCAGTAAAGTAATTTTGGAGTGGGGAAATTTTCTTCAAAATCTTCAGTTGCATCCCTGAAAGACACTAATTTAAATACCAGGTTTCGTATTTAACCAACTTTTCATTTTTGAGTTATGCTTTTTTTCTTCTCTCTCTCTCTCTCTCTCTCTCTCTCTCTCTCTCTCTTTATTACTTTCTCTACTACGTATAGTAAGTAGGGGAAGTATTGCATTCCACCCAAAAATTCGATACCAAGATTTCACCAGAAATACATGTTTTGAGACCTCCTGAATCCAAAAAAAGCATTTTTGGAAACATGTCTGTGTGTGTGTGTGTGTGTGTGTGTGTGTGTGTGTCTGTGTCTGTGTGTGTGTGTGTGTCTGTGTGTGTGTGTGTGTGTGTGTGTCTGTGAACAGCATAACTCAAAAACAAACAGTCGGATAAACACCAAACTTGGTATTTAGGTTCAGTATCTTCCAGAGATCTGACACGAAGGTTTTCAAGAAAATCCCCCCACCCCAGACTACCCTTTACATGGAACATTTTTCGAAAATTTTAATTTTCTCAAAAATGGCTCTAACGATTTTGATTACAATATCATATGTTTAAGATAATGTCATGAGAAATGAAATGTATATCTCGAATTTTCTGGGAATGTCTCCAAAAGTATTCTTCATTGTGAACAACTTTTGCATAACTGGTAAACCATAAGAGATAGACAAAATTTTACTACACAAAAAATGTAGATCTCGTTAAAATACACAACTTATGTCATATACATTTCTTTTGTTGAGTGAACCGTTTTCGAGATATTGCTTGTTATTCCCTTAAATTTTCCAATACTTATACTTTTTCTCAAATTCGTTATTCATTTTTTTATGTCCTGGACTTGCAAAGAGAATGGAATGCGCCGCATAGCAACCAGCGTTAAAATATTTGACCATCGCTTAAAAGCTACCATATTCCCCTTGCATCTACAAGAAAATTAGCAATAAGATTGACATCTCGATATCTCGATTAACATCAAGCATATGGAGAATAGGCGTTTGTAAAAATAGATTGTACAAGAGTAGAGAAAGTCATGTGAGTGTAACACATCAGATTTTTTTTAAGTGGAACATAATACTTCTCCATTTAGTGTAAGCACATAGTAGAGAAAGTAAAAATTAAAAATAAGGTAGGAAAATACTTTTATTCCTGACAGGTTCACTTCATTGTTTCTAAAGGTAAGTCTATGAAAATCCATATTAAATAGAACTTAAGAGGTTAGCCTATCCATTATATAACTCCAAGCTTTGCCCTAGTAAGAAGATTAGTGCTTCTGAAGTATGTTGCAGCACTTTCAAACTATTTATACCCTACATAGGTTATTCTTGAAAGCAAGGAAATAGTGTATTGAATTTGTTCCATTTATATGCTGCCTTTAACATTCTAAGGTCATACCAGCAGCTTCACCTTTGGAACAATTGCTCATCAGCAATGATGCTCACACGTTTTTACTTACTGTATATCTTTGGGTTTGTTTCACGTTGGGTTTTCTTTATAAACATTCCATTCCATAAACCATCCATTTACATTCTCATTCATACTCCCAGGCTCTAGGGAGATTGGGGAATAATCCTGGCTAAAGAAAAATTCCCATCCTACAGCCGGGAATCGAGCCTGGGACCCCTGGATTTGGAAGATTTTCTGCTAACCACCCCCCAAAAAATGTTTGTTAATGATGCTGTCAATATATGGGATCATATCACTGCTGCCAGCGTGCTGGAATTTTGTCCCACAGAAGTTCTTTTACATGCTAGTAATTCTACTGACATGGGGCTGTTGCTTTTAAGCACACTTAAAAACCATAAGTCTGGGCTGGGTTAGAACCCACAACCTTGGGATCAGAAGGCCAATGCCTAACCAACTGAGCCACTCAGACTGACTGCTAATTACCAGACCAGAGAGGCAGTCATATTGGATTTGTTGATATAGTGAGAGCTTTTTAACTGGGAATATGTAGTACTGTGCTTGAAAATACAAAATACATTTTAATGATATTTAATGTCAGGGTTTCTTAGTAAAACTTTAATCAAGTCTGACTTTTGCGAATGTACCTGCTGCTCATAAAGCTCTGCGGGGAATAAAAATAATTTTTAAAAAATGTTAAACATGTCTTTGTCAGTTTTCATTTTATACTTTATCTATTCTACTTTGAGTTTCTAATCTTTTGCATATAAATTTGATCAGTTACACATATAAAGTTACAGTTATTCCCAAGATAAAGGGACATCTGTATAATATTTCTGCTGTTTGTTTACTCTGATATAAAACTTAAGATATTGATTTCTTTCTCTTCTGCTCCAGCTCTAGTTAATGAATTTATTAGAAAATTCATAAGAATATTTGTATATATTTACACATTTGTTTTGACACTTATACTTACAAAATCGACTTCTTTCTTCATAGGTATCATTTCAATTGGTACTCTACAATAGCACAAATGATATACTTTACAATATCATATCATCATCTTTGAATGAACTGACGGTATGAATAATCATCACTATAACTCTTATATTTACCACCATATTTGATGCTGTTGTCAATAACAGTCTAAATCCTTGGAAACCAATAATAGATAATAATAACCTTGTTTGTAAGGTATACAAAATTAAAACAAGTGGCAACATATTCTCAGGATACACAATTAATGTTTCATTCATTATAACGGCATAATATATCCAGGAACCAATTTACATAGCACCTGTTGTCAAACTGGAAGTGCTTTCGTCTTTTGATATTCATCAAGACTTAACAGCTATTGAGTGTTTATGAAAGCTTCAATTAAAAGTGCTCATTGCTACTGATGTGCATTACATCACTGTGGTGCATAGAATCTGCTTATAAGGGTTAGAAAGCAATTAAAATATTTGCATAGCCTACAATGGAAGAGTATTAAACTTAAAGAATGTTATTTAATAATAAATTACTAACAAGCTTTATGGGGTTATCATTATTTATTTTTTTTTCCCCTCTTGAATAAATTACTACGCAAATTATTGACAGAAGAAAATATGTATATCAAATGTCACCCTCCCCAAAAATAAAGTAGAATATCATTGTGTATCAACTGCTATAAATTATTATAACGTAAAGCATAAAGTACCTATATTTGAAAAAACAATGTGCGTGCGTGCATGTGTGTGTGTGTGTGTGTATGTATGTGTGTGTGTGTATATACACATTGTTGTTTTATATATATAAGAACATTAAACATTGTAATACATTTACTTGCATCAAAATATAATAAACTTAAAACATGATTAAGATTGGCAAATTTGTTAAATAAAAACAACACTGTACATTTATTTCACACTTTGTTTGGGAACTTGTTGAGTATGCAACTAAACAAGACAAATAATTTTCACCACAAAAAGAATTTCTAAATGTATTTGGTTTTGTAAAATAGAAACAAAGAGATAATAAAAATTCAAAAAGAGATTAAGAAATATATATATATATATATATATATATATATATATATATATATATATATTTATTTATTTATTTATTTTAAAGCTCATTTAGTACTCTTGGTTGCATTTATTGTAACTCAATATTCAGCATTTTTTGTAGTCTCTATTGATAAGCTTGTGTAATATTGTAAAAAATGACTTGCTATAATGAACTGTATTTAGTTTCTTTTAGTAATACATTATTCAGTTAAAAAAAAAGTCATCTATGTTTTATTTTTTTACTAATGCTTAATGCTTTAGTAGTATTTTATCTAACGTTAAATTAAGCTTGCCAACCACAAATAAGAAAAACTATGTTAGTCTAATGCGCAGGTACTCCTCAAACAATAATAACTAAAACATGCAGATTAAATTCAAAACTCTTTAAATGTTCATTGTTGAAATGTATTTCATTTTGTCCTGCATGTTTTTAGAGTGTGCTTTTTATCAAAATTTTTCAGCTTCCAAAATGGGGTTCTGAAAAGGAAATAAAACCTAAAAACTTATACTACAATGCTCTAGTTCATATTTAAATAAATTTTCAAATTTTCTTACAGTTTCACAAACCCTGTAGGTGTTAAAATAATCACTTATGTAAAAAATGAATATTACTGGTCAGTGAATTACAGCTACATCATTAAAGAGCCCAATTTTGATTTTCATATAAGGAAACAATGGTGTACCTACATTCTATTAACTTTTTCTTATGAAGAAACAATAGGAGAGAGATAAGCAATAGTCTACAAGAGCATGATGTTGGAGAATATAATAAATTAAAAATTTGTGGTGTTTTCTTAGCTCTGCCTGTGCGTGCAAGGACTTACTGATTCAGTTATCTTTACAGCAATGAATCTGTGAAAATCCAAAAGTATAAAGTTTTCTTTCTTTTACCACATAGCCAGAACATATAGTGCACACAAAATGTTAATGAGCTATGTCAAACCACTTTTAAGATATTAATTTATTTTCATGATGAATCACCTTTTGTTATGGCAATATGAAATGCTCCTTGTGCCCAATGGTTTATCATATCACTCCCAGAGTTTTAATTTGAGCTTAGTATACAAACACAAACAAATTTCTGTGCAAGTATTTCTTAATTTTAACTAGTTTAAGAGAAACAAAAATGTTCTGTATACCAACTATTGAATTTTTCAAGTTTTTCAATGTGAGTTATGGAAAATAATTAATTTCAACTAAACTGTTTAATAAGCATTTTTAACTGGTCCATAATAATTTTTAAATACGTAATTCCTGAAGCTCTGCTGAAAATTTCAAGCTCTTATACTATAAAATGTGGTCCAAGAAGCATTTTGAACAGTGAAGAAAGATGAAAAGTTTTTACTGTTAAATTCACATGACTTTCTCTACCCATTCTTCAGCAAACTATTCTTGCAAAAGCTTATTCATTGTATTTACTTCTGTTAATTGAGATAAAAATTCGTAGAAATGGGTTTAGCACATGTTTCCTTGTAGGTGCAATGGGAATAGGGAAATAGAATAGACTTAAGTGGTAGTCAAATCTTTTAAGAGCTGGTCACTATGTGGTGGCTTTAAAACTCTGTTTTCTTTGCATGGCCAAGTGAGAAAAATGAATAATGACTTTTCATTTGAGAAAAGTATAAGTGTTTGAGAATTCAAATCAATAATAAGGAATATCTCTGAAATGATTAACCGCACAAAAAGTTGACACAAATTGTGTGATTTAACTAGATATACAGTTTTTTGTGCAGTAAGATTTTCTCTCTCTTATGGTTTACCAGTTATACCAAAGTCATTTAGAATGAAGAGGACTTCAGAGGCTATTCCTAGAAAATTCAAGATAAAATTCAAGATATAATCATATATCCCATTTGTCATAAAAATATCTTAAACATACAGTATTTTAATCAAAGTTGTTAATTATTTTTGAGAAAATCAAAATTTTGTATATGAAGGGTAGTTTGAGGTGGGGGGGGATTTTCTTGAAAATCTTTATGTTGTATCCTTGGAAGATGCTGAACTTAAACACTATGCTTGACATTTAGCCAACTTTTTGTTTTTGTGTTATGATAACTGAAACACACACTGACCTTTTTCTAAAAATGCTGGTTTTTTTTGATTCAGAGAGTCTCAAAAAGAAAGTAGAAAAGAAACTGAAAAAAACTGAATTTAAATTCAATGCGGTGCTTTACTTATGTGGTAAAGAACCAATTAAATAGTCATTTGTGGCTTTAAAACTATTTATATATAAAAAAAAAACAAATGTGTCACTTTTTTTTAAACCAATTTTCATTGATGCATTGCCTTGGGTGGAAAAGAAAGAAAGAAAGAAACGACAGAAAAAGAAAGGAACTAAACAATTTCTTTCCTTCACATCTCCAAAGTGTTAAATTGCCTGAGGAATTAACAAATAATCATAATTTTGAGAGAGCTAAGCTTTTCACCTGCACAAAAGGGGACCGTTTTACCCTCCTCTGCAGTGAAAGTTCTACTACATATTCATCTTCTTGCCTTTGTTAAGGAACATGTGGACAAGACCGACAGTAATGCTGCTTTAAATCCAACTGGCACCTCATGTCATAAATTTGTTAGTTACCCTGAAGTTAGACACAAATATGTAGAAGTGAAAGCATAATAGTACACCTACTATACCTGGTGAAGAACTTTTTCAAATGAACTTCAGCCGTATAACTTATTCAACCAATATACAGAATGTAACAATAAGGTACAGGACACATTCCTCACATGTAAAAGAAAATATGTTATATGAACATCTGTTCAGAAATGCTTTATTTGCTAGTTAGAACTCATTTTCCACAACTCCTCATAGTAAATTAGTCATGGGAAATGCACACTCCATGAAGCTATTTCTTACAAGAAATGTTCAAAATGCTCTCTGTAAGCATTTATACATGCATCAACCATATATTGGATTCTGGATGTGCTGATGTATCCCTGGAGACTTGTGTATTGTTTCAGAGCCTTTCACGATATAGGCATGAAGCTCTCTGCATCTCGTATATCATATGAGCATCTGCCAGTTCTGCAATTATGTATGTACATTTCTATTGCACTGTACCGCAAACCAAGTCTATAATGGACACTACTGAACAGTTACATGGTTGCCAAGTTCATAATGAACACTAAACAGTTGAAGCTACAAGTAGTAAGGTATTGAAGTGAGTCACATGCCAACATTACCTTTGTTCAAATGGAACGCAAAACACTGGCAGTGAACCTAAGAATTGAGTTACCCATATGTAACCAAAGGGCACTTTGGACATGCATAATCAGGTTTTTTGGTTCAGTTAATACTATCCTATTAGTGTTTATCATAAAATTATACCCAAAATAAATAAACAAAAAAAGCCAACATCGTGTGCCTCCATCCTTATAGAACATGATGAGCATGAGCAGAGGAAAGTACTGAAGGTGACAGAGGTCAGCATGCCACAGTCTCTAGCTGCTATTTTTCTAATAGCTCCTCAATTGGTCAACAAGGACTTCATGAAGTTAGTTGCACCCAGTTTCATACCCTTAAGCATGAAAAACATTCCATACCAAATTGCACGCAAATCTTTTACATTGTCAGCAGCAACTTTACCAGACCTTCAATGGGTTAGTCAGGTCAAGTTACTGGTTTTAATGTAATATAATAATTTCATTACATAATACCTTTCTGAAACCTAATTTAGCTTTCATTTCTGGGCTTACTTTCAGTTTCTGTTACTGTTGATCTTTCACTATTATTATATCTGACAAATAAAAGTCCCTTAAATTTGCATTTATTTATGACAAACATTTCTCATGAAGTTAATTAGCATTGAAATGAATATAGAATAGAAAAAAAAATTGAAAAGCAGGTAAGAAATCTGATGGATCTCAAAAGAAGATAATGCTATCTTTATGATTCTGATAACACTGCATTATGGATCTATATCATACATGATGGTTAGCATTCAAATGCTGCAGGCTGTTTAAGTAATTTTCTCCTTATTTGCTACATTGCCTGGCAGTAGCTGAATACATTGCATTTGAATATTAATCAACAATTGCTACAATATTAATATATTGCTCACATGTCAATATGTTTTTGTAAAGAAATAACTAGAGTAAGACACATTTATGTAACACCTCTGTTTAAATTGCAGAACTAAATGAAGGAGTACCTGCACTAATTGCACTAAATGTGTTGTGTTAGCAATAGGAGCTAATTATCATTATTACTTTGTTTGACATTAGTGTGAATACACTCACATGAAAAATAAAACTGTTTGCAGCATGAACATCGGCAGACTCTTGAGAAAATCTGAGAGAATCCAACCCTACTTAAAATTTTATTTTGGATTCGACGGCAGCGCCTAAGTATTCGGTTATGTAACAGGTGTCCTAGGATATAAAAAGGAAAGTGTAAAATAAGTGTAATTAAAATACAGGTAGCATGAGGAGCTTAAACATTTAACATTTATCTGCAGTTACATTAAACATCTACAAAAGAATATCTAAATAGTTACTAACTTAAGTTTTTTCATCTTGTTTAGCATAGGTTTAAGACCTAACTGAATTGTTTTTAATGTTTATTCCATGTTCAAGAGCATAGCAATTTAAGAAGGGAAAAAAAATATCTTGACTATATTGGTAGCATTATTTTCTATAACCATTAATATTTCAATGAGATTTCATGGGGTATTCTCGTAAAATCTTATTACTCTATCCACTTCATGCTAAATCATAGTATATGTACAAAATTGTGTGCGGTCCGCATTCTGTGCAGTTGGCTAGAACATTAGTCAGCTTTTAGCAAACACATTCATCACTTCACAAATGAACGCTTTTCTTGGGCACTAGATGAAAAAGATGAATATGACTGGACTTGTTTTGTAGTTTTTGTAACCTAGCTCTAGCACTTACTCAAAATTGCAATACAAATGAGTAGTAAGTGAATGGATATTTGGAAAACACCTGTGGACTTTTGAATTCTTCTTTGTTTTATTGATTCAGTTCCAATTTCAAATACAGATGCCTCATTTCCTCAAACACCTCCTACCATATGAAAGTTTTACCAAATTTGAAATAAATTACAGAGTAATTATGGAACCACTTTTATTGGTCAGAATAATTACAAAAAATTGCAAGAAAGTTTTGTCCAGAAAATTTATAGTTCACAACATATTTCTCCCTTAAAAAGTAGTTTCCAAGAAAACGGACAAAGGTGCATGCTTGGGGCCCAAAGAGTTGGTTCCTACTAAAACTGCTTCATATTTTTTTTTCTCCCAGGTGTTTATGTTTCATTAACCTATTTTTATCTGACATATGGTAAAAATTGCTTTGCTGATACATGATACAGTTGTAATAAACAGATGTTCACTGATTAGTTTTTTAATTATTTATAATATGATCATAGTTATTGATAGTAAAAGCATCTCCAGCATTTAGTTATTTTATGTTATTCATTTCTGATTATTTTGCACTCTTGTCTAGATTTTTTCTAGAAAATAATTTTGACTTACTAATGAGTGCAAATAATGCACTTGCTTCAATTACAGCTTTTAAAGAACTCTTGAAAGATGAATAAAATGGAATATTTTATTAATTCACGTTTTAGTTTCTATTTGAATAAATGTTTCATTGTACTTCAAAATTTTATAACTTTTAAAGTTGTACCTCTTTAGCAGTGTTAGGAGCAATCCCAGCAGCTAACGGTATACTGGACATCACTAATTTTTATTCCAGATTACACCCTTAAAAACAAGCTATAATACAGGTTAAATAAGTGCAGGACTGTTTGATTATATTAATGTTGCATAACTTCCAACTGAGGGAGAGTTACTTTAAATTATACCATTTAAAGTATACTTCATTTGAATCTGCAGACAATGTTATTTCACATTGCTTTTGTACTCCCAACTGAGTCTAAGCAGTATGTCTTAATCTACCTCAGTTTTTTCTTCCCTTTCTCTCTTTTCTTTCTTATGGTAATAACTGATTCTTTAGGTGCAAGAGTGGATTATTTAGTTAGGCTTTTAATTACACTTGTAGAAGCACACCCTTATCCCTTATGAGTAAGTCTTGAAAGTTGAGGAAAAAGTCCTTTTCTTGAGTGTCTGAAGACAAGCCTCAACATATGTTCATTTTGGGTCACTGAAGGCCAGAAAATGGTGAGTTTTATTTGGCATTTTTTCCCTCTACTGGTCCTTTTTAGGCCACCTTTGTTTTAGTGTTAACAGATTTATTTTTTTGCAACTTCATCTTCTTTTGATTACATGTTTACTGAACAATGATTTATACATAACATAACAATATAAAAAATATAACTTAAACAAGCATTTTATTCATAAAGTCTTCTGCACTGCATATATCATTCCACTAGTATTTCACATTTTTAAGTAATAATGTTTAACTCTATTTCAAAGAATAACATTTTGGTGTTAATGATAAATTAAGTGTATTAATCTATCACTGCAATATGTATGCATGAGATTAATATATATCAAGAGTCCATACAGTGGCGGCCGGTGGTCCCAAAGGAATAATGGACCAGTGAACGTTGTTGGCATCTACCCCAGAAATAACTGATATTCTTAAAAGAGCATGAAAGGTTTTAGGGAAAGGAATTGTTGAAATGCAAGTGTAAGAATTACTGCATTGGATTATGGAAACACTTTCCATTGACTTGTTTTCAACAGTTATAAGGTGCTTGCCAATTGTAATAATGCAATTTCTAGTCATACAAGGAGAATGTAATCAACTAATCATGTATTTGCTCCTTTTTTTCGAAATGCAAGAGCACATGTTGCATCCAGAATTTTTATTGCTCAGAAATCTTAACAAAATGTTAAATTATTCCACTTTTTATGAAATTGGGAAAATGCAACATAAAGCCACCAGATGCAATAAGAAGAGAACAAAGTCAGGACTTGGTAGATATTTGGTCTTTAAATATCGTCTCTTCATTAATAATTACTGTTTTAACACATTCCAGAGGAAAAAGCATAAAGCCTTGCAATTAATGTGGGCCAAAGAAAACCATTCTGCATTTTTTCTTGAAATTGACGGAAGGTTTCCAGGTATGCACATAATTCTTTAGAGAACTCAAGTAAATCGGGAAAGTTTGTTTTGCATTTGTATTGTATCATCCTAGTGACTGTAAGTCAGGTATGTAATGCCGAAGATCTGAGTTGAAGCCGATCCAAGTGAAACAGAGGAAAAAGGATACAAGGGGAAGCCCACGAGAAGCAAAAATAAGCAGAGCAACGCGACCCCCTCTTAAGGAAAGACAACCTTAAGCCCTTGTAAACACCCCCTGACCCATGAAAGAATGGAATTAAAATGGATCTTCGCAGTAGATCCTCTGGACTGGCCCATGGTGGCATCCTAGAGGGGAAATTTGTTAACCGCACCCGCGCAAGACACATCTAAGAAACAATTTATGTATTACCCCTCAAGAAAGTGTTTGCACTTTAAAAAATTCTAGCGGCCAAATTAATGGAGGAAAGAAAATACATATATTTCTTTTTTGACATAAAGATCAAATAGTAATACAGTTTACGTGAGTACTTTGCAGTTTTTCAGATTGTTCATTTTATCAGTTTTATAAATTTTTGAAAAATATGCCAAAATTGAAATTTTTTTTTGTACATGATATTTTCAAAATTATATTTCATGCATGGGGTAGAGCATTTTTTGTGCAAACATCCACATACTTTCATTGATATGTGACAAACTGGTAGAGAAATAAATTCGTGAAGTCGTAAAAAGTGAGCCGAAAATGAATTAAGGCAAAAACGTTGAAAATTCCCAACTTTGACATCTTATTCCACCGCAAAATTAAGTACTACACAAAAAAGATTGCTCTACTCAATGCATGTAGATAATTTTGAAAACACTGCGTATAAAAGAGTTGCAACTTTGGCATATTTTCCAAAAATTTATAAAATGAACGATCTAAAAAATCGCCAGAAAACGTAAACTGTATTACCATTTGATCTTTATGTCCAAAAAATTAGATTTTTTCCTGCATTAATTTGGTTGCTATAATTTTTTAAATGCAGACGAATACTTTCTTGAGGGGGTGTATAAGCTGTGCTCATTCAATTTCCAATTTATAGCATTGTGAGTAGCCGCAAGCAGGGTGCCTTCACCTCAGAAATAGGTCCAATCAACGTTTGGTGAATGAGGTAGCCCCCGAAGGTCAGAGACCATATAAGGAGCGTTAGAAACGGCGACATTGTAAGTAGCACAAATCATGATGTTCCGCAATGTTTTTAGGGAGAGTTAGGTCATTCTGGCTCATCCATAAATAATACAATTTGGGGGGAAATGACACACATTCCCTTTTAACAATGGCCGATGTAATGTTGATGCCTAATATTAAATATTATGTTCATTATTTAAACATGCAATTAAAACTAAACTTATCAAAATATTAATTAATTGCATCATATCTTTATGTTCTTTTTCTAGTTATTAGGTCCTTTCTAGGATATTTTGGGTCTTTTTAAAGGTCCTCAACATCCCGCACTACTTACAAAGCAATTACATTGCCTTTCTTTGAACTCATTTTATCCAATCAATTAACCACATTTAAACTGAAGTTGGTCCCGTGAGAATACAAGCCCAATGTGTACAACATTACGTAATGGCTGTCTCTTATGAATTGGAATGTTCGTATAAAGATCTATGTTTCAAACTTTAAAACTGTTTTAACATTGAAAGAAGTACTTCCTACATCCTTTGACAAAATGACAATGACCTTTCAAGATTTGTGTGGAAGTCAACTCCTTAGTAATATGAGGTTAACACATAGATATTGACCAATCACAGCACTGATTTGCTAAAAGGGTATTAAAACTTCCTTATCGCGTGTTTATGAAATCAATTATTAGTCTCCTCTTTTCTTTAAATTCCAGTCACCTGAGATTGTTTCTGCAAATACTTTTAACCGTTACCAAAACAAACAAAAAAAGGCCGCAAATTTGAAATAAAAATAGCGAATACAAGGTTGAGAAGCGTGTGCGTCTGGTTAGACTGCCACGTAAGAATACATTAGACTTACTAATTTGTTTTGTAGTCTCCCAGTTCCGCTCTTTTAAACATTTCTTCAGGTACGAGTAACAGCTACACGCAGCTTCGCTCGAACTTCGGACATACCTATTTCTAGGTATTGTAGAAATTCGGTATTACTGTAGTACCTCACTTATATCAGAGTAGAACTTATACTACGTTAAACTACTTTTGACTAATAAAACAGAGAGAAACATGAATCAAACAAATTATGGCTTGATTCTAATTTATTTATTTTGTTGTCAGTTCCCTAACTTTTGTTTTGTAAAATTTCCAGAAGATAATAGACTTGCATAATTTCCAGAAGATAACAGATGGCTAGTCGTATTTATGCTTAGAGGTTAGACTTGTGTTTTCAATAAAACTTCAATTTTCCTTTCTAAAATCATGAATGTTTATTCCATTATCCTTAATTACAGTTGGGTTTCTTTTTTATTAAAATATTCGTGATTGTATTACTTCAGAAGTTTGTCAGCTTCACTTACTTTTGAGGTTAGGCATTTTCTCATTTCCACCATTTGAATTAACGCGTTACCGTGATATTTGTTTTTTGAAAACCAGAACCTTTATTTTAAAGTGAGAGCAACTATTTTATTGCTTTATGGCACCTATTATGTGTATAATTTATTACATTTCATTCGCGAATTAGTTTAACTGAATCCTACCGGAGTGTTTCTTTTATTTTTTTCCTATCGATAAAATAATCACGTCTTGTGAGACTAATATCCATAGATAATACTACTTATCGTACCTCATTCCTAGAGTAGTCTTGTCACAGCAAAATACTTGAATAATTTACCCATTCGTTGCCGCATGGCCATCAACTGTAAAACATGTATTTAGGTCAATTCTATTTTTATAACGGAAGAAGGTAAGTTTACGTATTGGTTATGTTTGAAGAAGCAGTGAGTTGAACATCTGCTATGACAGTAATCAACGGGCTGTGACAATGAAGAGTTTACTGCAGGCACGTGAGATGCTTGAACCCGCGCATTGCTCCTTGGAGAATAATAGTGTGGGCACTGCACAATCCCCAGCCCGCTGCTATTGATTCAAACATCTGCGTGAAATTCGGCACACGTATTGTTACAATAAACCAGCACTTGCTCACAGCTTCTGGGCGCCGCACAATAACCCAACACCTTTCCGCGGAGCGAACAAAATGCATACCCATCTATAATTCAGCCATTTTTCAATTGAAGTTGCTCTTATCGCCAGCGTTCAGATTTTGAAGGCTTAGTGCTTCACTTTGCACATAAATGAAAAGGGAAAATGACTACATGTCTACCTAACACACCCATTCTCAATTACAGATTCAGTTTCAGTATAACAAAGGTATAGGGGGATTTGACTCTATACAGAATACAGTTAACATGGAGAGGGTAGGTTAATTATTATTCTCTTTGTGTCGGCTGAACATGAATGGATGTAAATGAGAATACTTCGGGTGTTTCCGATTTCGGTATTAATATGGGTGCTCATGGTTTTGAGCTAATTTAATCGAACTTAACAAATATTTATTAAAACTGATTAATGATTAAATTTGCAAATTTCACATGTTTTATCCAAACAGTATATCAGTAGATTAAAGTATGAAATCAAACTATACATAAGTTTATCCGAGCGAGATGGCTCCGCGGTGATATGCGAGACTCGCATTTGAGAGGTCCGGGTTCAATTCCCGGCAACCCCCACTCTGACCATGGATTTTTCGTGGTTTCTCCGGGTGGGTAGGCGAATGCTGGGGAGTTTCCTTTTCTACCACAACTTTCCTGTCCATTTTCTGTACCTATCATCTCTTTCATCATCGTCTGTTTCAGGGTTAACGGATCAGGCGACGGGTTCGGCGTGTTGCGGTTGGGCGGTGGTGGTGCGATTTCTTGCGTCGGTCGGACTGCTGACGGAACCGCTCTCTGTAAGCGGCTTTGCTTCTGGACAGGTTGAGCGGCGTCGGATGCTTTAAATCTGGAACGTTAGGGATCCCGTCCAAGCTTGCGCATGCCCTCTCCCGGATCTTGTCGCCCTTCGGGTCTCTCCTCATCTCTCCCTCTTAGAGGTCGCACTCGAAGCACAAGGGACCACATTGACCTTCCTGCGCTTGCCTCGGTTTCGGGGGAGGGCCTTGTAATATGCACCTTTACCTTTTACGGTTTACCTTTATACATGAGTTAAGGACTTAATTATTACAGCTACCTGGTATTCATCCTAAGCCCTGAGGAAAAACTCCGAATAAAAATCTCAGCCATGCTGCTTGATACCAGTGCAATAGAGCCGCAGTTCACAACATCAGAGGCAAGAATGTAATTCCTGGACAACCGCGGTGATTGAGAATTATTTGAGATCGAAAGTGGAGAATATACTGGGCGATAAATAGGTTAAACTTTGATGTCACTCGTTGTAAACTCATAGTTTACAACGAATGATACCAAAGTCGGGAATGGAAAACGAGAAGAAAACAGGAATGGAGCGCCCTACACAATCAAACAAGAACGGGAGCGGGTAACTAATTAAATGTTTACTTTTGTCATATTTTCGTAAACTTGAATAAACTGAATACATTTAGAGTTTGTTTTTGTTGTGCTATTACAGATAGCCGGTTTTACAATATACAGACATTTTTCCGGCACCCAAGACTACAGCTTTTAACATCTTATTACTTTTCTCCATTCTTGCCTGTTGGACCAATCCACCATTGCCATTCTCATTCCTTGAATCCACGTGCCATGCGGTCTTCCTTTTCTCCTCCTTTCTGGTGGCATCCATTCCATTATTTTTGGGGGTAATCTTTCAAATGTATTGTGTCATTACATGCGTAAATAATATCCGGGAGGATATTAGCAATTTTTTAACATAACTCGCACCTAAGTACTAAATATTCAATAACAACTAGTGTGCTATAATAATCATTTATGCAACAAGTGGATATTCTTGGTGATTATGGCATGAGGAATGTTCGTCGCGCGAACGATAGTGAGTGCGACAATTTTCACGAGTGTCATATTAAGATTTATCTATGGAGTTGGATACAACATTTTATGCAATCTCAGCAATATAATTGTGGGAAATAAATTCTGAAATAATTCGGCATCCATAGCTGAGGGCGTCTTCATATGTTATGAGACGTTAGCCTCTCTCCCCGAATTTCATTTGTTACTACGCAGCGTGTTGAACGGATAAACAGAGCCGCTTGCATCATTCCCTTCCTGGGAAAGAAGTGATCAGGTGTTACGGACTGTGACATAGCCTATTACAGCACAGCATGATAAGTAATTATAAATTAAGATCTTAACTATTCTACATTTAATAATGTAGAGGTTTCTGCAACTTTGTTGTTCAGAAAAAAGAATAAATGGTTTCAACTTATCTCTACAAGCCTCAACAAATTGGAATATATTTCGTCATTGGCATAATGAGCAAATTATGCACGATATTGAATATATAACAACTTGTTTACTATGGTAGGATTACATTAATAACAATAATAATATGCATTTACTATTATTGCCGCTAAAATGAGCATAGCTACCTCTCTCTTCATCTCAATCCTATATTTGCGTCCTGCATTTTAGCCCTAGCTTATAGGTACAGGTTATTCCACGGAGGGGAATATCTCGCGCACTGCGACCTACAGAGATATATTGCAACTACCATCCCCAGGAGGAAGGGATGAGGTGACGGAACTACAGGAGGCTACAGGCCGTAGGCAGAGAGGCAACAGCGATGTGTCTAACATTTCCAAGCTCGCAGACCTGTCCCACTGCTGGAGCCGCTGAGTGAGGGTTATACAACCCACCAATCCAGCAGCCCTCTGGTGTCCACGAGAATACCTTTTTCATTGAGTATGCATCCGCGACATCTTCCCGGCACCGCCACACACTGCGAAACCTAGAAGCACACTTGAAAGATGAGAAGCAAACGGAATTAAAGGGAAGTGATGGAAAGGAAACGTGGTACAGAAGAAATCACCCCAGCATTCGCCTGTCGACCCCGGGACCTCCCGAATTCGAGTCGCATACGTTATCGCAGTGCCACCTCACTCGCTTAGCCCTAGCTTACCCAACTTAATTGCTGGAGTGGTCCTTGCTCAGAGACAAAGCGTGTGGTCACACCATCGTGATACCACGTACAGGTAAAATGTATCTTAATTTCCTGCTGGATGAAACTTGGGATGAAATGCTATTCCAATTTCTTAATAACCTTTCTCAAACGATACTGTTGGTTCAGCCGACATTTCCACATTGGCATACAAACGCCATTTAATTTAGGGCGGCTCATTCATCTGAGAATAATAATTGAGTTTCATTTATGGACGCTCTTTAACTACTATGGTTCTTAGCGTCCCATTCTACGAGTATATTGGACGTGAAAAACCGGAATTTTTGCTCAGAGGCCTATTTATCTGGCTTTAGGTTCTTTTACGTGCCGTTTAAGTACCGTAAATTTACGACACAGGACCACCGGCTTTACGTCCTTTCCGAAGGAAGCAATGCTAAGAATGTTTACGCCCGAAAAAATCTATCGCCCACCGCTAGGTTCCAACCCGTGACCTCAGGCACTAGAGGTAGCATGAGGGCATATTGAGGTGAAAGAATGGCCATTTTGACAAACTCTTCAGAGTTTTTGGTTGTTTTGTTTGTTTGTTTGTTTTTTTAATGAACACTATGAAAAGAATATCCACAGAAAGTTTGGAGTCCCTGCTAAAACGCTGAGTCTGTATCTCAAATTGATAACAATAATTCTAATCTCTAAGTCACTCTTCCTCCACTGTTACATTTCAGACATTTTATGAAATTCGGTTTCTATTTTCTTCTTGTTCAAATATTATGCCACAAATATCCAAATCTCGATACCTAAAGATAAGAGTAAATTAAATAAATAAATGACATCCTGCTTACATTATTCTATCATTTTATTAAAATAAACGTCCTATTCCAAGTGTTATTAGTATATATCATAAATAATTGTTTATTATATATTTTATGCTTAGAAAATCATTTTTAAAAACTATAAGATAAAACTGATATACATCTCTCCACAAGAATGTGACGATATACAGTTACATCTTTAGATACAAATAATTATATTTGTAGACGAACATAGAATGAAACGGAAGGGACATATTGAGTGAATGACAGTAGAATCCCCAAGCAGGCAGCAAAGTATAGACCTAGAGAAAGAGGTCTCGGACAACCAGGAAAAGATGCTGCAGAATCTTTGAAGCCGATCAGGCAGTACTGCCTATTCGAAGAGCTGTAGAAGAAGAAAAAAGAGAAGGAGAAAACGACAATTATATTTGTAAACGTAAGTAGTTTGTATATTGTACAACAAAAATTATATAACATTTTAATAAAACCGATTATGCACTGAAGGGGTCAGAATGGTAAGAGCGTTTTCACTGACATTGCGAATTATATAAAATTTCGGCTTTGCAGGTACTTACGCATTCCTATACAACCTTAAATTCGTCTCATTCTCATTATTTTTATTATTATTATTATTATTATTATTATTATTATTATTATTATTATTATTATTATTATTATTAAACTTTATTATACTCAATTATACTATAATTTTGCTAAACATTATTACACAAATTCACATAGAATGCGTCATAGGTGCTACCCAGAGGTAGCCCCAAAGTTGGTTGTATATATTTTGCTTAAATCAAGAGGAGGTCACTGTGCCAACGGCTTTTGTCTTCGGCGATGAGGAACAGGAGGGATGTAAATATGACGTAGTAGTGTATTGTGGTGGGATGTATGATCTGTGCGACTTTTTATAGCTGGTGCGGAGGATTGGGAGAACCTCTGAAGTCGTAGATCGGCATGCAGAGTGCTCCAGCAACCAGGCACATGCTTTGGATTCTCCGAATTCGGTTGATTTGGGAAGGCATATTTCCAGAGAGAGCAACTGCACTGCCACATGGGTCGAACGAGGGATGTGTAAATAAGCCTCTTATAGTGCAGAAGTAGTAGAGATTGTGCAGATACTAGGTGTTTTACTTGAAGGATCCTGTGGCGGAACTTCTTTACCAAACTGATAATATAGAAGTTTCACGTGAGGCTTGTTGTCCAAAGCAAGGTCAAGATATATGTTAGATTCTGCAGTGGGTATCTGTATGCCAATAGAAACAGGATAGTGAGAGACTTTTAGTTTGTATGTGAATTTGCCAATAACGGACTTTCGGGGATTCATCAGGACGCGCCATGTTTTTAAACCTAGGTGAATATTATCAAAGAAAATTTGCATCTGGGCAGCCGTAGAAGCACAAGTCCCCGTACTCAGAGCGGCGACATCATCAGCAAAGTAGTGAGACGAGGATCAGAAGGAAAATAGGAAATGTATATGAGATAGAAAAATCATAATTAAATTGCATTACTTCGATTTTAAAGTAACCAATCTTCCAAATTGGAAAAAGGAGCTTACTTTTCGTAATGGTTGGTAAGCACCACAAGAATCTACAACTGCCTCTCTGGTCTGGTGGTCAGCATGCTAATCTCCTAATCTAGAGATCCTGGGTTCGATTCCCTGCTGGAGGGTGGGAAGTTTTCTTTAGCCAGAAATATTCGTTATTCTTTGTAGTAGTTTTTATGTTGTATTTATTTAACATTAATTGTAGCCCCACGTTGTGGTAGCCAATTTGTAACGGTATTACTTACAAATGTTTGTGTATTTATGTTTACTTCATGCGTGGAAGCCATCTTGTGACGTCATTCATTTGTTCGGTTTGTAGCTCCATCTGGTGTTAGCAATTTGCGGCAGTATTAGTTTTTGTTTGAAAGGATTTTAATTTTATTTTTTTATTTAATTCTGTTTCACTGTCCTCCGGCTAGCTATTATTTCTCGGTCGAACATGTTTCTTGATCAGGGTGTGTAAACGGAAAGGAATCTTTTATCCAAATATAACACTGATGAAGAAATTTGTTTTACACATTTATTGTCGAACACGTTAACTATCACATTTACATATTGATCTTGACACTCGCCAAACTGAAACTGTTATAACAACTTCTTACTGATAATTCTTTTAATCCACGTACTTCAATCTTTTGTATAATTAACTTTACCATACTTTAAATTTTTCAGAATTCTGCTACGCGTAACTTGTGAATCTATATCCGATGTATGCCGTACTAATACTTTCGACGAACTGACTGACTGAAGACGACGTGTAGTGTACACAGATTTTTGATGAACTGAACTGAATTTATCTCCAACCTACTGCTTTTATACCCATGCACTCCGATATGCCTAAAGATTATAACTGAATTACTATTGGCTAATAAAACGCGCCAACATTAGCGTCTATTTTAATATCCAATGAAAATTATGAATACATATGCTCTAAGGAAACGTTCCAGAAGATTCTCAACGGAAAAACGCGCCAACATTACGCAACTTCCTCGTTTCCAATAATGATAAACAGCTCACCCCCTCGCTGCATTATTGCACGCTATTATTGACAGTTTCAGTAAGGCATTAAAAACTTACTTCTCAACAATAATTACAATCAATAAACATCTTAAATCAATGTCACATAAAAATGAATATTCATATTACAATCATTATTTACATTTAAGTAATTTGTGATACAAATTACTGCATCATCTTCTTAGAGTCTGAAGTATGAAAGAGAATCTGAATGCGCGCGCGCCTGTAAATTTAAAGATAACAGTCAACGAGTGAGCACCAATGTCATAAGCGATTGCTCAAAATGTAAAAGTCACTCATATGACCTTGTTAAAGCCGGCATAAAAATGAGAGAGAGAGAGAGAGAGAGAGAGAGAGAGAGAGAAAGAGGAATCCAACCCTACCTACCAGTTATGGCTCAATTAGTCTACTTGACTTTTGGGAGAAAATCTTGAATGCCTTCTAACTCCATTTCATTATTTCCTGACCATTTCAACAAAATCAACATATTCGTCATGTGAGGGAAGTGTCTGCCTCATGTTCTGGGGGACGCGAATTCGGAATTCGAATTTCATTTGGGGGAGTTGCCTGGATAAGGGGCTTTCCACTTATCCTAAGACAAGTCGGGCAACTCGTGGACCCCGGACTCATTTGAGCATCGCTGCACCCATTTCGCTCACCGTCGGATATGACCTGCCAATTAGGGGTTAAACTTACAAAGGAAATACACCAGCCATGAACAATTTGGCTTTACCAACCTTTTTTTTGGGGGGGGGGCTATTGGATAGATTCTTCAGCATTAGAAATGCTATTCAGAACCAGATTAAAATACATAATAACAATATAAACTAATCTGAGGCCAGCCACTTGAGGCCCCTCTGGTACCAAAGTTACAGATAATAATATATAACACTAAGGCAGATGTCAAAGAGAATATAGACACATATAACAGATTAAACGGATGTATAAAACGACATTTTAGTAAAAGCATGAGGAAGGAAGTAAAGCAAAGGCTCCACAATATTATATCTAAACCAGCACTGATTACTCTTGTGAAACGCGGACACTAAGAACTAGGGAAAAGACAAGATTGGAAGCAGCCCAAATGAGATTTTTTAGGATCATTGTTGGAAATTAGTAGAAGAGATAGGATAAGGAATACTATAATAAGAGCACAGCTAATGGAAGAAAACATTAATGAAGAAATACAGAGGTACCAAAAACATTGAAAAGAACATGTCTTACGAATGCTGCCCCCTTCAAGGTATCCAAGGCAAGCTTTGTTTTCTAGATCTTCAGGAAGAAGTGTTGGACGACAACAGAGGAGATGGAGTGACCAGTTTAGTTAGGTTCGGAACAGGTCGAAAGGTCTAACCCTTGAATGGAAAAAGAAGAATATTGTACATATGGTTCACTGATACACTGGTAGTCTTCTAATTCAATCACTTCTGGAAAACAACAGCAAGTCCCACGGGAGACGACTTTTGATCCGGGAAACCACATCAGACATTCGTCCCAAGGAGAAATATATTGCGCCAGTTACTGAGTAATGATGCTGAAAAAATTGTGTGAGCCTGAGAGCGAATGTGTGCAGAGATGGTACTGAGTCCAAGTTCATGATGTATCCGGTGTTTCTGACGTACCAAGGAGCGTTCAGTACACGCCTTAAAATTATTTTGAAAGATCTGCAGACGATTAATTTTGGTTGCAGCTGCACCTCCCCAAATTGGACAAGCATACGTGAGTAAAGGACGAAGTAAGGACTTGTACAGAAAAGAACCACATGGTAAAGTAATAGAAAGGGGAACAATGGGAGGCGCAATGTAAAAATCATGGTTTCACATTTCTTGCGGTTAAAAGAAATCCTCCAGTTTTCAATCCATGATACTAAAATATTAAGAGACGTCTGTAATCTGTAGCAGCAATGACTAGTTCGTAGGGGTGTAAAAATGGCAATATCGTCAGCGTACATGGTGATGTTGACATAAACACGGGACCGGGACTGACAACTCAGTCCACACCCTCGCAACCCGGGAGTCAAGCCCGCGGGCTTTTCCATTACCTATTTTATATACCGCCCCCCTGCGTGGTCCATACTGAGTAAGGATACCATCCTCCCCTCATTCCCTGCCACACAGGGACGGAAGTGGATACTTACGCGCGTCAGGCTAATAAGGAAAAAACCCTATCGGGGGAGACTACCGAATAACCTCGGCGGGGCAGACAGTGTATCTAGAACCATCTACCAGCTCTCTCTCGTGGTTGATACCGGAGAACATTTGGGCATCTCACAACCCCGCCTGGGCAGAAAAACCGACCATGGGTATCGGGAACCATTGTCCCGCCGAGTCCAACTCAATCCGAAGAGCTCCCTATCGGGAGAGGCTCGAATGTTCGGCCCGGCGTACTTCTAGTAACGTCAGAAGTACCACGAGTGCTCAGGGTCCGCAACGCCCGCACCACGGCAGCTGAAGGGGTTGAAACCCCCCTTACTGACGGTGATGTTGACAAGTGGTAAAGTAGGTATGTCATAGGCGAAGTCATTGAACAGCATGGGTGCTAAAATGGAACCTTGAGACACTCCAGACATGGCCGGCCGCGCAGAGGATAGATTAGGACCTATCCGTACTTTAAAGTACGACGCGAGAGAAAGCTCTCAATCACATGATAGAGATAATCCGGCAACCCAATACTTCGAAGTTCGTAGACCGGTGTGTCACACTCGATCAAAAGTTTGTGTTAAGTCCAGAAATGCTGCCACCGTGTGTTGTTTAAGCTCAAAACCGCGAGCATTCGCCTCAGTTAATCGCAGAACTGATGGGTTGTACAGTAGTGTCTCCAAAAACCAAATTGCTGTTGTGAGATCACTA
This sequence comes from Deroplatys truncata, assembly GCA_030765065.1. Classification (NCBI taxonomy): domain Eukaryota; kingdom Metazoa; phylum Arthropoda; class Insecta; order Mantodea; family Mantidae; genus Deroplatys; species Deroplatys truncata. The sequence goes on along the minus strand of CM060976.1, from coordinate 45,699,966 downwards.
CGTTGTCCGTTAGAAATTTGCTTGATATTTTGTGGATGACTTTTTCAAAAAGTTTGAAAAGTGTAGGCAATAGGCCAATAACTAGAGGGTGAGGAAGATGGAAGTCCAGGTTTAGGAAGAACAATAACCACAGCATGTTTCCACAATAATGGAAAACTTCCCGAGGAGAAAAGCAGCATCAAGTAGCCCAGAGCCTTAGCGGTAAGGTGTTTTAAAACAATATCTGGGATAAGATCGTGCCCTGGAGCTGTTTTAGTGGGTAGGTTATGAAGACGCCATCGAAGTTCTCGGGCCGAAGTGCAGTTGAACTGCTCCGGAACCGAGGAGTAGGTGTCAATCGAATTTTCAATACCCTTACTGAACACAGCATTCCTACTGGAATGGGCGTGAATATAGTTTGAAAAATATCAGCCAATAGCTTACTTTTTGCAGGTTGGTGTTCATACACATGATCCTGGAATTTTAAGGGTAGCACAACAGTAGGTTCTCGAAAGCACCCGTTTCGTCTCCTTCCATAGAGGGCAATCCTCTGACGAACGGTTAGAAAAGTAGTATTGATATGTAGGATAACGATATTCATCCTGAATTCGCCGGGTTTGTCGAATTAATTGATTTAATCTTTGTTACTACCAAGGTAATCTATGAGATTGCCATTAACGTCAGATCTTATGTTTGGCTTTCAATTTTATATTTTCCTTATTATATTTTAAATACTGTAATTATTAAAATATGAGATTATATTTTATACTCCTAATAAGTTATAAACTTAATAAGATTATGTCTTGAAATCATAATAAAGGGTTGATGATGCGGGGTATGCCCGTGAAAACGCGCCATACCACTAGCATTTTTCACTGACGTATATAAAGAGTTTGTGAAATGCTGTAATGCTGCATCAATATCAGAAGAAGTCTGTAAGTGATATGCAGCCAGCAACTCAAAGTCCAACTGCTTCTGGAAACATTCCCAGTTCACCATTCCTTGGATAAGGCGAGGAGAAAGCGAAGCACATGGCACTTCACAATGAAGCGTAGAGATGTCAGGGCAATGATCAGAATCCAAATCGGCAACGGTGTGCATGCGTAAGGGCTGACATGTTCTTCAAAAGTGTATATCTAAGATGTCCGGTAAAACAGCAGGATTGTAAGAATAGTAGTTAGGGTCTGTTGGAGCTAGAAAGAGTATACCGTTGCGGTCGACCGCCGAGTGGTTACATGACATCCCCATTGCTATGCTTGCTGTTTAATCCACCAAACAAGATCACAGGAGATGGAACAGAAAAGAGAAGCAGCAGGTTTAGTTCCTCTAACTGAGCTGAAGGTGGTCGATAAGCTGCAATTATAAGCATCTCCGGGTAGTTTTGTTGTTGAAGCTTGATTACGTAGGCCTCAATGCTGGTCAATTGAGGCAAAATGTGTTATAATGCGCCAATTTGCGTTTCACAACAATAGCTATGCCTCCAGAAGCAATTCAGCGTCAATTGAACAAACTGAGCAGCTTCAAAGATGGATACGTACACTTCGAATACACCTGCATTAGTGTTCGACATTCAGCAGCCATCTGCCACGATGTTGCAATGGACTTCTGTTTAAGTTAACGAATTGTCCTATCCACACACACCTATATAAACATTCGAGCATGAATGTTTTTACCAATAACTAACCGCATTTGGTAAATATATTAACAACAGAATTATGACGAATCTAACATTAAACTTAGAAACTATTTGATTTTAATCAGCATATGAGTATTTAATTAGTGTTATGACCATAATTTGACGTCCTTTGATTTGTTTGTGGTTTTACGCTTCAAAGCATTCGCGTAGCCCAAGTACTACTTATTTTATGGAATTTCTCGTGGCTCGCGCTGAAGATAACGGTGTCTCAATTCCGCAGCACTGCAACTTGCGTTAAACGTTACTCGCTTTATTCGCTCCACTGCTGCATCATAAGTACTCGAGTTGACAACAGCTCTCCAGCTAGCTGCCTGCATCTCCTTTGTTTCTGAAGGCTCTTGTAGTTTCAGACCTCCGTATTCCACACCTCAACTCAGTTTGATGGTGAGCAGCAACAATGGGCAGACAATTCTGCCGTCTCCTTGCCAAAAGTATATACTTCTCATCTCCTTTCTGTGAGTTAATATTTCAGGCATTTAATATAAATATGCTTTTGATATTTCTCCGCTCTGATTGAATACGTTCTTTCAAACGGTCCTTATTTTCTAAAGTAATGTTCCTTCCTTTAACCCATCCTCAAGTTCGTTCCAAAGCTTTCAAGATTGAAATACGGTTTCAAGAGCAGGACATTTCTTTTTAAATTTATTAAATAACTTTAGTATAATATAATCCTCATACATTATATTTTGCAAACAACGCTAGTGATCGGGAACATGGCGCATCAGGTGATTTTTATTATCAGTGAAACTTCTGCATACTCTTCTATAGCTAAAGGGGAGGATTGTAGCTACCTTCGGAAGACGCATCTATATCGTCATGCAGCGTTTTATTGCGCATGCTATGGTGATGCTATCAGTAGGAGATGTCTGTTTTGAATGGTCTGGATTCTGTTAATCTCAATGGAAGAAGCAGAGCTCTTATTGCCAAATGGGCCGTACTAGAGACAGCTAAATGAAACGTTTTTATTTTAATACAAGGGGTGACTTGGAGCGAAGAATGTGTTTCAGTTGACTAATTCTATGTCGGCATCTTGTAATTATGGAAGGTACGTGGGAATTCCAAAGGAGTTTTGTATCCAGTGTTAAGCTAAGATATTTCATAGTTGTAGATGTTGGTATGGGCGTTATTTTGTAGATTAATGGTTGTTAATTGACGTACTTTTGTAGGTGAATGGAACAATTTTGGATTTAGAATGCGTATCGTTTTGTTTATTTACATGGAGAATGCAGTCCGTCGGTCACCTCCTGATGCCGTGTTACACATGTAAAATGGACATTCCCACACAACTTGTTAACAAAAGGCTGACAGAACTAATAGCTCATCACCAAGGCTACTCACGGAGAATCCTGTTGTGTCTGGGTTTGAATACCTACTATAATTGTTTTTGTGGTAGAAACATGTTTTTGTTGATCTCCAGGGCGTGATACGTAGAGAGAGAGGTTCAACCGACTAAAAAAGAATCTGATGTGATACATTCACATGACTTTCTCTACCCTCTATCGTTTATTAGTGGGTACACAAATTATTCTTACTCATGCTTAGTTTTGTACCTACATTTTAATCCAAATAAACCTTTGCAGAAATAGCCACAGTGCACATTCCGTTATAGATATAAGGGTTCGTCCTCCGTGGTGTAGTGATTACCATACTAACCCCCAATTTCCGAGGTCGCGGGTTCAAACTTGGCGGAGGGCGATGTAATTTTTTCGGGGGTAAAAATCCTTATCATGGCTTCCTTAGGAAGGGAAGTAAAGCCGGTGGTCCCGTGTCGTAGATTTACGGCACGTAAACGAACCCCAAGCCTGATAAAGAGGCCTCTGAGCAAAATTTCCGGTCTTTCATGCACAATATAAAATGGGACGCTAAGGATCACAGCAGTTTAAGAGCGTCCATAAATAAAACTCAATTTCAATAGTTACAAAGGGAACAGCGACAGTCAAATGTTTAAGGGACGCTATATGCTGGCTTTAAAATGCAATCGCGAGAAACAATTGAATGTTGAAAGGATTTAAGAAAATGACCAAGAAGTAAACAATTCGAAACTTCAATAACGGATATCTCAGAAACGGCTTGTGCCACAAAACACTTATTTTAAATAAATTGTGTGTTTTAAAGAGATGTACATTTTTTGTGTAGTACGTTTTTGTCTATGGCTTAACGTTTACCAGTTATACAAGGTTATACAAAATTCCCTCCGAATGGAGAGAACTTCATAAGCTATTCTCCGAAAATTCAAGATACACATTTTATTTGCCAGGTAAATATCTTTTAAAAAATCAAGAATTTCGAAAAATGCCTCATGTAAAGGGTAGTTTGGGGTGGGGGACTTTGTTGAAAATATTCGTGTCGTATCTTTGGAAGATGTTGAACCTAGATACCAAGTTTGATATTTATCCGACTTTACGTTTTTTAGTTATTCTGTTCACAGACACACACACACACACACACACACACACATACACACACGGACATGTTTCCAAAAACCTTAATGCTTTAGTTTGATTCAGAGCGCCTCAAAATATATATTTCCCGTGAAATCTCGGTATCGAATTTTTTTGTGTAAAATCCAATACTTCCCCTACTTACTATATGTATTAGAGAAAGTAATAACTGTAGACGACACCGCATATGAAATTTAACGCCATTTTTCTTTTTATTTTTCTGTGTTGTAACAAGAAACCATCGACAAACCTTTCATTTTGTGTATTAAAGAAAAGTACATGACTACACTTTGACTTCCATCTGCGCGCGTTGTTTTAATCACGTTTCTAACAACGTATAAAAATACTTGTACATGTTTATATACTCTCTGCGAATTACTTGTCACAATTAGGACGTATAACTCGCGCGATGTCAAAAACTGCGTTACATTCTTAAAGCAATTCCGGTGCGAAAATCCTGTTGCGAGGAGCACAGGTTCTCGTGCTTTCGAAATCCATATATATATATATATATACACACACACACTTCTGAGAGTTGCAAATGTGAAGCTTATAAATTAATTCTATTGGTCCTTGAGCTGGTGCGAACTTACTTCACGTTTAAACGCTCATAAATTTCTGCTAACCTGATTGGCCAACTCGGGGTCACATGGTAGAATACAGTGAAAATATCCCCGCTTTGTGGAACATTTCGGACTTTCCCTAGTTACTTGCATCTTATTTGCACGCCAACTATCAAAGAATTCCACGAACATGTAACACAAAGTTCAATAACCTATACTTTTTTTCTTTTCCAACGCTTGTTACATTTCTGCTGTTACCGAAGTCTAAAGTTACAAAAAAATAATAAATAAATAAAATAAATTATAGATACAGACATATTTCCCTACATTATACACGTTATAAAACCGTATTATATAATAAAATAATGACATAAATGTGACAATTAACATACAAACACGATTAAATCGTAGGAAATGTGTAAATACTGTATCAAGCAGTAGTCATAATCCTCCATTTGTTGCAGCCGTTTTGAATTTCATTGCAAAATTGTCGTAGTCGAGTACTAGAAGTCTCAATATTACCTACAGACGGCATGAATATATCATCAGTGAATTGTGCTATTGTGAGAAGTGGATGTTAAGGAAAGTCAGCGGTGTAGAGAATGTATAATAATGGACCCAGCACACTACCTTGTGGGACGCCATAGAATACTGCACAAGGCTTGGAATATTTTGGATTACATTTAACAGAAAAGGTGCGATCTTGTGTAGGATTAAAAGCCGAATGTGTATTGGGGCGCCAATCCCATGCAAGGGCAGCTGGGGTCGGCAATCAGAGGCGGTAAGTTCTGGCGAATCGAATATAATAATATTCAAATTCTCTTACTGATACTAACATCTTCAACGAAAACAAGCATCTGCCTTATGGCGATGTGCTGGATTTTTATCTACATTTATTTCATCTTTGATACACAGAATTCAGTGTTTGGTAAACAGATAGCATAAGAAAAGCGATTAGCAATTAAGGCTATTTTATTTTTGTTTCGTTCAGTGAGTGAAAAATGGGCTCATGGTATTGAATACAGGATTGGTATTCACCTGATGATTGAGGGAAACCACAAGAAAGGTCAGATTGACCGGTGCACGGGGTATAAACCCGCAATCTCCCGAATGCGAGTCATAGATGCTGCAGTTCGAGTCATCTTGTTCAGTTTTGGGGGATACATCTAGAAATTCCGCCGCTTTCTAATTTACCCTTTCTGCATACGAATCGTACATAAGAATTCGATGCGGTAATATGCACAAATGCATTATGGAAACTAAAGCAAAGCCTTATAACATAAGTAAGGCCTAATAACATCTAAAACAGTTTATTAGCACGAGAAAGATTGTTTCAAGTCTGAGGGGCGTGCAGCAGGAGCTAAACTGCGGCTAGATGGCTTGCCGACGACAAAAAGAGTTTGCTATTGAGTTTGCTATCCGAGGGAAGAAATAATCATCTGCTCAACTGTAGCATGTGAACGCTCCTACTGCGGTTTTATTACATACAAAGTTGTCCATGGTCCTGTCTAGAAGCAATACAACACCACACCATCACAATACTGTTGCCGTGTACCATATTCTTTGGGTTAAATTCTGTGTTTGGTAACCTCCATTCTCCAATATATTCATCTCTCTTATAAAGGGTCTTTCAACAAGAGTGTCCTATCTTTGAACTTAAATAAAACACGTTCTATAAATGATAAGAGGTTTATTTATTTTTATTTTGGAACATAATTAACATATAGTTATAGAATATCAGTTAAGTGACTTCGTTGGGTTGCGCGTATACGGTTGGCAATTTTCAATGACAGAAGAACGTAAATTACGTCCAACTTCACGAATAACTAGCGTGATGTTATTCATAAGATCATTTACTGTTTCTGGCTTACTGACATAAACTCGAGATTTAACATAACCCCACAAGAAGTAATCCAACTGTGTTAAATCACATGACCTAGGGGCCAGTTAACATCACCAACACGGGAAATGATGAAACCTCTGAACTTCTCCTTCAAAAGATCCATTGTTTCGAGAGCAGTATGACATGTGGCACCATCTTGCTGGAACCAGATGTTCCTGAGATCCATACCATCCAATTGAGGCCAAAAATAGTCCCTTATAAGAGCCCGGTATCTGTCTCCATTGACAGTTAGAGCTTCTCCATCTTCATCTTGGAAAAAATATGGACCAATGATTACACCATACCAAAATCCACACCACACAGTAACCTTTTGGGGATGAACTAGTCATTCTTGAATCTGAATTGGATTGTGATTGCTCCAGTAGCGGCAATTTTGTTTGTTAACACAACCATCCATCCAAAAGTGGGCTCCGTCGCTGAAGATGATTTTTCGACAAAAATCCGGATCAGCTTCCAATTGCTCCATAATCCAGTCAGCGAATACACGGCGCAACCTTAAGTTCTTGAGTTAACACCACTTTGTAAGCGTGAAACTTCAAGTCCGATGCAGAATTTGCCAAGTTGTGGTCGGCGAAAGCCCCGATTCTGCGCTCGACGGGCAATTGATTTGTTTCCGTTCTCGCGTACACTCTCACGAACGGCGCCTATGTTTTCGTTGGAGCGCTTACGTCGATTACGTACAGGCGTTCTTTGATCGCTGACAGAACCACTTCTTTCAAATTTATCGATCAAACGTCGAATCGTTCTCTCGCAGGGACGATTATGCACACTGTAAACTTCACGCAATACACGAAAGGTTTGGTGAACAGATGATCCTTTTTGATAATAAATTTTCACAATTTCTACGCGTTGTTGAATGCTGTAACGTTCCATGGCTATTTGTCAATAACAATTTAACCACATGAAAAAAATGACTGCTGTAACTCAATAACAACGGCAGCTATCACATGTCAAAGATAGGACACTCTTGTTGAAAGACCCTTTATAAGCAGTTATATAACACGTGAAACTGCTTATATTGCAGAAGCAGAAAAAAAGGTTACAGCAGTTGCAGTAGTAGTTCCGACCGGTCCAGTTCCAAATACTGTTCCAAAATAAGTCAAGTACGCTCATAAGTATTTACGCATAACCATAACGTGCTCTTGTTCCATTGTAATGTCACTTGCCCGACTCGAGTTCTTTCGCATCAAGTCGTGATTCTTCGTTCCGGTATTGGAAAACGATTATCCCTGTCTTTGTTCTCTCTTTCCCACCAAGTAGGCAGGAATTCGTGCCATACTGCTAACAACACGTTTATCTATACGTTTATTATAATTACTGGTGACTTAACTCACATTAAAAAAATTCACATCCATCATCATGGTAGCAACTGTCGTATGTCAGTTTCCATAATGCTAATGATTATATGCTCCAAAACAGCTCTCGGCCTTTCGCGGGCGTATCGAGAGCGCTCACTTGCATAATTAAATCTGATTGGCCGGAAGATTTCTAGTGGACGTTGTCCTCTATTGAATCTTGGAAGCAGGGGCAGTTCCAAGACCTCGCCTCACATACATACTGTATTGTAACGTACTCTCTAAAATCAGAGCGTTACTTTTGGAACCGGTTATAAAAATACTAGAATGGTCACGTTAGTCCAAAGTACGAGGACTTATTTCGGAATTGTATAACTGAACCCAAGTTATGGAAACCGTTCCAAAATAACGGCTATGTTATTTGTTCCTAACTATGTTACATAGCATTCAAAATAAAAAGTTCAAAATCGTAAAATGGTTCATTATACTGTGGAAAATGTGGTAAACGTTACAAGAATTTTGGATAAACATTATGGAAAATATATATTTCTTCATTTCTCGCCTTATGTATATCTCCCTTTGTGGAAAAAAGGCAAAACAAAATGCCAAAATTCATAAATATGGATTTTTAGTGTTGTTTAACACCATAAACCTACTTTAATTCGTTGTAGCTTTTATAGCTGTGCGATATATGAATTTAAATATCTGCTTGTAAGTCTAACTTCATATAAAATTGTTTTAACGCACGATAAGTGAACAAATCATCCAAGAAAGACCTCGGAAATCTTCAAATATTAAATTAGCTGCAGAGGAGCAGAAAAAGACGAAGAAGGGCCTATATAGTACACACTAAATACTTTCTAAACAGCATAAAGTCAGAAACAGGATAGAATGTTTTAGCGTAATAAATGTTAAACTCTCTTTTCTCAAATTTTCATTTATCGACACATTCTCATTTTTAAATTCTTTCACACGATGTACTTTTGGTATAAATGAATGAAATGTGTATCTCCTTACAAATAACAGGATAAAAATGATGAAATTAATGTTTAACATGCTTAGTTGTGATGATATTAAACAATAATGCTCATATTGTGTAAAAGCTTAAGAAAAAAGTCTCATATTTAATATTTACATTCTCCTGAACTAGTACGATAATTAAAATTTCATCTCTAACATTTATTAATATACTACTATAGAGTTTAATGACAAAATATTAACTTTTTCAATAAAATACGTGCATCGAGGGAACAATTTTTAAAACAGTTACAAAATAATAATAATATCTCGGAAACTAATTTTAAAAAATCTGAAGTTTTGCATTCGCATGACTTTCCCTATCCTGTATTGTTTATTAGTGGGCATACGCACTACTCTTACGATAGCTTATTTTTCTATATACTTAATTTTAATCCAGACAAATCTTTGTAGAAATAGCTACATTACACATTTCGTTATGATACAAAGGGAACACCGATAGTCAAATGTTTAAAAACTGGACGCTATATGCTGACATTAAAATACATACTTTTTCTATGCAATCGCGAGAAACAACGAAAATCAACAGAACTTGAAAAGAATGACAAGGTATATTCGAACCATTAATAACGGATATCGGAAATGAATCATACCACAAAAAAGTTATTTAAAATAAATTACGTATTTTAAAGAGATCTACATTTTCTGTATAGTACGTTTTCGTCTATCGCTTAACGTTTACCGGTTATGGACGAAAGTAAATATCATCATTAGTCTTGGTATTAAATTTAACAAACCTTTATTAATTAATAATCTTCGTCTTCCTAAACGTTCATATTGGCTAAACAAAATAAAGCAGATGAACATAAATTCCTTCCGAATGAAGAGAACTTCACAGGCTATTCCCAGAAAATTCAAGACACACATTTTATTTGTCATGTACATATCTTTAATAATACTATTTGAATCTAAATCGTTACAGCGATGTTTGAGAAAATCGAAAATTTCCAAAAATGTTCCATGTAAAGGGTAGTTGGTAGGGAGGTGTCGCAACTTTGGAAGGTACTGAACTTAAAACACCAAGTTTGGTACTTATCCGACTTTTCGTTTTGATTTATACTGTTCACACACACACACGCACACGCGGATCCTTTTGGGGGGATTCTGGGGGCCTTAAAATATGTATTTCCTGTGAAATCTCAGTATCGAATTTTTGGATGGAATACAATACCTACCTTCTCTACCTATTAAGTGGTAGATAAAATAAATATGTAAGAAATTTGGTGTACGTATTATACGAGTGCATTAAAATGCTTATTAAAATTTCAAATGAATAGAACTGCAATTGTGGGTTTTAGAAATTTCACAGATGGGTAACCTTAATGCATATAATTCGCTTTTGAGGATATTTTCTTGAACAGTAGTGGTTAAGCATTTGTAATAAGGCACTCCAGGTCTTTTTGCATAGCAGACAGCGGAAGAAGTGAATCTTTTCGGCCACCTAAAGTAAGTAGGTCATGCCTTTCTCACTCTCTCTATCGACACTTAGATCTTAACACTTCAGTGTTATCCAGCCTGCAATCGTCGTACTCAGCAATAATGTGGGAATTAAGCACATAAAAAGATAGTACGCAGTATGTATGTAGTGTATTGCGGTGTTCTGCAATGCCGTCTCTTGTGCTACATGTTGCATGAGAAGGACCTTTATCCTTACACGTGATTTGCAGCATGCATGTGCATCTATCGACATACACCGGCACAACATGCTACTCCTAAACCAACACAAAATACTGACAGCGTTTAAATAACGTCATGGACTTCGCTATAACGTAAAGTATCGTATTTTCTGCATTTTAAAGCTGATCACTAGGGCTCGGAAGTCAAGACCTATAAATTGCTTTAATAATTCCAAAAATATCCTAAAAAGCATCGGATAACTGGAAAAAAAACTTAAAATTAGATTCAAATTAATTATTATTTTTAATAACCTTAGTTTTAATTACATGTTTAAATAGTGAATATGCTTGATCTTAGGCATCAATATCATTATTCATTACATCAGGCATTACCAAAAGCGAATGTGTGTTTTCCCCGAAATTGTGTTATTTATGGATTCTTTCCCTACCCTCCCCACATTTATATGGAACATATTATAAGATCATCTCGGTGGCTTTGCCTTAGGAAAACATTTGCTCATCGGCAATGTTCACTCGTTTATTATTGTGTATCTTTGGGTTTGTTTACGAGGACTTTCTTTATAAAAGTTAAATTCACACATGCATTTACACTTTCATTCATACTTCCAGACTCTAGGGAGGATAGGGTATAATCCTGGCTATAGAAAATGCCCATCCTCAACCGAGAATCGAACCCTTGACCTCTGGATTTGGAAGCTTGCATGCTAGCCGTCAGGCCACAGATTATGGACTCTTGATTTGAGGTTCCACAATACACACATATTGCTATAAGAGATTGATGCACTTAATATTCTTTGAAATACAGTTAAAACATTTTTTCTCAAAAAAATACAAAATACTGTGACATAAAACGTACAGTGCGAAACACTTTATACTTCTTTCAGTCATAGCTTTTACATTGTTATTTAATCTGTATAAATCACTGTTGTGTTCGAATTGAGAAAGAGCAGTAAAAGTGGTCAAAGCGGCTGAAGTTGCCGAAAAACAAAATAGCCAAGACAATAAAAAAGGACCAATAACTAAAAGAAACTCCGAAAAGGGGGTGAAAGCAAATAAAACCCACTAGTCCCTGGCCTACAGAAACTCAAAATAATGGGGCTGCTCTTCTTCGGGCACTCGAAAAGAAAAGGATTTTTTTCCTCGGCTTCCGACCCTTACTGATCTTCGTCAACGCTACATAACTATTATAGTTTAATTAATCGCTTTTAATTCGTTATTATTAATGCAAATAATACTAACATTTACTTATTATCATTCCAAGTGGTAATTCTTGAGATACGCAACACTACGATGTCTGAAGTCTATTAGATCGATATTGCTTTGTTTCCCATTATACACGGTAGCCACGTAAATCCAGCGTTCCGCTTAATCCCAAACAGATCTTAGCAACAGTTGTACATTCTTTCGAAAAACATTAGATTATGTCTACTGCTGTAACATATTTGACTATATTATGATGAAGGTAATAACTAATAACGAACACTTTCTGCCATGAAAAGAAGGCATAAAACGAAAATTTAAGCACAGAGACGGAAATTTCGACGCTATTGGGCTTAATTAAACGTGGTCAACTGTATGGCTGGATGAATGCGTAAACAATGTCAGGGTGTTAGCTAGCTGCGGGTGAACGGATCGAATCCTAGTATACGCACATTTCTTTTTGTTACTTTACCAACTACTTGTAGTAAGTAGAGTAGTAACCACATTCCATCTAAAAATTTGATATTAAGATCACAACCCACTAAACAATCGCCAACAAAATTGTTTTAGATAAAGGTCCATGTCTATGGGGTGCGGAGTTACGAATAGCATTACTCAAAAACGAAAAGTCGGATGAATACCAACGTTTGTGTTTAAGTTTAGGATGTTCCAAAGATGCGACATGAACATTGCGAAGATAACCCCATCCCAAGATGGAGTGTTTCCTTTTTATTTTCTCAAAAATGACTGTAATGATTTTGATTAAAATACCTAATTTTTAAGACTTGCATGACTAAAAAAGCCATATTTTGAACTTATTATGAATATCCTATGAAGTCCTCTCCATACTGACTGAACCTTGTAAAGAGTTAGGCAAAAGCTTATAAGAGGAAAAATCTGATGTGTTACACTCACATGACTTTCTCTACTCTTGTATAAACTATTTTTATAAACTCTTATTCTCCATCTATTTCATATTAATCGAGATAAGCATTTGCAGAAACGATCTTTTGACATGCAAAGAGAATTACATTTTACATATAGCGACCAGTTCTAAAAATACTTGACTATCGCTTAAGGCGTACTATGTTCCCCTTGTTTAGTATTTGCAAGGGCAATATAGAAATACAGTAGCCTTTAAGCATAGACATATCTCTTAATAGCTGGTTGCTATGTGCAGCACCATTCTCTTTGGCACAGATTAATGCTCTTTGCATATCCATAACAAAAATATGAATAACGAATTCCCATTTGAGAAAATAAGTATTGTTTAAAAACTGGACGCTATATGCTGACATTAAAATACATACTTTTTCTATGCAATCGCGAGAAACAACGAAAATCAACAGAACTTGAAAAGAATGACAAGGTATATTCGAACCATTAATAACGGATATCGGAAATGAATCATACCACAAAAAAGTTATTTAAAATAAATTACGTATTTTAAAGAGATCTACATTTTCTGTATAGTACGTTTTCGTCTATCGCTTAACGTTTACCGGTTATGGACGAAAGTAAAAATCATCATAAGTTATTCTTGGTATTAAATTTAACAAACCTTTATTAATTAATAATATTCGTCTTCCTAAACGTTCATATTGGCTAAACAAAATAAACCAGATGAACGTAAATTCCTTCCGAATGAAGAGAACTTCACAGGTTATTCCCACAAAATTCAAGACACACATTTTATTTGTCATGTACATATCTTTAATAATACTATTTAAATCTAAATCGTTACAGCGATGTTTGAGAAAATCGAAAATTTCCAAAAATGTTCCATGAAGAGGGTAGTTGGTAGGGAGGTGTCGCAACTTTGGAAGGTACTGAACTTAAAACACCAAGTTTGGTACTTATCCGACTTTTCGTTTTGATTTATACTGTTCACACACACACACACACACACACACACACACACACACACACACACGGACATGTTTCCAACAATGTTTTTTTTTTGGATTCAGGGCGTCTCAAAACATATATTTTCGGTGAAATCTCGGTATCGAATACAATACTTTCCCTACTTACTATACGCAGTTGAGAAAGTAAAAATGTAGACCTCTTTAAACAAAGCAATTTGTGCCAAACTTTCTTCGTAGCGTTAACCATTTTTTAACCATTTTCGAAACATTCCTTGTTGTACGTCGACAATTTCGCAAGTATATGATCTGACGGGCATGCTTGAAAGCTTAGTCTTATTTTTCTTATCCACCACAACAACCCGTCCCGTTACCATGGCTAAATATTTGAATGCGTTTTCCCGGTGTTTTATGTAACTAAACCCTTATTGTTTATTTGAAGTCACTGTTACAAACGTATAGTGAATAACTTAACATGGATAGAAGAATTATTTTATATGAATACTATAAACGGGCATATGAGAATTGATCAGGGTAGAGAAGGCCGTGCGAGTGTTCACATCAGAATTTTTATACGTCGCGCGCGCGCACGCACGCACGCACGCACACACACACACACACACACACATAGAGTAAAGTAAAACCAATTAGGACAGATTACGTTAGGCAGGTATGCTGCATGACCTAATTTCTATGCAGTCCTGGTATAAGTTCAGTTATTTGAAGTACAGGATGGATTTTATTTATCCATTTTGTAATTTAAATGTTGGGATATGGCTCACTTGCTTTCTAGCTGGCTTACCCGATGTTGCACAGCTAGCTTTTTAAACTGAAAACGAATTAATTCGTTTACCTCAACTCCCCTTCTTTATGCAATTATTGTGCAATAATGTAGAGGATTTTTATGGTGAATCCTTCCGATTAGTCCTCAATAATTGAATTTCGTAGAGCCCCGGCTAATAACGGATGAAAAATCCGGATATTCACGAAAAAGGATGCGAAATATCGCCGGATCGTCTGACTTTCTTAGCTTCTCCCTCACCGATAATTTCCCAGTCCTAGAAATGCTGCATAGCCTATAAGTACCCTTTGGTGGTGGAAAAATCATTCGTTTAATAGCATTAAAGCTATATGTTTTAACATATTGCAGAAATCTTTAACATATACAACGAAATGGAGATGACGCTAGCACTCCCAGGCCACCAAGCTAATCTCTTTGGAAAAGACATGATTAGTCTGCGTCTATCGAGAAAAATAATCTTAACATGCCGCTCCTGAGTTCTAATGTTAGCACTTCTCTTTATACAATCATTTAGTATGCCCTGCTAATGAAATTGATTGCAGCATAATGCAAAGAAAATAAAGCATGAGGGTCTTACATGAGGGTTATTCGATGGTTTTGGCATCCAGAAATTTCAGTACATACATTTACAGAATTAGAATAAAAGTTTATTCAGAGGTTTTGACTTGACACCATTTCATTACATACACACCCGCAGTATCTGATAATGGCATTAAAGAAATAAACTTAACATACGATTCGTACCGTTATAAACTGGATCGAGTGTCGTTTTTTAAGCTCTGTATACTGTTTGCGTAAGTGTTAAAGTAACCGTATTTTGTTTTTAGACGCATTCTTTGCGGAGTACAGCAACTAACCGGCTTTTGTTTCTACAAGCATTCTCCAAAAAGTGCATTTCTTACTTTCTGCTCCATGACATTTTTAACGAAGGCTTTGTAAATCCTTTAGTCTTTTAGTAACTTATGAGGTGTTTCTAGCCCATTTCCTTCCAATACTGAAAGAATTATCAAAATCCGTTGAGCGATTTTTGAGATTATCCTACATATACACACATTCATACAAATTTTCGCTATTTATAATATTAGTATACATGTGGCTTGTAGTATAACGGATCAGAATACACGTCACCTGCTTTCTCCTTTCTTTCCATGGCACACTTGCCCTTGCCTTATTACGAGTAATACTGCCTCTATTACTTTTCTCTGTCCATATATTTTTCATTGAGTAAAGACTGGTTTGCTGCTCATCCAGCAGAAGCAGCCAGCTGGGTCCTGATGCCGTTAAAATCCTGATGCCATGCCGAAACTTCTGAATGTACTTAATATAAAAGCGTGGCGAAAACGATACGACAAACCAGAGAAAGCAAGGAACACGCTGTAAATTGTTTATATGTTAATTGTAATTATTCATAAGATAGCAGTTTGTGTAATCCTTATGCACCGGTATTAATTTGCGAAATTTAAACGTTGAGAATATCGAAGAGCAAAAATAATTCCTTGGTTTAGTAATACTGTAGTTACGTTTTGCAAATGATTGTTCACAAAATCGTATTAGTAGAAACTAATCTGAAACAAGACTGCAGTGGACACAGGGACAGTAGCGATGTTGAGCTACAGTAAAACAAATACTTTTCATATAGCCTTTGTTGCTAACGGCTGGGTGTGATTGCGTCATAAATGGACGTTATGATCACAAGCGCAATAAAATTTAAAATCTGCCAACATTTCCCGACAAGCAAAGCAATGTATCATGATATAGGTCAGTGGTTCCTTAACTGGGAGGGGGCGTATAAAAGATTTCCAAGGGGTGCACAGATAACTTACGCAGGAGAAAAATGACATGGCAGAGAAAATAATAATAATAATAATAATAATAATAATAATAATAATAACGAGAATAATAATATGTATTCGTGATCAGTTTTCTGACGTTAATGATTAAATCGATGAAAATTACATTAAAGTATATATTGTTATTTAGTAAGATGTTTATATTCTTGTAATTCTCTCTTGGAATGTTTATGTTTGGTTCTTATAATGCCTACATATAGCTTATTGAACAGATGTGTCACATGACCCATTTCCATTGTTTTGGTATTAAAGTTACTGTTAAAGTTGTTCCAGTGCACGAATTAGTTTTATAATTTTTTAATAAGAGAACTGAACAATAGGCAAGGATGTAAGTCCTAGCGGTGTAAGTCCTACATACGAGGAGGTTAAGCCGGCTAAGTAAGTAAGTAATACAGAAATGCCAACAAACATGTAAACAATAAATGTGTACAACTGCAAATAAAAAAAGTTTGAGATGGCACTAACATTATGTGTTGGTTTTAAGATTCATCATATGATTAAAAGCACTAAAAGGCATGAAATTCACATTTGAATTAAATTTTAAAATGTTTGAGGTGAATTAATGTAAGTGGAAATAATTTAGTTACTAGTTTATTTAAGCTTTTCTTCAGACAACGTTTAGGATTTGAGGTTGCAGCTTTATATGATTTCAGATTTTTTTAATGCTTATAAATTTCAAATTACATTCTTGTCCCAGCCAAAATCCTACAGTCTTGTTTAAGTTAAATTAAATTAAGCTTTTTATGGACGCTCTTTAACCACACTGGTGTGCAAACCCTAAGGACGAGATGGGTAAAATAACATAACAAATGAACTACTTGGTGGAAGTAGATGAAGGTGCAGGAGCATGTTGCCAGAGGTGTCACACGTACACAGAAAGCTGGATGTCACATGGCGTGAGTGTAGCGAGCCTATAGTGCCAAATGGGTCTGTTCCCGCAACACGGGTCTGTTAACGAAACAGGACAAGACGGTGTGTGACAATTAGCGAGCTGTTACGGTGCACTGTAGTGGTGCTCTTCATTGCAACATGGCCTGTAGACACCATTTGGGTGACTTCACACGGGGAAGAATCATGGGGAAATTGGAAGAAGGGCGAAGTGTGACGAGTGTAACTCAGAAGTTTGGAATTGCTCACAGCATTGTTTCACGTGCATGGGGAACCTTCCAAACCACAGGCACTGCTGTCCCAAGGAGAGGTGGTGGTCGACCACGCTCAACTACAGCAGCAGATGACCGCTACATTGTGCAACAGGCAAGAAGGGATCCACGCCAAACAGCGGGTGCAATTGTAACCACATTTAACAGGACAGCTAGGCACGCCATCTCACGATACACAGTGGCACGGCTACTACACAGAAGTGGTCTCTTTGCCCGACGGCCATTACGTTGTGTTCCATTGACATCCGCACATCGGCGGCACTGTTTACGATGGTCCCAAGAGCATCAAAATTGGACCAACGAGGAATTGGGTCGCGCGCTCTTCTCGGATGAGAGCATATTCAGTCTAAGTAGTGATTCTCGACGTACCCCCATCTGGCGAGAGGTGAGAACACGTAATGAACCCAGGAACATCCTTAAACATGATCATTTTGGTGGTCTGGGTGTTATGGTTTGGGGAGACAATGTTGCATGGTCGCAACGACTTCCAAATCTTTGAACAGGTACGCTCGCTGGTCAACGTTATTGTGATACTGTATTCCTTCTCCATGTGCGTCTTTTCAGGGGTGCAGTCCGCCCTGACTTCATTTTTATGGATGACAATACGCGACCGCATCCAGGATCTCTTGGAACGAGAGGATATTCGGCGAATGGACTGGCCTGCCCGTTCCCCCGATTTAAATCCCATCGAACACGTGTGGGATGCTATGGGGAGACGCATTCAGCACATCCACATGCACCAGCGACCACCCAACAGTTGTCAACAGCGCTGGTAGAGGAATGGAACGCCCTACCACAAGAACTGCTTACCAACCTTGTGGCGAGCATGGAACCACGATGCAGAGCATGCATTGCTGCCCGTGCTGATCATACACCCTTTTAAGCACCATGTATCTGTTTCTGTAAATCTAGAGAACCATCATATGTCGTATTGACTTTAGTGTAGCTAATGATTTATGAATAAAAGTGGTATTTCTGTTCGTCTCATTGCATATTTCGTTTAGTCGCCTACTGTAGCATACCGTAACAGTTGTATGATTCAAGTTTCATCGAGCTATGTTACTTGGCAGTGTCACACCATGCGAAGATTACTTTCTTCTTAGGTTTTGCACACCAGTGTACTATGGTCCTTGGCGTCCCATTCTATAAGTATATCGGGCGTGAAAGACCGAAAATTTTGCTCAGAGGCCTCTTTATCAGCTTTGAGGTTCTTTTGCGTGCCGTAAGTCTAAGACATGGGACCACCGGCTTTACGTCCCTTCCGAAGGAGGCCATGCTAAGGATTTTAACGCCCGAAAAAATCCATCGCCCTCCGCTGGGTTGCTAGCATGGTACCCCTAGAAAAAGGAGGACATTCTTTTTAAAGTTAATTGTTATACTATTGTGCATTTTTGAACCCTATAAGTTAGTCTACGTAACTCTCAAATATGTTTTAAGAAAGAAAGAAAGAAAGAAAGAAAGAAAGAAAGAAAGAAAGAAAGAAAGAAAGAAAGAAAGAAAGAAAGAAAGAAAGAAAGAAAGAAATAAAGAAAACCCATGAGGGGGAATGAGATTTATTGAACTTTTAAAGAGGGGAGGGTAAGAGGAGAAATTTTGGTAACCAACCTATTTCGTGGGTTCCCAAATGAGCACATTACACTTATCTCCATGTTTAAAGACTTATACTTTCTGAAATTTTATGGAAATGTGTATCAATTTTTAAGATGTTAAAAGTTCTAAAGCGCATTAATTGCAGACTAACAAACTATAATAAACATTTGACCAACTTTCGCCGTTAGATCGTTGTATCTCCGAAAAGCGAGTTCAGATTATTGTTTCCTGTTTTATAAAACCAGAATAGTAAAACACACATGTTTCAGTAAAATGTACAACCCAGAACATCAAACGAATAGCGTATTTTTACGTCGGGAACAACTGGTTATGTGTTTCGATCTGAAAATTCAGACCTCATAATCAAACGGGCATTAAACTAATAATATTTTCCTTATTTTATAACCATGATGACCCCAAGCCATTAATCGCACTCTTTATATTCTATACTTAGCATAAATATTCCTGACAAACAGAAATATATACGTACAATTCCTCTTATATGTTATAGGACAGATATATATTATGCAAGTATCACATATGCTAAAACATATCAGATATAAGTTAATTGCCCATAGAATTGAAAGGAAACTACATAGCACTTGGAATGTGCGTAATTTGAATTTCCATTTTACTGAGTTTTGGCCGAAGGTTTGTGACACCGTCCTTTAATTTCAAAGCACTTTAAGACAACATAATAAGCGTTAAGTGGGGATTAAAAGCCCTATCCCAAAAATGTCAAATTTGCTATATTCATGACTCATCTCAAAAACTATTTAACATATCAGACTTAACCTTTTACAAGATGTTGATGCATGCCTTCTAAGTTCACTGATATATTTTTATACGGTAAGCTGTTTATTAAGGAAGATAGGATTTTGTCCTTAATTGTCCTTCGTTTTATGCCAAGGCCACAACCGCCTTACATGCGTATCGGCCAAGACGGCAGTGACTCGGTATTATGCCACTGAGCAGCAGCGGTGCAGGACGTGCTGTCTCAGTCGTTGCTTTGTCTCCGTGCTGTAAAGTGTTTCGACAATACGCGTGTTGTGCGACTTCCTTAGAATGTTATTCTCTTATTAGTCCACGAAAATACCTGCCAACGAATTCACGTTTGGACAGCGTATTTTTATGTATAATACATACGTGAAAACTGAATAATGTAGATAGGTGCGTAGACAATTTCAGCAGCAATTTCCTGGTTATCCAGTTCGGTAGAACATTGTAAGATGTTTGGTCAATACATTTAGAACGACGGGATCTCTAATCGCTAAAAAATAAAGTTTATAGGAACAATCTCCACACCATAAACGAAGTTAAGCATAATATAAAAGCAGAAATTATGAACCTTACGCAAAAAGATCTTTTGTTGTGAATGGTAATTTCATTCGACGATGTCAAGAATGTATTCGCGCAGATGGACACCACTTCCAACAACACTTATAACAAGGTTAGTACTCATTACATATGTGTTACTAACATTCGTGAGTAAGTAACGCGGGAGATGCGGAACAGAAAGCCCCGCAGTGCAGCAGACTGTGTGCGGAGCACACATTCGCGCGATCCGCAGCCTTGGCATAAAACGAAAGCACTGTACCATTCACCGATTAAAATTTACCAGCAATTAAGAGCGAGTCATTTATACCAGAAAATATCATTCACAGAAGAAATTGTTCAATAAAATTGGAGAAAACAAACTCGCATACATTTGCATGTCTTGAGCACACAGAACCTTTCAACAGCAGTATCAATCATTAGAGCAAAATTTCCTCGAAAAGGTGGGCTAAATTGTGTAGAAGGTTGTAAATTTTGTTTTTTCTGAAATGTTGCAGAATTTGAAGTACAAAATGGCATATGCAGTATATATGTTTAAAAATACATTTAAAATATAAGTACTGTACCTAAATGATAAAATATATTTCAAATTAAAGAGTAAATTCCACTTTATAAGACTGCATAAAAATTTCATTTTTGGCAATTTTGTCATTTAATTGCCTCTTAAACAAAGTGAGACACTGCAATACAATAGCAAGCACCTATATTTCTCCTCAGACATTACACGCAAGGCGTGTTATACAAACGCCGATGGTATAGGTAGTCGTACGAAACGTCGATATAATCATGCCTGTGAAATAACCCCCTAAAGTCGCACAAAGACACAACCAAAAGTAGAAATGGTATTTAAGCATGACAGCTGTGCTGCATTCGAACAGGGATAAAAGAAATGATGTAATGATATTTCGCGTGAGAAATGAAATAGCCAACATGACAGGGAAATAGTTATAGACCAACCAATGAAAATCTAACATTCTAAACAGGAACTGACACGGAGAGGAACTTCAGAGCTGTGAAATTCAATAACAAAAACTGCACAAGCAGCTCGTGTAAACTACCCGGTAAATCAGTCGTCCCTACGTTAGATCCATCTTTGAGAAAATACAAATTTACACAAAATTGTCCGTGTAAAGGGCAGTTTGGGGTGTCGCATCTTTGGAAGAAACTGAACTGAAATACCAAGTTTTCGTTTTTGAATTATGCTGTTAACATATACAAGCGCGTGCGCGCGCACGCCTTTTTCTAATTTTCTTTATTCCGCGGATCTAAAAACATGTATTTCCTGTGAAACCTCGTTATCGAATTTTTGAGTGAAACACACCACCTTCTGTGCCCATTATGTATGTAGTAGAGAAAATAAAAATTGATGTCTCCAACTCCCCAGCGTTTCGATCACACAAATTGTTCCTAATGCTGTTAACATTAAATGGCATGACTTAGCGGTTATCGTTTGAAATGACAAGGTGAGAAATGCTGGGGATAATGACGTTAAGTACAATAGGTAATCAATACACATAATTATACTTTGAACTTCCCCTAGGTATTAGTGTTGCTAACTACAGGGACTTGCACTAAACGTAAGGGACATTTTTGTTCTTCTCATAGGCGTAGGGGCGGATTTCATACGTAAATTAGTTTTTAAAAAATCTAAAGAGTAACAATTTACTGTAAATAAAAGTGGCACCTGCAATAAGCAGATCCATGCATTATGAAAGAACACCTGGGAGATTCTTGGTTCTGGTGAGAATAAAGGTTGCACTATAAATGGCTATGTATAAATTTATATTGAATAGGCATGCATTCAGTTTAAGCATATGCTGGTAACAATAGGAATATTTAAGTTTCCTTATATGGAATGAATAAAAATTAGTGGACAGCGTCGGTGTCACCACGAACTTTTTAATTTAAAAAGTATATATATTTTCTCAAAGTAGAACACTCGGGTACTATCGCCTTCGCCAAGGAGAAAGTGTTTGTTTGCCTCCCCAGATATCGCGGTTAAGTTTTCTCTTCTCAAAAAGTTTGTGTTTATATTTTTAAAATAAGAGCGTCCCTTCTAATCGTTAAGTTTTCAGTACATCGGATTTTCAAAATTACTATTTTCCAATTTAAATAACCTTCATACCGAGCTAGCGCTCACCAATTTGCAACATGCAGTTTGGAATTAGTTGTATAGTACTTGGTTATTCAAAATTAATTTCGGGGCTCCAAAAGGTCATTAATACACAGTGCAGTTGATGTAGAAATACGAATATTTTGTGTACTGTAACTGTTAATTTTTTTTTTTTTTTTTTTTTTTTTTACTTTCTCTACTACGGGGAAGTAGGGGAAGTATTGTATTCCACCCAAAAATCCGAGATTTCACCGGAAATATATGTTTTGAGACCCCCTGAATCCAAAAAAAAGCATTTTTGGAAACATGTCCGTGTGTGTGTATGTGTGTGTGTGTGTGTGTGTGTGTGTGTGTGTGTCTGTCTCTGTGAACAGCATAAGTCAGAAACGAACAGTCAGATAAACACCAAACTTGGTATTTAGGTTCAGTATCTTCCAGAGATGCGACACGAAGGTTTTCAAGAAAATTCCCCCACCCCAGACTACCCTTTACATGAAACATTTTTGGAAAATTTTAATTGTCTCAAAAATGGCTCTAACGATTTTGATTAAAATAACATATGTTTAAGATACTTTCATGACAAATAAAATGTATATCTTGAATTTTCTGGGAATGTCTCCAAAAGTATTCTTCATTGTGAACGACTTTTGCATAACTGGTAAACCATAAGAGATAGACAAAATGTTACTACACAAAAAATGTAGATCGCGTTAAAATACACAAGTTATGTCATATACATTTTTTTTTGAGTGAACCATTTTCGAGATATTGCTTGTTATTCCCTTAAATTTTTCAATACTTATTTTCTCAAATGGGAATTTGTTATTCATTTTTTGTCTTGGATATCCAAAGAGTATTAATCTGTGGCAAAGAGAATGGTGCTGCACCTAGTAACCAGCTATTAAGAGATATATCTATGCTTAAAGGCTACTGTATTTCTATACTGCCCTTGCAAATACAAAACAAGGGGAACATAGTACGCCTTAAGCGATAGTCAAATATTTTTAGAACTGGTCGCTATGTGTAAAATGTAATTCTCTTTGCATGTCAAAAGATCGTTTCTGCAAATGTTTACCTCGATTAATATGAAATAGATGGAGAATAAGAGTTTGTAAAAATAGTTTGTACAAGAGTAGAGAAAGTCATGTGAGTGTAACATCAGATTTTTTTAAGTAAATTACAGTAGAGGCTCAATATGTGCGCTCTTTGTCATCGACATACATCTATTCCCACATGTTTAGGAAGGCGGCTCGGATGTGCTGCAGAATATTCGCCGGTAGAGGAAGGACATACGTATCTCGCACACGAATAAATCACACGGTGTCAGATCTGGCGAATGTGGTGGCCAGGATAAGAGCATCTGATCACCGCCTCCTTAACGCTGACAGCCATTTTATAACCACTGCTATAACTGTCATGAATTTTGCTTCTTAGGCCAATAACTAAACATCTTTTATTCGGCCTGGGTTTAAGCATCCCAATAGTTCGCAAAACGACCCCGTGCGGAAAAAGCTTAAAGACGTGTTGCCATTAAGCTAAAGCAAAGAGACCGCCGAAGCCAAGATACCGGTCAGTAAAATCACACGTCTTTCTCTACTCATATTTTGTTTATTTTTGTAGCTACTCTATAACAGTGTGAAAATAAACACACATACTTGATCTGTGTATGCCCTGCTAATCAATGAATATCCACCAGAAATGGTTTCCAGCATGTAATGTTTACACATGTTGTAAGGTGAACAATAAGGTGGTTTAAAATGCAGGCAATAATTATATGCCAGCCATGACCTCGTAAGAAACAAACAGTTTAACGTCTTAAAACGTGAAAAAATTTAAACGAGCGAAAGCAAATATTTTGGAAATAGATGCCAAAATACATTTTATTAAGATAAAATTTCTATCTCAAAGATACCTACTTTTCCTGGAGTAATTTTTGGTACATTTATTAAGACTTCCAGTTATATCAAATTCAACTATAAAGAAGACTCGAAAGGCTATTTACAGAGTATTGAAGATATTCGTATTTCCAATATCTCAAACATGTGATATTTTAATCATAACCGTACAGTCATTTCTGGGGAAAAATAATGTAAAGCATATTTAGGGTAGTAGAAATTAAATACCCTCGCCTTTCGATCTTAACATATCCCGGATGTAAATGCGAATGTTGTATTTATCTAGCTTTTCTGTTTTTTAGTCAGAAATTTTAAATTTATTGGATTAATTATGGATTTTATTGAATTAATTATTTTTGTGTGTTAAATTAAGTGATATACTGTTCGCATACAAACGCAGAGACGACAATCCCCTCTTTTTGGAGTCACGTGACCTCAAAATATGTATTTCCTGCAATATCGATCGAACTTTTGAGACAAATGCAATGGGTAAGCGGCAAAGAAAATAAAAACTACTCCCATATCCAATACAAAAAATCAACCGATGATATTTTCCTACATGTCCAAGTAGAGGCTCTGTGTAAAATCATTTATTTATTGCTAGGAATTCATGAGTAGAAACTTCATACTCTAAACCATGCTTGTTATCATGGAACAAGCATTTTTTACTTTTGCAGTGTGTAGCATTCAATGCACGTGTTAAAAAGTTTCATATTTCATAACATTTTGATAAAATTTTCATATATTATTAACATCTTCATATGTGTTTATATTTTGTAAGAATTGCGATATATTGCTTTTAAAATAGTTTCCATTCAATGAACCGCGTGTTTAAGATATTCTGGTCTGGCAGTTTTCTGTGAAACACTTTTAGAAAACCAAAGTCATTCTTTCCAAGTCAGGTACGGTTGAGAAAATGTAGCATTTCCTCTATGACGTCACGTGGAAGTTAAACGCCTTCTATTCTTGAAGAGTTTTAGTATTAAGGGAAGGCAAGACAACCAGTAATTTCTTTTTCTTTTTTCCTAAGTTTAAGGATTTCACAATGATGAAAATTTATAAACGCCATGTGATGTAATTTGTTGCATTTCATTTGAAGTTTTATTATTAAATATAGACAAAAATCTACAAAGGCTACTTTTTTAAACTCCTAATGAAGTGAACCTATTCCAAACCCTTAAAGTGTAAGATGTTTCAAATTTAATATATATGTATACATTATATATATATATATATATTTCATAGTATTTGGGGATGTTTATTTTCATACTTTGGCAAACTTTACTTCAAATTTGGTCCCCCTCTACTCACGAGCCATTCCTTAAGCTAATACATATTTAACCAATGAATGTAGGAAATTGCAATGAGTTGCTTTTTTCATAACTTGGTGGATTCTGGTGTGTAAAATAAATATACCATATTCAAGGAAATATTATACATCTTTTGCCCAAAACTTGTATGCAGCTTTAGAGGACCATTACAAAGAAAATAATGAGTCAAGTGCATTATGTGGCATTATTTTTCTTAAACTGTATGCAAAATAAGGCGCATGGTATGAGTAAAGGTAACAGACTTAATGCCTACTTGAAAACCTCAGACTAATTGAGTACATATTATTCCAAACGGCTCAAAGAAAGGACAAGAGACAGCAGAGAAATCAAAGTACGAAATTAGCATATGTTGTCAATCTCAAATATAAAATATGATCTACTTTAAGAACACTGGAATTTTTACAACCTCAGTAAAAAGATATTAAAACGATTGAATTATAAGCATTTAATTTTACCTGTATCCATTTCATGTGGAGTTAAAAGAAAACAGAAACATACATCTGTCAGTATCACATCAGCTTTTTGTATTTATACAGATAGTCATCTCTCTAGTAAGATGGTAAACGTAAACATAGGGTTACATTTTACATGTATTTTTATTGTGCTCAAATAATTAACTGCATTGGCAAGACTTAATATATAAAAACAATCTTAAAAATTTTAAACATTTTAAGAAGCTCTCTATAAAATGCACCCTTAATTTTGAAACAACATACTAAATTAAAATATAATCTTTTTTTTTCAAAATCCTATAAATTAAATGCCAATTCTGTATGCAAAGTAGTTTGCCATAACATTGCAAATTCTTATGAGTGTCCCCACATAAATTGCCCTTACGGTAAAATGTCAGCCAAATATGTAATGTGTCGACAGTGCTCTTCAAAGCATTTTATGTAAAACCTTACCTCCGCTCGCGCAGCAGTTTGCCTATAGGTTTTTGTTTGTTTGTTTTTTGAGATTTACCACATAAACTACCCTTAATTATGTACCTATTTCCAACCATACATAAAATGCAAAACATAATGTTGCTTTTTTCAGATCTCTATGCATTATAATTCAACTACGCATGTGCTGGGTTTGTCTTAACATCGTAAATTCAAGCTACCCTTAATTTTGTACATATTTCGCATTAAGGAAAACACTTTAAAATAACCTAACGAAAGCTTTCTAGAGATTCCTCCTTAAACAAATACAATAATTAAATAAATATAAAAATTCAAGCAACCTAGTTATGTAACAGCTGGGATATTCAAAACGCTGAAAAATCCTGAAGAAGAAAAGTGAACAAAACGAGACTTAAAATCGAAAATAGGTATAATTCACTGCAGCACACTTGAATGGCTGCTGCTTTAAATACAGATAAAACTGAAAAAATAAAATTTCCACCTCAAAAATTTAAGTATTAAAATTATTTTAAAAAATCAAAATTACTTATTATGCTGTTTTCTTTCTCCCTTGCGTTGCTTTAAAATGCATTAAATCTTAACGAATTTATTATCTTGCTCTAGGCATAGTGTAAACATATGTTGAGAAGAATCCTTAGCAAAGTTGCTGTTTTGGGTTTGCTTGCTATGGGGAAATTCAGTTATATTACAACACATACGGACCGGAATAACAAGCTTTCTTTTCAGGAAAGGAAAAGTAAGACAAACAACATAACACAAAGCATGCAGACAGATGTCTTCTATTTGCCTACTGACAAGCTTTTACCATGCAACTATTATTTCAATTTTAATTTAGAAAATCACACCACATATGTTTATTTGTTTGAGGTTTTCAAGGGAACCGCCCCCTCCTTATATCCCGACGCCCATGCCGTTCACCTTTTCGCACATATGGTAGCCCTGGCAGGAAACAAGCGACAATAAAAATGCCACGCCAGCCATCTCTACTTGTCACATCGACGTAAAACGCACTCAATGAACAACATTCACTCATTAAGGCAAGTGTGTATGTGTGGGGGAGAGCCTCACGTATGTAAATACTCACTCTTGACTGCTACTATATTTACGTCTAGTGTAAACAAAAGACTCACGCCATTCTCGCACGCGTCGTGTGCAGAAAACAACGGAAACACCCAATTTTCGCCGCAGCGCCAGACAAAGGAATGTGTGAACACTTAACACAGCAGGTTTTACTCACTCGTTCTTGATATTTTCGCCCTGCAAAGGCGAATTAGGGACGCTACCGTGGATCCCATATCGTCCACGCGACTACCTCGACATCCACGGAAGGGACAGATCACCTGGAGAACGGCGGTACAACACGGAGGGCGTCCCTTTGCCTTTCAGCGGTGCATTTTAGGCCGTTTTGCAGCGTGATGCGGGCATTTTCTCAGAGAGGGCCGTCCATATTGAATACTGACATCACTGTCCAACTTGTTGCCAGACGCACGGCGTCGGCGTCGATGGCGTCGCCTTGTGACGTCACTTCCACGTTCAGTAGCCGCGCATATCCAAACCTCGGGCGATTCTCTCCTCCATTCACAGCAGACAGGAGCTCGTAAGGTATTTCCCTCAGGGCAGTTGGATATCGTGTCCTTAGCTATTTACCGTTTGCGAATAAAACATTTCATCAGCAAGAAATAGCTCTTCACGGAGAATATTTTACGGAGACATATCTGGTTGACAACTAATTTACGAATTGGAAATAAACAGTGGGAAAATATTAAGAAATTTTGACATAATATGACTACCTTCCTACAAGAGATGAAAACAAAACAAAAACAAAATAAAAAAGAAAGAAAATCAAAGGAATTACTCTTTTAAAATAATCGGAATTAAAGGAGTGTTAAGTAACACAACAAATTTTAGTGGAATTTTGTAATATTTATGAAGATATTTTCAGCCAATTACAGAAACCTTCCTGAAAAGAAAACATGAACATACCTAGAAAGAAAGCGTTCACTTGGGTCATTATTAAAGCCCGAATTGTTAGGTTTAACCTTTTTCCCCCCTTGCAATTTAGTGAACTATTTTCAGGATATTAACAAGTTTCATGCTTCCTGGGACTAAAGATGTGCCTTTTAAAGGACCTAAAAATGCCTAAATGAGGGGTTGCTACCTACAATGTCCTAAATTGCTGTTTATAGTTCTTCAGATGATAAACACATATTTATCCGACACTCCCATTATTGTTGCTTTCCTTTGCATATATCAAGGTAACTTATAAATATCTATATACAGGAAGCTATTCTTTGCTTGGAAAGCGCGACCCTATCACTCAAACAGGCTTTGGATGTAATTGGCAATGTTTCGAAAAGAAGTACCCGGACCAGAGGGAGTTTGCATGTTCTTCGAAGCTGCAGAGAATTATTAAGCGAAATCCTGACTTTGAAGACATGAAGCTGATTTTTCAGTACTGCAGGGAGAAAAGGAAAATTAACCCTGGAACCTGCAACATTAGCATCTACGACCTATGCTTCACAGACATTATGTTCTGTGGAGATAACCTTTTCTTCAATATAACAATGTGCTACGTGATAATAGGAAATCGTTCAAGCCAGAAAATTTAGGTATGTGTGTAGTTATCTACTGCAACCGAAAACTACAACATAAGTAAAAATAACAAGAGAAAACAATGAAATCTGCTTTGTATGTATTGATAGGGTAAAAGTTTGTGATATAATAAATACCATTACATAGTTATTACTATAGCGACAAAAAATTGATCACACCAAATAATTATTTGGAGATGCTATTATCTACAGAGTACTTTAAAAATACATAAAAAGATAGTGAAATATATTCTGTGTTTTATGATGGTTATTGATTAGGTGTACTTTTGTGAAGTAAGGTTATTAATAAATTCTATGAAAATTAGAAGAAACCGCAAAATTATTGATGTAAGCGTTTAATAAAAAAACTATCTTCAGAGTATAAGCTAAAATAAGAAAACAGAAATTTTTTGGCATTAGTAATAATAATCCACAAAGAAAATCTAAAATAGTTATTTATGATACAAGTGTTAAAAGTAAGATTTTATTTTGAGAGCAGGAAACGAAGCGGTATATTTTTAATATAACAATAATATGTATTTGATTCTGTGACATACATCATGTTAGGCAGCCCTGAAATTTTTAAAATAACAATGTAACAATAATATACTGATTCCAGACCTGTATGCAGTTAAGAGAAGTGGCGCTTAGAGCGAGATCAACAGACGTGTGCACCGAGAATGTAAATGTTTTGCTGATTCGCTATTAGTGCTTATCTTATACCAGTAAATGAAGCGATTATATGCTATAGCATACTGTTTTCTGGATTTTTTTGCTAGCAATTTCAATGTTGGCGGCGCCGTAACCGAGTGGTTAGATCGCTCGCCGAGGCGGCCCGGGTTCAAGCCCAGGGACCCTTGTGGTGGACAAAGCGGCGTCTGGGCGGGTTTTCTCCGGCTTCCCCCGCAATTCATTTCACCAACTGCTCCAACATCACCTTTCCTTCCATCCATTTCACCAACATTTCGTTTCATCTACTTCCTTTCTCCCATACCAGGCATCGGGCTGATCACCCATCCTGGATATTCTGTCTGATCCATGAGTGCCTGCTCCTCGACGGGCCTCTGACCCCAGGCAACCGCCTGTATGTCCTGGGGGGGGGGTGTAAGTCCTACATAAGAGGAGGTTAAACAGAGAAAGAAGAAGAAGAATTCCAATGTTACCCTTTCGGCTACTTCCAAAATTTCTTCCGGCTCGTGGAATTCAATTTCATTATATTCGAACCTACCGCCATTTTTTCGATTATTCAGAACACAGATAAAAGAATAACGATTCAGATCAACGAAAGTACAAGCTGCCAACACAAGGAGCAGGTTAACCATACAACGCATTGCGATAAATTGAAGTAAATGATTTTAATTGTGAACAGGTAATGCGACCGTCATGAAAAATTAAACATGTAAAAAATACATAATGATATGTAAAAGCTAAACAATCCAAGTCGATTTATTAAATTTGACAAATATAAAGGGTAACTGCCATGTGATTGGACTTGAAACCGAAGTTTGTAGCATAAGAATTTTATCGCACTAATATGACGAAGTACAGCGTTAATTCATGTGTAAAGTTTTACTTTTAATTTCAGCAGTCTAAGAAGCTTATTTTAAGCGCAAAGAAAATCTAAAACGAAGTCTAACAGGGCCTAAAAATAATGCAATAATAATACAGATACGAGAGGTTTTCTGCATTTGAGTTTTTTCTATTATTTACACTTACACCATACAAACAATTGCGGAGAAAAGTTTGGATGTTGGATTATCATTCATATAAGCAGTAATTCTTCTACCCACTTTACACAAGTTAAGATAAATGTTTGTCCAGAAATGGTTTCATATTAGGCAGTATGAACTTGTTTACATGCATTACGCGAAAATTACACTGATGTGAAAAAAGCTGAACATATTATATATACGGTGCGCCAACAAACCTCAGTTTGGGAAATAAACTTACAGCAAGGAATATTTCGGAAAAAGATTAATGCTATGAAACAACTTCTTTTATGTTAATTATGCATTTTAATGAATTTCACATTTTTACTGCAGTACATTTTTATTTATCCATTATGGTTTCTCAGTCATACAAAATTTACTGGGAATGAAGACTATACTTACTATCCACAGAAAATGGTTGTTAAGACTGTAAGTAAACCGCTCTATGTCTAATGCTAAGCGGTAGTTGAAACAAAGCGCGCGTGCGAATCGCCCCTAGGCCGATAGGTGTCAATCCAAATTTATCTCTGCCTCGTGGCTTTTCTGATTACACGAAATTATAAACAATTCTATATGAATGAAGAGAATTTCAGAGACTATTCATAGAAAATACATATACATGTTACTCCTCAGTCAGTAGTAAAAACATTTTAATCAAAGTCGTTAGAGCCGTTTCTTTTTAGAACATAAATAACAAAAATACTTCCATATTTGGGAAAAGGAGAATTTCGAGAATATATTCCTGTTTCAATCTTTGAAAGATGCTGGAATTTGGTATTTACCCGACTTTTCGTCTTTGTATTATTATTATTATTATTATTATTATTATTATTATTCTCTCCCAAATACACCAGCCGATTTTTTTAAATGCTTGTTTGCATTCAAGAGTCATTAAAACAATATTTTAGAATGTAATCCATATACAGAACTTCTGGGTGAAATAAACACTATGGTAGGTACCATAGGTAGGCGGCAGAGAAGTTAAAAGTGTGTACGTATCCCCTAGACTCGAACTACTCATTGGGATTTTCTGCTTCATAGTTAAAAAAAGTTTATACTGCACCTCTCTCTACTTCTACACTTAATATATCGTGTTATACCCCTTTTTCATGACTTAAAGCTATCAATGTTTATAATAAAGTGAGCTGTGTATTTATTTGACCGTTTGAAGATTACACACAGAGTCATACATAGCAAGGGTCAGGCAGTGTACCTGCTCTCATAATGCGTTGATTTAAATTGCAGATTATGTTACAGAACCTCCAATCTTAATTATGCTACATACAACATGCAAGAATAATGTTTTCGGAATGGATATAATAGCTACTGTTCCTAAAGGCTGCTCTCATTTAAACACAAGCTGATTACACGCTTACTATATTATGGGCAAGCAGAGATTATCAACCAAATTGTCTTAAGGACACTGCACAATCTGAATATCTCAGGAATTACAATCAAGTAATACATGTAAATGAACTACTTGGTATGTGTATTTAAGTGGATCTTTCAGCGACTTCGATATCTTCTCAAGAAGAAAGGAAAGATCGCCGAAGCCCATCTACAAGGATTAATGATTTGGGCCAATATCCTGTAAGCGAACTCCTGAATAACCTTAAACCAAATGTTTGCTCGTTCTTTCGTCAAAATATACTGTAGTTGCTTCAACGGTGAAGTGATCCAAAACCTCCCACAATGTTTAGGCGCTATTTAGGTCAGGAGATTAATATAACCAGCAGAGAAGCAGAAGATCATGTTTATGTTCCTGGAACACAAGCTGAACGGATCTGACTAGGCTATAGCCTTTGCACAAGAATACCAAAATACTGATGCTGAAATTATTACACGCCTGTCTGCATGTGTAACAGCTGAAACCAGGCAGGTTCCTTGGACGTTTTCCAGCCATAAACATGACTTTATATTTGTTTGGTGAAGCTTTCTTTGGATTGTTTATTAAAACAAAGTCATTGAGATAAAACACTCAGCTTAAGAATCTCTTTGTTTCTGTAGTTTACCGGAGTTTAGATCCAGTCCTTAACACTGCACCCACATACTCTGTTCTTCTTGCCGATTTAGTACTTTATGTTTTGACTATACAGCATATCCATGGGAGACGAAGTACCTCATGCCCATAATAATAGAAATGACAAGCGTTCCTGCTGAAAGGCTGCCCTCTCTGGAAATGTTTTAAGTTTATCCCGCTCTGCATACAGCCCATACGCATTTAAAGTAACAAAAACAGTTCAACTTCATCTACCGCACTGTACAACACAAACCTTCAAAACTGACGCACAAAATCTATTCATCTGATACACAAGACTCTTCCTCTATTATTCATCAGTTTCTTATAGACTAACCACAATCACATTGAAAGAAATTGGATGTTACATTTACATTAATATGACTTTCTCTACTCAATCTTCAACAAACTATTCTTACAAAAGCTTATTATTCTAGCTACTTCTTAGTAAGTCAGATAAATTTTCAGTTCACATTTACATATTTCATTAAACGATACAGCAGGTAAAGCGATTTTAAAGGTCGTATCGCTATGTGATGGCTTTTGAAATTCCATTCTCTTTGCACAACGACGAGAAAAAAGAAAGAAAAAGAGCGAATAACGACTTTCCATTTGAGAAAAGTTTAAGTATTTGAAAATTCAAACCAATGATATCGGAAATAGTTAACTCCCCCTCCCAAAAAAAGGAGTAGGATAAATTGTGTGCTTTAACGAGAAATAATTTTTTCGTGTAATTATGTATACCTATTACGGTTAACCAATTATGCAAAATTCATTCAGAATGAAGAGGACTTCCCAGCTATTCGCAGAAAATTCCAGATATATATTTTATTTGTCATGAAAATATCTTAAAATATGGCATTTTAATCAAAGTCATTAACGCCATTTTTGAGAAAGTAAAATTTTTCTAAAATGTCCTTCTAAAGGGTAGTTTGGTGGGGATTTTCTTGAAAATCTTTGTTTCCCATTCTTGGAAGATTTTGAATTTACATACCAAGTTTGGTATTTAACCGACTTTTCGTTTTTGTTTATGCTGTTCATAGGCACATGCAAGGACCTTTTCTTAAAATGCTTTTTTTTTCTGGTTCAAGGGGTCTCGAAACATGTATTTCCGGTGAAATTTCTCGACATGCAATTTTTGGGTGGAATATAATACTCCCCTACTTGTAAGCACATACGTAGAAGAGATAGTAAAAATGTGTTTTTTTTTTATTCAGGAGGCCTCAAAACAAGTATTTCCAGTAATATTTTGGTATTGAATTTTTGGGTGGAATGCAATATTTTATCTACTTAAACAGAAGAGAAATTATATAGTTTCACTTTTATGCATCTCATATTGGTACAGTTCAAGGTAAAAATTAATTTATTAGCCTCTATTCCTCCCTATCCGTAAGGGGATGAATCGGTAAACAATGAGAAGTTTAGAAACTTTAAATTACTCATCAAAATCAAATGTGCACAACAAAAGATTTACCGTTCGTTTTCCTTTGTTTAGTTTTAGAGAGTTTTGTTTCAACTGTTCCAGTTAAAATTAGAAGAAATGTTTAAAGCGTGATTCTAATTTTTGAATATAAACTAAAGGCCCTTTTAAACAGATTTAAAAATAATGTAACTGCAGATAAACAATGTAATGAAATTTGGGCTCATTCTGGGAACATACATTGTGTGATTGTGCATACCAAATATGAGCCCTTTTTACTAAAACTGTGCTGCAAGGAGCATTTTGAACGAACAGAAGCATACAAAGCGAGAAAATGCCACATGAACATTTCCTAACTTTGCACGTGGACAAAGCATGCAAAGCATTCGCCATTAACAAAGGAAAACGTTATATTGTGAATCTAGAACTACTTTAAGATTGTTTCAAGATGAATTTTAATGCAAGTAAAATTTATCAAAAATACAAAATGAGTTTGCAAGGGAGAAAAAATGTAAACACAAAGTAAATTAGAATTTCGATGTTCATAAAACTAATAGTTAAAGGTGCATTAACAAGTTGAGCGCCCTTAAACAAAACCAAACCAAGGTCTATAAAGGCAACACACACACGCCTGCCTTCCCTTCCAACATAAAGATAAATAAATATCAGTTGTAGACATCGTATAAGTTGTTTTGATCGTAAATGCATAGTATGAGAATTTTCTCCCGGAATTTCAGTAGTCCTTAAAACTGTCAGATATGTACTAGCCGTCACAATATGAGTGCGTGCGGTGGGAGAAAGAAAACAGTTACGGAACAAGTGGGCGGGGCATTCGAAGGACAGTCAGGTAAAGAAAACATCCGCAGCTCTGAGCTGCATTTATGTATACTAGCGAGGCGAAGCCTGCAAAATGTATAACTGTTTTCGTTGTGCAACAGTGCATTTCCCTATCGCCTTGTCCCGCACTCTCCTCTGATCCCTAGCCTTGAAGACGTTAGGCATAGTCAACAAAAACACTGGCACCCTCTTCAAAGCGCACTTATATCGTGGCCGACTAGTAACTTCAAACGGGAATGTTTACAGGTGACTGCGTGATCATTGTTAAGTTGATCCTAAAATTATGCATATGGTGCTTTAAAAGTAGTACATCTCACACTCATATGCCTTTCTCACATAATCCTTATATAACATTTCTGAATAGAAATAACCTCAAATTAAGCATTCTGTACTTGGTCCCATGTACCATACGAAGGGGGGGGACAGTGTTCGATATTTTAGTCAACGTGTTACTTATAGTCCCATGAAGGTAAAATATGTTTTACAAGTACCGCATGACGGTTCAACCCGGTAAAGCTTAAATATGTAACAACTAATATTTCGAAAACCGATAATGCAACAACAAATTGTGTATTTTTACGACCTCTGAGTTTTTGGTGTGTAAGTTTGTGTGTATATCACTTTCCAGTTCTACAAAATTCATTCAGAACGAAAAGTCATGCACATAATTTAAATGTATGGTAGTTTAATCAAAATCCTTAAAGGTATTTTTGAGAAAATTAAAAATAGCGAAAACGTTTCCATGTAAAGGGTAGTTCGAAGCGGGGGAATTCGTCCGCGTTTTCGTATTTGATTTGTTTTTGACACACACACACACACACACACACACACACACTCGTAGGGGCTTTAAAAAATGCTGTTTTAAGGTGGTTCAGTGTGCTTTCAAATGTGTATTTTCGGTAGAATTAAGACAGAAGTTTTGGGCTGAGCAGAGCGCTTGCTCTACCTACTGTAGGTAGCTGGGAGAAAATGGTGGCGTGCATAATTACAACATTTTCTGACAGTGAAAACTAAGACAAAAGCTGAAAACATATTTTTATTCATCAATTGCCTTAAAAAGAAGCTAAGAAGGGCTGACATCAACAATGAAACGATGACTCCCAAATGGTGTGCTTCACAAATTTTGAATGAGGAATATAGCATCGATGACTTTAATTAAATTAATATTCGGCCTTTTTGGATTATTGTAACCCAACTAAGATTGCCGAATCCATCTGTGAGCAGTATGAATACGAAAATGGTGATAAAGACATAAGAAACTGTAAATCTAACAAGGAAAATCCGGCAGGAAATAAGTTACTATAACACAGTTGGATAACAACAGGGGGGACAAATATTTCTTTTCGTTTGTTTTGTCTTTTGCACGAGATTTGTCAACCGTTTTCATTACATTTAGACATTGTTAAATCCAAATATGTAACCAGTTTTCTCGTGCACACTCCAGTTTTCATGCAATATGATTTTCTTTGCTTTTGTGTATTTTTGCTTTACACTGAAGTTAGAGGACAATTACTGATAGATCGAGCACAACTCCAGGGTTATTAATGACTTAAAAATAATTTTATATAAGTTTTATTGTTTTAACTATAAAGATATCTGACTAAACTTGTTTTTTCTTTTGAGAACGGATCACGACCTCAAGTCGTTAGAAACGTAAAAATAGCCCCGATGCCGACTGGTATATTTTTTCTTGATATATGTAAGCACACAGTCTCAAAAATGTTCGGGAATATTTATGGAGCAGTTCCAAATTGGTCATTCCTTTCGTCTGCGAGAAGTATACAATGACATCAAATCAATGGTCAACTTACTCAAAATCATGACTAAAACTGCATCATTTCGTGGAACTTAACATGGTAAACTTCCTTCTTGGACAACAGAAAAATTCCATGAAATATCCTTCTAACTTTGCATGTGGGATAACCGCACTCGGGAGAAACACTGCACACAGAAAGAGTGGCCCAAGCGTGAAACTCTGGAAGTAGGGATGCCAAATTTGTCAATAAACCTTTTTCGGCCAAGGCAGAATCATCATTCCTCCGCTTAACATCAAGCTTTGCATGATGAAGCGATTCATAAAGGCATTGAATACTGAAATTGTATATTTTCAGCACATTAATTCTCCTTTCCCTGTTCTGTCATTCGAGAAAATATAACACGGTGTATTTGAAGGACTTCAAATTTGAGACCTTGTAGGTGACAAGGAATTTGTCAAGATGGATAAAAAGAAGAAAGTAGCAATGTATGTCTTTCTTTTGTGGCAATTATGAAGAAGTTCCTTGGTAACAAAAACGCAGAAATACTATGAAGTTGTGTTTCAAAGGATAATAGCATTTCGCAATCTTGGATGCAACCTGAGCATTAAGATGCACTTCCTGGTTAATAATCTTCATCAAATCCCTGAAAACGTTGGAGCTGTTAGCGAGGGAAACGCTTCCATCAAGACCTGAAGACAATGGAAGAGTTATCAAGGACGATGGGACAGGAATACTATCAAAGACTACTGCTGGAGCATCAAACGAGAATGTCCAAAGCAAGTTCACAAACGCAAGAGCTATAAACCAAACTCTTGCTGGATTAGAACCTGAATGAGTTTTTGCATGCCTTCTATCTGGTATATGTACACCTTAGAAAGAAAGAAAGAAAGAAAGAAGAAGAAAATAAATAAGGAAAGAAAGAAGAAGAAAATAAATAAATAAGGAAAGAAAGAAAGAAAGAAAGAAAGAAAGAAAGAAAGAAAGAAAGAAAGAAAGAAAGAAAGAAAGAAAGAAAGAAAGAAAGAAAGAGCAGACACTCGAAGCATATATTTGTCGAAGTCCAAATCGTTTCTACGGCCGGTTCACAATGGTGTTTCGGGACACTGCGTTTAGCTTCGTTCTATTGTCACTTTTCATATTGAGTTCCACTTATTGAATATGCGCTGACAGTCGAGCGGTTATAAGCAGGTACGTATGAATGAGGCCGACCGAGTTCGTATCCCGAATACACACACACACACACACACATTTTTTGTGTGCAGAAAAGCGCATTTATTACGCATATTATAATGTAATTCACAATTGCTAAGACTCATTTGATTTCAAGGCATTTATGCTCACACGTAAAAACTTAAACACTCTCCTTTTCGTTTTCAAATTAAATAAGTAAATATTATATTTCTAAATAAAAAAGTAAATCAAAACAGAAATTAACTTAATATCGGGTGCCTAAACCCTCTGCTTCTTTGCAGCACTCTTTCTACTAGGCATGGATGATATCAAATGCCAAGTTCAAATTTTCACAAGAGGATGCTTCCTCCCAGGCATCCCGTATTTCATCCCAAAAAACCTCTTTTGTC
This sequence comes from Deroplatys truncata, assembly GCA_030765065.1. Taxonomy (NCBI): domain Eukaryota; kingdom Metazoa; phylum Arthropoda; class Insecta; order Mantodea; family Mantidae; genus Deroplatys; species Deroplatys truncata. The sequence goes on along the minus strand of CM060976.1, from coordinate 45,661,457 downwards.
TTGCGTGTCTTGCAGGCCAATTTAACTCCAAAACTTCCTTCACCTGTGCCCGAACATTTTCAAAACGATTCAAATCTGGTGAGTAAGAAGTCCAATTAATCATTGCGAGATCATGCCTTTGCGAGAACCAGTTTGAAACCTGCTGATTTGTGTGCACAGGGTGGTTATCCTGCTGGAATCCAATCATTCCATTGGAATATCTAGTCCTTACAAAAGGAAACATGTTTTCGAGCCCCATTTGCAGATGAAAACATCACCTCGTCTATGAATATAACCCTATTCCAGTTGTGTTTGGCATTTCCTTCTGCAAATGTGAGGCGACATAAACTGTGATCGTCTGTAAGACGTGCTTCTTAGCTGCCGATCGAGCAAAGAGCCCTGTTACAGTCAAACGACGCAAAACTGTGCGGTTCGACCCAGGGAAATTATAATTGCTTCTAATTGTAGACACATGCTAGAAGGGATTGCTGTCCTCTTGTGCAGTATCCTGCTGAGGAGTGAACAAACGCTTTCTATCCGAACCAGGTCGACGACGAACAATCCCTTCCTTGGATAACCGCACCCACTTCGTAGTCGTAGATGTAGGGACTTCAAATGTTCCTGCAACCTGAGTCACAGAGTATGCAGCAACGTTCACTAACTTAGGGGTGATCTCCTTGTAGCTTCGTCTTTATGTGTGCGCTTAATCATAGCAAAAGTCAGTATGACTGCTAACATATCACGCAGAACTCCAAGGCTGAAGTGCGCGGGCATGATACCGTCAGCACCATTCATAACCGAAGAATGTGACAGGGAGTTCGCATATCCAATATTAAGTTCAATTAAATATTTGGTTCAGTTTTTCACTTTAGAATTGTTATTAATATGGCATTTATTTTAAAAACGAAAAGAGTAAATTGTTTGTGTTTTATACATAAATGTCTTTAAATTAATAGATAACTTGTGCACGGAAAACATACGGCATTGCGTTATATTTAACAAATTTAAATAATAAACACATACACCAAGGATTCGATCCCAGATGGTTATAATTGTGAGACACATGCGTTTCACCGCTCGGCTACCATGCATACAACAAAGCTGAAATGCATCTTCTACTTGTCACATTAACTTTAAACGAACGCAGGGTGTAATGTATTAAATCGTGTATTGTGAACGCAGCATCAGCAAATGCTTCCGATGTTTTCCGACTCCAACTTCAGGTTGTAGCTCATTTATTTTGCCTTAAGCAGTACATATAAATGATATTATGAAGAAAATTATGTGTTTGTATTTAACAGTGTTTTCTATAATACTTATGCTCAAAATAAAGTTTTTTTTTTGTTTGTTTCTGCATTTCAAAAATGAGTAACGACTTTGGTTGAAATACCAATTGTTTAAGATACTTGCATAGCAAATTAAATTGATATTTTGAATTTTCCGGCATTTGAAGTCCTCTTTATTCTGAACGACCTTTGTATAATTGGTAAACCCTAAGAGATAGACAAAACCTTATTTCACAAAAAAATAGATTTTTTTAAAGCACCTTATAAACTACATGGAATGTGTAAATGCGTATTAAAGGTTTAACTCGAACTAACAAGAACTAGATGGAAAAATAAACTTTTGTAAGAATAGTTTGCAGAAGACCAGAGAAAATCATGTGAATGTAACAAATCTAATTTTTAAAATGAAGGTAGCTATCCCCCACCCTGTTTACTTTCTCGACCACGTACATAGTAGCTAGAGGTTTTGCATTCCACCCAAAAATTCGATACGAGATTTCATCGAAATACAAGTTTTGAGGCTCCCTAAATACAAAACCATTTTTTGAAAAAGAATCGCGTGCGCGCATGTATGTGTGCGCGTCAGTGAACAGCATAACTCAAAAACGAAAACTCGGATAAATCCTAGACTTGGCATTTAGGTTTAGTATCTTCCAAACGTGGTTAAAGAGATAGACCGGCTACGGCGCGAACTGAAATCAGCTGATACTTATAGCCCGATGAAGTGAAATTACAGTCGCATAATATAACCATATTCTAAACAAACAAATAAATTGCTCGTTAAATGCATGGAAAACCCCATTACATCATGAAGCTGTTTCAATGTTAGCCATGTTTAAGACTACCATTATTACGTAGCTCTGATTCGCACCGTAGCCTATCTTGTTAGCCACGCTTCCAAAGATGTGACAAAGATTTTCAAGAAAATCCCCCACCCCAAACTACCCTTTACACGGAAGATTTTTCGAATTTTTTTTTACTTTCTGAAAAATGGCTCTAAGATTTTGATTAAAATGCCGTATATAAAATATATTTACATGACAAATAAAATGTATATCTCGAATTTTGTGGGAATAGCTTGTGAACTCCTTCATACGGAAGCAATCTTGTATACTCTTGTGTAAGTGGTAAACTTAAGCGACGGAGGAAAACCACTACACAAAAAATGTAGATACCTTTAAAACACACAATTTATTTAAAATAACTTTTTATGGCGCCATTTCCGAGATATCCGTTTTTAATGGTTCGAAATTATCAATACTTAGCCATTCTTTTAAAGTCCTGTCGATTTCCAGCTGTTTCTCGCGATGTCATGAAGAGGGTATGAAGGCCAGCATTCAGCATCCAGTTCTAAAACATTTGACTATTCGCTTTGTATCTATAACAAAATTGTAATGCAGCTATTTCCGGAAATATTTATCTGGATTAAAATGAAGTAGATATAAAAATAAACTTCCGTAAGAATAGTATGTATACCCACTAATAAACGATAGAGGGCAGAGAAAGTTATGTGAATGTAATAATATTTTTTTTTCTTTCTTCTCGTATTCATGCAAAGAGAATGAAATTTCAAAGCCATCACGCAGCGATCCAATTTTAAATGATATTTAGTTTATTTCAGCGAAGCCCATCGCTTCATCCCATCTCCGTTTTGTGTTATGAAGCATTTCCCCTTCACTCAGACGGCTTATCGCAATGGCATGGTCTAAGGTAACCAAACAGAGTTTGTGACTGCCATGAGCCCATGGATGCGCCATGGCTCCGCGAACATTATGTGGGAGTAAATCCGCCCTTCCCTGTTTCACTTAAGGTTGGATATCACTGGTTTACTGTATTCTGCTTATACCTACATCGAAATGTGTAAATGCGTAATGAATGTTTATCTCCATTAACAAGAAGAAGACAGAAGAATGAGCTTTTGTATGAATAGTTTGTAGAAGAGTGAGTAAAGAAAGTCATACAAATAAAGCACATCAGATTTTTATATAAACGTCACTTAAATACTACGGGTCATTACGCAATAGGCATTTTGTATTGGACATCATGCTTGACGCTGCTCTCTTCTGAACAAATTTATCGAGCTAGCTTTGGTTTGGTTGCGGAGTCAATCAAACCAACTGTTTACTGGCGAAATATGGAAGTTAATGTAGTTGTGGAAATCGGAATTGAAGTGGCAGAAGCAAAATATGTGAGGGTATTCAGTGCACCGCCTACGCTACCCATGTTTCGCCCACGATCTCTGTCCCTTGTGCGTCATGATGTACCTTGTACTCGTTGAGATGCGACACCACTGCAAAATGAGGTAAATGTTGATAGGAAAACAAGGGGCTTTATTTCGGTATATCGAGGTGGTTGGAAAGACAGCAGCCATGTTGCATAACTGTCTGGAAGATAGCTCATCTACATGCAATTCAAAAAAATTTTTCATCAAAATCCTACCCAAAGAAAACCGACACGGTTTTAAAACACGCACTCGAGAACGGAGGTCCGCGGTTCAAACCCCGCCAACACAGTTCTCCCTAACTAAGGTTTTTTCCAGTTTTCCTCAGTCCCCATAACTGGCAAATGCTGGGGAGGTACCCTAAATTTAGGCCTGGAACGTTTCCTTCCTAAAATTCCTTTCGAAATATAATTTTATTGTACATATCAGTAAGGCTCGGAAGTCGAGGGAAGATCCTTTTCTTCCCCAGTATCTAAGAGATAGCAATTAATATATGATTATTGACCATTTTCTAGCATTTTTATAAGGCCTTAACAACATCTATACAATTCCAGCTTCTTTCAAGTCCATATTTACTGCTCTTTCTCAATTCGAACACACAATAATTTATACAAATGAACACATCAACAATCTAAACAAAATATGACTGAAAGAACCACTAACATTTCCTATTTTTTAAGCAAAAATGTTTAATTCTATTTCAAAGAATCACATTTGGGTGTTACATGATAAATTAAGTGCACCGATCTCAATGCAGTATGTATTAATGTATATCAAGAGTCCATAACGATTATATTTTAGGAGAAAATGACACATATTCTGTTTTAACAATGGCTGTTGTAATGATGTTGATGCCTAATGCCAAGACTTACATTACTTATTTAAATATGTAATTAAAAATAAATTATTAAAAATACAAATTATCACCTTTTACGTGTGGTTTTTTTCAATTATTAGGTTGCTTTTAGGACATATTAGGTGTTTTAGGCACTTTTTATGCAATTTATAGGTTTTCAACTTCCAAGATTCATCAATGACAATCGCCTGTGACGCCGTATGCATTAAGAACAGCATTAAACACTACCAAAAAACTACCCAAAGAAATCAGCAATGTTAGCAAGCAAAGCTGTCTGTATTTTGTAAATAATGGGTTGAAAATTAGAACGGGATAGTTTTTAAAGTCGTGAGTAACCTATTATTTTTTTGTCGAGAGCGATGGCTTAGGCGGTTTTGTCTGTGGCCCGCATTCGGGAGGTCGTGAGTTCGATTTCCGTGGCCGACCTTTCTGACCCATGGCTTTTATCGGGGTTTTCCAGAGTCGCCAGGTGAATGCTGGAAAGGTTTCACACATCCCTCACATTTCCTGTCCCTCAGTTTCATCTCCATTCTCATTTCACTTCATCATTCATCCGTTGGTTTCTTTCAGGGTTGGACGTGTTGGCGACGGTGTTTCGGTGTAGTGTGGCAGGGGAAAAGAATGTTATTTGTGACCCCCTCCGTCCCTCGGCTTTCGGCTGGCTGCCGGGGGGTATCCAAATCCCCTTGAGGGGTGTTGGACCCCCTCTGTGCGGGGTGGGGTCCGCGGTCTGCCTGTCTGTCTACCGGGGGTCTCTATCTGGAAATTAGGGACGCTGCCATTCCAGTGCCGTCACTCCTGGTTCCGGACGCCCCGTATCTCCTCTCACGTCATCCTTCCTACCGGGGACACCCTTGTGGGGGCGTAGGTACAATACTCCCTATCCGGATCAGTGCCGAGTCTCCTCCTAGCCAAACCAATCTATTATTTTCGCTGATGCCTAAAGCTTAAGTCTCCAGAGTTATGTCAGATTTTACGTAATGGGCTGGAAATCTGATTAAGAGGAGATTAAAAGCCCATTCTGACAATATTAAATTTGCTAAATTCATGGCCCATTATCTCAGAAAGTACTTAAGATACCTATTAGACTGGCATGTTTACAGGAGGTAGATGCATGACTAAGTTCACTTATCTACTTTTATAAGTATGTTTGTTTGTTAAGGAACATGGGATTATTTTCTTAATTATACCATATTTTGATTAACATTTATCAGCAACTATTTTACAAACAATACCAACCATGTTATTAGCACCAAAGTACATGCACAACAGAATTAGAGCATGTATTTAGTTGTCTTCAATACCTTCTGAAAAAATGGTTCATATATATCAGAAAATGTCATTCACAGAAAAACCTGTTCGAAGTAAAAATTGGAGAAAACCAATCCGCATATATCTGCAAAGAAAAAAAAACAAATGCCTTGAACACACAGAAACTACCATTAGTACAGCAAAACTTCCCCTAAAAATGGGCTATAGTTTCCTCTCTGTTCTAAAGTGCGTAGAGGTTATGCCCTACTTTTCTGACAAGTGATGAATTCGTAGCACAAAACGGCAGATGCATCTTTAAAACTAAATTTAAAGTTTAAATGTTGTGCTTACACATATGAAATATATGCTAAAATAAAGAGGAAATTCTAATTGAAAAGTCTGCCAATAAACAAAAAAAATAGAATGTTTTGGCATTTTCTCCATTCAGTCTCCCCTTAAAGTGGCCTTTAATTTTTCCCAATCCTACACCGTAAGTGTATAAATGTGTGCCCCAGTGGCTAGTCGGTACAATTTTATATACACGGATATTATAATAACAGTAAGGGTAGCTATAAGAAAATCAGGTTACTATATGTTTGAAAAAAAAAGAGCTGAGGTGGTTTTTGAAAGATTATAAGTTAAACCTTGCTTTTTTCAGGTCTTATAGAATGATTGTACATGTTTTGTACAGAGAGATAAAATGGTGCAGGCGTTTAGACTAGGGGTTGAAAATATGGAAAAAGATTACATTTGGAAGTTGTAAGATACCTTACAAATTTCACTGCATCCTACAGCGTACGTGCATAAAGCTATATCTATGTAGATCACACAGTGAAAATCTGTAAATAACGTGTTGAAAAGACGAATAGAGATGGTTTTAGAAACTTGTGAACAGCCTACAATTTATGCTGGGACATACGGCGTAAGTGTCCAAACTTTTATCCAAATTGCTTAATGGTATGCTCTTTGGGCGGGGGGGCCTTCTTTTAACCTGGTAAGTCATATACGATGATGAATGAATGAATGAAATTGATAAAATGATGCTCAAACGAGCCCGGGGTCCATAGAACTTAAAGTTACCCGAAATTCGTCTTCTCAGAATAAGGAAAAACCCCGGAAAAAGCCTTATCCGGGTAACACCCTAACCGAGATTCAAACTGGTAGCTCTTCAATGCGAGGCAGACAGCTAACCCTACACCACAGTGGCGGGCTGATGCACATCTGTACGTAAGGAATCTTATGAGCAGAGGTTTGTATTTGGATGTTGCAAACTTTCGCCGAGTCTCTACTACAGATATCAAGTGCACAAATCTGTGACCTACTTGGCCAAGCGGTGTAGTGTTGTATACGAGTATAAGAGGCTGAATAATGGTTAATTTTAAAAGAAACACAATTCAGTCTAATGTCCAAGCAGTAAAATTCGTGTTCAGCTGAATAATCAGTACGGTGTCAATTGAGCTCTTAAATTTTATGTGGTCTTTACCAAAGTATTTATTATGGAGTTTTGAAACCCAAAAAGCCAACCTATAAGTGCAGAAAATATTATTTTCAGAATCTTTATGACGTCTGCACCGAAGGTACTATAAACGTGCAAGTTTTCAAGCTTTTAGCATCTCTGGTGTAGTGCCTCCCCTCTGCTGTTGCTCTAGCCAGTAAGATTCCATCACTCTCCTTTCCCTTCGACCACATGTTGCCATGTTATACTACATTGCTGCAAGTGCTTTCATACTACTTGCTAGCTTTCCAATACAACCCAGCAACGCTGCCCCCCCCCCGACTTCCCTGCTATGAGTGAACTGTCACAAGTCTCCTCCTGTTTAAATTCTACTGCTTTTTATTGTTACTGTAAATACTAGTGGAACAAAGTCTCTGTTCATTCTTAGGAAGATTTGGTATACAAATATGAGCCTAATATCTATGATTTAGCACTAATCATGAAGTTTATAGCTCTGCTAGCTCGATCATAGAGATAAGAACTACTCAGTTTGTCTCACTTCTGTTTTTGTTTCAGCTATTACCACTTTGAAATTAGAAGCTGTAAAGTACATCTACAGGTTCTGATTGAAAGTTAGCTGTGCGTATGAATTTTAAACGCGAGAGCTTCAGAATTCTCGATTTGTATAGCGAACAAGACAATAAATGATAAACTTACTCCTTTATACCTATACACACTTTAACGAAAATAAATTCTTTACTGTGTGTTAGTACTGAACTTAATTATATATATATATATATCAAAGATTTAATCCTGCATCGTTTAGTTACTTTCGGTTCCCAAAATGGACGCGTTAGCGGTCAGACACACGTCACAACGACGAATGGTTGTTTGGACACCGCTGGTCGACGTGTCCGGGGGATTTTCTGCACCTGCTAATCTAATTTCTTGACGAAGGGCCTCCAGGGAAGTTGACTTTCTGCGTCCAAAGGTGTTAGATCTGGCGAAGGCACTCGGAACTCAAATGTACATTTTCGTCCAGGAAAGCTCGCATGCCTCAGTGATAGTATAAGGGTAACCGTCTTTTTGGTAGAACTCAATGTTTAATTAAAACCCAGGCATAGCTGGCAAATTTATAGCATTTCCCTATATCTGGCACCAGTAACTGTACCTTAAACAGGCAGAGTCTTATTAAAACCCTAGATGACAGTCCATACAAGACATTCATTCACACGTAGATTGCCTTGTCGACATGAACGTATGGATTTCTGGTGCCCATTAAATACCATTACCACGATTCACCCTTCCGTTAAGTTTGAATTAGGCCTCTTCTGACCTTACAATCTTTTTCACAAACGCTTCATCGTCACTTGCCACATGCTGAAATCATTCACAAAACTCCATTCGGCGATTAGGATCTACCTCATTTAAGATGTGAAATAATCTTGATACGCATTCATCCTGTTAAACTGACTCACGAGTAAACTGTGTAGCAGGTCTCTGGGGCGACGTTGCAAACTTCTGTTAGACCATAGCCAAAGAAGTAGATAGATAAGGTATCTTTTTGGATTCAAACTATTGAAGTTATTACACAAGTATTTAGTGCATGGGTCATTGACCGTACATGCATATTTAAGATACAAGGTATGGTGACAAAATAAACAAGGGAAAAACAAAACAAAAAAGGACAAGAAAAAGGAAAATAGAGATAAATTACCTTTGACTAATTGAACAAATTTGACCTAGTTTCGCGCAACTTTAGCCAAGAAATTGCCCATGTTTTGCCAGTTTCTTTGGTCAGCCAGTAGATCCCAACATGCCAATCTCTTTCTTGACGGACAAGAGTTTTTCTTTGAGTTTAATTGTTCGCTGGTTCTCCCACTGTGCACATTCCGCCAAAATATGTACACAGCCCTCGTCCAAATCACAGAATGGGCAGATTCTCCTGCCAAAATCGTCAGTCATTTTCTGTGCCCTCCAGCCCCCCAGTCTAAACCATGCCATTGCTGATCTTTCCTTTCTTTCTAAGTTAAGTATATATGCTTCTTTGCCCCAATTCAATTTTATTTCATTTGCTAGACTTAGAGAAATGTTAATTTTAAAATCTGATTCTATTTCCTGTTGATTGATGTCTCTTAATCTTCTTTTGACACTTTTCCATATGTTTTTGCCATTTATTTCAGTTCTTTGCCATAATGACCTCACTCCTATTTTCCTCAAACCCCTTTCCAAATCAGCTGCCCAAAACTCAGGAGACAGGGTTTCTCGCTGGTACTTATAACATTTGGATCGTAGTGTAGAGTTATCCCCCTGCATCAGCCTCAGCCAGTATTTCACTGCTCTTATTTACAGTGTACCGTCTTCATAGCATCCCACCTCCCTCATACACCCGAATTGGATGTGCCTTGTGAAACTCCAAGAACTCTTTTCCAAAATGCTACCTACATTTTATTTACATGCTCTGCTCTTTCCCATCCCCAGATTTCACTTCCGTATAACAAAATCGGCCTTATCATAGAGTTGTACATCTTTTCTAATGTATCTACAGGTACATCCAGTATTCACGAGAGGGTACGTAATAATTCATTTAACTGCCCTCGTGCTTTATAGTTAGTTACTGATAGATGTTTGTTCCATTTTCCTCTCATATTAAACATTACTCCTAAATAGAAATGTTTAACGTTTTGTAGTTCTAGCCCCTTGTAATACCATTTTTCATCCCTGCCATACACAGACATTTTTTAAAGCCATTGTTTTCGTTTTATTAATGTTTGCCACCAAACCCCATTGTTTGCAATATTCTTCCAACCTATTAATACTTTTCTGTAAGCCTTCTATCGTCACTGACAAAATTGTCATGTCATCCGCGTATAAAAGTACATGGAGTACGAGGTGTTCTGTATCTTTCCTTATGCACATCCTAAATAGCACCATGTGTTCCTCACTTATCGCAAATCCGTGTAACTGTTAAGCGTACTGGAGACTGTTGCAAACTCACGCCTCTACGCACGTTAACTTCAGCGGCATTTTCAAACTTGAAGCACCACTTTAAAATGAGGCTCTGTACCTCAAACGTTAAGCACGGCCTGGCCATTCTGATTCACAATCACATCTTAGTCATAAGAGCCTTACGGGTACCGAAATCTTTTGAGAGAACACATACTACATATTCTACAGACGCAATGCAACTCTAAAAACAATACGCAGATGCCAGTTCTTCTGACGGAAGAGATATATCTTTGGTATTACCAAGCCGAAAAAGTTTGTGTAAACTGCTTAAAAAAACAAGCTTTCATGTAAACAATTTTAAATAATAACGAACTTAGAAAGACTCTTGACTGTTACATTCAAAGTGGAGCGCAGCTCTAGTCGCTTGTTTCGTGTAACAAGATGTAACCTTTAACGGAGTCAAACTAGGGAGGAAATCCTGGAAGGTTGATGAATTCTCTCTGATTTTATTACTGTAGAAAAAACAGAAATATCATATGGCTGTGCGTGGAGTAATATTGTACTTAATGTAATGAAATCTCTCAGGCAGTTCTCCTTGAACACCGGAGACAGTTTTTCTCTCTCACTCAAGGAGCAAAGATGTGCAAACGCACAAACAGACGAATCGATACGGAACCCCCCCCCCCAACTTTGTCCTTTCCATATTCTCCTACCTTAAGGCGGAGACGTAATATGCCAAATACAAAGCTCTGCTCACTATGAGCGTTTACAGCTCCAAGCAATTCACTGAAAAGCTTCTCATGAAAGCTTAACCTAATTATGTAAAGTCTCACTCCCAAACAATGTACCTTTGTCTGCAACAGCAACGGATATATAATAAACAGTTTGTTGTAATCCTTAATACAGAATGTGCTAAAACAATGTTCTTTCAACGGATAAGAGCACCTCCAGCTTAATCTTTTCCCGTAAACTTTACACTTAAAGGTGAAACAATTTGCAGTGGACAGAGTGAGGCGCAAATTATTTTAACAGGTATTAGAAAGAATATTGAGTTTTGGATTTGAAAGCATCATCAAAAGTCAAAAGACGGAATTTCATAACGGAAAACAGAATTTCAAAATAATTTTAACGTTACAGCCCATGCAGAAATGCTGGGTCATTCTGCACTTGCACGTGCATGGACGGTCATATCAAATGTTGCTAAAATTACATTTTCATATGTTGCTATATGTAACGTCTCTCCTGAATGTAGAACTATAGCTTCTCTGTTAGTAGTGTTGTTATAATAATAATAATAATAATAATAACAATAGAGCAACATTGCTCTTAATTGTTGTCCTTCGTGGTTTAGGGCTACCACGCTAACCTCTAGTTCCTGAGGTCCGAGGTTCAAAACCGGGGAAGGGGGATGGATTTTTTCGGGCGTTAAAATCCGTTGAATGACTTCCTTCAGAAGGGAAGTAAAGTCGGTGGTCCAGTGTCGAAAATTTACGGCATGTAAAAGAACCTCAAGCCTGATAAAGGGGCCTCTGAGCGAAATTTTCGGTCTTTCACGCCCAATACAGAACGGGACGCTAAGAACCATAGAAATAAAAGAGCGTCTTTAAATAAAACTCAATTTGTTGCTCTAAACTGCCTGAGCTTAAACCCCAACAAATTAGTGACGTGATGCGAGAGCCGAAGCTTTCTCTCTAGACCCAAGTAACACGCCAATCGAGTGGCTCTCCCTTCATAGGTTTTCCGTTAGGGCCAATACCGGTGCGACGGAGGTGCATATGTCACTTACGCGCCTAAGCGCAGAGGAAAAATTGCCGAATAACTTCGTTGAGGACGACAGACTAGCTCGCGATGGATTTTTTCGGGCGTAAAAATCCTTAGCATGGCTTCCTTCGGAAGGAAAGTAAAGCCGGTGGTCCCGTGTCCTAGATTTTCGGCACGTAAAAGAACCTCAAGCCTGATAAAGAGACCTCTGAGCAAAATTACCAGTCTTTCACGCCCAATATGGAATGGGACGCTAAGAACCATAGTAGTTAAAGAGCGTCCATAAATGAAATTCAATTTCAAATTCAACTGTCTAAGAGCTGTACAGGTTAGTACCGGAATAGGGCGTCTACAAAGTCTGCCGAGCATCACCGCCCAGACGTACTATGTTGGGAGCAACTGCCCCCTCAGGCTCAGGTGCCGATCTGAAAATATGTCCAATTTCTTCACAGGCTATTCCCAGAAAATTCAAGATATAAATTCTGTTACCCAAATCTCTTAAATGTATGGTATTTTAATCAAAATCGTTAGAACAGCTTTGAGAAAATGAAAAAAAAAAATCATCCGTATAAACGGTAGTTCGGGGAGGAAAGATTTTCTTGAAAAATCTTCGTGTTGCAACCTTGAAGATACTGTACTTCAATACCAAGTTTGGTACTTCTACGACTTTTCGTTTTCGGGATATGCTGTTCACAGTCAAACAGACAGACACACAAAACACGTGAAACTTCTTCTGAAAACCCTATTTTGTTTTAGAGGGCCTCAAAACACACAATTCCGGGAAATCCCGATACCCACTTTTTATGGAATATGTGTTCTCTACCTCCTAGGTATGTGATAGAGAAAGCAATAATGTAAAATGTAACTTTAACTCACGAAATCTAAGATTATGAGTACTTATAACCAGGGTTAGGGTTTTTTAGGTGCGCACCTTTTTTCTTAGGGTAAGTTAAAGCTGTGCTGAAAGATATCACAGTGTGAAATTTTGTTTCTAGTTGCAAAAAGAGGCATTTTTTTCTCGCACCTTTTCCCTTTTTGGCACCTTTATCCCATTTCCCCCAACCATGCCCATAATCCCCTTCCCCCCTTTTTTTCTTTAAGTTTCATTCCAATTTATTCTTTAACTTTCAATTAACGTCTCCTCAGCTTGCTGTGTACGTGCGAATAGTAAGCCTATCTCTTTCAGTAAACGCCGCGCGGGAATTGAAATTACACCCGCAACAATGGAAAATAATTGTGTTCGACGAAAACCTCTTTCTCTCGCTTTACAGGTATAAAGTAGCCCGCAATAATGCAATTGAAAATAAGTGCTTCTACCCCACCAGAATCCCACCTGCTGCTCATGAATGTGAGTTTGTTACTGTGAGAGACGTCATCTGTTTGCGTGGAGGCGAAGGCTGGGCACGCAGAGACGGCAGTAACCTCACCCGCGCAGTTCCAAGAATTATTAAGACTAGGTTCTGCTCAAAACTACTAGAAATCGCTGAGACTGAAGTTCCAGCATGAATGAGAACATTCTGGTAATTGTCGCGGTGTTATAACAGAATGTGGACAGCGAATGGGCGCAAGAGTGAGTTGTGTGACAGTCGCATTTTGTTAGCAAGCGAACTAGTGTTAGCAACGAGTGTACTAGTACTAGATTTTACCATGCCAAAGGTGTCCAGTGCTCGATTTATTGTTCTGGCTGAGGAATTCAAACAAGATGTCATAGACACTGATGGAACTGTTATGCGATGTACTATTTGTGATTCAGGAATTTTGTTACATGAAAAACACCAGCGAGATCGCATCAAACGACACATTTCCAGCTCTAAGCATTAAATGAAGAAGACTCTTCAAGCAAACAAATCACGGCAACCTCTATTAGAAATGAGTTTCAACAGAGTTCTTCAAAAAGCCAAAATTTGAAGAAACTAAACATTGATTTGTGTGCAGCTCTTACACAAGCAGGAATTCCACACAGTAAGGTGAACCATCCAGCCTTCAAGGGATTTCTTGAAAAATACACAAAGATGTCAATGCGCGATGAGAATAATTTAAGAAAAAACTACATAGAGCCTGTTTACCAAGAAACCATAGAAAGAATCAAGGGGAAAGTGACCGATTGCGATGTGGGAATCATTGTGGATGAAACCATAGACTCAATGGAACGATATATTTTGAACATTTTAGATTTTCCCTTAACAGGGGAGAAAGTTAAGCCCGTGGTGTTAAAAATGTACGAGCTGCATAAAGCCAATACTAGTGCAGTAATGCAATCCATTATGGACTTCTGCCAAAAACTCTGGCCTATGGTATCGAGTTAGGAAAAACTTCTTGTGGTTACGGACCAGGCTCCATACATGGTTTCAGCTGTTAACCAATTGAAACCTTTATTTCCTAACTTGAAGCATGTGACATGCTTGGCTCATGCCCTTCACAGAGTTTGTGAATCCAAAGGAACGAATGCGACATCGCAAATCAATTCATCTCTGCATTGAAGAAGATTCTATTGAAAGCTCCGAGCCGTGTTGTTTACTACAGGGAAATCACTGGCCTGCCCCTTCCAAATTTCCCGGTCATTACTCGCTGAGGATCTTGGATTGAGTGTGCTGCTATGTTGTGTGAGAATTTTGACAAAATTAAAGAGCTTGACTTTCTTTGGATCCATCCGACACAGGTGCAATTTCCGAAGCACAGCAACTTCTGTTACCGGAGAAAATACATAATTTGCAGTCAGAACTATATTATGTCCATAGTTACAAGTACCTGCCTACAGCTAAACGATTGGATCTGGAAAAGGAAAAACAATGGGATATTTTTATTTCCGTGAGGGAGCAGTTAGATGGCTTTGCCAAAGACAAACTTGAAACTAGTCGTCAGAAGAATCCAGACATTGAGTAATTCGCCACATCTGTAGAATTGCCATTCCGAGTGAATACAAGGTTTGCCCCACTGGTTTCTGTGGATGTTGAAAGAAGCTTTAGCATCTACAAAGACATTCTATCTCCTAATAGAAACAGATTTACTTTTAAAAATGTGGAGATCCTTAATGTCTTGAAGTACAACAGCTTCATGTTTTTTCCTTCTTTTGATGAGTGATAATTTTATGTACTTGTTAGTAGTTCAATAAATTAGAATAGAGGAAAAAGAAATCGTTGAATTAATTAAGGGAATGCACAACTGAAATTAGCCCAAAATCTCAAAAAATCTTTAAAAAAATGTTTCCAAAAAATTCTCCATTGCTTGTAGTTTTAGAATCCACTTTTATTTTTGACCTGGTGAACGCTTCAGGATCGTTACGAGACTTTTTAAATACCCTTGCGCATTTGGTTGCTAGCTGTTTATATTTTTAAAACTTCATTTTAAGGTGTTATTTTCAGCATTTCTGCATGTTCAAAATGTTCTACACGATATAGTTTTCATCCATGCATATTGAAACTTTTTATCCTTATTTCAAAAAACCAAATAAATAAAACTTCATATAATTTTTATGTGTAATGAATAGTTTTTGCGCTACCAATTTTGGAGATAGCAATGTATACAAAAAAATGCAAATACAAAACTGCAAAACTTTTTTCTCTCTTAAACTAAGAATGGTAGGGAAAAAATTATATGACAGATTTGTAGTTCCTTGACATAGAAGCAACATAAGATTTTTTTCCTTAAAATGCATCATGTGTTGCATTATTGCATATACCCATAATTTTATATTTTGAAAATTAATAACTTGAAAACTAATTAAGATTTTGGTTTGAAATTTACAAAACAATTATATTTAAAGAAATCTGACATGTGATTAAAATTTCAGCCCAATTGAATGAATAGTTTAGAAAATAGCAATTTCAGTTGTGCATCCCCTTAAATAAACCAACACCTTATTGTCCCTTTTTTCACCTTATTTGAGCACGTTTTCCCTTCCTTTTTTCATCTGAAATTTGCACCTAAAAATCCTAACCCTGCTTATAACTAATGTCGCCTTGCAATGGAGAATCAATTCCAGAAGATGTAAAGGAGAGTATTTTGCTACGCGTGTTACCATTCTGCTGGACAGCGCTCACTTGACATCGCCTGTTGACTAGCACCGAAAGCATCAGTATAGAAAGGCCAGTTATGCTCTACTTGCTTTCTGTACAATACCCTCACCTGTTTTTGTGTCCATGAAATACTGATAAGTTTCATGTAAACAATGGCGTCCACTTTGACGGATAACCGTCATCCCGCGTAAACGAATGGAATTGCCTGCTGGAAATATGTTCAAACAATCTATCGGTTCCAGTTCATTTCCAGAGAAGAAAGATATTATAATGAAAAATCTGATGTGATACATTCACATGACTTCCTCTACCCTCTATCTCAAATATTTAAGAACCGGACGGTATACGCTGACCTTAAACTTCCATACTGTTTCCATGCAATCGCGAGAAACAAATGAATGTTACGTTACGTTAAGCGAAGGTCTACCGGAGCAAGAGCCAAGCCCAGCTTCCCTTCTAATCAAGAGGAAACGGGTCAACCGAGTGACAAAAGGCCTCCCCGCTTACGCGAGGATGGAAGTGGATATGCCACTTACGCGCGTCATCCGCAGGGATGACTACCGATAATCTCGGAAGGGCCGACAGCAACTAGCATACTGTCTACAGGCTATCCAAGGCGCTACCGGAACAAGGTACCTTAAGGCATCTCACAACCCCCTGTACGAATCCCGCGCAGACGTACCCAATCTCCCATGGGTGTCGGGAACCACTGTCCCGCCGAGTCCAATTCAATGCAAACGACACTCCTACTGGTGGGGCTCGGACATTTGGCCCAGCGTACTTCTGGTAATGTCAGAACCCAGGTCGGCGCCATCCGAGCGTCTCTCCAACTGTGGGGGTTTCCCATGACAATACCTTGTTTCCTAAAAAGGCCCCGCGCTTTCGCGGGATTGGTAGTGGATACGCCACTTACGCGTGTCACCCTGAAAAGGGTAGGGCCGACAGCAATCTAGCATGCCGTCTACCAACTCTCTCATGGTTGGTGCCGGAGAACACTGAGGCATCTCACAACCCCGCCTGGGCGGAAAACCAGCCAGACGTACTCAATCACCCATGGGTATCTGGAACCACTGCCCCGCCGAGTCCAACCGAATCTGAACAACTCCTTATCGGGAGGGGCTCGAATGTTCGGCCCAGCGTACTTCTAGTGACATCAAAAGTACTACGAGTGCTCAGGGTCCGCAGCGCCCGCACCACGGCAGCTGAAGGGGTCGGAACCCCGGATGCTTATGGGGAAACAACTGAATGTTGCAAGGACAAGAAATGAAGAATTCGAACTTTTAATAACGGATATCTCAGAAACAGTCTATGCCTTAAAAAACATATCAAGTAATGGAATTAATTGTTCTTCCACACAAGCCATCAAGTAATGGAATTAATTGTTCTTCGACACAAACCATCAAGTAATGGAATTAATTGTTCTTTCACACAAACCATCAAGTAATGGAATTAATTGTTCTTCCACACAAGCCATCAAGTAATGGAATTAATTGTTCTTCCACACAAGCCATCAAGTAATGGAATTAATTGTTATTCCACACAAACCATCAAGTAATGGAATTAATTGTTCTTCCACACAAGCCATCAAGTAATGGAATTAATTGTTCTTCCACACAAGCCATCAAGTAATGGAATTAATTGTTCTTCCACACAAGCCATCAAGTAATGGAATTAATTGTTCTTCCACACAAGCCATCAAGTAATGGAATTAATTGTTCTTTCACACAAACCATCAAGTAATGGAATTAATTGTTATTCCACACAAACCATCAAGTAATGGAATTAATTGTTATTCCACACAAACCATCAAGTAATGGAATTAATTGTTCTTCCACACAAGCCATCAAGTAATGGAATTAATTGTTCTTTCACACAAACCATCAAGTAATGGAATTAATTGTTCTTTCACACAAGCCATCAAGTAATGGAATTAATTGTTATTCCACACAAGTCATCAAGTAATGGAATTAATTGTTCTTTCACACAAGCCATCAAGTAATGGAATTAATTGTTATTCCACACAAGCCATCAAGTAATGGAATTAATTGTTATTCCACACAAGCCATCAAGTAATGGAATTAATTGTTCTTTCACACAAGCCATCAAGTAATGGAATTAATTGTTATTCCACACAAGCCATCAAGTAATGGAATTAATTGTTCTTTCACACAAGCCATCAAGTAATGGAATTAATTGTTATTCCACACAAGCCATCAAGTAATGGAATTAATTGTTCTTCGACACAAGCCGCGTGCTGGAACAAGGTTAGTAAGGTAGAATCAGACGACTGAAAAATTCAATGCCATAACTGGGATTTGGAACACGGATATCTAGGTCTCCGTAAAGTTGCTCTAACCACTGAGGTACAATAGCAACATGCCGGCACGACATATATCAAGTACATTGTGTGTTTTAAAGAGACCTACATTTTTATGTGGCAGTTTTCATCTATCGCTTAACGTTTACAAGTTATACAAGATTATACAAAATTCCTTCCGAATAAAGAGACTTCCTAGGCTGTCCCAGAAAATTCAAGATATACATTTTATTTATCATGTAAATTTGTTTCATAACAAAATCGTTATCCAGTTTTTTAGAAAATAAAAATTTTCGAAAAATGTTCCATGTAAAGGGTAGTTGGGGTGGGGAATTTTCTGAAAATCTTCGTGTCGCATCCTTGGAAGATACTAAACTCATATACAAAGTTTGGTATTCATGCGACTTTTCACAGAGACAGACACACACGGACGTTTTTTTAAAAATGCTTTTTTGTTATTCATGTGTCCTCAAAACATGTATTTCCGGTGAAATCTCAGTATCGAATTTTTGGGTGGAATGCAATACTTCTCCTACTTACAAAGTAGAGAAAGTAAAAATAGACACCTTCCCCATTTAACAGGTGTAATAACTAGGTAGGTCCCGTTTTTGATGACATGAAAATGTTTGAAAAAGACTCTAAAACTTTAAAAAAGGCTGACACAATTACAAAAAAATGACCACAAACTGAGATGTATTTATTAAAATTAGTTTACAGAAAATCATAATTTAATTTATACATGGCTGTAACTGCTATAGAAGCAGAAAAAGTAGGTATACTATAAGAATAGTATAGAATAAAAATATATTCTATAAGAATATAATGATAAGATAATTTAGAAATTAATTGAAAATATATTTGTTCCATTTTCTTGTTTGAAGAGCCTGAAAAGAAAATTAAGAAAATTGTTTTTGAAGTAGGTCTTAGAAAACTGTAACATTAACTGTAGCACAACATAAGGATAAGGACACTAGCAACCTGACTGTACGCACTCATTAACGTAAAAGAAGGGAAAGCTGACGTATCTCAACCCTACTTTGGGACATGAAATAAATGTAAATGCCCGCTCCCCTGACAATAGCCACCATTCCACCCGCATGTAAGCCTTTCCAGGCTAACCATTAAACAGGAATGTGACGTTTTCTTCCTAGAACGTGAGTAAAGTATGTACAAAGTAAGTCTTATTTCTCAGTTGAACAGTAACTTCTGATGTTTTGAAAACTATTCTTATGTAAAATGTCAATAATGTAAACATCTTTACACGCCCAATATAAATGCAATAAAATGACTAATATAAAGATGCAAACGGCAAGTAAATGACCAACTAATGATGTAAAACCGGGAAAAAAATGCCCTAAGATAGAAAGTGATATAAAATGGCCCAATAAATAGGCATTTTCATAATCTGGGTCCGGTGATTTACATATACGCTAGTAATGCCTGTGATGCAACAATTAAAAGATGACATGTCATTAGAATGCGAGCCTCGGTAATAACCAGGTAGAGGGTTTTAGTAAGTTAACAGATCAATCGTGTTACCGCACAGGGTATAGGTGATGTCAGATATTGGGACGGATATCTTCCTCACCAACCTAACAGATGATTTTGTTACGACTGTTTAATTTACTCCATGCATATACGAATACACCAGTGGAGAACGGTGGCAATATATTTAAAGTAAAGAAGAAATCATACATAAAAAACATCATCACAATAAGCATCGTTAGTAGCGGAATTTGGCATGGAACACTTCACAAATGGCGAAACCATAAGGTGTAATATTAAAGCTCAAAGGACATTTAAAACATCATCTTAAACACTGTACGAGGGCAGTGCCAGAAGTACCCGACCTGACATATAGATAGTGGTTGTTGTTTCAAACAAATGACTATGACAGAAAGTACCAACCTAATAACGCTTAAGTTTGAAGTTTGACATGCTACATTGTTTAGTAATTGTTTAGCAGCCATCAATCGTGAACGCTCTCAGCGAATTTGTAAACATGGATAAAACTGGCCATTGTTATGTGATACAATACTTTCATTTGAAAGGTCTCAGTCCAACTAATATTAAAGCTGAGCTAAATTCTACTCTGGGGGAGTGTGCTCCTTCGTTTACAACAGTAAAATATTGGGTGGCAGAGTTTAAGCAAGGCCTTATGAGCTGCCAAGATGAACTTCGCAGTGGTCGACCAAATGAGGTGACCACGACAGAAATTGTGAATAAAATCCACAAAATAGTATTGGATGACCGTCCACTGAAAGTGTGCGAGCTAGCAGGCATCGTAGGCATTTCAAAAAATGGCGCACATCGCATACTGACTGAAAATTTAGATATGAGAAAGCTGTGCGTAAGATGGGTGCCGCGTTTACTCACAATGGAACAAACGCAGCATTGTGAGGATGTTTCAGTCGAATGTTTGGCGATGTCTCGCTGCAATAAAGCCAAGTTTTTGCGTCGATTCATAACAATGGATGAAACATGGATCCGTCACTTCACACCTGAGACGAAGGAACAGTCAAAACTGTAGATTGAAAGGGGAGAATCGGCTCCAAAGAAGGCGAAGACAGTTCCATCTGCAGGCAAGGTCATGGCGTCAGTTTTTTTTGGATGCGCGTGGGATAATTTTCATTGATTATCTTATAAAAGGAAAAGCAATCAGTGACGAGTAGCAAACTTATTGCAGGGCTTGAATGATGAAATCAAGCAAAACCGGACGCATTTAGCGAAAAGGAAAGTTTTGTTTCATAATACAATACACCAGTTCACACATCCATTATCGCCGTGACCAAAATCAATGAGTTGAAGTTCGAATTGCTTCCTCATGCACCCTATTCTCAGATTTAGCCCCCTATAATTATTTTCTGTTTCCAAAGTTGCAGAAATGGCTTGGTGGTAAAAGATTTGCCAACACTGAAGAGGTGGAGTTTGCAGTTGATAGCTATTTTGCAGAACTCGACGGTTCTCATTACAAACAGAGTATCGAAGCTATTGAACATCGCTGGGAAAAGTGTATCGATCTGAAAGGAGACTATGTAGAGAAATAAAGATTTTTTTTTCAAAAATTTTTGTGTTTTATTTGTTAGGTCGGGTACTTCTAGGACAGCCCTCATAATTCAATAAAACACAAGGAACATGTGACATCATTAGAAAGAAACCATGAGGAAAGTAGACTTTCAACCTCCTCAGCTCCAAAATATGGATCAGAATTTTTCGAGGATCTGAGTCATAGGTTAATAAGACCGGATAATGCTTTAAAAATTTACAGTTTTCGATATAAAAGAAAAAACGATGTAATTCTGATACTATCACTAGCTAAACATACCCTTTTCCCCCTTTTAATGCTCCTAATTCTGGTCTACCTGCTATGGAACTGCCTTCAAACTGTATATCATATTTGTTTACAGAAAACACTGCAAGCTCACATGCGCTTCCACTTTCTCTCACCACCAACCCTAAGTGCGTTCCTAACTTGATGATTTACTTACTAAAACCCCATTGCTAACTAATAAAGAAGTCATGCGGTGCTTACATCCGACATTTTACGAGGGCGGCACAGGAAATTTTTAGAAAATGATAGAAAATCAAATAAGGATTAGTATTAATAAAATTAAATGACTATGTTCCCTTTAACAACAATACCTTTTTGCATTGGATGAAACCAGTGGATGCCACTCTTCCTGAGGCACTTCAGGAACCAGGCTTTTATAATGTTCCGCTGCTTCATCTCATGGCGAAAAAGTGATCCCACGCATTTTATCTTTAATTTTTGAAAACCAGAAGAACTCACAAGGTGCTAGATCAGCGCTGTAGGGCATCCAGATCCTCGATTGTTAGTTTTGCTGTATGCGACGATGCGTTGTCATGATGTAACATTAGTTTTCCTTTTGGGTGTTGTTCACGAACTTTTTCAAACATTTGCTGTAAACAGACATTTGTGTAACCATCGGTAGTAATGGTACGTCTATCTTCTAATGCTACAGTAGCAATATGGCCCGTTTTAGAAATAAAACTAGTAACCATCTACGTACCAGCAGTGCGAATTCGTCGGAATTTTGTAGGCTTAGGTTCTGCTCGAAAGACTCAACCAATGCCCAATGTCCGAATAAATCCATAAGATGTCCGTGGTCTTCTTCAAGCATTGCACCAGCAGCGGCAATATTTTCATCAGTATCAGCAGTTCTTGGGCATCCTTCAGAAATTCATCATTAGGAAAAAAAAAAAAAACAAAAAAACAACAAAAAAAAAACCATCTCTTTTGAATTCGCTATACCAACTAAACATTATTGCCTTAGATGGGGCTTCTTCACCAAATGCATTTCTAAGTCGATCTTCACTTAGTTTAGGCGTTAATGATGATTTAAAATCGTAAAAAATCAAAAGTCCGGAAATATTCTTCAGTCATATTCATTTTTGGTTGAACACAAATCTTTAAATGCTAATAAACTATTAGAGCAAATCAAACTACACGGCAAGTAACTCCCACAACGTTACAAAATAACTGTCAAATATAAACAATTTCATTTGTTTTTAGAAACATGGCATTCTAAAATTTTTCAGTATCTCTCCCGTAACATCTCTTTCTATCCAGACTATCTTTCAGACTGTGGGCCCAAAACGGAATAAAATATTTCTGACCATGTCAATTTCTAATGCAGAGACTTATGAAAAAATAATAACAATAATAATGTCACTGAAATACATGCAGAAAACTTATGTTAGATGTTCTGCAGACACTGCAGCATAAAAGCTGGCATGCACTTTCTTACTAAGGCAAAAGTTAGTTTTAAAAAAAGAATGTTCAATGACCAATGTCATTTACCATTATAATAAGTCAACACTCAGAATAAACTGGCTATTGTAAAAGAGAATTCAGAAAAAATTCACAAACATTTTAAGATCATTTTAAAAGAATTTTGAAAGACTTTTCGCACTGGATTTGAATTGCTCAGAAACAGAAACGAATTATACTGAAAGTCTGTGCGGGTAAAACAAAAAGCATGCGCAATAAATGTAGGTATAAACCTTGGAAGTCTCTAGATTTAGCCGTTGAACATTTTTAAATTTCTCTTAAGCGGTGCCCTTAACAGTTTCCTTCACTGTTCAACTTCATGCAAATCGACATTAAAATGGCAGAATATTTAAGAGGCAACAACTTAGCGTCTGTATTGACGCACGGAGATCTCAGGCGTAAAGGAATAAAAGAGTTACCTCACTCCTACACTGGTAACGAGTATGACGTCATATACTCCAACAGTTTACGTCTGCTGTCATCGGTGGCGGGTAATGCGGGGTTTAGATTGGCTTGTGTATTTCAGCGACAGTCTCCACTACTCTCGTCAGTTCTTTAATGCAATTTTTAAGTACTGATGTACTCATAAAATTTCAGAGTTTTCTGATAGAATTTAGTGTGGCCAGATTTTGAAGTTACTTTCTCAATTATTTTATATAATGATAATCGTCCATTAGAGAAAGCAAGTGGTGGTATATGGCAGTGATTAAACTGTTCTATGGTAACATTATTTATTTCTAAACACGCATTTAATTCAATAGATAAAAACACTGCGCTTATTTATATATATATATATATATATATATATTTCCTCAAAATTTCCTATCACGCCGATTTTTACTTTCTCTACCACTTACCTAGTAGGCAGAGAAGGTATTGGATTTCATCCAAAAGTTTGATATCGAGATTACACCTTAAATACATGTTTTGAGGTCCCTTGAATAAAAACAGGCATTTTAGAAAGACCCTTTTATGCGGTGTGTGTGTGTGAGAGAGAGAGAGAGAGGGGGGGAGAGGGAGAGAAAAGCATTACCCAAAAATTATATGTCCAATAAATACCAAATTTGATATTTAGGTTCAGAATCTTCCAAAGATGCGACTCGAAGATTTTCAAGAGAGAACCTACATACCGAACTATCCTTTAAATTTGTGGATTTATATATATTTTCCTCAAAAATGGCTCTAACAAATTTGATTAAAATGCCATATGTTTAAGATACTTACAATGCAAATAAAATTTATATTTTGATCTGGGAATAGCCTGTTAAGTCCTTTTCATTCGGAAGGAATTTTGTATAAAAGCTAACCATAAGAGATGCACAAAAACGTAGAGCTCTTTAAAACACAATTTATTTCAAATACTTTTTTGTACAATCTGCCATTTCCGAGATATACGCATTATTGGTTGGAATGTTTCTTCAATACTTCGTCAGTTTTTAAGTGCTACCACTATTCAGTTGTTCTGACGATGCCATGGAAAGAGTACGGACTTTCTAAGCCAGCTTATGGCGACTAGTTACTTTCTCTACTACGTATAGTAAGTAGGGGAAGTATTGTATTCCACCCAAAAATTCGATACCGAGATTGCACCGGAAATATATGTTTTGAGACCCCCTGAATCCAAAAAAAGCATTTTTGGAAACATGTCCGTATGTGTGTCTGTGTGTCTGTCTGTGAACAGCACAACTCAGAAACGAATAGTCGGATAAACACCACACTTGGTATTTAGGTCCAGTATCTTCCAAGGATGCGACCGAAGGTTTTCAAGAAAATCCCCCACCCCAGATTACACTTTACATGGAAGATTTTTCGAAAATTTTAATTTTGTCAAAAATGGCTCTAACGATTTTGATTAAAATGTCATATATTTAAGATATTTTCATGACAAATAAAATGTATATCTTGAATTTCCTGGGAATGTCTCCAAAAGTATTCTTCATTGTGAACGACTTTTACATAACTGGTAAACCATAAGAGATACACAAAATTTTACTACACAAAAATGTAGATCGCGTTAAAATACACAATTTATGCCATATACATTTTTTTTGTTGAGTGAACCTTTTTCGAGATATTACTTGTTATTCCCTTAAATTTTTCAATACTTATTTTCTCAAATGGGAATTCGTTATTCATTTTTTTGTCTTGGATATGCAAAGAGTATTAATCTGTGGGAAAGGGAATGGTGCTGCACCTAGCAACCAGCTATTAAGAGATATGTATGTGCTTAAAGGCTAATGTATTTCCAAATTGCCCTTGTAAATATATATTCCCCTTACATCTACAAGAAAATTAGCAATAAGATAGAGTCTGCAAATGTTTATCTCGATTAACATGAAGTAGATGGCGAATAAGCGTTTGTAAAAATAGTTTGTACAAGTGTAGAGAAAGTCATGTGAGTGTAACACATCAGATTTTTTTTAAACATCTATCGATTCGGTTTCCTCTATCCTCTTGTTCCTTCAACGAAATGTGTAATGCAATTATTTCTCCAAAGGTTTATCTCCATTAACATGAAGCAGATAAAAAAACGGTTTCGTAAGAATAGCTTGTGAAAGCTATATAAAAATACACGATAATAGGTAGAGAAATTGTTGTGAATGTAAAATCAGCTATTTCTTTCCTTTTGTCTTAAAAACAACTGACAATGTATATTCAAATACTGAGCTCTTAGAGATTACCAATATTTTAAAGGCTGGTCCCGTAGCTCAGTCGGTAGAGAACCTGCCTGTTTGCTAGGGTTCCCGAGTTCGATTCTCGGCTGGAGGTGGAAATTTTTGTCTAGCCGAGATTATTCCTTATTCTCCCAGAGTCTGGAAGTATGAATGAGAGTGGGAATGTATGTATGATCTGATGATTAAAAACCAAAGTGCAAGAAACCCAACGACAAGCGTTCCCCGAGTTAACACCATTGCGAATAAGCAATAAGCTCCAAAGAAAGGCCGCCGATAAGACCAATGCAGTTGAAGGCGGGCTATAAATGGAACTAAAAAAAGTATTTTAAACAAATATGAACCGATTTGAATAATGCCAGGTCACTGTCGGCGTCCAACCGCTGCCTTCTCTTCGTACCTAAATCTGTCAAGTGGATTGCTGGCATGTTTTGTTCCTTCCTCAGGAAACGGACTGTGAATAAGAAACAGAAATTTCGTGTTATCCTTGTTTTTTATATATTTGTTTATATACTCTTCAAGTTACAAGTTGATTTCCTCCTTTGCGCCATCAAGCGTTTTTAAGCACCCTTTTACGATGTAGATCTGATCCACTGGCATGGAAATTCTGGCAGTTCTTTGCCAATAATGAAGTTGCACAGAAGAAAAATTAGAAAGGTAGAATCAGATTGTAAAATTCAATGCCATTGCCAGCATTTGAACCACAGATCTTCGGCTTACCGTACCGCTGCTCTAATTGAGCTACCACGGTAGCATGCTGTCACGACACTAACTTCTCCAAATGACTCGCATTCTTTCCGGAAAACCACAAGATGTTCTCAAATTCATTACGAGATAACGTACTCCAATGGTGACTTACAATCTCGTAAGTACTTTAAGTGCCGGGCTTCATAGTTAACCACCTATTAGGTCAATCAATGATAATAATTATTCTTTCATATAAGCCGAGTGTAGGCTAGGCTGGAAAGGTAGAATCACACCGAAAAAAAATCTGATGTGTTGTACTCACATGACTTTCTTTACTCTTATACAAACTATTTTTACAAACGCTTATTCTCCATATACTTCATGTTAATCGAGATAAACATTTGCAGAAACTATCTTACTGCTAATTTTCTTGTAGGTGTAAGGAGACTATGGTAGGTTTTAAGCGATAGTCAAATCTTTTAAGAACTGGTTGCTATGTGGAGCATTCCATTCTCTTTGTATGTACAAGACATAAGAAAACGAATAACGAATTCCCACTTAAGAAAAAGTATTAAGTATTGGACAATTCATACATTTTCTGTGAAGAAAACTTTTGTCTATCTCTTACGGTTTACGAGTTATGCAAAAACCATTCAGAATGAAGAGGACTTTTGTGAACATTTCCAGAAAATTCAAGATGTACATTTTATTTGTCATGAAAATATCTTAAATATATGATAATCAAAATTGCTAGAGCCATTTTTGAGAAAATCAAAATTGCTAGAGCCATTTTTGAGAAAATCAAAATTTTCGAAAAATGTTCCATGTAAGGGTAGTCTGGGGTGGGGGATTTTGTTTAAAATCTTCGTGTCGCATCCTTGAAAATTTCTGAACCTAAATACCAAGTTTGGTATTTATCCGACTTTTCGTTTTTGAATTATGCTGTTCATAGACACGCATCCACGCAGGCACAGACATGATCCTTTTTCTAAAAATGCTTTTTCTGGATTCAGGGAACCTCAAAACATTATTTCCGGTGAAATCTCAATACCGAATTTTTTGGGTGGAATGCAATACCCCCTGTTTACTATACGTAGTAGAGAAAGTAATTAAATGCCAGAAGCAATTATTTTTAGAAATAAAAACCGCGAGTGGCTGTTCTACTTAATTAAAAAAAAATACGTAAATCTCTCTAAAGCAGCAATTTCAAATAACCATTATTAAGGTATTAACCATTTCCGATATTATTGGTTTAAATTTTTCAAACTTTTGTCATATGTTGATGTGCTGCCACCGCTCAACTGTTTCTTGCGCTGTCACGGAAAGAGTTCAGAATTTCAAAGCCAGCATATTATAGCGAATCGCTTTTTAAAGATTTGACTATCGCTTCGCAGGTATATATTATACGATACGCCTTAACACGAACATTGTATTACAATATCTCAACAATACTCAACATCTGAGTTAGAAAAACTAAATCTCCAAACTTCGCTGGTTTGAAATAACAAAAGAATCACGCGTTTTGACCCAATTTTTTGGGGGGGAGGAGGTAAAGCATTCAAGATTATGAAAACCGCGTGAGCTATGCACCAATTAAGGGCTTTTTCTTCTCACAAATAATAGCATTTTGCTGTAAGCTGAAATCCTTTGTTACAGTGCTAGCATTGCTGTGGTAAACTAAACCAGATTTATGCGTCCGAAGTATTTACGCAAGAGTTAAACCATGACAGCAAAGCATTGCAAAGGCTATAAAATGAAAGATTTTGCTAATAAAAGATAAAATCATTGCATATGCAACAAGCTTTATGACCGGAAAACAAGGATTGTGGAATGGAAACTGTGCGTATTTTTGACATGGGTACTTCTTTCCCTAAACCCCTCTCCCCAAAAAGCTTGATGCTCTCCCGGTCTTTCGTTTATTGTTTTCAGTGCTGTCTTTTACTTCAACTGTATGGTGACTTGCATAAATACCGAGTGCTAAACCGCACTTTTAATATTTTAACACTAAATTAACATCTAAACTGATTTTGTAATTGAAACGATAGGTTAGGTAAACAAAAGCCTGGTATTTAAACGTTTGTATGCTGAAAGTATGGCAGCAAATTTGCATCTAAGCACAGGACAATTCTATAATGATGTTAAGCTGAATACATTCCTACTTTGTTTTTTAATGCGGACGCTGATCATGATGGTGACAATGACCACATTTTACAGATGGGGTTATTTTATATAAATATTTCCATTATGCAGTTGTCACGTGAATAAGTTTTGGTACAGTTTTCTAAATTTAAAGCTGATGAGCTGTGTGAAACATTAAACAGAAAGATTCTTTCTTTTACAATTACAATTACGATGAAATTACGAAATATTAAGTATATTGTGTTGTTTGTGTGTTTCTGTGTACTGAAAACAAATACTGTCATATATATTCATGTACCTAATGTATGACAGTCAGAATAAGACCCCTGTAGTCAAGTGACTTAAAATATGTAGTGTTAGAAGTGGACAGATCTTCAGAATGTAGCTTGAGCTAAAGCCAATGCTGAAAAGTTATTAACTGTCAATAGTCATTTATATGGTGTTGGTGGTAGTGGCATCTCTTAAAGGAGGAGAACATTTTTATTATTCATAAAAAGCGTTTATTTAAATATATTATCAAACACGTGCATGCAATAGCATGAGAAATAATTGTGAATATTTGAATTCAATGTCCTTTATGTAGGTATAACAACCAGAAACTGGAGCTCTGTCCGCGTAATTGAGTTAAATGAAAAAATACTTCTCTATCTTTCTCTTTTTCCCCATTTACTGACTCTCGCTATATTCTCGTTCTCCCTCCCTCTCCCCCTCCCTCTTTCTCTCAGTATGTGTTAGAGTTCATGATTTCTGGAAACCGGCAATAACATTACACGACTTTCTCAAACTCAGAAACGAAAAATTGGTTAAACACCAAACTTGGTGTTCAAGTACAGCATCTTCCAGGATACAAAGAAAATGCCCCCACACCAAACTACTCTTTGCATGGATAAACCTTGGTTATCTTTTATTTTCACAAACGTTTAAAGTATGTGCATGGCAAATAAAAGGTATATCTTGAATTTTTGCGAGTGGCCTGTGAAAACCTCTTCATTCTGAAAGGATTTTGTATTAACTTATAAACCTAAGAGATAGACAAAACCTTGCATCCAAAGATCCCGGGTTCGATACCCTGCTTGAGGGTGGGAATCTTTCTTTAACCAGGATTATTCCCTATCCTCCCTAGTGTCTAAAGTATGAATGAGAATGTGAATATCTCTGCGTGAATTTAAAGTAATACCAAAAGTAACAGCAACCTGAAGATTTATGCCACTGTTAAAGCGAGTATCATTATTGATGAGCAATTCTTCCTATGCTTCCGGGGGAAAAAAATTACTACACAAAACATATGGATATCGTCAAAACATACAATTTCATACTTTGTCAAATAAATTTTTGTTCTAGCAGCAACTATTTCCAAGATACTTTCTATTATGGGTTTGAATTGTCAAATAATTAATACTTTTTCATCTGCTAAGTTTTTATTGTTTTTTTTCTAATGGTCATGCAAAGAAAACGGAATTTCAAAGCCATCCACTTTTAAAACATTCGACTATTGTTTAAGCCTATTGCATTCCCCTTATACTACAACGAAATGTGTAATAAAACCATTTCTGCAAATATGCTTATCTCAATTAGCATAAAGCAGATAGAAGCATAAGCTTTCGTCAGAAACGTTAGTAGACGAGTGTGCAGAGGGAAAGCCATATGAATGTAACATCAGGTGTCTACTTTCTCTACCACGTACATAGTAGGTAGAAAATATTACATTCCACCTAAAAAGTCGATACCGAACTTTAACCAGAAAATATGTTTTTAGGAGCTTTGTATCCAAAAAAACATTTTTTAGAAAAATGTGTGTGAGAACAACATAAATCAAAATGCAAAGTTGAATAAGTACCAAACGTGGTATTTAAGTTCAGTATCTTCCAAAGATACGACACGAAGATTTCCAAACAAATCCCCACAACCCAACCATCCTTTACATGGATAATGTTTTGAAATCTTTTACTTTCTTGGCTCTAACGATTTTGATGGAAATATCACATATTAATGATATTTACGTGACAAATAAAATGTATATCTTGAATTTTCTGAAAATAGCATGTGAAGTCCTCTTCATTCTGAAGGAATTTTGTATAATCTTGTATAACTGCTAAACGTTAAGCGATAGACGAAAACGCACTACACAAGAAATGTAGATCTCTTTAAAACACACAATTTATTTCAAATAACCTTTTTTGTGGCATCAGCCATTTCCGAGATAAGCGTTATTATGCTTTGAATTGTTCATTACTTGGTCATTCTTACATTCAGTTGTTTCTCGCGTTGCCATGGAAACAGTATGGAATTTTAAGCCAACGTATAGCGTCCAGTTTCTTAAACACTTGACTATCGCTATTCCCTTTGCATTTACAATGAAAAGTGTAATGTGGCTACTTCTGTAAAGCTTTGTCTCGATTAAAATGAAGCAGATGGAAAAAGAAGCTTTCGTAAGAATAGTTTTTATAACCATTAATAAACGATAGAGGGTAAAGTAGTCATTTGAATGTAACAAATCCGATTTTTTTGGTCTGATGTTCTCTCTCTCCCGCATTCGCATGCGCGCGCGCGCACACACAGCCGTGCGGCGCGCGCTCGAACCTTTTCAATTTTTTTTTTTATTCAGAACCTCTAAACGTGTATTTATGATAAAATCGTGATATAGAACCTTTTAGTAGAATCCGATACAATCGTAAGCGATGGAGAAAGTAAAAATAATTACTGAAATTTACTTCTCAAAATGCATTGCTGTGTATAAGGATGATCCTGATGAAAAGATGCTTAAAAAGTGAAGCTAACAATTTTTATATGCTTTTCTCAGGACTTAAATTCCTATATTTGTGGCCGACATCTTCCCAGCTGCTAAATGTCCTGAGATTACACTAATAATCTAAACATGCAATTTTGAAAATGGGATTAAAAGGATAGAATATATTAACATCTGAAATGAGGCTTTTTGTTTTGTAGCGTTTAACACTCCTTTTTGGGAAGGAGATGTTCCAAGCCTAAGTTTAGGATACCTACACGGCATTCGCCGATTATGAAGACTGAGAAAAAGCTGCAGTCAGGGAGGACGTCTAAAATGTAAAACTGAGATATTCTACATAGTTTTGTTTTTCTATTTGTTTAGATTATCTGTTAGGAAACTGGCTTTAATAACCCGAGGAAGCCGATCTCTGTGGCTGTTCGCTAATGCGTTTCGCTTGGTGTGCGGGATTGCCCTTGAATCCGACCTCAAACGTGCAAGTTGCATATGTGGGAATCAGTGTACGCAAACAACAAGAAACATGGGACTATATAGAGGTCAACTATTAGAAAAAAAAGGATAAATAAGAAAACGTCATCGATAATTCCTCCTCTGGTTATATATTATATCTTGCTCTGGATTTGCTGACGTTTAGCTCTCCGTTTATGTAGAGTTGCTTCTGGGCAACACAGAAGCACTTCAAATGGGCAGCTAAATTCCCTTGAAGCCAAAAAAGATACAACGAATAGCTTACATCTTCAAATTACATGTTACTGAATAGAAAATAGGGCAGACACACTTTTACTTTCTCCTAGCGCTTACCTATGGTGTAGGACGTATTGTATTCCTTAAAGAAACACACGTTTTGAGATCTCAACCCTATAACAATTTTCAGAAAAATCTGTATGTGCATGTGCGTAGAATAACTCAGAAAATTGGGATGCACAACCACTTAGTATTTCAGTTTAGCAAATTTCAACGATGGAATACGAAGATTTTTAAGGTATTGCCCCATTCCACACTACTCTTTAAAACAAAAAAACTGTTCGTTAATTTTTATTTCCTCAAAAAAAAAGGTTTAAAGAATTTTATTAAAACATCATACGTTTGATATTTTGACTTGAAAAATAAAATGTATAATAAACCGTTTACTTTTTGTAAATAGCCAGCGAGCTCCTCTTCGTTGTGGTTGAATTTTGTTTAACATAAGAGAGAGATAAGTATTAGTCGGCCACGATGAACGCGCTTGGAGGAGGAGGCCAGTGTTTTTGTTGGCAATGCGAACGTCATCAAGGCTAGGTCAGAGGGGAGTAAGGGGCAAGACGATAGGGGATGTACAATTGCATAATGAAAACAGTTCTACGTTTGCAAGCCTCAGCCTCACTAGTAAATGCTACTCGGAACTGCGGCTGTTTTCTTTACCAGATTGTCCTGTCGATGCCCAGCCCACTTCTTCAGTGACTGCTTAGTTCCTCTTCCCACCGTAGGCACTCATATTGTGGCCGACTAGTACTTACTACAAGAAAGACAGGGGTTCAAAATACACAGTGGAGTTAGCCATTTTGGAACTACTCAATGTTGTTTTTACATTTTTCGGAGTGTAAATGAGTCATCTAACGAAATGTTTGAAAGTTTGAGATTCTTCTTTTTCCTTATCCTTTAGCAAGCGCTCGTTTCTACTTCTGAATTTATTCCTCCATACTTCTGATAATAGACATATGAATGCTGTTTCCGC
The DNA here is from genome assembly GCA_030765065.1 of Deroplatys truncata. Taxonomy (NCBI): domain Eukaryota; kingdom Metazoa; phylum Arthropoda; class Insecta; order Mantodea; family Mantidae; genus Deroplatys; species Deroplatys truncata. Next base: position 45,628,636 of record CM060976.1, on the reverse strand, counting down.
ATGTTATTTGTGACGCAGTAAACATATCAACATATCAACAGTTAACATTCAATAATTAACAAAATGTCACATTCAACATGTTAAATGCCTTCAACATGTTGTAACTGTGAACGTTTAACATTCTATCCACACTAGTTGACTTGTTGGGACAACAAAATCTCTTAACTAAAAGCAAAATGAACTCCAGTGATTAGGATTTGACAATTGCTATTTGTATCTGGTATGTAATAAAAAGAAAAGTGGAAGGTGATAAGGCTCTATCTTGTTAATTGGCACAGGAGTGAAAATATTTTGAATGAGTTTAAAATTTGGAGCAGGTTTGACTTCAATTTCTTGAGAACAAGTCACAGTGACTTCAACTTTGTTTTGAGCAAGGTTTCTAACCTATAATTCACAAAAAGGACACACATTTGAGAGCAGCCATTTCAGCTGCCAGACTTGAGCCTTTTTGCAATTCTCTAGCAAAGTGAGGTTATTATTTTTTTCTGATATTGCCTGTGGAACAATAAATTGCACATAGTTTGGTATATTTGTCCATCCTTTTTATTACATATATTAAAATGTTCCATAGTGATAGCCTCAACAAAGATTTTATTAATGAAAATGTCTTTTCTTTCGCCCATTCCATAACTTCACATGAAGCAAGCCAAATCAGAGATATAAGCACAGAACGAGTCAACATGGAACTACCGAACACAATAGCATGAAGGAATCACAATAGCTGCCAAGTTTACAGTCTAAAAACTTCCGAAGTTCACCCAATCACATACGCAGAGCGAAATGACTTAACAAGTTTTCCATTAAAAGCGGAAAACATCCAACATGTTAAAAGTGTCAAGCACAACTCTTTCGGTTAACATGTTAAGTCAATTCTGTGATCGAAATTTAGCCAACATGCAAACTGTTAACATGTTGCACTTGACAAGTTTTGTTAAATGTTAATCAGTGTGGACAGGGCTTAAGCTACACGAGTCAACAATAAATTCGTCATGTTAGTCTCCGATTGTGAAATCTGTTTGAGGCGTGTCAAATGTAAACAAAAGGCACTCTTGTATAATATTAGTCACTGCCCCTAGGTCTCCCTGATGTACAATGCAGCATTGTGTTGCGAAGATGGCGTACGGTAATACCGAAGGCTCGTCTTGTTCGGTACAAAGAGTAGACTGCAATATATGCATGTAATTGTATCTCATTGTATACCAGTACTCATTAGTTGAGACTGCGTATACACTTGTGTGAGTTACATTTCATTTTTACTCGCAAATGAAAATGTTTCATAAAGGCAGATTTCAATTATGTTCATACAGCTCTCCCGTCATTATAGTGCAGCTGCTACTCAATGCTCCTAACCTTAAAATGCTTAGTTTGGTACTGCCTTTCTATTCTACTTCTTTTGCACATTCTTTTTCCGCATTCTGTATACCTATATATAGTGTGTCCCATTACCTTTGTCGCGGTATCGTTCGTGTTATCTTTATTTGCTGAGCGCCTGTTATTGTTTTACTATTTTGAATTTTGGGTTCTTTGTCCTCCGGCTAGCTATTATTACTCAGTCGAGCAAATCTCTTAAACAGGGAGTGTAAACGGAAAGGAGTTGTTACTAAAAGATAACACTGATAAAAGAATTTGTTTTTACACTTTTATTGCCGTCACACTTGATTAATTTCACATATTTACTCTTGATACAGGCCTGACTGAAACTGTTGCATATTTCGAATGTAACTATAATCACTTATTTGCCGCGCACTATTAATTTGCGTATTTCACATTTTGTAACTAACTTTACGACGCGAGAGATTCTGTGCGTAACGTGTACTTCGTGAATGCTTCTGTAGAACTGCGCGACGTGTAACTCGTGAATGATTTCTTAAAACTACGCGTTACCTGCATTTGGCTTCAGAATTTATACTCCCTCACCCCGATATGCCTAAACATTATAACAGAGCTGCTATTGATTAATAAAGCGCGCCAACATTAGCGTCTATTTTTATATCCAATCAAAATTACGAACGCATATGCTCTAGGGAAGATATTCCCTCCATTTCTAAAGAAAGGCACGCTACTCTGACGTCATTTGTTTGTCTCTTCTAATTGATAAACAACTCAACCCCTCGCTCATTGTTACCCGCTCCTATTGTCAGTTTCAGTGAGGCCGTGTAAACTTATTTCCTAACAATGCTTATAATTAACAAACATCTCAAATCATTGTCATACAATAATGTTAATTTACACTACAATCACTCTGGCATTCACAGTGTTGTGATATAAAATACTGCCTCACCTATGGGACAATCCCATAACAGACATGGAATGGTGTATTTGATACTTGTTTTGTGTTTTCGCTGTAGTAATCATCAAGGACAGCAAAATGGTGTGGTTGATAGTTACGTAGGATGTTCCTGAAATTCGTAACGACACAAAGTTGTACTTCTAAATGCAACATCTATATTTTATTACATACATTTGTCAAATTATTCAACTCGATTGAAATGATATGGGCATTAAGTGTCACGGTATGTACTCGGGCCATTTGAATAACCAAAACAGTTTAAACGTGTGTCATTTTTAGCTGTTTATGTGTATGGAAAGGGAAATTTTAATAGAAATGTCCAAATTATTGCAAGCAGGTCATGAGATTTCTATGGCAATGAAAGAAATGTTTACGACACGTCTTCAAGTGATGAATATATGGGGATACGATCCTTAGTTATGGAGAGTGCACAGATAATGAGACACACCGTATATATAAGTGATCGCTTCTCTAAAACTAACCTCGGCATATTGCACTGTACTAACTATTGTCTGTTCAGATTCTTTTGAGACAGCGATAGGCGCAGGTAGAAAGCCGGTTAGTTGCGGCAAGTTGGGCCTCGCGAATTCCTTATCTCCCTTTTCCACTGTCTGAAAATACTCTGAACAGACAATATAATGCAGTATATAATATGTTGATATATTATATCAAAGTTTAAATATATTGAAACCTAATCAGTTATTTACTCTTATTTCAACTCTTGCGCTAAAAGTAGCTACCGTTATATGGAGTAACAATAATTATGCTTTTCACATTATGTTACGGATCTGAAATTACCAGAGATTTTTCACTGCCAAAGTGGCACTTACCCCCATAAGGCCAGCTCGCATTATTCTACCGTTTGTGTAAAAGCTGTTTAGAATCCCCCATTAAATGGTGCTGCTGGATAGACTCATGTGCACTGATATGCTTACGCCAAATTCACCTTTCACATTAAAACGATCATGCTATCGATTTCCCGAGTTCGACAAAGGTCACGTCACCGGAAGAAGAGCACTCAAGTGCACAACAGTCAATTCAAACCCTAGCTCGACCCCTTCCTGCACCAGGTTTAACCGTCTTTGCTTCCATCTCTTTTAGTTGCCTTTGTTGGGTGCCACGTCTATTCACAGAAGCCTTATAGTACACGAAAATCGGCTTCCGCAGTTTAAAGATCCAACAATGTTGAGAAAAGTGCTGTAAATAATGAGTAATATATCAATAACTAAGATAATTTGGAGAAAACATACCACTCAATTTTCTCTAAAATTAAGCTAGTGTCGGAGTAGGCTACGTCATTTGATAAATGCCCTCTTCAGAGACTTCGTAATCTAGAATAAAGCACAGGCCTATAGAACTCTAACACAACTGCGCGCTTACGTCAGAAGATAACTGACGTCACCTATTCCCTTTTCAAACGTCATAGGGAGTAGAGGTTGGAAAAGCTATTTTTCGTAACAGTTCCGATCGTTCCAGTTAAAAAAGAACTATGTTCCAAATCACTGCTACAAACTTGACAGTCAAATGCGTCCTCCAGTATTCACACACAATCCTAACAAGATACTTAACCCGCTGCTACCTGATTACTGGGTTCTTTCGTATTAAGTCGTAATTCTTTGTCGGTTACGAATACTGGCAAGACGATGCTCCCTCCTTTTCTTTCCTCCTCCCATCCAAAATACAGTATGCACGCACGAATACTGAACGTGCTTTTAACAATCTAAATAACTACTATAATTACTGCTCAAAATATTAAAGGAATTCAAGTCCATCATCAACGTAGTTGTGTCAGTTTCCATTATGCTAATAATTACATGCTCCAAAATGACATCTCGAGATGCTTGCCTTTCGCAAGTGTATTGCAAGAGCTCAATAGCAAAATTAAGTTTGGTTGACTGGAACTTGGGAAAATCATACACATAATTGTAAATGTTGTACTGTAACGGAATGCACTTTCTAAGATCACTTTTGTTACTGGTTATAAAAATACTTTAACGATCGCGTTGGTACTTTAGTTGGAGGACCGTTATTTTGGAACTGTATAACATAACATACATAGGTAGTTACTTTCGAAACGGCTCAATCATCGGAACTGTTCCAAAATAATGGTTGCGTTATTGATTTCCTACTTCCAAAAGTAAGTCATCCGCCTCAATTTGAAGATAAAGGCAACAAAGAGTGTGGACTGTGGAAAAAGAATCTATCTCGTTCCCTCTCTGCCATTCCTTTTTCTGCACCCGTAATAAGGTGCATCATGTTTAGGGCAATTTTTTTCTATCTTTGCCCTCCATATATTAACTATGCTGACTTTTTCTCCTGCAATGTAATTTTGGTGTAATTTCTGAACATCTCCCTCGAATAAAGACAAACTATGTTTGCACCTACACAGAATATGTTACTGACAGTAGGAGTAGAACTGTCTGGCCTCGTAATCGGCCACAACGCAAAAAGAAGTTTGGTTCCTCATGTCAGGAGACTTTACTGCTTAACCTCTTGCGGAATGTTTACTGTAAAGGAAGTCCACTAAGGGTTTGATAAGGTTTAGAGAACAAACTATATGAAGTTCCTAAAAATTAAGATTATTTGCACTAACATTAGAAAAAGATATCGAAATAATGAATCAAGTTAAGCACTTAAAGTTGAATCTGGAGCGAAACGAGAAGCTTCCCTGTCTGTAACTTTCGTTCATTACTGCAACTGAATCACTTCTGAAGAAAGTTAACTTGAGAGACAAAATTTCCACTTGAGTAGAACAATTTATGGGAATGCTAAAATACCAGACAATGTTACTGAACAAGAATCTTCCAAACTTCGCCTATCAATGAGTATGGAAAAGCACAAAATATTTGAGTTGTATTGAAATACCAAATAAACTGGAGTATTATTAAGAACACAAAGCTGTAAACATAGTTAATGTTTTGGTTATTTAGCAATAAATTAGAAACAGAAAATAAATAGTAATAATAATAAGCCATATTAAGCAAACAGTGTTTTAACACTAAAATTAATTCATTAATGACGAAATTAGGAGTCCGCAATACCAAAAGACCGATAACATAAGACTTGGAAGTCACAGAGATTAAGGCCATGTTTTCCAGCTTTGACAGATTCTTCACTGCAAACACCATTACATGTTTGCACTTTTTTCTAGCAAAAAATGAATGCAATAACTTCTCTTGCTTTTCGTACACCACTATATCTTGGCATCTTCAAGATTCCCAGCCTGGAGGCGAAGAGAATGAATCTACGTAGGCCCTATGGACTTCCCCGAAATTCACCTAGAAGTTAAATACCAATTCCATCGGGTTTTCTTCATGATACAAGACAACAACAAAAAAATAATCCAATTCACTAAATGGCAAATGGAAATATCTCAAAAAAGATCCATAGGAAGACCTCGAGAACAGATACCTATCTGGGAAGCATTTACAGGATAGAAGTTAAAAGATGTAACTAAGAACTGGACTGATATACATTTGAAATCGGTTAGAATAAAAGAACACCGTAGAAAGTGCCAAAACATTCACCTAATGAAGTTGTAGAGTCTATTAAGAAGATATTTAAGTACCTGTGCATGTCCTCAAGTAACTTCCATTCCGTGAGCGTGGAGATGCCTATCTGCATCATAAAAGACATAAACTCGCGATGAGATGCTTCCAATGTCTAAAGTGAATACCGTTTTATTAGCTCGTGCCAAGCACGATGTTAGAAATCTTCTTAGTGGAGCATCGTATCATATGAAGGGCTTTACGCGAACCACCATTTTCTTGTAACATGGCCCTGACGCAATACAAAGTCAAGCCCTGTGCAAAAGTATAAGTTGGGGTATTTGATATCCAAACTGCAGAATTAGCTGTAGATATCCAATTTACTCTGATAAATCTCTGGTCACTGGTCAGAAATTAACAATCACAAGAACAAAATATGCGTGATATTGAAACTTCAGACGAAGAATCTGAAGATGGCATATGTTTAGAGCACTGTTAAATTTGATCTACAGATGCAATGAAGCACGATTATATCAAATTATTTATAACTCAATTATAATCCATCTATAATTAATGCTCTTGTTATTATAACTCGCTTATGTATTCAACACAACAAGTCGCATATCGCCATGAACCCTTGAATTTCTATTCGGACTTTGCTTAGATATCCAGATCAAAATATTAGTTCATCCATTTCATAGTTCTATGGCGATATGATATCTAAGAAATCCCATCAGTTATTCGGGTCTGACCCGTGACCACAGAGCTAGACGCTTAAATATCGTGGTATTGACGGAATGTGGACAGGGACATGAAATTAAAGAGGCCAGAGATCATATTATCCTCCCATAAAAGCTTCGCCAGGAATGTAGGTATGTCCACAGTGGTCTGCTGCGCTGAGTATGTGATTATTTCTCATGCTTTGTCCCTAGGGCAAACAGGGAACAAGGTATATTATCGACTCTGTCTTCACCATCACCTGCGTCCAACTACTAAGTGCAAGTGACCGCATTTTCCAACACTTCCCTTTCTCTATTTACCTGAAAGCACGCTTTCATAAGTCGCTGAATTATACGGAATTAGACACAATAAACACGAAGCAGATGAAAAAGAGGAACCACGTAATATACTTCTTCTAGAAAATTAAAGATAGCATGGGCAAAAACATTAAGAAAAACGGGATAAGGAGTGCAAGAAAGATAAAACAGCTGACACATGACTAGTTGTGAAAAATAAAAATATATCCATTTGTATAGGTTTTGTTTTAAACACCAGAACGCATACGATTGAATACAGTATAAAATTTATATGAATAGCAATGCCACCACATTAATCTTCTAAGATAATCTAAAGCAGTTGCTGTCGCCTTTTGTTTGAATAAATATATATATATATATATATATATATATATATATATATATATATAATGCAAAAGTATTGTATTGACCTGTACAGCGATTTTATTAAACGTTCTAAACTCATAAAACAAAATTGGATTGGTAAATGTTATCTAAATAGGAATGTCACGAGAATAAATATAAACTAATCATTTGAATGTAAAAATTGTGCAAAACGATATCTACGTCTTTACCGCCTTATACAGCCATTTATTTGAACCGATCTGTAAACTAGATATTTGTTTTCATGCACCATCCTATTGCTAACTGCAGAAAGCTCTTGCTTTGAAGTGTATGGCATTCAGATCTTGCAAATAAAGCGTCTTATTTTTTTAAAAATCGGCGGCATCTAATATCTAACTCTTGCAAACAATCTGTAACATATGCAGGCATTTTTATTCTGTTTCGGTGTACTGCTATTAAGCACTGATTGTTAGTAAGCTCTACAGATGCTAGTAAATGTCTATACATTTCCAAGTGCAATAAGTGAATATGATGTTTAAAACTCTTGGTTAGCCCTCATTTTCTTGAAAAGCACGAGCTAGCTTTATGATTAAATTGTGCATTTTTAGTACACGCTCTCTAAAACAGCTGCTTGTCGGACTATTATGACGCTGAAAAATAGTACTTTAGCGGCCTAGGCCACTAAAGTTGTCATGGAAACCTTTAGCGGCATAACAAACAAAATAATGGCCAGTCATACCAACTTTAACAGGGTTTTAAACAAACTAGTTGATCATAAAACAAGAAATATAAGCCAACATTGTTTTTAGGTTAATCATACACTTTACCAGCATTTTTCATAAAACAAGCCATCGTTTAAAATCAAATATACGTTAACTTCGTTTATTAGAACCATTCACAAAAATAAAATATTTATTTTGCAACAAGGAAGTGTCTTAGTTCATAAGAAAAACACTCCTTACCTTGCAAAGTCTTTAAATGCAACACACTCCTTCTCATACTGCTGCCGAGATTTTGCTGGCAGCAGTTCCGATTCACTGTTTCGGGCTAGAATTGACATTTTCATCTATATTTTCAGTCACAAACTTCTTGTTTAGAAGCGAGGGCTCAGAATAAGCACTGCCGTTTCCATCCGCATCTCGTATTGTTACGGTAAGGGTACACACCACACCTCGAGATAGGCAAGAAACATACAGCATCGTAGACTTGCCGAGCCTGCTACATCAGCTACCTGCGCCGACCATCCCGCAACCGCCGAGAGGGCGACCTCACCGCCGACGCGCCCCGAGGCCTCTTCAGCTTCGGCAAGTGCTTCACCCTCGCTGCCAGCCGCTTCGCCACAGCCGCCGTCACACCAGCCGGCTGCTGCCGTAGTGGCAGTGCATCAGCCGCCAGTTGATCACTACACTTCAGCCTAGTAATCGCTGGAGTGCACCGGGACTTGCCGACACGCTTCGTGCTAGGCGCAGTGCAGCAACTGTGGCCCTCTGCCTTCCAGGCCACCAGAATCGTCTCTGCCCGGGGCCCAACGCCGCTGGTTCGTGTGGAGCTAGCCAGCCACGCCGACCTCGAGGCTGCCTTGACGGATAGCCTGCCCTTATTAGGGAGGGAACTACGCGTCGAGGCTAGCCGACAGGAAAGGCCAGCTCCCTGTCGCTGCTGCTGTGTCTACGGAGTGAACCTGCAGAGCCGAGCCGAAGTGTCACTGCTGTGGCGCTTCATGCAGCACCTCTTCATGACCTCCGCCGTCGACGCCGCTACTGCGCCACTTGTGGTGGCTCATCACATTTTACCGGCCAGGCACTCTGCCTCCTGCGTCCTCGCAAGAATGCATTGACGAAGCCGCCTTCCCCTTTTACCCGCCGCAGATGACACCACAACCACTGCAGCCTACATCATCACCATCGACAAGCAACACTACCAAGGAAATCCAGGGCCTACACGACGCCGTACAGGACCTGCACGCCGAGTTCTTGAACCTGTCGGCGAAGCTGACGGCCCTGGAGGACTGCCCGCACAATCTACAGACATCAATAGACCCATACATCCGAGCTCAACAATCCACATCAGACACGACGCAGCATCACCTCGACTCCATAGACACGACACTCAGATCTCTGGAAGAATAGCAGCCTCATCGACTCCGAGCCCGCTTCCAGCAGCCATCCACACAACTGGAGACCTTCAGCACTCGCCGAAATTCGGGTAATTCAATGACGACGTCATCGACAAGCAAAACTCACATCCTCATCCTTACTGCCACCTTCATTCCTTTAAAATTACCACCTTCCACCCACTAGTGTTGCAGTCAGGTTTATTAATGGCTGCATCCTAGAAATGTTCCTTACCCTCTCCCGCCCACAGGGCGGCGGCACATTAACTTTCAAGTACTAACGCGGGTGCTACGCGGGACCGCGCAACCTTTCGCATTACTCCACTCTTTCTCACTCTTCCTATTTTCCTTCCGATGGAGGAGTGTTTAGTGAGTATGCCGACTATTGGCGAGTTGCACACTGCCAGTCCCGACTCCCATCGGTGTTGGGGTTAGTGATTAAATCATTTTCGCCTGACCGGAAAAAAAAGGGTAAGCTCTTCCTAGGAGGCGTTAGTCACCCTCCGTGGTGTAGTGCTTACCATGCTAGCCTCTATTCCCGAGGTCACGGGTTCAAACCCAGCGGACGGCAATGGATTTTTTCGGGCGTAAAAATCCTTAGCATGGCTTCCTTCGGAAGGGAAGTAAAGCCGGTAGTCCCGTGTTGTAGATTTACGTCACGCAAAAGAACCGCAATCCTGGAAAGAGGCCTCTGAGCAAAATTACCGGTCTTTCACCCCCAATATAGAATGGGACGCTAAGGACCACAGCAGTTAAAGAGCGTCCATAAACAAAACTCAATTTAATTTCTAGGAGGCGTTGGCACGGTTTCTTGGCGTAGGATTCAGGCGACTATGAGAGTATGTCAACAAATGACTGACTATACCTTTTAGATTTATACATTACTTATATTACATTTATTTATCTTCTTCTTCCTTTCAAGGATTAGACCTATCGACCTGTTCCGGCCTCAATTCCATCTTTTAACTGGCCTTCCTATGTCCCTCTTTCCTATAGGTGTATATAGTAAGGCTATCTTTGGAATCCTTCTTTCGTCTATTCTTTCCAAGTGTTCCTTCCATTTTTGGTTTTGTTCTTCTAGTTTATCCTTATCTGCAAAAATATTCAGTTCTTGCCTAATTTCAATAGGGATCCTGTCCAATTTAGTGCAACATTTAACTGTTCGTAAAAATTGTCATTTATTTATTTTATTTAAATAATTTAAAGAGCTTTCACTAAAATCATTGTATGCACCACGTACGCAAAAGCTTTAACGGAATCATCCAGTATATATACTTAAACCGTCCTTACTTTGCGTAGTTAAACATAGTAAATATAGTTATTAATTGTGAAAATAAACATTTAGACACACTAATAAGTTTTACAATACTCTTCCAAAATTACTTAACGGAAGTGAACATGGTCTCACAAAGTAAAGAAAGTTCACCAAGTTGAAACTGCTGAGATGAAATTCCTAAAAGCAGTTGAGGGCTGTACAAGAATGGATAAACTTAATATTTATTATTTCTCACTAAATTAGATGTGTTTGAGTCTGATTGAGACTCAATTTGGAGTAGTAAATATTTCTGAAAGCTGATAGAGAGTTTCACAGAAGAGCAGAAACTAGTTGAATAGATGAATAGGTTAGAGACCTATCCGCGCATAAGGAGCCTACGACTTCGCACAAAAACTCTCCAGGGCTATATTTTACAGATAAATGGAATAAAACACTTCATGAAATTATATTCTAAGCGTATTACATGAAGAAGGTACTAATGCGATCGCTTTCCCTCTTCCGTGGCATTAAGTCCCTTAGCCAGCAAGCGCAGCAAGGTTAGTGAGGGACTGTTTGATAGTGAAAGAAGAGCGAAAATTGACCTTCCGCGGGTTCGCCGGGACTGTATGTAAATATAGGGCAACCGGCTAGAAAGTGCTTTGCGCGAGAGTGCGGTGCTATTCGCGCCTTCTTACTAGTTCAATTTCCAGGCTACAATATGAGAACTGTTAAGCATAGAGGATAATTTCTTTCAGGTGTTTGTCAATATAATGCAGTTCATGTGATTTAGTACTCGAATTCGTAGACTTGCCATATATCTTACAAACAAGAGCCAACAATACCACACCTTGTCCCACAGACTATTTTATTGGTAAAGTGACTATCGTGTCCTGTATTTTTCTATAGATCAGCGCGGTTGGAGATTTAAGGCTTTTTCCGTGTGCTGTTGTTTTCCTTCAAATGCTTTCAAAATATGCTAAATAATATTGGTATAATTTTACAATGTATATATTTCGAATACATATGAAACACATTCTAAGTTTCACTGGAAAGTTTAAAATTAGTTTTATGGTTGTTGAGTCTGTATGCATGTAATAAGAGCACCTGTTGTAGTACGGAGATATCGAAACAGAAGTCAATTTTGCCACAAGCATATAAACAGTTCTGTTTTCATCAAACATAACTGGCTTAGGACAAAACGGCTATTTGTTAAATCTATTGCAGAAGTGACTTGTACGTGAAAATGGATTCACGGCACACTGTGGTACTCAAAATAAATTTTCCTGCGCTCAGTATTTTTTTTTCTCAACAATCAGCACCGCTTTATGCCTCTTGAATGGAATTTATAAACCTTTCAAAAGCCTTGAACTTCCCTCTGTCCATTTATATAAGGAATGTATTTCTGACTTTTACGATTTGTTTGAATTAAACATTTGAAATATGCTCCTTTATTTATATTTATATATAAAATCAATATAATTATTCAATAAAACAGCATTTATAAGCAAATCCTCGGTCTAGTAAAGCCGACGCTTCCACACTAAAGTAACAAAATAAAAGAATTTAGACAAAAATCATATATTTTGGCATAGCAAGCTTTAATGCCTTAAATTGCGTATATTTTCGAACTGTAGCCTCGAATACTACAAGCTTCCTGTCCAAAAACATTTGTCTATGTTTTCTCTACTGTTCTTAAACTTTGTATCGTTGAATTGTGTAACACCCGGTATAGTTGTTCCCTGTTGCAATGCGTCCTAACCGCTGGCCACCTAGACGTTCTGTGACTACTCTATTTTGTGGGATTCCGCAAATACATGCTTATATCCTTTGACTAGAGCCGAGTACGAAAGGATTACGGAACGGAGCTTGCTTTCAATGGTAGTTTCGGGCAGTGAAAGGGATCAGTAATCCGTTCTTTGCTAGCTGCCGTATTGCTAAGTGCTTCTTTACTCTCTGTAGGGATGTTTGCGATGTCTGGTTCAATGCCTTCCTCATAATGTCCAGTAAAATTTTAAAGCGCGCGCGCGATCCTATTGTAATTAACTCTACTTAGCTCAGAACGATTTATCGTACGTATTTATACAGTTCTTCTGGGTGGTTATATGTTAAATAACTTTTCACACACTTTAAAAATCCGCAGGTAGTTCAAACTCTTTAATACAACCAGATTTTCTTTTCGTTTTGACGAATACAGCTCTTAGGGAATCGTTTTTCGTTTATTTTTGAACTAGCAGAACTGCAGCTCCACTCCCGTTGTTGCTTTAACTGCGAAAATTCTTATATCTGCCTTTCCCTCCTTCCCTTAACCTCTCTATCACTCACCCAACCATCTCTTTCTCTCTTGTCTGTATCCCACCCATTCTCTCTCTCACCTCTCTGTTGTCCCTTCTCCTCCTCTCTACGGAGCGTACACATGTCCTGTGAAAACCGATAACAAAACTGCTTTTTTTTTAGTCAGCTGGCACTAAAGATAGAGCTTTTAACACGAGCCACTCACACTAGAAATTGAAGTTTATGTAGAATACATATTTTTATAAAATTCCAATGTTACTACTCTTGTTTCTTGGGATAGAAATTATATGTATATTAAGCGGAGACCTTGTATCCATTAATCTAATGTCAGATTATATGAATGACTCGGAAATAGTTTCGGCAGGCCTAGAAACATTTTACAAGCAGCGTAGAGGATAACTTGGAAATGTTACCAAAAAAGTCGAGGAAACAGTACGATATCCTGTTTACAGTACACTGATGCATACAATTTCTTCAATGATGCAAGATAAAGAATAATTACAGTGAAAATGTGTTGTGTTGCCAGCAAAGACGCTATGAAAGTCAAAAAACGAAGGTCAAATAACAACAGACTAGACCTCACCATTTATGCGCATGTATACTATTATTTCCACACAAATTTCAGCTGGATTTAATACTTTATAGTTTTATATCCAGGGCTGTCTAAAAATAGTATATGGCAACACATGTTAAGAATTATTATTATTATTATTATTATTATTATTATTATTATTATTGCTACACTCAGCTTTCAGACTCGTTCCGCAAACATCCCTACTCGCAAAATGAAACTTGACCTTTAACACTTGTATCTTAAATAACTAATTTTTGGAAGTATTGATAAAAACTAAAACATAAAAAAGAGGTTTTATAGCACAAAAACTTGTGCTTGTTCCTTATGTTTGTTAGGCCATTGGAACTGCACTGTGTTTCATAGTGACTTGTTTCCCAAACACTATGCCCAAACGGCCATTACATACAAAGACGGTGCCGAAAGAAATAATAACCAAACCTTTTATAGGAAAGACGTGGATTTTTTTTTAAATGAAATTAAAGAAAATTTGAGAAAAAACATATTACAGGTTAAAAATGTTTTCGAATACGTCACATCCTGTAAAATAATTGCTGAATACGTTGTGTCTTTTTGTAAAATATTCTCAAAATATCAAATCTGACTGTCCGATAACTTTTTAGTTTTATTGGTAATATACTGACTTATAAAATATCGTGTATATTCTTGTTTATTTATAGTATTCACTATCGCAAATGCCTTCAGATTGCCTGTCCATTCATTAGCACTACGAGCTCAGTAACCAGCTAAGTATATAACCGAAGATAACGGTCTCCACTCTTAAACTTTTAGGGAATAAACTAGAGAGACAATTCTCAGTTTTAAAACTCAGAAAGAATATACAAAATTACAGTTTAGGTGTTCTGGCATTTTCTCCAGATTTCTTTTTATAAGTCATATATATGATCGAATCTTACTTTCACCGCAATTTCAGGTATTGTATAAAAAGATTTGCCCTACTAAATCCATGTAAAATGATTTTGTAAAACTCCAAATACGAAAAAATAAGAAATTCGGCGTGATTTTCCAAAAAAAAATATATATATATATATAAAATTAAACCTTAAAAAATCTCCACGGGCGTAAATTGTAATATCGTTTGTTCTTCCGTATATTAAAACTGAAAATTTTCTCTCGGTTAATTTGTCTGCTAAAATTTTAAAGTGGAGAAGAATACTTTCTAGAGATCCTGTATGTTCTTATATGTATACAGTGCGATATGGGCATTTCAACATTGTATATGCGATGTTCGTCCCTCGACATGTTATAGGTGGAGACAGGTAAAAGATTTTTCGCTTTTAAAATAATTTCCGTTAGCAATGAATCGGGGTTCCCAAATATTTTATTCGGGCAATTTTCTGTGAAACACGTTTAGAAAACCCAAGCCACTCTTTCCAACAAGTCAGATACAGTTGAGAAAATGTATTTCTTCTACGAGACGTCACGTGCGAAATTAAATGCCCTCCATTCTTGAGGAGTTTTTATTTTTGCGAACCGGTGCTTTTAGTGACACATTGTAATTATTAGTAAGCAAGACGAAAGCAAACAGTAACTTAGACTTTTTTTTTCAAAGCGTTAACCTAGTAGGTCATATCGGACGATGAACGAATGAAATGGTTGCAATTATGCTAAAATGAGTCCAGGGTCCATAGACGTTAAAGCTACACAAATTCGTCTTCTCAGGAGGGAAAATTCAGGAAAAAATTTATCCGGGTAACTCAAAATCCTGAAAAAAAGCTTATCCGGGTAACACCCTAATCTAAATTCGAATTTGGTTCCCCTTATATGCGAGGCAGACACACTACGCCCACAAAACGGAGGTGGGCTAACCCCTGTCGAGACTGAGGCTCATTCATAGGTTTAAAGCACTGAATTGTAGAACGCATCGTAATTCGGTCCCATTATCTACGTGAGTAAAATGTCAACAACCTAACTCAGTCCCGTAGCATATATGGGTACTGTCAATAGCCAACTCAGTTCTGTAGCACATATTGTCAATAACCTTAGTCCCGTAACATACACTGTCAACAATCCAACTTGGTCCTGTAGCATGTAGTACAAACCTGTAATAATACTCTGAGCATAGTGAAATGTAAAGTGGTGTGGCATTCCTGTTACGATAAAGTGATAGTGGCACTGAGCACAAGTAGTTGGTTGTGACTGCGACATTGCTGGTAGCTGTTTACAAAAGAACAAGGGCTATTTACTCTACACGTTTCGGCGTTTTTAAAAGTCTTCCATTTCATTAGAATTATAATTTTTTTTAAATAATACACTAATTTTTAACTGGTTTGTGTGTTGAATTTACAAAATTGTTACATGCATTTAGTAGAGCAATTTTTTTAACATATAACATCTAATTTGCTGTTAAAATCGGTTTTAGTGAAACATGAAACTGCAATATCCTTTTTCAGTCACTATTGGCCTGCTGAAAGTCATAAGTCTTTAAAAATGAACTAGATTGGGAATAATTTCCCACCGGAACGAGTTATGTTGTTTATATTTTGGAAGACGGGACCGAGTTAGGATTCGAACGTAGAAAATGGGTCCGAGATGGGTTTTACCGGGCTTGTAGCAACCACATTACTAAAAACTACAAGGTAAGGAACTGTTCTTGGATACTTAGAAATCACCTATAAATTTTTTACATACCTAACATCAGGTCTGGCAAGTTTTAAGGCCTTCTGCGTATTTATCTTCTATTCTTGTACTGTCACGCAAGTAGTTCTTTTATGTGCAGAGGAAAGAAAAATTACTCATTAAAACTTTATACACATCAGAAAAAGAGAACTCACAAGACATTACATTCTAGCCAAGAGAGTTTAAGAACCTAAAGAAACATTACCCTTCTAACTTTTTATCGACGATTTGGTAATGTCTTTATGCATTACTTAGAAGTTATAGTGGATTGCGTATGCTATTTCTGGTGATGTTGAGTATTCTGGTCTGACTCATTCTTTATGAAGATTAGTGGCTTTTGTTTTCCAAGTACCTGCATATAAATACTGCAATGCAATCGAGCAGAAAACACGCGAAAAATCTTTTAAATGTTTAAGTGTCCACTAGCATTTACGCACGCATGCTGCTCATTACACAAGTTTTTACAATGGAATGTTCTTTTTACGACCCAGTTAACAAGTTATACCGTCACTCTTACTAATTCATGAATGACACCATTTAATTTCCAATATTTCGAACCTCTGATGGTCATTTTCATTGAATATTTTTAAATATGTCTTCATTTTTTGCGTACTTTCAATCATTTTTATTATAACACTTTAGGTTTAAACGTATAATATGCTTAATTTAGTTTATTAAGCCCTTCTCATAAATAGAATGAAACAAATTTGTAATACAACCAAGAAAAGAAATTATTTTTAATTTACAAGAGAAAAAGTATTATTCATTATTATTATTATTATTATTATTATATTTTGGAAACTCAATACAGCTTTAACAACGAAGGAAAAAATGAAAGCTAAACATTCTGTGGGGTACAATATGTAAGACATAAACAACTAAACTGGTATAGACACATCAGGAGAATGCCAGGGAAAAGAATACATAAAAAAAACTATGGGAATGGTGTCCACCTGGGAGTAGAGGAAGGGATAGATCAAGAAATACTTGGATGTAGGAAATGAACACGGGGATGGAAGTAAAAGGACTGGGGGAGAAATGGAATGCCAGGAATGAGTAAAGAAGAAAAATAAAACTAGTAGAAACAGAAAAGAGTGTAACGATTGTAATTCTGTATAGAAATAAACATTATTATTATTATTATTATTATTATTATTATCATCATCATTATTATAATCAGTATACACTTTTAACTTCTTACGAAAAGGGCATAATGGTCAAGGAAACTAAGGATCTGTGGAAACCTTAATACGCATTTCTAAGCAGCAACATTTCTCCGTTTTCTGAATTCACAACTTACACAAATATAAAAGTTGATAGTTTGATACCTACTTAGCAGCTGCAGCAAAAAAGCTAACCATATTGATTATTTTTCTTTCGTGAAAACATAATTAATGTGTCTTTTAGGGATGAGACTTCCAAACTGTCGAAGCCTTGGTGCTCGGTGGTGTCGATGTATAATAAATAAGCCTCGATGTTTCTAAATTTTTACTTCTTCCAATTCTGTTCGAGATACCGTTATTGTCAGCTGTTACGTTTTACTTTGCGCGACACAAACACGGATGAGGCTTCACATTTTACTCAGCAAAGTTGCGAAGTATTGCTGTACTTTTGTTCTTGGCTTCTACCCATGAATACGTTTCCTGTAGGCGAAACAACGCAACATTCCATCGGTTTTTATAACTGAATGGAAACATGCACTGAGGGAAGGATAGAAAGGTACTCAGGTAACCCGCAGCTTTAAATAAGTTGTGAATGAAGCTAACTTCTCTGATGCAACATACTGCATTGTTTCTGCAATGTCTGGTTCGCTAGGCGACTAGCTCTCAGCCTTTAAATTTACTTCAACTTCACAAAATCTGTGAATCGAACAGAAAAGAATCAAAACTGCGTTTTCATCCAGTATATTAGATTACACACAATATTGATATTTAGGAAGGAACCAAACTCATTAGAATGGGATTGCGCATGGCTCATGCATGATGGTCATGGCATGATTGGTGCATGATGAATAATAAGAATCATGGTGGAAATGGTACTAGAATCTGCCGGGTTTTCCGAGGAAGAGGAATCTTGTGTATATATCTTGACAACCTGTAGGGGAATAGAGAGAACATGCTTTACCACGATCGCTTACCGCTTCCAATCGAGCGTTAGGACATGGACGCTAATGGCAGGCAGAGAATCCGATAAGACAATAAACAAGACAGCTGAGGTATAGGTCTCGCCAGGGATATTGGCATATGACCTTCAGGGCTAGCCCAGTCAGCCAGCCCTCTGATGTTTCAATACCTCCCTTGCAAGTAGCATGTGGTTCCTTCTGTCCAGTTGTGGTCCAGTTCCTTCCACCGTATACAACTCCCGTCTCAACTTGCACCATTCTTCGAGCTGCAGCCGCGTATGTGTCACACATCTATACGGTAAATGACTCGCATCGTAGCTTTCCATTAAAATTTTCACATACCAAAATCCGTGGCGCGACCTGTATGAGAGGACTTGATATTAGAGTACGAGGTGTAGGTGTAAACAGAGCTAACGGGCATTTTATGTGATTATTCAGGTTTTTATATTGTACCATATTCTAATCATTCCTGAATGTTCTTAGGTAATATAATGGAGCAAAACAATGCATCGTAATACGGTTTACCGTGGTTTTTGTGCAATTCCCCCCCCCCGCCTTTTTAAGACGTTATGCCTGACTACGCTTATTTTATTATTGCAGTTTTGAAGTTTTCCTTGTGCGTTTTCTTTTCTTTTGTTTATCTTGATTTCGTTATTATCCTGTGCATTATAAAATCGCGTATGATCTGTTGAACTGGTGTGATTCTTAGGGATCAACGGCTATACAGGATGTTTAAAAAATAGAGAACATACATTCAGGTATGAATTCCCCTTATCTAGACAATAAAAAGTTCATTACAAAATGTGTCCGGAAATGCTTGGTTTCTGAGTTGTGGCCTTCAAAAGAGTTACATTCACCGGATCGTTTTTCTTCCCGCAGGTAGAAAATATTAACGGACACACTAACATTCATTCCGAGGCTAAGGGTACATTGAGTGTTGTGTTTGGCGTTCAACTGAGCGACATGTATTCAAATCAGAAGCTGGCAGAAATGCACTTCATATGCGTTTGTACCAAGAGAGATACCCACAGCGAAGATATCCAGATCGGAAGACATTTGAACATCTCCATCGCCGTCTGTGCGCTCATAGGACGTTCACATATCGTTTGGAGAGGGGACGACCAAGATCTAAAACTCCAGATGTAGAGGAGGAGATTCTGGATTATGTGTACACGACTCCTTCTATAAGTACACGTGAATGTTCCTCATACGACTGTCTGGAGACTGTTGCGAGGACAACAGTTGCATCCCTGTCATTTGCAACGTGTACAGGCCCTGTCACCAGCAGAGTACCCTGCAGAATTTATGTTCTACTAGTGGTTCGTGCAGCAGTGTGCTACAAATCCGAAGTTTCCTGCCTTAGTATTATTTACAAATGAAGCACAGTTCACACGAGATGGCATTACAAGTTTCCACAATCAGCATGTATGGGCATATGAAAACCCACATGCAATTGTTCCACCATATCACCAAGTGTAATTCACTTTCAACATGTGGGCCGGTATCACTGGAAATCGGTTAGTTGGACCCCATGTACTTGTAAACAGACTTACGGGGCAGGCGTACACAAACTTCCTGGATAACACCATATCTCATGTTTATAAAGACACTACTGCGCATTCGTCAACAAACTCACTTCTTGCATGATAGTGCTTCTGCACACTTCAGTAGTACCGCTCGCCGGTACTTGGATCGAAGGTTTCCTCATTGATGGATAGGTAGAGGTGGCCCAAGTGCTTGTCCATCACGTTCACCTGATTTGAACCCTGTCGATTTCTACTTGTGGGGCCATTTAAAAGCGTTGGGTGTATTCGTCTCCGGTGCCTGACATGGAATCCCTTCAGAATCAATTGTGGCAAGTTGTGAGGAAATACGCAATACTCCTGGAATTTTGGGTCGTGTTCGCATGGCCATGAGACGTCGTGGTGAGGCCTGTATTCGAGGATGTGGATACTATTAACATCTTCTGTAAAGAAAACTACCTGCGGTAAGAAATGCGTCCCGGTGAATATCACTGTTCTGAAGGTCATAACTCAGAAACCAAGCATTTCCGGACACATATTTTAATGGACCTTTTTTATTGTATACATATTGGAATTGCATACCTGAAAGTATGCCCTCTATTATTTAAACATTCTGTATATTTTAATTTATACACTCATTCCATCGTACAAGTATATCAGTGCGTAGTTTCTCAGAGGAGTCGTTCTGCATTTATTTCTTAACTCTTGTAATAATATTTATTACAACTAGCGACGTATGCTCTCCACAAGTTCATTTAATGTCCGCTATGGATACAAGTGTTTCCAAAAAATGAGACAGGTAATCTGTTAATACTTTCAGGAAAACAGACTTCATTATTTTAAACCACGTTTTAAAGATAGTGCTTCTCCTGGCATTTCAAGATGAAAATGCTCTAGGGTCTACAAGACCTGGCGTCTCAAACTTACATAGGTAACCAGTGGACAGACTGTGCAAGCGCAATTACTTCTTCTCTAGTTTTAAGTCAGGCAAATACCAGAGGAAAGGGTTGGAACTATAAATGCAAAGTCAAGCTTTCGGAGCGGGTGCTGTTCGCTAAAGGATAAGAAGAACAGAATCCAGTGAAGAACATGAATAAACATTAAGATGCTTCTGAAAATGAAGACAACGATGCAGAGTATGTATTTTGTTGAAGTATGTGTTTAGCTCATGTGCCTGACAGAGTATATAATTATGAGGAGGGAGCATAGGATGTATAATCACGAAACAGAATAGAAAGGTTAGGAGGCAGTGTTATCGCTCACAATTTACAATTCATCCTACTTCGGCATTGTAAAATATAAATAACGTGTTGTTTAGATTGTGCTGATAAGATTCGCGGTTTTTAAGTATTCGTGCAGATTATTCCGTAGATATTATCAAGAAATAAAGAAACTAAAACGGTTTTGATGTGAAACGGGAGCTATCTTTAATAGCCTTATATGTATTAAAATCTTCCTCTGTCGCATTTATTAAAGTAGTGCTATCGTGTTGTGAAGGAGTGAGAGCATAATAAACCTCTTCTGATTTTATCAGTGATACAAGGAATAGTATTATTACAACGCATAGGAAGTCTTAAGCAGTTGGCATCAAGTTATCTGGGCTCAAACCATATCAATACAAAGAACGCCAACAACAGTGGTCAAGGGTCGTTAACGGTAGGTAAAACATTGTCTCGTGAGTGCTGTCTGCAAACGCCAACAGACTGTACGAGGGACTGGGGGTGGTTTGTTGTCTGCGACGTCACTGCGTCAAGTCCAGTAACAATTCCAACCTAATTTCCTTTCATCCTGGCTTTAATGCTTGGAAATTCCTATAATAATTACAATAGGTTGCCCTACTAATAGTGATGGATAGGGCTCAGTTAAGATCGAAGGAATGTAATAAGCAAGTATATGAGGTTAGGTTACGTCTATATGAATTAAAGCGGTATTTGTAACCCAGAGTAAACTGACCATTATTAGCCAAATAATAACAAAATTAAATCAGTAATTTCCTGTGAATTATGTCCAGTGTTTGTGAAGAATATTTAAATTAATTTCACCATAGTGGAGTCAAATCTATAAAACAGAGTAGTTCCTCACCATGCTTCCATGTCGCACGGTGTAATGTTAAAACATCTGAAGTGTTACACTCACATGATTTTCTCTACTCCTATACAAACTATTTTTACAAACGCTTATTCTCCATCTACTTCATGTTAATCGATATAAACATTTGTCGAAATTATCTTATTGCTAATTTTCCTTTAAGTGCAAAGGAACTATGGTAGGCTTTAAGCGATAGTCAAATCTTTTAACAGCTGGTTGCTATGTGGGGCATTCCATTCTCTTTGCATGTCCAGAACAAAAGAAAAAAATTCCATTTGAGAAAGAAAGGATCGGAAAATTCAAACAAATAACAAGGAACTCAGAAATGGTTCACTCCACAAATATATATGACATAAATTGTATGTTTTAACGAGATCTACATTTTTTGTGTAGTAAAATTATGTCTATCTCTTACAGTTTACCAGTTATGCAAGTCATTCAGAATGAAGAGGACTTTAGGGGAAATTCCCAGAAAATTCAAGATATACATTTCATTTACCCCAAAAAAAAAATACCTTTAAAATATTGTACGTTAATCAAAATCGTTACAGCCATTTTTGAGAAAATCAAAATTTTCGAAAAATGTTCCATGTAAAGTATAATTTGGGATGGGGGATTTTCATTAAAATCTTCGTGTCGCATCTTTGAGAGATATTGTTGGTATTTATCCGACTTCCCATTTTTGAGTTATCGTGTTCACTCTCACACACACACACACACACACACACACACACACACACACACACACACACACGGATGTGTCTCCAAAAATGCTTTATTTGGATTCAGCGGCTTTAAAACATGTATTTCTGGTGAAATCGTGGTATCGAATTTTGGGTGGAATGCAATACTTTCCCTACTTACTATACGTAGTAGAGAAAGTCAAAATAAAATAGTTATGCATGTACATCTTGTATAGCATTTCATTCGCCTTTATTCAGTTATGGGTGCTTTTTAAGTTATTATAAAATACATTTTACCAGGAGTTAAAATCCAGAACAGCGTTTAATCAATCTGCTACAGTACAACTTGGGTGATAAAGCTATGTACACTTCTTTGAAGTAGCTTACGATGTAGTTTTTCAATGCAAAATATCCAGCTGGAATTTTATATTTAATCTTAATGGTATAATTATATTTGGCCTACTGAAAAATATCGATATCATTTTTACTCGATGAAAGTTTCTCCTTGCAATGCATTGCAGTCCTTGTGTCTGATAAGCGCACTTCTTAAAGGCTCATTCAACACACTCACAAAACATATTGCCAAAAAGATTTATCTTTTGCTGACTACCTACCTTACCTGCCATTGCATTGGTGGTTTTTAAAATCTGGAATTACGATTTAAGTAATTTAATTTACCAACCCTAGTATTCTTTACAAAATTATTGCACAATGATCTAGAAGTTTTTAAGATGAAAAATGTCCCTTTACAATTTGTAATCTAGTACAGCTCACAGATATTCCTAATGACGGACGAAAAATCTCCTTATATTGACAGGAATGGGTAAGAAATATTGGCGGACCGGCATTTATGATTTTCTTAACCTTCCCCACTCCCGAGTGTCTTGAAAATTCTGGAAATGTACAGCCTGTTAATCTTTTGACCGTGAAACAGTTATCGGAATTATGGAGTTAAATTTTTAGAACACAGGTTTCAATAATACAGAAACCCTTAACATTAATATATAACGAAATAGGGACAAAATTAGTGAATTTAAAGATTTCTCATTCCCAACCGGCCAAGTTAAACATTTTAAAAATGGCAGTCTGCAATCATCAAGAAAAGTAATTTGCAAAATTGCCGATCAAGATTTGCGCAAGGAACACTGGGCTACAACTAGAGGAATTACGACATTCATCTCACTGATTGGTTAATAAATTCACCCAAATACTCCCTCCTCTTTCTCTGCACTCTCTGGCACCTGAATAGTGGGCACAAAGTAATTTGTATTGCCGCTGGGTGAAGCAGAGGCGTATGCAGGTGGGGCCCTCAAGGGTCTCAAGCTTCCTCCCCATACCCTAAACCGTAATATCGAAGCACTGCGGTGTCATTTTTGTTTTCCGTAACTCTTTTATATTTACAGATTCAGTATACTACAACGTAACTGTTAAACAGGTAATGAAAGAGCTATATACATTAAAAAGTGATAAAAATGGGCGAGACAGGGAATTTAATATGTTCTTTTGGGAAAATATCATACGATACGTTTGTTGGCAACACTGAATAAACGGCTCGATCCGCTCTTTTTAATATTTGCACACTTTGATCAGATGATTACAGAGCACCTCTATAGTTGTAATGAAGTGAGTGGTTCTGCCCGTAGTCTATGGTTAATACACCTGGCCGAGGAGCTTACTCTCTATGTACTCCTATTTGCCTTTTTGTCCAATAAATACATTAAAACAAATTGTTTGTTGATTTCATTCAGTTGGTAGCCTCTTCACATAGATAAATCTATAAAAGTGACCACGGAATGAAGGTATGACTGACTTCATGTGTTTCGGCTAAATTTACATTATAACTTGCATTTTACATTTTTAAATAGTCTCAAAATTAAACGTTTAGCCTATTTTCAAACGAAGCATATTTCGCTCCACAAGTTGAAAACCTTGTGCGTACGTTTAATTCACTCCGCAGCCACAGTATGACTGGAATATTTTGGATAATATTTCCAGCTGTTTCACTTTTACAACGAAAGCGAAGTGGCTCAAGCGATAACGTCTGTGGCCCGCATTCGGGAGGTCCCGGATTCGAGTCGTCCTCCGTGGACTAGTGGTACCGTGCTAGCCTCTAGTTCCCGAGGTCACGGGTTCAAACCCGGCGGAGGGCGATAGATTTTTTTCGGGCGTAAAAACCCTTAGCATGGCTTCCTTCGGAAGGGAAGTAAAGCCGGTGGTCCCGTGTCGTAGATTTACGGCACGTAAAAGAACCTCTGAGCAAAACTTCCGGTCTTTCACGCCCAGTATAGAATGGGACGCTAAGAAACATAGTTGTTAAAGAGCGTTCATAAATTAAACTCAATTTCAATTTCCCGGATTCGAACCTCCGGGCCAGCCAATCTGACCGAAGGCTTTTTCGTGGTTTTCATGATCACTAGGCGAATATTTGATCCGAGTCCTCAAATACGCACCTGTAATGTGTTGCGAAGCTTAGTTATATATACCTATACTTGGCCATTATAATGTACCCCAATTATTGTAGGTAAAGGAGTTTACAGGACCAATGAACGTTGCGCTAGAATTTAAGTGTGTTGTATGTAGGTATTTATTTGTAACTGTATACTTGTTAGATATAAATAAATTCCTAAATTCGAAGAAGTGGCATGCAGTATAGAGCAATTCGTTTATGCACCTTGCCCTAGTTGTCTCAAGAGGGTAGCGATTTAAATTTCGTTCGCTACCCAATCTACTTGGGATCTTTTTATTGTTTCAAGTAAATCTGAAATTGGATACTTCAGTGTCATGATCAAAAGTTTTACCATTTCTATGAAAACAATGGCAATAAAATATATGGCCCACATAAAAGACTGTGCAGCCTTCCCGACTTTTCATAGGGTTATTCAAGCAGATGGTACAGGAAGAAGACTACGGAAATAAGGTTATTTGTCTGGCATAAACTGACATGTTTACATTTTAAAAATGCCCCAAAAGTCATGCTCAAAAAAAAAGAACAATAATCATGGCGTCAAGCGATTTTTTTTAAAACAGATATACCAAAGAACCTATTGCAACTATATATTCACAATTTTAACATAACATTGACATGAAGTATATAATAATGCTTCATAATACTAGCAGAATGCCGAAATAGTACGTCTTTTGTAATTAGACTGTCTGGTAATTTCTCTGTTATATTTAGTAACTCAAGTTAAAATGCTGGCCACCGTGTCATACATCAGCCATCTTTGTCTTTTGGTAACCTCAATAAGGTTGTTTTCCGAACATTATCAGTTGTAAACACCTTTGTTATTCATAAACTTTAGTTTCCAAGTTACTAGGTTCAACAGAGGGGTCTCATATTTGTCCGCTTTAATTCAATTTTGTTTAAATTAAAGCACCTTTCTGGGGTAGCTTGCTTTCTTAAAGATGATAAACTCAATATCGTGATATTTAATTCCACATACAAACACTAAAACACACTTTCAATGGGACTGAGTTAATAAGTTCAAAGATCAACTCGTGAAAAATTGCAAGAAGCCTGACGAAGACGACAGCAATAAATACGCAATTAAATTAAAAGCACCAGCATTCTTAAGTTGTTCATCTAACTCCAATATCGGAAGGTTTAAAAAGCCTTTGCAAACTCAGGATTTTCTGATGTGATTACATCGATTCAAAAATTGCACTAGCGAAAACAAAAGAAGTGAAGCATTTAATAATGCACCTCGTACTGCCCTCTGGAAGTCCGGACGCGAAGGGCTTTAGTACACACTGAATCAATGGTTGTCCCTAGCAACACTGCAATTCGCCGCTGAGCGGCGCTTGTATGCCTTTCTGCCACGAATAAAAGCAATCGTAATCATTGCCGAATGAATGGCTCTCATCGGCTTAAGAATAGGTATGTAGTTCAGACAAAGCTTTCTGGAAAAATCTTCGTTTTGATTTCAGTGGGCTATTAGAGGAACGAGGGCAAAATAGGGTGGAAATAACTAATCATTTAAGAGTCCAGGCTATTCTACTAGATAAAAGAACTGCTGGTAATATACCTATATATTACCAGTATATATGTATATACAAAATTATGTGTTACATTCGCATTGCTTTCTCTTCCCATTATCCACATATTTTTCCCTCCTACAAAACAGTCATAAACGTTTGTAAACATTGTTTAATTACGCATTTCGTTTAAATACGACGAGGGAGGGTTACAGGTGACTGAAGGGAGTTTACTATTTAAAAAGCGGGTAGCTATATACATACTGGCTTTGAAATTCCATACTTTTACATACACAAGAAACAAAAGAATGTGATCAAGCACTTAAAAAAATATGAAGGCAAATTCAAGCCCAGAGCATTGAGTATCTTGGTAATGGTTAATGTAAATAATAATAATAATAATAATAATAATAATAATAATAATATGTTTTAACGAGATTGCATTCTTCGATTAGTAAGCTTTTCTCTTACCACTTATGCAAAATTATACAAAATAATTCAAGAAGACTTAAAAAATGTACATTTCATTAATCATACGAATATCTTAAACCTATGGTATCGAATAAATAAAATATAATGAAATTTTTGTTACATAAAGGGAAGTTTAGGGCGTTTGTTTTATATCCATGTCGCATCTTTGAAAGATGCCGAATTTAAATACCAACTCCGTATTTTTCTGACATTCGCTGTTTAGATACCTGTACTGTTTACACACACATATACACATGTGCCGCGCGCACTTTTCTAAAAATGCTACCAAACATTTATTTCCGATGAAATATCGACATCGAATTTTTGGGTTAAATGCAGCACTTTCTCTACTTACCTCCTATGTACATATAAGTGGAGAAGTAATAGATTATCGAATACTGCAAAATCCAAGAGCTAAATAAGCAATAATCACATATTATTAAAACAGTTTGTACATCACATCTCTGCCCACTGCAATCACTTTCCTGGACAAGTGGCGCAGCGTGTGTTCATTTTGTAACCACATGGCACCGAGAGCCGTAACAAATCGTAGAATATATCGCGCAATTATACATTTCACATTTGTTTCCTCAGAAAAATAAGAGCGAATGCATTAAAGGCAGGCATCCAAAGCATTAAATTACAGAAGTCGGCTTCGAAAGTGGGCTATGACCTAGTATGTACATAGTTTATAGCTTTCAGAATTTGAAACTTTTTTCTTTAAAGAAAAAGATGTGTAGTACAGGCAATTTGGAATTATGAAGACAAGTTCTTCATTAGGTACCCAACAACTATATAGCTATTTTTAACCTTAAAATAACTTCATAATCAGATAATACAATTTTAATATGAAAATATACCAAACGCAAAATTAAATCCTCACTAACTGCGAAATAAAATACAATGTGTTCCAAAATAGAAAATCCCCAGTAAAATATTTTTAACACGACTATATGCCTTTTCTGCATCTTCAAAAATATGCCCACCTATTTTAGTGTCATTTAGAAACAAGTTGCGCATATTTGTATACACGTTTTCAGACGCTATTTCTTAAAATGGCATCCACTTAGTAAGCAGCAAAGTTATTTTTATAGCCTTTATTTGTATTATAATACTGCCACTGGCTCGCAACAAAATTATCTTTTACTCAAAAATTCAGCAATGCCAGATATCCTTGACTGCTGTGGAAAGCTCTCCCTTTGACGTCACATCCGTTACTGAGTGAGCAAAAAAGGGTGTGTTGTCCATCGGAAGCCAATGCACCCATTACGTCAAGCTAGCAGATGCAATTTGTATCACAGGGGATGTTTCACGTTAAATACGAACAAGAAGATGTAAGGCCATTTGAAATTTTATACTTCTTAAAAGGTATGTATTTGAAAGCATTTTTGAATGCTTTTTTTTTTCCAACGGCTGTTATCCTATTTCGAAGTTTCCGAGAATCCGAATACTAAATATCGAAAATAATTTTTCCGAAAGGTAATAACTGTTTATACATAGGATTTTTTCCAATCAAACTTAGTGGAAACAGTTTACTTATAATAGGAATAACTTACATTTACAAACTGTATCCACTCCACCGTTGATACAATTACATCCATCCCAATGACAAGCAGGTATTCCATCTGTCGATTCTCTTGCTTATAAGTTCCATAATTCAAAGCAATGAATTGAATGTGTTTTTGTAATGTAGTATACCGTTTCTTCTCTGATAGTGCTTCTTCTCCTCGGTCCATTGTGAATCCTCGTATCAGAGATTCGGAGTCCGCCTCTTCTTTTTGTAGCTCTGACAAAGCTGAGTAGAAGTTAGGATGAGGCTCCCCGAAGAGAAGTTGTAGAAGATTGTGAAAAACTCCAGCGAGATTCAGTAGAGATGATGCACTCCCAGTAAATTTTATCTTTATTGCTAGATGCGGTCTTATGATGAATAAAAACATTAAATAACAGCTTCATTCCTCCTCCTTCTGCATTGTGACCGCCCGCGAGAAGTTACCTGTACGCCGCCGAAAAGCGCCTCCCGGACCGGCACCTGGATGGGGCCATCGACCAGCCGTCGGAATAATAGCCCATTATGTGCTGTTTCCCTGTTCCAGAACAT
This sequence comes from Deroplatys truncata, assembly GCA_030765065.1. Taxonomy (NCBI): domain Eukaryota; kingdom Metazoa; phylum Arthropoda; class Insecta; order Mantodea; family Mantidae; genus Deroplatys; species Deroplatys truncata. The sequence continues at coordinate 45,599,666 of CM060976.1, read as the reverse complement.
CGATTTCGGCATTTTCTAGTAACCCTTTCTACAAAATTCCGCTTTGTATGCGATGCTTAGATAAGAGACTGCTATTGTCCAGGAATTTGGTTGAGTGCAGCTGTGAGTGGGGACTCGGCAGTTCAGTCGTGAGTTGTGATTCCACGGATCAGATGTGTTGTGTTCGAGTGTGTGCCAAAAGTGACTTAAGTGTAACTTTGTGTTATGCTGAGTGCCTAAATAAAGTATGTTTTGCAGTAACTGATGTTCTCATTTGTTATAGTATAAATAATATTCGTGGTCATGCCCATCGCACAGAACATTTAAGTTGCCCACGACTCAAACAGAAAATGGCAATACATTACATAGCAACACGTAATAATTCCTCAAGGTGCAATGACCATTTACACCTAATTGGAAAGGTAGAATCAGACTGAAAAAATGCAATGCCACAGTCGGAATTTGAACCACGGATCTTCCAGTTACCATCCGGTACTCTAACCAAATGATTCTACCTTTCCAACTTGTCCTACACACGGCTCATGTGAAAGGACACTTACCATTAGTGATTTAATAGTTGGTTTAACTATGAAACCCAGGACTTAGAGTACTTACGACATTTAAGTCGCCATTGGGGCATGTCATCTCAAAATGAATTTGAGATCTCTTTGTGGTTTACCGGAAAAAGAAAACAATGCGAATCAGTTAGGGAGTTTAATCTCGTTCCGGCATGTTACCATGTTGGTTAGAGCAACCGGACGCAAACCGGTAGATCCGTGGTTCAAATCCCAGCTATAAAAGTGAATGTTTTAATCTGATTCTACTTTTCCATTCTTGTTCTACACATGGTTTGTGTGAAAGGAGAATTAATTACCATTGAATGACAATTTATAATGTTCGGAAGAATTAAATAGGTAAAGTATATTCGAAAACATAGAGCTTTCGAAAGAATAAACGTTCAGAAACGTAGATTCTGAAAAACGGTCGAAGCGACGTATTCATACAGGATGAAGAAACTGAACTGTCTTATGCTTGTAGACATACTTATAAATTTGATACTTTGTGAAACCACGCCTTTTAGCACTAAACTTCTATAGGTACATAAATATAATTTGTACGTGCACATTGGCTTAACTTAGAAAAATTATCTTTTGTTGTAGCCTATCTTATGCATTTATTGTTTCACATTGAGTACGTAATCGTATATATTTAGAACTACAACAGGTTCACCAATTTAAACATGCAAATAATGATTAAGATCACAAAAAACCCTCTCCTCCAAAAGTAATTTTGTTAGTAGATATTACTTGTGTGCTCCGTACCCGAGTATTTTTCTAGAATAGCTTTCATTGATGCAATTATTTTTAGCGTGCATGAAATGTATAAACTTACATATGGACACATCAAAACCCTTAGTATAAATTTTGACATCACGAGAAGTTTTGTATGGGTAGGAACTTAATCTGAACATTAACAGCAGCATCATATCATCAGCAGACTAGTAATCCATAAGCATGTCAGAGAAAGCCATTATACAACTGTAACATTAGAGAATATACAATAGTCGATGCTGAGAAACTCCACCATAGTATAAAATAAATACGCGAGCAACCACTTGAGTGACCCATACCTACATTCCCATAGCAAACTACAATCGCTCGATGGAATTCGAAAACTCGTTTACGCACAGACGACTTTATTTTGGAGCCCATTTCAGAGGGACACAATCATTAAACAAAACGTCATTTGGCAGTAAGTTATGTATTATTGAAGGTGAAATGTTGGAGACTTTATTGCAGAACTTGCTTATATCTTTCTCCATTACGTACTCACAGTAAGTAGAGGAAGTGTTGTTTTCCATCCAAAAATTCTGCATCAAACTTTCACTGAAATACACCTTTGGAGGCTTCTTGAAGCCCCCCCCCCAAAAAAGGGCACTTTACATAAAAGATTAGCGCGCGTGCGTACTTGAATGTAACAGCATAACTCAAAAACGAAAAATCTTAAAACATCAAACTCGATATATAAGTTCAGCATTCACAGAAAGAGATGGCTCCGCAGTAACGTGTGAGTCTCGCATTGGGGAGGTCCCGAGTTCGATTCCCGTCGATCACCCACTCTGACCTTGGGTTTTTCGTGGTTTTCCCTGGTCGGTAAGCGAATGCTGTGGTGGTTTTTTATTTACCTCGATTTCCTTTCCTTATATTTCAGAAGTGCTTCTAGGTTTCGTGGCGTATGGCGGTGCCGGGCAGATGGCGTGGATGCTAGCTCAAAGGAAAGAGGAATACACTAGAGACACAGCTTGGTCAACGGCTCGTTCATCGCCCTCTCTAGGCAGCTCCAGCGGTGGGACAGGTCTTCGAGCCTGGAACTGTTAGGCACTTCCGTGTGTTTCTGAGGCCTGTTTGCCTCGACCTGTAGCCTACTGTGGTTCCCTTGCTTCATCCCTTTCCACTGGGGGGTGACAGTCACAATAGAGGTAAGTAGGTCGCAGTGGGCGAGGTGTCCCCCTCCATTGTATAACCTATACCTGTAATTTCAGCATTTTCCAAGGATGCGACACGAAGATTTTCGAGAAAGTCCCCCAACACCAAATTACGCTTTATATGGAATTAAGTTCATTTTTTATTTTCTCAAAAATGGTTATAATGGTTTTGATTAACATAACATATGCTTTAAGATATTTTCATGTCATATAAAATGTATATCTTGATATTTCTGAAAATAATATCATGTACTTTTCATATAGAATGAGTTTTGTTTAATTGCTAGACCGCAAGAGATGGACAAAATATTATTGAAGAAACTGTTAAACAAACAATTTATGTTAAATACGTTTTTGTAACAATTTCCGTTGTTATTGGTTTGACTTTTTCAATACTGTATCTTGATTTTATAGTCCTATCGCTATTCAGTTATTTTCTGCGATGTGATCAAAAGAGTATGGAATTTCAGGCAGTATATAGGGCCTCGCTTTTAAACATCTGATTATGGATTCGAATTCCTCTATCCCCATTCTACCTCCAACGAAATGTGCAATGAAATAGACCTGCAAAGGTTTATATTTATTAATATGAAGTAAACAGAAAAATACGCTTTCGTAGGAAGAGTTTGTAGAGGCTATATAACATACAACGATAGTGAGTAGAGAAAGTCATCATCAGACTTTTGTCAAGCACAGAGCAAGGAATTTCAAACCCATTGTATCCTCCTTATACCGACAAAAAATATGCAATGGATGTTTATCTCGATTAACAAGAAGTAGATAGAAGAATAAGCGTTTGTAAAAATAGTTTGTAGAAGAAAGGGTAGCCAAAGTCATGTGAATGCGGTACATCAGATGGTTTTACCAGTTTAGAGCTCTTTTCGTGTTTTAAATCTGGCTGATAGTTTCGTAGATCCGTCCCAGAGGACTTACGCTCGGGTCACGAAAATTCGTGTACCTAATCTGATCGTATTTTAACCCTCTGGATAACTGAAATTTCAAATCTCTGTTTCATGATGCATAAATTCTAAGCTTCAGAACCCTTTCTGATAAAATCAACAAGATTTCAATGAGGTGGTTTCACCATAGAGCAAACTGTGTTACTGAAGGGAGTGCAGGAGGCTGAAGTTTGTAGACCTTCCTCTGCGTTGTTAATGTCAAAACGACTAAGAAAATGCCAGATACAGATTGATAAGCCGTTCCTCTTATACAAAGAAATCCAGCATATTCTGTTTTACTCGCCATCCAAAATCCTCAAAGGAGACACTGCAATCTCCTTCTGATGTCGTTCTAAGATATCCGTTTAATGATATCTCGCTACGTAGGCAGTTGCTACGTAGGCAGTTGCTTTTCATAAAATACTGGACTAACGATATGGAAATCTTCAGACTATAGCCAAAGACATTTTAATATGTTCATCTTGAAAATATACCCAGTTTTCTGATGTCAAAATGCGTTTATATTTTGGGTAAAAGAAAAATCTTCCGAAATGTATTTAATGGATTGTACGAATAGTTTCTTTTCTTTTGAGGCGTTTCCTACTTCCTCTTTTTCTGTTTACCCTCCCCGTTGTTAACACTTACACATCCAAGGATTTACAAGCGGGTGCCTGGAGTCAGACGCCTGTCGGGAAGCATAGACGGATCAGAGAGAGAACAGCCAGGATGGGTGATCAGCCCGAAGCCTTGTGTGACAGCGAGGAAGAAGGTGATCCACCGCAAATCCCACATGCGGTTCCCATGTCGCCGCCGCGTTTCCTACCACAAATTAGCATAGCCTTGTCTAATATGTCGCATGAAACAACTCGTTAAACCCTGTATCTATGGGTTGAGTACTGACCACCAGAAAATTTGATCCACGCATTCTAAATCTGGTTTAAATCCGTAAATGTAAATATATATATTATATATATGTGTGTGTGTGTGTGTGTTTTGGATAGTAGTAGTTGTCGCTTGCATAATTCTCCAAAACGTTTCACTTCGGCATCTTTCATAACAAATGTGAATTTCTTACAGATCTGTACATAGAGCTGCTAAAGCTAAAACCTGATAAAATAACAGGCATCTCTTCATTTGTGAGGTTATATATATATATATATATATATATATATATATATATGTGTGTGTGTGTGTGTGTGTGTGTGTGTGTGTGTGTGTGTGTTTTGGATAGTAGTAGTTGTCGCTTGCATAATTCTCCAAAACGTTTCACTTCGGCATCTTTCATAACAAATGTGAATTTCTTACAGATCTGTACATAGAGCTGCTAAAGCTAAAACCTGATAAAATAACAGGCATCTCTTCATTTGTGAGGTATTATATGTAGATGCACATTTTAAGAGCGGATTCTCAACAATTTACGCAATGGAGAAATCGAAGTGGATTTTTTTTCCTGAACGAGAGATGGTTCAACCTTAGTGTTTACGTGCATACTAAAATCTTTGGTATTGGAGAGCTGGAAATCTCACACTATTAATAAAGCGCCCCATTATGAGAAAATCAACGTATGGTGCGCCGTGAGCGTCAAAAGGACCGATATTTTATGAAAATACAGGTGATTGCCTGAGGGATGTGAATACGATTTCGCCTCCACCTTGTCCTCTGTGGTTACCACGCTAGCCCCTAGTTCCCGAGGTCGCAGGTTCAAACCCGGCGGAGGGCGATGGAATCCTTAGCATGGCTTCCTTCGGAAGGGAAGTGAAGCAGGTGGTCCCGTGTCGTAGATTTACGGCACGTAAAAGAACCTCAAGCCTAATAAAGAGGCCTCTGAGCAAAATTACTGGTCTTTCACGCCCAATATAGAATGGAACGCTAAGGACCACAGCAGTTAAAAAGCATCCATAAATAAAACTCAATTTATTTTATTTATTTGCCTCTACCTTTTTAGCGTTGTCCGATAAGAGCATGTCAGCTGAGATTTCGATAACAGAAATTAAAACCATGTGCACAGGATGCACGGAAATGTGATACATCTAACACTTCTGTTGCGTTTCTCCTTATCTAATGCCGTGCGAATCTCCTCAGTATTTGGTATTCAATACAGGGGAAAATTCAATCTATTTTACGATACTTCTCCACCATACCCCTGGCTATAGTGTTTAATTACTTTAAGAAAATATTTGTTCATGCCTTAATTTCGCCTTCTGTTTTTGTAATATACGTTCGTATTAGAGGTTTATAAAAACGTCCCAAATAAGTGTGTTTACACTTAATATCGTAGCCTAATATTCAGTCGATTTCATGCCAAAACTCACGTGCACGCACACGCACGCCCACACACACACGGGCACATACAAGAAAGTACTACGCAATACATGGAAGGTGTTAAAATATTCGCCCTCTCATTTTTTGGCAAATCAGGGCACATAAAATGAAATGAAGATATGTGATAAATTCTGAATATTCATTAAAGTTTCACAGTCTGTAGGAGTTAGAACTCAATCTTTTTGACATATCGAACCCACCGTCTACATGCGAATTGCTAAGATTAGTTAAGGGAGGGGATAAAGATGTTTTAACATTTAATTACAAATGTAACCAGCTGTCCCTTATATCGGCAAGTTTCCGCGCTCTCAAATGAGCTATGAGATTTTAAAATATCCGTCATTTATTTTCTTTCTCATATCGTTTGTACAAATGCCTGGCTATCACCTTGTTTTATACACAGTGCAGTGTCACAGCCTCCTGCGATAATAGAGTATAGTATAGTATAGATGATGATGAATTGATGATAAATGAGTGGCCTCTAAAAGAAGCCATGCACGCAGGCTCAAGAGCCCATTGTGCTTCATATTCTGCATTACTCCAGTTGAATGGCCCGAATAAAAAAAAAAAAACGTCTTTGATATCTCTACCTTTTTTATATCCTCAGGTTCCAAAAAGAAGGACCCTATGCGCAGCGAAACCTCGGCATTCGCATAGTATATGTTGTGAGGTCTCAAAGTTCCTCACACATTGCCTACATAAAAGGTTCCTGTTCAAAACCAATTATGCATAAATGTCTGCATAGAGTACTGCGGCTCGTAAGATAGCCCACAATCCCTCGGAGCTTAACTGTAGATAAATTCAGGAGGAACTCACTTTCTCCGGCCAGGCCCAGATATAAATTCGTGGGTCTGCCTGGCAGTGGTTCGCTCACCCCAAATCTCAAGATGAGCCCTGAGCCATGAGCTGGGTAATCCCATACTTGACATTTCTAGCAGACACTCCACAAAAGGGCTCGGACCCTATAAAATCGAGCCCCGATCCCCTCCTCGCTAGAGCGTCTGCCATCTCATTGCCTCTAATACCACCATGCCTTGGTATCCAAAGTGTAAAGGGGCAGTTGATACATAATCTATCCAACATCCTCTGGCATTGCCACACCAGTCTGGATGTGGTTTTAACCGCCTTAAGGGCTTTCAAAGCTGTCATATTATCCGAGCAGATATACACATCCGCTCTTCCGCGTGGCATAGTGTAAATATGCATAGCACAGGCTAAGACCGCAAAGACCTCAGCCTGGAAAACTGTGCCAAATAACCGAAGCAGAGTGACAAACCTAGTTCTAGGGCCATAGACACCTGACTCCATCCTGTCCCCGAGGCGGGAACCGTCCATGAACTACATTCTGCCCCCAGGCTTCAGGAGAGACCCAATCTCTTGGTACCACTCCTCCGTGGAAGGCATTATTACAGAGTGGGATATACTTAGGTTATACCTAGTCCCCCATCAAGTCCCCGATCATCTGGGTTATAGGACACTTCTCCTGCAATCCAGAAAGGATCAGTGAGTGCCCTTAGTGGGGTAGCTTGAAAGACCACTCGCTACAGCCCAGAGGCGGCGTGCACTCATCCTAGCTACCGCCTCCACAAATAGGCGCAAAGGGGGAAGGTGCAACAAAATCTCTAAGGCAGACTTAGGAATTGTGCACATCACACCTGTTATCATCGCATATGCCAATCTTTGCAGCAAATCCAGCCTGGCAGCTACTACCTTCACCAAAGAGGCACGCCAACAGACTATTGACGGTCTAATAACAGAGGTGTAAAGGAATTTGACCACCTCAGGCCCACCTCAGTCCATTGATCTTCGACAGGCCCACAAGACATTGTAGGTCTTCTTAACTTTATAATCTACACGTTTTTCCAGCTCTGCCCAGCATCCAGATAACTTCTAGATACTTGGCCGCTCCGGAAATCTCCAAATTTTTCCCAAACAGGGGGCTCTTCCATACCCTACAGCCTCCTCCCCCTTGTGAAGGTCATTATTTCAGTCTTGTCCGGATTAACGGTCAAGTCTGTTTCTCTGCACCATTCCTCTAAAGTAAGGGTAGCGAAAACCCTTCCTTCCGTGAGTCACCAAATATGCAACACGCACTGCATCACTCAGCAGCATTTGAAACGCAAATGGAATGTGGCAGAGAGGGAACGGCACCTGCGAGTCAAAATGACTCGCGTGTCCCGTTTTCGCCACCTCTGCTCTAAAGCATCTAGGGAGCCCTGTATTAGTTTCGAAAGAGTACTCGGGATTTTTCCACTTGCTGCAAGGTATACAGCATCAGCATAGTCCTGGGCATGAATTCTTCCCGTGTTTAGTCTATCCAGCAGTATATCTACCGCCAGACACCACAGAATATGTGACAGAACTCCCCTTGGGGGCAACTTCGGGGCACTGTTACCTCCCGCACACACTCCCCAGAGTCGCCACAGCCTGCCGGCCTTCCAGCGGTCGTAATCTAGTCTGTTACAACCGGACTGAGTCCCCTGCTCACCTGACATTTCCGAATGGCGCCTAAAGTCATATTATTAAAGCCACCTTCGATGTCCAAGAAAACTGCCATGGCGAGTTCTCCACAGTCCAATGCCCTCTCCAGCCTCACCACAAACTGATGGAGCGCCGTATGCGTGGATTTACCCGGCTAGTAGACATGAGTAGGGTGTATGGGTCTGTCCACCAGTACTCCATCCCTCAAAAATCTCTCTACCAGTCTTTCAAGAGCCTTTAACAAAAAGGATGTTAGACTAATAGGACGAAAATTCCTAGGCCTGCGGTAGGATTGTCTATCCGGTTTAGGTATAAACACCACTTTGGCCCTTCTCCAGAGGCGAAAATAATGCTTCATAGCCAGACAGGCCTTAAATATTCTCACTACGATCTCCCCTCTTGAAGGAGAGCCGGGCAGATCGCATTCACATCTCTGCACTTATTGGGTTCAAATTATAAATGGCCCATTTTAGTCTTTTAAAAGTAACACTCTCGGTGGCCACTGGCCAGTCTTCTTGCGAACGCCAGCATACCCTACTAGCGTTTGGTTCTTGATTCGTAATGCAAAGCTCCGGGAAATGGGCTCAAGCAACAGCTTAGTCTAGGTCCATTCCTCGGCCTGCCATCCAGGTCCCTTCGAAAGGAGTCCCTTGGTCCTCCTTGGGTTCCTGTACAGGCGGTCAGTTCCTTTTCCTTCAAGAGCAAAGCGTATATGTTTGTGGTCGGACATGGAAGTCCAGTCCTTAACATCCTCTAGTATCCCAAAGGACACTAGTGACTAGTCCAGGATAATTAACAAAGGTCGGAACATTCCCTTATTCGCGATCTCGAGACCTATAGAGCTCAGGTACACGAGCAGCTTCTCCCCTCTACCGTTGATGTCCGTGCTGCCCCAAACGCTATAACATGCGTTGGAGTCACAGCCACTCAGCAGGTTGAGGTTTCTATCCTTGCAACAAATCAGAAGGTCTTTGCACTTCTGAGGAGGTGGTTCCTCAGAGTCATATGGGAAATAGGCTGAGCAGATTACCAACCGACGTGGCATTCCGCCCTCCTCATACCTCACTAGGACTGCGGCCAGGTCTTTAGCTAGAAATCCTGGCAGGGACCAGGCGTTACTAAGTCTAGTAATGACACATGCTAGGTTTTACCTCAGACGTAGCGCTGAAAACAGTAAAACCTTTAGGGTCATATTCATAGATTCCAGTTGGTCTGGACTATCTCCAGAGTCATTTGATTCGGACAAAAGGCCGATCAGGTTTTTGACATTCACAGACAATAAAAATCCTCGGACCAATAAAGGCCGTGATCAGCAAGGAGAAAATGTTATGCGACGAAGAAAGGTAGTTCTGTGCATGCGCGACTTCCATAGAGCAGTAAACTAACCACTGTTACTCCCTAGTTCTTAACTTTCTATGGTCGTTTCCACAGCTTTTTTTTTCATCGGTTCAGTGCTCATTCCTCACCCTCAGCAAAAATTAGAGATAACCATGAAGCGTGCATTAAAACGGTCGGAAGAAAATGACTGTTTTCCTTAATCCAAAAAATCCTGGATATTATTCAAAGCAAATCGATTTCTACAAATGCAAGCGCAAAAAAAGAGGAAGCATGGAGGGAGATAATACATAAGCAGTTTTGTGCATGATTCTAACTTATTGGCACCCCTCCCTTTTTGGAAACGTTCTTGTCCACCAGATACACATTTTCATGGCATTGTTAATCATTTCAATAAGAATTTAACATATTAATTTTTAACCATAAAATTACAGAATGAAATCGAACCGAATTGTCGAAAACAAGCAACATTTGCCGTTATTAAAATGTATCTCACCCTGGATCTTAATCAAATAATGTGTGGTAGTAATTATACAAAACTAATTACCTGAGGAAATCTTGATATATCACAAACCTTCCGGAAATTTTATTCCTCCTCTCCTCGCCGGGAAAACGTAAGTAAAGCCTGAATTACTTTGAACTTTACCTAAATGATTTAACTCAACGCGAGGTAAGGTGAAGGTCTTACACATTGTATTAAATGGAGTTATTTAGGGTTGCCTTAACATTACTTAATTTAACGCGACGTAACTTAAGAATTTGGCAGTGTCAAACTTTTCCTTCCCCTTGCGTCAAGTTTAATGTCTCATGGTTATTACAACCAATCGGCGTGAAGCAGTAGTATGAAGTAATAAACCAACGATCAATCAAGATTCATTGTTACATTAATTGAATCCTAATTAGACCTTACTTTATCGCATTTCTTAACTTTGCGTTATGTCCGTCATGTTACATAAATTTCAGCGTAATTCCGGTTTAACGAAGGGAAGTCTAGCAATGACACATGAGACATTAGTTATAATAAACCTTACTGACGCCTTACTAAGGTCAGTAGTGTTTTCTTGATACCCTCCTTCTGCATAATATCGAAGTGCCATTATCATTTGCGTATCAATTGAGATACTCAAGCCTCGGTTGTCGTCTTTGTCATATAGGTTAAGATGAACCGGTTTTGTCAGACCTTTAACCTTTGCTTTACAAAACTTGTATTTGTTTTGAAGTTTAGGCCGTCATACTTTCCAAGTATGTCTAATCTTGGTAGATAGCTTTACTGCACCATCTCATTTTGCGAATTCTACGCACAGTAGCCACGCCCATCACTCCAAAGTCATATACTTTGTAAATATTATGTGCCTTTAATCACCCCTCTGAGGTAGACCAAAAGTTGGTCCGGTCTAAGGTGTTCGATCTCCGGACCAACGCAAGTCCGGGTCTACGAATAAGGAAATCGATGGTGCGCTGTAAATCCACCGGAAGTAGCGAGTTGATCCGAACCAAGATCGACTATGAATACCGCCCTTAATATTTAGTCCCATGACGCGGCCCTGTCGAAGCCAGGGTTGCTGTATAATGGAGACATCTATTGCATATCTCGTTAAGTTACTTAAGAGTACTCGCGAGGCATGTGTTGCATGTTAGTCTGAATGAACGAAATCATCTCGACCTATCCTGCCCTAGTTAAAAACTTTCCTGTCGGGACTGGTTCTCCATAGATTCCCAGGTCCTCTGATGGGTTATCTGAGTGATATAAATCCCCCTTCCAATCCGAAAACCCCAATTGAGTGTCCAAACCTCTTTTGGGGGTTCCAGAGCGATCTGGCTCCAGTTGCGGCTTCCACAAAGTTCCTATAACTAGAGACACGTGCTTCCCCCGCATTTCCGGTCAATTGCTTAGCTCTTCTCCTCCTCTTCTCTGCCCCACTTGGATACTTAGGCTTCAGTTTTAGGGTGCCGACCACTATCCGGGAGTTGCAGTTCCTGTATCCCTTTCCTTGGTCTCGGCAGCAAAGTCCTCTTTCGAGGACCCGGCCGCCTCAACTTGGGCTTTAATTCTCGCAGGTCCCTCCGGTTTATTGGAACTTTGAACTTAAATAGTTCCCATGATTAGCTAGGGATAACTCAGGTACACACAGACAGAACCCCACATGCCTGGGTATGACTATGTACTCTGAGAGGTGTCAGGTATCTCAGAGGTCCGTCTGCAACACATCTACCCATGTACCATACATCCCAGACAGGCCTGATTCAGCGTGTCAGTAGTCAAACGACGCCGCTGATCATGTGCGGCTATCCACCACCTGCCGATGCATCCTGGACACGCTCAAAGCCCAGCATAGGAGGAACTTACGGACTGTTAGGCCACTCCAGAGACCCCTGCTGCGGTGTATAGTATAGAAACATTGTCTCACTAAAACATTATAGGTAGATATGTATCGTAATTAACATTAAGAGGAAAAGACAAACTTATAGGAATAGTTTGTAGAATTCCTACGAAATGGCAATGCATATAGAAAGTCACGCGACTGTAATATATATCGGATGTTACAACCCCTAATTATATATATATATATATATATATATATATATATATATATAGCTTAATGTAGCTGTTGTTGCTATGCAAACAATTGACAAGAGTCATTCGTGCGTTATGGCAAACAAGTGAAGAAGTTTTAGGGTCTCCGCGTAGTATATAAATGACATGACAGCCGGTTGCGGCTAGACGTTTGGGCGCCAAGAAATGAGTAACACTCTGGCACCCCTTCAATAATATTCATTATCTGACTGTTCCGTCTTTCCTTCTGAAGGAGACCGTCAGTAAGGCCGGTTTTGGCGTTGTGTCAACATTTAATTGCTTTCTTAAACTTAAGAAAAAATCGCATTCCTTAATTCTTTTTGTTTTTTACGTAAATAATCCACCAACACAACTACTTTAGAAATCAGTATGTTAGATCAGTATGTCAGTACGCAATAACTGTACATCCAAATATATATTAATATTATAAAAGAGAAAAATTGTACGTGTGTGTGTGTAGGATAATTTCAAAAATAGTTCAGCCGATTTTGATAATTCTTTCACATTGAAAAGTGTAATTCTTACTCACTAGCATGGTCTGTAAAATACGTAATTTAATTTCATAAATCACTTAAAGATTAAAAAGGATTTACAAAGCTCCTGTACTTGAATACGAACACATGGAGTTATAATACACATGCGATACCAATGGCAACAGTTTTAATGATCCTTTCTATGTTATGATTAGACATCGGATCCGCATGCAAATGTATATTTAGTTTGCTTTTACTTTTGATATGGAATTAAGTTTTGCAATATGTTTCACGTTCCACTGTCTGTGCTTATACATAAAGTTTTATAGTACATATATACTATATTTCCGATATTGCGGCATATCTAATTTTTTCATGCATCCAGCATATAATACGCGTATTTTTAAAATTAATATTTAAACTTATTAGTCACAAAATAATAGTCAACCCTGTGGAGACACCCCTATGGAGGTTCAGAGTAAACTTGAGATAGTCCTTTCAAGTATACAGAAAAATTAAACAGTAAATGCAGCAGTGTTTTAGGGAGAAATCCTGACAGTTAAATTTTGTATTGTTTGGATAGATATCTTCAAGGTGAACATATACCTTCTTTCTGAAATAATTTCCCAAGAGATAGTAAGTACTTTCAAATTTTGCCCAATAACATTTGTAGACGTGGAAAGATCCTTCTCAGCATACGAACTTGTTATAACCGATAAACATCATAAACTTACAACTGAGCATTTGGAGAAAGTGATCACTGTATACTTCTACTACTTTTTCTTCGTCTCATTCTTCAATGAATTACTCTCCTCTCTGAAGGATTCGCACCCCCGAGAGCTTACTTGCAAGCCAATGCCTGGAGTCAGTAGCCTGTGGAGGAACAAACAAACTCCGGATCATAACATATCCAGGATGGGTGATAGCCCAATACCTAGTATGGCGGTGAAGAAGAAAGAAAGAAATATAGTGATGAAAGGGATGATGGGAAAATTCGCGGATCAGATTATCCTACCCGACATTCGCGTAGCGATCGAGGAAAACCGTGTAAAAGCCCTCAGTCAGATTGGTCGATGCGAAATGCGAGTCGCACACGTTACCGCGGCGCCTCCTCATTCGGTCAAATCAAATGCTACAAATCAAATTAAAATAACCGAAATTATGTCTAGGGAAGAATATACTTAGCAGGTAAAAGAGTAAGCTTAACAACGATTTCAGTGCATATTTTCGAAATAATACAGCATATTTTAAAGATTTTGACAGCATATATACGTACATATTTTAGAAATTTGAAGTGCATACAAGTCCGATGTCTAGTCACAAACAATATCATTACCAGGGTATGTTAAATATTTGTATAAAGAGAAAATTGTGTCCACCTAACACTAGAAATCGATCAACCTTTATTCTGCAGGATTTGAAACTCATGAATTTTGAGATCTGCTATCTGATTTCCAGATTACAGCTGCATAAGTGATAGTAGCATATGAAAGACGTATAAAACAACAGCAGAGCATTCCGGCTAAGGGGGCTATTCAGATCAATGTATATTCAAAATATAATAAATTAATTCTGTTTTCGTTCATGATTTCTATTCAAGATTCTAGTAGGAGTTGATTTCTGTTGTTCTGTTCTTCTATACTGATATTTGTGCTGAAGGAAACGAAGATGCATGCAGTTAGTAATATTTTCAGACTTTGGAAAATTTAAGCATGAGACTTTCGTCGATAACTGGTGTGTCGTATTTGTTTCGTGAAACACAATTGTTATTTCTGCGCATTTCCAAGCGCCAATTCTTAGAATGGAACTGAAAACAAGCCAGTGATTTTATGCTGAAGTTTGAACTACTATATTTGATATGTTCAAATCTAAGACAGCCACATCAAACTCAGGATGGCTGACCAGTTTTCGGGATCGCCACCGATACTTTTACAGAAGTTGCCAAAAAGTATGCAGGCTGTTAAATGTAGAAGGCCATCTTGTAGTTAAATAAGAATCAATGGCACAATACTTTGCTCAAGTATTGGTTTATTTTGACATTGATCAACCTCCTAACGTTTGAACCAAACCAGTTGCCTCCGCCTTAAGGTTTTTTGTTTGTGTGTGTGTGTGTGTTTAATGAAACTATATTTATCAAGAAATAAACTATTAAAATCGTGGTTTGATCATAGCCACTTGCATTTAATTAAGAGCTTGAGATACTACTACAGTTCTCTTAACTTTCCAGAAACGGTTAAAGTGGTTGAGTAATTTTTAAGGCACTACTCTGCAGTAGCCAACATAGCTTAATGCGGAGGCCGCAGTTTATGATTAAGTGAGAAATTCTAAGGTTGGAATCTCCAAATCTGGAAATCGCTTCTGTTCAGTGTAGCGGAATCGGCCCTTGGAGCAACTTCGTCTCTGAAATCGTTTCCTCCATCTCTGGAAGCTGGACAAAAGCCAGAAAATTTAAAACTACCGCACATGGCAGTGAAGGAGTAAGAACGCCGCATTTACATGGCAATGAAGTCGTCTCCTCCAAATCATCGCTTTGTTTTCACTAGTGAGGATTAGTGGAGAATATTTTGTACTCGCCGGCTTTATTATTATATAATTATTCCGTCTCATTGTTTCAACTCCAGGACCAAAGTCTCTTAACAGCATTTGTGATATCAATGTTACTGTCATTATATTGCTTTTGTAACATTAATTACATATTTTGAAACAATGCAACCGATGCAACTTTAATGACCTCAGTTCTTTAGTTTTATCCTCATCCTAAAGCATTATGCCCTATTGGTAGTGAATTTCTACAGCGACGACCGCGGTTCAGACTTGAAATATGCTTGTTGGTTACCTGTTTTCTTCAAGCATGGATTTCGTCTATGGCCTGCCAAAGCTTGAATGTGATATTTTGGAGGAGGGGGTGGGTTGAGTGAAGCAGCGGATGGAGTATGAGAAGAATGTTATGTAATTGATCCATCCTTTAGAAATATAAAACCATACTGAATTCTGCAAACGGTACCTCTGCATTTCAAAGAAACCAAACCTAAAATGACGAATGTCGGGAACTGAAGCTCTATAGATCCCCGGGTTCATTTGAGCTCTTTTGATATCGTAATTATTGACAGAACGATATAAATAACTAAATAAAGAAATAATATTAAAATAGAGAAATAATTGCAATAAATAATTTCCGTATATTATATCATGGTATAGTGAAATAAACCTGAGTTGAAAAGATATGTCAAAGGAAAAGGCCTTACCATGCTAGTCTCTAATTCCTGAGGTCGCGGGTTCAAATCCGGCGGAGGAGGATGGATTTTTTCGGGCGTAAAAATTCTTAGCATGGCGTTCTTCGGAAGGGAAGTAAAGCCGGTGGTCCTGTGTCGTAGATTTACGGCACGTAAAAGAATCTCAAGCCTGTTAAACGGGTCTCTGAGCAAAACTTCAGGTCTTTCACGCCCAATATAGAATGGGACGCTAAGGGCCATAGCAGTTAAAGAGCCATAAATAAATTTAAAAAAAAAAGTTATTTGCGACAGCCGAAGTGGGAATGCATTATCACAAAAGTTCTTGGAATGCACTTAAGGGATGAATTCAGTACGTTTGAACAATCACGTCCACCAGAATTCTATAAAGGGGACAGGAAATGCAATTCTGGGATTCAGGGCCGTACTCCATAGCAACAAGGGAGCAGACGCACACGTAAGAATTGTAATATTGGCTCTGGTAAGAAGGAAACTTGGTGTAGTAGTTCTAAAGTAGGAGGAGCTTAAGTTGATATGAGTGCACGCAATTTAAATCAGAGACACACTCTTTTCGTGCACACATTCGTCACTCTGGATACTTGTGACGACTCGTGTGTTATTTTAAGCGCCCAGTGACGCTTGTGTAAGAGCCGCGAGGGTTTTTTGCTGGTAAGCATTTTAGCCACTCACGGCAAGTTACGCCTCTAGTTTCTTTTATTGCGGAAACAGTTATTCCAACCGTAAAATTGATACTGCAGAAGTTAGCAGATATAATAAGACGATTGTTATAGTTTCGAGTGCTACGATTCATAATCAGTTTCATTCTTTATCTTCAAACGGTCGGCAACTCGCTTCAATAGCTCACGTATTGGATCACACAACTTTTAAGTCACTTTAAACTGATTATCCTTTCAAAATACGCCCACGCATACCCTGAGAGAAAGATGTCATAGCCAACCACTGCAGTAGCCGGCAGTAGAATCAACAGTAGATATTGGAGACGTCAAAAACTGACGACCATCGCCCGGCTACACATTTCATGCATTTCATTCATCGTCCGATATGACCTACCTGGTTAAAGGACATTCAATTTACGTTACCATAACATGTCAGGACCTGGTTAATGGTTAATCTTACAAAACAAGCAGGGGGGAGGAAAATCCAAACAATGATGAGAAATTTAAACATCGGACTTTTCGGTCAATTGAGACAGAAATTAAATTACCTGTCCATGACTGAAGAAATGCTCATCTTAATTCTAATTGGCTAAGCTTTTTCTTGTAGTAAATTCCTGTCTATCCTTATGATTTCCCGGATATACAAGATTATGAAAATTCAATATGACATGGTTACAAGGATGAGACCTAGAAGGCTAACTGTCCGCCTTTTTATATGAAAGCGGCAGTTATTCTGGACGGCACCCTAATGCCTTCTGCACGGCACGAGGCAGAAGATACAGCTGCTATGCGCTAGGGTCTGTGTGGACACTTGAAGCAATATGACATTGTTACAGGGATGAGACCTAGAAAATTCAATCATAATGAAGAGGACTTCGTGGGCTATTGCATAAAATCCAAATATGTGTTTCATTTTTGGGATTTGAAGGTATACCAGAGTATATTTTGTTCATGTCAGTGTCTCCAATATGTAATAATAACATGTTAATCAAAATAGACTGAAGAACTCGTAAAACCGCGACTGAAAAAAAATACTCAGCTTTGGTATTTTAATCAACTGCATGTTTTTCTTGCAGTAAATTGCTGTATATCGCTATGGTTTCCCGATTATACAAGATTACAGATAACTTAATCAGAAGGAAATCATCATGGGCTATTTACAGAAAATTCAAATTGTATTTTATTTATGCAATCTGAAGGTATACCAGCGTATCTATTTTATTATTGCTTTTCATTTTGCGTTGCTTTAACTACAGACGCGACGGATCTGTTAGTGGAAAACTCTTAGATCGAGGTGTGGCGGACAGTTAGCGTTCTACGTCTCATCCCTATAACCATCCGCTTCGTCGTGTCCACAGAGACCCTAGAGCATAGCAGCTGTATCTTCTGCCTCGTGCCGTGCAGAAGGCATTAGGGTGCCGTCCAGAATAACTGCCGCTTTCATATAAAAAGGCGGACAGTTAGCCTTCTAGGTCTCATCCCTGTAACCATGTCATATTGCTTCACGTGTCCACACAGACCCTAGCGCATAGCAGCCGGATCTTCTGCAGATGGCATTAGGGTGCCGACCAGTCTACCTCTTTCATTGCCTGTGGATAGATGGCACAGCATTCACTACTGCCACCTATTTTTCACTTTTACTATTGTTTTAGACTTAAGGTGGAACTTTGGGCGTGGAATTAAATATCCAATCCAGTATTTACTTTTGTCAATATCTCCATATGTATATATACACACATATATATATATATATATATATATTATTTTAAACAAAATCGTTAGGCTTTTTTAAAGAAAAAAAATTGGAACCGTTTTTCCTTTAAAGTGTAGTTTGAGATGGGGGAATCAATCATTTAAAATTTCCTTAACTGGATGTAAATTGGTATTTTCTGTTTATATTCTCAAGTAGCTTGTTTTTGTAGATTTCTCTGCACTAGGCCCCAAACATGTGGCAGTTGCATGACAATATCTTGGCTGCATTTCAGGACTCACGGAGAAAGGAAAACCTGCCCTGGCCCATTAGAGCGACGGTTAGTGCATTAATGGGGCATATCACGTGAGTCTGCGACCCACTTGTGAAGAGCTCTAACTCCATCCGGCTTCTTTACTCTCCTAGAGGATTATAGATCGATCGAGAAAAAGAGATGAGCATCGCCAGAAAGAAAGGAGGGGCGGCGCTTCTCAACCAATGAGTGTCGCCTGAGGAAACAAAGGACAAGCAATCCAGACATTCCTTACAATTTCAAAATCTGACGGCTTCAAATGACACTCTTTGTTCATGCAGCGGAGTATTTCTCACATTGTGACTATCACTTAACGAGTAAGGCACTAATGGTGACGCGCTATTTTCAAATGAGGTACTTATCCGTTCTTTATTTTTATATTAATAATGGGATAACTGCTTATTACAGGTAATCGAAAACCAAGGAAATACAAGCACTCATTCTGAATTCCACAGACACTCCAATATTTCTTCCTTTAAGTCCCTCTCAAGAAAATATCCACTGTATGCGGATAATTTCTATTGGAAGAGTTCGCAACAGGTTACTATTTTAAGCGTCCTATGAGACTGGTAGAGAAGAGAAGAAAGTCTTCTTTACTGTTATATTTATAAACGCAAACACAATATCCGTGTTGTAGGGCTATTTAAAAAAAAAGTCGAGATTTGTGCTACTCTGTTTTAGGGAAATATATTACCTTCTTCTTCCTCTTTTCCTTCTGCGTAGGGTTGGCTCCATCTTCTCCATTCATTCCTATCCCTCATCATTCTCATTTCTCACATCGTCTTATTCCTTTGTCTCCCAATCATTTCCATTCGGTTTTCCCACATAATCGGGGGTCTTCCTTTCCCTCTCCCTCACTTTGTCGCGGTATCGTTCGTGTTATCTTATTTGCTGAGCGCCTGTTATTGTTTTACTATTTTGAATTTTGGGTTCTTTGTCATCCGGCTAGCTATTATTACTCAGTCGAGCAAATATCTTGAACAGGGTGTGTAAACGGAAAGGAATTGTTACTAAAAGATAACACTGATAAAAGAATTTGTTTTTACACTTTTATTGCCGTCACACTTCATTAATTTCACATATTTACTCTTGATACACGCCTGACTGAAACTGTTATATTTTCGAATGTAGCTATAATCACTTATTTGCCGCGCACTATTAATTCGCGTATTTCACATTTTGTAACTAACTTTACGACGCGAGAGATTCTGTAGAATTGCGTAACGTGTACTTCGTGAATGCTTTCTTAGAACTGCCTGACGTGTAACTCGCGAGAGAGATTTCTTAGAACTGCGCAACGTTTACCTTGTGAATGATTCTGTAGAACTGCGCGATACTTTCAGCAATTGGCTCAAGAATTTATACTCCCTCACCCCGATATGCCTAAACATTATAATCGAGCTGCTTATTGGTTAATAAATCGCGCCAACGTTAGCGTCTATTTTATAAGCCAATCAAAATTACAAAAATATGCTCTAGGGAAGATATTCCCTCCATTTCTAAAGAAAGGAACGCTACCCTGACTCATTTGTTTGTCTCTTCTAATTGATAAACAACTCACCCCATCGCTTCATTGTTGCCCGCTCCTACTGTCAGTTTCAGTGAGGCCGTGTAAACTTATTTCCTAACAATGCTTATAGTTAACAAACATCTAAAATCATTGTCATACAATACTGTTAATTTACACTACAATCACTCTGGCATTCACAGTGTTGATATAAAATACTGCCTCAACTTCTAGTATTTGTTTGACGCTTTATCCTCTGCCATTCGGAATACACGTCAATTGTCTTTGTTCAATTATCTCCTCGAGTAATCTTTGACCTAATTCTTCTCTAATCCTCTCATTCCTTACTCTTATCCCTCCTAGTTTTATTTACAGCTTTTCTTAAATATTTCATCTCACTGAATTGAATTTTACTTATTTGCTTATCTTGAAATGGTGTACTTTCCATTACAAATATAAGCATCGGTAACAGTACCGATTAATATACCTAATAGCATTTTTGTTTTTATAGCTACTTCTTTCTTTCCGAGGATAGTTTTACTAAACTGACAATACATGGTTCCCCCCCCCCCCCAGCTATTTAGTATTTCTTCATTCCGTCATCTATCACTCGTTATAATTGTTTTTAGATACTTATACATAGGAAATATATTACACATATGATAATTATTGTCGCAATGGTTGATGCAGACTCAAAGTTTTGCCAATCGTAGTTGGGTATCTGACCGCTGTATCAGTTGTAATATGGTATACTCCGGCAATGATCCAATTCGGTGAAGGCAGCGGTGTTGACCAGAAGCTAAGGTTACCAGACCCCGGGCATGCCCTATATGTTTACCTTCTGTCCGGCATCCGGTGGAATTTACGAAAACCCTGGAATGTTCTAATTTTGAAGAATGTAAACATCCTTAGTTTCAAATTCATTAACAATTCGAGAAAGATTAGTAAAATATTTGTTGATAATAGTGGAGTTACTTTGCTATTCCTGCATACAACGCTAAAGTTGAAAGCGCTCTTGTTTTTTTCCTCTCTCCTTTTCCCCACTGATATTACCACAGTAGGCACACGAAAGAAGCAGGCCACTAACTCAATCAGTCAAAGGTAAAGTTCTAGAGAAATATAACTTCAAACGTTTAAGTTGTGTACAATGTTGTTTCTATATATAAAAGCCAGATTTTTTTGTATAAAATACGTTCTTCACACAAGTATAATTGTTAAGGCTCTTTGACAACTGGTGTTACTCTTTTATCATATGAATTCTTGAGAAAATATAAAAACTATAAACATTATATGCATTATTATACGAGGGCTGATCAACAAAGACAGACTGATTTTTTCCTGTAGCTTCCGTGATAGTTTCGTATCTGTAACATAAATATTTGAAAAGAGTGGGTTTTTATGTATAATGTTGGTAGGCGGCAGCACTCTCGTATTGGTAGGTTGGTAGTAATGCTCTATTTTGTAGACCCTACGTGCATTTTGCATACCAGACAATGGAGGTGACGCGAGAGGGAATGCATTTTTTAAATCGATTATCACCGGTGATGAGTCATGGCTGCATCATTATGATCCTGAAGGAAAACAAGCCAGCACAGTGTGGAAATCGCCAGGTTCTCCAACACCAAAAAAAAAGGCAAAAGTTGTTCCATCTGCAGGGAAAGTGATGGTGATCACATTTTTTGACCGTAATGGAATTATTTACCAGCATGCAGTTCCCCCTCACACTACTGTTACAGCAGCATACTACACGTCAGTTTTGGCTACACTGAGGAAGCACATTGCAAAGAAATGACCAGAGCTTTCTCGGACCGGGTGGCGACTTCATCATGACAATGCACGGCCTCACGTCGCAAATCAAGTCATGGAGTTTCTGGCTCGATTCAACATCACCTGTGTACCACATCCACCTTATAGCCCCGATCTTGCACCCTGTGACCTTTTTTTATTCCCATCACTAACGGCAAAGCTTAGGGGTATTCGATTTGAGAACTCTGAAGCAGTGCTCAAGAAAAGTGAGGCGATTCTCAAGGACCTGACAAAGAATGGTCTGCAGCACGTGTTCAAGGACTGGCAGAGACGCTATAAAAAGTGCATTGAAATAGGAGGGGACTACTTTGAAAAAGATCATGTAAACATTGAATTGGAGTAATAAACATCTGTGAAAAAAAATCAGTCTGTCTTTGTTGATCAACCCTCGTATAATATTATATTGTGGTTTGTTCAGTCTTTTTTGAAACAGTGGAAGGGGGAGATATGGAGTCGCCCGGCCGGCGCGGCAGCTAGCACAATAAGCCGCCACACATGGCCGGTCTGGCACGAGCAACCGGTTTTCTACCTTCCCTATCCATTGTCTCAAAAGATTCTGAACAAAGATGATATATATATATATATATATAGTAGTTTAGGTTTAACTTTTTCCTACATTGTTCTACAATGTACTTGTATCACATATTTCATTAAAAGAATATCGTAACTCTACGAGAAACGCCTGTCTAGGCCAGCTGGTACTCCGGACATTTTTCCATTATCTATTACTTTCAACATCTGCAGAAGCGCATCACAGCCCGTCATTCTGAACGTCACCGCTGACTGACATATTTTGTAGGCGGAATTGCTTTGACAGATAACGCATATATTGAGCATTTATAATGTTATGTAAGAAACCTTTGAGAGTCTTGCTATATGTACACTAAAATAAGATTCAAATTCCTCTCTCAACTGTAATGTGTTTTTAAAACCCCGATGATTATTTTGAATAACACTGTATTTAAACGTAAATGTTAATGAGAGCAACTTGTTCAAAAAGAGAACAGATATCAGCAAAAACTATACGCACTTAAAACAGTGCTATTAAAAAAAATCTGATGTGTTACACTCACATGACTTTCTCTACTCTTGTACAACCTATTTTTACAAACGCCTATTCTCCATATGCTTCATGTTAATCGAGATATCGAGATGTCAATCTTATTGGTAATTTTCTAGTAGATGCAAGGGAAATATGGTAGCTTTTAAGCGATAGTCAAATGTTTTAACGCTGGTTGCTATGTGGCGCATTCCATTCTCTTTGCATGTCCAGGACAAAAAAAAATGAATAACGAATTTGAGAAAAAGTAAAAGTATTGGAAAATTTAAGGAAATAGCAAGCAATATCTCGAAAACGGTTCACTCAACAAAAGAAATGTATATGACATAAGTTGTGTATTTTAACGCTATCTACATTTTTTGTGTAGTAAAATTTTGTCTATCTCTTATGGTTTACCAGTTATGCAAAAGTCGTTCACAATGAAGAATACTTTTGGAGACATTCCCAGAAAATTCGAGATATACATTTCATTTCTCATTACATTATCTTAAACATATGATATTTTAATCAAAATCGTTAGAGCCATTTTTGAGAAAATTAAAATTTTCGAAAAATGTTCCATTTAAAGGGTAGTCTGGGGTGGGGGGATTTTCTTGAAAACCTTCGTGTCGCATCTCTGGAACATACTGAACCTAAATATCAAGTTTGGTGTTTATCCGACTGTTCGTTTTTGAGTTATGCTGTTCACAGACACACACACACACACGGACATGTTTCCAAAAACGCTTTTTTTGGATTCAGGAGGTCTCAAAACATGTATATCCGGTGAAATCTCGGTATCGAATTTTTGGGTGGAATGCAATACTTCCCCTACTTACTATTCGTAGTAGAGAAAGTAATATGAAATACGTTTCAAAGTCACAACAGTCCATCACATTTAAACATGACATCTAAAAACGCGTTAATACATTTTGTTCCACATTATGCAGGAATCCATCTGTTTCTAAACAGAAACAGAAAACAGAACGAAAAACGACACGTTGTGTTGCAGTAGCTTTGCATCAAATCTAATATTAAAGTTTTCTGGTGGAAAGGACGCGGCGTCGTGACCGAGTGGTTTGACCGCTCGCCTCTCACCAAGGCGGCCCGGGTTCAATTAAAGGGACCCGCATGTGGGATTTCTGGCGAACAAAGCGGCGTCTGGGCGAGTTTTCTGGGGTTCTCCGGTTTCCACCGCTATGTTTCATTCCACAGGTGCTCCATCATCACGTTTCCTATCGTTCATTTCTCATCTTCATCTACCATCCACTTCCTCGCTCTCATCCTGGGCGTGTGGCTGAACACCCACCCTGGTCTCTCACTCTCATAGGCCTTCTGCCCAACCGTCAGGCGTCTGCCCCGGGCGTTGTCATTCGTCCTGGGGAGTGCGATTCCCCGGTTCGGTTGGGCTATTTCCGCCTTGTAGTTAGGTAGAAAGGACAATACTTCTCAGAACTTTAAAAATAGTATGAGTATCATAGGGAGTGGGACAACACTGACCTGCACTACGACTTTTGCAGATCTATTGTGCGCCCCCAATCTTATATTCATCAATCCAAAAGTCTGACGTTCATAATGAACCGAATCAGACTCTGGACCGTGATGGTTGAAAGCTCCTCCAATTTTAGAAATTGGCCCCCAAAAATGAGGTTTTTTTTTGTGAGTTAGTGCTGTGCATTCGCAGCACAATAGATGGGCAGTTGTCTCCATCTATTGACACCGTCTACAGGCAAGATTCACTCGCTGTTCCATTCTGTGCAAGTGTCCTCTATAGAGGCTGTGTCCTGTACAGAGGCCGTTATCAACGAGAGCTTTTCCCTGGTGAATTTTGGCAGCTCTCGCAACCTTCCTCTGTTCAATCTCCATACTTGGAGCCCATTTATATGCTTAGGATCTGCAGATTTCAAAGAAACACGATCATTGACCAAAACGCTATTTGGCAGTAAGTTGTGTATTATTGAAGGTGAAATGTTGGAGATCTTATTGCAAAACTGCCTTATTGTTTTCTCTATTCGTACTTTCAGCAAGTAGAGGAAGTATTGTATTCTACATCGAGCTTTCACCGAAATACACATCTTGAGGCTCCTTGAAGCCCCTCCACAAAAAAAAAAAAAAAAAAAAAAAAAAAAAAAACACTTTAAGAAAAAGATCAGCACGCGCATTCGTACGTGCACGTGAACAGCGTAAATCAAAAACGAAAAATCTTATGTATCAAACTTGATATTTAACTTCAGCATTTACAGATTGAGATGGCTCCGCGGTAACACGTGCAGCCCGCATTGGGGAAGTCTTCGGTTTCGATTCCCGTCGACCACCCACTCTGGCCTTGTTTTTCTCGCTGTTTTCCCTGGTCGTTAAGCGAATGCTGTGGTGGTTTTTCATTTATCTCGATTTCCTTTCCATCATTTCCCTTTCACTTCGTTTCCTTCTTATCTTTCAGATGTGCTTCTAGGTTTCGTGGCGTATGGCGATGCCGGACAGATGGCGTGGATGCTTGCTCAAAGGAAAGAGTACTTCCCTGTGGACACTAGAGGACGGTTTGATTGACGGTCGTTCATTACCCTCTCTAAGCAGCTCCAGCAGTGGGATAGGTCTTTGAGCCCG
Organism: Deroplatys truncata; assembly: GCA_030765065.1. Lineage (NCBI taxonomy): Eukaryota > Metazoa > Arthropoda > Insecta > Mantodea > Mantidae > Deroplatys > Deroplatys truncata. Next base: position 45,574,212 of record CM060976.1, on the reverse strand, counting down.
GAACTGTTAGGGACTTCCGTGTATCTCTGAGGCCTGTTTGCCTTAGCCTGTACCTTCCTGTGGTTCCATGACTTCATCCCTTTCTCCTGGGGGGGGGTGACAGTCACAATAGAGCTAAGTAGGTTGCAGTGGGCGAGGTGTCCCCTTCCACTGTATAATCTATACCTGTAATTTCAGCATTTTCCAAGGATGCGACACGAAAATTTTCGAGAAAATCCCCCAACACCAAACTACGCTTTATATGGAATCTCTTTCAGCTTTTATTTTCTCAAAAATAGTTATAACGGTTTTGATTAACATGCTATATACTTTAAGATATTTTCATGTCATATAAAAATGTATATCTTGATATTTCTGGGAATAACCCGCCATGTTACCTACTATTCATTCAGAATGAATTTTGTTTAATTGGTAGACCGCAAGAGATGGACAAAATCTTATGTAACAAAAAATGTAGATCTCGTTAAACAAACAATTTATGTCAAATATAAATTTTTGTAACAATTTCGTTGTTATTGGTGTGAATTTTTCAATACTGTGTCTTGTTTTTAAAGTGCTGTCGCTATTCATTTATTTCCTGCGATGTCATCAAAAGAGTGTGGAATTTCAAGGGCGGTATACAGGACATCGCTTTTAAACATCTGACTATCGATACGGATTCCTGTATCCCCATTGATGTCCATCAATGAGAGCTTTGGAGAACCTGAAATCTACAGATGAGTTCCAGTATTTCTCGTGTTCTCTGAGTAAACAGTCCTTGATAGTCAGTCTAACTGCTCCTGATGACAGCCCCAGTCAGGTCCAGTGTAAGTTGCTCACTTCGCTTCTTAACAGCTTCATCTGCTCTATCGTTACCCAGAATTCGAACATGGCCCGGTACCCGGTACCCACTTCAGCCGAACTTAACTGTGGGTAGCCAGTGCCGGAGGGACTCGCAGCATTCTTAAAAATAGTAATTACAGAACTGTACATGTAGGTATTATATTATTTTTAAAAACTGCGCTGAAAAATCTTTTTTTGCAAATATCCTAGAGGAAACTATTTCTCAAAGCCTTCTAAATAATTTCCCAGGTGCACAATATTCAGATGTAATGAACGATATTTACGAACGGGATATACGAGCGAGACGCTGAACATGTTTAAGAAATCAAACAAGGATTAGTTTTATAAAATGTAAATGGTTTTATTGTTTTTCTAAATATTCCCCTGTAACATCAATACATTTTTGGATTCCATGAAACCAATCCTTAAGGCAATGATGCCACTCTTCCTGAGGAACTTCATAAACCAGATTTTTATAATGTTCCACTGCTTCATCTGATGACGAAAATGTGATTCCACGCATCTTACGTTTAATTAAAAAAAAAAAAAAAAAAGGAATCGCAAGCTACTAGGTCAAGACTGTATGGGGGCGGGTGTACTAAGATTTAGGGTATCCAGATACTCAGTTGTTAGTTTTGCTGTATGTGACGATGCGTTGTCATGATGTAACATTATTTTTCCTTTTGGGCATTTTTACGAACTTTTTCAAAAACTTGCGGAAAACAGACATTTGTATACCAATCGGCAGTAACGGTACGTCTATCTTCTAATGATAAGGTAGCAATATGGACCGTTTTAGAAAAAAAAAACCAGCAATCATCTTCTTACCGGCACTGAGAATTCGTCGGACTCTAGTGGGCTTAGGTTCTGTTCGAAAGACTTATTGAGCCGATTGACTTTTCTTTTCAGGATCATGCCAATAAATCTAAGGTAACGATATTCCAAACCAAATTTGAAGTGCCGCCTTGGAATTTTTCCAGACAATCCATCAACAACAAAGTTTTCTCACGTCTGTTAATGTAAAATGTTTTGGATTTGGCTCATAAGAATGCCCAATGTTGCCCGAATAGATTCATAAGAAGTTCGTCGATCTTCTTCAATCATTGCTCGAACAGCGGCAATATTTTCATAAGTAATAGCAGTTCTTGGGCGTCCTTCACGAAATTCATCTCCTTTGAATTTTCTGTAACAATTATAAATTGAGCCTTAGATGGGGCTTCTATGCCAAATGCATTTCTAAGCCGATCTTCACATTGTTTAGGCATTAATGACGATTTAAAACCGTAAAAAATTATAGCCAGGAAATGTTCTCCAGTCAAATTCATTTTTACGTGAACACAAACTCTCTAAATTATGATGATTAAAAATCTATCAAAGCAAATCAAACATACTGCATGGCATTCAACTCGCAAAACATTAGAAAGTAGCTGTCAAATACAGAAAAATTTAATTAATTTTTAGAAAATTATATTCTAAAAGCTTTCAGTGTCACCCTCGTATCTACATAAGACTCAAATACTCGTTCAAAATAATATATATGATTTCTAAATTGAGTGTAGTGGTAGAAGTTGCATTTTGTTTTTGGAGAAGAGTTTTTAGAGAACGAGCAAACTGAAATTTTGTATTCCTATGAGACAAATAAAATGACTTTTAACATGCGTATTATATATGCTATTTCAGTCGCCCCTTAAAAGTCGTCTTCCGTGGTGTAGTGGTTACCATGCTAGCCTCCAGTTTCCGAGGTCGCGGGTTCAAACCCGGAGGAGGGCGATGGATTTTTTCGGGCGTAAAAATCCTTAGCATGGCTTCTTTCGGAAGGGAAGTAAAGCCGGTGCTCCCGTGTCGTAGATTTAAAAGTAAAAGAACCTAAAGCTTGATAAAGAGACCTCTGAGCAAAATTACCGGTCTTCACGCCCAATATAGAATGGGACGCTAAGGACCACAGCAGTTAAAGAGCTCCATAAATAAAACTCAATTTAATTTAATTTCGGCCCTTAAAAGATGAATTGCCTAAGAATAATAATTCTTCGGTTTTTAACACCTGTTTTCTGACATTAACAAACCGTGCATCGTTTGTCTTTCGTTTCATTCATCGCCAACTTGAATAGTGCGTCAAATATTATTTTGATTCAAGAGCAGGCAATCTCTATACACAAGGAACAGCTTTAACTCAAGGAAGTCTATTAACTGTTGAAAATAAGGAAATAGAGAAATTTGAAATTACATTTTTAAATGTCTAGTATGTACCCACTTAAATAGACTGAATGATTCAAATTCAATGAAAATCATAGTTGGTAAAACTGGAGTGTCAATAAACGACTATGTGCATTCTGTGTAATGGCATCTGTAAGTAATGCTGTGTAATGAGATCTCATTTTTGCTATGAGCTGTCTAAAAATATATCTACAGTTGCTAAGAAAGTGTGATTTTCTTATTGGTACAGAAATGTCAACGTCTAAGATTCCATCATAAACATCGCCCCCCCCTCTCTCTCTCTCTCTCTCTCTCTCTCTCTCTCTCTCTCTTTCTCTCGCTCGCTCGCAAGAAAATGTGTTTCTTTAGCTCTTGCATTTTACTTTACGCAGTTGATATATAAATAGATACTATGGCTCTATGACACTATCAATTAAAAATGTTATGCCCATCCAAACCCACTGCAAGCGTAGGACGCTCATCAACTTCATGCATAATTAGGCTCATTAAGATTGTTCTCTCCGTTCTTTACATTCGAACTGGTGCTTTATCTTTTCCATCATTGAAATTCCACATGAAAACGAAAAAGATACGAAAGACGGCTATAAGATAACACAAAACAAAGAAATATTGTTTACTAGATACTAAATTTTCATCGAAGATTTAGTACATTGCTGCTCTTTTTACACCAACCCTATTACCGAAGCTTGGTACTTTGGCGCCATAGTCCCGAATAAAAGTTACCGTTTAAATTTCGTACAGCTAAGAGAAGATGAGTGGAATAATATTTGCACAGGGTGATTTAATGGAACTATATTTATACATTTTGTATTAATCAACAAATATATAATATTAACAATAATGTGTAGTTTTATGCAAAACAGTTAAACATTTAATTTATTGAAAATTATGTCCCGCGAATGGCCTCCATTTCTGCGGCGATAATCTGCCAGTCTACGATGGATACCGTCAAACCACCTTTGCAACATTTCAACTGGAATAACAATTTCTCGGTGAATATTGTCTTTAATGCCTACGAGGATTTGTGGACGATTTGAATAAACCTTGAGAAAGTAATCAAAGATGGAGAAATTCGGGGAACTTTGCGGGGCATACAATATCTCAATTTTTCGAGATGACTTGAGTCCCAAAGAGCCGATGCAAACTCGCCATGGCAATTCTAGCAATGTTTTCTGAGCACCATCTAGTTGGGACGACTTTGGCTGCTCACTTATAGACATTAAAAACAATTTTCACAGAGAAATTGAAGCTATTACAGACCATATGCATCGCAGGCTGATAATTCTCGTAAAAATAGGCCATTTGCTGGACGTAATTTTCAAGAAATGAAGTTTCCTGTATGCATAAAATGTCACATTATTGGTGTTAATTTTATGCGTCAATTTACATAAATAATATAACCGAAGTTTACTAAACAACTGTAAAACTTTGGTTTCACTGAATCATCCTATAAGCATAAGCTGTTTTGTTCCACTCCTGGATGATGTATGCAACTTATGTATTACTTCAAGTATGCAGTAACACGAGACTTTGGTGGTCTGCCCCCTTTTTTGCGATGTTCTTGAAGTTAGGTTTTGTGATATGAAAGGATACAATAAGGCAAGATTTGTTAATATTGGAAGGCTTCAGGATTCCTGTAGAGCCTGTCCACAACACACCTATTCGATTTCATTACACATCAGCGAAACCTCTACTCTCATCCTTCATAGTCCTCAAGTTCTCTCTCTCTCTCTCTCTCTCTCTCTCTCTCTCCTTCTTCTGTCTATACAACATGTCATTTCCTGGTGTTAATAAACAATATAACACACAAAAATCTTAAGTTTGGGTAACCAAACATGTGCCTCTTCCTTATGCTTGCAATGCGATCGGCACTACTTTCTACTGGCAAACGGTTGACAGTAAGAAACTTTTGTATTATGTATTACAACTGCCAATATATAAAACATTTGTAAATAACAGGTCCTGTCAGAAAGCCTATACTTATAAACTTTTGTTATGTAGGAAAACTGAACAGTAAATGAGGTATTTCGATATTCTGATTTTGCGCTTCGTTAGAAATCCCTCCCCTTTGGTAAAAACAATTAAAACGAAATATTGCTCATAAGTAGGACCTAAAGTCTTATAACAATCTTCTTACACACGTTAGTATCAATGACTCATCTAAAGTAGAAAATTACCAGAAATGTTTCGGTTACAGTTTTTTTATATTAGAGTTTGTAAAACATAAAAAGCGAGTTTTGGTGGGTGTTTTACTTTTCGCTAAAATCTTTAATTAGTTACCGCGGTATACTGCAAGTGCTTATTTACTATTGAAGCTCCTCTTTCTCCTTCAGCTCCTCGTGGTGCTAGTTTTATCAAATGCTTCCCTGTTCCTGTCTACCAAATGAAAACTTATTTTTAACGGTTGATGTGGGACCAAATAATAGAATGCCCTTAAAGCTTTTAGAGACACTTTGACGTTACATTTTGGTTGTGGAGGATAATGATGATATGCACCAATGTTAGTTCTGCGAAATAAACAAGCGGTGACATGACCTGGAGAGCTTTAAAAGGGATGACCTTCCTCTCGTTGGTCCCCAAACGTGGGGCCTGTGTGCTGGCAATCGATCAAGGCCTGCCCGGGGCTGACGCCTCTCGAGGGGCCTCTTTCTTCTCATCGATGTGCCCCAACAGCCCTTTCCTCACAAAGGTATCCGGGAAAAGAAAATTCTCCTTCTGTCAGCGTCTTTCAGAAACAGATCCGCCAATCGCCCAGACTGAATAATTTACGTTGTAATCTTCTCTTTCTTAACAAGCACTCTCCCCAGAGACACCAACCAATCCCAAGACATCAGCTAAACCGATACTACAGAAATGCCAATTCTAACCGGCTACTGCTGTTTGTGCACAGTAGTTCAAGAAACCTTATTTTACAAATATATCACGAATGAGTTTCGTTGATTGCAAGTTGCATCTATTTCAACATATTGAGATCAGGGGCGTATGCAGGGGGGGCATAGGAGCTCAAGCCTCCATATACCCTAAAATCGAAGCACTGCAGTGTCATTTTTGTTTTCTGTAATTCTTTTATAGTTAAAAGTTTAGTATACGGGGTGTCTACTGCCTAGGTTTAAAATTCCAGTATATTTACAGTGTAAGTTTTGACAAAATACCGTACTACACGAGTCATAATGCAGTAATGCAGCAGTATTCAAATGCGTGTTGTGGCTAACGTAACATCTTTACTGTTTATTTGTTTCCACAGCCATAATATGAAGCTATGTTTATTACAAGTTGCCATACCCGATGTTGAAAGGTAGGCTTTTTAAATATCTAAACGATTCAATTAAGTTTACTCTTTATACTCTGCATGAAATTATTGTGTAATAATCTAGAAGATTTTTATGCTGATTTCTCCCCATTACATCCTAGAACTTTAATTTCATAAAACTCCCATGCTAGTATTAATAATGGACCAACAATTCACTGATAGTCACAGAAATGGGAATAAATATCAGTAGCTTTTGTACTTCTTATCTTAGCCTCCTTCACGCCTTCCCTGCAACAATCTTCAAAACTTCGAAAATGTTTATAGCCTGTAAAAAATGCTAGGGGTGAAAGATAATCCAAAAGTTTGAGAAATTTTTATATAATATGAAAAATTATGAAACAATAGATATCATGCAAAACAATAACATTGACATATGCTTATTTGTTTAACAAGATCTCCCAAGAACCAATCATCTGAAATTTTAATCTGAAATAAATCAATGTTATACAGACATTTCAACAAATGTTTCCTGTAAGTAATCACTAATTGCAGTATAATTTTAGTATATTCAGTATGTAAAACAATTCAAGTATATTTCCAATATAACCAGTATCAGTAGACACCCTGGTATACCTATTACATTGTACCTGTTAATAAACAGGAAAACCAAAATAATAAATACTTTAAATCAGTGATAAATACAGAGGATAACAGGGAATTTAATAAAAACTATCATTACATATGTTGATTAATAACAGTGAGCAAAGGCTTGCTCCGTCTATTATACTATCTAAACATGTTTTGTGGCAGTATAAGATGGTTACAGAGCACTTCCTGTAGTTGTAGAGTCATATTTCGAGGTCATGGAGTACCATGCTATCCTGTTGTTTACCGAGACCGTGGGTGTAAACCCGGTTGAGTGCGATGGATTTTTTCGGGCATAAAAATCCTTGCATTGCTTCCTTCGGAAGGGAAGTAATGCCGTTGGTCCCGTGTCGTAGATTTACGGCACGTGAAAGAGTCTCAAATCTGATAAAGAGACCTCTGAGCAAAATTTCCGGTCATTTACACCCAATATGGAATGGGACACTAAGGACCATAGTAGTTAAAGAGCGTCCATAAATAAATCTCAATTTAATTTTTCTGTAGCTGTAGTGGAGTGAGTGGGTCTCCCCGTATTCTAAGGGTTAACACACCTGACTGGGAATGAGCCCTGTCTAGGAAGTTATAAACAGTCTCTATGCACTCCAGTTTGCGTTTTGGTCCTATAAATACTTATAAAGTTGATCATGCTGACCTGTCAAATACTTTATTCAGTCAATAACCCCTGTTAAGTGATCCAGTTAGTATCCCCTTAGCATGAATGAGTATATAAAGGTGACCACGGATTGAAGTATGAATAACTTCGTGTGTTTCGCTAATGCTGTTTCAGGAACCCCATGCCCCGTCAAACACACAATGTGTACGCCACTATTTGCGATATATTCGGAATTGCGGACCGCGGCGCTTCCCCTACCCCCTTTGATAATGAATATTAGTAGCGATATCTAATGAAAATCAAAACTTGGTCGCTTGCTCTAAACCCTAAAGCTTAGTCGCCAGTGACAACCCGGCGACCGGAAATTTCGCACACTGTTCTAAATCATTATATTGTTATCATTAAAAGTTAAGTGGTTATCGTGATTTCTGAAAGTCCGATCCAAAAGTTGTGCTACTATTCCAAAAGGTAAATTACACCGAAGGTTTTAGTTTCAAAAAGTTATCAAGTCCAAATTGTGTGTCTAGTTTACAAAGCAATTTTTCAAAAAGTTAACTTTCTGGTATAATTGCTTTCAAACAATGCAGTACAGATAAGTACGATTCTCTCTCTCTCTCTCTCTCTCTCTCTCTCTCTCTCTCTCTCTCTCTCTCTCTCGGAGTGATATACATATTTGGAACTAAAACCTTTTCTGCCTATGAGTTACCCTTTTCCACATAAAACGAGATTTTTCTAAAAAACCGTGGATATATGCGTATTTTTCAAATGTATGGCTCGATTTAGGTCACTGGTATGTATAATACAACATGTTTTCCGCATCTCCACCAATCGTATTAGCATAGAGAAACTTAGGAAATTTTCCCGGCATCAAGCATTCGACAAACTAAATATTAATGTGCAGAACATGCTTAAGACTGATTGATTTTCCATCAAGGAACGTCATTCTATCGGTGTGACACGCGAAACGGTTGGTGAAGCTACTGCCTCTTCAAAAGCTGAAGGTCAAGCTGGTGATCCATACCAGACTAGAAATGTCAGAGCGAACTGGGTTTTTCTAATGGAATTTTTAAAGCCAACAGGAGAAATGTCATGGTGATGGGGTGGGGGTGGCGTCACCCGCTCCAACTACGTAATGGGGAAAGAGAGTCTCCACTTCGACTAACTTCATCATTCTACAGTACATAGGTGTTGCCTTTAGTTTCTTAATACATTCTTTTTCTACTACAGTATTACGGTTTTCATCCTTGCATGAAATTATGCAACAATTGTTTTTGTTTTATACTGCCTGGAATTTCATGTTTTTCCGTCTCCCAACCAGTATGTCATATTGAACTTTCCCGTTCAGTTACTTTGCGTACTCTAACACCAACAAATGAATACATTGGCCCTGCAATGAGCATACGAAAATTATGACTGCGTCCATGTCCAACATAAAGCGCAGTACAATATTTAACCAATTTATAAAGTATTTCGACATAGTATGAAGCAAAATATTCTACGTAACTGTAGGAAAGTGTTTTTTTTCCAGGGTTCGTCCTGAAAAAGTTCTCTTTCCTATACAGTTACGTAAATAACTATTACACAATTTTTAGACAACTGGCACTAAAAGTAGAGCTTTTAAGACGAGCCATTTATACTAAAAACTGAAGATTATAACGCTCAATGGAATAACATTTCTATAACTCTCCACTGTTACCACCCTTTTTACTTGCGATGAATATTAAGTGGAGGCTCTGTATTGATTAATGTAATGGCGGATTTCAATGACTCAAAAATGGATTCTTCCAATGAATTCAACTATTTCCAATCCATAAAATGTAATCAATGATGTTATCAATACCAATTCTACTCCCTCTGCACAAGGAATTGATTTTACAATTTGTAACAATTGCACAATCAATATTATAATCACATCAAAATAATGATAATAACGTTAAATAAAATATGTTGATTAATAAAAGTGTTGTTACACTTATTCTGTTGGTTTATTTTTGTCGCAGTCTTCTATAATTGAGCAGATTGTTATGTATGTGATCATGTTGTCAGCACTGGTGCTATGAAGGTAATACAAGGCAAAGGCCAAACAACAACAGGCTTGAGTTCACCACTGCGCATGTCCAAATGTATACGGTTGCTTCCACACAAATTCTTTATAATTTAATATTCAGGATAGTCTAAAATAGGTATGTGACATAACAAATAAAAGTAATTTTATTTTGCTCGTAGGATTATTACACCCGGCTTTCAGCCTCGTTCCGCAAACATTCCTACCCGCAAAATGAAACTCCACTTTTAATACTTGTATCATAAATAACTATACGTGGTCCTCCGTGGTGTAGTGGTTACCATACTAGCCTATAGTTCCCGAAATCGCGGGCTCAAACCCGGTGGAGGGCGATGGATTTTTTTCGGGCGTAAAAATCCTTAGCATGCCTTCCTTCGGAAGGGAAGTAAAGCCGGTGGTCCCGAGGTGTAGTTGTACGGCAAGTAAAAGAACCTTGAACCTAATAAAGAAGCTTTTCCAGGTGTAAATATCGTAAAAATTAAAACAGTATGAAGAAGACTTCACAGGTATTCACAGAAAATTCATTATACCGAGCGGGATGGCTCAGTCGGTAAAGTGTGCCCCGCATTCGGGAGGTCCCGGGTTCAAATCTCGTGGGCCGACCAATCTATCTGAGGTTTTTTCGTGGTTTTCCTCAGTCGCCAAGGTAAATACCGGATTGGATATTTAATACCACGACCCAAAGTTCCATCTTAAGTCTAAAACAATTGTAAAATGAAAAATAAGTGGTAATAGCGAATGCTATGCCATTTATCTACAGACAATGTAAGCAGTTAAACTGGACGGCACCCTAATACCATCTGCACGGCATGAAGCAGAGGTTACAGGGATGAGACCTTGAAGGCTAACTGTCTATCACATATCATTCAAAGAGATGGCCGCCAACAGATGCATCGCGATATGACCAAGGAGTTAAAGCGACGCAAAATAAAATAGAATAAAAAAAATTATATAAATGTATCGCATTAATACCTCAAATATGGTATTAATTTTAATCAAAATCGTTGGCCATTTTTTCAGAAAATGTAAAATTACGAATTTTTTTTTTCCATCTAGAGGACAGTTTGAGGTCTGGAAAAAAATCTTGAAAATCTTCGCCTCCCCAGCTCTTTTTGCGTTCAGTGGTCCTCAAAGGTACCTATATCTTCGGTGAAACCTCGATATCGAATTTTTGGTGGAAAAAAGGCTAGTAGGCAGTACTATACTTAAGCGATAAAGTAAATTTGATACGTGAATTACGATTATTGCTACGGGCAAAAAAAGAAAACAACGGTAATCAGTTTCTGCATTTACTTCCTTTATTAAGTTCTTGCTGAAAGAAATAAAAATCATGACTTTGGCTCAAAAGGATAGTACCAAACATGTCATTCTGAAACCTACCTTTAAACTTCCTTACAAAAACAACCGTTTTAAACAATTTTTTTTATATTTGTCACCTAATTATTGGGGACGCGCCTAACTCAGGTTACTAAAAGACCAAGAAAAAAAATTGAGTTTTATTTGTGGATGCTCTTTAACTGCTGTGATCCTTAGCGTCCCATTCTATATTGGGCATGAAAGACCGTTAATTTTGCCCAGAGGCCTCTTTATCAGGCTTGAGGTTCTTTTACGCGCCTAAATCTATGACACGAAATCACCGGCTTTACTTCCCTTCCGAAGGAAGCCATGCTAAGGATTTTTACGCCCGAAAAAAAATCCATCGCTCTCCGCTGGGTTTGAACCCGCGATCTCAGGAACTAGAGTTAAGCACTACACCACGAAGGACGACCTAAAAGACAAAGATGGCTATGCCGAATGTCGGGGCGGTCAACGATTTAACTTGAATCACTAGATATATAACCAGAAGTATCGCCAGACAACCTGTTTACAAAAGACGCACTATTTTCGGTCTTCTGATAGTATTATGAATCATTGTCATATCATCTACAGGTGGCCCAACAGCGCTGTATTTAATATATGTAGATATCTCTTCGTGAGTTAAAAGAGCTACGGAACTCAACGGGGTTAACGTGAGTGACTCGTTCCACTCCTCTTGCTTATCAGCGAAGAACAATTAGTGGATTGCACTGATTGAGAGGCAGTTCCCAGGCTTGCACTAGAGTGCAGTCTGTAGTGGTAGATAAGAACAATGTAAACAGACCCAAACATTTTTAAAATGTTTTCCACTTCAGTTACGGATACTTTAGTTTCGATGGAATAAATTCACTTCTTAGATTGACAAGTAACTAAAATGTTTTAATTTGACTTATCAGTATCCGCCATCAGCTATTTTTACTTTCTCTACTACGTATAGTAAGTAGGGGAAGTATTGCATTCCACCCAAAAATTCGATACCGAGATTTCAGCGGAAATACATGTTTTGAGACCTCCTGAATCCAAAAAAAGCATTTTTGGAAACATGTCCGTGTGTGTGTCTGTGTGTGTGTGTGTCTGTGTGTGTGTGTGTGTGTGTGTGTGTGTGTGTGTGTGTGTCTGTGAACAGCATAACTCAAAAACGAACAGTCGGATAAACACCAAACTTGGTATTTAGGTTCAGTATCTTCCAGGGATGCGACACGAAGGTTTTCAAGAAAATCCCCCCACCCCAGACTACCCATTACATGGAACATTTTTCGAAAATTTTAATTTTCTCAAAAATGGCTCTAACGATTTTGATGAAAATATCATATGTTTAAGATAATGTCATGAGAAATGAAATGTATATCTCGAATTTTCTGGGAATGTCTCCAAAAGTATTCTTCACTGTGAACGACTTTTGCATAACTGGTAAACCGTAAGAGATAGACAGAATTTTACTACACAAAAAATGTAGATGGCGTTAAAATACACAACTTATGTCATATACATTTCTTTTGTTGAGTGAATCGTTTTCGAGATATTGCTTGTTATTTCCTTAAATATTTCAATACTTACACTTTTTCTCAAATTCGTTATTCATTTTTTACTTTCTCTACTACGTATAGTAAGTAGGGGAAGTATTGCATTCCACCCAAAAATTCGATACCGAGATTTCACCGGAAATACATGTTTTGAGACCTCCTGAATCCAAAAAAAGCATTTTTGGAAACATGTCCGTGTGTGTGTCTGTGTGTGTGTGTGTGTGTGTCTGTGTGTGTGTCTGTGTGTGTGTGAACAGCATAACTCAAAAACGAACAGTCGGATAAACACCAAACTTGGTATTTAGGTTCAGTATCTTCCAGAGATGCGACACGAAGGTTTTCAAGAAAATCCCCCCACCCCAGACTACCCTTTACATGGAACATTTTTCGAAAATTTTAATTTTCTCAAAAATGGCTCTAACGATTTTGATTAAAATATCATATGTTTAAGATAATGTAATGAGAAATGAAATGTATATCTCGAATTTTCTGGGAATGTCTCCAAAAGTATTCTTCATTGTGAACGACTTTTGCATAACTGGTAAACTATAAGAGATAGACAAATTTTTACTACACAAAAAATGTAGATCGCGTTAAAATACACAACTTATGTCATATACATTTCTTTTGTTGAGTGAACCGTTTTCGAGAAATTGCTTGTTATTCCCTTAAATTTTCCAATACTTATACTTTTTCTCAAATTCGTTATTCATTTTTTTATGTCCTGGACTTGCAAAGAGAATGGAATGCGCCGCATAGCAACCAGCGTTAAAATATTTGACCATCGCTTAAAAGCTACCATATTCCCCTTGCATCTACAAGAAAAATACCAATAAGTTTGACATCTCGATATCTCGATTAACATAAAGCATATGGAGAATAGGCGTTTGTAAAAATAGATTGTACAAGAGTAGAGAAAGTCATGTGAGTGTAACACATCAGATTTTTTTATGTCCTGGACATGCAAAGAGAATGAAATGCGCCACATAGCAACCAGCGTTAAAATATTTGACTATCGCTTATAACCTACCATATTCCCCTTGCATCTACAAGAAAATTACCAATAAGATTGACATCTCGATATCTTGATTAACATGAAGCATATGGAGAATAGGCGTTTGTAAAAATAGATTGTACAAGAGGAGAGAAAGTCATGTGAGTGTAACACATCAGATTTTTTTAATTATCTTTACGCCGTTCATGTTTAACATTACGGACTATATGCATTGTAGAGTTAAATCAGAAACATTAAAACGCCGTAACGAAAACCATGTATAGAGAGCACTAATGTGTATCGCTGGTATTTGTTTAAATGTTATTATTATTATTATTATTATTATTATTATTATTATTATTATTATTATTATTATTATTATTATTTCGCCGTATACATATTGTAGCGTAAATCAAAACATTAAAGCGTCGTGACGAAAACCATGCAAACACAATACATTTAAAGCTATATTTTTGGGAAATAGGTGCAAAGCAAAATTGGGAAATTATGTTTCCAAGGAATTTTATACCACTCAGGGACTGTTACAAATATGTTGTCTGTTTGTTTACTCCAATGGTCCAAAAACTTCAATACGTTGGGAATTCCAATGAACCAAATTTACACCCTACATGAATTACTTTTTCAGATGACCAAGCAATAATAACCAAAATATTGAGACGCTTCATACATGATGAGAAAATTAATTGAAGAATATAAAATGTGGGGACGTAATATTAACTTTAACAAAGTAGAATATTATAGTCATCAACAATGTACACGTTTGAAAATTATGATGATCAATAAATGTAAATATTTAGGATAAATTATAGAAACAGATGGAACTAGTAGATTAGAAATAGAAAAAGAATATGTGAAGGGAGAAAAACATTCGAATGTTGAACTCGATATAATGGAGCACAAACATTTTAAATAAAACTAAAGTACTAATTTAAAATTCAATAGTATTCTATGAAGCATAAACGTGGACAATGAATAGCTAACAAGAAATAAAATATTAACAACAGAGAAGGATTTTTGGCGGAGGATTTCTCGAATCTCAAAAGCTATAACATTAGAAACCCAAAAACTCTGGAAATAATGGATGCAAAAAAGAATGCAGCACTGGAAATAACAGAGGAGAGACGATTAAAATGGTTCGGTCATGTGAAAAGAATGGGAAACAATAGAATAGTAAGAATTGTCCTAGAACGGGAAGCTGAAGGAAACAGAGGACGGGGAAGACCAAAGAATATTGGATAGATGGGGTCTCAAGACTAACGGATGAAGATGCAGAGGATAGGGATGTATGGAGAAATAAAATTACGAATGGGTTGTAGGAACTAAATTTAAAAAATTCCTTAAGCAAACCAAGTAATGTGTTGATTTTCTCTTAAACTTTGTTATAAATCCTCATTTGAAATATGTCATCAGTGTTTACGCCCACTTGGATCCTTCATATGAGATGCAATTATGAGAATGTTTCTTTCATATCCACACACCAACAATTGTGAATTGTGTATTTAATAGCTTCTCAAGCGTTGCAGATTGCACATTAGGGAGTTGGTTGGAGATAAGAAACGTAAGAGATCCGAATATCCAATTCGGATTCTTTGAAGAGTATCTGGACTAGAGGAATTACGAAGTTGTCTGAAAAGGGAATTACGAAATTGTTTGTTGTATAGTGAAACGGCCCAGGAATGTTTCCGAGGCATTCTTTTCAAATGAATGTTGACGTCTTGCAATGGAATTTAAATAGAAGCGATTTGTCATAAAAAGGTCTCAGGCCAAAAATTATGTCCCTGTTCTAACTGCAAGGTTTCAAAATAGAGCAAAATCACCCGTTTAATCTATGTGCTTAGGGAGAGAGAGCGCTAGAGATATGGGAAAAGGGGGAGAGAAAAGCTAGAGAAATAGAGAGAAATTGCCAAATTCTACGACTATAGACAGTGGAGCACTCATTCCACTTCGAGCTGGATGTCTGCATAGTATGCTACATTGCCATTGCCGGATTCCGGCTACGAACTCGTGAAATCGGCATTTAACTTAGTGAACATGGCCTTCCTTTCCCACGACTTCTCCCACAGCAGACTACCATTATTAGAAGCATTTCCTTGCACACTGTTATAAATAACGGGTACCTACTAAACAAAAGTGCTAACAACTGCACTAAAAAAGTGAATGGGGGAGGTAACATAAGAACCAGTGCTATCAAATCTGATTTTCTTTTTCTCTCTCTGTAGCTTTCTCTGACGTTGAATTACATGCTAAAGTAGAATTTGTGGGAACTGTTAAAAATGCTGGCCTATAACAACCTGAAAACTACAAACCAAACTGCTTTTTAAGGAAGTTGACAAACAGAAGCTAACCGCATTCGGATGGGCAATAATAAGACAGAAACGAGTTAAAGAAAAGATTTTGTTTGTTAACGACGCTGGCAATTGCCAGAATCATATCAGTGTGCCGGAATTTCGTCCTGCAGTTGTTTTACATGTTAGTAAATACTTAAAAACCATCGGTCTGGGCTGGGTTTGAACCCGCGACCTTGGGATCAGAAGGCCAGAGCCTGGCCAACTGGGCCACTCAAACCGACTAAAAACATGTCAATCAAGCAATAAATCTTCACTAAATGTTAAAATAGTGCACCCTTAATTTGGAAGATATATCTCTTGTGTTTGAAACGACTTAAAATATTTAAAACATACAGTACTTAAACATGGTAAAATATAGGAAAATAAAGGAGAAGCTTAAGGAAGCCAAAACGTTTTATATTACTTGAACTTGATTTCTAATATGAAACAACATCTTTGTGCACAAGTACAACCCGAGTTGTAGAGCACTGCAGCGCTACTCTCAAAAGAAATGCATAAAAGAAAGAACAAACACCACACAGCTATTGCTATACTTTGGAGAACGATATAAGGCAAAACTGTTGTGTATTATCTTCACGCGGAGAGGAAACTGTTCATTCATAATGTGCATGCTTTCACTAGTAAGGCTTTTCTTCCCTCATATGATCAGTTCTTTTCAGTTTTGTGTCACTAAATGTAATTAATGAGTAATGGTTGGGTAAGTCCTCAAGAGTGCAAAGTTAGAAACAGAAAGATGTTGCACAAACTTTAATTTATTGCGGCAATCAAGAGGACATACAGAAAACATGTGGAGAGCGATCCATTACCGCAGCTTTACGCTGAACAGGGCACGAAGGCGATGTTGCTGCTCACCGGAATGGAAGTACACTTCTGGGGTGGAAGAACAGCACCACGAATGCAGGTCAGGTAGTGGAGAGCTTCTATAAATTGTTATCTGTCGCAGTACAGGGACATATTTCCCGTAGTAAAGGGCCACACCCTTGCCCAGTACGTCACTTCACTACCGCCCATTGAGTCTGTTGGCTAATGGGTGGACCATGCCTGGTAAAACTTTCTGAAAAGGGTATTTACTTCTTCCCATTACTTTCTGGCCAATGGAATAATATTATTAATTACATTCAAGAATAATCCCTTACAGGGCGTACATGGACCCTGCTAAGGGGCGAACTTAACCAATCAGATTAATCAATCTGAAACGGGGTTTAAGTTGTAATTTATTAGATTATGCACAGCAGATTATACTGTCAAGCTTTAGCACATATCTAAATTTTACTGCATTTTTCAGTTATGTGTCTTAGCTCAGTATAAAATATGCTGGTAATTCTCTGTTTGTTTTAATCCCCTCCCCCTGATTATTTCTACTACTTTCTGCAATTCACTGTATGGAGTCTTTTTCCTAAATAAATCAAAAGAATGAAATAATATTCTAAAGTGTTTTCGCTTTTGTTTTTCTCTTTCCGTGATAACGGTTTTGGCATTACTTCTTCCAAAATTGAAATGTTCAAGGAATTCTCATCATTTTCCTCCATACATCTGTAAAGCACTTGCGCTTTTTTTACCTTTTCTGACAAGAGTCCTACTGTGGCTTGGGGATGCTCCTAAGATGGGTTAGCTATGCCATTACCACTTTTCCTCAGTCCTGTTCTTATCTCATACTTGAAACTGTCACCTTTGTGGACCATAGACCCAGGTTTATCCACATAGCGCTTGCAGCATTTGGTTATTGTCAATGTAGCACATTTTTCATTCAACTCATAATCTTCGTTCATTGTAAATTTAGAATAGTCTAAATTCTGCATTCATAATTTGGATGATCATATGCTGTAGTTTCTATCAGGAGTGAGACACATCTGCACAACAAAATGGGCTGAAATAACACCTTTCAATTTGAATCCCGCTTGAGAGATACATCAAATTCTGTTTGTGTGACGGTATATTCACTACAGGTAGTAAGAACTATAGGAGAAAGAATAGTCCTGTCTTACTCCTTTACTAATACTCAACCACGCGTTGAATGTTACTTTACTATCTGATCGTCGCGTAATTTCCAAATCAGTGATGACAGAAATTTGAAACGCCAATATTTTTCACTGCTTTAGCATTCTGTTGACACCCTACGAAAACGAAAGACTTGGAACCAACTTGTTCAAGCTTTCAACAGAAATCTGAGAGAACAAACTTAAAAAACTGGTATATGGTTTTTGCTAACACTTTTAATTGCTCAAGGTATGACATAATTAATTCGAGCACTGAGGATAAATCGTTACAAAAGTTATATTTAGTGATTTAAATCTTTTTTTGAAACAAAAAAGAAGATACTCAAAAATTATTATGCCAGTTTTGTGTATAGGTATTTAAATAGTCCGGTAGTATTTTTATTTGTTCAAAATTACGATTTCTGCATCATGTGCCTTACCTGATTAATTAGTATAATAAAAGTAATTGTTTTTTCTAAAAAAAGTATTACATGAAGTTTAAAACGCTTATAATTGTGGTAGAGCAGCATGTGACGAATTTTTTTATAGAAACTGCAACATTTAGAAATTTCATTTATGGGTATCCTTAATCGAAAACTACGAAATTAACACAAAACGTTACTTGAGCACCTGAAATATAACGTGTGCATTGTAATGTGTATATTTACGATATCTTGTTTGGATTATTGCTTACCCTTTTTATTGGTTCTTATTAGTAATGCAGCTCGAAGCATCGATACTATGTATCACTGTTCAAACTGCAGAAATCGACGTAGTACTCGAAGTATAGTACTTAACAATGTTCTATTTCAAGCTTAATATTTAAAGAACGGGGCGAATTTGGTATACATGTGACTAGGCAAAGAAGTTTTGGTTGACCACACTATTATATGCTGATTACATGTGACGTAACTGAATTGTTATGACATCCATAATATTCAGCGACTCATGATCTTAGTCGGCGGCGCGCGCAGCCCATACCTTTCAACACCTTCAAAGCAACAGTCCACTGGAATCCATCCCCCGGATAAACAATGAAATACGTGTATTTAAAATAAAGTTTATTCTTTGTAATTTTGATATTCCAATAAATTAGTTCATTGCATCGCTTAATGTCTTGCTTTCGCGTTAACTGCAAAAAAAAAAAAAAAAAAAAAGTGTGGACTCAACAGTACTACCATATGTTACACTACTCGCAAACACATTCAAGGTCATGCCATCCGATCAGCATTTAATTACACACAATTAACAAGGTAAACTCTTTTCGTAAACAGAAAAAAATAATCGTATGCAACATACTATAACGGTAATTAAGTCTCTCGTATGAAAATTATAAACTCGCATGTTTCATAAACATGCTCACGTCTTAATTACTGCCATTATAGTATTGTTGCATAATATACCATTTTGGGTTTAAACTAGAGTTTAAAACTTGTACCTTACGTGCTGAATCTGCAAAGTAACTCCACAGCACAACAGATAATGGCCTCCATAAGAAGTATCTTATTTTAAGTATTTGGGTTGTAAAATAGGCTTCCACCCAGAAAGGGATATAGATATAAAATTAGTAAAAGTTCAAACAATATTTGAGACAATTAAAAAAACGTTGAAAAATAAAAGAAGACGCGATATTAGAATAAAATTTTATAAAACAATGACTAAACCTATATTAATGTATGGATCTAGTTATGGATACAGACTAGAAAAAATCAGAATAAAACACAAGCAGCAGAGATGAAATTTTTAAGAAAAACAAAAGATGCACTTTATTAGACCACAAACACAATGAAATATTTAGGGGAGAACTAAGTAAATTAAACAAATGAAGATATACCACAATAGAGGATAGATAACACGTCTGCGTGATATCGGATGACTGAAAACTAATAAGTGATTCTGACTCACTTTTTTATGCTGATTTCAGAACGGCTTTTAGTTTTTTTTCTATCACGTACAGTTTTTTTCACAATTTCACTTCAAAAATATAGGGATATAAAAATATTGCTTCCGCTACTACGCATAAAATTGGGCTTGATGAAGCAATTTGTAAGGGCTCTACCACAGGCTGGACCCTGCTTCAGATACCTTTCCAAGAAATTTCCCTTCATTACACAAGACAAATTAAAGGCTGGAATTTTTGTTGGTCCTCAAATAAAGAAATTGATGAAGGATGAAGATTTTGAGAAGACAATGAATGAGAGAGAAATAGAAGCACGGACCGCCTTCCGATCAGTTACTGTAAACTTCTTAGGCAATAACAAAGGTCCTAATTGTCGAAACAATGTTGGAAAATTTCAAGAAGACGGGTTTTAACATGAGTGTAAAGGTGCATTTTCTGCATTCACATATCGACTACTTTCCATAAAATCTGGGACATTATAGTGAAGAGCAGGGTGAACGTTTTCACCAAGATATTAAGAAAATGGAGAAGAGGTACCAGGAGAGATGGAATGAAACTATGATGGCCGACTACTGTTGGATGTTGAGGAGGGACAGTCATCTTCAAGGATCTGCAAGGAAGTCAAAGAAGAGAAAGTTTGAAAAAAATTAAATGAAACACTTGGGCTTCTTGTTTTGTTAAAATGTGGGGAGTTCTTGAGAGTATTCTTAAAATGTTTCTTGAACAAAAACCTTACCTTGTGTGAAATGGTATTTGAATACTTTTCTACGCTCATTAGTAAAAATTGTCAAAACATTACTTCTTATTTTGTGTAAAAAACCTGACGTGATAGAAAAAAACGGAAGTTATTTCTGGAATCAGCATAAAAACTTGATTCAAGAACACCTAATTTTAAGAAATCATCTGACAAAAAGCTTGAAAATGCAGACTAGTGTAATAGGAGATTTCCAAAACAAATCTACAATTACCGACCTTCTGGTAAGAGATGTAGGCAGACCATATAGAAGATGGAAGGATTACTATGAAAACGGAGCAGACAAAAATGTCTAAACCATGGAGTGAAGAAGAAGGTCAATTAACTGGATGAGTATAGCTATCTTCTGTCTTCGCAAATGTATACGAGTATCATCCCATAAAATGACAAAACTAAGTATCGTACTGGGCACAGCGTCCAAGAAAGAGTTCTGCTAGCAATAACACTTCTATCTGAACATTTTTTCCTGATGAATGATTCTAGTTTGGTCAAGCGTTTCACCCTACGAAAGATTATTTTTGCAACAGTGTATGGCTACACCTATAGTTATATTACTCGCGATAACACTGCAACCTAACAACCCGGTATGTGCCAATAGCAAATTTTTTAACCGCATTTCGGATATCGTACTGCGTATTCCGCTTCTAGTAAGAGTAACAATTACATAAAAGGACGTATTTATTTCCTCCGCCCATTTTCAGCATAACTATATTTTATCATAGTATTTCTTTAAGCAGCAAAGCTCCCTTAGTTTCGCTTCGGAAAACTTCGGCTGCAACCTGAATTTGGAAGCGTTCGCCTACTTGATAAATTATGACCATACGACCGATTTCTTGGAGGTTCTTATCTAAACTACCCATAATTTTGCGTCAATTTTAACCGAATTTTGTTCAATCTTTTGTTAAATTTTACGTGCAGTGGTTATTTTCAGGAATCTCTCCATCTAAGCTACCCATAACTTTGTACCGATTTCAACCAAATTTGAAGTGTGTGGACAACTTATCTTCAAACCTTTATATACAAATCTCTGTACTTACAGCGGTTGGCGAGTTGTTTCATAGTATAGACGAAGGGACAGACTAAGATGCGACGCTAAATAGTTGCTCCGCAATAACGAACGCACCTAAAAAGTCAGTCAAATAAAGTAGATATCATTGCTAATTTTATTAGGGTTCAGATTTTTAGGTCTTGTTAGCCTTCGTTTCAAGTTTTCTATATCTTTAAAATATGCCTCTTTTTAGATTTTCTTTGCAGATAATTATTTACTAACACAAATAATTTTATGTTTTTCTTATTTTGAGTACATGGTTACGATATAGCTCTTTATACGTTTAAAATATTTTATTTAATAAATTATAACCAATTATTTTTGTTTTTATTATAGTAACATTTATTTATAACCCTCTTTCACAAAAGCATATATTATTATCAATATTATCATGAGAAACAGAGTATATTTCACTGTCTTTTGTTTGTATCCGTTAACAACGCAGTAGGCAACTAAAAGCATATACAAATAAAGTTGGCGTGAAGGATTTCCTATTATCCCTTCCTGTTTTTCTTATTTTAATAAAGTTTATTTAAAGGTACGCATTTCACATGAGTTTACGCCTATCGAAAACTACTCACAAGAAAAATACACATAACAGATTTTCAGTTTTTTTTTCTCTCTCTCTCTCCTTTTTTTTTGGCGTTGCAGTAGATATATATGCCCAATTTTCCTATTATCAGTAGCATATTCTTATGTTGAAAAGGTTGTCTCCGAAGAACATAACGTCATTGGAGCAAAGTCATAATGCTGCGGGCTCATTTTTCTGTATATTTTTACTTTCTCCACCACCTACATAGTAGGTAGTGAAGGTATTGCATTCAGACTAAAAATTCGATACCGAAATTTCACCGGAAATACATGTATTGACTCCCTCTGAATTAAAAAAAATGCATTTTTAGAAAAAGGCCTGTGCGCGCGCGCGCGCGCGCGCGCGCGCGTGTGTGTGTGTGTGTGTGTGTGTGTGTGAACAGCATAACTCAAAAACGAAAAGCTGGATAAATACCAAACTTGGTGTTTAAATTCAGCATCTTTCAAGCTGAGACACGAGAATTTTCAAGAAAATCCGCCCACCCCAATTACATTTTGCATGAAACATTTTTTGAAAATTCTGATTTTCTAAAAAATAGCTGAAAGGATTTTTTTTATTAAAATACCATATATTAAATATATTTACGTGAATAGACGTTAAAGTCCTCTTCATATGGAAGAAATTTTGTATAATCTTGTATAACTGTTAAACGTTAAGCGATAGACGAAAAATATTATACAAAAAATGTAGATCTCTTTAAAAAACACAATTTATTTCAAATAAGTTTTTTTTGTGGCATAAGCCATTTCTGAGATATCGGTTATTAATAGTTCGAATTATTCATTCCTTGGTCATTCCTTAAAGTCCTTTTAACATTCAGTTGTTTCAGATGTTTAAGGTTAGCATTTAGCGTCCAGTTCGTAAACTTTGACTATGGCTGTTCTCTTTGTATCTATAACGAAATGTATAACGCAGATATTTCTACAAAGGTTTATATGGATTAAAACGTAGTAGATATAAAAATAAGCTTTAGTAAGAATAGCTTGTATATCTACTCACTAATAAACGATAGAGGGTAGAGAAAATCATGTGAATGCATCACATCAGAAATTTTTTTTTCCCTGCAGTACTGAACAAATCAGCTTCATGTCTTCAGAGCCAGAATTTCTTTCCAGTTTTGAAGAACATGCAACTTCCACTGATCCAGATTTTTTTTAAATATTACCAATGGTATGCGAAGCCTTTTTGAATGATAGGATTCGCCGTTTCCAAGCAGAGAATAGCTTCTGGTATAGAGAATAGAGAAAAGTTCTAAATTTTACATTATGCGTTCAAAATGAGCACCATTTGTTATGTGAGGACGACCAGTGATTTTCCCTATGCATACGCAACCATCTTCTACGAATTTATTGTATCAATTGTAAAGTTTTATGACGAGGCGGCTCGCTGTTGTACTTACAATGAAACGCACGCTGCAATGAAACAATGGATTCACCCTTTGCATAATGCAGCATACAAAATACTTTTCCTGTGGCGTCACCATTTTCTCGTAAACAAACACAGCGCTGCTGTGGGCACTGAATGGAACTAATAGGTGGGGCTTAAAACTTTGAAATTTCCTCTATTCAATGATGTGTCGTATGTGTCGCTATCTATTGCCATTCATTAAAATTGAATATTTAGAATCTGTTCCTTCTTTTTGAATAACCCTGTATATAATGCGCCTTGATACATGCAAGGGAAGCAACAATTAGTGGGAGCCTAAAGTAAATACGTATTTATCATCTGAAGAACTGAAAACACAATGTAGAGCATTTTAGGTCGCAATCCCTCATTTTAGCACCTTTACGTCCTCTGAAATACATATTCAATATTCTGAAAATACTTCATTAAATGGCAAGGAAAAGAATCCGAGCCTTACTAAATCATAATAGTAAATTATGGTACAATTTCGTTTCGCAATCCTACGAGTAAAATAAAACCACTTTTAACACGTGTGTCATATGCTACTTTTTAGACAGCACTCGATTATCGCAAAAGAGCCATAATCTAAAGCTTTTATATTGTGTGCATGTGTTAGAAGTTCTACTTTTAGGCCACGCTGTCTAAAATAGTAGTTTACATACAAATTTCTTAAAGAATTGGGCGTGCTTACATGGATTCGTTTCCATTGTAGCTACTCAGTGTTTGTTATTCTCGATCTTGTAACCATTTCTGCTCGAAAAAGAATAGTAACTAAGCGTTTTGTTGTGGCGATGTGCACGTCACAGTTGACGACGTCTAAGGGGTTAATTTCCATGGAGACGGAAAGCCGACAGACTGAATCGAAGCAAACCTAATTCAGTTGCTTTAGGGGGATGGAGGCGGCGAAATGGCCGGACTTCCCACTGCGCGCATTTAATGGCCTTTACGAGTGCTTCAGCTAATCGGGTTATAGGCTGGTAGCGGTATTCAGGACACGTCACGACGAAACAATTGCAAGACGCATGTATGCATCTCCTTATTGCATTTCTTTCTCCATGGCACTGCGAGGAAGCGACGGATAATTACGAGACAGAAAGGTGCCGCGTAGAAATCATGAAATACTCTGCAATTGAGGAGTCCCTCGGAATAACGTTGTAAGGAACAAAAAGTAGATTTTAGGGAAATGGGGAAAAACTGTAATAACATTAAATTTTGTTTTCTTAATTAAATGCTAATACACCAGTTTCCCATCTACTTTACTTTAATCGGGGTAAACATTTCCGGATATAGCTGCATGACACATTTCGATATAGATACAAAGGGAGTGGCGAAGGTCAAATGTTTACGAGCTGGACGCCATAAGCTGGCCTTAAAATTTCACACTCTTTCAATGCACACCGAGAAACAAAACAAAATAAATAAATAAAATAAATAATAAAATCGATTATACGCCATGCTGGTACCTAGTTTTCTTATAACGGGAAATTCCAAATTGTTTATTTGTTATTTAACATTTCTTTCGTTTTACACATTATCGTACATATCTCACTTATAATCTAGTAAATAAAAAGAAATTAAATCTAAATGAATAAATTAAAAAATAAAAAAGTAAAAATTCAAAATGCAATAACCGTAATTGAAATTTAAATATTTCAACAACTGTTATTTCTAGCAATAATTAGAAATTAAACAAGATAAATGTAGCAAAATACTAATCTAAACTACATTCTAACCATTAGTTTCCACATCTCTCATTGCCGAGTTCTCTTATTACATACATAAATAATTTAACCAACATATTTTAAAACCCGTGTTTTACCAAGAGGTTATTTCACGGGGCGTTTGCAGTTATAGTTATAAATACAATTTTACATACGTTATATAAATTATTTAAAGTGCAGAAGATGCTTTTGAAGAATTATGCGATGTCCAATGTGTTAAAGTGGTACTTCAAAATTATTAGCAGAGGAACTGATCAACTGGTCGACTCTAAAGTACTTGGTGCATTCCGCTACCAGGTGTTGGGTCGCCTGTGGAGGTTCTGTGCAGCTACAGTGGTGAAGCTGATATATTCATTTTGTGGAAGTAGGATTGGAAGTGGTCACGATTTTTAAAGAAATTGTGTAGTTATGAAATTGGGCCAGAGATCTACGGACAATCTGTAGGGATGTTGGGAATGAAAAGCTTGGTGTGGAAGGCATCTTCGGAACTGATACAGTTGGAATTCCAAATCGTTGTGTAATAGACGGTTAACAGCTGCTTGCCCGAGTTAGAGAAGTGATTTGTAGTCTATGGTGGTACTATACCGTCGCTAATTTTAAAATAAAGCTTTGGTGTCTTATTTTTCACAACTTTTCCTATTTAGTTAATATGCGATAACTTGAACACCTACTACATTATGCTTTATTTATTTGTGTACATTTAACTTCCTTTAGCCAGGTAGGTCATATCGGATTGTGAATGCAAGGAACCGATGAAATTATGCTTATATGGGCCTAGTTCACAGATACCTGACATTAGGCTTCTTAGGATAAGAGAAAACTTTTCCAAAAACCTTTTCCACGTAACTCACCCTGAGCCTCGAGCTCCGAACCTCTTGAATGTGAGGCATGACACGATACCCCTACACCATGAACATGAGTATACCGTTTATTATTTTGGGAAGAGGTTCACTTTTAACAGGAAATCAGAATAAATGGGAAGCACGAAAATGCTTATTTGTCGATTGGGGGATGCGGCCGCACCCTGCATCACATCTCTTATCAACTCTCAGCCTACTCAAACCATTACCCTGTTGTGTACGAAAACTAATTCCTTCACAGTGATCGTCGTTTTGGCATGTAAAATCAACTTAGTCCATTAAAATACTATTTTCGTACATCAAACGTCTAATTTCATGAGGAGTGGCAACTGTGTCACATCTCATTAAACTGCAACAATGGAAAGCCACTATATTACGAGTCATTCCAAGGCAATTGGAAGCCTTTACAAGGATATGTTTAATCTAAACAAGATTGTCAGTTTTTCGATCAATTTGTTCAAGGACTACATCAATACACTATGTATTATTTTTCTTCTTTCTTTATGTCAAAGCAACTTATTTCGTGTTTATGGTACACGTATTAAATGGTTGTCTTATTTCTGATGTTTATTGAAACGTTCGCTACCTAATTGCAAGAAGACTGTTTGTCCCACCAGCAACATTAAAAGACTAAAAAGCACCATGCTAGTTATCCCTCGATACGTTCAATTTTATAAAATAACAACGCAAACGTAATTTTTAAACCATTTTAATGACTTGTGTTTACTGAAACAGCAGGTTTTTTTTAGCGTCAAAGAGTTTGATTTATACCAAGTTAAATTCTTATTATATCTATAATATATCGTTATTCTATGTTACAATTATTATTTGGGGCTGGCCCCGTAGCTCAGTCGATAAAGCACCTGCCTGCTGTACGAGAGGTCCCGGGTTCGATTCCCCGCTCTAGCCAAGATAATTCTCTATCCTCCCCAGAGTCTGGAAGTATGAATGAGAGTGTATATGAATAAAACCCAAAGTTTAACAGAAACCCAACCCAACGACAAACGAATACGAGTTAACACTGTTGCTGTAGGTCATAATATCCTCCAAACGAAAGGCCGCCGGTAAGACCATTGCAGTTAAAGGCGGGGTATAAATGGAGCTTAAAAAAATCTTATATAGACACCTTAGTATAAGTTGAATTGGTTCACATTACAGGCTTGCAAGATTCTATTCCATCAAGAATAGAAATAAAATTTACAGTTTTTTTTTTGTTTTTTTTTTGCTAATTGTCGTCACTCATGGCCTTAATGAACCTAGTGATTCTCTCCATGGCATAGCGGAATGTAGCCATCTTCTCATGTTGGGCCGTCTTAAAGATGCGGAAAAAAACAACAATGTTTTCCTTTAAGTAATATTATTGGTTTTCTCCTATAACAATTTCTAAATCCATAGCAGCCATTTTATAATACTATAAAATAAGGGAATATTAAGGGTTGTCATATTGCTTTCATTGTTAATATCGCTGTTCGTTAGAAAGAAGAATCGAGAAAGGTAGCATAATGTCTCACTGGACGAACCATCCGTTCAGTAGGGCATTACGTGGTGACTGGAAACAAAACAAACGTAGACTTGATTGCGGCCATTACGGCGATCGTGTGCAGAGGACCTGAAACAAACTTAACTGCTATTTGAAGTGAAATCGAGCAAAAGAAAAAGAACTGAAAGGGACATCTTCGCGCCCCAACATTTAATTACACTTACTACGTAGTATAAATCCACTTATGTGGCCTAGCTCCCTGTATGAATCATATCGGGCTACCCCTCGCAAGAGGAGGCCTTAGTTCTTCAGGGGCAAATCGGCTGTTCATTCACTGATATAAACATATGTAAAATACTAAATTTAGCCGATAACATATTTTCTTTCAGTCTTGATCGCAGCCTCTCTGCCAAGCATGAGCTCATAACTTTTAACGTAATTTGCTGAAAAACTAGCGCCCATAACATGCTCCTTTCAAGAGATATGCTATAATAGGTTCGCGTTTGAAAGTGGACATACTCATAACCGTAAAACGCTCCCTGCGATTTAATTTTTATAATATTCTTCTGAAACTTCCAGAATATCTCCACGAATGTGTTCTACGGTTTTATGTGCTAAATATACTAACCGGTTTTTGGCATGCTATTGTAAAAAGCAAAGCAAATGTTTTGCTAAAACAAAACTTTTAACACTCAGTATTTATAAGGTTGTAAAATCCAAAATAAGTTTAAGTAAGTACACACTACTCAGAAAATATTAGTTCAAAAAAATAAATACTGCAGCACACGGAGCGATACAAAACATGTATTAAAACATATGCCATAATGTCGTTTGAATTATGAAGCCGAAATTATAAAGGCAATAATTATCATAATATTCTGAGAAGTATAGTGATATAAAATAAGTAATAATATATTTAAAATCATTGTATGTATAAAAAGGAGAAGCATTGTGAAAATTGTTGACTGTAAAAGCGACAGAAAGAGCAGACAGGCACAGTTTTGTTAATTAGGGACCAGCCCCAGGTAGAAAGGGTAAATACCATTGAAGCAAGTTTTTTCCTGGTACCAGCCGAGTGCAGCTGCACTTAGCTTGGTGAAGGCCATTCTCTAGGCATCATGACGCTAAGTTTGAGGAGAATGTTTGAGGGGAGAGAGGGGAAGTTTAGGCGTTGGTTTTCTTTGTATTAGCGTGGGTAGATCAGTCTGTCCTGAGTGCCTGCCGAGGACGGGACGCCTTTCTCATCGAGTTGTGAACAATGGTGGCGAACATGCTAGAGGGTAGAACGCTTAGCCGTAATTAATAATTCTTCGGTCTTAGTAAAGACAAAGTCACTTCGTATGCATTTAATAGTGATCGGCAAACCGCAGTATTATTTTAAATAGTGAATAAAAGTGTTCCAAGACAGCGTTTGTGTGTTTCTCTGTACACACCCACGCATACCCTGAGGTTAAGGTTTCATGCTGGAGCAGCCGTGGCAAAAGAAGAACCAACTGGGAGGAGCCAAGCAGCAACCGTGAGGCAAAGGTATTGCTTCATTGTTGGAGGATGGAGCGTGCCTGCGTCATATTGCGAAAAAGTCCCATTTGAGTAACTTAGGACGCAAGAATTCAGCCAGACTTATCAGTTATCAACCACGAGGCTACAAAAAATAAAATATTTGTGATCTAGTCCTTGCCTTTACTCTGGAATAGCTCACAAAATGAACACAAAACACCTGACATCCAATCCTCCAAGCATCTCTACCGAAGTGTTAAATACAATCGGCTAAGTGATTCTTTATCACCTTGTCGATATTATGTAGTTAAGACGTTCCCGTTTGCACAGCGCTTGTCCTGCAACGGCTTCTTCAGTGTTAGAATCAGATTAAAGTCGCCTGGACTGAAATTTGGAAAATAGGGAGGATGCTCAAGATATGTCATACGCGCCGCTGCATAACGTTCTTGATAATAGCTGCAACGTGATGTCGAGATAATTACCAATCCTCACTGCTAGGCTATTGATATCCTCCTAAATATAGCAAAATCCTCAGCAGATTGTAATGCTTTTGCAGATAGGAATAGAGGAGCTGAAGAACCTTAGTTGTGACGTCCAAAACTACACGATGCCCTTAAGAACACTACAGCTCTAAAACAGAACATCTTGGCTGTCATACACTAAAGTAGCAATTATATTCGTGATGAATGCATTCTGTTCAACCTCGCTTCTTCACGGCGTGCATTCATTTGACTAACGCTTCAGTTACTTTTTATGCTAGTTATCCGGTTTCATCAATTGAATTCTATTTGTCGTCTCGTTCCTTACACAATGAAATACCTCCGGCGTATCTGCAAATGTTCGATATGGAAAGGCATTACAATCCAATGCTTCTCTTGGCTCCGAACGACACTCGGCTT
Source organism: Deroplatys truncata (assembly GCA_030765065.1). Lineage (NCBI taxonomy): Eukaryota > Metazoa > Arthropoda > Insecta > Mantodea > Mantidae > Deroplatys > Deroplatys truncata. The sequence continues at coordinate 45,544,230 of CM060976.1, read as the reverse complement.
CTGCCAGTCACTGTAATTTTCACGTACCGCGCCTATTCAACTTGATGAGTACTTGCATCATTTTGGAGCACTAGTATAAAACTTTTTCGTGTGCTCTTAACTAGTCACCATCAAAGTACAGATACATTTTCTGTAGTGGCTATTGTGGGCTATGACAGAGCCTTTTAAATTATACCCCTTTTATTGTGACGTTCCACGTGTACCCAAAAATGTTGAAAGAAACAACTAAAAGGCACTTACCAGAGGAGTAGCCAATACCGTAATCTCTTTCCGGTTCAGAGACATCTGTCCCTCTGAATGAAGTGTTACAGAAACATGGTGTGATTAGGCTTTTAATCTAACTTACTGTTGACCTTATTTTGTTATTTAAATGCGCTTTGATGTGTAATATATTTGGAATAGCCTAGCAAAGAAAGTTTTGGAGTAACTTATTGTTAGTTTTATTATGGTGACAGTAAGAGCACTGAGAGAAAGTAAGAGTTCATATTATTTGAGCGTTAAATTCTGATATCCGGATGAAAGAGATTTTCTGCAACATTTCTGTTTGTGCAACATCAAAAACTATAAAAATTGTCTAGAATCATTTATTCCGTTGTACTGTTCCATGATTTTAGGGAATAAACATCTTCATACACACCAAAAGAAAGAAACAAACAAACAAACAAACAAAGAAACAAAAAAAAAAACATTAGCACACTCACGAAGAGTATATTTGTCGTAGTCCAAATCGTTTCCACCCCAGTTCACAATGTGTTTCAGGACGCGTGCCTTTAGCTTCGTTCTATTGTCCCCTTTCACACCGAGTACCATCTACTGAATATGCGCTGACAGCCGAGCGGTTATAAGCAAATACGTAGCAATGACACCTACCGAGGTTCGTATCCCGAGCATAAGTTTTTGTGTGTGTTTTTTTTTGTTTTGTTTTCGTTCTCTTGCAGAAAAACCCAGTGTTTATCACGCATATTATAATAGAATTTCCAATTCATGAGGTTTATTTGATTTCAAGGCATTTATGGTCACACATAAAAACCGAAACGCTCTCCTTTTCGTTTTCAAGCTGAACATAAATAAGTAAATATTATATTCCTAAATCAAAAGAAAATAAAAACAAAAATTAACTTAATATCGGATGTGTAAACCATCTGCTTCTATCACTGCCGTCATTTTACGGGCATGGGTGATATCAAATGCCTATTAAATTTTCACGAGAGGATACTTCCTCCCAAGCATCCTGTATTTGATCCCAAAAAAACTCTTTTCCTTGCAGGCCACTCCAAAACTATTCACCTCTGCCCACACATTTTCAACAGGATTCAAATTTGGTAAGCAAGGAGGCCAATCAATAACTGTGATATCCTGCCTTTGCGAGAACTAGGTTGAAACCAGCTGACGTGTGGACATGGTGGTTATCCTACTGGAATTCAATCATTCCATTTGGGATATCTAGTCCTTACAGAAGGAACTATAGTGTTTTCGAGGATGTTCTTTATACTGCTAGCTATTTAATGAATCATCAACAACCTAGGCCATCTCGTCACATCCAACACCAATACGATACAGATACACCAACTTGGCGATCCATTTGTGTCACATATTTTGAGTCGTAACGTTTTCTCTGGGGCGGTAGACAATTACTTCCGCTCCTCCCATTTGTAGATGAAAATGTCATCTCGTCTGTGAATATCCTCCTATTCCAGTTATAATTGAGATTCTCTTCTGCAAATGCGAGGCGAGAAAATCTGTGATCATCTGTAAAACGCTGCTTCTTAGCTGCCGATGGAGCAAACGGACCTGCTGTAGTCAAAAGACGCAAGGCTGTGCGGTTCGACACGGGAAATTAGAATTACTTCTAATCATAAATACATGATACAAGGGATTCTTGTATGCCTCTTCTATAAGTGCAATGTCCTACTGAGGAGTGGACAAACTGTTCGACCGGAACCAGGTCGGCGACGAACCATTCTTTACCTGGATAACCGCACCCACCTCGTAGTCGTAGATATAGGGACTTCAAGTGCTTTTGCAGCCCGAGGCACAGCCTCAGTACCCAGCGACGTTGACTAAAGTAAGGAGAGATCTCCTTGTAGCTTCGTCTTTATGTATGCGCTCAGCCATAGCAAAAGTCAGTATGATTGCTAACATACCATGCAGAACTCCAAGGCTATGAGGTCCGCGCGTAAGATCACGCCAGCACCATTCATAACTATGAGACAGAGTTTGCACATCCAATATTAAGCCAAAAAATATAGTTTAGTTTTTCATTTTAGGATTCTTATTAATATGGCATTTGTTTGGAAAATGATTAATTTGTGTTTTATGCATGAATGTCTTAAAATGTATCTTATGCACGGAACAGGGCAATACCATATATTTAACAAATTAAAATTTAAATAACAAAACAAAAGTATATACATCAAAGATTCGAACCCAGGTTGTAATTACAAGACCCATACGTTTCACAATTCAGCTACCATGCATATAACCATAATGAAAGTCATCACCCTACTTATCACATAGCTTTGAAATGAACGCAGGGTGGTATTAAATCGTGTATTGTGAACGCAGCGTCAGCGAATGCTTCCGATGTTTTCCCAATTGAACTCCTCTGGTTGTTGCTCATTTATTTTGTTTTAAGCTGCACATACACTATGTGATCAAACGTATCTGGACACCCCACAAACATACGTTTTCATCTTATGTGCATTGTGGTGCCACCTACTGCCTGATACTCATTATTCGCGACCTCAGTAGTCATTAGACATCGTGAAACAGCAGAATGGGACGCTCCGTGGAACTCACGGACTTCGAACGTGGTCAGGTGTCACTTGTGTCAGAAGTCTGTACGCGAGATTTCCACACTCCTAAACATCCCTAGGTCCACTGTTTCTGATGCGACAGTGAAGTGGAAACGTGAAGGAACATGTACAGCACAAAAGCTGTGTTATTCGTTGCACATGACAACCAAATGCTTTTTTAAGTTCTGTGGGGTCATGTTGAGTGTCTATCAGAAAACACATTTTTCATATGAGAAAATGACCTCTCAACATCGACAGAGGTTACTGGAACAAATCTAAAACATAGCATCATTGTAGGATCCATTTCAACTGCAACAGAATTGTCACTTTGTAGAATTTTTGAAATGTTTCTAAGTTTATCCAGATCAAATTTTTCGATAACACTGTTTTACACTTTTCGCTAAATAATGAACCCCGTTTCTCTGGTACACTGTCCAGTCTTTGCACTGCATCATCCACAATTTTCACTGACTTCTTTCTTGAAGCTGGCAGATCACCTGTGGCAGGACTCATCACTAATGTTTCTTGATCTTATGTAACGTTGTGTTACTTCCAGTGCAGTAAGTGCTTCTGACAGATTGGGAGGGTCCACAATTCACCATCCTATTCTTTGGATTCCTCAGAACTATCTTTCAGCTGATAGTGGCATACCTTCTTTAATTATTTCATCATCATTTTGCACACAACACACGGCAGTATCTGCATGATAACCAATAAAGTCATCAAAATCAATTCCATTTTAAATACCAGCCCCGTCATTGTCTTCTGGTACAACGAAATCGTCGACATCAACATTCTCAACATTTTCGGGTTCAGCTCCAGTTTCAACTTTTGTGGTGCCAGCTTTTCGAAAGCACTTGCGTATTGTGCTTGGCTTCAACTGACCCAAGCAGTCTTTATGTACTGCCTAGATAAAAATATGTAAATTAAATATCTATTATGTACTGTACTGTATTTTCACTGGCCAATGTGTAGAAGAATGCAGGATCTGTACTGTATTCAATTTAATTTATACATCTATTCTAAAAATGTTAGTGATGTTCAGAGGGAAATGACAGGGAATGTATGTGTAAAGAGTATCTTAACCTACAATGTGATTCTTTGGCTTACCTGCAAAACATACCGCAATCATGGCTACGAATTTGCATGCAGACAGCAAATCAACAATCATTTGGCCACAGCATATACGAAACGTTTCTTAACTATTTCTTGGTCTTTATAGTGTATAAGAGCGACAAGAGAGACTGTGAAGGAGTAAAAATGCGAAAACGTGAAGGTGGGGTAACCTTGCATAAACATCAAAACAGTGCACAATACACAACGTACAAGTGCGAAAAATGTAGAGGTGAGAAACGTATAAATGCGGCTGCTGTATTAACTTATTTTAAAGATCAACAACTTTAACGCCAATATATAACAATCTACTGCTCTCAGGGTATATTTGTAATTTTATAAACACTGCAACACCACTAGTCATTGCTTCGAGTGTAAAGCTTCGCGTGTTAGTTTAAACAAGGGTTTTTGACATTTACTAAACCTTGTTGTCCGTTTCACTGGTTTTGTACATCCCTGTTTTCTACAGCCAATTAGTATGCATCTTCAAAATTAGCTTAAGGTGACTACTACAGTTTTATAGTCACGCACGCACGCACGCGCGCGCGCGCGCACACACACACACACACACACACACACCACACACACACACTAAGGCACGCCACTACTGCATAGGAGAATTAAAAAACTAAGAGAGATGCGCTGCTTTATTCCACCCGCCTCCCTCCTTGCTGTGTAGAGCGAAAGAAAGAAAAGAAAGAAAAAAAACCTCATTAACGTGCTGCACGGAGAAAATAATACAGTTTACTGGCTTGTGTTTGTACTGCCCTTCGTTTATTAAAGAAGATAATGAGTGCTCCAGGCGTTTGTTTAATTTATAAATGTAGAAATTTGCAGAAATGTATGCTTTTCTCTGAAGATGCGAAAACCTACTCAAGTTCCATTTACGTTTAAAGTATGATCAGACCCAACTAACGCACCGTTGATGGCTCTTATCTGTGAAATTAGAAAAACAAAGTAACATTTTCAATTTTTTGTTTTTGAGATTTTGTGTACTTCACTTTATTTTCGTGATACACAATTTTTTTTAATATCAACAATTTTAAAGCCATAAACGGTATTTATTGGTCATATACCATTTGGATGCCAGATTGTGTGTGACAAATTCGTTTTCATTTGGATTTTTCGAGACATTAAGCAAGCGCATCTTGATATTTTAAGTGGTCTTCTTTTGTTTCTTACATCCATGCAAATAGTAGGTATTATCATGGCTATCACTTAAAATCGGCGAACAGGTGATTGTCGTCTCAGCCTATAACATTTATACCGCCGTAGTATGATATAACTGAAATAGTTTCGACGGGATTAATAGGAAGTACATAAAGCAAGGTTTTATATAACCAACTTGCAGAACAGGTATGAATATAAATTATATGCAACGAAGTCACATTTCGTTTTTTCCTTTCTCTACTAACCTTCCTTTTAACGGATACCCTCCTCTTTGTAGGGCTTACATCCCCAAGGACTTTGCAAGCCAATGGTCAGTAGCCTGTCGAGGAGCCAGCAAACTCTGGATCATAGCATATCCAGGATGGGAGATCAGCCCAAGGAGGAAATGAAATGTAGTGATGAAAGGGATCACAGGAAAATTCGCGGATCAAGTTATCCAACCCAGCATTCACCTAGCGACCGAGGAAAACCGCGTAAAAACCTTCGGTAAGATTGGTCGGCCCCGTGGTTTTGAACTCGCGACCTACCAAATGCGAGTCGCACACGTTATCGCGGCGCCACCTCCCTCGGTTCTATTACTAACCTTATAGTAGGAAGCAGAGAAAGTATTGCATTTCACCCAAAAGTTCCATACCGAGATTTCACCAGAAATATCCGTTTTGAGGCCCCTTGAAAAGAACGCAGTTTTAGAATAAGGTTCGCGCGCGCGTGTTGTGTGTTTGTACAGCAACTCAAAAACGTAAAGTCAGTATTTAAGTTCATCTTCCAAGGATGCGACATAGATTTTCAAGAACGTTTTCCCCCCCTCTAGACTTCGCTTTACATAGACAAGTTTTCATCATTTTATTTTCTCAAAAATCGCTCTAAGATTTAGATTATATTACCGTATGTTTAAGATACTTGCAGCACAGTTAAAACAAACATCTTGAATTACCTGACAATAGCCTGCGAAGTGCTCTTCATTCAGAAGGACTTTCATATAACCGTAAGACGGAAACCTAAGACACGGACGAATTTTGTCTACTAAAAGAAGGACTTATGTATAATAAATGTTGTGTCATTAGCCATTCCCGATATATTCTTTGTTATTTCTTTAAATTGTCAAATACTTTATACTTTTTTCAATGCAAATCGGTAATTTTTTCACATTTGTTTACTATCCCTATCAAGTAGTCTTTCATTCAAAAATCCATTACCAAGTTTTCACCGGAAATACATATTTTGAGGTCCCCTGGATCCGAAAATAGCATTTTTAGAAAAAAGTCCGTCTCTCTTTCCCTCTCTCTCTCTCTCTGAGCGCGCGCCTGTCTGTCTGTCTGTGAACAGCATAGCTTAAAAATGAAAAGTCGGATAAATATCAATCTTGGTATTTAGGTTCAGTACCTTCCAAAGATACGAAAGGAAGATTTTCAAGAAAATTCCCTGATCCCAAACTACCCTTTACTAGAAAAACTTTTAGATTTTGTTTTATTTTCTAAAAAATGGCTACCGTTCTTTTATTAAAATACTGTATGCTAAAGGTATTTATATGACAAATAAAATGTATATCTTGAATTTCTGGGAATAGCCTGTGAAGTCATCTTCATTGGAAGGAATTTTGTATAATCTTGTATAACTGGTAAACGTTAAGCCATACGGCAAAAACGTACTACGCAAAATGTAGATGTTTTTAAAAAGCACACAATTTATTCCATATAAGTTTTTTTGTGCATAAGCCATTTATAAGATATCCGTTATTAAACTTCGAATTGTTCATTTCTTGGTCATTCTCTTGAAGTCCTGTCAACATTCAGGTGTTTCTCAAGATTGCATAGAAACAGTATAGAATTTTAAGGTCAGCCTATATCGTCCAGTTCTTAAACATTTGACTATCGCTGTTCCCTTTGTATCTGTAACGAAATGTGTAATGCAGCTATTTCTGCAAAGGTTTATTGGATTAAGATGTAGTAGACAGAAAAATAAGCTTTAGTAAGAATACTTTGTATACTTACTAATATACCATAAGAGGGTATAGAAATCATGTGAATATATCAAGAATTTGTTTTCCTGCAAAGAGAACGGAATTTCATAGTGACTCACTTTTAAACAATTTGACAATGGCTTTAGTTTATTTTATAGTTATTATGCCTGCAACGAAATATATAAATGCAAACTGAAGATTTAACTCTATTCACAAGAATTATACAGAAGAATAAACTTTTGTATGAATAGTGCGTATGAGAGAGTACAGAAACTCACATGAATGAACCCATCGATTTTTTTTTTTTTTTTAATAAAACCATGCCTCAATCAAACTCACTGGTTATATTGGAGCGTTATAACTAGACCTGTAATTTTCGGAATGCAATGTTTTCAGGTTAACTTAACCTTTGACGAGTGCGTGTGTACGCAATTCAGTAGTAGGATGACTACCGTCCTGAAATTTGTGGGGTAGTCCTACAGTTTAAGAACTTTTACACTGACCCGTAAATATGTTTTATTTGCCTTAGTCTTTGCGGCTTAGTTTTCAGTGAACCGGTACTCAGTAATATTGTGTTGTTTGTACTTCAATCGAAGTTATAACATTTACCATCTACAAAAATTAGTCTTGGCAGAATGCTTGACTCGAATTATCACTTTTGCCAATTTTTCCGCTTCTGGTAGCCTTTGATGGTTCAGCAAATTGTGATTTTGTAAAAATGGACGTAGAAACTGATTCCGATGGTTCAAGTTATAGCTTCAATAAAGGCAGCAGATGACTAGAAAAGGACGAAATCAGGAAACACTACTAAAATGAAGAAACTTTGGTCTATACACGAAGCGACGAGAAGTATACACTTTAACAGCAACACATAATGTTCTTCAGAAATAAACCTGTAGGTCTGCAAGTAAAATAACCTTACTGTTTGAGAAAAATAAATTGGTAATAAATTAATATTCTAGCAAATGCTGAGGTCTACCCCTGAATTTTATTAATTTTTATCTTTAGTCAACTGCGTTTTCAACTATTCTTGTTAGTGGTTTCTTATTTTTGTTCAAAAAAAAGTAAGATCAGATGTAAGTAAAGAAAGAATATCTGTATAGGTAAGAGAAGAAATATATAATAGTTGTGACTCAATTTTTCTCTGGGTTGTCCCTCAAAATCCCGAAATGTCCCTTTTTTTGGAACTCTTGTTCCTCACTCTTCACCTAGAGACCTGATCATCCTAGTTGGAGCAGGAGTGAAGAGTATAGGCGTATTGCAGTAACTTTTTATTTCGGTCCCCAAATTTACAAGCCTAGATATAACAAAGAATCAATTAATCTCATTCAACTCCTGACAGCTTCATTGTTTTAGACTGATTCTAAAAACAGTTACGATAACCACAAACTGAGACAGCGAAAATAATGTTTTCTTCTGCTGAGAAGTTTATTTGCTTTCCATTGTGTCCTGCTAAATGAAAATACCAGGATGTCAATGCAAGCACAAATAAAGAAGGAAAAGAAAGAAAGAGAAGGAAAGAAAGCTGATTTACATTCAGAATGAAGATATTTTTTGTTGTTTAAAAATCGTATATAAAAATTCAAGGGAATTTGCAAGTCTTCAAATGTAATTAGTTGTTTCAGGTGGGAGTTTAAAGAAACTTAAAATTACCGTTCTGTGCGGTAATTTGTGATTATTCACATTTTTAAAAAACATCTTTAATCCTTAGTATAAATTAGAGATAATGCATTTTATATTTCCAAAAATTATAATATAATTTTAAAATATATACAGATATATTTTCAACCAGGTACTCCTGAAAACAGATAACCCAGTATGGAAAACCTGAGCATCTGTCAGCAAGCATTGCAGCTTCCTTGAAATCATCCCAATTTCGATTTTTCTTATCTAGAATACGTATCTATGCACCAAACTGATTATAACATTGGCCTTTAAAGGCAAGGAACCAGTAAAACCAGTATAACCAGGCTGTCTTAACCTTGAAACTGATTAGGGCTATTTTTACGTTTTAGTGCTTGTAACAAGTTGACCCAAACATAACAAACTGCCTTCTGAATGTTAGACAAATACTGACGTTAGCAGTATTATTGACTGTAGGTAGACTATAACACTGCTTTAACATCAAAAGTGGAAGCTAGGCAAGAGCTTAAAAGCACTAGAGAGAGAGAGAGAGAGAGAGAGAGAGAGAGAGAGAGAGAGGGAGGCCTGCTTCGTTAATTTCTAAAATCTATTCTAATTCCGTAAAACTTATTTCCGAAACTATTAGTGTAATATAGAACTCTTGTTACCTAAGAACTTTAAAAATTAAGGGCCTATCATTATATATACCATAATTATGTAAATAAACATATATATTTATTTATACTGAGAACTCTTATCAAAGTTTTTACTTGTAATTTCATTATTTTTATTATTATATATTATTCATTAATATTATTTATTGATGTGATGTTAACCTTAGTATTGCAATTGAAGCGTTCAGTTCAAAAAGGGAACTAGTCAAGCATTAAATATTTTGAGAAAAGAAGAAAAGACTTTCTAAATTACAGTGTACACCACAAATTAACTTCTTCTTTGTACTTCGGGTTGTTCATGTCACTCTAGAAGTGATTGAGAAATTTCATATTCTAAACAATTCTAACATGTATTAAAACTAGTTTCAAAACTGTGGACAAGTTATGTTTTATTTTTAAACACATTATAATAGTTGTGTACACGTTAATGAACAAACGTAAACTGCACCGGTATAACTTCCTAAACCATTTATCTCATTCATCACTCTCCCATACCTCACTACCTGATTCTGGTAACATTGATTCGGCTTCTTTGTTAAAAAACCTGTCTGCTATGATTTGAAAGTAACCACGGTGCTGTTAGGGGACTATATCAAGCACTTAACCTACATCTTTGGCTTTGGCAGATTTTATCGGTATCAAAAAAGAATAACTACAGGCACATTAAATAAGTTAGTAATCCTGTCAGACTTCACAAGTGGGAAATCATAAGTAACTATAAGGTGATACTCTCTAACACTTTTAGAGTGTGATGAGAATTCAAATACGTATGTGCTTTATATGAGGTCACTGCCTATTTTAGCCCTTTCATTGTAACTGATGTTTTGAAAACGAGATCTTAATATTTAGTAAAATCAAGAAACATACTTGGAGGACACATTTGAAACTCCATCGTTTTAGTAATAGTGCTCAGAATGTTCTACCATTATGTGGGTGTAGTAATGTATCTTCCGATCACACACTATAAATAAATGCCGCGTGGGGGGGAACATATGACTTACCGTAGAAAATCTACTGTTATGTATCAAAAGTGAACTGTGCGGTTCCTATTCTGTCCCGAGCAGGCGTCTGAGAAAACAGTTTTTTTTTTACTTCATTTCCAATGGAATTTCATTTGATCCCTTTTTAGCAGTTATCTCATCGTACATGAATGAAAGGTTTATTAAAAGGTTTATTTCTGAAAAATCTGTGTACCCCAAAAACAAAAACTCGTGGTTGCCTTTAAAAAAACATGTCCCTAAAAGGTACGTGTGAAACAGGAATATTCTGCATAAAATCAAAGGTTATCATCTCTAATACCCCTTTCCCATCACCCTTTAGAAGTACCTCACATTTTTTCATGCTATCATAAAGAGATTGTACTCTTAATTTATGAAGATTTAGTTCATTTTCACTTTTTATCTTTAATGCCAAATTGGTTTCGCCTTGTATTTTGCACTTTAACTTTTTAATTATTCAAAGTTTTTTGTGAATAACTAAAATTTGTTCACAGTTCCACCTTAAGTCTAAAACAATAGTAAAAATGAAAAATAGGTGGTAATAGTGAATGCTGTGCCATCTATCCACGGACAATGAAAGCAAGTAGACTGGACGGCACTCTAATGCCATCTGCACGAAGCAGAAGATCCAGTTGCTATACACTAAGGTCTGTGGAAACGTGACGAAGCAAGTTGGCATGGTTACAGAGATGAGACCTAGAAGGCTAACTGTCCGCCACACCTCGATCTAACAGTTATCCACTAACAGATCCGTCGCGATATGACCATGTAGTTAAAGTGACGTAAAATAGAGTAATAAAAAAGGTGCCACATATATCAACTCGAGATTGACCTAAAGCCATTGTTGAAGTGGTCTTTAAGTTGTTATAAAAGTAGTTTATATTTGACTGTTTCTGTCAGTCATTTTAATTTAAATATTGATACATTAGGTACATTTCAGGCTCATGCTTCCGAATGAACATCTCCCACATCTTACGTACTGACAAATCAGAACATATCTACCTGATTTATCACAATGTACAACTCTGTGTGATCTAATAAACTCATTAATCATATATTAGTATCCTGTGATATCTTGCGATGCTGATTGTGCTTCTCTCGACCATCAGTTGGCGAACACCAGGCCACACACTAGGTTTGTTCCCACACGATTCAGAATCGATTCTGAATTATCTGAGCGTGCGCAGTAGCTAAGTGTCGTTTCAACGAGAATCAGTTCAGAACTAATTCTGAATTTCCAATTTGCTGTTCCAACGTACATATTTGGGAAATAGTTCGGAACGAGTGAAATCGGTTCTTGATCAAAAGTAAGAACCGAGAATTCCGGACATGCACAAATTGTATGGTCTACAGCGCAGTTAATTCAGAATCGATTCTAATCGCTTGGAAGAAACCTAATCTTTCTACCCGTCGTTTAGTAACATCAAATTCTAAGAATGCCTTTTTGCATACTACGAAACCAACTTTAACCTAATATATGTATATATAAATTTGTTGATCTTGGCCGGTGTTGTAAAAACTTTTTTCTTGGCTTTCTTTGTCGACCTCATTAGTGTAGTGGTTACCATGCTAGCCTCTAGTTCCCTAAGTCGCACGTTCAAACCCGGCGGGGAGCCATGGATTTTTTTCGGGCGTAAAAATCCTTAGTATGGCTTCCTTCGGAAGGGAAGTAAAGGCGGTGATTCGGTGTCGTAGATTTACTGCAAGTAAAAGAACCTCAAGCCTGATAGAGGCCCCCGAGCAAAATTTCTGATCTTTCACGCCCAATATAGAATGGGACGCTAGAAACCACAGCAGTTAAAGAGCGTCTATAAATAAAACTCAATTTAATTTAATTTTGGCTTTCTTGTCCGTGGTGCGTATGGGAGATGAGGGTAGAAAGTATCGGGAGCATCGTTGCTTTTCATTTTGTAACAATCTTTGAATCAAGTGAAAATTTAGAAAAGTATTGCCTATTGCATCTGTAAGTAAAAGAAACATGGTAATAATTACTTGAAAATATTGTTTACTTCAATATTTACAATACGAATGGAAAAGAGAATCTACACTGCATTTATAGCCTTATTATTATTTATTTATTTAAAGTCGCTTTAACAAGGTCAAATCGAGAGTACAAAAAGTTTAATGATTTTTTACATAAATGTGTTAGTTGTTATGAAAACAATGCGTTTTTATTACTTGCAGTCAGGGCCGCTTTGTCTACTGAAACCTGCTTGCCTTTGGAAGTTGCATATTCTTCACCTTTCACTCTATTCATAACATTTCCTCTCCAAAGTGTTGGATTCCGTCGTCTTTGTAAAAATTCAGAGCCCTGAGCTTCCTTCTCGCTGCTACTATCTGCCATTATTAAACGACAATGCCGGAAATTTCCCTGCCACAGCGACAATACTTCTGTGCAAAAACAGGGTGCCTTTAACCGCCTGAATTTGGAGATGTTCTATACATCTAACAAGTCTCATTTTAACGTTAAAAGATGCACAATGATGTTATATACGACATAACACTCGTTACTCAAATACCGTAAAATCATGGACAAGTCTCCTTTTTGCACTAAGCGCTTCAATTAATATTTCTGCTCTGAGCCAACCAGCCATTGTTGGCAGCCTGAGGAAGCTTGCAATACCGGCATCCCTTTCCAAACATCAGCAGTTCCATTGTTTCGTTTAATAATAAAATAGCGGCTACCTAGCACAATAAAGTGTACGGTGAATTGTCAACAAGAATAAAACTAGTATTGGTTTACGACTAGGAAATCGATGATTTTAGAGTTAACTCATCGATTTGTTCATTAATACAATAGCTTTATAGCTTTATTGCTTTCTACTTAACACGTGAGCGAAAACACAGTATCTACTGGCCTAAAAAAACTAGACCTATTCGATTGCAAATGCAACAATAACCTATTTATTTAACAATAATTCATAACAGACTCAATAATACTTACAAACCAGCGTGGGATGTAAAACGTATTAAACAGAGAAATTAATTAAGAACCAATAATAGGGCTTACCATAAAAATACATAACTGAATGACAAATTTAAAGAAACAGTGTTTGCAATTTACACTTCATTATGAGAATAGTAGAATTTAATAAATGACATATTTGATATTTCTATACCGTGCTGTCATGTCAAAATGTGTTTTTAAGTGGTAAATGAATCAATGATCGTGCCTACGCCAATGCTTTCATCACTGATAGTATCTATATTAGTGTCTTTTGAACTGCTGTAGTGCCTATTTAGTTTTTAGCGCCTAATGCGCCGAGTTGTCACACTATGCAGCATTAAACTCGCACTTGTATGTCAACTCAAAGCAAGAATGATTTCAATTCAGTACTGCACTATTTGCGTATCGCTGAAGGCGGTAGAAAAATTGTAGAACGTATTGTAATTCATCGGGAAAGTAACCCTAACGCATCTTTAGATTGTAAAATTTAAACATGGACTGCGTTCCTGGATCGATCATTCATCGTTTCGATGAGTGCGATGATTCTCCTGTTGGCGATATTCATCGCTTCAAATATTCATTCATTCTTTCTCGATAGAGTAAAATAATTCAGTATTTGCTTTAATCAGAATTGAAGGTACAGTTACCCACAGTAAGACAACACATTAAGAGTCTGCTAGGTGTGTTAGTAAATGATCTTCTTTAACGGATTACCCTACGGAAACTTTGCTCAGAGGCCTCTTTATCAGGCTTGAGGTTCTTTTTACGTGCCGTAAATCTAGGACACGGGGCCACCGGCTTTACTTCCCTTCCCAAGGAAGCCATGCTAAGGAGTTTTACGCCCGAAAAAAATCCATCGCCTACGCTGGGTTTGAACCCGCCACCTCCGAAACTAGGGGCTAGCATGCTACCCTTAGACCACAGAGGACGACTGTGTGTGGGTGGAGGGACGACTACTGTCAGGGGAAAATGCAATTATTGTTATGAATTTATATCCCAAATAAGGGATGAGACATGCCAGTTTCCCGTTTTTCACGTTAATGAATGCGTACAGTCTGGTTGCTATTGGCCTTGTGTTATATGACTTATGAGCTATTAAGTCCTCTTCATTCACTATGAATTTAGCATAATCTGAGAACACAAAAGAGTCAATGCTACCTGCTTTAAAATAATTTTTTTCTCAGATCCTTCAAACAAGAACATGGAACAAACATTCTCAGTTTTAGGTCACTTTTTGTAGTTATTATGCATTTAAAAAACAATTAGTCACTTTATCGGTCATTTTTTCAAACATATTAGGTTATCAAAATCCGGGCCCTGTTTATAATCTTTGGCATTCTCAACACCGATATGTTTTTACGGAGATGTCAACTAGCTGCTAAAATGAGAAATACATCAAACTAAAGCGACAGCTGTTTTCTTCTGCCGGAAGTTGCGGTCATTGGAGCATTCAAATAACTTCATAACTTGAGCTACACGCTACTAAATGCGTTCTTTATGTGCAGTTAATCAGAACCACTTGTGGCCCGATAAAAACATGAGACTAATTATTAATGAGAAACGAGATAGAAAGCTTAAGAGCAGAAACATACATTTATATCTATACTAACACTATAAAGACAGGGTAATCTGAAAAATCACTCCTGATTTTGATAATTCTTTCAACATTGACAATCTAATTCTTTCTGACAGAGATATGCTATAAAAGACTTTTTAATTCCAATTCAGTACTAAAGGACTTAAAAGGATTTACAAAGCCTAAGTGCTGGAGTACGAACACATTGGAGTTAAAAACCTGCGAGGAAGGAGATATTTTCGTTGAAATTGCCTTGAAAAAGAAAATCGTTGTTACTCTACGGAAAATACATATAAAACATGACAATTGCCGCCAACATTTCATTCCAAACAAGTATATATTGTATACACGATATGGTGGGTGCGTATGCGTGTATTTTGGAATACATAGGGTTCTTCAATACATACTCTGTTGTCACTTTATCTGCTGGTTATTTATTAACAAGGCCGGTATTTATTATTATTATTATTATTATTATTATTATTGTTAACGATAAACGCGAAATGTAACAGAGCTGCAGCAAGAAGTAGAAGCACGATTTGTGACAAATGTGATCGATTATGCTTATAATTTTGTCGCGAATTTTCGCGAAAATTAATTGATTGTGTGAAAATCTTCATTTTTAGGATAAAAACGAAAAAATTACATTCTTAAAAAAGTATTAGCTTTAAAGATGTTGGTACGAGAATTAATTTGGAAAGGTATAGTAATCCAAAAATGTTGACTAAGTATTACTCTGTTTTATGACGTGCACGAACATGCACGACAGCTAACAGGGTTTTTCTGAGCTTTTGGAACTCCGTTAGAAATACTTCTGTTTTGAAGTTCTTGAAGCAATTGCTGAGGCGGAAAAATAATTGACCGCGTGGAAATTAACAGAACTAAAGTGACGGAATTGCGACCATAGAGTCCACGTGATCAACAATCGTTAACGACTGAAAGCTTGTCTCCAAACGTATTTCAAAAACATCACGCCGCAGCAGCGACAATGACAGCCATTGCCTACGACATTAAAAATTACCACGAAATTTTCACGAAATGTCTACCATATTTTACTGTGGTAGACATTATATATTTTACTTTACTTATTTCATTAAACTATATATATATTATACATTTTTCACGATTTTGTTTTAAAATAAGCACAAAAAAACCTGGTCCTGTTTATTAAACAGACTGACCAAATTAAGTAAATATTTCTAATAAGTGTCTTGGTGCCAAAGGCTTAAATTGGTTATTATGTTTAGTCTTTGTGTTATATTATTTTGTTTACTTTTTGATAAGAGAATATGGCTAAAACAAATGGCTGCTAAAATCTAAGAAAGAAAAGGTAAATTTGGGAGAACTGTTCCTGTGCATTTCAATTCAAATTGTTTTTGCAATTTTTCGTGTAAACTGATGTGAGGTAATTTATTAATTAATTTTGTTGCAATTTTATTCAACATCTCTTCGGACCAACATTTCATATTTAAAGTAATAGCTTCATATGGATAATTTTTGTATATTTAAATTTACGTCTTTTGTGGTCACACGCCCTTTATTTTTGTTGAAATAAGTTTTTACTTTTGAGAATACTCTGGATACGTAGGTACCGTCATTTGTTGATGAAGTTGATATAAACGACAAAATATTAAAATTCAAATAAACAGTGGGAATAATTAATAGTGTCACCAAACTAGCTGTAGTACAAAGGCACACTCGTCTAAGGTTGTGTAAAACTTAGCTAGGCCTGTCCTATGCTATGGCAGTAGATTTGTACCCCAAAGAAAAGAGGTAGATGCAAAATAGCTGCTTCGGAGATAAAAAAAATTGAGTTTTATTTATGGGCACTTTAACTGCTGTGGTTCTTAGCGTCCCGTTCTTTATTGGGCGTGAAAAACAGGTAATTTTGCTCAGAAGCCTCTTTATCAGACTTGAGGTTCTTTTACGTGCCGTAAATCTACGACACGGGACCACCGGCTTTACTTCCCTTCCCAAGGAAGTCATGCTAAGGATATTTAGGCCCGAAAAAATCCATCGTCCTCCGCCGGGTTTGAACCCGCGATCTCGAGAACTAGAGGCTAGTATGGTAACGCTTTGAGATGAACTTCATGCGAAAGACTGCGGGTTATACTAAATGGGATCTAAGACCAATGAGTTTATTTTACAACAGCTGAAGATACAACTAGTCCTCGAATATAAAACATTACCAGAACAACTGTAGACAACATTGGCATACCAGAGGCCCAGAACGAATTCTCAAAGCTGTAATGCAGTAACTTCCTTGGAGAAAGAGATCACTCGTTAGTTCCAAGAAGAGATGGAGGAAAAATTTCCTAGTGAGATCGTAAGAGGCCTCATGGCCTAACACTTGGATGAAGAACAAAAAGACTTTGAGAACGCCGAAACCCACTTTATTCTAATTATTATTAGGTATGAATGGTTATGGGAGAAAAAAAAATGTAGTGGGTGTCGGATTTCTGAATTTATTAAGCGGGCAATACCTGGAAACATTTGGGAACCACTGGTTAACAAAAATTATAAGCAATATATTTTCATGCTAATAACTTGTAGCATAGATGTGAAAGTAGAAAATAACGCAGATAAGGGCATACAGCTGCTTCACATAATATTAACCACCCCATATTTATATTTAAGATGAATTTTACTTATTGCCTTCATTATCACTAGAGATGGGCAAAATATGAAGAACAATTTGCTACAATAAATGATTTTTTTCCCCAAGATATTAAAATATGAGGAAAAATATTTCCAAAATTTCTTGTGTATATTATATATAAACATATTTTAAATCCAAAACTTATTATACGTCAAGAGTTCACTTATTTAGATTAAAAAACAATAGGCTTTGTATATTTTTGCCCAAATTTAAGAATAATATATCCGATAAAATACAACAAATTACATGGAGTTTATTATAATCATTACGGAACCCTTAAATTTAACACACACAAAAAAAAAAGTTACTGGCTTCTTTAACCTCATAAAATATGAAAACTTTACCAAAATATTATGAACTATGCCATTTTTTTTTTTTTTTGCCACGTGCATGAATTCTACACTTGCTCCCATAATGATAGCAAGCATGGTTGAGATGAAATTTCATACTTTGCCTGTCACTAGTTATTACCTACTTGTGGTGTGGACAAAATTATCGAGTTAGTACTGAACGTGAAGCAGTAATTGCATAGAGAGAAAGAAAATAAGGTTACCTACCGTTAAAGAGCGTGGTGAAGAAGCCGGTCCCGGTGCGAAACGTGAGCTCCATTCCATGAGTGTCGGATCCTATACACATTGGAACTAGTTAAAAGCTGCAGAGCTCGGTGCACCGCATTCCGTTCAGGAAAAAATAATTCAATTTGCGTTCACGTCATCCTTGCCGTACCTCTTCTGCTTACACCGTTTTATATACTACAGCGGACATAACGAGATTACTTTATTCACACGATACTGCCCGCCATCTGTCAGTTAGGTGCAGTACTAATGCTTACCGCAAGATATGATACAAGCTTACGGGTATTACTTGGGGAAGCTGAGCAAACAATTCGCGACCTTGCTAACGGAGAACAGGGGTTTCCAAACCCTGACTCATAATTCTATACGATGTATAACATTTGCAGATTCCGGGGTTCCCAACCTTTATTATTCGCGAAGCTCTTTTACTTTCTCTGCCATTTACCTATAGTAAGTAAGAGAGGTATTGTATTCAATCCAAAAGTTCGATGTGGAGATTTCACCCAAAATATATGGCCCATGAATAAAAAAACAAAAATGCATTTTTAGAAAAGCGCCCGTGTGTGTGTGTGTGTGTGTGTGTGTGCGCGCGCGCGCGCGCGCCTGTCAGCAGCAAACTTAAAAACGAAATGCTGGATAAACACCATACTTGATGTTTATGTTTATTATCTTCCAAAGATGGCACAATAAAATTAAAAAAAAACTCCCATCCCAAACTATTCTTTACATGGCTAATTTTTGAAAAATTTTCGTTTTCTCAAAAATGTTTTTAACAATTGTAATTAAAACACCTTATATTTTAGATATTTAAATGAAAATAAACCACATATCTTAATTTTCTGGGAAGAGCAAGTGAAGTCCTCTTCATTCAATTAGGAATTTATATAATTTCACATAACAGGTCAACCATAAGATAATGAAAAACACTTGCTACATAAAAAATGTAGATCTCTTTAAAACAAACAATATATTCCAAACAACATTTCCTACAACTTCGGACATATCCGTTACTATTAGTATGATTTTTTCAGTACTTTTTTCCATTTGTTTAAAATGCTGTCGCTATTCAGTCGTTTACGTGATGTCAATGGAAAGAGTATGAAACTTCAAGGCCAGCGTATAACGACACTTAACTATCGATTTTGCTTGCTGTATTCTCCTTGTACCTACAAAGAAATGTATAATGAAACTATTGCTGCAAGGGGCTATTTCGATTAACATGAAGCAGGTAGAAAAGTAATAGTTTGTAGCAGATGTATAAAAATAAAGATAGTGGGCAGAGAAAGTCATGTGAACGTAAGACACCAGATTTTTAGAATCAGTTTCGAGCCCCTTAGGACTATACTACGTTTTACAAGGTATTCGTGTTTAGGAGTAGTGTTATGGTAGCGAGAGAGACGTAAATTAGACGATCGTGTTGCTTGAGGACCCGCAAAATCTCAGCCAGGCAGTATAGATTCTAAGAAGTTCAATACCTCATTACATTTCTCAGAGAAATAGATGCGCTAATTAGTCTAACACTTGTGAACTTTAAATAAAGCCTACCTATTTTGATCACACCAAAAATCTCTTCTTGTCGCGCTGTCACCGCAAATCCCTTGTTAGCACAGTGGAAGTACAGAGTCCAGAGATAAATCTGCGCTGAATCCTTGGACTGTGCAACAGTTGTCGTGCCAACTTTCAGGTTGGCTCTCAAGTTCACAGAGTGCGCTATATGAGTTGAGTTCTGGCAGTTCCATGGGACGAAAGTTTGCCATTTGTTAGGAGCCAAATTGTGTTGTGTGTTGGTGATACGTTACTCATTATGGTTGGATATAGATTACACAGCGTATTTTTCTATAAGACTTGTATGTGAAATACTCTTTCGCAAGAAAGAGTGGGACAAGCTTCCATCATAAATTTCCAGACGTTAAAATTCCTAGCAGCTATTCATAATTTCGTTATTCAAGTTGAGGCAGTATTTTATATCACAACACTGTGAATGCCAGAGTGATTGTAGTGTAAATTAACATTATTGTACGACAATGATTTTAGATGTTTGTTAGCCATAAGCTTGTTAGGAAATAAGTTTACACGGCCTCACTGAAACTGACAATAGGAGTGGGTAACAATGAAGCGATGGGGTGAGTTGTTTATCACTTAGAAGAGACAAACAAATGACATCAGGGTAGCGTGCCTTTTTTTTAGAAATGGAGGGAATATCTTCCCTAGAACATATGTTTTAGTAATTATGATTGGCTGACAAAACAGACGCTAATTTTGGCGCGATTTAGTAACCAATAGCAGCTCTATTATAATGTTTAGGCATATCGGGGTGAGGGAGTATAAATTCTTGAGCCAAAAGCAAGTTTCACTTCGCTTCGAGACTCCGCAGAGGTAACATCTCTACGCTTCGCCGAGATCACCGAAATGGGGAAGAGAAGAAATCGCCGAGTCGCTGAGCGATCCACCGCTGCTTCCCCGGCTACCGCTGAGGAGCCTAACTCTCTCCAGCCTACTCCGGCCACAGGCACCGCCGACTCGCCGGCAGCTTCTCCGGCATCCGCCGGGACTGTACGACACCACCGACTGTTGCCGGCTTACCTCCATTGGTGAGCCCGGTGTCACCGCCGACCAACTCTCCGGCAGATGGCCGCCACAGCGTTGTCATCTGTGGAGTGCCGAGGGAACTTCCAGTGCATTTCGTGCTGGATGCTGCAAGGCACCACTGGCGCTCTGCGATTCGGGCCTCCCGAATTTCTTCAGACAGAGGGCCAACACCGCTGGTTCGCCTCCATCTGGGTTCCGCCTCGGACGCTCAGGCGGCTTTGGGGTCAAACCTGCCTCTGCTTGGGCAGTGTTTGCGCATCGAGGCCAACAGGAGTCAACGTCCGGTACCCTGCCGACGCTGTTGTGTCTTCGGTCACACGGCGGAGGCATGCATCGCTGCACCTCGGTGCCACAACTGCGGGGCAGGTTGCCTAACAGTAAACTGCACCGCCCACGACCTTCGCCGACGCCGCCGATTCTGCGCCACCTGTTCCGGGCGCACGCACTTCACAGGGCAGGCTCAGTGCCCCCAGTACCCCCGGAACCACCAACCAACTGGGTCAGCTACACTGACAATGTCAACTCAACAGCCTTCGCAGACGACCACCTGTGTGATGGCTAAGCCTCCACGAACGACTCCTGACTCTTCACATTCACAAACAGAACTACAAGCCACTCTGTCTGCTATGCAGGCCACACTTCAGGACTTCAAGACCACCTTCAACGATTTCAACTCCCGCTTGGCTGAGCTACGATGCGCAACCAACACACGCCTTGCAGCAGTGGAGGCCAAGCAGCGGACCTCGGCCAGGGCAATCTTCGCCCTCTCAAGACAAATCACGGGCCTCCAAGGTGATGACGGGATCCTCGCATCGGTCCAGCGCAAGCTGGAACGCATCGAGGGACACCTCGTCGAACCGGACGACACCGACACTGAATCCGATGACCAGCCGACACGACTTGGAGCACTTCAGGCACGATTGATGGAGCTTCGGGATCTTCAAGCCGAATCCAATGGATTCATCCACACCTGCAAAGTACAACTGAACACCACTTTAAAGTTTGGGGACTACATGACCAATCTGGACAGACTCCGCACCTCAATACAAGGAATGGTCAGGGACGAACACCACTTCGGCAGGGAGCTTCACCAACCAGTCACAGATTCACCGGACTGGCCGGACGCAGCAACCAGAGGCCGCAACAGACACAGAAAGAACTTCTAAGCAAAACTGCACTCTACTTCGCGGTGGCAAACTGGCCATCGTCTAGCTTGCCTACCGCCACACCATCCCTCTCCTACTTTTCCTTTACATCTCACCCTTGAATTCCCAAGGCCGCAACCTGGGAACTGCGGCCACTCTTCACTCCTGAATTCCCAAGGGCGCAAGCAGGACCTCGGTCATGCTTGCGTCCTGGCGCCTTTCCTTCACCTGGCTTAGGCCCTAGTGGCCGGCCAATATATCCTTACCCTGAATACGCCGGTGCAACAGCGGTACGGCCGCATTATCACACCAAATTCCTCTTTTTTTTCCTTCTTCCGTATTTTCCTTCCGATGGAGGAGTTTTTAGTGGGTATGCCGACTATTGGTGAGTCCCACACTCTCAGTCTCGACTCCCATCGGGGCTGGGGTAAGTGATTAAATCATTTTCTCCTCCACTCGAAAAAAAAAAAAAAGATATCGCGCAGTTCTACAGAATCATTCACGAGTACACATCACGCAGTTCTCAGCAATCTCTCGCGAGGTACACATTACGCAATTCTACAGAATCATTCGCGAGGTACACATTACGCAGTTCTACAGAATCTCTCGCGTCGTAAAGTTAGTTACAAAATAAGTATACGCAGCAACTATTACGACAGTAATTACATTCGGAAATATAACAGTTTCAGTCAGGCGTGTATAAAGATTACAGATGTGAACTATTAATTAAGTGTGACGGCAATAAAAGTGTAAAAACAAATTCTTTTATCAGTGTTATCTTTTATTAACAACTCCTTTCCGTTTACACGCCCTGCTCAGAGATATTGCAACTGTTTATAGGGAAAATTTTGAATATGATTTAAAAAATCTGATGTGTTACACTCACATGACTTTCTCTACTCTTGTACAATCTATTTTTACAAACGCCTATTCTCCATATGCTTCATGTTAATCGAGATATCGAGATGTCAATCTTATTGGTAATTTTCATGTAGATGAAAGGGGAATATGGTAGCTTTTAAGCGATAGTCAAATATTTTAACGCTGGTTGCTATGCGGCGCATTCCATTCTCTTTGCAAGTCCAAGACATAAAAAAATGAATAACGAATTTGAGAAAAAGTATAAGTATTGGAAAATTTAAGGGAATAACAAGCAATATCTCGAAAACGGTTCACTCAACAAAAGAAATGTATATGACATAAGTTGTGTATTTTAAGGCGATCTACATTTTTTGTGTAGTAAAATTTTGTCTATCTCTTATGGTTTACCAGTTATGCAAAAGTCGTTCACAATGAAGAATACTTTTGGAGACATTCCCAGAAAATTCGAGATTACATTTCATTTCTCATGACATTATCTTAAACATATGATATTTTAATCAAAATCGTTAGAGCCATTTTTGAGAAGATTAAAATTTTCGAAAAATGTTCCATGTAAAGGGTAGTCTGGGGTGGGGGGATTTTCTTGAAAACCTTCGTGTCGCATCTCTGGAAGACACTGAACCTAAATATCAAGTTTGGTGTTTATCCGACTGTTCGTTTTTGAGTTATGCTGTTCACACACACACAGACACACACACAGACACACACACACACACAGACACACAGACACACACACGGACATGTTTCCAAAAATGCTTTTTTTGGATTCAGGAGGTCTCAAAACATGTATTTCCGGTGAAATCTCGGTATCGAATTTTTGGGTGGAATGCAATACTTCCCCTACTTACTATACGTAGTAGAGAAAGTAAAAAGAATTATTGCTTTATCAACTTTGAGACAGTTAGGATTAGTAGGAAATAGGAATTTTATCTTAGGTTTTTCAGACTTAGCTTTCTTTCATTTGTTAATGAAAGTAGGTGTGGCAACTGTCGCCCAGTCTCCAATGCCGCTGCACAGTCGGTCTGGTATAACTCTAGACTAGATCTTAATATATTGTAACATTCTTTTTCCTCGCTTTGTATCCTCTCCTGATTTTTACATCAATGTCGATTTCTTTCAAACTGCTGCTAAAAATAGGAAATTATAACCATATAACAGCAAATATTTTGGAAATCCTTAATCTCATATAACCTGTATAATTTAACGAGGTATGCACCTACTGGTACGTTTTAAACCATTTTTGATCACTTTCTAGGTATATGACATTTTAAGAGGATGAAAAGGACTATGGAATATGGCTGAAAATTCTAAATGAGTGTTTTAGCATTTGGTAAAGGATTGTTTCTAGCCGAACGGAGGAGTGGTAGAAGGAGGTAGAAGAATAAAAGATAAAACTTGTCTATAAAGGCACTACTAGGCGAACAAGCAATGTTCCTAAGGATGTCAAAATTGAGCTGTACTGGACGAAGCTAAATGTGATAGGATCGGAAATGTGTAGGTACATGGCGTTACATTTTAAGCGAGTTCGCTTGTATTCTGTTATTTAATAGACTTTCAGGAAACAATCCTAAAAAGTCTACACTTTTTGGCAGATTCCCATATAAATACTCTTAAATTTGCATCGATTTCAAGAAAATCATATCCAAAAATATTCGCTTAGCAGTTGCTAACATTATTTAGCATCACGTGTTTTCTTGTCATTTAAAAATTAACCACACAATGTCACTTCGTTACATACACGAGCGCGCAGTATGTACTTTCTACCTACATGTTTGGGGTTTTATGGTTACGTTGTATGATAGGGTGTCTTGTAAATCTATGAGAATCCTAAAAGGAGCCCAGGAAAATTGTATTATCAAGGGCGAATGGACCTGAAATGATTTAAGCAGTCTCAATTCAACCAATAAATTTAAAATAAAAATGTAGTTATGTCCTTCAATCGAGCTGGAGATAACCAAAAATAAGTTTAATCCACTTAAGGTAAATTAAAAGTCTAATATCCGGTGGGGTATTAAAACCCGCTGTCTCGCATGACAAAACACCAATGCAAACCATTACATACACCACGCAACGTTTCGAATGTGATAACAAAATTTCAGCCACTATCCTGGATTCCGTTATAGTTGTATGCCGCTTCTAGTAACCATAAAAATCAAATAAAAATTAAAAACAGCATACTGGAGATTTTCAGTCAGTTAAGTATATATTTCAGTAATTCTTTTAGCTGACAGTTTCAAGGCCTTTAGCTTCGGTTCGAAATAGTCAATTGAAATGTAGACTCGGGACCCTTTATTTCTATGTTAATTTTGTACATATTTCAACCGAATCTGAAATGTGGGAATAAATTTTATTGAACTCATGTGTATAAAAGTTCGTTCTACGTGCAGGGGTTCGCCCTAAGAACTAAAAATTTGTGGGAAGTTAGCCATCTTAAAGTGCCCTTAATTCTGAACCAATTTCAAACAGATCTGAAATGTGCCGACAAATTTGCTTCAAACTTCTATTATATATAAAATCTCAAGTCCGTACTTCCAACGTACAGATGGATGATCAAGGCGATGTTATGATTAAGAAAGGAAGAACGATGTTGAAATTGGTCAGAAAATGCAAAAGAAGCATGGGACACCGAATGAGAAGAAAAGTCTTGCTAAGAGTTGTTTTGTCTGTTTGGGTGGCTCATTGGGTTAGACGCTGTCCTCTGATACCAAAGTTGTAGGTCCAAATCCGGCCCAGACCGATGGTTTTTAAATGTGCTTAAAAGTGACAGCCCCATGTCAGTAGACTCCTGAGGGACGAAATTCCGGCACACCGATCGTATTTTAATCAACCGTTACCGCCATTTGTTAGAAAATAAACGTTTTCGAAAAATACTCCCTGTAAAGGGTAGTCTGGGGTGGGGGATTTTCTTGAAAATCTTCGTGTCGTATCAGTGGAAGGTACTCAAGTTAAAAACCAAGTTTAGTATTGATCTGAATTTTCCGACCTTTTCTAAAAATGCTTCTTTTTTGGATTCAGGAGGTTTCAAACATGTATTTCTAGAGAATTTTTGGGTGGCATACAATACTTCCCCTACTTACTATACGTAGTAGAGAAAGTAAAAATGATAATATTCCCTCCATTAGTTTCGCTGCTAGAACTTTTAAGTGGTTTAAGAATAATCCTTGCTCTACCTGCAGTTCTTTATGCTTTTACAACATGCAGAACAAAAACCTGCTGTGAACCCCGTGCATAACGAAACCCTTACGAAAGACTGTAGCATAGTAAATATATACAACAGTAACTGTTTAGCTCCTTAAGGGTACACATGGGTGATATGACTATTTTCCGCAATTATGTATACATTTGCTTTAAAGTTATACCATGCATTATACATACAAGCGACAGTATACATGCCAAATTTCATTGCGATATCTTCAGGAGTTTTGAAGTTATTAATTGTTTACAAAATCAACCATAAGCAAGAAACGCTCCACACGGTGAACAATTAAGTATTTCAGTAATATTAGTATTTATTCCAAAACAGATGAACGCTAAAGAAAAAAAAATGGAAACAGATTCTTTTTTAGCTTTTTAGTTTGGTAGAAAAAAAAATAATAAATTTGTAACAGCAATTGAGGCAATTTAAGGATGTTAATCGAATGAAATAATATGTTCATAAATATCAACAATTCAGAAAATAATATCCAACGATTTTTTCATTTTTATTTAGACTTTGCTCTAAACTTTTGAAGCAAATTGAACAAAAATTCACATGCACATGGACCTTTAAAGAGCCACATGACGCCACTTCTACGCATCACTGACAGATACTAAATATAGATTATGAAACTAGAATGTTAACAAATAATTATAAGCACAAGGTAAAAAAAATCTATTTTTATGGATTTTGCACAATTTTCACCTATGTGCACAGTGATGCTTTAACATAAACGTAAAGTATAAGCACTACTGAAGCAAAAAAATATGTTAAGTTATGATGGAAATTGAAAAAAAAATGACCAGGCAGAGTTTTATATTCATTTCACAAGCTTTAGAGATTGGCCCTGGCGAAGCGTTAATGCAACTGGGTCGAAAGTTCATGTTCCGCTATCACGAGCATGTGGGGATCATTTGTCTTCATGAGGCACTGTGTTATTTTCTGGGCGAAGACCACTATGCTATGGATTCGCTGTTTCTAATGCAGGAGTTGCAAAAATTTCTTCCTTCACGATGGCCCGTATAACACTTCCTTACAACTCTTAAAAAAATGTATATATATTGAACTAAGAAAATTGTTGTACATTTAGTATTTAATAGTTTTGCCCATTCACATGATAGGTAAACATGGCTTGAAATGAAACATGCTTAGAAACCTATCCAGTAATTGGCCCTATAACTAGTGTACAATTAAGTTTCTCTTCGAGCAGCCGGGAGGTGTTCATGAATCGTGTTGAACAGTGGTTTGGAGTGGCTCGTGAACCTGTTGTGTTAAAGAGAGTCCATAAATAAAAGTCAATTTAATTTTTTGTAGCAGTCTTGAAGGGCAGTGGGTACTAGTGGTATCTGGAGATTCTGATGGATGGTTGTATTGCGGACATATCGTGATGCATTTGTTATGAACCGGAGGAAACGATTTTGAATTCTCTATAGGTACCCTTTTTATGTCTAAATCAGAAGCAGAACCCCAAATCCCACATTCATACGCCCATACAGGTCGAACCAAGGAGAGAGAATTCTTTTGAACTGCAGTTTGAGAAGCAATGGGTCTCGTATTAGATACTGCAACTGGCCGATTTTATTTCCAATTCTTTTCACTGCATCAGTGATGTGTGGTTTCCATGTTAATTTCTTATCTAATGTTAGTCGAAGATACTTGATCGAATAGGCTTTTGGGACGCCCTCCTCACAGAGGTTTAAGACCTGGTTTGGCACATAGGTTTTGCAGGTAAATTGAACGATTTTTATTTTTATTTTGTACTCATTATTATCCTCCACTGCTTACACCACTCTTCGATTTGTCGGACGTACATCTGTAACTTAGCTGAAGATCCTTTGCCGTCTTATTTGTTAAAGATATCCACATAATCGGCAAACTGCACAACTTATGACTTGATGTGATACTGGGAAATCTGAGACATAACTGAGATACAATATCGGATCACATACACTCCCTTAAGGAATACCGAACTCTATTTCACTGGACTGGGTTTGAGAGTTTTCACATTTAAATGAAAATGGTCTACTTCTCAAGTTGGACTGAATGATCTTGTAGAATATGTCAGGTATTCTGGACTTCAACTTATAAATAAACCTTCGTGCCATCTTTATCGAAGGCTTTTTCTGTATCCAAAAATAAGGCATGACAATGTATTTTCTTCATAATTGCTTAGAATGACATCAACTACTTGATGTAATTTATGTAGACAATTATGGTTGCGTCTGAAGCCAAACTGGATATCAGGGACTACGTGTTTTAGAACCATTAATTTAGGAAGCACAAGACGTTCGAATAACTTGGAAAATAATGGAAGAACACCAATGGGTAGATAGTTTCGTAGATTTTTCTTAATTTTATCCAATTATAATCATTGCCATTATTGTATATTTCCATGTCGTGGAAAATAAGTTGTTAGCAGTGTTGGATTATAAATCTGGGTTAAGGATACCGTCTTCCTTGGAAGTACCTTTAGTAACGTAAACTAATTTGGACATGTCCAAGGGCCTTTCCCTTTGGAGATCTATTGGATGCATTAAGTACTTGACGCAGAGTAAAATAATTTTTTAAAAGGTTAGTAGTTGTAACGCACCTCTCCTGAACAGAATTTGGCTGGAATTGTTGTTATAACACTTCTGAGAATACATCAGCTTTCTCCTGAGATGTTGCATACCAGTTACTATTAATATTAATATGCAACACTATCATTATGTTTAGTTAAACGTTTTCACTTTCCTCCACAGGGAACCACCCTTGCAGTTAAGATTAGACAGTTCAGCGAAGGTGATGGGTAACTCCGTTTTATGCCGTTTTGTGGGGTTGGTACCTGGTTCATAGCCATAGTCGACGACATTGTTTTTTTCTCTCTAGTAGTTGTAGTAGTTGTGCGATTCTTGTAGAAATAGGAAAATGCCTGAATGAATGTATATTACATAGCTGGGAAGCAAGGTTGGCAGCATGCTGGACGTTACGAGTAATAGCAGCTACTGCTACGCCAAGGTCGTTAGGGGATTTTAATGGTAACTTCAGATCTATAACACTGTTTAATGTTTCTGCGTAGCATTTCCAGTCAACAGGATATCCAATTAAACGAGGAGAAATGTGCGTAGCTGCCACATTCACAGTAAGGCGTACTGGAAGATGACCAGAGCTAAAATCGTGCTGTATCACAGGTGCTGAACAGTGCTCAATAAAGCTTTTCCCAAGGAAAAAGTAGAGTACATCAGGCGAATGACCTGCGTCTGGATAGTACGTAGGTTTTATAGTGTGTAAAGTTTCAGAGAAAATTTTAATGTCGCATCAAGAAGCAATCGGCCTCTAGGATTGGCTATGTTAGAGCCCCATCGAGGTGTTTGCACTTGAAGTCTCCACTAATTAAATAATTCGTACCCATAACGTGTATAAGATCCCAAAGGTTCGAAACCGTTAATTTATTATCAGGAGCTGAATAGAATGATGCTATTGTATAAAATGTATTATTCAAGCTGATACCAACTCTGGAAAGTTGTAACTCACCCTCTTCAATCGGCAGGAGTTCGTCGTGCTGAATGTTACTTTTAATGAAAATTGCAGATCCACCCTTTCTAGTATTAGCAGATTAGTGGAGTTATCTCGAATGCAAATGAAAATGGAGGGGAAGCGGCGTAAGATTCCTTTCGCGAGCCACCTTTTCCCTGACCTTGCTCTATGACAGAACGATCATTAGGGAATGTGACAGTGAGTAATACTCATTAACTGCCTAATAAGTAAGCATCGGATTTGTATGCACTAAAAATATCTAAAATATGCATGCATGTATGCTGTCAAAATCCTTAAAATATGCTTTATAATTACGAAAATATGCACTTATCTTGCACTAGAATTGTTAACTTTAAGCTTATACCTACAGAGCGTTCCCTGGAATTCGCGGCACTAAGCGGCATGCGGTCCCTATATCCATTACGTACATATTTAATGTGCTTTATTTTGCTTTTAGCTAATAAGCGTTCCAAGCATTTCCAAAGTAATCGGCTCGCTTCGGAAAAAATCTACTAAGAGTATTAAATTCGATTTAATACCCTAAATACAAATAAATTACAGTTTTCGGATTTTTTTTGCCAATCTAGAGCTGTTGAATTAAAATAATTCAAAAGCCTGTTTCAGTAAATCTTCAGTAGGCTCTCAAGAATCCCCATTTGAAATACACACGGTCGGATAAGTGCTTTAAATATAAGATTGGCTCAAAAAAGAATATAAATTGCAATACAGAATGTTCATAAAGCAATGCACGATACCAATTAACAAAATTAACTTCATTTTTTTTAATGCTCGGACTCACTAAATTTAATATTTTGAGAGAACGTTTTATAAAATGTAAACAAAATTTTCAGCCATACTGGATATTATCAGCAACATTTTGAAATGATGACCTATTCCATTTTGTAACGCTTTGTTAAAGGTGGTGGTTTTTTTTAGTGGCATGTAGCATTTGTTTGTTTCATACAGAGGGTTTGTTGCTGAGAAAAGTAAATTCTCGATTTATGTATCAGATTTTATGTGAAGAAAACTGCTTTATTTGTGATATCAGACTAAAATAAAATGTTTTAAGTAGAAATCGAGAGGATTCAAATTCTAAAGAAGTGTGCATACTTTTCAAGGAAACTCATTCAAATTCAATGCTTATTTCGCAGGTAACCGCGAGTCAGATAATTATCAGGGACATGTCTGACGGGTATGACAGAGATATAAAAACGCCCAGAAGACCCCAAAATATTCAATTAGACAAGTTCGAGCATTTTTAAAATATTAGTTAATTTTGGTGTTATTGGTATGATGCATTATTCACGAAAACCCTTATATAAAACAAGTCAAAAAGTATATTTATAAAGCTGCTGCTTTAAACCCTAAGTGTTGATCTGAGTAGTAGTTTAAAAAAATATACGTAATTACTAGTCGACCACGATATGAAGGCGCTTGGTAGAGAGCGCCACTGTGTTTAGTTAATAACCAAGGCTAGGGATCAGAGGGAATTAGGGGCAAGGCGATAGGGAAATATACAGCCGCACAATGAAAACAGGAATATATAACCTCAAGTCTGAAAAAGAAGCCTTTGAGCAAAATTACCGGTTTTTCAATATAGAATGGGACGCTAAGGACCATAGTAGTTAAAGAGCGTCCATAAATAATAATAATAAAAAGCACTACATATGCAGGCTTCAGCCTCGCTAGCAACCAGGAGCAGCGGAAGTTTCGATGTCCTTCCGATGCCCGCCCACTTATTTCCTAATTGTTCAGTACTTCTTCCCCCACCGGCATTCATTCCCAGACAAATGTATGTCTCAAATGAGGACATTAATAAAATCCCCGATGCTTTACATATTGACTGCGATGGGACGACCTATTGGGTATATCTGTCTTCAGACTCGCCTACCTGCTTCATATGCAAGGCTGAAGGTCAACTCGCCAAACAATGCCCTAACTCCGACTCAGAAATTCGCACCATCCAAACTCCTAAGGTTAGTTCCGATGAATCTACATTTCCAAAACTCAATAATCAAGAAAGAAAAGAAGAATTTCCACCATTAAATGATAATAATGATGCTTCTAAACGAGTAGAGGAAGCTTCTCCATCGCAAGGAGCATCTGTTCCTTCTCATACTATTTTAGAGAAAACCTCTGTTCCTTCAGATATCCAAGACTGTGCTCCATCTCATGAGTTATCATCTGAAATTTCATCCGACTATAAGAAACCCTCCCAAACTCCCAATAACATGCAATTGCATGGTTCTAAAAGCCCTATATCGTCTGCTAGTAAGGAAATACTTAATATTAACGTTGCAGACAGCCAGGAATCCTGTCAAAGTTCCGGGACTGTTATAACAAATCTAATCGACTCAATGAAAGACCCAAAAGGACAACCACATCTCAGAATTAAGGGATATGCTTAAACCAGCCAAAGAATATATTTAAACTAAATCAACTGATTTTCTATTGAGTTACTTACAACTTCAGAGCTTATTTAAAAACACTGTAGGCGTAAATGATATAACACCAATCGCACTCAGCTACACTGAAGACTTTACAACTTTAGCACATCACTACAAACTCTTCACCCACTTTACACTGACAAAAACATAAAAAACAAAAGCACTCGCACAATTAAGAAAGTGCCCCATGCTATCAACCAAAACAAAGAAACAGTAAACGATAGCTCAATGCTAAATCTCTAAATGAAGTAAAACATCTCCCTTAACCAGTATCAAACACATCATTAACACTTCTATGGAGTATACACTGATGCAATGGAACATTAATGGCTTTCGACCTCAATACGAATGCTTACAGCTGCTACTCGCTAGACACCAACCTGAAGTAATGTGCTTCCAGGAAACTAACTTCCGAGATAATTCTGTATCCAATTTAAAACAGTATAATGTATACAATAAAAACAGAGCGAACGTGAGTCATGCAAGTGGGGAATACCCAACTATGTGTAAAATAATTTGTATCACAAGAAATTTCCCTTAAACACCGAATTAAAAACTGCGGAGGTATTAATAAACTTACCTCCGACTGTTTGTATTATAATGTTTATCTCCCAAACAGTCATGTTCTTTAGAATGTTCTAATACATCCTATAAGACAGTTACCAACACCGTTCATTTTGATGGGTGACTTTAACAGTTTATGAGAATGCTACAAAACTGACACTAGAGGAAAAATTATAGAAAAAGCATTAGACGAATTTGACGATGTTAATGAATTCTACAAAACCTACTCGCTATGATATTGCACATGGGAGTAGCAGCAGTATAGATTTGACTATTTGCACTACTGATATCTACGATAAAATGAACTGGTATGTTTACACTTCACCTCACGGAAGTGATCATCTTCCCATCATAGTCACATGTGAAAGTAATTATCCCAGCAATAACTCTTAAATACTCAACACTGTTAAGTGGAATATCCAGAGAACCGACTGGCAGAAGTTCAGATATACTGTCACATATCTCTTTAAAAACCAAACACCTCCTGACAAATTTTCTACAAACACATTAACAACATCGTACACGACTTTACGAAAGTGTTCCTAAAACAATTTGGCCTACTTCAAAGAGAAATGTTCCCTGGTGGAATGAAACCTACAAAATGTATATAAAGAATAAAAACCATGCCTTTTATCTTTATAAAATTACCAGAAATACAGAGCAACAGCTCGTAAAGCTATGAACCAAAGTAAGAGAGGTTCTTGGATATCATTTGTCTCATCTTGACATCAGAAAACACCCTCCAAAATAGTGTGGGACAAAATCAAAAGAATAGCTGGAAAATGTAATCTAATCGGTGTCACAGCCATTAGAAATCAAATTACTGGAACCTTTATAAATGAAAATCAACACATAGCTGATGTGCTTGCAAATGACTTTGCCAAAATCTCGAATAACTCCAGATTCTCATCTGAAGTTAATCTTTCGATTACGGGTGAGGCTATAGTAACTCAAACCTCTCTAATAACGGCCGCTTTCTAAACGATGAACTCCAACTTCGAGGATTATGAAAAGAGCTAGTCAAACGTTGCAAATCCATCGGGTCCAGATTCCATACTTTATGAAATTATCAAACAATCCATTAGATTAAATTACCTTCTAGCAATCTATAATTTCATGTGGACTTCAAACTTATTTCCTGACCAATGGCGTAATGCTATCGTAATTCCAATACTGAAACCAGAAAAAGATAAATTAATTACAGAAAGTTATCATCCAATTGCTATGAGTATACTATTAGAAAAGGTAATTAATAAGAGATTGCGATGGTATCTTGAAAACATCAAATTATTTTACAGCGTGCAAATAGATTTAGGGAAGCACTCTCAACTTCAGACAACGGTGTCTGAACATTTCTGGAGTTGAACTGTCTATAATCTGAAATTCAGAATGCTTTTATCAACAAGCAAAATTGTGTAGCAGTTAGTCTAGATATTGAAAAAGCATACGACAGGTACGAAAAGATTATATTGTTGACGTTCTAAAGGGATATGTTTCAGGAAATATACTACAGTTCTTAACCAACTTTCTTCAGGATCGACAAATTCAAGTTTAGAGTAAATAGGGTTCTATCAAATAAATTCACAGTAAAA
The DNA here is from genome assembly GCA_030765065.1 of Deroplatys truncata. NCBI lineage: Eukaryota > Metazoa > Arthropoda > Insecta > Mantodea > Mantidae > Deroplatys > Deroplatys truncata. Next base: position 45,510,209 of record CM060976.1, on the reverse strand, counting down.
AAATGGAGTACCTCAAGGATCAGTTATCAGCGCAACATTGTTTCTAATTATCTAAATTACATTGTTTCAAACGTGTTAAAGCATGTGTTTTTGCAGACGTTATTTTATTTGTACAGGAAAAAACATTGATATACAATTCAACAACTGGTGCAAGATACAATTTTAAAGATTCATAAGTGAGCGGAAGTTAGAGGGTTTAGGCTTTCAAAGACTAAATCCAAATGTATTTGCTTCTCTAAAACCAGGTGTAATGACATAAGGTCAAAATTGTATATTGACAACCAAAACTGAAAGTACTTAAGAAAATCAATATTCTGATGATAATCTTTGATAGCAAATTAAACTGGGTCTTAAAAGTCTAAAAGATGATGAAGCTGGTTATCGAGACCCAGGAGAAATAATAATAATAATAATAATAATAATAATAATAATAATAATAATAATATACGATCGAACATAACGACGAAAATGTGCTGAATTCATATTAGGAATGGGTTTTGTAGGAAAGACAGGAAACAAGGTTTGTTGTCCTCCAAGGATGTATCTACCTGCGATGAACAACAAGCCTACCGGAAGTTTCGCTTTTGTGTCTTGGCTCGGACGGGTGGTTTACAACGGTTTCAAAGCTTAGAAGGGTTAGGAAGTATACATGCCTTATCTACGATCTAAGAGTATTCGTGGGAAGATTTTAAAACTCAAAATAAGCTGTAAGAAGCAGATGTGAAAGTTGTCAAGTGGGGGTAGCCAATAATAAAATCATGAAACAAAATGATAGCCAATCAAAAGATCGCGTATGCATCACATGATACGTTTGAACTTAAAACGGAACGAAACATAAGAAAGGTGGGGGGAAAATTCTAAGCTTGGCGAAAGGCGTGAAAAAGGAAGAGAAACGCAGAGAGTCATGCCGGTACAAACTAACCATGAGGACGGTCGACGAAACAAAATAAGAAGAAAATAATCAGAAAGTTTATAGTGTAAAAATGAAGTTATGAAATCTAGGCAATTCGAGGGCTAGTCGGAGAAACACATAAGTAGCGACTTCGAAAGTGATAAGAATAACAGTGGTTTCGACGACGAAGGTGGCGGGTCGACCAGACAGGAATCTACGTAACAAAATAAAGCATTAACTCAAACTTCGCCGGCAGTATTATTAATATCATCAAGGCAGTGTCACCACCCCTGAAAACAAGAACCTCAGGTCTACCAAAAACAAATTCCAAATCCCTGCCATCCAACCATCGAACCCGGGACTCTTGAGTCCACTGAAGCAACTGCCAGGAACAACACAGATGCGTCAGAGGTCAGCGTCAATGACTGTCGCAAGAGGTTAAACGTTATGAAAATTCTAAACGTTATGAAAAGCCCATATACTTACACAAGAAATTCAATCACTATTTCATAGAGTTAAGGAAAGCAAGTGTCTTTAATATGGATTCCATCCCACATTGGAATACAAGGCAACGAATTAGCCGATCGGAGCAAAAGAAGCCACTAAACATCCACTACGTGAACCAACTATAACATAACCAGCCAATGGTGTTATCTCAACCATTAAAAAGAAGCTCTACCAACAGTGGAAGATAGGATGTCTTGATTCCAAGAGATGGAAACTCGGTGATATAATATCGAGTTTTTCGACACATCTTCCCAGTAATTCTCTTTTCCAAACAAGATTAGGTTTTAATATCCGGACTGAAAATGGACTATACCAAGATCACACACAGTTATCCTTTTTCAAAGGACCAACCACCCAGCTGCCACCAGTACAAGATGCTGTTAACGACGAAACACATAATCGTGCAATGTCCACAATACGATCAATGGAAACAACATTACCAGATACGCAATGATTTACAAACAGCACTCAAGTATTCGATGTAACCTAAGATAGTTGAATTTTTAAAAGCATAAATTTATATAAAGGTATACATTATTCAATCAATTTGATTAGTTATAGTGTCACAATTTTATATACTAGTGCATTGTAATGCCAGTATGTTAAATAACCTCATTGTTTTAATGTTAAATATTTAGTTTATTCAAAGTTGTAAAGTCGCAATATGATTAATATGTTAAAGCGACTATAAACTTTTAAAAACATGATACACTCTAGATATGATACACCTTGAAGCAGCCTGGGCTGTTCAGAATTTGCTCCATGAGCAGTAACGTCGTTATCTCAACCGCAAGGCGAGCAGTAAACTTCATGTTTGCAGAGTTAAGGTTGAGTGACTTGGTATAGAATGGGAGCTAGCATTGTGACGTCGCATGTAACCTTTGTGGGGGTGGGCGTTATCTGTTTACGTCGAGATTTAATTAACTCCAAGGTGACGGCGTCTCCTGGCAACGGAATGCATTATCCGTAAAATATCATGTAGCGGCGTCCAAGTCCTTCGACACGCGGTGCTCAATCTTACCCCCTGGCGAGCTAATGCCTTCATCCATCACTGCAACAAAATATTCAACGTCTTTCAGCAGCTGCTGTGTCCCACAACCCCAGCAATTGTGCCCGCGAAGATGCAAAGTCAATTCAACGTTAAAAAAAATCACTTGTCAAAGACACCACACGGGTACACAAGTTCTAATCCAAAAACTCTTCATGTGTGACACTACATTCTCTACCCATTACAACTTCACATAACCCTTATACAGCTGACTCACCCGACGATACATCTTACGATTTTTAAATTCTAATAATGAATTAACCAATCTCATTTACCTCCCCTGTTCTTTATGAAATTATTGTACAATCATCTAGAAGATGTTTATGGTTGTAATTTCGTAGAGCACCGGTTATTCTTAATAAGAATGAAAAATACCCTGATATTCACGCAAAGGGATTTGAAACATTGGAACGTCCGACTTCCTCAAAGTCCCCCGACAGTCTTCCAAGTTCTGAAATTGATGCATAGCCTATGGGTACCTTTTGGCTAAGGAACAATCATCGTTCGGAATAATCGAGTAATTTTTTAGATAATTACAGTAGGTGACATTTTAAGTCTTTGTGCCTTATCTTAGTCCGAGAGTTATTTAACAAAGTAACAAATATACAGTTTTCACATAATGCAGAAATCCTTAACGTATACAAAGAAATATAGGTGAAGCTGGTGAATATGAAGATTACGCACTCCCAGGCCAACAGGTTAATCTCTGAATAACACACACAGTCTGCAACTACATAAATTGTTGGCTTTTTAAATAATTTTCTGTAACAAATGAAATTCTAATTATTTATAAGGTGTTCAAAATGCTCCCCATATATAATCTAGCAGTGGCTAAGTCGAAGTGTGAATTCCTGTTGCACATTTTCGATGGTAAATCTCTGCGTTCTTTCATGATCCTATTTTAAACTCTTCCATATTAGCAGGTCTCGCAATAAACACTACATTTCAAATATACCCATAAAAAGCAATCAAGTGGAGATAGATCTGTCCCCTTAGCAATCAAACCTTTTGTATGAGACAAATGAAATTGTTCATGCTTCCAAATAAGAAACTTCCTCTCAGAAAAAGCCGGAAAATTAGTATGTTGCCATTTAAAATGTGTATCAATGACATCACATCCTACACAATAATGACTGAAAAATGTTGTTTGTTTTTTGTAAAATATTCATTTCATAATGTATTAAATTTCAGGTGTCATTAACTCATTTTAAAAAAATAATTAATTTTAGTTTAATTTGCGTTGTTCCTCACATATGAGAGATTGTGTATATTGTTTGTAACGAAATATCATTTGTCTTGTTCTAAATGCAATTTTCAGTGGAGTAACAACTATTTTCTAATCCATGGTAAAGTTAACGGGAAGAAAAAGCCTTCTTCTTAAGTATTAACGCCATTTTATAACCCCAATGTGTTCGTATTATAGTACATAGGCTTTGAAAATCCTTTTAAGTCTTTAAGTAATTTATGAATTGTAATTAGGTGTTTTATGGCCCTTGTCCCCAGTAAGAATAGTTTTCAATGGTGAAAGAATTAACAAAATTGCACGAGTGGTTTATGAGATTACCTCCCTCCCTCTCACACACACACGCGCGCACGCACGCACACATGGCATCAATGCGCTTGGTGGAGGGCGCCAATGTGTTTTCTTGACAACCAAAACTAAGGATCAGAGGGGAGTGAGGGGCAAGACGATAGGGAAATGTACAGCCGCACAATGAAAACTACACTACATGCACAGGCCCCAGCCTCGCTAGTAAATGCAACTCGGAACTGCGGATGTTTCTTTAACTAACTGTCCTTCGGATGTCCCGCCCCCTTATTTCTCCAGCCAGACGCATTCATATCGTGACCAACTTGTACACATTTTCTCTCTTTATAACATTAGTATAGATAGTGGTCAAAAACCGATGACGTTTCTCTCGATAAAATTTTTTATTAGAAATAATCTCAATCAGAGCAACATGGACCGATTTGCGCGTAACCCAACTGTTAGCATATTGTAAGTCAGTTATTATTGCTACTAATCCATGCGGGGAAAAGAAGAATTCCATTAGATGATTTAAAGATCCGCGTGAGAGTTCAACCTAGGAAAATTTAAAAGATGTAACAGCATTAACAGCTAGTGATACAGAAAAAGTTATGACAAATTGTTTATTTCAGTGAGCTCTACATGTTTTTCATGAAATAAAGTTTTGCATTTTCTACAGTTTGCCAGTTACACAAAATTATTAAAAACATTATTCAGAATGAAGAAATTTCACAAGCTATTCATCAGATCGGTAATTCAAGACGTAGTTGTATTAATCATGGTAATATCTTAAACATGGCATTTTAATAAAAATCGTTACACCATTTTTTAGAAAATAAATAATTAAGAAAAATACTTCATGTAGAGGGTAGTTTGGGGCAGGAGAATTTTCTTGAAATGAAAGTAATAGGCCGACTTCGTATAAACACATATTTATGGTGCAATCTCAACATGAAATTTTTGGGTGGAATGCAGTATTTCCTTTGCCTACTGTATGTAGGTTAGTAGAGAAAGTAAAACATATACAGCCAAGGAATTCCTTCAAACGAAGATTTACTATTCCAAATTCTGTCACCAAAATATTCCATTTTTTACTTTCTCTACTATGTATAGGAAGTATAGGAAGTATTTCATTCCACCCAAAAACCCGATACCAAGATTTCACCGTAAACACATGTTTTGAAGCCCCTCAATCAAAATAAAGAATTTCTGGAAACATGTCTGCGTGCGTGTGTCTGTGAACACCAAACTTAAAAACGAAAAGTCGGATAAATACCAAACTTGGTATTTAGGTTCAATACCTTCTAAAGACGCAGCACGAATATTTTAAACAAAAACTCCACCCTAATCTACACTTTACATGGAACATTTTTGGAAAATTTTGATTTTCTAAAAAATGGCTCTAACAATTTTGATTAAAATACCATATATGGAATATATTTACACGAAAAATAAAATGTATATCTTGAAATTTCTGGGAATAGCCTGTGAAGTTCTATTCATTCGGAAGAATTTTTTTATAAACTTGTATAACTGGTAAACGGTAAGCGATAGACGAAAACGTACTGCACAGAAAATGTAGATCTCTTTAAAACACACAATTTGTTTAAAATAAGTTTTTTTTTGTACATGGGTCGTTTCCGAGATATCCGTCATTAAAAGTTCGAATTTTCCATTTCTTAGTCATTCTCTTAAAGTTCTGAAGATTATGTTGTTTCTCGCGATTGCATGGAAACAGTATGGGATTTTAAGGTCAGCATATACGTCCAGTTCTTAAACATTTGACTAGATATCGCTATTCCCTTCGTATCTATAACGAAATGCGTAATGTAGCTATTTCTGTAAAGATTTTTCTGGGTTAAAATGAAGTAGATAGAAAAATAAACTTGAGTAAGAATAATTTGTATACGCACTAATAAACGATAGAGGGTAAAGAAAGTCTTATGAATGTACATCAGAATTTGTTTTCCCCCCATTTATATACCTCCTTTAACATCTCAACCGCTCATGGCAATGCTGTTCAGCAGTTAACTGTTGGGTTAATCACTGAGTGGTCTTTAAATTTGCACACACATTTATTCTTTTATACCTACTTGCAAACTCTAGGGAGAATAGGGAAGAAAACTTCCCACCTTCTAGCCAGGAATTAGAATCCGGGACCTGCGGATTTGAGGGTTAGCATACTAACCAGCAGACCCCAGAGGCAGTCACTCTAAATCTGTAAAGATACTAAGGGTACATTTTTAAAAATAACGTTTAGCAATTACCTTACCTTTCCATTGTAACTTTTATGAAATCTAGAATGCATATAACATTTTACTTTCTCTACTGTTTACTTATGTTAGGTAGAGGAAGTATTGCATTCCATCCCAAATTCGGCATCCATATTTACCGATAACACGCGTTTTGAAGTCCCCCGAATCCATAAAAAGCACCTTTAGAAAAATTCTGTGAGCGCAGGCGTATAGAAATGTCAAATTTCGTATTTGAGAATGACAGGCGAAATTTTCAAGGAAATATTCCTACCCAAACAACGCAGGCATGGAAAAATTATTTTCTCAAAACTGGCTACAGTGATGTTGATTAAAATATCAAACATTTGAATTATTAACCTGTAAAACGAAATGTTACTTTGAATAGCGTCTGAGCTTCTCTTCACTTGCATTGGACTTACATAATCGAAAAACTTACAAAAGAGAGGTAAAAGACCTTCTTGAGGAGAATGCAAGGCTTATTAAAGTATACTATTTATCACAAGTAAGCTCTTTCGTAGCGCTGTTGCGCGTTTGAATTTTGTAGTACTTTAGGCAATACATTCTCAAAAGTCGTTGTTTTGTTTCTCCTGCAAAGAATATATTACATCAAGACAAGTGTACATAAAGCATCTGATTGTCCCTTCAGATCCTGTATCCTTGTATACCTGCAAAATGTGTTATGAAATCGTTTCTTCAATGGTAGCTTAAAAGCTTGCGAGTTACAGAGACCATTGCTGTGTAGAAATATCTCATTATTTAAACGGAAAGTTTAGTATCACTCTGAAGTAAACCTTGAGAGTCAAAGTAAACAAGCGGCGTCGATTTATGATGAGGCATTTTGAATTTCTCTTTTCTCCGGAAACAGTCATTTTAATACGTCATATGCCGTATACTCGCAAGCATGAACCAGAAGTTTATTTTCGATATCAGAATACGACGGACACATGGCTAATTCTGAGTTAGTTCTCATGTTTCAAGGATGGCCGTTTTGATCCTGTTTTATTTTGCATTGTAGAGTGCAACACAGGATACTTGAAATAGTTATGCATTCCATCCATTGTAAAATGCTTCAAAGAAAAGTAAAATCGCAACTGCCTTGAGGTACTTCGGCGCAAGGGCATCAGATTTACCAGAGGAAAATAATTCTGTTTGACCTGCTTCCAGGTCTATGCGTTAGAGCAGAGGTTTCAACATTTTGAACTCCCGGATACCTTTTTAATTTCTCTACTACCTACACTAAGTAGAGGAAGTATTGCATTCCACCCAAAAATTTGATACCCAGATTACACCGGAAATACACGCTTTGAGACTCCTAAATAAAACAAATGTGATGCGATACATTCACATGACTTTCTCTACCCTCTATCGTTTATTAGTGGGTATACAAATTATTCTTACTCAAGGTTATTTTTGTATATACTGCATTTTAATCCAAATAAACTTTTGCAGAAATAGCTACATTACACATTTCGTTATAAATATAAAGGGAACAGCAAAAGTCAAATGTTTAAGAACAGGGCGCTATATGCTGGCTTTAAAATTCCACAGTTTCCATGCAACCGCGAGAAACAACTGAATGTTGACGGGACTTTTAAGAAAATGACCAAGAAATAAACGATTCGAACCTTGATAACGGATATCTCAGAAACGACTCATGTCACAAAAAAAAACTTATTTTAAATAAATTGTGTGTTTTAAAGGCAACTAACATTTTTTTGTGTGTAGTACGTTATCATCTATCACTTAATGATTTACTAGGCATAAAAGATTATATAAAATTCCTTCCGAATGAAGAGGGCTTCATAGCCTATTCCCCAAACATTTAAGATATACAGTTTATTTCTCAAGTAAACATCTTTCATGTATGGTATTTTAATCAAAATCGTTAGACATTTTTTAGAAAATCAAAAAGTTCCGAAAATGTTCCATGTAAAGAGTAGTTTGAAGTGGGGCGAATTTGCTGAAAATATTTGTGCCGCATGTTTGGAAGATATTAAACCTAAATACCAAATTTGGTATTTATTCGACTTTTCGTTGTCGAGTAATGGTGTTCACAGCCACACACACGGACATGTTTTCAAAAATAATTTACTTGGATTCAGGGGGCCTCAAAACATGTACTTTCGGCGAAATCTCAGTACCGAAATTTTGGGTGGAATACAACTTACTATATGTAGTAGAGAAAGTAAAAAAGCATTTTTTAGAAGAGAGTTCATCCGCGCGCGTGTGTGTCCTGGAACAGCATAACTCAAAAACGATAAGTCGGATAAATACCAAACTTGGTATTTAAGTTCAGTATCTACAAGGATGCGACACGAAAATTTTCAAGAAAATCCCCCAATCTCAAACTGTCTTTTACATGGAACAGTGTCGTTCTCCGTGATGTAATGGTTACCATGATAGCCTCTAGTTCCCGAGTTCGCGGTTCAAACCGGGTGGATGGCGGTGGATTTTTTCGGGCGTAAAAATCCTTAGCATGGCTTATTTCAGAAGGGAAGTAAAGTCGGTGGTCCCGTGCCGTAAATTTACGGCACATAAAAGAACCTCAAGCCTGACCAAAATTAACTGTCTTTCACACCCAATATAGAATGGGACGCTAAGGACCAGAGCAGTTAAAGAGCGTCCATAAATAAGGAATTTTGTACAATCTTGTATTACTGGTAAACGTTAAGCGATAAACGAAAACGTACTATACAAAAAACATAGATCTCTTTAAAATTCACAATTTATTTAAAATAACTTTTTTGTGACATAAGCTATTTTCCAGATATCCGTTATTAATGGTTCAAATTGTTCAATAGTTTGTCATTCCTTTAAAGTCCTGTGGATATTCAGCTCTTGAAAACAGTGGAATTTTAAGACCAGCGTAGAGAGTCCAATTAAACATTTGAATATCGCTGTTCCCTTTATATCTATAACGAAATATATGTAATGTAGCCATTTCTGCAAAGGATTATCTGGATTAAAATTGAGTGGAAAATTAAGCTTTCGTAAGAACAGTTTGTACGCACACATCAGACTTTTAGAATAAGTTTCTACGGCGGAGCCCCTTAGGCCCCGTCTCTTACAAATTAATAAAGTTTAGGATTAATGTAGTTTAGGAGCACATTTTCTATTTAGAATACAGTTTATGAATGTCTGTTTTCTGTTTCTTAGTCTCTAATTTCATACAAATTGTATTTATTTTATTTTTTTGAAGCGGCTGAGGAGCACAGGTTGGGTGCTCTGCTTCAGAAGTTCAACAAACTACCCCAATGATTTATTACTGAATATGAAACTCATAGCATTGAACCACGGATCTTCGGCCTTCCATGCCGTTGCTCTAACTCACTGAGCTTCATTAGAAGCATGACGGAACGACTTCAAATTCCCTAACTGACTCACTTTTTTTTCGTTAAACAACAAGGGGTTCTAAAATTAATTTTGAAATGATATACCGCATGTATATCATACTTACAATCTCGTAAACACCTTAAAGTCCGCGCCTCACAGTTAATCACTATTTGGGCAATATCGGAGAAGGCGTAATATCCACTGCTTGCATTTTACCTGCTGCTAGTTACTGTCATGCATGATGTGTTTCTCAGTACCCTACGAACGAACGTATTTTCACCAGGCTCAATGGAAGTGAATAAAATTACTCTTTGGGGGTAAATTTTTAGGTAATTTACAAACGAAAACATTAAGATGCACCAGCATTGAATTTTCCCCCCTGCTCGTACGAACTACAATCAGTTATCTCATTAATATGAATTATGCATGACATTATTACTATCAAACATTTCAGGATTAATTTATGCATTCAGCTCAACACTCGTGTTTCTGCAAACCGTATTCGTTGTGAGGAATGTTAAATAAAGACTTTAAAGTCTCCATTGATATTCACTGACATCACCCAGGGAGTTCTATCTCATTTATACCGGCCACATGATGGAAATGTTTTCACAACGAACTTCTACTCACGTTTATATAACAACAAAGTTAGTTATTACGCCAACTTTTGTTATTATGCTGTGCACAGAAGCAGAAATACGTGAAGTATATGTAGGTAATGGATGGGCAATGCTCGTTTTATTTCGGAGAGGTACCTCATTTTAAAACTATACCTTTTCCTTAAGCTTTTGTCCAAATGAATTAACTCACTATGCACTACTGCGATCTCCATACATTTTTTTCAAACAAATTTATCATTATCGAGCGGGAGATCTCAGGCGGTATCGTCTGTGGCTCGCATTCAGGAGGTCCTGGGTAAAAATCCCGTGGGCCGACCAATCTGACTGGCTCTTTCGTGATTTCGCCAAGGTAAATACTGGATTGGATATTTAATACCCCGACCCAAAGTTCCACCTTAGGTGTAAAACAATAATAAAAATGGAAATAGGTGGCAATAGCGAAGAAGGTAGACTGGACGGCACCCTAATGCATATATTGTTGCTACATATGCAAGCGAAGCAAAGTACTTTCCCACTGAACATGTAGTCTTATTTTTCTACACACTACTTGTGAATCTTCCACGCAGCCAATGTAATTTTTATTATCGCGACATTTTTAAAGGATTTGTAGAGAATACCAACAAACACAGCCGTAACACGACGCAGTGTAACAAATAACATCTCATTTAGAAACAAAAAAGAAAAGAAAAAGGCATTGAAGGAAGAACATGTCTGCATGTTCACGTGGGGGCATCACAAAATTTTATTATCTTAAGAAGGTGTCCCACAAAGATAAAATATCAGCAACTTGACATACTTATTTTAAACAACGTTTTGACTAAGAACTTACTGCCTAGTTGTTTGACAATATTATAATTTTAAACAATGAACAAAGATAAAATTTAACCACACCAGCCTACACTAAGGTTATTCAGTAGAAACGAAAATTTTGTTTTTGTAGGAGTACTGTAAAAATTCACACATATAAATATTCTTACAAACTACAACTTTGCACTGCAAGGAACCGAAACTTCGCACAACCTGAAAATTAAAACATAAACCAACATGATCTGCAATGAGAGACGTGAAAACACTTATACAATGGGTATTAAGTGTAGAAGTAGAGACACTGCGTAAATGCATGGGTTCTAAAGCTGTAATGCTAAATTCACAGCGAATGGGATTGAGTGTTTCGAGTCCTAAGTTGTGCATACCTCTTTTCCCACAAGGATTAATCACATATATGTCGGGATGAGCACGCCTAATTAGAAATGGTTACATTAAGATACCTCGTGCTTAGCCCTTGGTATCTTAAATCATTATGCCGTTACAATGGATATTATTTTGCTGTGATCAAATGCAGGAAGAAGCCTGTAAGCACTGAGCAGAAAACTAAAGTAGAAAAGGCGTTAAAAAAAACTCCAATTGCGCACCTGTTTTGTCTTCTTGATCATGATACAGATTTTTATAACAGCACCAAGGGAAAAAAGACTTTTCAAGAAGTTAAATCAACACTGACGCAAATTAGACTATGAGCTTAGTTTTACACAACTGACTTACGCACAGCTTGAAACAGTACAGTAGCCTGTTCATAGCGTTCGTGTGCTGAATTAGTTTTTATTCACATCTGTGTTCAGGTTTTACAGTTCCCTAGTTTCTAGCGCTCTATTTAATGTTTGTAATTATTTCTGTCTTCTAGAGTTTTAATTGTCGCTGGACGAGAACTAGGACCGATTTTGAAGGCTGCACAAAACCTAATTATGCTAAGGAATGATAAACCACCCGGTATGTTTAAACAGCATTTCAAATTGAACACAGATTTCGGTTATTTTTACTTTCTCTACTACGTATAGTAAGTAGGAGAAGTATTGTATTCCACCCAAAAATTCGATACCGAGATTTTACCGGAAATACATGTTTTGAGACCCCCTGAATAAAAAAAGCATTTTTGGAAACATGTCTGTGTGTGTGTGTGTGTGTGTGTGTGTCTGTCTGTCTGTCTGTCTGTGAACAGCATAACTCAGAAACGAACAGTCGGATAAACACTAAACTTGGTATTTAGGTTCAGTGTCTTCCAGAGATGACAAGAAAATTCCCCCATCCCAGATTACCCTTTACATGGAACATTTTTCGAAAATTTTAATTTTCTCAAAAATGGCTCTAATGATTTTGATTAAAATATCATATGTTTAAGATATTTTCATGACAAATGAAATGTATATCTCGAATTTTCTGGGAATGTCTCCAAAAGTGTTCTTCATTGTGAACGACTTTTGCATAACTGGTAAACCATAAGAGATAGACAAAATTTTACTACACAAAAAATGTAGATCGCGTTAAAATACACAATTTATGTCATATACGTTTTTTGTTGAGTGAACCATTTTCGAGATATTGCTTGTTATTCCATTAAATTTTTTAATTCTTATTTTCTCAAATGGGAATTCGTTATTCATTTTTTTTTGTCTTGGATATGCAACGAGTATTAATCTGTGGCAAAGAGAATGGTGCTGCACGTATCAACCAGCTATTAAGAGATATGTATGTGCTTAAAGGCTACTGTATTTCTATATTGCCCTTGCAAATATATATTTCCCTTACATCTACAAGAAAATTAGCAATAAGATACAGTCTGCAAATGATTATCTCGATTAACATGAAGTAGATGGAGAATAAGCGTTTGTAAAAATAGTTTGTGCAAGAGTAGAGAAAGTCATGTGAGTGTAACAGATCAGAATTTTTTCTGACACAATTGGCACTCTGTTGGCGAGGTTCAGAAATATTGAAGCAGTTGGTGGAGATAAAACTTTCTGAGTGGTCATTTGCATTGCAAACAAGCACATAATTAATGTGACACAGGGTTTATGAAAATCGGTTCACCTCGATGTTCCCTCGGCTACAAATCATGTCCGTATAACGATGAATTATTTGACGCATGAACGCAAATCGCAATTAGCTTCTATTGATGTTTTGCCATGTGCATACAGTCACACAAGGTGAGTGTGCTCTTCATTCTGACATACTTCCGTTATACATGCAATATTTAGCTATTAGAGGCTTAGGCATTCGCAGTGATAGTACAAGGGTGCCCATGCACGGCCTTCCCCCACTGAAGAATAATGCATCATTCGCTCCATTATTTAATAACGCACTTGGCATTTGTAGGGTTCCACTTAACCTATACCTTATTCATCGTGTAAGTAACAACACCAAACTTTCCATTACCACAACCGGTCGGAGAAAACTACAATGGTAAAAGTTGATGCGTGCATTCACTTAACTTTCTCTACTCACTCCTGTACTAACTATCAGAAGCTTATTATTCTATCTACTTCTATTTATGGATATAGGAGGTAAAGATAATCAGATTTTTAAAGAGCGTCTCGCTATGTAATGGCTTTGAAATTCCAGGCTCTTTGCATGATCACGAAAGAAAGAAAGAAAGAAAGAAAGAAAGAAAGAAAGAAACAAACAAACAACAGCACTTCGCAATTTAGATAAGTATAAGCATTTAAAAATTCAAACCATTAACAAAGAATATCTCGTCAAAGGTTAACTGTTAATGGTAATGATAAAAAAAATGATTTGGCATAAATTGTGTGCTTTAACGAGATCCATTTATTTTTATTTTTTTGTGGCAAGACTTTTTTATATCTCTTATCTGTGGTTTATACGAAAGTCATTGAGGACTTCAGAGGCTATTCCCAAAAATTCAAAATATATATTTTATTTGTCATGCAAATATCTTAAATATATGGTATTTTAATCACAATGGTTTGAGCCATTTTTGAGAAAATAAAATATAACGAAACTTTCTCCATGTAAATGATAGTTTGGGATGGAGGATGTTCTTGAGAATCTTCGTGGCACATCCTTGGAAGAATGGTATTTGACAGACTTTTCATTTTTGAGTTATGCTGTTTACACACAATGTCGGTCTGGGTGGCTCAGCTGGTTAGGCGCTGGCCTTCTGATCAAGATCGTAGGTTCAAACCCGGTCCAGACCGATGGGTTTTAAGTGTGCTTAAAAGCGGCAGCCCCATGGCAGTTGATTTCTAGCATGTAAAAGAACTCCTGCGAAACGAAATTCCGGCTCACCGGGGGCGCTGATATGATCCTGGCAATTGACAGCGTCGTTAACAAACAGTTACTATTATTACTTTGGATCCACGGAGTCTTAAAAGGTGTATTTTGGTGAATTATCGGTTTCGAATTTTTGGCTGGAATACAATAGTTGCTATACTTATTGTAGGTAAGTAGTACAGAATGTAAGAAAATATATTTTTAGTTTTTCTGCCTATTATTTATGATTATTTGACATTTTGACACAGCTATTTTTATCGTATGTGCGAAATTGAGCTCATCACGTCACAATTTAAATGCCTTATCTTGAGTCAGCATTAGCTCTTCCAACTTGACATTGATTTTTCTGGTTATAAACCTTTAGACGTTTGCCAACACTTAAAATTATCTTTACGACGCAGTATGCAAGTTATTACTAGGAAACTTTAAAGTCAAGCCCACAATATATATCAACTGTAATGCACCATGCAACATTTCCTCTAAGCTAAACGCCATTTTTCAACGAGCTGCTAAGCTCTAGTACAAACGATTTTTTAACAACTAAGAATGCATAAAAGAAAGAAAAAAATACTTCCCATGTGGCATTTATTTAATCATAAACATGACTCTAGATATTAAAACCTAATGAAGAAATTTGGTGTTACATTCACATGACTTTCTCTACCCTCTATCATGTATTAATTGATATAAAAGCTATTCTTACAATTCATTTTAATCGACACAAATCTTACGAAATAGCTAATATGCAATTCGTTATAAATGCAAAGGGAATATCGATAGTCAAATGTTTAAGAACTGGACGCATATTGTGCTAGCCTCTAGTTCCCAAGGTGGCGGGTTCAAACCCGGCGGAGTGTGATGGATTTTTTCGGGCGTAAAAATCCTTAGCATGGCTTTCTTCGGAAGGGAAGTAAAGCCGGTGGTCCCGTGTCGTAGATTTACGGCACGTAAAAGAATCTCAAGCCTGATAAAGAGGCCTCTGAGCAAAATTACCGATCTTTCACGCCCAATATAGAATGGGACGCTAAGGACCATAGTAGTTATAGAGCGTCCATAAATAAAACTCTTTTTTTTTGGACGCATATATACTGGCCACACTCTTTCCGTACAATCACCAGAAACAACTGAAAGCCGACAGGACATTAAAATAAATATTGAACAATTCGAATCATTAATAACAGATATATTGGAAACGGCTTATGCCACAAAAAGTTATTTTAAGTAAAATGTGTATTTTAACGAGATCCACATTTATGTATTTATTTCGTTCTCATCTAGCGCTTAACGTTTACCAGTTGCTTCCGAATGAAGAGGACTTTACAGGCTATTCCAAGGAAAGTCCATTTTACTAAAAATGCTTTCTTTTTAATTAGGGGTTCTCGAAACATGTATATCCGGTAAAATATCGGTATCGAATTTTCGGTGGAAGGCAATCCCTTCTCTACGCACTATGTTTAAAAATTAAAGAACGCATGAGTGAATTGTTTGTGCGCCACTAAGGTGAGTGTTTTTTTAATAAAAGGCATGATACTGAAACTACTGACATGCTGTTTACGATTAACAATTATGCATAGGCAAAATAAAAAACTCGGAATATCTGAATAATACGCAAATCTCGTCAAAGTGGAAAAACATTACGTTGATGTCACTTCCGTCTGGAGCAGATTTCACTGAATTACATTGCATTATGCGTTAATCCTAACAAACCTTTCCTCTGCAGTAAGACAGTATATCAGAGTAAAGTAATTATTTATTACAAAGTATGCCAGAATTCAAATATTTACCTAGATCCTTCTGAAACTTTACTAAGCTACAGTATTTATCTACGCCACTTACTTTCTACCCAGGATAAAAACAGCCATCAAAAGCACTTTCAATGCATGCAAATCGTTACTTATATACATACCAGATGGATGCTATGCGTCATGTGGACAAGTGTAGAGGAGTGACGTAGTGATCTAACAGCTGGTAGAATTCCCTCAACTAATGTAACTCAACTTCTCAAAACTTTCAACAACTACCAAATTCAACGTATAAGCTACCTAACATCTTCATTCAATTCTTTTTCGTTGTTGATGGTTTTCCAACAAAAGATTGTTCGTAACAAAAGATTACTTTCTATACCAATTACCATAGCAGTTAGAGGAGAAATTTCAGTGAAAATACACGTTTGAGGTCCACTGAACACTACAAAAAAGCAGTTTAGAAAAATATACCTCTATGTGTGCGTGCATTTCCAATAAACGCATAAATAAAAACCGAAAAGTCGGACAAACTTCTCTACTTGAATCAGATACTGTTCAGGCAAAGGGACGAAGATTTTCAAGAAATTTTCCCATCTAAAATTTTGATTAAAGTAGAACACGAGATAATCTGTCAAATTAAATATATGCCTTTAGTTTTCTGTGGATTACTTATGAAGTCCGTTCACACCAATTGTAATGCGTCATTGATTGAATTTTGTTTAGACTAAAGTTATTACACGAAAAATGTATTAAGAAACACTATCTGTAAGTATAAGATTATACGAGGGTAATCCAGAAAGTCCCAGACGTTTTGAAATAAAGAATTAACAAAATGCAAATATCAATGTTTATTATCTACATTTGAAAGGTGCACTCTTAAGCTATTTCCTGCATAATCGCCATTCAAATTGAGGCATACCGCGGCACAAATTTTTCAATACCCTCTCTGCAGAAATCTGCCGCCTGCGACTTCAACCACTGGTTTACACCGGCATACAGTTCAGCGTCAGTATCAAAGCATCAATTTGATGCACCAAACTCCGTGAAATTTGGGGAAAATGTTCCGAAAGTTCTGTAATCGTGAAACGATGATTTTCACGAATTTTGTCATTGATTTGCATTGACAGTTCATCAGTCATAAGGCTAGGTCTACCACTGCGATCCTCGTCGTGAACATTGGTACGGCCATTTTTAAAATCAATGCACCGTGCCTGACTCGGCTTTCACTCATTATTCCCTGCCCGTAAAAATCACAAAGTTGACGATAAATTTCAATTGGTTTGTTCTTTTTAGCCAACCGCACTTCACAAGTGGCGGGATTTTCTATTGCAGCGCACATTCTAACAACCTACCACAGCTGGATGCGTACTGAATGTAGGAACGTTCTGACACCAAGATGGCGGCTCTAGCCACGATAGGTCAAAACGTCTGGGACTTTCTGGACTGCCTTCGTATATACATTTATTTATTTATTTATTTATTTAAAGTTCGGTTTTCGAAATATTCTGAGTTTCATGTTTACAGTTTGCTAAGTCTAAATGCGTTTGAAATTTCCGATTCCATCGCAAGAGTTCCTTACTATGACTAACCATCTGAATGCTAATCCCATATGTTATATTATGTAACACTTCTTGCTTAATTTGAAATCATTACTGGTCAGAAGCATAGAATAAATAAGTGTGTTCAAAAATCATGTTCTATATATCATAATATACAGCATGTTACAGAATTCAACTGAAAAACTTTCAGGGGTTACAGAGGGACGATAATCTAGGTCTGTGACAACACTCTGAAGTTACGCAATGATTTTTCATTTGAATATTCTTACTAATAAAAGCAAATAAATACTTAATACGATTCGGTGCTGATTTCCACTCTAAAATAGTTAATTTCTCTTCCTCGAGCGCGTAAATAGCTATCACTGGGATTTTCAAAGTCGTGAAAAAATCTGGAGAAATGTTCCATTAACAAGGGTTACTGCAAAACTGATACCTTCAATTTCACATGGAGATTCATACACATCAGAGAGACAAGCAACAGTTATCTCTGTAGTAATAGTGCGGTCATTAGCGTACTCGGCTGTCAATCTGGTGGCGTTAGGTTCAAATACCGTGCAAACAAATGACTGGCATATGTTAGAAGTGAATCCAATTTTAATTTCTCGCGTTTGTTTCAAATTTCAAGTACATGTTACTGAGAATCACATGGAGTGTTTGCACATAGCATGTCCACATTACCTGCAGGTACCAGCACTCAGGGAAGTATTTTAAGTGGTATACTGTCTCATTATTGATTTGGACCTATTGGAAACAATCACGAACTCAAGGATCATAGGTGTCCTAAAAGTGTTCGCCTAACACTCCTTTATAGCCCCTGGAAGTTTGTCGGTGGAATTCTGTAACGCCTTTTCCTAAGTTGTGTGAAAGTTAGCGAGTGGTCTCATTAGATTTTTTATATCTCAATGTTCCTTTTGTAAATATCAGTTTTTCAAATCCTTTCTTTGAATTATCTAAAATAGCTTACGGCACATCAGTCTCTACATACGAACCTATCACCATGACTAATTCAATTATCGACTGAATTGTGCGCCCTGGACTGATTACTGTATCTCACGTAACATTTTAACAGCAAATTAAGAAAATTCAGCATACAATGAAATAAAATACTATACATGCGTTACACATTCATTCTGAAATTCAAACAGACCGTCAACTCTTGCGTAAACCTCACTTTTGGTTTTTGTAATGCATTCTTTACCGCAACAATTTCTCTATCTCACTTTTCGGTTGCATTGGCTCTAGTGCTCTAGCAGTGAACTGCCGTGAGTTACGTGGATCATGATTCAGAAATGCAATATTTCTGCACACATTACAAAAAACTGTAACGGTACTTGCTGCTGGAAATATGGCAACAGACGGACTAAGTTCTCCAATGCGCAGGTCGTTAACGAGAACATACCCCTATAATATTGCCCGAGGTGGCTGCTTGTGGTTTATCAATAACAGCAAACAATATGTAGGCCGCCGATAAGACCAATGCAGTTAAAGTCTGGGTATAAATGGAACTAAAATATATATATATATATATACAGAGTGAGCCAAAAAACTCCGAACCGCCTACGCGGTGTTTTTTCCTGTCCGCGTCCTTGGCGCTCGTTGCCGTCTGCCGCTATCATCGAAAGGCGCGGATGAAACCATACAACATTTTTAAAACTACTTTTAAAGACTTTACTTAGCAACTTTATGAAAGGAGATGCTGAAACTGCCACCTCGTTGTCCATACATTTTTGGCACCTCTTTAGGAAACTATCCATCAGGATAACTCCTACACACTTTGGAGTAGAGTGGTAAAATTTACCCTATCTTTTAGAGGAACCTTTGCTCTACATGTGGTTTCTTTCTTTGCATATATATGCGAGTTTATTTTCTTCATTTCGCTTTGAATAGCTTTTTCTGGAATGATATTTTTAAGTATAAATGACCCTTGTTTTAAAAGCTCTTGTAGATAATAAATTGAATTTTAAGATTACAACAACAACTCTAAATAGTGTTATGGATCTATCTTGATGTTAATTGGGTTTACGTTGGTTGTTTTTTAATAAAATAATTGCTAATAAATTTTAAACACAAGATGGTATTAAGAAAGGATAATATTCCTACGGTATACGCTTAGGAGCCGCATTCGCTATACACATGACACACACACACACATACACACACACACACACATACACACACACATCTACATGATTATTAACTTTCATAACATTATTACACATCATGAACACCACTGGACGTTATGGTTAACATATTCCATTACATTTGTGAAAAATAGTATCACTTTTGTTCTATATTAACCAGTTACACAACTCCCATCACATGCATTGCACCCGAGGCATTACGAGAGCGTTGCTGTCCTGCTGCCAACATGGACAACTTATTCAGAGATGCAAGGCGTAATCCAACATTGAGGGCTCTAAGCCGCAAAGCGTAGCCGTAAGATCTGTAAGGCTAAACTCCAATGATCCAAGATAGCGTGTATTCTTACCTTTTATGGCGAAAATGCTTTAGCGACATTTTGTCTTCTTCGGTTGGCAATTCTTCACAACAAAATGTCGCCGGTAAGCACTATAACGACCAAATCCACATTCCCTCAAGACCACTGTGGATCACAAAACATTTAATTTCGTAAGTAATTACGATGCATTCTACTCCTACCCACACACCGTAGTGTCATTAAGAATTGTAGAATACCATATTGTGACTTCCTCAGATACATCCACAAGATCACTCAGATATGCAAGCAGCATTGGAACAGATCATCTGTGAGTAGAGTGATGTATTTATTGGCTTTAAACATTTTGCACGTTCAAACTCATACATCACAGGGTCAGATAGACCATGCGTGCTCGTATAATACACCATAGTACATATTCATCACACTGAACTTTAAAGCTACTCATATTTTACAAGAATTAAAAAGAAAAACATACGATAAACCAACAACAAACATCACAAAACCAAACAGAAAAATAAGAGAAAAAACTTGCTCACAAACACACGCCATTGTTTATAAAACAAACAAGCCATTAACCCTCCCCATCCCACCTTTGATCCTCTTCCCTACACTCCAATCTGAGCTGCATAGCCTTTTGTAAAAATGTACCAATCGCTTTCCCCTCCACCCCCCCCCAACCAGCAAGGTTCAACAAGCTTGTAACCCTCTCCTTGAGTTAATAAAGGAATCTGGCAGATACTTTCTCCTCAACTGTCCTGTCTTAGTACAATGCGCCAGAGCATGAATCCAAGTTTCTTCCTCTCTACACCAGGGACAGATTCTTATGCCTTCTTCGTTAATAAATTTGATCGCTCGCCATGATCGCAGTCTGAGCCAAGCAAGCACTCATCTACAAGTAAACTGCACGACATCCAATCTCCTCGCTCTCCTAAATATCCAGTGATTTCCGTTCCTCGCAAGGACCAAGTTGCTCTCTCACGATTATGCATAGGACACACAGCCATTACCAACTCCTACCTTATATCTCATGATCCTCCTCCACTTTGTAATTGTCCACTTAGTGTACCTCATATGTGTAAGACGATATTGTGAAGTTCCGGACATGTGTGACGCCATCAGCAATCCAGTGCTTAAAGAAATGATACTTAAGTATATTAAGCAAATTAAGATATACATCAAATCATAATGTTGTCTGGCTAATGTACATTTACAATGTAATTTATTATATGGTGATTTATACCCTTAAGAAGTCGCGATATGACCAGCGAGTTCAAGCGACTTAAAATAAATTTTAAGAAATAATTCTATCTTACTTAATATGTAAATTATTGGATTAAAATGTCTAAGTGGAGTAGAGCAGTAACAAGTAGATCAGCAGACTTAGGAAGCAAGCATCTACTTCCTGTAAAAGCTTCAGTAAGATATCTTAAATAGTTTCCGAGAAATTGGTTCATAAAGGCAGATTTAATACTGGCGGGATAGGGCATTTAATCTCCCTTTAATCTCCTGTATCGTCGATTAATGTAAAGTTCACAATGCACATGCCCTCATTTAATAGCCAGTAAAATATCTCAAATTACGTCATAGTATGAAGTAGGCTTTTGAGTATTAGGTAGGTTTCACAGGGTATTAAAGAGTAGTTGTTAAGCGCCTTTATTACGCCATCATAGAAGTCTTTTTAATCTACCCAATTCGCAGCATATTTTAATTTTCCTAGAATATTACAATAATAATTGTTTTATAATCAATATTCAAAGCATGGTAAACAATTGGTACCCAATAACCAGAATTAACGATGAAGCGGGTGATTAAGAGTCTTATCCAGTTAAATTAACAAGTTCCCGTTCTTATGATTTAGCCCGTGCTCTTGTTCAAAACCTTGTGGTATTTTGTTTTTCTTTTTAATTTAATAAGATTTTCTTAATTTTATTAAATTAAAATAATGTGTATTGAATTTACAGTTAGTGCCTAATTCTCTTATAACCATTATTCAAGTGGTACTAATATATGTAGGGCACATTGATGCCTTTTTATTTCTCTACCACGTATGTACATAGTAAATAGAGAAGGTATTGCATTCCACCCAAAAAGTCGATACTGAGTTTACACTGGAAATACTCCTAAATCCCCCAAAAAGGAATTTTAAAAAATGGTCTGTGTGTGACAGCATAACTCAAAAACGAAAGTCGGATAAATAACAAAACTTGGTAGTTATATTTAGTACCTTCCAAAGATACCACAAGAAGATTTTCAAGAAAATCCCCCAACCCCAAACTACTCTTACATGGAACATTTTTGACGTTTTTTTATTTTCCAAAAAATGGCTATAACGATTTTGATTAAAATACCATGTATTAAATCATTTACACAACAAATACAATATATATCTTGAATTTTCTGGGAATAGCCTGTGAAGTCCTCTTCATTCGAAAGAACTTTTGTATCTTGAATAATTGGTACACGAAAACATCCGTTATGGATACTTCGGATTGTTCAATACTTTGCTAGTCTTTACAAGTACAGTCGGTTTTCAGTTGTTCCCCGCGATTGCATGGAAACAGTATGGAATTTGAAGGCCAGTATATAGTGTGCAATTCTTAAACATCTGACTATCGTTCTCTTTGTATGTATAAGGAAATGTGTAATGTAGCTATTTCTACAAAGGTTTGTCTCCATTAAAATGAAATAGATATAAATAAAAACTGTCGCAAGAATATTTTGTATACCCAGTAATAAAGACAGAGGGTAGAGAAAGTATTTATATATAACACACGAGATATTTTATACACTAGTTCATACAATTTATTTTTCTTCTTTTTTTATTAAAGTATCTTAGGATGTGACGAAAAGAAAATAATGGAGGAAATACAGTAAGCAGAATTAAGGGAATCACTGATTACTGGATGTGGCAGTTGTTTACAGCACGAGGGTAAAAAGCGAAGGTAGCA
This sequence comes from Deroplatys truncata, assembly GCA_030765065.1. Lineage (NCBI taxonomy): Eukaryota > Metazoa > Arthropoda > Insecta > Mantodea > Mantidae > Deroplatys > Deroplatys truncata. The sequence goes on along the minus strand of CM060976.1, from coordinate 45,487,254 downwards.
TTACAAGCATATTTAATTATCTGGAAAACGTTTAGATATGAATGTCTGAGGAACACTCAAATCGAAGCAACATCTAAAAATTCAGGAATGAGAAGCTCAAGCAAATTCTAGCAGACCAACATCCGGGTGTGTAGTACAGATATATTTGGATTAATTACACTTATCTGATCCAGTCACAAGTGAAAAAAAAACAACCTGTGATCACAGATAGCACGAAAGGGAGAATTTGAGCATATTGCCTGTATTCATACTGGCAATTGTAAGAAGAAGGGAAAAAAACTAAACCAAAAGTGGGCGAATCACCTGGCTAGGGTTTCTGTTTTTAATTTACGTAACCTGCTGAACGGCAAATGTGCCTTGGGTCCGTCACTGATATGTTATATTCACATGACTTTGTCCCTGGTTCGATTCCCGATGGGGCAGTTTTTTTTTCTCTAATTAGAAAAATTTCTTACCTATCCTTCGCGGTGTCTGGAGCATGAAGGTGGGTGAATTTACAATAAAACCAACATTATCAAAATCTACAGTTAAACGAATTATATCATTAGATATTTCTCAAGTCAAACACCCCGATATGACCGTGGAAGTTAAAGTGGGGCTATATAAGTTAATTAAAAAGTAAATGTTAAAGAGATCCTTTAGTGCAATGGTTTTCATGTTATAGCGCAAGAAGTTACGGAGTTAACCAATTCAATATCGCGCTCTGATGCAAATATTTCCTAGACTGCCTGGATATTTGCACTTATCAGGTCCAAAATCCTTCGCGTTTAAGGCGTCTCCACTAATAAGACACTAGCAAATAGCAGGTTGCGTAAGGACAGTTGTCTCTTGTAAAACTCGAAACGCAATACCATGTGCGCGCCTGTGTATTTCACATGGGTAATAGAAAAGCAAGAAGTACCTAAGATATAGGATAACGTTCCAGTCATTAGCCTTCTAGTTGCAGTTTATTATGTTTATGAGTAATGATGCAACTTTATAGTCGAAGGATAAGGACACCATAATTTTGCTCGACTCTAATTATTTATAGTGGAATTGGAGTTTGAGCAGGTTATGGGAGCGTGTCTTGTGATTTTAGCTGCTGCATCAAACTGTGATAATATCGGGTTGATCCTCGGCTGCTGCTTGGTATATACGTTAATTATGAGCATGAAATAGTTCGGAGTTCTCAGGGCGTGTATCATAAGAAGAAAGCTAAAATGAAGGCACTGGTTTAGCTGTAATAAATTTATTTATGCTCGACCATGCCAAAATTTAGTATTTATACGACTGGTAGCAGCACTTTAATGGGTCTCATTAAAGTACACCTGTTCATTAAAGTATTGGTATTCGACCAATCAGAAGTGGCCACGTAACATTGTGAAAGCGCAAGTATCGATTATTTTGCGTAGTACGTCTCACAACGCTAGCAACTTTGTTTGACACAGTTGCTACATATTGAAACCATAGATAAAGGAATAACGATTGTAACATATCACTCAAACTAGAAACGAATATTTATGAATTTAGATACATGGTCGAGCATAAACAGTCGTATGAAACTTGGTTATAATGGTGATTAAAACGCTCGTATGATAATTATTAACCTCCCTTCACTCGCTGGGTTAATAATAATAATCGCGTTTTAATTACTACCATTATAGTCTCGTTGCATAATATACTATTAATGGTGCTAAGCTTGGAGTATTGAAGTTAATCATTGTGATAAGAAATGCTACATTAAGTTAGTCTGATACTATCGCTTTATAATTTGGCGCAGAATTACACAGGTGCATCCGGTTATCGAGTTCCAAGAGAGACTGTCGTTGCCACTAGAATACTCTAAAAATGTAGCGGTTCAACATTTGCTTGGAATATTCTAATTGGCTATGCTTAGCGCGATTTGTTAAATTTGAAGAATCTGGTGGGGAAGATGGTTCTTTTCGATTGGTTCCTGAAAAATTACGTGGCATGAAACAATAAAGAAAAGCCCCTTGTTCCGAGTTTATCGGGTATTCCTCCGGCTTGGATCATTTATGCCTTCTTAGCACGCTTAGCTAACAAAAAGTCTTTGTTGGCTTCATTAGTTCGCCCTCGCTATTGTGTCACACGCTCTCACCATTGAAAAATTTCTGTCATGTGGAATATTTCGACCTAAACTAAGATTACGTATAACATGTAGTAACATAAAGACATACAAGTTTGATAAGCACTGTGATTATAAGAACTATATACAGGTTATTTACATGCTTCATTATAGTGCATCAATTTATGATTGTTATGATGTAAAAAATTGACCGATGTTATAATAAATAAGTACAAAAAGTCATATTTTTTCACCCAGTGTTTCGTATGTTGTGCGGTATTAATTTATAGTTATCTTTTGTGGTGTTTAAGCACATACTTTTATTTACGTTATGCTTATAATAGTAATAAATACATTGCTAACATAAATTAACTTAGTTGTATTTTTAATGTTGTCAATTGGCCATTATGTTTTCACAATTTGATGAAACAAAATGTGAATGATTTTTACAAAATAACACCTGTCTTGAGCTATGTTCCAAAAAGCTAAAAGAAGCATTCAAAGCTCCCAGTTTAGGAAACATTCCGTCGTATGAAAGCCATGCATTGTATGAAGCAATCCTTTAACAATTAAAAGAGGATATGTACAGTGCTTTTCCTTCACACCGCGGCGGCTCACTACAGCTCGTGCTCCCACCGATATAATATCCCCGCAACGCCTCAGATTCTCATAGCTGCAATTACAATTATTATAATAATGCAACAAATCCCCATACATTGGAAGAACTAAAAGAAAACACCAGGCAAGAAATTCACTCAATTTCGGATATTGCACTCTATGGAATGGAAATTTCTTGAGTAGATGCCAAAAACGTGTGGAAAGAGGAGAACAACATTTCCAATATATCTTATGATAAGGCGTGCGCTTATCATTGTAATTATAAGTATGAGAACGTGAAGCAGTTGCGAGGATAATATGCCTTTTTCGGCGGTAGATCGAGCTGAGCCAAGCCGAGGCGCTGGCGCGCGAGCCGCCGAGAGGTGACCGCAGTGTGAGGGATAAGCATTGTAGAACGTCTACGTCTACCTACGTCAGGTAGATAGAGGTCTCTCATCGTAACTTCCTCCATGTTGAAGCAATTAAAGTTCAGCTAACAAAAACCAAAATGAGCTTAGTGAAGGGTTGTAGCCACCTCAGCTCTTAGTTAAATTTCGGCGTAATACTGCTATTCACGATAGGCTTTGTTCTAGCGTGTATACAACTGTGATGACATTTACCACAAAGTGAAATTTGGCAATGACGCGGTTGCACCCTATTGCTTCTCGCGAAACGTCAGGAAGTTTGGACCGCGAAGTACATGTCTGGTTAACTAGTGGAAGGCGAGTTCTAAAATCAGGAGAAGATTAATACGCTGGAGTTGATTCGTGCCTTCCAATTGGGTATAAGACCTACATGCAGACTGATTTAGCCAAAGAAATGAAGTTCTGACTCAATGGATACCCGTTAAACGAATGAAATGCGGTGTCATCACGTTAGCTGTGTGGATTTCTACTTATGTCTTCTGTACAATGAATAATGATTTAAAATTTTACCTTGGGTTTAACTGTGAATGGCACTTACTTGGCAAGAGTAACATAATTAGAATTTATACCTCAAAACTATTTGCGCTGCATTATTTCGCGTTCCAAAGCCTTCAGGAAAACCTTATAAGTCGCAGGATAAAGATTTCTGCCTTATCCAACACATCACAAATTGATGCGTCATCAAGCAGACTGAAAACAAGACCGGGTATGCATGCACCGCTAACAACTACAGAGGTCACTGTTTCATTGGCAAGATGGCATGTTAGCCCAAACATTCAATGGAATTGGGGTTAGCACTCAAGGGTTCTACAAGCAAACTTACCTGTGGTGTTGGCATCGAAGTAATCTGGCTTGAAGTTGTCCAACTCGATTTGCTCGTCAGATCTGCGCATCTCTTGCAGTCAATTAGGAACCGCGTTCTGGTGGTGGTGATGACGGTGTTGGCTGCGGGAGGCGGCGGTGGCGTCGGCGGCGGCGGTGTGGCAGGAGGTCGTGTTCGCGGAGTGTTGCAGTGGTTGGGGTCAGGACCAAGCGGGTCGCCTAGAGATCAGGGGTTCAAATCAAGCGGTCAGGCATAGTCATCCTCCAGCAGCAGAGACAGCAAGCAAATCAAGCAAAATTTCCCAAACACTACAGTAATTATGCATCATATAAAACATGCACACAAGGAGACAATATCAGACTGATGATCGAGATCTTTTCAAAAATTTATTGGTGAAAGTACTTTAAAATAATTAAATTACTTTATATATCGACGTTCTCTTCTGCCGAATGTAGTTCTGCAGTTAAAATGGCATAGGGTGCTTCAAAATTATAAGAACAAACTGAGGACGTGGACATGGAAAAAATATTTGATCAAAAAGGGTAAAAAAAATAACCTGAGGCTAAATAACCTTGTAATTGTAACCATACATTTACAAATCTCTTTATACAGTATTTGCATGCACAAGCACTCTTCACACTCATTTATACTTTTTAAGATTGTTTACTTATAACAGACGTATCGACAGTGCCTTATGAAGTTTATGGCCTTTCAGGTTTGGTCACTAATTCCTTTAGAATTTGGGGATGGGTGAGGAAAAGATTGCAAAATATATGTTGGTTCTTTTTACAAGTCTCCAAGAGTAATAAATTACTACTATTGTGCATTAACATTTGTCTGCTTTTTATTTTCCTTTCAATGCACTATATTTTTTTAAGTTTAGACGTAATTTCATTAATACAGCAACAGGAGTTTTAAAGAAGCAAGATATAGTTCTAGCATTATGTCAGAATACGTCTCATCCAACTGCTAAAAAGCAAAAGTAGCATTTCTGTGTGAGAAATTTACAGTATTAAAGCCTTAAAAGGGTGTCTCGATTCTATATGTAAATCTCAGACAGCTAAAAAATATTTGCAATCATATCATCACCAAGCACATCAAGCTAAGCTTCAAATCTACAGATTGCTTGGGCAAGTGTAGTAAGACTAAAAGGGCCAGACATAAAAGCTTTGTAGAGTTGAGGTAAACCTGATAATGTTACTATCGTAAGTGTAGGTATATGTGACACTTTTGAAACTATAATGTGTTGAAATCCGATGATACATTTACAGAAATTCTAGTATGCTCTTGATCTGCGGTAATTATCCCTTGGATGACGCCTGCTTTGGTAAAAGGGAGCTAAAGAATGACCTTATATAGGGTAGTTAAATTATATTCGAACCCACTCGCGGTCTCTCTCTACTGCGCGAGGCAGCCGGTAGTCGCTGGGGAAATTACGCCGGCAGAGGCGGACTAAAATCCTTACCTTATTATACATGCTGGAAATGTTGACCTTCTGCTCTCAAACAGGCAGCATATCTCGTGTAAATATTCTCGCTCACTCTCCGAAGCTCAGCAGCAGGAATTCTTGTGATTTCTTGCACAATGTTTTCTATAAGTTCCTGTAGTGTGCGAGGATTGGAACGATACACTTTGTCTTTTAAAGAACCCCATAAATAAAAATCACAACTCGTTAGGTCAGGAGAACGAGGGGGCCACAAATCAAAATTAATTATTCTGCATCAAACACCTTTCTTATTGCATGTAATGATTCGGCAGCCATATGTGCTTTTGTAGAATCTTCTGGAACCAACCATACGATTTCTCTTCTTCAATCAAGCGATTGCAAAATGGCCTCAGAATTAACCTGATATTGCTCTGCATTTACTGTTTCATCAAAGAATATGGGCCCTATTATTTTTCTAGCACTTATTGCACACCACAATCCAATTTTCTGATCTTAATGAGGCGTTTCATCCATAGCACAGGTTTTTCTGAAGCCCAATATCGACTGTTGTGAGTATTTACACGTCCACTTAGATGAAAACAAGATTCATTAGTGAAAAACAAAAGCTATGGGTCAATGAAACCCCTTTCTACGGAATGGAAAAACCAGTTACAATAATTCACACGTTTAGCGGGATCATTTGGCTTTAACGCTTGCACTCGTGTGTAGCGATAGGGCTTCAGTTTCAACAGACGTGTAGATCTCGCAGAAGATCTCACCCATACACCTGTTTGCTGCGCTAGTTTTATCAGCGATTTTCGAGGCGAAAACATTGTGCAAGAAATCACAAGAATTCCTGCTGCTGAGCTTCGAAGAGTGAGCGAGAATATTTACACCAGATATGCTACCTGTTTGAGAGCAGAGGTCAACATTTCCAGCATCTATTATAAGGTAAGGATTTTAGTCCGCCTCTGCCGGCGTAATTTCCCCGGCGACTGCCGGCTATCTCGCGCAGTAGAGTGAGGCCGCGAGTAGGTTCGAATATAATTTAACTACCCTTTATTTAATATTGCAAATCAAAAATCTTGCATCTAGTATGTGACATATCAGTTCTTGTGGATCTTCGGGTGAAGACTCCGAAACAGTTTTTGAATATGTTGTAACCCGCAGAGGTGTTTATTTATTTAGATTTTTTAGATTTGTCAAAGATTTGTGGTCTCTGTGCTTCTTTTCTGTCGATGAATTATGCAATACAAAATTAAAGCAGGGATTAAGTTATACCATCACAAAAAGAGGGAGTGCAGAATACTACTAAAATTACTTTTTACATTCCCACCTCTATTTCTTGGCGGAAAATGGGTGTCCTTAGAGACGAAAAGGATAAACGTTTTCTCCAAGACATCCTTATTATGGGACATTGCTATTAATGATACTAGAGCCCTTCAACGATGGAGGTTTACTGTTCATTACTAGCTGGAGAGTCTCAGGTTGCACTAAGCATAAGGAAAGCACCGTCATGCTATTTTTGTCGAATCAAATTAACATTAAAAGTTTGCAAATATGCAATGAATTAAAATGGAGTACTTTTGTTACTCTCATGCCTCATGCACACTACCAACAATATTGCTAAGTTGTGGGTATCATGTCTTATTGGTACCTAAAATCCGTCAATATGTGCCAATGTCATGTTAGCGTTCTGTCCAAGAAATTTGATGTCGTACAGATGATGTTTTTTTCCATCAAATTCAGCACCCAAAAATTAGGAAATCCATCCTTCGCAAACCAGACACAAAAAGAAAAAAGTTATTTACTGAGCATTGCAATTATATTCTGTCGAAACAAGACCTATGGAGGGAATGCCTAATTAAGTGTTTCATTATTTTCTTTGTACCTGTTTCCAGCCCAAAATGAATGACATCTGTCTGACATCTTGTAAAATAGCTTGGTGAGATGAGAAATCCATACAGATGAGCTGATCCATACGCTGATTACTATTCGTACTTGCTTATGTTGATCACACTCACTTCACAGGCATTTCTAAACGCATCTCTAAAATACCTCAGTGCCTTCTGGACAGTAAACCAATTGCAATTTAGAACATGGCAGTAGTGTCCTCCAAAGTATCACAATGTATATTGCTAAAGAACCAGACAGCCTCTAAAATCCCAATAGAGGTATCTGTTAGTGAATAATATAATAAAGGGAATATGCTAGGACGCACCTGGCATTTCCCAGTTAAATACTGAATGTGCACACAAAGCAGGCAACCAGTGGAAAACAAAGTGCGTTTATCTAACACTGTAATAGACCAAGGGATCAATCGGAACGACTTCCACATGAAGCAGTACTGTGATAAACATACCAATAAACGAATCATTAATCACCCACTATAACACATAAAAAACAATAAGTAATAATCGCAGACCCAGGTTGTGGGTATTTAAGTGAAGCGTCATGCAAATTACAACTCAATTATGTAATCATTTGTAATGTAAATATTTATATATTGAAAGTATACTAGTTTTAAGATTCATTATGATATATGTTTGCCAAAGCTGAAACTGTTTTCTTCAACAGAAAGCTGTCGCCAAGGGCTTTGAACGATAGAGACAGACGGGTGAAGCTATGACATAAAGAACCTTGAGCCTAAAAAGAGGCGCGTTGGGGTTACTTGTTAGACTTTAGAAAGTAATGACGTGGGTTCTCAACCTAAGGAAGATCCGCCATTTATTTTGAATTGAAATTGAGTTTTATTTAACTGTTCTTAGCGTCCCATTCTATGCTGGACGTCAAAGACCTCAAATTTTGCTCAGAGGCCTCTTTATCAGACTTGAGGTGCCGTAAATCTACAACAGGGGACCACCAGCTTTACTTCCCTTCCAAAGGAAGCCATGCTAAGGATTTTTAGGCCCGAAAAAAATCCATCGCCCTCCACCGGGTTTGAACCCGCGACCTCGGGAACCAGAGGCTATCATGGTTCCCCTAGACCACATTTATGATTGGAATAGGACGCTATGCATCGCGTTAAAGATTAGCCAATCAGAATCTAGTTTTAATGCTTAGCAACTCCAGAAAGAAATGTATATATTCTCAGAGCGATTGCCAGTTCTTCAGATTACTCCATGGTGCACATTTTAGGGAACGTAAAATATACGGACGCGAGTACTAAGTTTACATTTGCAGTGTAAATAATTTTTAGTTACGGGCATATACAGGAAATAATAGAGACAGACAGTTTCAGCGAGGCAAAGCTGAAAAACTCCTAGTATTATTAATACTTTGTTGGCGATTACGTTCTTTTTACTTTCTCTACTACGTATAGTAAAAATGGGAAGTATTGTATACCACCCAAAAATTCGATACCGAGATTTCACCGGAAATATATGTTTTGAGGTCCCCTGAATCCAAAAAAAGTATTTTTGGTAACATGTCCGTGTGTGTCTGTGAACAGCATAACTCAAAAACGACGTCGGATAAACACTAAATTTGGTATTTAGGTTCAGTATCTTCCAGAATGCGATACAAAGGTTTTCAAAAAAATCCCCCCCACTCCAGATTACCCTTTACATGGAACATTTTTCGAAAATTTTAATTTTCTCAAAAATGGCACTAACGATTTTGATTAAAATATCATATGTTTAAGATTTTTTATGACAAATAAAATGTATATCTTGAATTTTCTGGGAATGTCTCCAAAAGTACTCTTCGTTGTGAACGACTTTTGCATAACTGGTAAACCATAAGAGATAGACAAAATTTTACTACACAAAAAATGTAGATGGCGTTAAAATACACAATTTATGTTATATACATTTTTTTTGTTGAGTGAACCATTTTCGAGATATTGCTTGTTATTCCCTTAATTTTTTCAATACTTATTTTCTAAAATGGGAATTCGTTATTCATTTTTTGTCTTGGATATGCAAAGGGTACTAATCTGTGGCAAAGAAAATGGTGCTGCACCTAGCAACCAGCTATTAAGAGATATGTCTATGCTTAAATGCTACTGTATTTCTATATTGCTCTTGCAATTACAAAACAAGGGGAACATAGTATGCCTTAAGCGATAGTCAAATATTTTTACAACTGGTCGCTATGTGTAAAATGTAATTCTCTTTGCATGTCAAAAGATCGTTTCTGCAAATGTTTATCTCGATTAACATGAAGTAGATGGAGAGTAAGAGTTTGTAAAAATAGTTTGTACAAGAGTAGAGAAAGTCATGTGAGTGTAACACATCAGATTTTTTTCAGATTCCTTTCCGATACACTACCTGCAGGTGATGCTTGCCCAACCAAATAACAAACTAGCTAGCTGCTTAATTAATTAAACAAATAAAAAAAGACTAAAGGCAACCCAATTTTAGGAAACACAGACATAATCAAACCTATCCGCCACACATAATATTACTTACAAACTATATAGCGACTCCAAATAAAAACAAGCTTACTAGTGCTCTCCTTGCAGTCCAGCTGAGCATTTAATCAGGCAGCACGTCATCAAATCAATACCAACTGATTACTCCGCTAATGCTGGCGTATGAAACTAAATATCGCCAATCCTTTGACACATGCCTCTGGTATTACATAGAGCTTTCGTTTCAAGCTTTCAAATCCTAATAACGTTTCGTTTACATTTAATGCAATTAAAAAAATTATTAAACGCATTTAGTATTATAGTATATTTAGTATTAAACGTATTTTAGAAAAAAGACGAGAGATCAATTTAGAGACTCATATTGCTTTTATTGACTTTGAAAAAGCATTTGACGTAATGGACAGAACTATTTTAAGGTAAATAATGGACAATCGGGATATCCTCGGCATATTCTAGAGGTAATTAAAAGTATATATACAAACACAAAATTATTATAAACTTAGGCACTACAAAATCAGAACCAATAACAAATCAAGGAGAAAGACAAGAATGTAGTCTTTCACCCACTTTATTCTATATATATATATGATCTTATAAAAACGTGGAAAAAGGAAGTGCATCCAGGAATATAACTAAATCAGAATTCATATATAAATATAATGTTATACGCAGATGATGTAATAATACTACAGAGTAGCGAAGATAACCTACAGCGCTTTATTTATAAGATGTACCAACTGGGAAACAAATATAATTTAAAAAATACCAAAGTAATGGCTCACCAAGGAAAATACCCAGTGAGAACAAAAATAAGCATTGGAAATAATATCCTGGAACAAGTCATGAATTTTAATTACTTGGTTTGTGACATAAGTTTTTATGTGGATAGGGATATAGAAAATAAGATAAATAAAGTTCAACAAATATGTGGAACAATAACAAGAACTCTACAAAATAAAACAAGGAAAGAAACAAAGCTGAAGTTATAAAAGACCATGGCAGTCCCGGTGATCATGTATGGCAGCGAATCTTGGATAATAAAAGAAAAAGACAAAAGTAAAATTCAATCGGCGGAAATGAGATTTTTACAGAGAATAACAGGATGCACTAGATTAGATTTAATAAGAAATGAAACAATTAGAGAAGAACTGAATATTTATAAATTATATGATAAAATTGAAGAAAATAAACTGTTGGAAAGAGCACATGAACCGCATAAGTGAAGAAAGAATACCATTATTAATTAATAGATATAACCCGCCAGGAAAAAGAGACATTGGACGCCCAAGAAAGAGATGGGAATAAAAAAAAAAAGAATGCGAAGACGGCACAGGTGTAACACCTAATCCTTGAAGCGAAGAAGAAAATTATTTTAGTTTCCGGACGGGAAGCTTAAAATCAGTCTTGCTTGCACTTTAGATTTAACCCTTTCATTCCAAAGAAATTTCAAAAACAGTACTTATGAAGCATTCTATACAATTCTAGCATTACAAACGGGTTAGTATTATTCAAAAGTGTGCATGTCATAAAGGTTCCATGGAAATGACTTAATAAATTCATTGAAACGAATGCACCCACATACAATTACATTCTAATTTCCTCTTAGCATATAAAACTCTAAAGCCATTCGATTTGGGCCAGCAGTGGAAACTTATGGTGCCATGGCCGAATAAAAAAATTCCCTATGTAAGCGACAACATTTTTATTCTCCCTGATATAACAATCTTATAGTTACTGTAACGTAACTATAATACTCTTTCCGGCTGTTACTATGCGGCATTTACGCTTCTCTCCTTTGGTTGTTTATTGAATAATTAAAATTACTGGAACTGATGCAAACTACAGGTACAAATACTGATTTCAGATTGATTTAAAAATATCTTAACATTCACTTTTCATATTGATGGTAATCATTAAACAACAGCTTTGTTTAAAAGCGACGTCACGCGTCGCTACGCATCTGTCATGCCCATTATACATGTATTACATTAATAATGCTAAGATAACATAAAACGTAGTACGAAAAACTTTTGCGTAAAAGTCTTTTACTTTCTCTACTATGTATAGTAAGGGAAGTATTGCATTCCACCCACAAATTTGATACAGATTTCACCAGACAGACATCTTCTGAGGGGCCCTGAATCCAAATAAAGCATTTTGGAAACATGCCCGTGTGTGTCTGCGAACAACACAAGAACGAAAACTCTGATAAATACCAAACTTGGTATTTAGGTTCACTATCTTCCATAGATGCGACAGGAAGATTTTCAACAAAATTCCCCACTCCAAACTGGTATTTACATAGAACATTTTTTGAAATTGTTGATGTTCTAAAAAATGGCTGTAATGATTTTGATTAAAATACCATATACTAGTATCAAAGATATTTACGTGACAAATAATATGTACGTTTTGAATTTTCTACGTACTACTCAAAAAATATAGATCTGTTTAAAACACACAATTTATTTCATGTAAGGTTTTTTTGGCATAAGCCATTTCTGAGAAATCCATTATTAAAGGTTCGAATTGTTCATTTCTTGGTTATTCTCAAGTCCTGTCAACATTCAGTTGTTTCTCGCGATTGCATGGAAACACACGGAATTTTAAGGCCAGCATACAGCGCCCAGTTCTTAAACATTTGACTATCACTGCTCCCTTTGTATCTATGACGAAATGTGTAATGTAGCTATTTCTGCAAAGGCTTATTTGAATTAAAATGTAGTAGATGAAAAAGTAAGCTTTGGTAAGAATAGTTCATATAACCACTAATAAACGATAAAGGGTAGAGAAAGTCATGTGAATGTGATACAATATATTTTTTTATTTTGAATAATATGTCGGCCACGATGTAAGTATGTTCAGTGGTAATGCCGCAATTATTGAAAGGAAAATATAAACAATTAAATGAAGAAATAGCTGCAATAAATAATTTCCGTATATTAAATCATGCATAACGTAACAAGTTTGAGTTGAACTGAGGGTAATTAGGAGTCACCTTAACAAAGGTCATTAGTGAGCCGAAATATCGAGCACATTAGCTTAAGGGTTTCTGGGAAGGCAGTTTACAGTTAAGGTCAGTACGTTACGCATTCACGTGGGCAAAAGAAATTCTAGAAAAGAGAAAGGCATTTACATTCTGAGAATTTTAAGTAAAGCCCTAGAACAGTGTTACATTCGGATACAAAAGTTTTGAGATTTGGCAACGTAGGTATAAGGTAGAATGTTGGGATTAATTCTAATGTAGGCGTGGCTTATAAGTAATAAGACGACGTGTAATTAATCAGGGAGTTACTCTCTTCTCTGGTACCACCATCGGTACTTGCTCATGTGACATTTTAACGCCCAGTGACGCGCTACTGTGAGTAGTGGCTAGCATGAGGAATCTTGCCGGTCAACATTTTTGAGACTCACGGCGAATTACGCTTCTAGTTTCTTTTGTTGCGGAAACAGTTATTTCCAATCGTAACTTTGATACTGCAGAAATTAGCAGGTATAATAATTAAATTGTTGTAGTTTGGAGTGCTACAATTCAGAGTCAATCTATTTCTTCACTTCAAACGGTCGACAACTCAATTCAAGAACTCAAATATTAGTTGAAAATAAATTTCTCAGTCAAGTTAAACTGGTGTTGTCCTTCACACACACCCTGTGTGGAAGTACTCATAGCTCTACCATTGAAGCAGCCGGCAGAAGAATCAACATGAGATATTGGAAAAGGTGGCATCTACATATTGCTCCAAATTGCCGACCAACATTCTGCTTCAGTGGGAAGAGGAACTAAATAATTACGGAACAAGGAACGTGGCATGGGAAATGCAATAAGGTAAAGAAAACATCCGCAGAGATGCTCCTTTCGAGAACTAGTGTGAAGACTTCAGAAGGTTAGTACTGTTTTCTGTGCAACTGTACATACCCTCGGATCCCATGCCTTGATAACGTTACGCACCTTAACAAAACACTGGCGCCCTTCTCCAAACTCATTCATATCGTGGCCGATTTATACGTATGTTGTCGCGGTATCGTTCGTGTTATCTTATTTGCTGAGCGCCTGTTATTGTTTTACTATTTTGAATTTTGGGTTCTTTGTCCTCCGGCTAGCTATTATTACTCAGTCGAGCAAATCTCTTGAACAGGGTGTGTAAACGGAAAGGAGTTGTTACTAAACGATAACACTGATAAAAGAATTTGTTTTTTACACTTTTATTGCCGTCACACTTTATTAATTTCACATAATTACTCTTGATACACGCCTTACTGAAACTGTTATATTTTCGAATGTAACTATAATCACTTATTTGCCGCGCATTATTAATTCGCGTATTTCACATTTTGTAACTAACTTTACGACGCGAGAGATTCTGTAGAATTGCGTAACGTGTACTTCGTGAATTCTTCCGTTGAACTGCACGACGTGTAACTCGTGAATGATTCTGTAGAACTGCGTAACGTGTACTTCGTGAATGCTTCTGTTGAACTGCGCGACGTGTAACTCGTGAATGATTCTGTAGAACTGTTTGACGTGTAACTCGTGAATGATTCTGTTGAACTGCGCGACGTGTAACTCGTGAATGATTCTGTTGAACTGCGCGTTACTTGTGCGCGCTGTGCGTCAGATGGCAGGTTGAGGGCAACCCGATGGTGTCCCCTCGTTTCATTATTATCCGCTCCTATTGTCAGTTTCAGTGAGGCCGTGTAAACTTATTTCCTAACAATGCTTATAGTTAACAAACATCTCAAATCATTGTCATACAATAATGTTAATTTACACTACAATCATTCAGGCATTCACAGTGTTGTGATATAAAATACTGCCTCAATGTTTACTGGAACGATGGTATAAAATTTGGCTTTGGTAAGCATTTCGAGATAATACTTTTTTAACGTTATATATCCAGGATTTACTAAAAATGCTCCTTACGACGTAACGTCCATCTCTTTCTACTAACTTTAATTCTTAGAGTCGTGATTAGGCGACTAAATAAATGTAGGCACAATAAATAAATGCCACGCAGGGAAAATGTTTTATACTTTGCTTACTTTTCGCATATTTTTAATTCTTCAAAAATCCTGTGCAAATGTTTGGACTTAAATGGTCAGTAAAAGGTGACATGTCTCTAAGAACAAATATTGTATAGTAGGTTTCAGTTGGAGAGAATGTTCTGTAAATTTTCGGAGTATTAATTGAAAATTGTGTGGTGAGGAGATTTTTAACTTAAAGTGGAGAAAACTGGATTTAAATTTGGAGACTCTAATGCTGACGTATAAGAGGTATTTAAATTATGGTGTTAGGGTTCTCAGCTTTGCATATATGATAAAGTAATTTCCAAGAGTTAATAATGTTTACTCAATTAAATGTTCAAAATATGCTGTGTAGAGAACACCACGTATTTCATAACTCCAGTTAACCTTCTCGAGTGTTTCCTGAATGACCTTACACTCTCTGATATTCTACTTTTCAGTCCTTGACCATCTTTATAGCTTTTGTCTGTCTCTCTCTCTCTCCCTCTCTCTCTCTCTCTCTCTCTAACCCAAAGTAACGGAAATGTAGCTTGACAGATAGCATTAGAAACTAAAATTTATGGAGCAAATGAATGAAATGTACAAACAAATGAAAGCTGTTTCAAATTTATATTATAATATGGGGGTAATTATAAGAAAACAAGAATTACAAAGCTCGAT
Organism: Deroplatys truncata; assembly: GCA_030765065.1. Classification (NCBI taxonomy): domain Eukaryota; kingdom Metazoa; phylum Arthropoda; class Insecta; order Mantodea; family Mantidae; genus Deroplatys; species Deroplatys truncata. The sequence continues at coordinate 45,471,861 of CM060976.1, read as the reverse complement.
ACATACTTTACAATAAGAATTAGAGAAAAATACACATTAATCGCTTCAAGGGAAAAAAATGGCAATTGCAGAAGCATCAGCGACAAAAACGGAGATAAAACTTTAGAAAAGGCAAGGACTTTGCTATTAAGGTCGTAAAACGCCTTATAACAGCTTCAATTACATATTGCATACCCAAGTTTGAAATTTCTAAATCTACAGTTTCAGTTCGATTTATTTGAAATTTTATTACGGCAATCAGGGGTTTAATGTATAATAAGTACATAAAATTTCAGCCATGCTTTTAAATTAGTTCCGGAGATATTAATTCCTGTAATATTTTTACTGTTTTCAAAAAACGGCTCCACACAATGGGATTATTTTTAAAAAAATGTACAATTTAACTGTTTAATAGCATACTGCAGAGATGAACATTTCATTATTTACTAGTTTGGAGAGAACAAAATGTTAAATACGGAACTTAAATTTTTTGTTTAAAAATTTACACAATATGAACATTTATGTTTAATGACATCACAACTGCGCATGTTAACAAAAATTCCTCTCGATTTTTTATCTTGTTAATTTAAGGAGATATACAATACTTCATTCATTTTACCAAACAATACAGTGTGTGGAACAATCTGAAAATGAGAATGTGCCGAGGAAGGAAAACCTGAGAAAAGAGAGCTTAAAAATAATGACGCTAAAATAACATTTTCTGACTTTATGCTGTTTAAAACGCATGTGCATATACTGGTCCTCCTTGTTTTTCTGTTCCTCTGCAGTTAATTTAGTATTTGAAGATTTCTGAGGCCTCTTTGAATCGTTTGCTCACGAAAAGCAGGCAAAACTTATCCTTTTTACTACATTCATACGAAGTTAGGCTTAAATAAAGCATTTGAATCCTGTCTGAATTGCATTACAAGGCCTGCATAGAACTAAAGTATAAGGCTTCTAGTGTTTAATAACACTAAAATCCATATTTAGGAATTTTGGCAATGTTTTGGTCTTTTTCATATATAATATATAATAATAAGCCTAGATTAAAATAAATCAAATGACACAATAAAAATGTATTTCTTTTCGGAAAAGTAAGAAGTGATATATTTTTAAAGTCTACCGACATTAAGCTATTTCGGAGACTTAGGCCTAAAAAAGGGACAAACAATCGAAGCAGCAGAAATGAAATCATGTACTTAGTTCTGTAGCAGGCCACATCTTAAAACACCACAAATACAGTAATGATATAAGGGAAGAACTGCAATTAATAACTTTAAATTATACAATAGAAGATATAAAACAGGTGGGGTTAAATAAATGTACACAAAGGTTTTAAGTTGTAAATATGTAAATATTATAAATAGTGAAACCATTAATAGCAATGGACTACAAGACACCAAACAAATGTAACCAAACATTGTTAATAAGGCTGTAAAACCATGTAATATTACAGGTAATGTGGCAGGACAATAAATAAAATTATATAGGCGGAAAGAATATATCGAACGAATTGAATTACAAAGATTGTCATGTAAACTGCACCTGTGGAGGGGAAAAAAATGTGACAACCATTTCTTATTTGAAATTTCAAAACGAAGTTACTGGGAATGAGGGATATAAACCTAAAATGGAACTAACATTGTTTTAAACTTCTCCTTCGGCACTTAAACGAAGTGTTTTTGTTTAAACGCAATTATTTAGTTACTTTTGTTTTGAAATGAAAGCCCTATATATGCTGTCAGGTTTGGAGTTTTATAAAGGCTAGAACAACTATAAATAAATAAATGAATAAATAAATAAATAACTTTTTCGAGAGGAAAACAATTCAGTATATTTAAAATTAGTGCATGTATGTACATATCGTTACGAGCATATTCGGAAACGGGATAATCCCGTGAGCACCATATGTCTCTTTTTTCGATAGTAGGGATATAGTCCTTCGCTTGAAAGTACATAGATCACAACAAAACAGAATGTGGACTACAGTTTCGGGATCATTGAAAAATCTGTCTCTAAGGAATACCTCATTTGCACGGCCTTTGTATTGAAAAAATCTGATGTGTTACACTCACATGACTTTCTCTACTCTTGTACAAACTATTTTTACAAACGCTTATTCTCCATATGCTTCATGTTCATTGAGATATCGAGATGTTAATCTTATTGCTAATTTTCTTGTAGATGCAAGGGGAATTGCTAGGCTTTAAGCGATAGTCAAGTATTTTCAGAGGTGGTTGCTATGTGGAGTACTCCATTCTCTTTGCATTACCAGGACAAAAAAATCTGATGTGTTACACTCACATGACTTTCTCTACTCTTGTACAAACTATTTTTACAAACGCTTATTCTCCATATACTTCATGTTAATCGAGATATCGAGATGTCAATCTTATTGCTAATTTTCTTGTAGATGCAAGGGGAATATGGTAGGTTTTAAGCGATAGTCAAATATTTTAAGCGCTGGTTCCTATGTGGCGCATTCCATTCTCTTTGCATGTCCAGGACAAAAAAATGAATAACAAATTTGAGAAAAATTATAAGTATTGACAAATTTAAGGGAATAACAAGCAATATCTCGAAAACAATTCACTCAACAAAAAATGTATGACATAAATTGTGTATTTTAACGCGATCTACATTTTTGTGTAGTAAAATTTTGTCTATCTCTTATGGTTTACCAGTTATACAAAAGCCGTTCACAATGAAGAATACTTTTGGAGACATTACCAGAAAATTCGAGATATACATTTCATTTGTCATGACAATATCTTAAACATATGATATTTTAATCAAAATCGTTAGAGCCATTTTTGAGAAAATTAAAATTTTCGAAAACTGTTCCATGTAAAGGGTAGTCTGGGGTGGGGGGATTTTCTAGAAAACCATCGTGTCGCATCTCTGGAAGATACTGAACCTAAATACCAAGTTTGGTGTTTATCCGGCTGTTCGTTTCTGAGTTATGCTGTTCACAGACACACAGACACACACACACACACGGACATGTTTCCAAAAATACTTTTTTTGGATTCAGGGGTCTCAAAACATGTATTTCCAGTGAAATCTCGGTATCGAATTTTTGGGTGGAATACAATACTTCCCCTACTTACTATACGTAGTAGAGAAAGTAAAAAAATGAATAACGAATTTGAGAAAACGTTTTAAGTATTGGAAAATTTAAGGGAATGACAAGCAATATCTCGAAAATGGTTCACTCAACAAAAAAAATATATATAACACAAATTGTGTATTTTAACGCGATCTACATTTTTTTGTAGCAAAATTTTGTCTATCTCTTATGGTTTACCAGTTATGCAAAAGTCGTTCACAATGAAGAACACTTTTGGAGACATTCCCAGAAAATTCGAGATATACATTTCATTTGTCATGAAAATATCTTAAACATATGATATTTTAATCAAAATCGTTAGAGCCATTTTTGGGAAAATTAAAATTTTCGAAAAATGTTACATGTAAAGGGTGGTCTGGGTGGGGGGATTTTCTTGAAAACCTTCGTGTCGCATACGTAGTAGAGAAAGTAAAAAGTTACATCATAAACCAACGCTTCGCTATGCTTAAAACCGAAAGCGATCACTTGTTTTCATGGAAAATGACACTGTTATAGACACTGGTGCTCGTACTTTCCGCGATTCTAGATATCAGTCTTTTAGACGAATGCATTTCTGTGTATTTCGGGATCCCATTTTCTAACACAATATGTACAGAAGGGCACAAAATAGATGAGCGGTTCAACTATTTTTTAAATGAACGAAAAAACAAAACAAAACCAGTGCATGTGGAGTAGAGAAATGAAGCACACGTTTAGTGATGAGGTTTGGCTCGGAGTATGCGTAATGCATAATTTTTTACCTTAGAAAACACGAATCGCTCAACAATACTGTCCTCAACCATACATGTTTATTTTTAAAACTAACCTCACATAACGGAATGGAAAATAATCTCAAAAGAAAAAGTATTCCTTTTTTAATCTCAAAAAAGAATATGTCTGTTAATATGCGTATTAACAATTTTAAAGTGTGTAAAATAATATAATTCCATTCTAAAACAAATATTCAGGTTCACACGCTGGTTTAGCAGACGTGCCAATTTCAATCTTCTCCGTCAAGAGAATGTTAGAAATATCATTTTTAAGTGTATAATCTTTTCTATCTGTGTTTTCTTTTTGTTTAACTAGACCCTAACATTCCTTACGGGTGAAAGAAGGTTATTCAATTTGGAGAATAAATAAATAAATAAGTATATAATGTGTTAAACTATCTGGGATTAAAGTTTCATCAACACGGCAGGAGTACAAAATTACATTAATGGAGGAATAACTTCCTAGGGTGCTCAATAATTTAATGAGGAAATATTGCTTTTAAAACATTACAGAAGTTCTCTATGTTGGATCTCCAAAACTGCATCCAAATTCGTTGTTTCTTAGTACGAAAACATTTTTGAGCTAGAGTTTATGAAGCTACATTATCGGTTTCTGTGATATGAAAGTTGGTTTCAAACATTTTGGGGATGTATTCCTAAGAATAAAACATTGAAATACGTTGATATGAGTATGGATCTGAAAGTCATTTATTTCCTAACTTATAACTTCACTGCCAATATTACAAAAATTACTCGACGTGGCTTCTTTCTACTTTAGTGCATCCCTTAAACCCTATATTACATGCTTAAGCGTGCTGCACTGAAAATTCTTAGTGTTTCGTATTTCGCCAAATCAAGGTTACATACGCGCTCTCAAAACGTCAATAACTTCCAATATGACACTGAATGTCAGTAACACACGAGCGACCTAAACAAAGAAGCTTTTTAATGAAACCAGAGGAAGAAATCCATTACATTCAAATCAGGCGATCGAAGAAAGCCATTGAATGTAACATTCTTGATCAATCCATCTCTCGGTGTTACAAAAAATGACCTTTAAAGAATGGTGCACCATTTATTAAATGATGTCATTCATTTCAAAGAAATTTTTGAAGAAATAGGGAACAAGAAAAGTCTTGAACTATTCCACCTCTAAACACTGAAGCTGAACCACTGTTGATGTTTGCACTGTCGTATTTTATTAGGGTTTTATTCAGCTTGGCCTTTATGGCTAAATACATCATTGCATGTAAAAGGGATACATTTTGCTCTGAAAATAATCAAAGCAAAAGAAATGCAAAAGCTTACTTTAAATAAGGAAGACAAATGAACGTTTGAGTGAATACGAGGGTTGTTCGGAAAGTTCTCGGCCTGAGAAAGAAAACACAAGCTTTTTAACACAACTTTTTGTTTCAACATAGTTTAACTGAATACACTTGGACTAGGAATACCTACTCTGAATTCCTTATACGTTCAGTATAAAATGATTTTTCCAACTATGCAGAATAAGAGTTTGTATGACTTATGATCTCCACATCTGAGGTAAATCTCTGTCCAGGGAGCAAATTCTTCAGATTTGGGAAGAGCTAAAGGTCTCTGGGAGGTAAATCTGGTGAATATGGTGCATGTGTTAACAGTTCTAAGCATAAGTCATGCAACTTGCGATCGCAATTGAAGAAGGCATGTGCGTCGGTGCAATGTCTTGGGAAAATGACTTTCTTCTATAACAAATGCGGACGTTTGGCCCTCATAGCATCCTTCAATTGCTTAGCAAAGTTGATGGTTTTCCAGATAAACAACCAACACCACATCCCGGACATCCCAGAAATCAATGGCCATCACTTCTCCCATTGAAGGTCTTTCATGCCCAATATAGAATGGGACGCTAAGAATCATAGGAGTTAAAGAGCGTTCATAAATATAATTCAATTTTATTTCGCACCCACCCACACGCGCGCGCGCGCGCACGCACGCACGCACGCACGCACGCACGCACGCACGCACACACACACACACACACACACACACACACACACACACACACACACGCTTCGAGCGTTTTCACTCTCTTGCACCCATTGTTGGACTGTTGCTTCGTCTCTGGTGTGTAACGGTGAATCCATGTCACAGTGACATGTAATGTCGCAAAAAGTCGGTAGAGTTGGGCCTAACGTGTCCAAGCACACTTTTGCGAGATGTTCATCCAGATGTACTTTTGACCCCAACTTAACAAATGCGGCATCCATCGCGCAACCAGCTTTCTTACGTGCAAAATGTTTCACACACGATCTAATGGGATCTTGGCAATGTCAACAAGCTCACGTAGTTCGTCAGTCAGTTAACACGGCGTTGTGGATTTTCACGATTTTTTCACCCGTAGCGGCAACTGGGCATTGGAAGTTCATAAAAAATGGAATTACGGCCACGTAGCCCATTTCTTAGCGTTGAAAATGATGGTGAAGAATCTGTCAATGTGGAACCCAATTCTATTTTTCTGATCGGCATTAAATGTTCTAATACAAAGTATTTAATCACGCGAGACATTCGACTTTATGTATTTTCGGAAAAAAAAAACTCAAGTTATTTTGCAGCCTATAATAAGTAAACAAATGAAAGCGCATATATGCAATTGCACAACGCGCAATCCCAAGTTCGAACTCGTAGTTGAGAGCTACCCTTGTTATTCGATACTGCCAACACCATCTTTGTGTCAGGGCGAAAACTTTTCAAACCACTCTTGTACATTTCTGAAGTTAAGACAGAAACAAACCATACAGTAACACCCTAACAAAACATTTACGGCAGTATATTCATTAGAACCTTTTTCGATGCTTTGTTAGAACTACCTTTCAAAACATTTATTTGCATCCATTTACACCAATTTATTTACATCCTGTATACTGGGAGCAAATATATCTTTAGACCTGACTCCCTCAATAAAACACAAGCTTTCCCAAATAACTTAAAACAGACAAGAATTTCAAGCTAAATAGCATTTAAAAGTGCATACAACCAAAAGAATTTTAATATTATGGCTAAAGCACATTTTTACTTTCTGTACCACATACATAGCAGGCAGACAAAGTACTGCATTACACCCAAAAATTTGATACCGAGATTTCAAAGGAAATACATGTTTTGAGGCCCCCTGATCCAAATAAAGCATTTTCAGAAGAAGATCCATGCGCGTACGTGCGTGTGTGTCTGTCTGTGAACGGCGTACTCAAAAAGGAAAAGTTGACTACCTTCCAAAGGTGTGACACGAAAATTTTCAACAAAATCTCATCACCCCAAAACTATCCTTTATATGAAACATTTTTCGAAATTTTTTATTTTCTAAAAATGGCTGTAACGATTTTAATTTAAATGCCATATATTAAAGATATTTACATGACAAATTAAATGTGTATATTGAATTTTCTAGAAATAGCCTGTGAAGTTCTCTTGTGAAGGAAGGAATTTTGTATAGTTTTGTATGGCAAACGTTAAGGGATAGACAAAAACCAACGGCACAAAAAATATAGATCTCTTCAAAATACAATTTATTTCAAATAACCTTTTTGTGGCATCAGCCATTTCCGAGATATCCTTATTAATGGTTCGAATTGTTCAATACTTAGCCATTCTTTAAAGTCCTGTCGATTTTCAGTGGTTTCTCGCGATTTCATGGAAAGAGCATGGAATTTTAAAGCCAGCTTATAGCGTCCAGTTCTAAAACATTTGAGTACCGCTATCCCCTTTGTATCTATAATAAAATTTGTAATACAGCTACTTTCGGAAAGCTGTATCTCGATTAAAATGAAGTAGATAGAAAAATAAACTTTCGTAAGAATAATTTGTATGCCCACTAATAAGCGATAGAGGTAGAGGAAGTCAAGTGAACGTAACACATCAGATATTTAATCATGTAAGCATCATGAAATGTCAACATTTTGTTCTAGAGTTCAAGGTAAATCTAACATAAAAATATTCCGCTAATTATTTTTATAATTATGCTTACAATTCTTTCATAATTCTGCTAATTGTTTTCCCAACAACATTCTCCTCTTGATTAAGCACAAATGTTATGTACACTAAGGGAGAAACCAGTTATCCAGAATAACAGTACATTTAACTTACATATTAATATCAATGAGATGATTCCGTTACATACACTTGAGGAAAACTACTTTAATGCACTTATACTGTAAAAAGGCCCGTTGAATAAGCATTTTGTGCAAACAGATTACGGCGTATCTATAGATTGCACCGCCATCAATGACGCGTGACGGTTTCTGCCCTTCTAGGTATCATACTGAAGATAAGAGCATGCAACTCAAAACTTAAGGAGGAAATTTGGACTAAAACTGATAATGTACCTTCTAAACGTTAAATCCGTCTCGCTCTTTCTATAAATGCGATATTGTGCTATAAGATAACATGGATGTATTTATACGTATATCTGGGAGCACTTATACTAGTAGGACAATTGCAATTTAGATCCCAATTGGGTCATGTCTTTTTGAGGAATGCACCACTGAAATTTGGTGAAAACCTCGGAAAAGAGAAAATAGTATTTAATATGGAATATTATTTATTTATTTTTACGTTCTTTTACTCGTCATCTTCGCTTACTCGAAACTTCTCACAGTATAGAATTTCCTATCAACTCAAATCTTTTATGTACAATATTCTGAAATATTGAATTATTTAAAATTACAGAAACATTTATGCACCATGAAGGATTTCTCAGTTGATTCTTAAAAACTAAAATTAAAACAGATAAATTTACGATATTTTAAACAATACCGCTGAACTAAATTGCTGATTTAAAGAATATCTCTTGAACCAAAAATACAAATAGAAAATCATATAGTAAATATTGTGCACTATTGTTAGATAAGTGGTAATATTTGGCATATATTAAAAATATTTTTTTGAAATGAAATTACTTGAAAGGTGAATTATTATTCAATTTTCAGATACACTTAAATTTTTGGGAACAGCAGTTTCAGTGACACAATCCCTTAACGGCAGATTATTTGGGGATTTTGCCCATTGGCACACCCATAAGGTAATTTTGCTTTTATTATAATCAATGCTTTGAGTTTTGAATTCTAATAAATTCATTAGAGTTATTAACGCGCACCACGGATTTACATTTCAACATTTGCTCCCAAATATTAAAACGAATAATTAGTTTTGGGAACTACGGAAATTTTTTCTTTGAAACGCTGGTTTCTGACATATCACTACGACCACTTTTAATGGGAAAGGAGATTATAGTTCATTTCTATATAAAAAAAGAAAGAAAAAAGCAATAAAAAAAACCCGCCCTCTAATTCAACAACATTCTTGCTCAGCCAATTAGTGCTTCATGTGTTCGTTAGATGGCATTACACACGTAGTGTTTAGTTTGGTGCAAGAATCATATAACAGCCCGTTTTTTTAATAAAAAGAAAAACTTAAGTAATGTAATGAGAATCGCACAGATATGTACTATCTGTGCTTTTGGAGTACTTTATTAATGTAATTAATTTTTACTTTCTCTACTACGTATAGTAAGTAGGGGAAGTATTGCATTCCACCCAAAAATTCGATACCGAGATTTCACCGGAAATACATGTTTTGAGACCTCCTGAATCCAAAAAAAGCATTTTTGGAAACATGTCCGTGTGTGTGTGTGTGTGTGTGTGTGTCTGTGTGTGTGTGTCTGTGTGTCTGTGAACAGCATAACTCAAAAACTAACAGTCGGATAAACACCAAGCTTGGTATTTACGTTCAGTATCTTCCAGAGATGCGACACGAAGATTTTCAAGAAAATCCCCCCACCCCAGACTACCCTTTACATGGAACATTTTTCGAAAATTTTGATTTTCTCAAAAATGGCTCTAACGATTTTGATGAAAATATCATATGTTTAAGATAATGTCATGAGAAATGAAATGTATATCTCGAAATTTCTGGGAATGTCTCCAAAAGTATTCTTCATTATGAACGACTTTTGCATAACTGGTAAACCATAAGAGATAGACAAAATTTTACTACACAAAAAATGTAGATCGCGTTAAAATACACAACTTATATCATATACATTTTTGTTGTTGAGTGAACCGTTTTCGAGATATTGCTTGTTATTTCCTTAAATTTTCCAATACTTATACTTTTTCTCAAATTCGTTATTCATTTTTACTTTCTCTACTACGTATAGTAAGTAGGGGAAGTATTGCATTCCACCCAAAAATTCGATACCGAGATTTCTCCGGAAATACATGTTTTGAGAATCACTGAATCCAAAAAAAGCATTTTTGGAAACATGTCCGTGTGTGTGTCTGTCTGTGTGTCTGTGTGTCTGTCTGTCTGTCTGTGTGTCTGTGTGTCTGTGAACAGCATAACTCAAAAACGAACAGTCGGATAAACACCAAACTTGGTATTTAGGTTCAGTATCTTCCAGAGATGCGACACGAAGGTTTTCAAGAAAATCCCCCCACCCCAGACTACCCTTTACATGGAACATTTTTCGAAAATTTTAATTTTCTCAAAAACGGCTCTAACGATTTTGATTAAAATATCATATGTTTAAGATATTGTCATGACAAATAAAATGTATATCTCGAATTTTCTGGGAATGTCTCCAAAAATATTCTTCATTGTGAACGACTTTTGCATAACTGGTAAACCATAAGAGATAGACAAAATTTTACTACACAAAAAATGTAGATCGCGTTAAAATACACAACTTATGTCATATACGTTTCTTTTGTTGAGTGAACCGTTTTCGAGATATTGCTTGTTATTTCCTTAAATTTTCCAATACTTATACTTTTTCTCAAATTCGTTATTCATTTTTTTTATGTCCTGAACATGCAAAGAGAATGGAATTCGCCACATAGCAACCAGCGTTAAAATATTTGACTATCGCTTAAAAGCTACCATATTCCCCTTGCATCTAAAAGAAAATTAGCAATAAGATTGACATCTCGATATCTCGATTAACATGAAGCATATGGAGAATAGGCGTTTGTAAAATTAGATTGTACAAGAGTAGAGAAAGTCATGTGAGTGTAACACATCAGATTTTTTTATGTCCTGGACATGCAAAGAGAATGGAATGCGCCACATAGCAACCAGCGATAAAATATTTGACTATCGCTTAAAAGATACCATATTCCCCTTGCATCTACAAGAAAATTACAAATAAGATTGACATCTCGATATCTCGATTAATATGAAGCATATGGAGAATAGGCGTTTGTAAAAATAGATTGTACAAGAGTAGAGAAAGTCATGTGAGTGTAACACATCAGATTTTTTTAATAATTTCTGTTTTCTGTGTACTTGTATGCTAAGTAGGCCTATTTGTGAGGATTCTCCATTTAATACGTTAGTGGTGCTCGAAATTAATCATTATTGTTTATAATTATTTAGCAATAAAACTCAGAAAAAAATCTACGTTACGAGGGAGAGAGGGATGCTATCATTTTTATTAAATTTGTTTTAGAAACCACGTGTGTTTTCAGGTGTAATGGCATACTGGCCTCACAGTTTTAGTATCTTTCCTCGGTCGCTAGACGAATGCTGTGTTGGATAATTTGATCCATGAATTTTCCTATCATCTCTTTCATCACTGCATTTCCTCCTTACCGCCATATCCTCTACAGGCTATGATACAAGACATTAGTTTTAAGTCTTTGGGGGTGTAAGTCCGACAACGAGGAGGATAGTCCGTTAAAGAGGAAGAAACTTATAATAATGTTTGAAGTGCAATACAAACGTTGTTTTGTGTCCTGGAATGGTAAAATAATGTTTGTTTTTTGTTTTAAAGTCAGGTATTTGGTAACAACACAAGTTTGAGACTTTAGGAACCAACACAAAATGGCACAGTAGTTAAAGAAATCTTCCTACCTTTGCAGCTCAACTATCAATTCAGCTGTTTTCTTTCAACACTTATCTTCTCAAGGTCCAGTATAGATAAGAACTCCTACCTTTCCCACAAATAAACTTGAAGAAAGACAACAAAAATCTAAGTGTAGTAACTTTAAGCTCACTTTCTCAGTTTCGACTGCAATATTCCTGCATACACTTTTCGACTGCCACAGCTTATAATAGCTGGATATTTGATTATGTTTTCAGATTTAACTCGAAGATTTTGGGTAGCATGTTAAGTAAGGCATTACTTAGAAAACGAAGCACGGAAAGAAAGAAAAACAGTGTAGGTTTCTTAAATTATTTTTTTACTTTCTCTGCTACTTACCTATAGTTAGTAGAAGAAGAATTACTGCATTCCACCCACAAATTCGATACAGCGATTTCACTGTAAATATATGTCGAGACTCACGGATTCCAAAACAAAAAGGATTTTTAGAAAAGTGTTTGTGTGTTTAAGAGAGAGAGAGAGAGAGAGAGAGAGAGAGAGAGAGAGAGAAAAATGAAATCGAGTTTTATTTATGAACGCTCTTTAACTGCTACGGTTTTAGCATCCCATTCTATACTGAGCGTGAAAGACCGGAAACGTTGCTCAGAGGGCTATTTATCAGGTTTGAGGTTCTTTTACGTGCCGTTAATCTACGATACGAGAATACTGGCTTTATTTCCCTTCCGAAGGAAGCCTTTCTAAAGATTTTTACGCCCGAAAAAATCCATCGCCCTCCGCGGGTTTGAACCTGCTACCTCGAGAACTAGAGGTACCCCTAGACCACGGAGGACGCTGTGTGTGTGTGTGTGTGTGTGTGTGTGTGTGTGTGTGTGTGTGTGTGTGAACAGCATAACTCAAAAACTAAAGTCGGATACATACCAAACTTGGTATTAAGTTCAGCGTCTTCCAAGAATACGACACGAAGATTTCAACAAACTCCCCCACCCCAAACTACCCTTTACAAGTTATTTCGTTATTTTTAATTTTCGTTATTTTAAACTATTTATTTATATTTTAATTAATTTCTTTATAATCTTCCCAAAATAGTTTTAACGATTTTATTAAAATATCATGTGTTTAATATATTCGCAACACAAATAAAATAAATATCTTGAATTTTCTTGGTAAACCGTAACAGATAGAGAAAGTCTTTCAACACAAAAAATTTAAAACACAATTTATGTTAAATATAATTTTTGTGGTCTTAACTATTTCTGCGATATTTATTGGTTTGAATTTTCAAGTACTTATAGTATTTTTAAGTGGAAAACCGCTATTCGTTGTGGTGGTTGTTTTTTTCCTTTCCTTCCTCGGAATTTCAAAGCAATCACATACGACCCACTCTTAAAAGATTTGACTATTGCTTAAGCCTACTATTCCTCTAATCCTCTTGTACCTAAAAGGAAATGTGTTAAAAAAATCTGCAAAATGTTTATTTCGATTAACATGAAGTAGATAGAAGAATAATCTTTTGTAATAATAGTTTATTGAAGAATGTGCAGAGAAAATGTGAATGTAACCCATCAGATTTTTATTTTTGTCCCCCTGCCTAGCATTTAACTGAGTATTGAACGTTGTTGGGTCAGTAACAAGTGTAAGTTCCTTCTTTAAACCTTTCAGATAATTTTTATATTACTCCGTATTATAATACAACGCATTATAAATGAATTGGATCCGGGAGAGAGAGAGAAATTAGCTCATCTCACAATAATGATAAAAGTGACGAGACAAAGAAAGCAGTGTTGAATTTCGCTAGAAACATAACCTTAACATCTGTGTTTGAATTAAAATTAAATTACAATCTAAATCACCATTCTATAGAGCTTCCTTTAAACTAAGGTGACAAAGGGTGCAACAGTTTGTGATTGGCTGGCAAGTTGTTTTCAGTATTTCACAGCTATTCTGTTACTGCTGAGGGCATTTTTGTTTTTGTTTTTTTGTTTTATCATTTTTGTTGGTTTATTCTTAATTTACTAAACAAACTGGAAAAAGCAGAAGTCTCAAAGTTGCGTTCCATTCAAATGTTCAATTGAACTGTTTGTTCAACAGGCAAATCACATCAATTTATATGATTTTGGAGAATTTTATTCTTGTAACGTTTCTTGGTGTATTTTGCAGCGGAACTTTGAATGCATGAACTATTCTTTGTTAATACTTAATGAAAATAACTAAAAAAATTAAAAAAAAACGTTTACTTGTTCTATCTTTGAACAAAAGAAATTCATACATCCATAAAGTAAAAACCAAAAGTTGCAGTACCTTTCAGCTATCAAATATTGCATTTGCCTAAGCTTTCAATTAAAGCAAACCTGTTTTGAATGGAATACAATACTTCCTCTACTTACTCTAGATAAGCATAGAGAAAGTAAAACAGAAATTAAAGGCGTACACAGTGGAATTTCAATACTCTATTGCGTTCTTTGGAGTGCTGCCGCTAGAAAGAGATAAAACCTCTTGCAAAATGTCAGTACATCTATTTCAAAGTGAAAAGTTGAAAAATAAACTACCATTGCTTCCTCAATACATCGCCAACTATCAGACGTTGTTTCTCTCCTTGAACCTATTGTAGAAGTCGCTTCTGGTGACGCTCGAATATCTGGAATAAAGATACCACCAGCACACACCTACGACTGCTCCAGGGTGGATCTACGAGGGCTGATCAATAATAAACAAGACTTACTTTCCCGCGGCCGGGGAAGGTGTGATGTAGCCCTGAAATAAGATGCCGGGTGTGTCTCAGGTTTCCTACCTTGGTGGAAACCTGCATGACAGAAGGACGGGTGAACGTGGTAAGAAAGCAGAAAAAATCGAACTCAGGCAACCATTTATGCAAACTTCGTTTATTCCATATATACGTATATGGTCCTTTGTCTAGAAAGAAGAACACTGCATCGTTTATTGAAATTAACTTAAAAACAACTGCATGACCCTAATCGCCCATTTCACACAGGATGAATGGTGTCAAAGAATAAGCCGATTTGGATCAGTTTTAAAGCAAGATTAATGCATTTGGTGCACACCCTCTTCCTCGTAGTATGGTTCCTTACCTTGCTTTGTCCATTTTTGTTAACTTATTTATTACAGCATGTTCTATTACCTGGTAATACTACATGCTAGGGTTAGCTTCTTTACATGACTAAACCTTTACAAATATAAATGGAATTTACTTTCAATATTACTATAAAATAACTATTAATATAATTTTACATAGCGGGGTCTTCAGATTTATTCGGCATTTGCCGCTAGTCGTTGTCTGCGCATGATATCAATACTTTGAAGCGAGTTTATCAGCAATGTCTCTAGCAGAGAAAGGGGTGCCTGTGAACTGTCAAGAGGTCACCTTAGCGAAATGAGACTTGTACCGTACCTTTCCAGAATTTACATTTGGATCTTCTTTCGTTTGCATCTCGTAAATTCGCAATCTCAGCATGTATGCTGATAGGTAACTCGAAATGAACGGTTTTTGTAGCACAGAGTGTCTCGGCTTTAATGGTACAGCTTAAACTTTTTCAATAAAAAACAACTGAAGTAACTTTTATAAATATTTTAGCTGTTTCTCCTTTTTTTATTGAAGAAAAACTTTTTTTAATAGTGTTTTATGTCGGACTTGATGAAATTCTGAGCAAGTAAGGAGAAAATCTTTCACACAGAGGACAATTTCGTAACGACAGACTCCCCCTCGTATCTTTCCAGTTCGGAAGTAACACTCAACCATGCAAATTCTGTGATCGGAGGTCACTTCCATCTTGCGTGCAACACACAAAATGTCCTAGTGAAAACTCCAGTTCTGCACCGCCGCTTTACATCAACCAGCTTACAAGTCCGAAACGCATATATCCGAGGTTCAACTCCGCACCTCCCCTTTGAGACAAGAGTCGCTGAACTAATAATGATGTTATTCATTTAAACCGACCGGCGATAACGACCGAATAAATCTGAAGACCCGTTATTAAATTAAGTGTTTTAATTGAGGTGGTCTCATTTCATTTACTTTTGTTACTTTTCTCTTTAAGTGCATTGTTTCATATATTAGTCTGTTTGTTCTGTTTGCACTTACGCATTGTCAGCTATTTTAAATCTATAGAAATAGGCATGTATTCTTTCATGACCAGTTAAAATGCTGTTATATTGGGCGTTAATGTTAGTTTTGTTTCTGTTCTGTTATATATGATGGAAAAATAGGACTTCGTTATTTTGCCATTTGATGTCCTCTTTGCAATTTTTCGTAGCTAAAGGCCTGCATTTGATTGTATATTTTACATTTTGGCATTTTGCTGTAATATACTTCTATATCATTATGGTTTTTGCTGCCTGCTTTGTTTACCAAAATGCCCCACATGTGCCTTGTCCATGAATCCAGGCATCAAATTCAGCAAACAATGGATCAAAGTATTATATGTCACCATATCCATTAAATATTCTTTTTCGTTCTTCATTTTATTCACAGATTTCTGTATGGTCTACCATGACTTATCGAACGTTTACTGTAATCCCGCTGTGAAGAAACGTCTGTTTTGTGAAACAGTAGCCTATTTCTTAACTTTTTGGTTTCTTGAATATGTTTTGAAGATGTAAACATAGCTGCTTTCAGTATGCACTGAGTATTCTGTGTAACAAAACAGAGATAAGCTTAGCATAAGTTGGTATTCCTGAACGAGCCTGTTTTAGAATGAATTCATCTGGCATGCGTGTAATCTGGAAGTAATCACTAACCAAATAATTCCAAAACTCTTTACTATTATAAAATGAATAAATTCTTTCTACCTTTAATAAAAGTAGCACAACAATATCGCAACGGATATTGATTTTTTTGTAAGCAATTTATGGGTTAGTTGCGAATTTGGAAGAAAAGTTTTAACGCGATTCACAGATGTTGACCGAATCCATATTAAGATATCCAAGTAACAGGAGCTGTATAGTACGCGACATTAATAGCAGGCTGTGAAATAAGCAGGTTCTTTGCTTTCCTGTCATTCCGTTACATAATACAAATAAGCAGAACGGAGAGACTGTTGATACAATGAACTAAGCGTTGTAGCGCTGTCTTATAAGCTTTTTACTGTTCGCTCCGGCGCGACGTTCACTGTAAATGCCATGCCTCTAATACAAGTCATTGTTACGTGGAAAGCCCATATACGAGGGTATTCCAAGAAATAACGACCGTTTGGTTTGGGCTTACAAAATAAATAAATAAACAATCGCTTACAAAATTGAAAATTGCTTTTCTTTTCCACATAAACACCTCCGTTATTTAAGCATTTGTGACATCTGTCTACGAGCTAAACTCCCGTGCTATGGTCGGCTGCCGCCAGTGCATTAAGGCAAGTTTTTCGCACACAGTTTCACCACGCAAACAACGAGAAATATTTTGTAAGAAAAGCTGCAACTCGTCTAGGGTTACATGTCTGTCTTGTACGATTTTGTTGTTCACTTGATTCTTCAGATCATCTGTGATGAGTGACGGTTGTCGGATCGAGTTTCGTCATGCTCATTTGTTCGTTTATTGTTGAACATTTCACACCAATTTCTCATATTTATTTTCGTTCATTACTTATCACTATACACTTCCTTTAGTTGATAAATCTCTGCAGGTTTCAATCTCCAAGCATTCACAAATCCAAAACCTCTCAACTCACAGTTGGTGGGACTTTGTATCACACAGTTTATTTTGAACAATCATAAGACTGCATATTAACGACTTATTTCGACTGCCATTCACACAACACCGAGAAAAGATGAAGAAACCATTTAAACTAGGACAGAAGACTATGATAGAAGCGATCAGCGCAGCGGGAATACGCAAATGGTTATTACTTCCTGGATTACCCTTGTAAATTCCAAAAGATGATTCTGTGCCGAACAGAGACAGTGTCTGCCTACTCCGCAGATCAAAGGGAAATCAACAGACGTCCAAATTAAGCTAGCCAGTACTACTTTCCCAGAAGTGCAAGCATGGAAGTTATATGCAGTGGAAAGCTGCAAATTAGAGATTACTTATGAAAGTTGTAGTCCCTCGAAAATCACTTAATAATGCGGAGTTAAGCCTGGCGAAGAGAGGAAAAAGCTGAACATTCTTCCTGAACATTCCATCCTGTTAGGTACAATTTAAACAATTAACCAGAAGATATTTTCATTTCTAATCCCATTGCATAAATAAATGCAGATTTTTTTGAAGAAATAATTACTATGTTTTCTCCAGTTTCTTCTTTTATATTTTATTTAAATTTCAATTGGACACTGTGATAGTTAAAATTCCAACCATATCATGTTTGCTTTTATGACAAATAATTCCTTGCTTTATTCTAGGATGAGTGAATGCAAACAAGTAATACTGCTTGTGTTCTCCGATCAATAAATTATGGAACTGCATTGAATTGGGCATTGCTGGTAATGCACTAGAATGCCAGAACTGTTTCCTCCCAAAGCATAATATCCATCACTTCACCTTTGTTTATACGAGGGGCACTATTTATATTTTGAGTCTTGGCAACCCTGAATGCTGTAGGTGCCATCTGACGTTTCCAATGGAAAGTTTGACATCTACTTCAAACATTTTGTCAATAGAGCGCCATTTTTTTGTTTACACTAACTTGAAAATTGTGTGTCAACAAAAACATGGAATTAATTCGTGAAAATATTCGTGCAATGACTTATTACGACTTTCGACGTGGATTATCAAGAGAGTGCATCGATCAACTAACTTTCACATTTGGCGACGAAGTTCCATCCTTTGCCATTGTGAAACGCTGGTATAACGAATTTAATCGTGGCCGCCGTTCGCTCAATGATGAAGTTCGTGAAGGTCGTCCAAAATCAGTTGTTGTGCCAGAAAACATTGATGCTGTGCAAAAACTAATAATGAAGGATCGTCATGCGACATATTGTGAGATTGAGGCAACCCTAGGCATTAGTTCCACCAGCATATATAAAATATTGCATGATTATTTAGCCGTGAAAAAGATTTGCTCTCGTTGGATCCCACATAATTTGACGCATTCTCAAAAAGATGCTCGTGTCGATTGGTGTACAAAACTGCTCAAGAAATACAATGGCGGTGCCTCAAAAGACGTATATAAGATTGTAACAGGTGACGAATCATGGATCTATGCGTATGAGCCGGAATGTAAACAGCAGTCGACTGTATGGGTGTTTCAAGATGAAGCAAATCCAACAAAAGTTGTTCGCACTCGAAGCACTTCGAAGCAAATGGTCGCCTGCTTTTTCAGCAAAACTGACCATGTGACAACAGTGCCTTTAGAGGAACGTAAAACGGTCAATGCCGAATGGTACACAACCATTTGTTTGCCGGAAGTCTTTGGTGAAGTAAGGAAAACTAACAAGAGACGTAGGATGCGAGCGCACGCACATCTCGTCTAACAACGGAGTATTTGAAGGCTCAAAAAATCGAATTGATGGGTCATCTGCCATACAGTCCTGATTTGGGAGCCAATGACTTCTTTTTGTTCCCGAACATCAAGAATAAATTGCGTGGACAACGATTCTCATTGGCAGAAAAAGCCGTTGATGCCTTCAAAAGCATGTTTTGGAGGTGTCTCAAGAAACTGGAATAATGCTTTGACAAATGGTTCAAACGGATGCAAAAGTGTATTGATCATAAAGGAGAATATTTTGAAAAACAATAAAGCAGTTTTCAATCAGAAATTACTTTGTTTTAATTATTAGGCTCAAAATATAAATAGTGCCCCTCGTATGCGTGGCACGCGAGAGGGGTGTGAACATTTCTGAATTAGTGCATGCCAGACAATAAGCGTGCCCATTGTATACTCGTCCGTAACACTACTGAATAGTAATTTTCTGTACTACGGTAGACACTATACTGCAAATCCAGCCCCTACTCGACTCTCTACGATTTCTTCTTCGTCTATGCATATGAATCATTTAAGGTAACAGTGTACCTATCTTTTTCTACTCCGAACCTTTTCCCACTCATTTATTGCTCCTTCTAATATTGTATATCCCTTAGCAAGACGTTTATTTTCATCTAATAAACCTATCACTAACTTTCATTTGATTGGCTTCAGCAATGTTCTCCTCTCACTCCTATTAAACAGTTTTATTATTTACTTTCTTCTTTTACTTATTTATCTTATTCTTGTCTACTTTCGAATACCTCTTATCATTTTTCTACTATTCACTTCTTAAGGTACACTCGTTTCCATTTATGCGTCACAGCAGCTTTGGGAGGCATTCTATTGGCCTTCACAGGTGAAGTATGTATCTATAACAAGGAGGGTGTGTGTATCTGTAAGTGGGAACATTTAGTTTAGAGCCAGATCTTCCAGCATTTCATGACAATGTTCCAGAAGGCGACGTGTGATTCAGTGCCTAGGCGGCAAATCAGGTATTAGACAAGAAAATGGAGATTGGCCAGATTATTAAAACAATGTCTAGTAAACGTGTCCTCCCTTGAGAGTAAAAAGTATAATGCACTTCAGCTTTATGTTATGTTGCTATTAAAAATATTTTTTCGTGGAGATAATGTGAAAAACGGTTATATCTAGTTATATGTTTAAACATGGTTATTATAAGTGGTGACGAGTAAAGTTATTGCTTAAAGTTATACATTCAATTGTGAATAATCTAGAACTGGGCACGTAAAACAGGACGCCACTGCATGCGCGAAAAGATAAACGGGTACACACACACACACACACACACACACACACACACACACACACACACACACACACACATCCTCCTTGCTATAGATAAATGCTTCACCTGTGAAGATCAGTAGAGTGCCCCCAAAGCTGCGGCGACGGCGTAAATGGAAGCGAGTGTACACTCGTTAAAATAAAAGTGGCTGGTCTCTTAGCAGTTAAATGTTTTCAAAGTCACTTGACCGCGCAGTTCACAACCGTCAACTTCTACCCGCTGCCTTGGCTAACTCTATAATACAAGCCACAAAGCACTAATTTGGGTTACCTCCACACTGTGCTTGCGCGGAGCAGTGGTTAAACTATTAACTTCTACGCAAGCAGCTCGAATTCGATTCTCCGTAGTGGATTGTTATCTTTTACTTTATACAAATAATTTTACTGTATTACAGTTAAATAATATTGCATGCGTTACTTCATTTTACTTACAAATACATTTACATTAATGGTGAAATTTGTGGTTATAAAATTAAATTGACTAGGTGTGGAACCTCCTCCCTATCGGTTAATTAATGCCGTGGTTGCCATCTAGCGGTATGACGTACTGAATAAACGCCACACACATAAAAAAATGTAGAAAACCTGTTATATTTTTATTAATGTATTTAAAATGAAACGGGGGAAAATAGGTTGAGAAGCTCCATGGAGATTTGAACCTGCCACCCCAAGACAGTAACCTCTCTACCACTGAGCTAAGAATGCTGTGGCATTGTAACGAGCTATAGTCATGTTCCCCTTAGAACTATAAATCCATAAAGCGTATTTTGATTATACATATTCAGTGTTGAAACACACTGAAACATCTGTAGATTTGAGGCCTCGTATATGAATTATTTTCTCGGGTGATTCCAGTTGTGTTCCCCATTATAACAACTACAAGAAATACGCAATTTTGTGAACAAAGTCTAGCTGTCCCGAGCGCTCACGAAGTACCCGATTCGAGCTCCGTCTCTCAGACGCCGGCCAGTTTTAACTGACCGAGTGTACATCCCGAATATCGAAAGCTATCCACGCACTTCACTGTATCCTCTTTGCTTTTCTCCTGGTCAATAGGTGAATGCTGGGGTGGTTTCTCATCTACCAGAATTTCCTTTTCCTCATTTCCCTTTCATTCCGTTTCCTTCTCAAGTTTCAGGTGTTCGTGGCGTGAGGCAGTGCAGGACAGAGGTGCTGATGCTTACTCCAAGGAAAGAGTATTCCCCGTGGACACTAGAAGACTGTCTGGTTGCACGGATCGTTCACCACCAGCTCAGTAGAGGGTCGGGTCTTCGAGCCAGGAAATGTTAGCGACTCCTGCACGTCTATGTGGCCTGTCTGCCAGCGGTCTTTAGTCTCCTGTTGTTCACTTAATCCCTTCCTCCTTTGGGGTGGTATCCGCAATAGATCCCTGTACGTCGCAGTGCGCGATGTACCCCTCCGTTGTACCTCCTATGCCATAGGTTTAAGGCCCCCAAAGAGACCTCTCCGTGAAGAGAGGTAGGCCGGCGTCAGGATGTGATGCCGGGAGATTAGCACCCCGCCTGCGTCCGGACATGTCACCCTCTGTATCCTTTGCTTCACCTCTTCCTACCGGAGGTTTCCAGAAGCTTAAGTGCCGAAATCCTCCACCGCTTCCTAATAATAATCACAACCATACGTTCAAGCAATTAAAGCAGATAGCAGTAGTCAGTCAGACATGTTAACACAGCAAATTTTGAATCAACAGTGTGTTGCGAGTAGGGAATTCTCTGTGAATTCAACTCCACCAGGGCATTGGCTTCCTTCAATCTCAACCATTGTATTTCACAACTAAAACTTCGTGTAATGGGCTTCTGCTGCAGTCAGCAATTTCTGCTTGAGGTTGCCAACATTTAGAAGATGCTAGGAAGGAAATTATGTGCACAAATGGCTGCAGATAGTCCAAAGACAATCGGGCTCCCCTTCAAAATTGCATTCATGTTGTGTAAAATTATGAGGAAAATCAAGTAATGTAAATATTACTATTAATAAATTCTCAGTCATACTTTGATCAACCCTCGTAGTATTATTGCAGTCAAATAAGTGATAGTCGTGAACAGGTGTCTGAAAACTTAATAACTGTGCCTGTGAATGAATGTTACAAGATAAACTTACGTTCAAACGAAGCAATCAAGCAGAAATTGAAACCCAGTTCCACAGCAGCCAAGCATGCAGAGCATATACTATGATCGCAAGCAGCTATTTCCACATGACACATGCACTTCTAGTTCCATGCAAGTGCCAATTCATGCTCACACTCCAAATGTTACTTCGTTACGAGTTGTTTGTACTGCGATTACGACAGAACTCCACACTGCAGTGGAAATGCCGTCTTCTCCGAGTCTCAGGAATATGCAACACGCAAAACAAATCAGACTGCCAACCAGAAGGGAGGCGGCGAAAGTCCAAATTTAATTCCGCCTTTCCATCACTGTTGCCAGTTGTAATCATTATCTTACAGGGCATTTAATTAAGCAAATTTAGCAATACAGTGAGGCAAATACAACAGTCGGCGATTAATATAAACTAGATTAAGTACTTACTATAGATAATCAAGTTCCTAATTTAGCGTTTTTGTATCGGCTATAGAATATACAGGCTGGGCCATTTAAGTTGAGACTGTACCAATTTAATTTGACGCTAGTTGTAGGTTCCCATTTAAAAACATTAATTGGCTCTAACATGGCCATCATAACTCCTGCAAACAACACACGACTAATGGCATTTAGTTTCCCCCATACTATTAAGCAACGTTTATTAAAAATATCTCTTTCTACAACGCTTAGTTTTGGAAATATTGTACAGTCTCGACTTAAATGGCCCACCCTGTATAAAGCACTATATTATGTGGTTTCCTGCAAATTCGGATGCTACCTTAATGGAACTTCGTCACTATCAGCTGTGACAGTTTTACAATCTAAAGCCTCACGCCACGTCATAAATTCTACAGTTCTATTTCATGTTATTTCATTTCCTTTGCATGCAACAGATACTGAACACTTACTCAAACTTTGTGAACAGAATTTCTAAATAGTTATTTTAGCACGGTTGTGCCCGTGTAATCAATCAAATCATGTAATTATTCGGCTAAGGGTGCAAGATTGCTCCACTTGAAATAGTATCGTTCAGAAATAAAAAGAAAGTTGTATTATGTGTGCGAGTTTTATAAGATACTCTTTAACAGCAGATAACCAGTGAATGTGAGCTATCCTCTTCGATAGAATTCAGTACTTTACTCATAATTACAGAAGAACCTATATTAATATTAATTAATTGTTCCAGCCATGTGTAGGATAAGGTTGGAAAGCTCCGTGGTTGAAATCCCGCCTATGGCATTGAGTTTCTCAGTCTGATTCTATCTTTCCAACCTTGTTTGTTTGAAAGAGCAATTAATCCCCATTAATTGATATAAAAGGTGGTTAAACTAAAAAGACCGGGGCTTAAATCACCATTGGGGTATGCCATCTCAAAATAAATTTAGATCTCCTTGCGGTTTAAAGGGAAAATGCGAGTCAGTTGAGGAATTTAATGTCGTGCCGACATGTTGACATGGTAGCTCAATTGGTTAGCGCAACCGGACAGAAACCCGGAAGAACCGTGGTTCAAATCCCAGCTATAGCATTGAATCTTTCAATCTGATCCTTCCTTTCCAATGTATATTAATGTTATAAAGAGAGAAAAGTAATGTGTGTTTATCTCGGTAATCTCAGAAATCACTCAAGCGAGTTTGATCACTCTTTCACAACTAAATAGCACTATTCTTTCCGACAGAAGCTATAAAACAATTAAAACCCCTAAATTATTAAAATACTAAAAATTATTTACGTCTGAAATAGAATACGATATGTTGAAGTCATAATGACAAGATAAGATGGCTTTGACTTGTTTTGCTACGGAGCAAAAAATATGCATGTTCTATGGAGAATTGTTGCTACTCCACCGAGAATGTGCGTAAAACCAAAACAAACAAAAGCAGCTTAGATTTACTCCAAGCAGTATACACAGGTGATCACGAATCGCGATTTAATAATATGGCATTTGTTTCATTTTGTTTTTGTTTGTCAAAAGATTTTAATAACCTTTATGAAAGTAAGTTTTGCTGAATTTCCTTGGTAAGTTGTAACTAAATACATACCTAACAATCGGAATCACGTATAGAATTTTATTTGGGGGGGGGGCGAAAGTGACTACCCTGCATAAAATTAAAAATTTGGAACACTTGCAAATGAGACATAACCATAATACACCGATATATGCACAGAATTGCCGAGTTATTAATTCAAACAAGTATGTTCTTTGGGTTCTGTGACAGAAATTTCCACTTTCGGTGTGTCTATACAAATAGGTATACTGATTCCTACAAAGCGGATTTTGCAAAATGCTCAATTTTAAATGTTAAAAACAAATTGAGAGTAAAACATGTTCATAATACAAAACCAAATATTCTAGGAACACCAGCAAACTTATCTACGATTTCGTCATCTGTCACATGAATATCATGGTAAACTGATAAGCAAGGCAAGTCTATTTAATCGTGATTCAGATGTTATGCTTCTCAGCTATCTCTTTGTCTTAAAGTGGGAAAGCTGCTTTTTGCAGAAGTGAACGTTGGCAAAATGGTTAATATATTGAGGACATAGACAACCAAAGAAGCTTCCTATGTTGTTAGGTTATGTTATAAACCTTTTCCTTTCAAAAATATGAATTCCCTTTTGAAGAAATACTTCCCGCTGGGATTGATTTTAGCTAAAATGTTTGCATTCACTTACTAAATTATTTTCACCGCTGTTGTACCAAGAAGGAATTTCTGGAGGGAGACCCTAGCCCCCCTCTTAAATAGGCCCCTGATCAACGTGAATCAGTTATCTGCTAAATTCGATATTCTGCTGGATGATCAGAGCTGTTTTGTTTAGTTATTATTGACGATAAACACGAAACATGTTTTATAACTTGAACTAGAAGTATCCATATGTTTCACAACAAATGTAGACGATTTAAGGCTGTACTGGCTGTTTTGGCGAATTTTACCGAATTCCTCGTTTTCTCGCGAAAGTCTTTATTTGGTAACGAGAAACACGAAAATTGGCATGTTTTAAAAATTAATTACAACACGTATCTACATGTTGACGATATAAAGATACCTAATCAAAACACTCCATTTTCTTTCTAAGCCATCAACATTAATTGCAAAATCTGATATCAGTCTCGATTTAGTAGTGATTATGTTTAAGCGACTACCTGAATTTCAGAGTGAAAAAATATGTACTTTTTTATTATACTGAATTCTGCAACTTTGTCCGAAATTTGTATTAGTTTAGTAATGAAACAGATGCACTGTGTGCTCTGTTGATCCAGTTTCATAGATTTGTGAATTATATGTTCGTCTTGTGACTACCATCAAATGCCGACAGTGAAAGATTGTTTTCCAATATAATTGAGTACTCACTGACAAGATCTTCAGTGGTCTGAAAACATTGCAACTTGTTGTATGTTACAATTCGGTATCATATAATACTCAGTTGGGCCGAGTAATATTTAATTTAATATTTCCTACCAAACGTTAATATCCTTTCAAATAACTTGCATCTCTGTTAAACCTCGCATTAACTACTAGTGGTCGGGATGGAACTCCGATAACGTCGATACCTCAATACTCGGTGGTATAGAAGTAGGTATATCTAATACTTTGAGATAAACCTTCAGCACTTTTAAATTTTGCACTAATATTGAATATTGTGTTATTATTACGAGAAATAGTGGTATTGCCCCATCACTAACTGGTGATATTAATAACTCAATTTTACCGATAATACAATATTTGTATTATGTAAATTAAGTTAGTCCTTTTTGTCCAAATGAACTTCAAAGCCGGTTAGTATACTAACTATACATATGCACAACCTCTCTAACCTGGACACCTATTGTGCAGTAAAAAAATTTCCAACCTAACGGGGTGTCCAACAAAGAGGGGGTAGATTTTTTTTGCGTTCAATGGAAAAGAAATGAGTGTAGGCTACATGATGCCAAGCAATTGTTATATCAAATAAAAAAAGACTACAAAAATTGTACAAAAAGTAACGTATGCACTGTGTTACAGTTCTATACATGTTAAATCACATTCACTTGAAATACAGTACATATTATATATTGACCAATTGCCACTACTTTTTGAAGAAAAAAATGTGTTTAAAGGCACTGCTTGGCATTTTTAATTTTTGGCGATGCTCACTATTTCTCAATATCTCGCTCAAGTTCAAATGAAAGTTCAATAATTTGTGGTTGACCATGTGCAAATGCATAATTCTCCAATTCGCTAATGCACTCAAGAGCTCGTTGATGGGTAGGGGGATGTTTAGGAACAGAAATAGTATCATCTTCATCTGAAGATATTTCTTCATTCTTGTTATCGGTTAATAAAACCTTCTCTAGCACTCCTTGAGTGGTTGAACATCTTCATGGACCTCTAATATATGGCTGAATATCACTTAATCCTAACAGTCACATATATAGCAGAAATACACATAGAACTAAAGAATTGTCCAAAATCAAACCATAGGGGGTGTCCAGCTTCCAGAATTCAGGGGTGTCCAACATACAGGGTCTATTGTAAATGTAAAAACCTAGGAGTTTGTCTGGTTCCAAGAAAATTGAGATGTCTAACATACAGGGGTGTTCAAATATAGAGATTTTATTATTTTTATAGAGACATTTTTGTTGTATTAACACAAAATGCGAAAATTTAAAAATGAAACAGAGTCTTTAAAAAAATTATCACCAATAAAACAGGCCCTTGTGGATGATTATAAGGCACTCAAGATCCGCGTTGCTTTTCCCAATAGCGTGCGTTATCTTGGACCCAAAACAAGGGCGTAGCGCTAGTGTATGTAAGATAAGAAGGGCGGAGAATACAGAGTAATTAATCATTGTGTCACAGCCCAGGTTCGCACATTTATCTTGAGCTAATACAAAAACGATAAGTGACATTTATCTTCCCGCGTTAAA
The DNA here is from genome assembly GCA_030765065.1 of Deroplatys truncata. Classification (NCBI taxonomy): domain Eukaryota; kingdom Metazoa; phylum Arthropoda; class Insecta; order Mantodea; family Mantidae; genus Deroplatys; species Deroplatys truncata. Next base: position 45,444,432 of record CM060976.1, on the reverse strand, counting down.
CTTGTGCTCAATACTACACCACCATTATGAACGAATTAAACAAACGAATACTTTACCTATAACAGTTTGATGTGTTACATTCACATGATTTTTCTCTACCTACTACCGTTTATTTCTTATTAGTTTCCATAAATTATTCTTGCGAAACCTTATTTTTCTACCTACTTCATGTCACTCGAGACAAATCTTTTCAAAAATAGTTTCATCATAAATTTCATTAAAGGTACAAGGGAATGCAGGAAACCGAATCCATAATCTTCTTCTTTAACGTATGACCCTCCTCTCTGTACGACTTACAAGCCAATGACTTGGGTCAGTAGCCTGTCGAGGAGCAAGCAAACTCTGGATAATAAAATATCCAGGATAGGTGATCAGCCCAATGCCTGGCATGGCAGTGAAGAAGGAAATGAAGTGTAGTGATGAAAGAGATGATAGGAAAATTCACCGATCAAATTTTCCAACCCAGCATTCGCCTAGCGACCGAGGAAAACCGCAAAAAAAAAACTTTGGCCTCGGGGGTTTGAAATCGGGACCTCCCGAATGTGAGCGCATTCGTTACCAAGACGCCACCTCAACGATCTAATCGATAGCCAGATATTTAAAACCTCCTCGCTATAAGCTGGCTTTGAAATTCCATACCCTTTCCATGACATCGCGAGAAACAAGTGGATAGACAGCGCTTTAAAAACATCTGATGTGATACATTCACATGACTTTCTTTACCCTCTATGGTTTATTAGTGGGTATACAATCTATTCTTACTAACGCTTATTCTTCTATCTACTTCATTTTAATCTAAACAAACCTTTGCAGAAACAGCTACATTACACATTTCGTTATAGATATAAAGGGAACAGTGATAGTCAAATGTTTAAGAACTGGACGTTCTATACTGGCCTTAAAATTCCATACTATTTCAATGCAATCATGAGAAACAACTGAAAATCAATGAGACTTAAAAAGAACTATAAAGTATTGAACAAATCCAACTATTAATAACGGATATCTCGGAAATGGCTGGCGCTACAAAAGAATTATTGGAAATAAATTATGTGTTTTAAAGAGGTCTACATTTTTTGTGCAGCACGCTTTCGTCTAACACTTAACATTTACCAGTTATATAAGATTATACATAGTTTCCACCAAATGAAGTGGACTTCACAGGCTATTCCTAGAAAAGGCAAGATATACATTTTATTAACTGTAAATATTCTTAATATATGACATTTTAATCAAAATTTTTAAGAGCCATTTTTTACAAAATCAAAACATTTCGAAAAATCTTCCATGTAATCAGTAATCTGGGGTGGGGGATTTTCTTTAAAATCTTCGTGACGCATCTTTGGAAGGTATTGAACCTAAGTAGCAAGTTTGGTATTTACCAGACCTTTTTCTAAAAATGATTTTTTTTCGGATTCAGGAGGCTTCAAAACATGTATTTCCGGTGAAATCTCGACATAGAATTTTTGGGTGAAATATAACACTTTCCCTACTTACCATACGTAGTACAGAAGGTAAAAATGACGAAGCAACTTATATCTCAGAAATGGTAATGCCAAAGAAACGCAAATAAATTGTGTTTAAAAAATATCTACACTTTTTTGTGTAGTACGTGTAGATGCTTCCACAAAACTTAATAAATGAGTATTCACAAAGTCAATATCATAACATTTAACGCAGAGTTTTTAGTTTTACTGCTTGTTGATGTTTATAAAATGATATAACAGCAGCAAAAGTTAATAAAGGATATCATTGGCAAATAGCAGGTAAATTTACCAACTCATTTTAAAATTAAGAATGTGTTTTTACTTGCAAGTTTATTAGCAAATGACCAGGTTTTACCATACAACTCGCAAGACAATTTACAAAGGGCCCTATATAAATTAAATAATTTATGTAAAAAATATGCATTAAATATTTCTATTGCTAAAACAAAAATGTTCCTATTTCAAGGTTCCCATACAATTAGAGCAAAAAATATTTCGGAAGGATAAATTATAAAACAAGTAAATAATTTGAACTACTTAGGCTGTAATGTTTCGTACATTAAATGAAAACGTAACAAATAAGACCTGCAAATTCTATTAACTAAGATGTACAATAAAAAATAAGCCTTAAAACTACTAGGAAACAAACCAAAAGAAAATGTTATAAAGTAATGTCAGTGCCCATGTTGATGTATGGTTCAGAACGCTGGACATTCGTCTCGTAAAAACGAGGAAAGAAAAATAAAAACCACAGAAATGAGATTCCTAAGGAGCGTCGCAGGCTACAGTTTATTAGATAAAAAGAGAAGTGACGAGATCAGAAAGGAACTGGGCAGCTTTAAGTTAATTGAAAATATATATAGTAATGGAAAGAACACACGGACAGAGTGGAAGATTACGGCATCCCAAAATTGCTGCATAATAAATTATAAACTTACTGGCAAGAGAAACTAACAGACCAAGAAAAGATGGACACCAGCAAATATTTTATTCAACAAGCCTTTCGAAGCTTAATCCCAAATTTGAAAATTGTACGCAAAATCGTCGAAAATGCATCACTGCCGATACCACTATGTTTTCTGCTTCAGACGAATCTTCATGCTAACTTCCATGCGGTGATGTCTGCAGAAAATAGCACAGGCGTTTCATGGCATTCCAAAACGAAGGTCAAGAAATGCGAGTTTGAAGTTTTGGACGGATTTATCGAAAGCGTAACTCTACGTTTATAAGACTGTTCTATTTCCAGCAAATACTGATGTGCTGCTCTCTTCTTTAGGCTGTTAGGGTTTCAGTCAAATTAAATTAAACAACGTAGTGAGTCCGAAGGGAATTTCTTTTTTTCCATTTTCAATTATGATATTAACATCAGCAACGTTGCTTTGTTTGCAAAGTCCGCCTACTGGTGTTCAGGGTTTCCGCCTTCCAGGCAAACAAAAATCACAGGTCAGAGAGTTTGCAATGAACTGACTCTAGTCCAATGGGACTTTCATAGCAAAGCTCTTTGACCTGTGGCTTTTCTGCGGATGAAAACTATAAACACGAAAGCCACTAGTCTTGTGTTCAAGAGAAAAGCTATTTTGAGGACACCAAAGTTGTCAGTTTCAAAAAAGGAACTAATGTGAGCTGAATGTTTATGCAAAATTCCAAACTACGATATTTGATGAGAGAAAAAGCGCCAGCCAAAATATCATCACATTTCTTAGCGACTTCAATTAAATGTTGAATAAAACTTAAAAGCATTTCTTTGAGTTTTTTTTTTTTTTTGAATGCATTACCACCACGCTATTATCCGTTAATTTTTGCTTTCTCTACTACTTACTTGTAGTAAATAGAGGAAGTAGGTATTGCATTTCACCCAAAAATTCGATGCGAGGTTTCACCGGAAATACACGTTTTGATGCTCCCTGAATAGTAAACAGGATTTTCAGAAAAAGGTTGTGTGAATGTGTTCTGTGAACAGCATAACTCGAAAACGAAAACCCGGTTAGGCAAATACCAAACTTGGTATTTGAGTTAAGCGCCTTTTAAGGATGGGACAGGTAGAGTTTCAAAAAACTTTCCCCACCCCAAAATACCCTTCATATAGAAAAATGTTCGTTATTTTCTCAAAAATGACGATTCAATTAAAACATATGTTTAAGAGATTTTTCTCATAAATTAAATGTGTATCTTAAATTATCTTGGAATAGCCTCTACATTCTGAATGACATGTACAATTGGTAAACCATAAGAGATCGACAAAATCTTACTACACAAAAAACATAGATCTCTTTAAACCACACGATTTATGTGAAACTTTCTTTTTTATTTATTTATTTTTTTATTTTTCTGTTAACCATTTCCGAGACATTTTAATTTTCAAATACTTATACTTTTCTCAACTTGTAAGTTTTTATCGCTTTTTTCTCGTGGTAATGCAAAGACCATGGACTTTCAAAGCCATTACATACCGACAAGCCCATTAAAAATCTTACTATCGCTTTGCCTACTGTATCCTACAACGAAATGTGTAAATGTATAATGAAAGTTTATCTGGGTTAACAAGAAGTAAATAGAACAATAAGCTTTTTTTAGGAACAGCTTGCAGAAGAGTGAGTAGAGAGTCATGTGAATGCAACACATCAGGGTGTGTTTTTTACTTTCTCTACTACGTATAGTAAGTAGGGGAAGTATTGCATTCCACCCAAAAATTCGATACCGAGATTTCACAGGAAATACATGTTTTTAGGTGCACTGAATGCACATAAAGCATTTTTGGAAACATGTCTGTGTGTGTGTCTGTGAACAGCATAACTCAGAAACGAACAGTCGGATAAACACCGAACTTGGTATTTAGGTTCAGTATCTTCCAGAGATGCGAGTCGAAGGTTTTCAAGAAAATCACCCACCCAGATTACCCTTTACATGGAAGATTTTTCGAAAATTTTAATTTTCTCAAAAATGGCTCTATCGATTTTGAATAAAATATCATAAGTTTAAGACATTTTATGGCAAATTAATTGTATATCTCGAATTTTCTGGGAATGTCTCCAAAAGTATTCTTCATTGTGAACGACTTTTGCATAACTGGTAAACCATAAGAGATAGACAAAATTTTACTGCACAAAAAATGTAGATCGCATTAAAATACACAATTTATGTCATATCAATTTCTTTTATTTATTTATTTATTTATTTATTTGAGTGAACCATTTTCGAGATATTGCTTGTTATTCCCTTAAATTTTCCAATACTTTTACTTTTTCTCAAATGGGAATTCGTTATTCATTTTTTTTATCCTGGTAATGCAAAGAGAATGGAATATTCCACATAGCAACCAGCTCTTAAAATATTTGACTATCGCTTAAAGCCTACCAATTCCCCTTGCATCTACAAGAAAATTAGCAACAAGGTTAACATCTAGATATCTCGAATAATATGAAGCACATGGAGAATAAGCGTTTGTAAAAATAGTTTGTACAAGAGTAGAGAAAGTCAAGTGAGTGTAACACATCAGTTTTTTTTCTAAGAATGTTGAGTACCAACATATTTTAGTGATACAATGAACTCGTGTTATCTTGCAAACATTCTATAAGGATTTTAGAAGTTGGCATAAATACTTATATTCTAAACGCCTCCGCAAGTAATGCGGGGTTTTCTTGAATTGCACGATGTAAAGCTCAATTAACATTGATAGAGCTACATTTTAACTTTTTTACAGCATCGATTACAGTGTAGTACAATACATTATAAATACATTATAATTACGCGATAATTAGAATATGCCTTAACCTCTACGACTCAGCTTACAAATAATAAACCATCGCTCAAACCGGCATCATTAATTTCGGATTGCTAGTTCATTTGACCAAAAGGAAACTTTCCGGAGATCTGTAAAACAAAACACTATCATCGCGCTTTTAGATCTACACAAACTATCGCTTTTTATGTTTTCCGCAGCTCCTTGTCATTTTTAACGTATTGAATAATGATGTGCTATAATGAAGCAGAAGTACTTTTTATTATGATGTTATCATATGATAATTTAAACTCAGTCGTTATGTGTTAATTCCCATCACATTTGCGCTAGATGTTAACTAAGGAGCGCTTTCGGGGGATGTTTCTCCCATTTTCAGCTGAAGCCACAGAACACCAATATGACAATATCTCGAAAATGGTTCACTCAACAAAAAAAATGTATATGACATAAATTATGTATTTTAACGCGCTCTACGTTTTTTGTGTAGTAAAATTTTTTCCAACTCTTATGGTTACCAGTTACGCAAAAGTCATTCACAATGAAGAATACTTTTGGAGACATTCCCAGAAAATTCAAGATATACATTTTATTTGTCAAAAATATCTTAAACATATGATATTTTAATCAAAATCGTTAGAGCCATTTTTGAGAAAATTAAAATTTTGGAAAAATATTCCATGTAAAGGGTAATCTGGGGTGGGGAAATTTTCTTGAAAACCTTCGTGTCGCATCTCTGGAAGATACTGAACCTAAATACCAAGTTTGGTGTTTATCCGACTGTTCGTTTCTGAGTTATGCTGTTCACAGACACACACACGGACATGTTTCCAAAAATGCTTTTTTTTGGATTCAGGGTGTCTCAAAACATATATTTCCGGTGAAATCTCGATATCGAATTTTTGGGTGGAATACAATACTTCCCCTACTTACTATACGTAGTAGAGAAAGTAAAAAAAAATTGGATTTGAGCCTCTGCTGCTGTATGTAACTTACTGAATTTACTTCGTATGTTAAATACACGGTGTTTATTTGGAGTTTAAATGCTCGAAATGTTTTGAAATATATGCAGCAGTAATAACCGCGCTTTGTTCCTAGACGAGTTCTGTTTCTGAAAGATGGAATCTTCTGGCAAGAAATAACAAAAAGCACTGCAACATTCCAGAAGCAATTGTTTTCGTTATTCTCAATTTGCTGCGTTATAATATCCTTTTAATTTAGAAATTGTATTTCAGATACCGTATTTGGTTTTGCATGAAAACCATTAAACTTTAAAAGCATTTTAAACCTGCTCACAGTTGGTAAAAGTTTAGTTTAGGTATTTGTATTTCCGCAAACTTCATAATGGGGATTTCATCGGAAATACACGTCCCGAGGTCCCCTAAAAATAATCGCTTTTGAAAAGAAACAGCATCACTCAAAAACTGAGTCAGATGAATATCAATCTTGGCATTTATTTGAGATGTCTTAAGGATGTAAGGCGAAAATCGTAAAATTTTCTTAAAGTTGCTCTGAAGATTTTGATTAAAATATGATACTCCGAATTACCTGCATGACAATTAAAATGCATATCCTGAATATTCTATTAAAAATCTTTGAAAGTTTCATTATTATTTAATTTTGTGTAATTGGGGAACCATAAGAGAAAGACAAAATGGTGCTATAGTTCCCCGTCGTTTGACCTCATTACTGAGAAAAATGGTTTTGTGATAGACAGTAGAATGTTGTTTCTGAATGTGACATGGACAAAAATTCGTTTGCCTAATCTGAAACCATTTCAAGGCAAACATGTATCATAAACAGAAACCGGATTTTGACCCACAAATGGTTGATAAATTATCTATAAAATGACTTAAGTTTTAAAAATGACATAATAATTAGGTACAAGAATTACCCAAACATTAAAGTTATAGCACAGAAAATTATAAGTTAGTGTATAGTTGGGTATAGCTAACTGCTATACAAGAACAAAAATAGGTATAAGAATAATGAGATAATTTAGAAGTTAATTAAAATATATATTTCCTTCATACTCATGCTTGAAGGACCTGGGAAGAAAGAAAGAAAAAAAATTTGTTCATGATGCACGTCTTAGAAAACTGCAGCATTAGCTCTTTTGAGTTCTCAAATTATACAAAATTCATTGGTAATGAAGAGGACTTTCACAGCCTAAGACATGTCACAAGGACAATAGTAACCTGACTTAATGCACTCATTAACGCGAAAAGGGGAAAACAGACCTGTCTCAACCATAGTTTGGAACATGAATTCATAATTGTAACGATACCTGCTTCCCTGACAATAGCCATTTCTCCATCCTTAAACAATCCTTTCCAGACTTTTCTCTCCAAGAATGTGAATAAAGGATGTACAAATTTACTCTTATTTTTCAGTTGAGTATTGAAATTCCTGATGTTTGAAAAAGGTTTGCTTATGTAAAATGTCCCTAATATACAGCTCTTTATTTACAGAATGTAAATGCAAGAAAATGACTAAATAAAGACGAAAAGGGTAACGAAATGACGAAATGGCAAAATGCCGTAAAATCGAAAAAATTGCCCTAAAGTAGAAAATGGCATAAGATTTATAGATGTGCACTTTCATAATCAGGGTCCCATAATAAGGATTTATGTACATGTTAACAAAGCCTATGATGCAAAAATTAAGGCATTTTATCAGAATTCGGGCCCAGTTCATGATTAATATAAATGGATATAAGAATCACATTTTATATGAAGTGCAAATACGAGTATATATAGGTAGTTGTAAATTAGTAATGGATACAGAAAATCGTGATTATCATATACTTCAGGGGTTTTTTTTTTTTTTTTAACGGCAGTCTAAAGAAAGCATATCCGATTCTTCACCGTTAGTTCTTCTGTGTTAGAAGACATGCAAATTTTAGCAAACCTGTTCTGCAAGCTCTCCACGTAAAACCTCTAAAGCGAAAAATGTTTTATTATCGTGTTTTCTGGAGCGATTACTGAGATATTGCTGCTTATAGAGGAAGAGCTAAAGGTCGTCTGCCAAATAAAGGTCATGGGTAACACCAGAAGCGGGGCCGTCGTTGCGTGCTCTCGCATGCAAATTGTAACCGTAAAGTTTCATTATCCTAAAGGCATTACTCCTCTTTCATCTAAAATGTGCTTTATATCCCTACAACCAAGAGATTTTCAGCTCTATAGGATTAAAATGTATGTAGTAAACGTGCCCAAAATTATAATAAAGTAATGTAATAACACAACGTGATATGTATTTCATGTTTGATGTTATACAGCAATTTATATGAACAACAATAAGTAATAATACTTTATAAAATAAGAAAGTACGCCTTGTTAAATAAAAACTTGGTGAGTTACATTCACATGTATTTCTTCGACTAGCTATAGTTTATTTTTAAGGTTCTACAAACCAAACCTACGAAAGGTTAATTTTCTGCCTAATTTATGTTAATCAAGATAAACATTTGCACAAATACTTCCATTACATATTTCGTTCTAGATACAAGGGGGGTGTGCAAGCGAAATCGATAGTCAGATGTTTAAAGCGAGCGCTATATTCTGGCCTTGAATTTCCACTCTTTCACTCTTTCGAGAAACAAGTGGATGTCGACAGTACTAAAACTAACGTGTTGATTTCACATGCCTTTCTTCACTCACTCTCCAACAAACTATTCTTACAAAAACTTACTCTTCTTCTATTTCTTGTTAATCGACACAAATTTTATTACTCATGTACACATTCATTGTAGTTATAAGGATACAGTAGGCTAAAGCGATGCTCAGCTTTTTAAAAAGCAGATCGGCATATGATGACTGAAATTCCATGTTCCTTGTATGACCACGAGAAAATAATCAACAACCGCTTACCACTTCAAAACATTGCGTGTGTTGTTCGCATGGCTTTCTCTGCGCATTATAGTTTATTTTTACACAACTTCTACACACTATTCTTCAGAAAGCTTATTTTTCCATCCACTTAACAGGGCTGTCCCAGAAGTACCCGACCTAACAAAGGAAACACTAAAATTTTTGGATAAAACATCTTTATTTCTCTACATATTCTCCTTTCAGCTCGATACACTTTTCCCAGAGATGTTCAAGTGCTTCGATCCCCTGCTTATAGCGAGAACTTTCGAGTCCTGCAAGATAGCCATCAACTGCACACTCCACCTCTTCATTGTTGGCAAATCTTTTACCACCAAGCCATTTCTTCAACTTTGGAAACAGAAAATAATCAGAGGGGGCTAATCTGGCGTATAGGGTGCATGAGGAAGCAATCCGAACTATAACTCATTGATTTTGGCCATGGTGATAATGGATGTATGAACTGGTGCATTGTCTTGATAAAACAGAACTTTCCTTTTCGCTAAATGCGGCTGTTTTTGCTTGATTTCATTTTCAAACACTGCAATAAGTTCGCATAATACTCACCATTTATTGCTTTTCCTTTATGAAGATAATAAATTAAAATTATCCCACGCACATCCCAAAAAACTGACACCATGACCTTGCCTGCAGATGGAACTGTCTTTGCCTTCTTTGGAGCTGATTCTCCCCTTTCAATCCACTGTTTTGACTGTTCCTTAGTCTCAGGTGTGAAGTGATGGACCCATGTTTCATCCATGGTTATGAAACGACGCAAAATCTCAGATTTATTGCAGCGAAACATCGCCAAACACTCGACTGAAACATCCTTACGATGCTGCTTTTGTTCCATGTGAGTAAACGCGGCACCCATCTTTCGCAGAGCTTTCTCGTGTCTAAATTTTCAGCTAGTGTGCGATGTACAGCACTTTCTGAAATGCCTACGATGTCTGCTAGCTCGCGCACTTTCAGTCGATAGTCAACCAATACCATTTTGTGGATTTTTTTCACAATTTCTGGCATGGTCACCTTATTTGGTCGACCACTGCGATGTTCGTCTTGGCAGCTCGTATGGCCTCGCTTAAATTCTGCCACCCAACATTTTATTGTTGTAAACGAAGGAGCAGACTTCTCCAGTGTAGAATCTAGCTCAGCTTTAATATTAATTAGACTAAGACCTTTCAAATGAAAGTATTGTATCACATAACGATGACCAGTTTTATCCATGTTTACAAATTCGCTGAGAGAGTTCACTATTAATGGCTACCAAACAATTACTAAACAACGTAGTATCGTCAAACCTCAAACTTAAGCTTTATAAGGGTGGTTATTTCTACCATAGTCATTTGTTTGAAACAACAACCGCTATATACACGTCAGGTCGGGTACTTCTGGGACTGCCCTCGCATATTAATCGAGATAAATCTCTGCATAAATAGCTTCATTACGTATTTCGTTATAGGTACATGGAAAATACAGAAACCGAATCGATAGTCAGGTGTTTAAAGCCGGCGGCTGTATGCTGGTCTTAAAATTTATGCTCTTTCCATGTCATCACGAGAAACAGCTGAATAACGACAGGGCTTTAAAAGAACATGAATATTGAACAATTCGAACCATTAATAAGGGATATCGAAATGCCTGATGCTAAAAAAAAAGTTATTTGAAATAAATTGTGTGTTTTTAAGAGATTGTGTAGTTGCTTACCAATTCTACAAAATTCCATCCGAATGAAGAGGACTTGGCAAGTTATTCCTAGAAAATTAGGATATGTTTTATTTGTCAAATTAAAATTTAGTTTTACTTATGGACGCTCTTTAACTTCTGAGGTCCTTAGCGTCCCATTCCATATTGGACGTGAAAGACTGGTAATTTTGCTTATCAGGCTTGAGGTTCTTTTACGTGCCGTAGATCTACGACAAGGGACCACCGGCTTTTCTTCCGAAGGAAGCCATGCTAGGAATTTTTACGCCCGAAAAAAATCCATCGCCCTCCGCCAGGTTTGAACCCACGACCTCGGGAACGAGAGGTTAGCATGGTAACCGCTATACCACGGAGAATTTTTTATTTGTCATGTAAATATCTTAAATTATGGCATTTCAATAAAAATCATTAATACCGTTTTTGAGAAATAAAAGATTTCGAAAAATTTTCCACGTGAAGTGTAATGTGTGGTGGAGGAATTAGTTTAAATTCTTCGTGCGGCAACTTTAGAAGATGTTGAAACTTAAATATCAAGTTTGGTATTAATCCGACATTTCGTTTTAGAGTTTTGTTGTTCACAGGCACAAGCACACATACGGACCTTTTACTAAAAATGTGTTCTTTTCATTCAGGGAGTCTCAAAACATGTATTTCCGGTGAAATCTCGACATCGACATTTTGGGTGGAATACAATACTTCCTCCAATAGGTAGGTGGCAGATACTTAAAAATGAAGTATTGAAAAGCTCAAAGCAATAATGAATATCTCCGAAATATCTGATGTTATCATCTTACTGGTTTGAATTTTTCAATACTTTTGTCCTTTACTTTCTCTAGCACTCACTTATAGTACCTATACAGAAGAAGTATTGTACTCCATCAAAAAATTCCACACATACTTTGAAGTTATCTGAATAAAAAAAAACCTGATGTGTTGCACTCACATGACTTTCTCTACTCTTGTACAATCTATTTTTGCAAACGCTTATTCTCCATCTACTTCATGTTAATCGAGACAAACATTTGCATAAATTATATTATTGCTATTCTTTTATAGGTACAAGGGGAATATGGTAGGCTTTGAGCGACAGTCGAACCTTTTAAGAGCTGGTTGCTATGTGGAGCATTCCATTCTCTTTGCATGTCCAGGGGGAAAAAAAGAATAACGAATTCCCATTTGAGAAAAAGTGGAAGTATTGGAAAATTCAAACACATAACGAGGAGTATCTGGGAAATGGTTCACTCGACAAAACAAAACAAAAGAGGAAACGCATGTGACAAATTGTGTGTTTTAACGAGATCTACATTTTTGGTGGAGTAAAATTTTCTCTATCTCTTTGGCTTACCAGTTATGCGAAAGTCATTCAGAATGAAGAGGACTTTTGGCGACATTCCCATAAAATTCAAGATATACATTTCATTTACAATGAAAATACTTTAAACCTATGATATTTTAATCAAAATCGTTATACCCATTTTTGAGAAAATCAAAATGTTCAAGAAATGTTCCATTTAAAGGGTAGCCTGGAGTGGGAGATATTCTGGAAAATCTTCGTGCCGCATCCTTGGACGATATTAATTTTTTCAGATACCAAGACAGACACACAAGGATATGTTTCCATAAATGCTTTGTTTGGATTCAGGGCACCTCAAAACATGTATTTCAATTGTAGTCAGCTGCGGTTAATAGACGTCTTCCATTTGGAGTTGTCACGCGGCATCTCCCGCAAGGAGAACTGGTACTGCGTCAGAGAATAAAATATTACTGGTCCTGGTCGTTTGTATGCTGCAATTATTGTAGTTTTAGAAACATTACACGTGAACGTTTTAACTGCACAGGCTTCAAGGCTAATTAATTGAGATAATAAGACTGAGTGGTGGTGTGTATCTTTTCGAATGATGATGGCTACCCCACCTGAGGCGACTGGAGCACTGCGATTGGATTTATATACTGCGTAGTCGGGTATAGAAAACTTCTCTTGGTGTACTATTCATAAATGAGTCTCAGTGATGCAGACTACTGTAACATTGTGTCTGGAGAAAGACCTCTGCTTGTCTTTGATTCCGTTAGGGTTCCATATTTAGCATAATTACTGGGGAGAATGTCTTTACATGATTTTAGGGGCCATTTGTAAACAAACTTGTAAAACGTTGTAATAAAAATGATTTTACTGATTGCAGGAATGGTGTTAGAAAATTAACGGGTAGTTGAAGTAAATTTCCGATACAATCGGAGGAGCAAGAGGAAGAAGAATAATTCTGTGTTGATGGCAGCTGAGCTGAATGAGTAGAACTTTTATCTTCGGGAGGAGCGGGACGTGGTCATTGCGGTGTTTCAGGAGTTGAAGGGGGGGGGGCTTGGTTTCAACTTAGGAAAGTTTTTCGTATCTAGGTTTGAAGGTGTTTGTGATATTACAGACTGAGCCGCCTTTGCTCCAGATTTCATTTTCAAATCCAGATAACAACGTCAACTTATGAAGTTTGGCGGATGAGCGTCTCCGCAATTCACGCAGGAAGGCTATCTTTGTTTTTTGTGCATACAGAAAAATGATGGTTTGAGGGATATTTTACACATCGAGGTGTGAGTCGAGAAAAGTTTTTAGTATGCCGTAGCGTTGGCACCGAGTGCATTGGTGGGATACTTAAAGGTTTCTTCCGTTACTCGACTTTAATTACAGCATGAAGATGTGTCTTGGAAGATCTACAACCCCGTTCGTTGTTCTCTAATTCCACGGCACACATTGGCATAGGTTTCCGATCTTTACAGAAAAGTCTGGTAACTTTTACTACAATAAGTTCAGAGAGGTTAGTTCTGAAACAATGTCGTTGTCTGTAAGAGAGTAGGGAACATTTCTTAAAATAACTTCAAGTCTTTTGGAGTTTGGATCACAGACAGTGTGAAAAAGAAGCTTTGATTCTTCCAGGAAATTTGTTACAGCCTGGAAGTTCGTTTACTGAAGTTGTGTTATCTTAAGGGCCTTATTTTGTTGCAGTGTTGAGTGCTTGTCTTTTACAATTGACCCCATACCGCTGATAATCTGTTGGTAATTGTTGACTTAACGAAGGAAAATTGGTGAGATCCAAATTTTAGGAGCTGAGGAGAAATCATCTTCAGAGTCTGTATCGTCAGTTTCCTCCATTTGTTCCAAAGGGGGAAATTTGTTGTGTATGGATGTTAGGTCAACAATGTATTTGGAATTTACAGCTAAGGCTGACATTGTATGCTTCTTGTTGGGGGTAAAGAACCTATCATTTGATGCAGAACCATTGCCTTGCTTAACTTCAAGCGGGCGTTTATGGACTAGCTTAATGGTTGAAAGATTAGTCGCGATGTAGTAGCACTGACAACTGCCGATCTGTTTCTCTAACAAAACACAAATGTCTTGCATAGAACTAGCCCACGATACTAAATATTGTTTTAATAATCTGTTTTATGCAATAGACAGTGCTCCTAGTATGTACACTATATATTAAAGGTTTGATAATAACTTCCATAAGCGAAGTTTACTGGTTGTGGAATATTGCACTCTTATTAACACAAAATCACACATTCGTGTCCAAACAATGCCTTAAATACCTTTAATATATGGCATTTTAATCAAAATCGTTAGCCGTTTTTTAGAAAATTAAAAATTTCGAAAAATGCCCCACGTAAAGAGTAATTTGGGGAGGAGAGATTTTCTTGAAAAGTTTGTATAGCATCTTTGGAAGGTATGAACCCAAATACCAAGTTTGGTATTTATCCCACGTTTGTTTTTGAGTTATACTGTTCACACACACACACACACACGGCTTTTTCTAAAAATGCTTTTTTTTATTCAAGGGGATCTCAAAAAACGTATTTCCAGTGAAATCTGGTATTGAATTTTTGGGTGGATTGCAATACCATCTCTATCTGCTATGTACGAGATAGAGGAAGTAAAAACAAAACATAAAACGGAATATGGATTTAAGCACAATAATATTAAGCACGAACCTCAAGATATCAACAGAGTATCAGTTGTTAGTTACTTCAGAAACACAAACTATACAATCATACTCTACAGGGAATACTACCCAAAAATACAGACCACTTCAGATCACTAATCGCAAATATTTTACTTCAACATTATTTGTGACCATGCATTTGTATAAAAAAAAGGACACATCTTGAATACTTCACAGAACTGTGCCTGTACGATACAAAATATTTGCAAGATAAGTCCAAAAAGAATGCAGAAACATTTTAATAGCAGGGAGACCTCAAAAACATGATTTTATCTGCAAGGGAGTAACATGAATGACTACGAGTTAGAAGAAAATAATGTTGCCTTTGTCATTTGTTAGTAAAAGAAGACAAACATGTGATGTGTACGTGTTGACAAAATATTAATGTCCCAAACTACATCGTGCACCTGTCTGAATTACTGCCAGCTGCCAAGACAGTGACGATATTCGTGCTCAAACCCTCTCGATAGTACAGGAATACTTCGTATCCACAGTATAAAGTTGAAATTTACCACTGTAATTTCTCTTCTGGAAAATATAGATATTAGATACACCTTCGGTACCGAGTACCGCTGTGCGAGGGCAATAACCAGCAGATTGTTTTCTCTGAGGTGCTTTAAAACACAGCGGAGGACAAATATGAGCACTTTTGACAAACCGAAAACTCCTTCCAGAGATTAATAATTCGATATTCTTAAATACGGGCGTGCTATGCTGCGTGGAGAATTTTCAAAATACTGCAACTATCACCACATGTCTATATAACTTGGAATTTTATGGCACTGGATGTGGTGATACTTGTCTGTCGCAATCCAAAGACGTTGCAATACAAGACTTTGAGGATGCAATGGTCATTATTGTTACAAATACAGCAGGATGTGCCTCATACACATTCAGTTTGATGATAAAAAAAGAGGTATGTACTTTGCTGTGATGACCATGCAGAAAGTTAAGACAAAGATCCAGAGTTAAGTCAAAATCAATAAGGTTAGTGGTAACCACAGCATAGACCGTAGTTTAGGAGAAATCAGGTAAGGATTTCTGGTGTGCGACCTCATTTTGAAGTGATAATCACTGCCATATTGCCATAAATATGCACAACAGAGGAATTCTAGAAACGATCTTCAGATTCGATTAAAATTGGTTACCGGTAATAAATCCACGATTGGAATGTTACTGATGGCTCAAAAAGCTTGAAAATAATGTTGAAGTTAACTGCAAAACAGCATGCGAATAAATATGATGTGAAGCAAATTTTATATACTAGAAGTGCTATAATCCTATTACTACCAAAACATAATACGATTAAGGTATACAATGAATTATAACCATGTTGAATTTTGTAGAGTGTAAAACTATATTTGTATTACAAACATAACTCGGCATGAGAAAATATTGCATGTGTTTGAAATTTTGGGAAAGTCACTTTTACATTGAGGTAAAATGCTGATTTGTTGGAGGCCACGTGGAGACTAAACCTCCCCTCCCTTCCTTGCTTCGCATATTCTATTCATAGTTAAATAGCAAGTAATATCTTTTACGCTAAACGGCTGTGTTTTGGTTAACCTGCTCGAAAGTTTGTACCCAAGGAGATGTAAACTTGTTCACAATCGAACCATATTTTCATTATTGTAAAGTATTGTGAAATAAAATATTGTGTTTCTACGAAAATTTAATAATGGATGTTTTGACAATGCTGCACTATCATTTTAGGCATACATGGCTGACTCAAAAGAAAACAGAATGCCTTTCTTAAAGTCTAGTTGCATGAACTACCTATATTATGCAACGCAACTGGTATGCTAAAATTCGCTTCCTTTAGTAGTTGCATGCAATGTTTAAATTAACAATTGCTAAATAGAATATCAATTTAGTACAATTATTTTTATTATACAAAATTTACAACATTGAAATGCAACGGCGTTCAAATATGATAACTTTGTGCCCAATCTGTCAACCTTGAGCACATCTACATAAAATAATGGTAAATTCCCAAATTACACGACAAAAGTGTGTGGAAAACGATGGTGTTGCTTTAACTGGAGCATGAGAACAAAATATTCTTATATGAAATAATTAATAATATATGAGACCCGTTCTTAACCTATTCCAATGGTGCAACCTAAATTTAAGCCAAGATTTTAAACGTATCAGCAAATATGTCTATTCTTCACAACGCCTGCGATTTTTTATTACTTATTTATTTTATTGAAATATTTTGGGGTAAGCAGCTACTCTTGAATCTATTCTGTAAAACCAGAACAATTCGTGGGATTTTTTTTAAAACGGAACAACAGTGAGGGAATATACAACATTTAACACCTACGCGTTTTCCAGCACTCAAATTAACTAGCAACCAATTCAAGATTTGGACGTAATATTAATATCAGAAATCAATTTCTGTTTCAGTGTGAAGGTTGTGCTGGATTAACAAAACACACATTTTTAATGCTGCTCTCAAATGGCTTAATTGAGTTGAAATCAGGTTTACCAGTCAAATTATACCTGTTCATTTTTATAAAAAAATAAGTTGTTGCAAGCAGCAATAGAAATTTTACTGCTCTTTTTAAGATCACTAGATGTTGCTTCATGGCAATCATAAATCTGTTGGATCCACCCTCTTCATCCTTTGCCTAAATCTTCCTATGGTCAATCACGTCATCTTTCTTGAGAAGAAGATAATATTTCCGGTAAAGTTCCTTCATGGAAATCACAAATTAACAGACTAGGTTTCCAGGAAGTATTGTTTGAAATTTGTAATTAGATTTCCAAACATTCCTTTCATCCAAAAATGAAAATGATTGCGTTTCCTGCATCAATTTATTTAATGCTGAAGGCGAAGCTTTTGCTAAAGGCCACAAAAAAACGTACCAAAAACCTAAAATACGGTTTACTACAATTTCCTGTTCAGCTGGTCGAGGTTACACCTTAATTATACCCTATACCCCAATCGAACAAAATGAATTGGAGCCTGAGATTCCTTTACATATTTATATTTTGCTTTAACGTCCTTTAAGGTAGCATCTTTGGGAAATTTGGGGGAGAAAACACAAACACACAATTTTAATTTTCTAATTTTCGAATGTAGAGTTCTGCTCTTATAAACTGTTTGGCGTGGTGAACATATTAACATAACTGCCTAATACTTTATTAAAGAACTCAAGTACTTACACTCTAAATGGTTCTTAACTCATAAGATTTTTAGTAATTTTTTTTTCTCACTAAAACTTGCCTTATGTATCTGATCTTCAAAACATTTAAATTAAAAGGTTATTAATTCCTCAGTCAAATAGCTATGCAAAATATGTGAATACCTCTCTTTTAAGGGCGGTAACTGTTCAGTTTCTTTGATTGAAAATTTATCCGCGCGCACAGCAATTTATTTACAGTAAATTTGAAAATTCTTAAAGACAAGAAATTAAGTATGGAGTTTCAACATTTATTAAAATGAATATCCACGTAGGCATTTCAAGTAACACACGACGAAACTTAAACATCCAGGCAACGTTAGGCAACGAATATGAAAACGTAGGATTAAATATTCTCATGTGTAGCACTCTCATGACCTTCTCTACTTTTGTAAACTATTTTTACAAAC
The DNA here is from genome assembly GCA_030765065.1 of Deroplatys truncata. Classification (NCBI taxonomy): domain Eukaryota; kingdom Metazoa; phylum Arthropoda; class Insecta; order Mantodea; family Mantidae; genus Deroplatys; species Deroplatys truncata. Next base: position 45,426,055 of record CM060976.1, on the reverse strand, counting down.
GCTTATTCTCCATATACTTTGTTAATCGAGATATAAACATTTGAAGAAACTATCTTATTGCTAATTTTCTTGTAGGTGCAAGGGGAATATGGTAGGCTTTAAGCAATAATCAAATCTTTTAAGAGCTGGTTGCTATGTGTAGCATTCCATTCTCTTTGCATGTCCAGGACATAAATAATAATAATAATAATAATAATAATAATAATAATAATAATAACAATAATAATAATAATAATAACAACAACGAATTCCCAGTACAAGTACTGGAAAAATTCAAACAAATAACAAGGAATATCTTAACAAAAAAATGTATGTTGAAAAAGATTTGTATTGTTGTATTTTTATTTGCCACACGCTTTGGGAGCCAATTTGAAAAAGTTTTATTGCTTCACGTATGAAAAGCTGATTTGAAGTAGGAGTTGTATTGTAGTTCTTATGTTGGGGAGCCGAACTTGAAGTAGTAGCAACCGCACGTATGGTAAAAAGTTTCCGGTAGCCTTCGCCCCAAAATGTACTTTCCTGTGGCCTTTGCCTCAAATGTTTAAAAAATATTAACTTTGTAATTTTTGACTGTTTCTTTAAATATTATATATTTATGTTTGCCTCGGCTGCGTCAGTATTTATACCGTTTTAGAGACATGAATGCCTTACAGGGAGTAGTGCGACTGAAGAATGTAGGCTTACACAGATTATAATTTTACTTCACTCCTTTTATTAATGCTTGACACGATTTAAATAATACTTCACTGATATAGAGAAAGAGCTGTGAGATTCTTTTGTTAATTACTTGCACTTTTTAACACGTAAACTATTTTCGTCTCACACTGAATACGTATTAAATTTCTCGAGGACGCATCTCGCGTCCGGTTAGAAACACTGTCTACAACCAACGCGTCCAGTTATGAGCGTTGTCTACAAGCAACTGAGTTGATTTTTACCGCCTAAATTTGTAAATTTCTGTATTTCAAGTCTCTGATTGGCTATTCCTAATCCAATAGAATATTTTTATTTAACTTAAGTTTTTTTCTGGTTGTTGATTGGCTATTTATTAAACTGTCTCAAAATTTGCATTATTGTTGCTCCAATAATGACTAGTAGCATTTAAACTTTCAAATTCATTCTTGCCTCAAGGTTACCTCATTGTTACCCCATTGTTAGCAACGTTTAACCTATTATTGTCACAGTTCCTACATTATTAAATTACGTAATACATTCACATAACATTATTGAACATGTATGCAATAATATAAACATATACAATGACTGTAATATACACTTTTTGTATATTGTTACATACACATATTGCTTTAAGGCGGGCTGTTATTGAATTATATATTATATAATTAGACTGAAATTATTTAAGTGTTAAAAATACTGCCTCAATGCGACATAAATTCTGTGTTTTAACGAGATTACATTTTTTTGTGTAGTAACATTTTGTTTATCTCTTAGGGTTTACCAGTTATGCCAAAGTATTCAGAATGAAGAGGACTTTTGAGGACATTCCTAGAAAATTCAAGATACACATTTCATTTGCCATGAAAATACTTTAACATGTGATATTTTATTCAAAGCCATTTTTGAGAAAATCGAAATTTTCGAAAAATGCTCCATTTAAAGGGTAGTCTGGAGTGCGGGATTTTTTTTTAAATATTCGTGTCGCATCTTTGGAAGATACTGAACTTAAATACCAAGTTTGGTGTTTATACGACTTTTCGTTTTTGAGTTGCTGCTGTTCACAGACAGACACACACACGGACATGTTTTCATGCTTAATTTGCATTCAGGGCACCTGAAAACACGTATTTCCAGTGAAATTTTGTATCGAATTATCGAACTTACTATACGTAGTAGAGAAAGTAAAAAGTCAAAAAAAAAAAAAAAATTAATGAATGAAAATACACTTTTATGTTTCCAATTTTAGCCATAATTGCACAGAGGCCTTCCTTTGACCGGAGAGATCAGAATATAAGACCTGATGATTTGCGGATAGAAAAATCCGCGCTTTTCCTATTGTTTTATATTACGAGCATATGGTATATCGTAGGATCCTGCAGCGGCCCATGTACCATAGGTTGAGAAACTTTATATGAGACCGTCAGAGTTCCAAGTCTGCAGTGTTCCAAACCCCTTGAGGGTACCAAATACACATTTAACTCGTTGCTTTCATCTGAATTATGAGCTATTTCTATGACGCAAACATTCTCCATAAGTGTAATATTTTGAAACGAAGATTGTAGCTTTCGCAGAAGTTACATTAAAAATCTGATTTTACACTCACATGACTTTCTCTACTCTTGTACAAACTATTTTTACAAACGCTTATTCTCCAACTACTTCATGTTAATCGAGATAAACATTTGCAGACTCTATCTTATTGCTAATTTTCTTGTAGATTTAAGGGGAATATATATTTACAAGGGCAATATAGAAATACAGTAGCCTTTAAGCAAATACATATCTCTTAATAGCTGGTTGCTAGGCGTATTGAAAAATTTAAGGGAATAACAAGCAAAATCTCCAAAATGGTTCACTCAACAACAAAAAATGTATATGACATAAATTGTGTATTTTAACGCGATCTACATTTTTTGTGTAGTAAAATCTTCTCTATCTCTTATGGCTTACCAGTTATGCAAAACTCGTTCACAATGAAGAACACTTTTGGAAACATTCCCAGAAAATTTAAGATGAACATTTTATTTGTGATGAAAATATCTTAAACATATGATATTTTAATCAAAATCGTTAGAGCCATTTTTGAGGAAATTAAGATTTTCAAAAAATCTTCCATGTAAAGGGTAATCTGGGGTGGGGGATTTTCTTGAAAACCTTCGTGTCGCATCTCTGGAAGATACTGAACCTAAATACCAAGTTCGGTGTTTATCAGACTGTTCGTTTCTGAGTTATGCTGTTCACAGACAGACACACGGACGTTTCCAAAAATGCTTTTTTTGGATTCAGGGGGTCTCAAAACATGTATTTCCGGTGAAATCTCGGTATCGAATTTTTGGGTGGAATACAATACTTCCCCTATTTACTATAAGTAGTTGAGAAAGTAAAAAGTCATTTAAATTGGCAATATAACTTACGCCTATATACATCTTTGTGTATAGAATTTCTAAAGGGAATTCTGAATAGGCATTATGTGTGCATTCTGTGCATTCCTGAACATACATTTTAGTTGGTAATGACGCTTTTTGTTACTTTTTTCCCTTCAGATGGAGTGCATTTTCTAACAGCCACACTGCTACATTAGTTTCGTATACAAAGCGCCATGTAGGCAAATAATATGCTTTTATTTGAGCTCTACAATAAACATTTCAATGAACACTAACTTCAGCAGTCCCGTTCTTTTGTAAAGAAGATTTTGTAACATACTGTAAATCACAAGTAATGTTTCATTCTGGAATTCTGCCACTGAAACGTATACCTTTCAAGAGGGTACTCCCAAACTTTTCTCTATCCATTACAACTCCACAGGCATTGTAATTGTGCTGCTCGTATAAAAGGTGTTTCTGCTATCCACTTTACCTTAACTTCCATAAAAATGTTTCCTTAGAAATAATTAAAAGTAAGCAGTTCGATCTAATAACATTTTTTTCCTCCGTGGTTCCATACAAGATTGAGAAACGGCAGTAAGCTGTTTATAAATCACATGGCAGCTTTTCTTGTGGTCATGTAAGAAGAAAGCAGGATCCTTCATTGTATATAGCGACAAATATGAACCCAACTCGGGAAAACTTGAAAACAAGAATACTTCGAAAACGATTGACGTAAAAAACTTATTTGACACTAACTGTTTATTTTAGTGAACTTTACATTTTTTATGCGGCAAGTTTTTACTTATTTCTTATGGTTTCCCAGTTACGTAAACTTCACTAAGAATGAAGAAAGCTTCATAGGATATTCATAGGTAAATCAAGATATACATATTAATTACATGTTAACATTTCAAACATCATTTTACATATTTAAAACTAAGATTTGGCAGGTTTAAATAAAGTTAGACTTGCGACTCCATTCCGTATATGCTACGAGTTTGTTGTCTTTTAGCAGTTATTTCCATATGCAGGGCGTGAGAGAGAGAAAAAATAAACAAAAAAAAAAACAGGCAGTACACATGTGTATCTGAAAACCCAGCGCTAGGAACATATGGTGCCGAAAATTCGGCAGCTGCAGTGGCAATCCTGCATCATTAATTGGCAAACGCTGTTGAATAATCCAACCCCACTCGATCCCTTCATCTACAGTACGATTTAGCTCTGTTGACTAATTTATAAACTCTCGTCGACAAGTTATCAACGCCAACTATTTTGCAACAGGGGAAATACAATTAAAATCAACAGAATTCCTGAGCTGTGCACACGCAAGGAACTTGGCAACTCTTCATAATAAGTGATTATACATTTCTACGACTGCTCCAAGTTAAATGATTAAACTTCGCTACAGCTATGGTTCAGTGTGTGCTTAACTACTGGGAGGCCCGGTGCTGAATCCCCTCTTGGGAGAATTAGGTGGCTATGGGTACTAATGGACCCTCCACTCTGAGATGACAGAGTTCCATTAGACAGATTAACGGTTCTCCCAGATTACGAACTAGACTAAATTATTAATGTTCCAGCCGTGAGATCTTACCAAACCAAGGTACGTCTGTTTTATATTTTTTCTGAAAATGTAGTTTGTAACTGACAAATGTTTTGTGGTTTATTTTATGTTTAACTCTGCTCAAACATCTGTGTCCCGTCCTAATATACGTATTGGGATTGGCCGGGTTTTAAGTATGGTAATAAGAGGCGGTCGAACTCCGCAATACAACTCAGTGTAATATCTTTAACCGAGCACGTCATACCTGCCGGCGAATGAATGCATGAAATGAATGAACAAATCAGCTTGGGATCCTAAAAGGTCATTTTCTCCACAAAATATACGCATATTTACATGTATATTTTGTATATTTAAACAATTTACATGTAACGCAGCTGCTATGATCCAAGCTTATCGGGAAGTTCGCAACGGGCAGTAGGAGATATAAATAGAGATAAAAAGTCACAGTAGCGCTCTCGCCAGGGTTGAAAAAAATCCGGGTAAAAAAAAAAAACAACCCGGTGGGTTAAATTGGGTTTTTATGAGTTTTATTGGGATTTTTGTTTGTATTTTTATTCGTATTGACAATTAAATAGTTCAATTTAAATTATCTCATGATTAATTTATTCAAAAAACACTACCCATTCTTGACTACTTCATTAGTAAAAATAGACAGATAAATAAATAAAATAAACAGACAAAAACCGGTAAATAAAATATTATTATGTTGGCAGCCAGAACTAGTGTTCCAGTTTAGCTAGTTTATAGTTAAATCTAGCTGTTTGAGTTGTCATTTAATTATAAAAAAGTAATTCAATTTAATATTACGGAGATAGGGATTTAATTATTTTTAAAAGGATTTAGCTATGTAAATAACACTTTTAATGGTAACGTGCTGTTTTAATGGTAACATGCATCAGCTATATCAAACGATTGTATTGGTATCACTGGCTTGCATAATTATCACAATAGTCCGTTTAGCTCATGGTTGTAAACAGAGCACTTAGTTGTAAAAATTCATGCTTTGTTCCAGCAGTGGATCCATATTATAATTATTCTAAATATGTAGAAATTGTAACAGAGCACTTGGAAGAAGTCCCTGCAAATATTAGTAAAATCTTGGATCGTGTTATAATTTATAGGGATGCCACTTAACTTCTCTGACAATTGTCAGAGGTTTGTGGGCTCCTGGACCTTCTACAAGCAGACATCAAATATTGCACAAGCTGTAGAACTATTGATGGATCTTTTATAAAATACTGGTATGGAACCCTATAAGAACAGAATAAAAGAACGAAAGGAACAAGCACCAGAACCCTTGCACTGTGTTGCTAATATGTTAGATCCAAGTTTCAGAGAGAGAAGATTAACTGTAGAACAAGAGGGAAGTGCAGAAAACTGGCCCATAGATATTCATCCAGAGTGGATTGCAAGTGTTATGTCTTTTAGGATGCTTGATTCTAATTATTTTCCTTCCACTATGTTTTCTGAGGCAACAGTAACACAGTTCCATCCAAACAAATGGTGGGAGATAAGGAAGAAGGAACCGCCCACCAAACAAACCAACCAACCAACTTGCCACAGGATTTATTAGTTTTATAATTTAGAAGAGAAGCGAACAGAGAAACTAGTAATGATCTACAAATTTCTGCATGTTTCCAAAAAGGATTAAATGGTCATTGTTACCATTCTACAATATGTAATAACAAATCAAGTGTAATGTTATTTAACATTGCAAAAAAGGTTAAAACACAATATTAGTAAAATAACTTCTGGCGACACTAAAAAGTTTCATTTAATAAATACGATGGCTCTTTTTAACTTGTATAAGTATACGTGAACTTTTGTATATTGATTAAACATAGGTACATAAACCCAATAGGTTGGTTTTATTGGGGTTTTGGCGGTTTTTAAATGATTTTTGCCCGGTTAAATTACAACACCCGGCTCTCGCCCAGTGTGAACACCAGAAGCGCTATCAACAGATGGCCAGAATCTACTGGCAGTTTCTCCTACCCCCGGCTCCAGAACATTGTAGAAATCTCCGGAAATTTCCAACGACGTATATAAGCGAGCGTTCTCGCTTACTGAGTTAGTGAGATAGTGAGCGCGTTTCCGATGCGACAAAAAGTGCTGCTATTGTAGGGGACTAGAGAGCTCCTGTGTTCGACGCCTAGCGAGTGAAGTGAAGAAAAGCAGAGGCTGCTTCGCACATATTTCAAGTAGCTTCGCCGCTACGTCGCGAAGAAAGCGAAGCCACAGCGGAAGTTGAACGAAATCACATTAGTGAAATGACAGCGGAAACTGAACAAAGTCACAAAATATATTATGTAGAGCGTACCGTCTCATCTTAAGGAATATCCGACATCTGTACACTCCGCACACGAGAATCTACGTAAAAAAAACAACAAAAAACGCTTATATACGTAAACCTAATCGAGACTGGAACCGGAACCCTACCGGAATGTGGGACAGTCACACTAACCTTACACTACGGAGATGGGCCCGAAAAGGATTTACCTCCAAATGATTTTTAAATACACGCAATACAATAATGTTTCTCAAAACGTTTTCTGACGCCCCTTGCGCACTCCGACAAGAGAACCTCTTCTCAAGTCTCCAAACTGGTTAATTAAAATAGAAGTCATTATTTTAAGTTTTTGTTCAATTTGTTGTGTGTACTTTGTATTACTTAGGATACATTATCATCAACTTTCATGGATTAAGCCAATTACTGATATGTTCTGGCTCCAATTTACAACCGTTGGATCGGTCTTTTAACAGGTTGCCGTAGTTTTGTAGTCTAATGCTCCGTGAACTATGTCATGGGTCATTCTGAAAATCAGCATTGTCAATAGTACACTATCCAGTATTTTGTACTTCTTCATTCTCAGCTAAGAATAGCAACCTTCTCTACAATGGCAGGGTACGCCCACTGGTCTCGTAACAGAGGACATCATTTGATGCAATCTGATGATCTGTGACGTGGTCTCTCTTGCTGCTCTTTGCCCCTTGATCGCTTTCGTGCCTTTCGGGCATTTCCACAGCATATATAAGGTTTGTTCCAGCACACGGTTCTGAACGGGTTCGGAACTAATCCCAACACATGCTAATGCACATGCGCCAGTCCGGTACGCTCACAGAACTAATTCGGAATTTTGTGTGGTTGGAACACTACTTGAACCGTTCGCGTTTTGTCACGGCCTTCTTCGTTGCACGGTCAATCAGAAGACGATCAAATATTTACGTTTACAGCGTTGATGAATGAAATCAAACTCCGCCGATGTACATCGTAAGCGTTTCTTTCATACGGATTCCAGTCCTAATATTCGAGCAAAAATAAATTGCGTTCGTTTATCGGCTTAAAGCCATTGATACTGAGTTATTGCGAATAACAATTGTAATTTATAGATATTGTATTTAAACCAGAACCCGGAAAAAGTAATTTAACACAATTCCAATTTAACATTAGGTTTCCTGCTACAGAAGCTTCTAAACACAATGTTTAATTTAAAACTCCAATACTCTGAGACAATGACACCCCACATAAATTCTATTCCGAACGTAATTCAAATAATACAAAACTACATGGTACCAATGTATGCTTATGATCAGGGTTAGGATTTTTAGTTGCAAATTTCAGATGAAAAAAGGAAGGGAAAAGGTGCTCAAATAAGGTGAAAAAGGCACAATAAGGTGCTGGTTTATTTAAGGGGATGCACAACTGAAATTGCTATTTTCTAAACTATCTATTCAATTGGGCTGAAATTTTTATTTCTTTATATATAATTGTTTTGTGAATTATAGCCCAGTCTTAATAATTCTCGGAACTGCGCGGTTGAGGTTATTGTCGTCTCTGCCTGCCCAGGCTTCGTCTCCATGTAAACAGATGACGTCTCTCACAGCAACAAACTCACATTCACGAACAGCAGGCTACTGATTGTGGTGGAATAGAATCACTCATTGTCAATTGCATTATTGCGGGCTACTTTATAGCAGTAAAGTGAGAGAAAGAGGTTTTCGTCGAACACACAATTATTTTCCATTGTTGCGGGTGTGCTTTCAATTCCCGCGCGGCGTTTACTGAAAGAGGTAGACTTACTATTCGCACGTACACAGCAAGCTGAGGAGACGTTAATTGAAAGTTAAAGAATAAATTGGAATGAAACTTAAAAGAAAAAAGGGGATTATGGGCATGGTTGGGGGGAAATGGTATAAAGGTGCCAAAAAGGGGTAAAGGTCCCAAAATAACGGAATAATGTTTAAATGGAAATAATCCTCTTCTTCGGAGGTCGATGCATCATTAAAAAGATCACTGTCACTTTCTAAATCACTCATTATTGTTATCTTTGAACGCTGTTTTGCTACCTGGCTTTGTTAGACGTTTGTTCTTTTCCTCAAGTATGTCGCCATACTACTCAACAGCGAGCAACTGCTTACCAAACACCTTTGCTATTCCGTATTGAGAAATAAACACGCATGGAGGAATAAATTACATATTAAACTTTATTTTCTACTGAATACAGAGAGTATGTCACTTTTTCTATACTCTCTGTCAGGTTTGTTCCAAGCGATTAGAATCGATTCTGAATTGACTGAGTATGCGCTGTAGACCATACAATTTGCGCATGTCTGGAATTTTCTTAGTCCCGAACCGATTTCACTCGTTCCGAACTAGTTCCCAAATACGTTGGAACAGCAAACTGGAAATTCAGAATTGGTTCTGAACTGATTCTCTGTCGTGTTGGAACGCCACTTAGCTACTGCGCACACTCAGATAATTCGGAATCGATTCTGAATCGTGCTGGAACAAACCTATAATGTAAAGGCTTGGGACATTAGTATCAAAGCCTTCTGAAACAGTCTGCAGACGGAATAGTAACCACACCTTGAGAACTTAATAGATAAATTAGAGATACAATAAATCCGTTTTTAAAAATAATATTTTGTGTAAAAATTATCAATGATCCTTTCCGGTTCCTTTATAGCTCATAATTAATGACACACGAGCCGAAATGTGTACATCTCTCACGCATACACGAATTTCTTTACCCATTATAAATTCATAATAATAGTATATTACTATACTCCTCATATAAAACGTGATTCTTCTACAGGTATAGGTTACATCATTTTGGCTAGAAATGGTTTCATATTAAGCAGTAAGTACCTACTTAATTACATATATGTGGAAACAGCATTCAAATGTTATCGGTTGCATCCAGGAATAAATTCAGAAGTACTTGTGAAAGAAAAGAGAAAAGATTAGAATCGCAACTTTTCAGCGTTCCATCAGATGCAGTTCTGTTTGAAAAGTTTCGGAAATGGCCAACTCCACAAAAAAAGTGTTACACTGTTTATAAGCACACACACACGCGCTCGCGCGCGCACGAACACAAAAACATTTTTCTAAAAAGGTTAAGATTACCTCAAAATTTGTATTTCTGGTGAACTCTCTGTATCAAATGTTTGGGTGGAACACAATACTTCCTGTATCTAACATATGTAGGTAAGCAGTATGGAAAGTAAACAGTAAAGTGTAACCCCTTGCACGTTAGATCGTCGCATATACTGGGTGATCAGCATAGAGCAGAACAGGTTTCACGGCTCTTAGCCGGCCGGCGGTAAAGCGCAAGGCTTCAGTGTGAGTTGAACTCTTGCAAACGCGGCACAAGTTTGTTAGTTGAAGCAATACAGTACGTAATAAGTGAAATGGCTTATTCGATACCGGTATTCTGTTCTCTAAAAGGTATTCATACATCCGGACAGAATCTGCGAATGCCGTAAAGAGATTCTTTCGAGACAGATTTCCTGATGTTCAAGTTCAGGTCGAACTACCATTCATAGATTAGAATAAATTACATGAAACGGCAAGTCTTCTTGATAAGAAACATAAGAAACCACGTACAACACTCACAGAAGAAACTCTAGGTAACATTGGCCACGCTCTGGAAAGGTCTCCTAAAATATCACTTCAATGTCTTTCCCAACAACTGGAAATTTCCTATGGCTCTGTTCAAATGGCTACAAAGTTACTGAAGCTAAAGCCCTAAAAACTACAGTAATGCAAGAACTTAAACCGCGTGATCCTGCATTAAGGATGCGATTTTGTGAATGGGTTTTGAATCAGGTGCATAACGGTTAAATGGACGCTAATCTAATTTTCTTTTTGGACGAATCGTGGTTCTACCTAAGTGAGTATATTAACACACAAAACAATCGGTATTGGAGTGCTGAAAAGCTTAATCACCTTCACCAGGAACCCCTGCGTGATTAATAAATAGGAATATTTTTTTGGAAACAATAGTGAATGTCCAAAACATTTTGCGGCCATTTGTTGGCGAATTGACAGAGACGGAAAGAAGTTACGCGACTTTCCAGCAGGACTCTACGATGGCACATACAGCCAACTTCTCCTTACAGGAAACCCATGAAGTGTTTGAAGATAGAGTTATCACTAAGCAATATATGGCCCCCGCGTTCCCCCGATTTAACTCCATGTGATTTTTAACTCTAGGGGGATTTAAAGAGAAAGTTTACAAAACAAATCCACATACTTTAGAGGAACTTAAAAATAACATTCGTCAAGAAATTGCTGCATTTCTCAGAGGAAAACAACGTGTAATGGCTAATTTCCTAAGCTGGTGCCAGAAATGCTTGAGCAACGAAGGGAGGCACTTCCCACATCTCCTGGCTTGATATATGTTTGTTTACTTAATAAAACCGTAGTATATTTACTGCGGACGTGCTGTCACCCGGTCAGCGTGCACAGTAAGCAGCATTTCCGGTCGGCTAAAAGCCGCAAAACCTGTTCTGTTCTATGTTGATCACCCAGTATTAGAAGGTTTTAGATGACGGCGCGCTCAACATTTCAATCTATTCTCTTTCATGTTACGGTTCTTTGCAAATCGTCTGGCTAGTGCCTAACTTCATTCCGTGGAATGAAGCATGAACTTGTAAGAGCAAAATGCATAAGAGTTTTATTATTATACTGGGTGTTCATTTCAAAGCGTGCCATGTCATACTGCACGACTTCACTTGTCTAGCTGCCGAGCCCACAATTCAATCCACATAGGCGCATGACTATGTGTCGAAGAATTGCCTAGTAGGTGCAACGCCCAGTATGAATTTCCTGAAATTCAGAATACTTCGCAAGAAAATCGTTCACGTAGTCTCAGGTATTGCACGAATAACTGCTAATTCAAAAAGGATGGTGCAAAAGTAAACCTTATTTATCTTTCACTGAAATGAAACACGAAACAAAAATGGTATGAAATTATAGAAGTTTATGAGTTCGCTTAGCTATGCTTGTAGCTTACGCAAAAGCCGCTAGGTGAGGAGATCTACCTGGATATGTTAACAGAATGGTTAATGACTCAACTAGACGAACATCTTCCTAATGCAATATTATAACAGGATGATGCTCCTCCACATTTCCACCATCATGTTCGCGAGCGCCTGAATGTCACCCAACCAAGGCGTTGAGTTAGCCGCAACGAGAATCAAGGTTGGAAATGGCCTCTGAGGTCATCCGATTAACAGCCTGCGACTCCTTTTTGTGGGGGCTCGTGAAGGATGCCGTGTATGCTCCCCCATTAATTACACTAGTCTGCATTTTCAAACTTTTTGTCAGATGATTTCTTAAAAGTAGGTGTTCTTGAATCAAGTTTTTATACTGATTCCAGAAATAACTTCCGTTTTTTCTATCACGTCAGGTTTTTACACAAAATAAGAAGTAATGTTTTGACAATTTTACTAATGAGCGTAGAAAAGTATTCAAATACCATTTCACGCAAGGTAAGTTTTTATTCAAGAAACATTTTAAGAATACTCTCAAGAACTCCCCTAATTTATTTCATGGCCACATTTTAACAAAACAAGAAGCCAAAGTGTTTCATTTAATTTTTTTCAAACTTTCTCTTCTTTGACTTCCTTGCAGATCCTTGAAGACGACTCTCTCTCTTCAACATCCAACAGTAGTCGACCATCATAGTTTCATTCCATCTCCCCTGGTACCTCCTCTCCATTTCCTTAATATCTTGATGAAAACGTTCACCCTGCTCTTCACTATAATGTCCCAGATTGTTTGGAAAGTAGTCGATATGTGAATGCAGAAAATGCACCTTTACACTCATGTTACAACCCACCTTCTTGAAATTTTCCACCATTGCTTCAACAATGGCCTTGTAATTGGGATCTTTGTTATTGCCTAAGAAGTTTTCAGTAACTGATCGGAAGGCGGTCCATGCTTCTATTTCTCTCTCATTCATTGTCTTCTCAAAATCATCTTCATAAATTTCTTTATTTGAGGACCAACAAAAATTCTAAGCCTTTAATTTGTCTTGTGTAATCAAGGGAAATTTCTTGGAAATGTACTTGAAACAGATAGAGCCCTTACAAATTGTTGCATCAAGCCCAATTTTATGTGTAGTGGCGGAAGCAATATCTTTATATCTCTATATTTTTGAAGTGAAATTGTGAAAAAACTGTACGTGATAGAAAAAAACTAAAAGCCGTTCTGAAATCAGCATAAAAAAGTGAGTCAGAATCACTTATTAGTTTTCAGTCATCCAATATCATGCAGACTAGTGTTATCAAAGGACCAGAATGACTTGAAGCAACGCATCTCTGATGCAGCGGAACTGATAACTGAGAACATGTTGGGAAGCGTCTGCAAAAAATTGATGTAGCGTTTAGATATCTGCGTATCAAGGTGGTGCTCATAACCAACACTTATAACGTAATGTCTAGGTAAACCTAAGTAGTTCTTCTATCATTTCATACCACTTTTGTTTCTGTGTGTCATTTCAGTGAAAAATAAATAAGCTTTACTTTTGCATAATCCTTTTTTAATGATCCTGTACTGTCCTTTCACACGACCCTATTTTGGAAGTAGTGTTCTACAATAAAAGTCAAGTGCTCGGTATTCATGAAGCCGTCGAGAAGATGAGAACAACTAATTGTCTTAACTCTCCCCATTACCCACACAATCGCATCAGCGTTTCACAACAGCGTAATGTCAGTCCTTACCGTATTAGTACTATTCATACTGGACGCCGTGCTTGCTGGGCAACTTCTTTGCCAGTGTGTACTACGTTACTTCTTTCTTCTTAAAGCGACACTCGCTTCAAAAAGTTGACTCAAAACAATGACGTTATGACACACTTCGAAATGAACAATCGGTATATGTGTTGTCTGTCGCAGATGGAACTTTTGCCTAAAATAATAATTTACATCTTGTATAACAAAAATGCCTTTCCTTCCAGATTTAACAGAGAAACAGAACATTTTAAACCGAAATGTACCACATCAGTATTAAGAGAAATTGCGCGTTCTTTCATCTTTTAGTTCAGGCTTCCTTACAAGAAAACAGCTTCTTAAAAGTTTGAAAATATTAAGGAGTACAATGAGAGGAATGAGACATCGGCAACAGTAAATCACTGTTCTCTAGAAGAGAGCGTTCCAGAAATATTCCCTGAAAGGATAAGGACACACAGCTTACATACTCTCATGTTTTGGAACACTGCTGGTAATGGATTTCAGTTGTCGTCTCCAAGCCACTGCGGCGGTAAATATGAGAAAAGGAGGGGAAAATGTCGTGATGCAGAGGAGCATTAGTGACTGCTTAGACCGGCGTAACCAACTTCAATTTCCGGCCTACATAAATTGAGCTTTAGCAGTTTCCTCTCCCCTCAGCAGGCTGCCCTTCTCTTGGATATTAATTCATTTTAGCTTCTGATTTCCAGTTCAAGCCCCTATGTATGGAATGCTTGTTTATAATAGGCACCACCAGATTTAATGCAATCATAATATTCTTATGCTCTATCCCACGAAAACTAATGCTGTTAAAGCAGGGCAAGGGCGGAATTTTCAAAATCGCAAATTCTACTCAATATTCTAAACTTTTTCTGCAGGGACTGTCTCGCTACCAAAAGCGACAGCAGCGCACTATACTTTAATGTTTTATCGCTATTATTTTTAAAACTATCAAATGTTAATAATCACTTTCACTACGTACCTTAAGTAGAGGAAGTATTGTATTCCACCGATAAATTCGATGTCGAGATTTCTCCGGAAATATATGTTTTGAGCCCAAAGGTCTGTAAACAGAGTAACTCAAAAACGATAAATCCGATAAGTACTAAAACTTGATATTTAAGTTAAGTATCCACCAAAAATGCGACGGGAGTATTTTCAACAAAATCCCCCACTCCAAACCACCCTCTACGTGGAACATTTTTCGAAATTGTACATTTTCTCAAAAATAGGTCCAAATAATTTGATTAAAATATCATGTCTAAGATACTTAAAATTTATATGCTTAATTTTCTGGGAATAGCCTCTTAAATCCTCTTCGTTCTGAATGATTTTCGTGTAACTGGTAAACCGTGAGAGATGGACAAAATCTTACTGAAAGAAAAAAATATATATATCTCACTAAAGCACTCAATAATTACATGAAATAAAATTTTGTGGCGCTAACCATTTCGAGATATTGTTTGTTGATTTTTTGAATTTTCGAATACATACCTATGCTTTTCTCAAAAGGAAAATCGCTATTCGTATTTTTCTCGTCGTCATGCAGAGAGAACTGCATTTCAAAGCCATCACATAGGGACCCGCTCTTAAAAGATTTGACATCCACTGTATTCCCCTAATCCCCATTCTATCTACAAGGAAATATGCAATAAAGCCATTTATGATTAACATGAAGTAGATACATGATTAAGCTTTTATAATAATAGCTTGTTGAAGAATGGTAGAGTGATACTAATGTAACACCTCAGGTTCCCCCCCCCCCATTTTCCTAAAACACTATCCCAAACACTCCAATTTAAAACATATTTAACCTCTGAAAAGTTTTTCTCATGCAGAAAGTGTTTGTTTGCGAAACAGGGTACAGATTTTTGAACATGAAAAAAATAAATGAACACATTTCGGGAAAAATGAAAGGCTTTAAAACGGTTAACACTTACAAAGTTATACATAACGCAAAACATTTATTTTTAAAATAAACATGTTTGGCAGAACTGCCAGAATTGTTATTAAGCTAAAATGGATACCCTTACAAGGGACATATTGAGTGTATTCTTATAATTTTACGATTCTGTAAATATACGTATAATGTACGCCCTGCGCCGTGGAGCAGTGCGTTGGACCGTAATGCCCGATACACAGCCATGCGTGGGCTTGAGCCCAACATGCGAGTGCGGATTTTTTTTCTTTCTTCCCCCCCCCCTCCCATATACACGTTCCGTGCCCACTCGTGATGTGTTGTCCTCCGTGGTGTAGTGCATGCTAGCCTCTAGTCCCGGAGGTCACGGGTTCAAACCCGGCGGAGGGCGATGGATTTTTTTCGGGCGTAAAAATCCTTAGCATGGCTTCCTTCGGAAGGGAAGTAAAGCCGGTGGTCCCGTGTCGTAGACTTACGCCACGTAAAAGAACCTCAAGCCTGATAAAGAGGCCTCTGAGCAAAATTAGCGGTCTTTCACGCCCAATATAGAATGGGACACAAAGGACCATAAGAGTTAAAGCGCGTCCATAAATAAAACTCAATTTCAATTTTGCATCGTGATGCATTTGAAGACTTGCCATTTGCAGGCCAAGGCCCACAAGAGCTGTAGTGCTACAAACTTAATATTTTTCTTCGACTTAGCTACCTTGGAAGGCGTGGTGTTGAAGCGCTTAAGAGTAAAAATCCTTTCATCTTTCGGGGCAGACAAGGAAATAAATATACGAGTATATGCCGGAAAGGGATAAGTGATAGGCTTCTGTGTGTATCCGAAATAGCATTTTGCAATGAAAGAAAGTAAGTGTATCTTTGCAGAACTAGGAAGGAGTTTTAAAATAGGAGAGGAAGTTGACTTGCATGAATTAAATAGTATGCAAATGTTAACAAATAAAGGGAAGTAAAGGCAGTAAGGTTTAATTGTAAAACTCGCTATCAAATATGATTGTATTGCATGTCAGCAACAATAAATATACATATCAATAGTTGGAGGGTTAAATACATTTTCTTAACTTCATGGTAAAAATGCACGGAGTGCATGAATTTCAACTTCTCACGCGCATGAGTGGGAAGTGGATAAAAATCCTATCTTTGAAAAATGTAATTTGCTTGCCGTAAAAAGGTCAAGGTTCTCTTTAAATGAGCGTAGTGTTTAAATAAGTGCGAAGGGTTTGAGGGCTGGAGTAAATCGATAAAATACTAAAATCTTTCGGGCTGGAAGACCGTTGGTCTAGGGGTGAAATTATTTCTACCCGACGTTGGTTGCCATCAACTCTCGGAGTCGTTGCTAAGCTCTTGAAAATGGTAACCAGAGAGTTGACCGAAACGTCGGGTACAAATAATTTTACTCTTAGACCACGGCTTTCCAGCCCGGAAAAGTTTAATATTTTAACGATTTAGCGTAGTGTTTATTTATTTGAAAATCTGGATGACCTAGCAACGTGGCGTCGCGGTAACCTGTGCGACTGGCATTCGGGAGGCCCTAGGTTCAAACCTCAAGGGCCTACCAACCTGACCGAAAGTTTTTTTTTTTTGCGGTTTTCATCGGTCGCTAGGCGAATGCTGCAAAATTAATTAAATTGACTTTTGTTTCTGGACGCTCTTTAACTTCTGTGGTCTTTAGCGTCCAATTCTATATTCCGGGTGAAAGACCGATAATTTTGCTCAGAGGCCTCTTTATCAGGCTTGATGTTCTTTTACTTGTCGTAAATATACGACACGGGACCACTGGCTTTACTTCCCTTCCAAATGCAACCATGCTAAGGATTATTACGCCCGAAAAAATCCATCGCCCTCCGCTGGGCTTGAACTCGCGACCTCTCGGGAACTCGAGGCTCGCATGGTAACCACTACACGATGGCGATCCAGGAATTTTTCTATCAATCTTTTCATCACTACATTTCATTTCCTTCTTCTTCGCTGTGATACTAGGCATTGGGCTGAAAAACAATCCTGGATATGCAGTGATCCAGAAGTCCGCTTGCTCCTCGAAAGCCTAATGGATCAAGGCATTGTTTTGTAAGTCCTACAGAGAGGAGGGTAATTTGTTGAATAAGAAGAAAATCTGAATGAACCAGGTATAGGAAGTTTCTGCGTCATAACACGAAAGAAAGCTCTAGTTTGACGTCAGGTGACTGAGTATAAATAAGACCTTGCGATTCACTTATTAATTGTTCTCAGTGTTCAAACGTGTTACGTGGCGATGGGATCGCACGTGGTTGTAAGCTCTTAAACCAGGAAAACGTAGTGTTTTCCAGAAATAATTACGAACCTGGTAAAACTTTTGTGAATTACTAATTGAAATCAATAGTTATTAAACCAGCTGCCGGTGTATTTATGGACATACCACGGGAGAATCTTGCGCCGTGGCGCTCTGGGCTAGATCGCGAAGCTCTGGTTCCCGGCCACGCAATGCGTACAGGTTCGGTCCTACACATGGGGGTGCGGATTTTTAAGTCCGGGATATAGGACCGGTGCCCACTCAGCATCCTGAAAAAAGTGAAGAGCTGCGATGAGCAGCGATCCCGGCCACGGAGGTCAACACTCTGGTGGGGGATGCGTGATGCTGGCTACATCACCTCCACGTAGTGGTTAGATGACCGCCAATCTCTGCCAAGCGTACATGGGCGTGAGAACGGCGGTCGGGTTGGCAGGTCTAGACCTTTCATGGGCTGTAGCGCATGGGATGATGATGATTATTATTATTATTATTATTATTATTATTCTATCACGCGAGAAACACACCTAACCGGAAGAAGGAAAAGACGGGATCTACCTCATGCTCTATAAGACTACGGATCATCGCCTCACCTTATTCTACACTCACAAAATCCCGTTCCTAATCACAATTAGCATGAAGGGGATGCTACAACTGTAAGCATCAGGATATGCTGAAAAAAATTAAGTGGAGGAATGAACCTTATAGCATTTAGCGGACAAAAGTGCCTCGAGTTATATTATGAAAGCTACAAACATAGGCATACGCACTAAAAACATTCTTTTCTGTTTTTCATAAGGAATTTCATCCACACCTTACTTTAAAAACGAACAGGTTTTTATGGATGTGAGGTATTCAAAGTATTTTAGAATCATATATATCTATTTAAATTCTCATTGTCTTATTCAGATTATGAAATTTGATGTTTTAAATACTACTACTAAGTAGCAGTTCTATAATTGAGTTCGGTGCTAAGGAGCGCCTAATGTCACTCAACTTAATCCCATATCCGAAGAACATTAACTCAGCCCTGGAAATTTACACAGTACCTACACAACTCAGTCCCAGGCTTCATCTAAGGCGCGGGCCAAACGTATACGATGTACTATGCGTTCGATTCATAGCCGAACCGGATCAGTATATGCTTTCACTGCACTGACCTCGGAATTTTGCCCTGCAGAATGACCCGCTCAGACTAATTTTATCAGCTGTGTTATACTAGGTCAGTTCCTGCATTCAGTTCGAGCTGCAAACACAGTTTTGTTTATTGTGCATTTCAAAGATGAAAGCTTATTCAAGACATCTGTGTTGTGTGTGAATTACTTTAGAGTATTCTTATTATGTTGCTGTTTTTGTCTTGTTATTAGTCCACTGAAATTCTTTAAAATTTCACACCTGAACAAAGAGTTTTATGTACGATATATAACGTAAAAACCGAATCAGTAGGCAGGTGTGTAAACAATTTCAGGAGAAATTTTATGTCTGGTTAATAAGTTTGCGACAACGGGATCGCAAAAGTAACATAAATTATGAAAATTACGCAAGAAATCATGCGTGTGAATGGAAACTTCATTCGAAGATGCCAGGAATGTCTCCATGCAGATGTACACCACTTCCAACACAACTTATAACAAGGTTAGTAGTTATTATAGTGAATGTTATGCGGGAGTTTTATAACGGAAAACCCCCAGTGTGGTAGACAGTGCGCGGAGCACGCATACGCGGGATCCGCGGCTCGGCAACATAACGAACGCACTGTGCATCATCGTTCAGTGATTGACATGGAAGTGTGGAAAAAGAACTTAGGAAACTGTCCTACTTCGTAATCATTTTATACTATACTATCAAATAAAATTCTTGGATTTTCTCCACTACAATTGTGTCAGATAGAAAGGGATAATCTTTGAAGTGCATTGAAGGGAAAACGTGAATCACAGCAAAATAAATGGCTTTTTAAATCCGGAATATACTGCTTCAGTTCCATATTTAAATTTAATTTGGAACATTCGAAACCAAATGTTCCAAAGAGATGGGCTTTGTAGTACAAAAGATTATTTGGAATTAAAAGATAAAGCACAGATGTTTATGCATAAAACTAAATTATATTTTGACAAAATAACCTAAAGTAAATCTGGACAAAACCTAATTAAGTCTTTTTCAGTCTCTGTGGTGTAAAGGAAATTGTCACAACAAATAATAATGAAATTAGTGTTAAGGCTGATTCCGATTGTAAATTTTTGGGACTTTACATGGATGGTAAGCTTTAGTAGGAAAGACATATTGACTACGTGTGTAAAAGATTTTCTCTCAGTTCATTTTTATTAAGACGACTTGTCACTTGTTTAGAATCTGGCATGTTAATTAAAATATACTATGTTTAATTTACCCTTACCTTTCCTATGGGTACTCTTGTAGTGCAGTGCGTAGGAAATTCATACAGATAGAGTATTTGTACTTCAAAAGAAATCTTTAAGAATTTTAGCAAGGTGAAACCAGGATTTAATCCACATACAGAGCAATGAAAGTTCTTAATAGAAATAAATTTATATGGGTTTGAAAATTATTTAATTAATAAATGTCCTTATAATCTTGAACTGAAAGTTTATTAGCTCTTAAGATGCAAGCCAGGTTACTTACATTGTGCAAGTGTTTTATTCAAGCGTAGATTGTTACTGAACATTTTTAACAATTGTACAATTCTATTATATTTTAGCTATACGTACGCAATGTAACAATGTTACACAGATGTGCATTCATTATTGAGTTCTACTATACTGTAAAAAATATCTTTAATTTAATAAGCGAGTATGTTTATGCATGAAATTTACATGTTTCAAACAATAAAGACATTTGGGATGTATGTGTAAGTTTATTAGGAAGCAAAATAAAAACCCACGATACGAAAGCACCGCGCATGGCAATAAATTACGAACAACTGATAAAACAATTGCAGTGAAGTTTTAATTGTCCCATCACGTATAGAATGTGGACTGCGATGTGCATTCAAATTCGTTTGCGTATAAAACCTAACAGTATTAACCCATCGTTTACTAGTAAGCGATGTTCGTCCGTATTTGTTTTTATATTCATTATTCCATTTCATGAAGCTCTCGAACAGGCAATTACACTGATCTAAGTCCATAAATAGTATTTCGGATAAACTTAACACCATGTGATTAATATTGAAGTTCATATAATCTGTTTGCAGTTCCTTGTGAAAAATTTTGTTAGGCCTTTTCTACAACACTTTTTTCTTAATTCACAACAAAGTGGCTGCCTGTTTAAGGAGACTGGGAATGACCAAGCTACCAATGTTAAAATTAGAATCTTAATGTTTCATTTTCCCATCTATTGGTTACACCTTATTGAAATGTTTAACCTTATGTCCATTGAATAAAAGCGAAATAGATGTAGGCATATTGTAATTACGTTGAGTTGCAACTGTGAAATGTCGCTTTTACATTGCATTGATTTTTTAAAAAATTATCCAGAATTTCAGCAAAAAATATATTATAATTCATTTATGAAAACCATCTTGCACTAAAAGCTGCAAATTTATACAAGCAGTTAATGTTCCAAGTTTCGCTGTTCAAAATTCAAGAGTTCCTAGAAAATGAGACATATGCAAACAGCGTTTGTTTCGAGAAAAGTACGCATAAACAACACATATAAGCACAGCTCACCAGAAACACAACTGTACATTTACTTGCGGTAAGAAAATATTTGCAGTGCAGTATGGCTTTCAATACCAACATAGAAAGCGCCCAGGGCTACAGCGTTTTTTGTTTGTTTTTTTTTTTTTTTTTGTTCAGTATTAAACTCTAAGCATTTTTACTTTCTCTACCACATATATAGGTAGAGAAGTCATTGCATTCCATCCAAAAATTCGATACCGAAATTTCACAAATACATGTTCTGAGGTCCCCTGAATACAATTTTTATTAAACCAATGTCTGTGTGTGTGTGTGTGTGTGTGTGTGTGTGTGTGTGTGAACAGCATAACTCAAAAACCAAAAGTCAGATAAATATCAAACTTGGCATTTAAGTTCGGTATCTTGCTAAGATGCGGCATGAAGATTTTCAAGAAAATCCCCCCAGCGCCAAACTATCCTATGCATGGAGCATTTTTCGAATTTTTCCATTTTCTAAAAAACAGTTCTAACGAGTCCGATTAAAATACCACAGGTTAAAGATATTTACATGACAAATAAAATGTATATCTCGAATTTTCTGGGGATAGCCTGCTAAGTTCTCTTTACTCCTCTTTTGTATAATATTATAAACTGGTAAACGTTAGTGACGAAAACGCACTAGGCACACCAAACATTTAATCTCTTTAAAACCCACAATTTATTTCAAATAACTTTTTTGTGGCAACAGCCATTATCAATTAGTACTGGTTTGAGTTTCATTCTTTGTTTTTTTTTTCAAGTCCTGTCGACATCCAGTTGCTTTTCGCGGTTATATGGAAGGAGCGTGGAAATTTAAGGCCAGCATATAGCACCCAGTTCTCAAATATTTTACTATCGCTATTCGCTTTGCATTTATAACGAAATGTGTAATGTAACTTCTGCAAATCTTTGTCTCGAACAAAATGACCCATTAATGCACGATAAGAGGGTAGACAAGTCAGGTGAATACATCAGATTTTTCCATATTTTTATTATCTTTGTTCATAAAAAAACTACTTTAAACAAATTTCAAACTAAATTTAGAATGATTTATCATAAATGTAATATCTCATTTAAAGTTACCTTCTGGAGATAAAGATTTAGCAAAATAAATGAATAAATAACATAAATAATTTCTACAGGATTGAAACCTTAAAACATTCATTACAAAGGACTTACATTTACTATTTACCAATTCCACCGCTGTAAGTTATTTGCAAACATTTCGTGAAATCTGAAAGTACACAATCAAACGCTCACCTTGCTAAGTTACGATCAACGATGCAACGTTGAATATGTTACTCTCACCAAAATGTCAACTAGGCACAATCAGATTGGCAGCTGCTGATAAAACTAAAAGCTGGTGGTGGCAAGGAAGATCGTATAACTCCAAAGATGGATGATATATCCGGCTCTAATGGCCGGAAAGAGTTGATTTGTTTACTCAGGAATCATGGGAGTGAGGCGATATTCTGTAATCTTCTTGATACTGCTGGAAATGGACTGAGTTGGAGCCCGTTCACATAAAGCGTTAGCGAACGTGCGATACTGAAATATGCAATTTGTTTAAGGATACCTATCTGTGAAATTTCTAAAATGCACAATTTCAGTTCGATTCATTTGAAATATTAATACTGCAATATGTATACCAAAATTCATCATATTTTTATTTAGTTCAAGATTTTTATTGATTTTAGTGTTTCTAAAAATTGCTCCATACGATGCAGTTATTTTAGAAAACAATATGTTATAACATATAAGCTATTAAACTCTTTAATACTATATTAATAATTTTAGAAATGAATTTTTAATTATTGTGCAAATTTGGGAGAAAATAAATGTTAAATATGAGACTTTCATTTTTTTCTTAAAAAGTTGCACAATTATTGTTTTATTGTTTAATAAATTAATTATTTAATAAAATATTATTTAATTGTATTATTGTTTAATAACTATGTCTGTTATCAAAAAATCATTTCATCATTTTTATCTTGTATTTTTACGAAGGTATAGTTTCATTCATGTATACCGAAAAGTACATCGTGAGGAACTTGAAAATGATAATGTGAAGATAAATGAAAACCTGGGAAAAGAGAGTTTAAAAATTATAGCGCTAAAATAACACCCTTTCTATGTTTAAAAAAGTATGTACTACACACACAGCTCCATCTCCGTATTTTTTTGCTCTTAATTTACATGGCATGCTTTAAAAGGTTCTACAGCTATAAAAGTTACATAAAGCTAAACTGTAATGTTTAATTACACTAAAATTCAGATTTATGATTTTGGGCAATTTTTTGCAATTTTTTTCACCTTAAAATCGATTGAAATTTAAACGTAGTTAGTTTATATTACTTAAAGTGTACGATTTTTAGGATTTTTCCTAAAATGTCTACTAAATATCAAAACGCAAGATATAAAATGTTGCGAACGCACCTGAAACGTAAAACTATGTGTACATTTATGATTTTATCTTTGCTCCGCTCCAATGAAGTAGCTCAAATACCAGGTATCTCGGGAATTTGTATGCTCATCTATTCTACTTGCACATCCAGCTCATAGAATCAATAAACAATTGGAAAACCACATCACATCGTTTTAAACACGCTTGTATGTCAAATGACATGCATCAGTGACATTGCCACGTTTCATCATGAGAGGAACACAATAGTAATATGCTGCATATCCACATGATGTTCACCTGACTCCATTTATTAATTTACTTTCACAACCTCCGATGATCATCGCAGACTGAAACAGCGTTTGGTGTGACAGTGACCTAAGTTTTACACCATGCACACATTTGCTTTCTTCTTAGTTGATGACAATTTGTTAAAACAATGTTTAAAATACCAGGAAACATGTCTACAAAGCACGGGATAAGCGATTTAAGAAATAACTTAGAAAATATTGGCTTGGTATATTTGGAAAATTTCTGTGTTGCACTAACATGGCTTTCTCCACTCACTCTTCTATTAGCTACTCTTACAAAACTTATTTTTCTACCTACTTGTTAAACCCTATAAAATTTCAATTGACATTTACACATTTCGTTGTACGATACAGCAGGTAATGCGAGTCAGATTTTTTACGAGTGAGTCGCTATGCGATGTCATGCTCTTTGCTTGACCATTAAAAAAAAAAAGCTCTGTGTTGCACTCATACTTTCTCTACTCGTATACACACTATTTTTACAAATAGTTATTCTGCATCTACTTCATGTTAATCGAGATAAACAGTTGTAGAAACTCTCTTGTTGCTAATTTCTTTGTAGGTACAAGGGGAATATGGTAGGATTTAAGCGATAGTCAAATCTTTTAAGAGCTGGTTGCTATGTGGAGCATTCCATTCCCTTTGCAAGTCCAGTATAAAAACTAATCTCGGAAATGGTTCAATTGACCAAAAAAAAAGTATAAGACAAATTGTGTGCTTTAACAAGATCTACATTTTTCGTGAAGTAAACGTTTGTCTATCTCTTGCGGTTTACCAGTATACAAAAGTCATTCAGAATGAAGAGGACTTTTGGGGATATTCCCAGAAAATTCAAGATATACAGTTCATTTGTCATGAAATATCTTAAGCATATAATATTTTAATCAAAATCGTTAGAGCCATTTTTGAGAAAATCAAAATTTTCGAAAAATGTTCCACGTAAAGGGTAGTCTGGGGTGGGAGATTTTCTTCCTGTCGCATCCTTGGAAGATACTAGACCCAAATAAAAGCTTGGTATTTATCAGGCTTTTCGTTTTTGAGTTATGCTGTTCACAGACAGACACGCAGATAGACAGACACATACATACACACACGAACATGTTTCCAAATATGCATTTCCGGTGAAATCTCGGTATCGAATTTTTGGGTGGAATGTAATACTTTTCCTGCTTATATACCTACATAGTAGAGAAAGTAACAATATCGACTTCCTATTTGGGATATGCATATCTTAAAATTCAAACCGATAACAGGTGTGTCTTAGAAATCGTTAACTCCAGTGTATGCTTAAGAATGAATAAGGAAAATTAACATAAATAGAAATGGACTGTTAAAAGAGGAAACAAATAATAATTTATGAGTATATAAATAAGAACAAGTAGTAATGGGTAACGTAGTTTGTAACATGCTCCCCACCTGAACAGTGGCCAAGGCCAATTTTAGTGAGCATTTCAATACATGAAATGTTTTAATACTTGAATACATTGGTAATTAACTGTTCTTTCAAGACATGTTGCCAGGTAGCTCAGTTGGTTAGAGTAACCGGGCGGAAACTGGCAGATCCGTGGTTAAAATCCCGGTTATGGCACTGAATTTTTCATTCTGATTCTACCTTTCAAACCTTGTCCTATACACGGCTTGGTGACAAAACAATTAATTACCATTGATTGGCCTAATAGTTGGTGTAACTATGAAGTCTGCGACTAATAGTACTTACGACACTGTAAATTGCCATTAGGGTAGGTATATTTCTCAAATTTAATTTGAGATCTCCTTGTGGTTTACCGGGAAAAATGCGAGTCAGTTGGGGAATTTAATGTCATGCTGGCATGTTGTCATGGTAGCTCAGTTGCTAAGAGCAATCGGACAGAAAGCGTTAGATCCGTGGTTCAAATCCCGGTTACGGCATTGATTTTTTCTAATTCTGCCTTTCCAAGTTAATACACATTATCTTCTTCTTCTTCTTCTTCTTAGCTGAGATTTTCAGACTTCAAAACCAAATTATTAGCATTCAGTTCTCGGTTATGGCACTACCACATTTTTAGCTAAAGATTTGTACTTTAATTTCACTTCATCAAAGACGAGAGAAGTGGTACTAGTTGTTACTCCAGCTGGTTGCAATTTGTCAACTCCTCCAGCGTTTTCACAGCGATCTACTCTAGTTGATTACTCTAGAGAACACGATTTTATCTTCCGGAAAACAATAGCCGTGTTCGTCAAAATCCGTGCTGCATACATTATGAACATGACGCTTAAGAGTTCCTCAGAGTTTCATCTTTTACATTTCCTACTATTTTACATTTCCTGCAATGCGTTTAATTAGTCTTTGTAGAAATGTAATACACATAATATGTATTGTTCCTACTAGGTATGAAAGAGAAAGTAAAACAACTAGTAGAAAAACAGATTGCTTTCCTAACAGAAGTTCTAGAACAGTAACTTTAAAGAACTCTTGTGTGTTACATTCAGAAGACTTCATCTACTATCGTTTGTTCTTATATAGCAGGGGTTGCCAGCTACCCGGGTGTTGGGAGCCACGTTTTCAGTGAAGAGTTTGGAAAGAGCCGCACATATTTCTCAATGTTAAGTGAACTTTTACCGAGAGGGATGGCTCGGACGGTAAGTTTGTGGGCCGCATTCACGTCGTCCTCGATTCAAACCTCCGGGACCGACCAATCTGACCTAACGTTTTTTCGCGATTTTCCTCGGTTGCTCGGTTGGGTTATTTGATCCACGAATGTTCCTATCATCCCTTTCATCACTACATTTCATTTCCTTCTTCTTCACAAATCTGATCACCCATCCTGTATATGTAATCCAGAGTTTGCTTGCTCCTCGACAGGCTATTCCCCGAAAGTGTTGGTTTGTAAGTCCTTGGTCGTATAAGTCCTACAAAGAAGAGGGTAATCCGTCAAAGAAGAAGAAGAAATGTGAATTCTTTGAAGGTCATAGAGAAATATAATTTAAAACAGCAGCAAAAATTATACTGAACCGAGCGGGATGGCTTAGGCCGCAAAGTCTGTGGCCCGCATTCGGGAGGTCCCGGGTTCAAATCCCGTGGGCCGACCAATCTCTCCGAGGTTTTTTCGTGGTTTTCCTCAGTCGCCAAGCTAAATACCGGATTGGATATTTAATACCACGACCCAAAATTCCACCTTAAGTCTAAAACAATAGTGCAATGAAAAATAAGTGGTAATAGCGAAAGCTATGCCATCTATCTACAGACAATGTAAGCAGTTAGACGGGACGGCACTCTAACGCCATCTGTACGGCACGAAGCAGATGATCTGGCTGCCATGCGCTGGAGGTCTTTGTGGGCACGTGACGAAGCAAGATGGCATTTCCAGGGATGAGACCTAGAAGGCTAACTGTCCGCCTTTCTTTGTGAGGGCGGCGGTTAGACTGGACGACACCCTAAAGCCATCTGCACGGCATGAAGCAGGGGTTGCAGGGATGAGACCTAGAAGGCTAATTGTTCGTCTTTCTGTGAAAGGGCGGCGGTTAGACTGGACGACACCCTAATTCCATCTGCACGGCATGAAGCAGGTGGTTACAGGGATGACACCTAGAAGGCTAATTGTCCGCCTTTCTGTGTGAGGGCGGCGGTTAGACTGGACGGCACCCTAATGCCACCTACACCGCATGAAGCAGGTGGTTACAGGGATGAGACCTAGAAGGCTAACTGTCCGCATTTATATGGGAGCGGGGTTGGACTGGACGGCACCCTAATGCCGTCTGCGCGGCACGAAGCAGAAGATTCGGTAGCTATGCTCTGTGACACGTGACGGAGCAGATGGTTGTAAAGATGGGACCTAGAAGGCAAACTGTCCATCACACATCGTTCTAAGAGTTATCCACCGACAGATCTGTCGCGATATGACCAAGGAGTTAAAGCGACGTAAAATAAAATAGGTATATAGGTATATATATATATACTTATCCACAAACTTACATCTCATTACTATTAATGTAGCACACTAATAAACATTTGTATAACTTCCACAAATTACAAAACTTTTTGTTAACATAAGCTTTTTCTACAGTCCACTTTGTACACATTACTTGAAATTAGTGCGTGAGGTGGGTCTGGAAATCAGTGAAGTCGGTTTTCACGAGTTCACTTAAAAGTACATCAGTTAGAACTGCTCGATGCTTAGATTTAATGAACTTCATCGTTAAATACGACTCACCAAAAATGTTGTACCAAAAACAGTTGTCCAAAAAATGTAAATCAGTCTTTTTGCACACTGTTTTATATTTGGATACTTTTGCTCTGGAACCTGCTTTCAAAATTCAACCAAGCACATCCACCTAATTTCTCCTGTTTTAATCCCTCGAAAATCCCAGAAAACTTAAACAATTTTCAGTTTAGGCAGAGAATTTAAGAGCTACACGAGAATTAAAATCAAATTGAGTTTTATTTATGGACGCTCTTTAACTACAATGGTCCTTAGCGTCCCATTCTATATTGGCGTGAAAGATTGGTAATTTTGCTCAGAGCCCTCTTTATCAGGCTTGAGGTTCTTTTACGTGCCGTAAATCTACGACACGGGACCACCGGCTTTACTTCTCTTCCGAAGGAAGCCATGCTAAGGATTTTTACGCCCGAAAAAATCCATCGCCCTCCGCCGGGTTTGAACCCGCGAAACGAGAATGATAGAAGAGCCGCATGCGGCTCGCAAGCCAAGGTTTGACTACCGTGGTTATATAGCTTCACAAACTATTTTTTGAAAGTTTCTTTTTAATTACTGTACTGGACATCGTGATGGCTTAAACTGCATACTTGTATTTTTCCTTTTTCTACCGCTTACATGTGATATGCAGAGGAAATATTGTATTCCCCAAAAATGTGATGTGCATATTTCACAGGAAATGTACGTTTTCAGATACGCGACCAAAAATCCGCGCATGCACAGAGTGAGAGAGTGCCCTATAACAAATAAGCATAATAAATAACAGCGTATAAAATATTGGAAATAGGATTAAGAATCCGTGTTAAAACATTGGGAATAATTTAAAATGTGAATCCAACTTGTAAGATATCTGTAATTAGAACAGGCGAGCTAGCAAACGAGACGTGAAAGTCCATTGCGTGCTAATGTGCACAGGGTTCAAGCTAGAACGTCAGAAAATAGAGAGGGCAGAGAATAGAAAGAGACAGAAATAGTGGTCTATTTTCCGGAACTCGGGGGAGTTAGTAAAATAGAAAAGGAAACATACTTAAGAGAAGGACAGATTGGGTTTTGCCGGATGGGTCAGCAGGACGCGTGACTAGAAATTTTATTGTCATAGCATGCCTTGTAACCCTACTCAAGAACCAATGGAAATTGTTGTAACAAATAAAGGCGCGAGTTCTGGCATTATAGAAAAGCAGATAAATAGGGAGGGAAGCCCCGAGTTTACACTATTCTCTCAGATACTATCTTGTTAGTTTGCGTGCTACTACCGTAGCAACCGTCATTAGAATCGGTGATGAATTAAATTCAACCAGGTGGAAGTTGCTGCATATGTGGGTAGGAAGATCGTGTGACGAATTAGCTAGGTCCACAGAATAACAAGAAAAGATAGCGGGACGGTTTAAGCTATAAGGTTCAATAAGCACTTCATAAGAGAAAATTACTAGCCGCCTGAATAGATATAATTTTCTTCAATAAGTCGAGGTTATGGGAAAATCAGCTACTATTTTGCCTTCACCCACAAAATCTCAGAGGTATCATCCAACTAGATAGGATAAGAATTCTTCGTCAGTTCTTCGAGGCAGCCGGCAAGAATGTCTAGAAAACAACGGAGATCCAGGAGGTACGGGAGCCAATTTGAACTCCCGCCACAAATGGCACCAACGTGGTTTTAATCAAGAAGGCATCACCCACGCAGCACCATCAAGGAGGAATCACTAGAATTTACGACACACAGTAACGTACAAAAGTGCACATATAATGTTGTAAAATTCTTGCACTTTGTAAATTCTTGTACATGAATGTTGCTCAGAAGCCATAAAATACTTGCAATGGCAGACAATATGAAAGCTGATAACCAAACAGAGGGAGAAGCCATTGCTCCACCTGTGGTACAGCAAAATGATAGCATTCAAACTGAGCTGCAACGATCTGCAACCAGCCCAGAGCAAAGTCTAGTTGAAATTGGACAAGACGTACTAATCTGATGCAGATATTACAGTCCATGCTAGCTTCTGCTCTTAAAGAATCAGACATCTACAGGAGAAATTAGAACTACAGCAGAAATTAGAAGCCAATAGTAGAGAGGCAAAAAAGAAAATTAGAAATCAATAGTAAACAGATGCAGAAAAGCTTAGAAGCCAATAGTAAAGAAGCCAAAAGACAATTAGAAATCAATAGTAAAGCATTCGAACTTAAGGCAAACAATCAGATATTGCCAGTTTAAAACAGGAATTAAATCTAAACAAAGGCGAGGTTGGCAGCCTTTCAGAATATGTAAATGCCCAAGTAGAAACCCTAACTGCAAACAATGTACAAGTTCAGAAACAATTAAAACAGGTTCAGAAAACAGAACTAAGGCAACAATCGCTAGTAAACCGAGAAAATTTAGAGTTAGCAGATGTAAAAATAATTGTAACTGCCACTCAAGGAGAATGCAATCAAGAAATAGTAGAACTAAGGAATGTAGTGCAAACTATAAATAATGCGCATGACAAAAAATTGTAGCAATAAGAAAGAGTATGCAGAAACTAGAGCTGGAACACAGTTCTGCAAAAAGCATGTCCAGCGATAGTCAAGAAATGTCGGCGGACACCGGTAGCACACCATTGCTCTCCGGCGAAGCCTCAAACACTGCAAATAGTAGTTATAATTATAATCATGTGTATGCTCACAGAGTGACTCCACCGGCCACCTGCTCTCACAATGGAACAATAATGTCAATTCGCACTTGCTTAATTAATTATCTCGGCCATCTTTTGACGAGGGAAACGGGGGACCATGCAAAAGTGTTTATTAGAGAATTGGAGCAGTACTTCAGACAAAGTCACTCCTAATGAAATAAAACTAATAGTAGTTAAGAAAAGTTTAAAGGGACGTGCGTGAACTGGCTAAACCTGGGGAATTCTTTGTCATATGACGAATTCAAGCAAGTATTTTTACACAGATATTGGGGCCTAACAGAAATAAACAAAATTAGGTTGCAACTTAACAATGGTCTCTACAACCCCACTGTGCATAGTAGCCTTATAGATTATGTACTAAACCTGGCCCAAATGAGCAAACAAATCGTTCCACCCATGGAAGATAGAGAGGTAATCCACAAATCAGAAATACTCATTGTTGCGCAACCACAAACTATAGCAAAAAATGTTAGAATTGATTACCGCTTTTTCAAGGGAGAATAATTTTGTTCAAGAGACCAACAAACGCATCATTTTATGGGGACAGGGGCGCATCCCCCCCCGATTCAATAATGAAAGGAACCAAAATTCCCCAAAGGAAGAGAGGGTGCCATATTATGCATTTAGTCAGTACATGCCAGGATGTAGATAAGCTTAAGATTTTCACGAAAACTTCTTACCCAAAACAACCTTCAACAGTTTACGTTGAGAAAAAAAAGCCTCATTATATTTTTAATTTCTCAGAAAGCCTCTAAATGTTCTATGAAATTAAGGAATGAGAAATAAAAATGTTTAATTTGAATTTTCTGTTAACAACCTTTGAAATCTCCGTTTTCAGTGCATAACTGGGAAAGAAACAAAAACTACCACAGTTAAAATATAGCAGACAACGAAGTACGAAATTTGTGCCAAATAACCTTTTTCGCAACGTTAGTCATATCCGAAACATTCGTTGTTAGTCATATCCGAAACATTCGTTATGTAAAAATTTTTCCTGTACTGAAGCTATGCTGTCGCGCTACATGTGAACTTTTCAAAACATTATTCCTGTTTACTTTTTCTACTCCATAACCATGGCAATACAAAATATTGGATTCCACCCAAATATTCGATATAAGGATATTACTGGGAATAGGCAGTCTGGGATCCTCTGATCCACCCATACACCCTCCCAAAGCATTTTTGTTTAGTCTAGCTATGGTAGGCTGATTCACAGAAAACTTCGGCATTCACATTTCACGGAAATACGCGCTTTTTAAGCTTCCCTAAACCCAAAATAAAAGAGAGCTTTTAGAAAAAGTTGATAGAGGAAGGGAGTGAGAAAACACAATAAAAAGCAAAAATTCCGATAAATCCACATTTTGTATTTAGGTCCAACTTCCTTCATAGATGTAAGTTGAATAATTTCATGAAATCCCCCACCCCCCGCTTGAAACAACCCCTTAGACGGAGGAAAAATTTAAATTTTTATTTTTTCAAAAAACTATTCTAACAATTTTGATGAAAGGCCATGTTTGAGAAACTGATAAGGCAAATAAAATGTGTATCTTGCATTTTCTGTAAGTAACCTGTGAAATTCTTTTCGTTCTCCTTTTCATAGTTTTACATATCTTGGGAAACCGTAAGTTTTAAACCAAACTGAAAACACTAAAAACTCCTTAAAGTAAGCATTTTGTGAGCGCTCGACGGCTTCCACGGCCCGAGTCTATGTTGGTTAGGCTATTCGTTAGACGCCGTGTCGTAGACGCCGCTTTGTTTGTCGATAAGAGGCCAACGAATCATACCAGCTCCCACCGAGAACCGCCATATAACCAGACAAGCTGCAGTACGCGGCGCTTTTTGCCCTGAGGAGGACCGCAACATGACTTCAAACGCTACGACAAACGGAAATCTTAATCAACATCAGCTATTTGTGTCAAGTAATTTTCTTTTTGCGCTAGGAATTTTCGAAATATTCGTTTTTTATGCTATGGTTTTCCAGGATGAAGTCAGGATTGGTCCCATGTGTGAACATCTGAACCTATATGATTCTTTATTTTTACACACGAGTTCATAAACAAAGATAAAACAGCTGACTATCTTACCGCAGCTTGCATGTAACCAGGCTCCATTCACAACGAAAATTAAGCGCAGTCATAACGCAAACTTAAAAACTAGATAGATGACATGTTTCGTAATGGAATCCTTCACAATATAATCGCGTAAACATAAAAATAAACACTGAATGAAATGCAAACCTACACGCTTGCAAGGTCCAAGATTTTAAGTTTATGTCTACGTCATACATAAGAAACTAGTCAATTAGAGAGTGATACTCATCACTTATACTGCCCATCTCACATCCGAATTTCCGTCGCCATGTGCCTTTATGTATAAGATCACGGACTAGGAACCACTGGGATATCTATAAATATCACATGGTAGATCACATTGTAATGGTAGATAATGCCTTTTTGAAAGTTAAACGTCCTTTACCCGGGTATGCATAGGGTATATCTTGTTCATTTTGATGCATGTACATAACCTCTTGTCATATGTACCTACTGAGGTGGTCGCTTCGCAGACCACCATATTAGCTCAGCTGTTCCACGCTCTCTTGCGATTGGCTGCTGTTTATGTTTTCATTTGTGATTTTAAATTATAACATATCCCTTTGAGTATCCGCTTATGTTTTACGCCGTTATGTTAATCCTTAATTTTAACTGTGAATGGTTCCTCAATGTAACTTATTTCTAGGCAAACATTTTTATCGTGATTAAGTAAAGTAAATAGAAGAGTCACTGTTTCTATAATAGTTCAATACATAAGGGATGCCTATGAAATGGCAATGGGTGGTAGAGCAAGGTGTGAGTGTACATCAGACCTTTTCTTATGACAAGCCCAATGTGTAATACAAATAGCTGAGTGTTGTTTCCACATCCTGCTTTTAAGTATGCCCACATTAGATAATTTGTAAAACTTTCTTTGGCAAACATTTTTATACTTACTAAAGCAAAGCGGGTAGCTACAAATGATGTAATGGTTTAGTATACAATGCTGTACATAAAAAACTCAGGACGTACTTAAATTAGTTTGCATTAATGCCTGTCATGAAAACAGATTAGCTACGACTTATTGATGGGAACCTCAGATAAGGCAAGTGCTTTTATCAAGAGGTGAGAATGGAAGGGAATGGAACACAGGCACAAAGGTTAAGGAAAAGCTTGGAAACTAAAGTAACGGGGCCGTGGGTCATGGAAATAGAAGCAATGTGTGATCAAAGAATAGAATCCCTGAGGGATGCCTACAGACAGCAAGGGACCGCGCAACAAACGGGAAAATTATCGTTGAAGGGGCAGTCAGGCTTAAGTCGGATTGGTTATGGCACAGCTCAATAGCAGTCAAATTCATTAACCTTGGGTTGATGTGACAGACTCCGTACTTGGCGGATATTAACGGTCACGGATGAAACGGTTCGAAAACCTATGATCGGTGGAGATGAGGTATCGTGGCTGTATATTTTGAGTACCTCTCTGGATACAGAAGACTGCAGGGTAAAGAATATATCGCAATCCTTCAGCGCACTGAAGAGAGGGCCATCGGAACGTTGGGCTATGCTGCTGAAATAGAGGCGATGATAGGTTCATTTCTACTAAAGGTAAGACGGCTGAAAAAACTAATAAACATGGGAAATGTGAATACTGAGTGTATCTTTATTGGTGTCATATATTTGGGGGACGTGTTCCTGACATCAAAACAATAAAAAAAGTGCATATGTACATGGGTCTGAAATTCAACCGTTTCGTTGCTATAGGTCAAAGAAGATGTATTCCATGAGTGAACAGACGGATATGCACTACACTATGGCGTGCAGACGGCAATGCAGCATCAGCACGTGAACTTTATGCAGAAAGATACCCTGACAGGCCGTTACCGTGTGCAAGAACATTCGCAACAATTCACCAACGCTTGAGAGAGAATGGCGACTTTGAGAGGAGTACTAGGGATGTTGGGAGACCAAGAGCGCTTGAAGAACGAGTTCTTCGTGCTGTGGATGCAGACCCATCACAAAGCACAAGACGTATGGCTTCAAGGGAAGAGTTAGTCATATGACTATCTGGAGAATTCAGCATGACAATCTTCTGTACCCGTATCACCTTCAACGTGTGCAAGGATTAAATGAGGCAGACTTTGAGCTAAGAAGACGTTTCTGTCAACGCATGTTACAGCAGTGCGCTGTGTTCATCAATTTCCTAGCCTGTATCTTATTCACGGATGAGGCTGGTTTTGCTCGCGACGGCACCTTCAGTTTTCATAACATTCATAACTGGGCATTTGAAAATCCTAATGAAGTACGATAGGACAACCATCAACAGAGGTTCTCTCTCAACGTTTGGGGTGGAATCATTCATGATCACCTTATTGGTTCCTACTTATTCCCTCCGCGTCTGAATGGACAAACCTATCTCCAGTTTCTCAAAAATGAGTTGCATCACTTAACGGATAATGTGCCTCTGGACATCATCCAATGAATGTGGTTTTTACACGATGGTGCTCCAACTCGTAAGCTTTTGAATGATCGATTTTCGCAAAGCTGGATTGGTCGATGGGGGACCCATTGCATGGCCTGCTCGATCGCCTGATTTGAATCCAATGGATTTCTTAGTCTGGGGACATTTGAAGCCCTTGGTTTATGCGACTCCTATACCTGGTGTTGACATTTTGAGAGGACCTATCCAAGCTGGATTTTACCAAATACAAAACGCACCAAGAATTTTCAACAGAGTACGCCAGAGCATGGCACGCAGGCTTACTGCATGTATCGAAGTAAGAGGAAGCCACTTCGAGCAATTTTTGTAACTTTCGATTTTGTGTTGTAACTCTGAAATAAATGATTTTCAGACCCATATAAATATGAACTTTTTTACTGTTTTGATGTCAGGAACACGTCCCCCAAATATACGACACCAATAAAGATGCACCCTGTATAGCTTAGTAAATTCTGCTGAGTGTTTATTTTAAATATGTTATTTATTTTTTATTTTAATTTGTGATGTTTTGTGAGTATTGCAAGGGTGTCAATTCTGTCTTCAGTAATCTTTCCTTTGTTTCTTACTTCGCACTCTTCTTATTTGTGTTTTATTCAATTTTCTTTCTCGTACATTGTACAGTTATTTTATGGTAATAATTCTGTGTTTCTCTATTAACCTTATGTATTATTAAGGCATGTGTGGTCTATTGGGTCCGCGTGACTGTCATGGATGTGCTACACCTGAGTTAATTTCCGTGGTATTTTCAAATTTCATTGGCATTTCTTAGTCACAGTGCTCACTAGCACTGCAAGAAAAGTCATTATTAACCCAATCAAATTGAGCAGTTTATTAAATTATTGAGCACAAACAGTAGAGGAAACAAACATTTTTTTCGCTAAAATAGATTTACTAATGCATAGTTTAAGTCACCATGGTGCATAATACAGAAATTACTATGACCCGGATTTTCAGGCCTTGTTAGTTTCATTTTAGGTTTTCTTTGTGGATTATTATTACCTACTAACGCCTATCACTTCTGTTTTTCTTATTTTGGGCTACACGCCTTTAGGCCAAGGATAATATTTAGGATTTGCCTAAACACAGAAAAAATCATTAATACAACTCCAGACATTAGATAACCTTGACCCGCATAAAGATTAGGAAAGACAAGGAATAATTATGCATGCATAGTCCTCAAAACCGCCATAAAAACAATTTTATATATCTGAATTCGATAGATCGTCCTTAAAACATATTATTTCTGGTTGGCTCTTGGACAGACCATTTTACAATTTAAGTGAATTAAGTCATAACAATTTTAGACAAAAGTTAACTATTTTGTAATTTTTATGTGTTATATTTTATCTGTAATTGACAAGTAAAACTGTGTATACTGTTTATAACTACTGTTTATAGAATCAGTATACTCAAAAACATGCATTTGAATTAAATAAAATTAAGTATAATTTAGGCTTTTACACGATGAAAATACCTTTTAATTCAATAAATGCTAACGCAAATAATCTTACTATTTTTCTTATTTTACTAACAATTATCTATAACCTTACTTCACAAAAGTACGCCTTATGAATAACCATCATAGAACACACAGAATAAACATATTTTACTATTCTTTAGTTTGTATTTGTTAACAACGCAGTAGATAACAAAGCATATCCAAACAACTGTCCGACGTGAACGATTCCTGCTATCACCTTCTGTTCTTATTCTAGCAATATTTCTTTTAAGGTATACATTTCATAAGAGTTTATCCTATTAAACATGCACATAATAGACATCACTGTTTCTCTTGCCTTATTTAAGGGGGGCAGCTATTTACAGGGCACATTTTTTGGCATGAATGGTTTTTTATATAGAGTCATTCTGAAAGTTTTGTGAATGGGCAACAATGAGATATAGTAAGCCGAAGCAGGTCTTCCTAGCTTTAGATTTAAGTTCAGATAGTAACGTGTGCAAGCCTGTGTGCCCTTGAACAATATGCAACGTCAGCACTTCTGTGTATTGCAGGTGTACTACGCCATGCGCTAGGACGGCTCTCAAGTGTGAACATTTCCTTGCTATGCTTTTCTTTGACTTTAAAGTCGGTTTAGGGGAGAGGGGATGCCTTGATAAACTGCATAGAGGATTTAGGAATGTTGGCCTTCGCAATCCACGATTTATCGATTGTTTGCAGAGTATAGAAGAGGAAGGCATCCCCTTGAACACCACGCAGGACAGCCGGCTACAGCAACAACGGACGAAATTGTGGTGAAAGCCGAGCACTTGTGGGAAGATCATCATTGCACAAAGTATTATCAGATTCAAGCCCTGAATATTGGATCGGCAGCAGTGAACACCATCCTTAAAGAAAAGTCCCTTAGTGACCATATTGTGACAATTCCGCTTGAGGGACAAAAGACACTGCCAGATGGTACACCACAAAATATCTGTCATAAGTATCCAATGAACTGAGAACAAAGTGTCCAAAGACTGGGCTGTGTGGAATTTTGTTGCACCACAAAACGTCTCTGCCCACACTGCACTAAAAACAACCCAAATTCTGCAGGAGCTAAAGTTCAAATAAAAGTCCCATCTCTCTATGGTCCAGAACTGGCCCCATGCGACTTTTTTTCTATTTCCAAAACTCAAAGAAAAAATTCGAGGTCAACGATCTGAATCACTTGTAGCTGTAGTAGCTACTTACGAAAAATGTATGCATTTGCTCTCTCTCCAAAGAAGAATGACGTTCGGCATTTGGAAAGTGTTTGAAAGGATGCACGTTGAATAGAATGCAATGGAGAATACTATGAGAAGATGGAAATACCAGATCTAAATTTTTAAAATTTTATTGTGTTCAATCTCAAAAGTTTCAGAGTGACCCTTCTATCGTCATGTACATAGTATGTTGAGGAAAAGGTTCTCTCCACAGAACATAACGTTATTGGAGCATAGGCTGTAGATGTTAATGTTGCAGATTCTAGGACTAGTTTTCCTACATATTTTCTCCCTACACTACTGAACAAATCACCTTCAGGTCTTCAAAGCTAGGATTTCGTTTAATACTTCTCTGCAGCTCCGAAGAACATGCAACTCCCACTGGCCTGGGTACTTCTTTCTTTTCTGGAAACATTGCCTATGTTATCCTAAACCTCATTGAGTGATAGGGTTACGATTTCCAAGCAGAGTATAACTTCTGATATATATGTAAATATATATATATATATTTACATGTGCCTTAATATACACAAAAGAAGCAACAATATAGAGAGCACTGAAAACTGCGATTTAGGATATTTTAGTTCGCAACCTTTCATTTAGGTATTTAGGTCCAATGAAATTCACATTTTTAGCCGCCGGAAGTGTGAAACATATTGATACCGTGAAAATGCTTCGTTAAATGGCAAGGGAAAGACAAAAAGGTTAAAACCTAAGAATTCGGACTCTAGTAACTGTAAGAAAATTAAATAATACCCAGGAAAAAGTATTCCACCCAAAAAATCGACGTCGGGATTTCACCGGAAATGTATGTTTTGAAGCCTCTTGAAACCCCTTAAATGAATTTTTAGAAAGAGATCCGTGTGCGTGTCTGTGCGTGTGTGTGTGTGTGTGTGTGTGTGTGTGTGTGGGTTGGTGTGTGTGTGTGTGTGGGTGTGTGGGTTGGTGTGTGTGTGTGTGTGTGTGCGCGCGCGTGCGTGCCTGTGAACAGCATAACTCAAAAACGATAAGTTCGATAAATACCAAATTTGGTATTTAAGTTCAATATCTTTCAAAGATGCGACAGGAACATTTTCAAAAAATGGCTCTAACGATTTTAATTAAAATACTTATAAGCAGCTATTTTCATGACAAAATGTGTATTTTCAATTTTCTGGGAATAGCCTTTGAAGTTCTTTAAATCTGGAGGGAATTTTGTATAATCTTGTACAACTGGTTAACCTTGAGGTTAAGCGATAGACGCAAAACGTACTACACAAAAAATATAGATTTTTAAAACATAATTTATTTCAAATTGTGGCATAAACCAAAATGTCAGTTATTAATAGTTCGCATTGTTCATTCTTTTAAAGTCCTGTCGACATTCAGTTGTTTCTCGTGATTGCATGGAAAGAGTGAGGCCAGCATATAGTTGTTAAAACATTTGACTTTCAGTGTTCCCTTTGTATTATAATAAAATGTGTAATGTAGGTATTTCTGCAAATGTTTGTCTGGATTAAAATGAGGTAGAACAGAGAGATATGCTTTAGTAAGAATAGATAGAGAGATAGAAAGTCATGTGAATGTAACACATCAGATTTGTAAATATATCACTTTCTAAATTTACCATTACACAACTATTGCACTTGGAGAAAGCAAAAAAATTCTGAAATAGTATCTACATATTTGAATGAAATAAAAAGTTAAAACAGTATATACGATACAATACTGCGGAAACAAACTCCTCTTCGTATCAGATAGTTTACCAGCATGCTCTGTAACTAACACGTACAGCTAAAATCTGTGTTTCACCTGTCCCATCAGCAAACATTACAGGTGAACGACCTGGACCACGCCCAACTAGTAAAGTTCCCGTAATGTAGGTCTTTTCATTATTTTTACGCTGCAATCCCTACCATGCAAAGCGATATGGCTGAAGTACTTAAAAGCACATTCAATTTGGGAGATTACAATCTACGCATGTAAACAGCACACACGCATACGCTCTAACTATAGGAAACTCTGCGTGAAATGCTTTGCTTATATATGGTAGGGGTAGCATGCCTGGTTTCTGCCGGTTCTGAAATTATTCTCTGCAGCAAATTGGAATAACACGGTTCTAATTTTACAAAAAGACATACGAAAATATTCAGTGGAGGCACATATCTCAAAACAACATAACTTAAAGGTATTCGAGTAACTTTTATGCCGTCATTACATATGCATTCGAACCCATGCTGCGGTACCAAGATTTCACCGAAAATACACTTTTTGAGATCTGAATAAAACAACTGGTGTGTTACATTCATTGACTTTCTCCAACCTCCATTATTTGTTAATGGGAATAAAAACTATTCTTACGAAAGCTTATTTTTCAATCTATTTCGTTTTAATCAAGACAAAACTTTGTAGAAATAGTTACACTACACATTTCGTTATGATTGCAAAACGAATAGCAATAATCAAATGTTTAAGACCTGGACGCTATGCTGGCCTTAAATATTCCTATTGGTTTTCTCTATCCCTTTTTAAATTTTCTACTACTTACCTATAGCAGGTAGAGGGAGTATTGTTACAGTAAAAAATTCGATATCGACATTTCACCGGAAATGTTTTGAGACTTCCCGAAAAAAATAGAAAAAGGTGTGTGTGAATAGCATAACACAAGAACGAAAAGTCGGTTATATACCAAAGTAGGTATGTAAGTTCAACATTTTCCAAAGATGCGAAGATTTTTAAGAAAATCCCCCAATAGCAAACTACCCTTTATATGGAAAATGTTTCGAAAAGTTTTAGTTTCCAAAAATGGCTCTAACGATTTTGATGAAAATACTACATGTTTAAGATACTTTCAGGCAGATGAAATGTATATCTTGAATTATCTAGGAACAGCCTATGAAGTCCTCTTCATTCTGAAAGAGTTTTAAACCGTAAGAAATAGACAAAATCTTACTACACAAAATACGTAGATCTCGTTGCAGCACGCAATTTGTCAAATATACACCGTGGAGTAAACAATTTCCGAGATATTACTTATTGGTTTGCATTTTCAAATAGCACTTTTCCCTTTTTTTGGTTTGCTTGTTTGTTTATTTTTTTCCTCGAAGTCAAAGAGCATAGAATTTCAAAGCCATCACATAGCGATACGCTCTTTAAAACTCTATCGTGTTACTTACTGAATCCTACAACGAAATGCGTAAATGTGAATTGAAAGTTTATCTGGATTAAAAAGAAGTAGCTACAATAATAAGCTTTTGTAAGAGCGGGAATGCCATGTGAATGAGACATATCAGATCTTTTTTTATTAATTCAGAAATATGCTTGGCTAAAAAAATGCTTTAAATTAAGCAATGCAGACTTGGTTGCTTGCAGGATGACTGTCAAACTTGAAATAGTTGATATATCATTAATTTAAAATGCATATGAATAATGGTAATACTTTGGTACGATACACAAAGTGGTAGAATTTAATCAAAATTGGCAATTATTTGTTTAATATTTTCTCAGCATTTAAATGTGCTTATTTGCTCCTTGATATTTTAACAGAAGGCATTTTAAATATTTTGATGCGCTGATGTAAAAAGAAAAAACGAAAGAAAAAGAATCCTACAGTTTAAAAGATCTGAATGTTTGACATACCAAACTAAATTTTAGCCTATGAAAACTTTAAAACGCATAGGTATACTTGCAATCAATCCCATGAATAAATACGTAAGCACTGTTGTATATGACATTGTGAGCCAATACAGCACAACAGACATTAGTTTAATATGTTGTATCTAGCAAACAATTAAAAGTAAGCAACGCTGTGCGATGCCGGATAAGGCAAAACCGCAAAAAACGTACACATTCTCGTAATAATTTTAAGACTCCTACAAAAAATAAAACATT
The DNA here is from genome assembly GCA_030765065.1 of Deroplatys truncata. Taxonomy (NCBI): domain Eukaryota; kingdom Metazoa; phylum Arthropoda; class Insecta; order Mantodea; family Mantidae; genus Deroplatys; species Deroplatys truncata. The sequence continues at coordinate 45,383,904 of CM060976.1, read as the reverse complement.
GGAAAGCTATAAAGAACTAATAGTCGGAAGCACACACCAAGGAGGGAGGGAGGGAGACAGAGATAGTACACTGTCTCTCTCTTTCATTCTCGTTCGCTATGCTTTGGCAGGTGGACACTCAAAGCAATGCTAACCTTCATTCACCCGCTTTCGTGTGCGCTCTCGACACTAACGCCGGATTCAGTTAGAGCGAAAATTAAATGTATTGTTTTTACAGAATTTAAATTATACATTTTGGAAAGAACATTCTCAATCTATAATTTACGTAAACTTCGACACCACACTCTGAGAACACAACAATAGATCTGATCGTTCAATGTCGCTCAGAATTAATTACTATTTCCAACTAACGAGGCACAATATACATATATTTGTTTCAAATTCACCACTTTTAAATTTTACAACGCGCCATTGATGGAAAATACTACCACGAAATCAACTGTAATCGGTGTGCATTTAGTCCTGTTATATTTATTTATATTTCGCTTCCTTGCTTTACTCATGTTCCTCCCTGATGACTTGAACAGACGGTCATTCAAATATATTTTGTGGCAAGATGCAAATAACTGCAATGAAAAGACTGATACCACTGCTTTATATATATATATATGTATATATATAAACTATTTATCTTAGCCTGTTTTCGAGCGCTTGGGATGTTCAAGGTGCAGTGTATCCCTTATACACACTATGTGAACACAAGAGTATTTTCGTTCATAGGAAGTAACAAAAAATTTCAGCTTGCGTGAAATCATAAAATGAAGCGCGTCAAAGGATATAATGAACACTTAGCGAATTTCTTCACCAACTTAAAAACTCCATGCAATGCATTGCACATGTATTAATAAACAAGTGTGGTAATCTAATATTATTGCAAAGTTGCCAACTAGGTTTTATATGAGTTCGTAAAAGCTAGTTTAAATGTCCGTACCAAAAATCCCTATGGGAAACTTTAGCGGGAATAATCACAAAATTTCGTGGAGGTATAAATGTACAGAAAGTTCATTTCAAAGAGCGTCATGACATCACTGTTTTGAGTTAATTTTTCTGAAGCGAGTATCAGTTCTAAGAGGAAGGACGTAAAGTAGTACACGTGCGGCGGAAAAGTTCCGAGCAAGCACGGCATTGAATCAGAGTACTAATACGGTAACGATAATCATAAAACATAGACCAAATAAGGTGCCTCGTAATGTCACGCAAAAGGATAAAATAAAATAAAGAACAAAAAATTGTTTAATCTTTCTTGCATAGCCCCACCAATACCCACGTATTCCGCATAGATAATGTTTTTATTTACATTTGCAGAAGGGAACTGCAACACACACTGTTGACAAATTCATGTTGCCTTACACTAGCGATGATAGCAAGTGCCCCGCTAACAGCTTTATTAGATCTTCCATATCGACCAAACGAAAAACACTGCGAAAGAGGTTTTGGTAAGAGAACGTCATACAGATCGCTTTCTGTTGCTACGACATAGAAGGTTCTCACGTTCAGACTGAACGCCTTGCTTGTTAGGCAACTTCTCCGACACACAAGTCGTATACCTCTGCGGAGGTGTTAGGCGGTTTGAATTTAGGCTCAGCGACTAGGAAAGTTGCGTCATACAGCATGTCATGGCACGCTTTAAAATTCATGCATTATAAAGTTTATTACGTAATTTCCAAAACCTATTACATACGTCACAAGAGTTCATCTGAACAGACATTAACGAATGTTTAATTACTTCATCTTCCAGCTATGGAACCCTGAAATGTTTGCTGGAATATTACTTTCTCTGCTACGTATAGTAAGTAGGGGAAGTATTGTATTCCACCCAAAAATTCGATACCGAGATTTCACCGGAAATACATGTTTTGAGACCCCCTGAATCCAAAAAAAGCATTTTTGGAAACATCTCCGTGTGTGTGTCTGTCTGTGAAGAGCATAACTCAGTCGGATAAACGAAACGAAAAGTCGGATAAACACCAAACGTGGTATTTAGGTTCAGTATCTTCCAGAGATGCGACACGAAGGTTTTCAGGCAAATTCCCCCACCCCAGACTATTCTTTACATGGAACATTTTTCGAAAATTTTAATTTTCTCAAAAATGGCTCAGCGATTTGGATTAAAACATCATATGTTTAAGATATTTTCATGACAAATGAAATGTATATCTCGAATTTTCTGGGAATGTCTCCTAAAGTGTTCTTCATTGTGAACGACTTTTGCATAACTGGTAAACCATAAGAGAGAGACGAAATTCACTACACAAAAAATGTAGATCGCGTTAAAATACACAATTTATGTCATATACATTTTTTGTTGTTGACTGAAGCATTTTCGAGATATTGCTTGTTATTCCTTTAAATCTTCCAATACTTAACTTTTTCTCAAATTCGTTATTCAGTTTTTTTTTTGTCCTGGTAATGTAAAGAGAATGGAATACTCCACATAGCAACCAGCTCTTAAAATATTTGACTATCGCTTAAAGCCTACCAATTCCCCTTGCATCTACAAGAAAATTAGCAATAAGATTAACATCTCGATATCTGATTAATATGAAACATATGGAGAATAAGCATTTGTAAAAATAGTTTGTACAAGAGTAGAGAAAGTCATGTGAATGTAACACATCAGAAACTTTTTTGTTTTTGCCCGGTTTTTAATGTATTTGCTTTGCTTATCTTTAGTATAGATACCATCTGCTGTTGTACTCACCGATATCGCACTACAATTTAAACAATGGTTAACTTCATTACAAACTGCAGTTCTCTCTCAATACTGCATTCAAGAAAATGCTGACATTTCATTATTGTTGCAGTTCATTTCTCGCAACTGCCGATTGCATCTTGGTCTTGGCTAGGGATGGGACCTCGAACTATGTCTAATACTTTGATAAACCTTCGGTACTTTAAAAATTGTTGCGTTTAACTTTACGCTAGATAAGGAATAAAAGGAGTCGAGACTTCACGTTATTGCCTCGCACGTGTACCCAAATATTTGCTGGACTATTGCTCTTCATAGACCTTGACTGCATCTCCTGTGGGTGAATCAAGGCAACATTCCATAGATTCTTGTGCCTAAATGAAAGCATGTAAAACATTGGAAGGAGTAGACATATTCATGTAACATGCAGCGTTAACTGAGTTGTGAATGTAGCTGAATTAGCTGACGCACCAAATCATGTTTCTGCAATAGCCTGGCTTGGTGACTCACACTCCGTCATTACATCTACCTATTCTGGTGACCAAAATCTGTGAATCCAGGAGAAAATAATCAGAAGTTAACGTGAGGTAATACAGCGCATGGAAATATTTATTTCCTTACATGTGTTAGTTTGTGTTTACGCAAATCAAACCTTTGTATTAAACATATGCATATATGCTAATATATGAGGGTGGGTAGCAGAGAGGCTTAATCCACAAATTTACTGAGTTTCCGTGTTATATGGATAATTGTAGTTGCTTATTACCGGATGATGGTGTTATACACATTATGTTTATTTGGTTGAGCTTCATGTAAAATATATATTAGTTTATATTTTCAAAATTGCAGAATAAAGCCGAATTACTAGTATCTGTTTTTCTAGGGAAAAAACTCCCTTAAGAGAAAGTTTTCAGCACAAAATATAGTTACATAAAAAGGGAAGCAAAGAAATTATTATTATTGCAATTATATTAGCCTTGACTAACAACAGGGGATATATAACCTGTGGCATTATCAAGATAAAAAACCTTTGCTGCCAATTGGAGAATGTCAAACAGGAAACATTTTCAGAATTAGCACACAATACAAAAGTGGTTGCATATGTTTATACGCAAAAAACTATAATAAGAACACAATTCAATGAACGTTTTTATAAAATGAGTATCGGTGTTCAAAAATCAGTATCGGTATCGGGTATCGTCCCATCACTAGTCTTGGCAAAGATTCAACTTTATGTACATTACCACTGTCTACAATTTATAATCAGGGTCTGGATTTTGATGACATAAATTTGTTTAAAACATGACCTATTCAATGACACTATGTTTTTGCTACCATAATCGCAAAAAATATCTAAAACCTTTGATTCATTTAATTTATATAATTATAGTTATGATTTTTGTACTTTAATTTATGAAAATTAGTTGACATAAGCCGTAAATGAATTTACACACACATACACACACATATATATATATATATATATACACAACTTCTATAGAAGTAGAAAAAGTAGGTATATGATATAATTTAGAAAATTACTTAAAAATACTTCCCCTACTTACTATACGTAGTAGAGAAAGTAATATATATTCCTTTGAAGAATCTGAAAAAAGAATTAAGAAAATTGTTTTTGAAACATGTCTTACAGAACCGCAGCATTAACTCTTTTGAGTTCTCAAATTATACAGATTTCACTGCGAATGGAGAGGACTTCACAGCCTATACATTAGCAGCTCGACTGTATGCACTTATTAACGCAAAAGGGAAAACTGACCTGCCTCATCCCTAGTTTGGGACATGAATTCATTCCTGTAATGATACCTCCTCCCCTGGCAACAGTTAACCCACAAGCAACCCTTTCCAGACTAAGCATTAAATCGGAATGTGATTTTTACTTTCTCTATCACATACATAGCAGGTGGAGAAGGTATTGAATTCCACCCAAAAATTTCATACCGAAATTTCACCGGAAATATACGTTTTGAAGCACCAGAATAAAAAGAAGGCATTTTTAGAAAAAGGTTCGTGTACGTGTCTGTGTGTATATCCGTAACTCAAAAACGAAATCTAGTATAAATATGAAACTTGGTATTTAAGTTTAGTGTCTTTCTAAAATGTGACACGAAGATTTTCAAGAAAATCCCCCACCCCAAAATACTCTTTACATTAATACTCTTTTTATTGGAAATGTTTGATTTTCTAAAAAAATGGCTTTAATGATTTTTATTAAAATATCATATATTAAAGATATTTATATACTGTATAAATTGTATGTCTTGAATTTTCTGGGAATAGCCTGTGATTTCCTCTCATTGGAACAATTTTGTATAATCTTGTATAACTGGTAAACATTAAGCGATAGACGAAAACGTACTACACAAAAAAATGTAGATCTCTTTAAAACCACAATTTATTTCAAATAATTCTTCTGTGGCATCAGAAATTTCCGAGATATCGTTATTAATAGTTCGAATCGTTCAATACTTAGCCATTCTTGTGCTGTCTATATTGAGTTGTTTCTCGGGATATAATGGAAAGAGTATGGAATTTTAAAGCCAGCATATAGCGTCCAGTTCTTACAGATTGCTATTGTCTTTGTATCTGTAAAAAACGCTTAATGCAGCTATTTCCGGAAAGGTTTGTCTGGATTAAAATGAACTGGGCTTTAGTAAGAATACTTTGTATACCCAGTAATAAACGATAACGAGTAGGGAAATCCTGTGAATGTAACTAATCAGATTTTTTCCCCCAAGAATGCGAGTAAAGGATGTAATAAGTTAGCCTTTTTTTCTCACTTGTATAGTGAAGCTTCTAATGTTTGAAATATATCTTCTTATGCAAAATGTCAATAATATTTTTAAACTCTTTAAATACTCAATGATTACTAAATAAAGACACAAAGCACAGGAAAATGACAAAATAAAAAAGTTCTAAAATAGTAAATGGCATAAACTGAACTAACCGATCTAATAAATATGCATTTTCATAAGCTGTCCCCTAATTAGGATTTCTGTACACGTTAACAATGCCTATACAACTAGAATTCGTGCCCTGTTTATAGGTATCATCTTTTACTGCTACAATGCAATCCGTCCCTAAGGTTACCAAAAAACATATGGTCCTACCGTTGGCAACACTGTGTTATCCTTGACAAAAGACAAAAATTAACTCAGAACCGTAACATTGTCTATACTTTAGCCATATCTCAGACACCTTTTCCGTTCCACCCGACAAATTGCACATTAATCATTCGCTGCAGCCGTTGCGCCGAATGAGGCTATGCAAACAAACGGGAGCAGATAAATGAGCATCCAAACTGATGAGACGGAAGCAGGGAATTTCCCCACTCACTCAAGTTATATTCACGGAAACTACATGTGTTCCTTTAACCATGTAGGCTGCTTTGCAATTTAACTTGCCGCTACAACAATTGCAAAATTTTCGTCAACTTCACTGAAGCTTGTTGCAGTATTCAGATGAATGGTCAGCTTCGTTCATCAAGTCTTGCAGGAAAAAACATGAAGCGAGATCAAATAAATGTAAACGTTACTTTATCGAATCAAAGTGTAAATTAAAACAACCGTATGTGTTACATTCACATGACTTTCCTATCTTTATTAGTGGGCATACAAATTATTCTTGCGAAAACTTGTTTTTCTGTCTATTTCATTGTAATTAAGGTAAACACATTTCGTTATAAATACAAAAAGAATAGCGATAGTCAAATGTTTAAGAACTAGACGCTATATGCTGGCCTTAACATTCCATACTGTTTCCATGTAATCACAAGAAACAATTGAAAATCGACAGGACTTGAAAAGAATGACCAAGTATTCAACAATTTAAACCATTAATAACAGATATCTTGGAAATGGCTTATACCCCAAAGTTATTTGAAGTAAATTGTGTGTTTTAAAGACATCTACATTCTCTGTGCAGTGCGTTTTCGTCTATCACTTAAGGTCTACCAGTTATTCAAGATTATAAAAAAATTCCTTCCGAAAGCAGAGGACTACAGAAGCTATTCCCTGAAAATTCAAGTTATACATTTTATTTGCCATTTAAATAGCTTTAATATCAATATCTAATCAAAATCGTTGGAGCCATTTTTGAGAAAATAAAAACTTTCGAAAATTGTTCCATGTAAAGAGTAGTTTGGTGTAGGGGATTTTCTTGAAAATATTTGTCTCATCTTTGGAAGGTACTGAACCCAAATAATACGTTTGATATTCATCCGACTTTCGTTTTTGAGTTATGCTGTTGACACACACGCACGCACACACACACACATACACACAGACCCTTTTTCTAAAAATGATTTATTTAGATTCAGGGTCCTCAAAGTATGCAATTTCAGATGAACCTCAGTATCCAATTTTTGGTTGGAATGCAATACCTTCTTTATCTACTATTTATGAAGTACAGAAACTAAAAATGTTAACATCCATATGAATTTCTCTGCCCATCCTTCAACAAACTATTCTTACAAAAGCTTATACTTCTATCTGCATACTTGTAAATCGAGATAAACATTTGCAGAAATGATTTTATTACATATATCCTGTAGATACAAGGGCAATAAGACAATACAGTAAGCTTAAGCGATAGTCAAATCTTAAGAATGAGTCTCTATATGATTGCTTTTAAATTCGGTTTTCTTTACATGAGCACAGAAAAGAAAGAGGGGGGAAACAAATATTGCAGTTGAAGAAGTATACATTTGACAAATCAATAATAAATAATAACTAAAATGGTTAGTGCCACATGACAAATTGTATGAGTCATAAAAAATCGCTTCAGAATGAAGAGGACTTCATAGGCTATTCCCAGAACATTCAAGATACTTACACACTTCATTGGTCATGCAAATATCTTCAACATGTATTTTAATCAAAATAGTTAGAGCCATTTTTGAGAAAATAAAACATAACGAAACTTTGTTCATGTAAAAAGTAGTCTTGGGTGGAGGAATTTTCTTGGAAATCATCTTGTCACATCCTGGAAGACGCTGAATTTAAATATTCGTTCCAAGATTACCATTTAACCGATATTTCCTTTTGAGTTATGCTGTCCAGAGAGGTAGACACACACATGGACCTTTGCCCAAAACTGCTTCTTTTTGGGGGATTCAGGAGTGTCAAAAGTTTATTTCCGGTGAAATCTGGATATTAGGTTTCTGGGATATTAGGTAAGTAATAGAGAAAGTAAAAATGTGATGTCTTACAGATTTTGTAAGAATAGTTTGCAGAAAAGTGACTCACGAAATGAATGTAAATGTAATGTAAATAGAACATGTACGAGTCCAGTTACAAACCATCTATCCTATTCTAAACCGGCTGGAAGGGACATACATGTCGGTGATTCATACAGCGACCAATGAAAAAAATCTGATGTGTTACACTCACATGACTTTCTCTACTCTTGTACAAGCTATTTTTACAAACGCTTATTCTCCATATGCTTCATGTTAATCGAGATATCGAGATGTTAATCTTATTGCTAATTTTCTTGTAGATGCAAGGGGAATTGGCTCTAAGCGTTTAAGAGTGTTATGTGGAGTATTCCATTCTCTTTGCATTACCAGGACAAAAAAAATGAACAACGAATTTGAGAAAAAGTATAAGTATTGGAAAATTTAAGGGAATAGCAAGCAATATCTCGAAAATGGTTCACTCAACAACAAAAAATGTATATGACATAAATTGTATATTTTAACGGGATCTACATTTTTTGTGTAGTAAACTTTTGTCTATCTCTTATGGTTTACCAGTTATGCAAACGTCGTTCACAATGAAGAATACTTTTGGAGACATTCCCAGAAAATTCGAGATATACATTTATTTGTCATGCAAATATCTTAAACATATCATATTTTAATCAAAATCTTTAGACATTTTTAAGAAAATTAAAATTTTCGAAAAGTGTTTCATGTAAAGGGTAATCTGTGGTGGGGGAATTTTCTTGAAAACCTTCGTGTCGCATCTCTGGAAGATACTGGACCTAAATACCAAGTTTGGTGTTTATCCGACTGTTCGTTTCTGAGTTATGCTGTTCACAGACAGACAGACAGACAGACAGACAGACACACACACACACACACACACACACGGACATGTTTCTAAAAATGCTTTTGTACTCACGGGGTCTCAAAACATATATTTCGGTTAAATCTCGGTATCGAATTTTTGGGTGGAATACAATACTTCCTCTACTTACTATACGTAGTAGAGAAAGTAAAAATTAAACTCCATTTTGATTTGTAAACTCTTATTTCAGAGAGAGTGAGAGTGAGAGAAAGAGAGAGAGAGAGAGAGAGAAAGAAAGAGAGCGGGAATAGGTCTTCTGCATGTTTCGTGTCATTGTAATTCAAATATGGAGCGTCAATGGAAGTCTTAATTAAATATATGAGTAACAGCAACTGATCTACATCTTTTGTCTTCACTTTCTTCATTAAGTGCCTTGTTATATTTTCTACTTTTTACCTAATCAATAGCAGAGAAGCATTGCACTCTATCCAGAATTTGAAACCGAGATTTCACCGGAAATACACGTTTTGAGGCTCCCTGAGTTCAAACAGCTCATCTTTAGTAAAGGGTGTGTGTGTGTGTGTGTGTGTGTGTGTGTGTGTGTGTCTGTGTGTCTGTCTGAACAGCGTAGCTCAAAAACGGAAAGTTAGTTATATACCAATATTGGTATTGTGCAGTATCTTCCAAGGCCGTGACACGAAGATTTTCAAGAAAATTCCCCCGCTAACCCAAACTAACCTGCACATGGATAATATAGTTTGTTATTTTTCATTTTCTCAAAAATGATTCCAACTTTTTTATTAAAATACCATATGTTTAAGATATTTGTATGACAAATAAAATACATATTTTATGGGAATAGCCTCTGAAATCCTATTCATTCTGAATGACTTTTGCATGACTGGTAAACCGTAGGAGAAAAACAGAATACTGCTACATAAAAATGTAGATCTCGTTAATGCACACAATTTATGTCATATGATTGTCATTGTTTGTATCGTCAACCATTTGCGAGATATCCTTTGCTACCGGTTTGAATTTTCAAATACTTTACTTTTTGCTTTCCCTAAATACTTACAGTAAGTAGAGGGAGTTGTATTCCAATCAAAAATTCGATAGGAGATTTCATCGGAAATATACTTATGCGTGTTACTGTAGAAATTATTCAAGGGGGCCGTGACATGAAATGTGCATCCTGACCACAGTTCCTGACTCCCTTAGATCCACTGAGCGTTGGTTCTTCTACTGAAAGCCTCACCTTTAGTTTGCTTATATGCAATTCAAAAGTGGCTATTGCCTCCAAAACAACAGTAAAAACTACCAACATAAAAAACGGTAGAAATTAACAAGGAACAAACAAGTTAAATGCATGCTATTAATAAAGGAATGAAACTTGGTACAACCAGAGGAATGGGAAACAGTAATGGATCTGCAGTTAGAAAATGTTTACTCTATCGAATTATAGCATTGGCTACTCTGCGTTATAATGGTTGAATTGGAAGCAGGTGAAAAAAATATCATTGGTTAGTTACACACAAATTACATCCCAATGCGCAAAATAGACTTTAAACTTTGCTATCGATGTGCTTATCGATATGCATTCCCGTTCTCGTTACTGGAACAAAATTATGTATGCTGTTTTGCTTTGAGTTCTCGTTTCCGTTCTGGTTGCGGTTCTCGGATTATTGTGAAACACCTTTACTGCTCTTTGTCTCGAAAACAAAGCGCGCATTCTGCTGTGGGACAGACGAGATGTTATCATCAGCGCGAATGTCTCGGTCCCATCCCCGCCCTCGCCCTTCAAGGCAAAGTGCGCGGTTGGCAAAGGTCTGTTCTCTGCAAAGTGTTTTTTCTACAAGTGGACATAACCTTTTCCATTGTATTCACTGGTTTAAAGGATGATATACATACTTTTCCAACTGTAATTGCTAGTTCGGTAGTTATTGGGGTTTAATAAAACGGGTCTCGTATTTTTTAACTTTATTTTATAATGAGCCAAGAATGGTAGTTTGCCGTTTCCAAACAATGTCCATTATTTTGTAGTGCTTCCTCTTGTTACCTGCTTATTTCAGGCTGGCCATGTCGAGAAATTTGGTTCTGACATCCGAAATAACGGAGGGGTTATTTTCCTGTGATAGTACACGCGTAAAACTGACGTTAGCAATACACACGACACTTCTCGCTATTCACAAACCACAGCATTCGTTCGCCAAGCTGTACTTTTTGCAACCTGCACGGTCAGTTCAAGGTTAGCCGCGTGTGCGCGCACAACTTCATAGTAGTCGCTGGCTTGTGGCCGATGTTATGTTCATCATTGTTTGAGTCGTTATGTTGTGAGCCTTTGAAAATATGTGCAAATCAAATCGGAGTATTTATTTGTATATGGTGATGAGGTGCATAGTTGAAAAAAAATATTTGTTTCGAGTTTATCAAGAAATGGAATTGGAGGAGGTGTCGGCGATTATTTCATAGAAAATTTCCAAACTTACCAGATCAGTTGCAGATGAAAAGTTACGAGAAAGCGTCACGCTTTAACTCAAGAGAAATTAGATAAAAACGGTGTTCGCTTAGAAACAAAACCAAGAAAGTCATTAAAGGCTTACCACTAGTACATTTGTTAAACTCTTGTGCTCGTAATATCACAAAAAGTCTTAAATTAAAACAGTATAAAATATTGGTTGTCCACAGACAAGCACCAGCAGTCTTTGAAACGAATTAATTTTTATAGATGGGTTCACAGATGGGTTGACAGATATCTCGATACCGGTTTAATTTTCTATACCGAAGAGGCTTCGTTTCATCTCAGTGGGTACGTGAACACCCGAAAGTCGTTACTGGAGTGCCGAAAATCTGAAGCAACACTCTCCATGACTCAAACATGGAGTCTGGTGTGCTATCGATGCACCCAGAACTATTGATCCAATATTTTTTACGAAACAGTCAACTTACCACGACACATAAGACTGGCATTGGCCCCTTTTTTACTGAAATGGCAGAAGAAGAATGAAATCACGCGTATTTTATGTAGATAACACCATTGTAGATATCGCGGGTGCTTCTCTAGATGAGATTCGTTAAGTATTTCACGATAGAATAGCGAGTAAAAATGCGTGGTCTTCTATTACATGATATTAATCCTTGTGCTTTTTTACCTTTAAGGAACCCTGAAAGATATTGGGTAGAGAAAACCCTCATATAATAGACAAACTAAAATACGAGGGTAATCCAGGAAGTAATGACTGTTTGTGCATTCCTACTCTAAAGATCGCTGTTGAGCTTTTATGCAAGATCGAATGTTTCAACATCTATTCTCAGCGTTGTGTGAGTTTTAGCCGAAGTTGTTGTGCATTCTGTGATTGTTCAAAATTAACTGTGTGATACAACGTCCTGCCGTAACAGGTGAGAGGTATTGGATTATTGTACACTTGGAAGTTGAAATCTGCAGGAATTTATGGTCGACTAATGGAATTGCGTGGTGATACAGTAATGAACGAAATAAATGTGAGAAAGTAGTGTTAAGTGGTAAAAAATAGAGGCACAAATGTGCATGACGAAACTCGACCCGTATGTTCATCACTCCTCACAGATGATTTGAAGAATCAAGTGAACAACAAAATGTACAAGACAGACATGTAACTCCAGATGAGTTACAGATTTCTTTCTCAAACAGAGAAAATTGGTGAAATTGTGTCCGAACAGTTTGATTTAATGGACTGGCATCAGCCGACTACAAGATAGGAATTCTAAAACTCTGGACAGACATAACAAATGCTTAAATAACGAAGGTAATTATGTGGACACATAGGTAAAGTAAGTTACAATTTTGTAAAAAAAATTTTAATAAAGTTACGTTTTTAAAATATTGTGACTTTGTCCAGTTTTTCAACTGTCACTTCTCTCAGTTCTCAATGTCACTGTTTTGATCTGGTTCAACGTTCGCCGAGACTTCACTTAGTTCATAGTCACTTCACTTTTTTCATGACGTAACCTCTTCTTCCGGCGCTTCACTCGCTGGGGAGTCGAACACAAGACTTCCACAATCCCTCGCTCTGCAGTAGTACTCGCTGCACGTCACATCAGTCGTCACCAACTCGCTCGAAGAACCGCACTTGATGTGGGAGAAACGCTCTCACCAACTCGCTTACTCACTCACTGTTTGACTCCTCTCGTAAGAACGGTTGCTTATACAGACAATGAATCTTCCACAGAACATTCTAGAACTATCTGGACACACAATCTGAAGGCGGAGCGAAAGAAACTTCCAGAAGATTATGGTTATCTACCTATGTTGCTTGTGGTGTTTACGCCGGGCGCAACTTCATCGTTTATCTCCGACTGCCTGGCGCCGACCTCCCGATAACCTTAAAGCCAAGCGGCTGTTACTTCCTGGATTATCCCCATAAGAGCAATACCCACAAGAGCAATTAGGAACATACCATCTGAAGAGCAGTGTCGGGTTTCAAGGATTATTTTCAGAAGATACACGGCATGTATAGCAGTAGGTAGTCACCATTTCGAGAGAATGTAATTAAAGGTACGCTTTCATTTTTTTAGCGCGAATAGACGGAAAAAGAATCCGCAATTGCGATGTCGCACTAACAGACGAAGATAGCAGCGGAGTCTTGTGCCACACAAAAATAACCTCCCGTTACTAGGAATTTGGGACATAAATGCTCTTGAAGGTACTTGAAATGTAATTGAAAGTTACCTAACTCGGTGTGTAAGTTACTAAAAGGAAACGGATATTGCAAAACTTCGGGGAGGATTTGTGGAAACATCCAACCGTAATAACGATTGGTTGTCGTAATGAAGTATGCATTGAGGGCTGAAAAACTTACTGTTGGTTTAACAAACTCTGTTATACCTCTCTTATTCTTCTATCACCCCCGAAGCAATTGCTAACATTCAGCCGAATGCTTTTATTGAAGATAATGTCACACGCCCGGCGGAAATATTACCAATTAACTAAAAACCAGACTGTCTTGAGAAATTCCAAAGGAAGAGCAGTTTTCTTTGAGAAGCAATATTGATAAAAGCGCTCAAATAAACGCTAAATGAGACAGAAATACAAACTAACAACCTTAATATTTGGTATAGCGAATGGCAATGATGTGTTGAAAATGTCACACATTTCAGATAAATAATGCTTAATATTACTTCACCCTTTAGTCTCTATAACATTACAGTGGGCACTTATAAATCAGTTTGATGTGAAACAAAATACGATTACTGAGCGAGTTGGCTCAGACGGTAACGTCTGTGGCTTGCATTCGGGAAGCAGCGACTTCATATACTGTGTTAATCCGAGTGTTTTGTTTTTTCCCTCGGTCGCCAGGTAAATGCCGGATTGGATATTTAATATTACAATCAAAAATCTCCATCTGCAGAGGAAAAAGAGAGAGAAATAAAAATAGAGGTACGGGAAGGCGACTACGCTACTTCGGCATTTGTAGAGCATCACAATGACTAAGTGTGCCTACACCGAACGGCCAGAAGTTCCGCGGTTCCAAAGTTCCTCCAAAACAATTGCAACAAAATAGATGGTACACGAAGGAGACTAGACAATTAAGGCCATTTCTCTGGCAAATAATGACTCAGGTAAACTAATGAACTAGCAACGGTCGCGATATGACCATGAAGTTAGAAGCTACGGTAAGCATTATAATATATACTTAGTATATACTGCAAAACAATTTTAACACCAGATGAAGCAAAATAAAATTTTGGTTGATGTGATCTATAGAGCTACCAGAGTTCCACGAACGTCCAAGTCAAACGCTGTTTATTTTACGTAGACCCATCCCATACTTTGCCAATATTTGGAAGAACCGCCTCATAAATTCAAACCTAGCGCTCTTGATCTTCATTACTACCACGAAACAGATGTCCTTTGTACCCTTCCTCCTCCGTTGCTATACACAACTCATGAACACTCGGTTATTCTGTAAGGCAACTCATAAAAGTGATGGAAGATTTAAAAGTGAATGCACCCTTCCATATTTTGTAGCTTGCAAAGACTCGACAATGTATTTTGACCTTTGCAAAAAGTAAACACCATGCACTCGTTTCAAAATGATCATTGTTACACCAGTCTTATAAAAAGTGGGAAACGTACGCCATAATGCCTATGTGTACAGCTGGGATGAACAATTGTATTACAAGGGAAAGGAAACACAAAAAGTTACAAAGTTCTATTTAGAAGCAATGTTTAATTTGAGAGGAAAATGGAATAAACATCCAACAGTTACTAACTATTAAGGCTGGATTGGAACCCGTGCCCTACGGTTAACTGGTGCTACAAGTAGGTATTAAAAAATAAAACAATGTGACAATACTAGTTAGCCACGATATGATTGCGCTTGGAGGAGGGCGCCACTATTTTTGTTAACAGTGCCTGTCATCAAGACTAGACATTAGAGGGGAGTGAGGGGCAGGGTGATAGGGGAATGTACAGTTGCACAATGAAAACAGTGCTACATTTTCAGGCCTCAGCCTCGCTAGCAAATGCAACTGCGGATGTTTTCTTAACCTGGCTGTCCTTCCAATGCTCCGAACGCACTCATATCGTGGGCGAATAGTACCTCGTGTTGGTAGGAGATGTTTGTTGACATTGCATACCGATCACTTAGGCACACACGGTCCCAACTTCCGAGCCTTAATAATTGTAAAGTACGAAGACAGTTAAATAATTATTGCATACTCTCGCGTGCATCCCTAATGTGCCAGTAGATACCTATTAGAAAAGTTATGTATAAATCCATGATAAGGCCCATTTTTTTTTGTACGGACGTGATTTGGGGAGCATATAATTGAAACTCAGGTAGTATTTTGGAAAATATTTCTTGTATAATCAGAAGGCACTGTGGGGGTAATGAGGGAGAAATATTGTTATAGCAGCATGGTACACCTTAAAATAAGAGCAGACGCATTGGCTAAGGCTGATGCTGGAAGATCATTCCACAGTGCGCTCCAAATGTTACAAATACCAGCGAGAAAACCTGTCTTCCAAGTTTTAGGCAGCTGAGTTGAAAAGAGGTTCGAGGAGATGGCAAAGAGGTAATATAAATGACAAAAACATAATTAAAAACCGCCAAAAGAATTTCAACAGACAGAAAATTGCATCGGATTGTAAAATTAAGCTTTATCTAAGCCTAGGAAATGAAATAAAGCTGAATTGGGATATAAACTTGCCTTAGGAAGAACGGAAGAGCCAGGAATTACATGGTTTAGATTGGAAGACTGGAAGACACAGAAAATGAATAACGATTCTGGCAGAAGACTCTGACAATTTTGTGATTGGGATTAAGAATAGATACGTATTTTTAGTGAAATGTGTACATAGAGAGATCCAGTGAAAAACTAAATTCACACAGAAATTCTTAGTCCAACAAGGAGAAGACTGGCATGCTGGGATCCACTGACTGACTAGAGCAACTGGCAAAACATAGATAGTTAATTACAGACAATTTATGTTTTTTATTTTCTCTATCACGTACATAGTGGATAGAGAAGATTGTATTGCATTCCATCAAACAATTCTATACCGAGATTATGCCGGGAGCACAAGTTTTGAGGCCCCTTGAACCCTAAAAATAGAAAAAGGTCTGTGTGTGTGTGTGTGTGAGTGAACTGCATAACTCAAAAACGAAAAGACGGAAAATACCAAATTTGGTATTTAAGTTCAGTACCTTCCAAAGATGTTACACGAAGATTTTCAAGAAACTATCCTTTACATGGAACATTTTTCCAATTTTTTTATTTTTTACAAATGGCTCTAATAGCTTGTTAAAATACAATGTATAAAGGTATTTACATGACAAACTGTATATCTTGAATTTTCTGGGAATAGCCCGTGAAGTCCTCTCCATTCGGAAGGAATTTTATATTATCTTGTATAACTGGTAAACGTTAAGCTTTGGGTGAAAGACAAAAAAAAAAAAAAAAAAAAAAAAAAAAAAATGCAGATCTCTTTTTATAATACACAATTTATTTGAAATAGCGTTTTCTGTGGCATCAGCAATTTCCGACATATCCGATGAGGATATAATAATATCTTATTATCAGGTCGAAACTGATTACAATTAATTTGCTTCTTATTAATGGTTCGAATTGTTCAATATTAGCCTGTCGGTTTTCAGTTGTTCTTCGTGCTGTCGTGGAAAGAGTACAGAATGTTAAGGTAGCACATAGCGTCCAGTTGTGAAACATTAACTAACACGATTTCCTTTGTACTATCTATAACGGAAAGTGTAATGCAGCTATTTCCGGAAAGGTTTACCTTGATTAAAATGAAGTAGATAGGAAAACAACTTCCGAAAGAATAATTTGCAGACACGCTAATAAGTGATAGAGTTAGAGGTCATATGAATGTAACACAAAATATTTTTGTGGGTGGTGTTTTCTTCCATTTAACTTCTATTTTAAATAAGCATGTACGGGCAATTGTTCACGCACTAACTGTTTGCATAATAACTAATAGTTTGAACAAGAATAAATGCTGGTTCACAATAAACCGAGAAACAAACCAGAAATAAAAACGAGAACGGGAAACTAAACAGCGCGCAACATTTTGGTTCACAATACTCACGTAAAGAGAACGGAAATGCTTTACGATTACCATATCAATAGCAAAGTAGAAAGTCAATGTTGCGCATTGTCATGTCATTTATTCGTAATTGACCGATTTCCTTTTTTACTTTCTCTACTACGTATAGTAAGTAGGGGAAGTATTGTATTCCACCCAAAAATTCGATACCGAGATTTCACCGGAAATACATGTTTTGAGACACCCTGAATCCAAAAAAAGCATTTTTGGAAACATGTCCGTGTGTGTGTCTGTGAACAGCATAACTCAGAAACGAACAGTCGGATAAACACCAAACTTGGTATTTAGGTTCAGTATCTTCCAGAGATGCGACACGAAGGTTTCAAGAAAATCCCCCACCCCAGATTACCCTTTACATGGAACATTTTTTGAAAATTGTAATTTTCTCAAAAATGGCTCTAACGATTTTGATTAAAATATCATATTTAAGATATTTTCATGACAAATGAAATGTATATCTTGAATTTTCTGGGAATGTCTCCAAAAGCATTCTTCATTGTGAACGACTTTCGCATAACTGGTAAACCATAAGAGATAGACAAACGTTTACTACACAAAAAATGTAGACCGCGATAAAATACAGAATTTATGTCATATACATTTTTGTTGTTGAGTGAACCATTTTCGAGATATTGCTTGTTATTCCCTTAAATTTTTCAATACTTATTTTCTCAACTGGGAATTCGTTATTCATTTTATTCTCTTGGATATGCAAAGAGGATTAATCTGTGGCAAAGGGAATGGTGCTGCCCCTAGCAACCAGCTATTAAGAGATATGTATGTGTTTAAAGGCTACTGTTTTTCTATATTGCCCTTGTAAATATATATTCCCCTTACATCTACAAGAAAATTAGCAATAAGATAGACTCTGCAAATGTTTATCTCTATTAACATGAAGCATATGCAGAATAAGCGTTTGTAAAAATAGTTTGTACAGAGTAGAGAAAGTCATGTGAGTGTAACACATCAGATTTTTTTTACCTACTTCCAATTCAGCCAACATAATGCAGGTATGCCAATGTCAAACTTGTATAGAGTAAACCTTTTCGAAAGGCCGATCCGTTACTATTTCCAATTTCTCCAGACGTAACCGATCAGGTGGCGCCGCGGTAACGTGTTCGACTTGCATTCGAGAGGTCCCGGGACCGCCCACTCTGACCCATGGGTTTTTCATGGTTTCCCCGGGCTCGAGAGGCGAATGCTAAGGTGTTTTCTTCTCTGTTACGACTTCCATTCCATCATTTTCTTTTCATTCCTTTCCTTCTCATCTTTTAGGTGTGCTTCTAGGCTTCGTGGCGTATGGCAGTGTCGCACAGATGGCTCGGATGCATGTTCAATGGAAAGAGTATTCCCAGTGGACACCAGAGGGCTGCTCGATTGACGGGTCGTTCATCGTCTCTCTCGGCGGCTCCAGTTGTGGGACGGGTCTGCGAGCTTGGGAATGTTAGGGACTTCCGCACGTCTCTGTGGCCTGTCTGCCTACGGCCTGTAGCCTCCAATGGCTCTTTTTTTAATTTATTTATTTATGGACGCTCTTTAACTGCTGTGGTCCTTAGCGTCTCGTTCTATATTGGGCGTGAAAGACCGGTAATTTTGCTTAGAGGCCTCTTTATCAGGCTTGAGGTTCTTTTACGTGCCGTAAATCTACGACACGGGACCACCGGCTTTACTTCCCTTCCGAAGGAAGCCATGCTAAGGATTTTTACGGCCGAAAAAATCCATCGCCCTCCGCCGGGTTTGAACCCGCGACTTCGGGAACTAGAGGCTAGCATGGCAACTACTACACAACGGAGGGCGACCTCCTGTGGTTCCTTCACCTAATTAATCCCTTCTTCTTGGGGGTGGTAGCCGCAATAGATCTGTGTAGGTCGAAGCGCGCGAGGTGTCCTAGTCATGGAAGCTTCATTTCTTTATTAATGGCGTAGCTTAAAATTGTTTGTTGTTAATTTTACCAGTTTTTGCTGTACTTTGTAGTTTTCGCTATTGTTTTTTGAGGCAATAGCCAGTATTAAGTTGCATATAAAAACTAAAGATGACGCTTTCACTAGAAAAACGAACGTTCAATGGATCCGGGGGAATCAGGGTCTGTGATCAAGATGCACATTTTCGGGAATTTCTTCCCGTTTCATTATAAAGCTTGCGACTATCGCTATGTGATGCCTTTGAAGTTCCAATCTCTTTGCATGACCACGAGAAAAAATTAATAGTTACTTACCACTTAAAAATTTGAAAATTTAAGCCAATAGCAAACGATATCTCGGAAAAGGTTAATACCACAAAAAGTGTTATTTAACAAAACTTGTGTACTTTAACCGAATCTATATTTTTGTTTAGTAAGATTTTGTCCATCTCTTACGTCCTATCAATTATACAGAAGTCATTCAAAACGAAAACAACTTCGTAAGCTATTCCCAGAACAGATATACATTTTATTTATCATGTAAATAACCTGAACATATGCAATTTTAATCAAGACAATAAAAGCCATTTTTGAGAAAATAAAAAATAAGGAAAAATTTGTAGTTTGGGTAGTTTGGGGTGGGGGGATTTTCTTGAAAATCTTCTAGTTCGATACTTGGAGGATCCTGAACTTAATACCAAGTTTGTTATTCAACCATTTTTTCGTTTTTGAGTTACGCTGTTTACATCATACGCACTTAGATACTTGGAGGATCCTGAACTTAATACCAAGTTTGTTATTCAACCATTTTTTCGTTTTTGAGTTACGCTGTTTACATCATACGCACCTACACACACACAACTTTTTATAATATTTTTTTAATTCAGGAGCTCAAAACATGTATTTCCATGGAAATCTCGATGTCGAATTTTTTGGTTGAATGCTATACTTCCTCTATTTATAGGAGAAACCAAAAATGTTAAGTCGTGTATATATTTTTCAGATGATAAATGTTTAAAAGACAATTTTAACATCTGACTTCCCTTTATTATCATTAACTTATGCAACTAAATTTGAACAAATCCTACCCCTTCGCGGTTTAATTTCTAAGCCTCGGACAAAGCATTCATTTTCTAATTACTGATTTACTGCCTGTACTATTTTCCCTTTTTATAGCTATTACTCCAGGTCTTGCTTCCCCATTGAAGCTTCCACGTTTGTTTTCATTTTCTATTGTTGTTCTTTCTAATTAAATGCAGGAACAACTTTAATTCATTGCTCCCTGCGGAGCTTCCCTGCAGTGCTACACAACTACCGTTTTGTTGCTCCAATGCATTTTATGAGATCCTACCACAGCTTTGTCCTGTTCTCGGCCTGTGATAATTCTGTTCAGTTATCAGATCCTCTTCTGCATATTGTTTCTTCTTACTACACCCACTTTTATTTTTAAGAACAATTAGATGAACGCTTTTCTTATAAAGTACATTAAATATATAAGTACTAACATTTTTCTCCTTTTACTCAGTAATTGCCTTTAAAATTTTCTATCTGAGGCCTATGAGCGTGAATGTTGTACTGCAGGATTCGTAATTTTGGAGAGCTAATTTAATTTCGAATTAAGCTGCAGCCAAACCAACTTCTCCAAACTTTTAACAATAATCCTGCCCTTAAGTCTTCTGCAGGAAGAAACTTAATTATCAGATTTTACGATGCCTTAGAAAGTTTCCTGCACCGTTTTCCCAGTCCCATCTTCGAGGACCTTTCGGAGAGCCTTCTAGCGTGTGGTACACATAACCATCTTAGGCTTAGGTTATACCACCGAGGGAGACACCTCGCGCACTGCGACCTGCATAGATCTATTATGGCTACCACCCCTGCAGGAGGAAGGGATGAAGTGAAGGAACTACAGAGGCTACAGACCACAGGCCACAGAGACGCGCGAAAGCCCTAAAAGTTCCAGGTTGGAAGACGCGTTCCACTGCTGCAGCTGCCTAGAGAGGACGATGAACGACCAAGCAGCTCTCTAGTGTCCATGGGGAGTACTATTTCCTTTAAGGAAGCATCCACTCCATCTGTCCGGCACCGGCCATACGCCACGAAACCTAGAATCACACCTGAAAGATGAGAAGCAAATATAATGAAAGGGAAACAATGGAAAGGAAATCGCGGTAAATGAGAAACCACCCAAGCATCCGATCACGGTAAACCACAAAAAAACCTAAGGTCAGAGTGGGTAGTAGATGGGAATAGAACCCGGGACTTCCCGAATACGAACCTCACACGTTACCGCGGAGCCATTTCGCTTGGATATAACCATCTTAATAGATTCGCTTTATTGAAATATTAGCTCTCTTACCCAGAAGTTATAAGATGCATTGTAAGGGGTTGAAAATACGAACAGGGGTGTTTTTTGGAAGGAGAAATCTACAATTTTCATTCTGCCTAAAGCGTAAGTGTCCAAAGTTTTGTACAGATTGGCCCAAAAGCTGCAAATTTGACAAACAGTATCGTATTGTCTATAAGAGATTGAAAATAAAGGCTAAATAGTTTTTAAAATCTCTAACTACTATATTTAGAAAATAATGATTGCGTAGTTTTTTCTAGTTATAAACAGGCAAAGGAATTTCTAAGCATTAAAGGCTGAACGAAAGGCAATGAAGTTGACTGTTACTGGACATAACTAAGTGACGTCGCAAGTTATAAATCACACCATCCCTCGTACAGTATGTTGGCGTTTGGAGACAGCGCTCACCAGGTCGTATTTACCTGCCCGTCGGTGACTCATGGCCACTGTTGTTAGGTTCTGTACTTATAAGGTTTGGGTGTAGATAACATAAAGCCGACTGCTTAGGAATTCCTATGATTGGTTATAAAATATGGTTTTTGTCAGGTGCTATAAATTATAATTAGACAATGTTTTGATAAGAGAGTTAAACAGTGCATAGTTCTGCATAAGGGGTTGAAAATATGTTAATCATGAGAGTGGCAAGGCAGCCTATAATTTTCGTTGGGTCCTTTACAGTAAGTATACAAAGTTTTGTCTAGACAATCCAAAGAATGCTGATTTGAATGTCAGATGTTGAAAATATATATTGTTGTTGAAAAATGTAGGGCATCTTATCATTTTTGTCAAGACTCTAAAACTCAAGAATTTCGAGTTTTGTCAAAATAATACCAAAAATGTTCCTTGATAACAGAGTTTCAACGAAATCGGAGGCACATTTGGTGATATGAACACAATATGCAATTCCTCTCCCCCAACAATTCAATTTTTAAAAGATTCAAACCTCCATTCAAACCTTCGGACTGGAAGTGATTAAAATTCAGCCAAAGGCAGAATATGTCCCAAGGTATTCATCCCCGACACGAGATTTAAATTGGGTAACATCAATATGAACACCCACTTGAACCCTCCAGTTTTCATATTTTTGGTAATATTTTATAATCTATGTCCTTGAACAGTAACTTTGAATGACTTAATGACAAATTCACATATGTGTATCCTTATATATTAAAGACATAATATATGACCATGTCATTTTATTTACGATATATTTTACTCAGTATTATCCCCCGTTTAATGTTGTCATATCTAAGAGGCTAAGACCTAGTTGAGCGTTAAGTTCCATTCTCCGTCAGTTTCGGAAGCATTTGAACTTCCAGATTTAGGAAGAAGTCTGATGTAAGACGTGAATCTTCATGTTGCCAGTACCATGCTTTGGGATAGGATTCAGAAACCACTGCAGCGAAATACGTTATCGCAAACATGTGATTACTGCATAATGACAGATGAATCGTAGAATTCAGTGCATTTTTAATCACTCTTACCTCATATCCCTCCTTAAAGTACCAGGCATAAATATAAATACATAAAACACCCAAACTAAATAAACAAAATTAAGTAAGCACATAAGCTAATTTTGACTTAAGTACCAAGGCAACTGTCCATTTGCCGACGATACTAGTATGAGTACTCAAATGAATTAAAACCATGTCTGAGAAATTCTATGACAAACGAACAACTTTCCAAACTTGCCTCTATATAACGTTCTTGGCAATACTAGGTCGAATATTGTGTGTTTGAGTGGGGGAGGTTCCCTTCATATTGGAAGTAAATAGGTGTTCTAAAAACTGTTTTACAAACTGAGCTATTTAAATTTATAATATGGAGACTCAGATTAACTTGTGAACAGTGCATTATTCTTCTATGATTTCCTTTAGTTTAGATAAAGATGCAAGATATTTCCAACACTTAGTTCGTTTTTAAACTGAATGTTTATTTCAAAGCGTGTCATGACGCCATTGTCTTGAGTCAACTTTTTGAAAAGAATATCATATCTAAGGGGAAGGACGTAACGTAGTACGTATGTGGCGGAGAAGTTGCCTAGCAAGCATGGGTTTAATCCGAACAGTACTAATACGGTAACATCAGTCGTAAAACCTAGACCGAATTACGTGCCTCGCAATGCATTGTCTCATGCAAAAGCGCTAAGTAAAATAAAACAAACATATTAATCTTTCCTGTATAGCCCTACCAACGTCCATTGATAATGTTTTTATTCACATTCGCAGAAAGGAGCCGCAACACGCACTGTTGACAAATTCAGGTTATCTTACACTAGCAATAATAACTAGTTCCCCGTTTACAGCTTTCAGGGTCATCTATGTCGACTAAACAAAATACAGTGCGAAAAAGGTTTTGGTACGACATGTACCGTACACAGTGCCGTCTGTTGCTAGACTTGGAGGGTTCTCACGATCACACTGAATACCTTGCTTGCTAGGCAATTTCTCCGACACACAAGTCATATGCCGGAGTGAAAGTGCTAAGCGGATTGAATTCGGGGCTTAGCAAAATTGAAAATGAGTTTTATTTATGGACGCTCTTTAAATGCTATGGTTCTTAGCGTCCCATTCTATACATTGGGCGTGAAAGACCGGAAATTTTGCTCAGAGGCCTCTCTATCAGGCTTGAGGTTCTTTTACGTACCGTAAATATATGACACGGGACCACCGGCTTTATTTCCCTTCCGAAGGAAGGTATGCTAAGGATTTTTACGCCCGAAAAAAATCCATCGCCCTCCGCCGGGTTTGAGCCCGCGACCTTGAGAACTGGAGACTAGCATGGTACCACTGCTCAGCGACTAGATAAATGACGTCATACCTTACATCGTGGTATAAAGCTATAAAAATACCCGTGAGATACTTTCCAGTAAATAATAGAAAGTTAGCAAATTGTTCAGGGAAAAAGTCACCCTTTTAAATTTATGAATATTTAAATTAAAATTTAGTCGAAAATCAGCAGCTTTATTCTTTTAATCTCAACGCTTCTGTTTCTTTACAAGCCTTGACAGAAGCTTTGTTAAATGCTCCTATAGCACACAGATTCGCGACTTCTTCCCTCAACAAGAAACAAGCATAGCTTAAAAGGGCTCCTGCATGCTGTGTAATATAGGTAATAGCTATAGCTTTTAAGTGTGATTTACTTAAAAACGCTCTCCGTTTGCTCGCCTTTAAGTTATCGATTCTCAGCCCGGAGAAAAATTGCAAACATGAAAATAGAGTTATAATGCGAATTGCAGCTGCTGTTCCAGTGATTTAAGCAGGGGTGTACAATCTGTATTATAGGTTATATTTGAGCATGGCACTGTCTCTTTTAAGCACAGCATGAGCACAACTGGTGTAAATTAATATGGGGAGGCCCCAATGAAACGAAACTCGAAACAAATAAAATGAAACGAAAGGAAAGGAATATAAATTCCTTCAGAAAATGTTGTCCAAAAGTGACAGCAACATTGAGTCGATGTCAACTCTGAAATAATTTCATGCAACTGTTGCAAATATGAAGCTGTGGTCTGTCATAGATGTAATAGTAATTTATGCAATAAGAAGATACTCTTGATGATTAGGGCACGAGTGGTCGTTCGTGCGACAATTTTCACAAGTGTCATATCAAAGCTATCCAGGAGTTGAATGCACCGTTTCACGCAATCTTAACAATATAAACTGTAGTAAATAAATCATTAAACAATTCACCATCCCTCGCTGACATAAGTGAGAGTGTCTTCGTATGTTAGGAGACGTTACCTTCTCTCCTTGCATTTCATGCGATACTACCTGGCGTGTTGAAGCGATTAACAAGACAGGCTCTATATATTTTCCTTTCTGGCAGAGAAGTGAGCAGGTGCTACGGACTAAGATATAGCTTATTATCAGCACAAGGTAAGTAATAAAAAAAATTAGATCTTAATTATTCTATATTTAACAATGTACCTACGGAGGTTTTTGCATCTTCGTTGTTCAAAGAAAAGAATATCACAAAATAGTTTCATCTTCTCTGCATAAACTTTGGAATAGCAGTATTCGTCATTGTTATACGAAAGATGCCATTCCTATTACTGTCACGCGTGGCATAATAAGGCAATTATGCACGATATGGTATATAGATACCTTGGTTTTAATGCTAGGATTGCATAAAATTGTTTTATTACAACAGCAATGACCGTCTAAGCGCTGCAAAAAGGAGCAGAAGATAGTCGCGACACGGAAGCGTTGCGGTACACGGGCTTCCGCAAAACGCTTTGCTGTATTCAAGTAGTCCCGTAACGTTCACATAGATGCGGTCGGTGAGTTGCGCAATACGATATAATCAGAGCACATTCAGCAAAGGACTATGAGCTCTGAGGTGATATTCCCCTAGCTAAGGGTAAAATTGGGATTTATGTAACGAACGCAGAAAAGCCGTTTGTGTTCAAACATTAAGTGTCATCCAATCGAAGAGGAAGTCAGCTAAACATAAGGTGAAAGAGCCAAGAAAGAATCTGATATGTTGCACTCACATGACTTTCTCTACTCTTGTACAAAATATTTATATAAACGCTTATTCTCCAGCTACTTCATGTTAATCGAGATAAACAATTGCACAACCTGTCTTATTGCTAATCTTCTTGTAGGTGTAAGGGGGATGTGGTAGGCTTTAGACGATAGTCAAATCCTTTATTAGCTGGTTGCTATGTGCAGCATTCCATTAAAAAACAAAAACATCTGATGTGTTACACTCACAAAACTTTCTCTACTCTTGTACAAGCTATTTTTACAAACGCCTATTCTCTATATACTTCATGTTAATCGAGATGTTAATCTTATTGCTAATTTTCTTGTAGATGCAAGGGAATTGCTAAGCTTTAAGCGATAGAGCTTTTAAGAGCTGCTTGCTATGTGGAGTATTCCATTCTCTTTGCATTACCAGTACAAAAAAAATTCTGATGTGTTACACTCACATGACTTTCTCTACTCTTGTACAAACTATTTTTACAAATGCTTATTCACCATATGCTTCATGTTAATCGAGATATCCAGATGTTAATCTTATTGCTAATTTTCTTGTAGATGCAAGGGAATTGCTAGGCTTTAAGCGATAGTCAAATATTTTAAGAGGTGCTTGCTATGTGGAGTGTTCCATTCTCTTTGCATTACCAGGATAAAAAAAATGAATAACGAATTTGAGAAAAAGTATAAGTATTGGAAAGTTTAAGGGAATAACAAGTAATATCTCGAAAATGATTCACCAAAAAAAAATGTATATGGCATAAATTATGTATTTTAACGCGATCTACATTTTGTGTGTAGTAAAACTTTGTCTATCTTTTATGGTTTACCAGTTATGCAAAAGTCGTTCACAATGAAGAATACTTTTGGAGACATTCCCAGAAAATTCGAGATATACATTTCATTTGTCATGAAAATATCTCGTTACAGCCATTTTTGATAAAATTAAAATTTTCGAAAAATGTTTCATGTAAAGGGTAGTCTGGGGTGGGGGGATTTTCTTGAAAACCTTCGTGTCGTATCTCTGGAAGATACTGAACCTAAATACCAAGTTTGGTGTTTATCCGACTTTTCGTTTCTGAGTTATGCTGTTCACAGACACACACACACGGACATGTTTCCAAAAATGCTTTTTTTGGATTCAGGGGGTCTCAAAACATCTATTTCGGTGAAATCTCGGTATCGAATTTTTGGGTGGAATACAATACTTCCCCTACTTACTATACGTAGTAGAGAAAGTAAAAAAAAGTGATTAACGCGGTCTACATTTTTTGTAAAATAAAATTTTGACATCTCTTACTCTTTACCAGTTATGCAAAAGTCATTAGGAACGAAGAGGACTTTTGGGAACATTCCCAGAAAATCAAGATGTACATGTATTTCCAATGAAAATATCTTAAACATATGATATTTTAAAAAAAATCGTTATGGCTATTTTTGGGAAAATCAAAATTTTCGAAAAATGTTCCATGTTAAGGGTAGTCTGGGTGGGGGATTTTCTTGAAAATCTTCATGTTGCATCCTTGGAGGAGACTGAACTCAAATCCAAGTTTGGTATTTATCCGAATTTTCGTTTTTGAGTTATGCTGTTCACAGACTGACACACGGACTTGTTTCCAAAAATGCCCTCAAGACACGTATTTACGGTGAAATTTCGTATCGAATTTTTTGGTGGAAATGCAATACTTCTTCCCCTGCTTACTATACGTAGTAGAGGAAGTAAAAACCAACACTATCTGGCCGCGTGTTAGATTTTAAGAAGGTTGCTATGATAGGGATATAAGACCAATATTGTACAGATTCGGGACTATTTGACGTTGGTTTTGCCTTGTTCCGTTACTATTGAAGGTGCTAGTTCGCCATCGCCATGATACCGAGATGCTGCTCGCACATACAGCGATCTCGATATGTTTGTTCGTCGTGAAATACTAAGATATCACCGCCTAAGTATCTTTAGGCCCGGTTTCACAGTTTAAGCTTAAACTTCGAATAAGGCTTAAGTTTAGGCTTAAGCTACAATGGGGTTTTACAATGCCTAGTTCAAGCAGTAAGCCGAGCTTATACCTGGTTGAGTTAAACCGTACTGAACTGTGGTTCAAGCTAGGGAGTCATGTTATCTGAAGACGATATTAGTGATGAGGAAATACAAATTATTTTAACCCATATGCACAACGGAAGAGGGTCTAGAATGTTTAAAATGCAATTTAACGTATGGAATGATCGAGAACTGTACGAGAGATTTGTATTAAGTAAACAGTCCGCAATGATGGTACAGAAATTATTAATGATACATTTAAACATAAAACCGACAGGTAAGCAGATAAAATTAATTTGGCGTACCCTTAATTTTAAATTTGTACTTCATACTTGTATGGTATACAATGTCACACTCATTGCCGTTACATCTATAACCTATTGCCTTATATAGGGTGGTTAAATTATATTCGAACCCACTCGCGGCCTCTCTCTACTGCGCGAGACAGCCGGCAGTCGCCGGGGAAATTACGCCGGCAGAGGACTAAAATGCTTACCTTATAATAGATGCTGGAAATGTTGACCTTCTGCTCTCGAACAGGCAGCATATCTCGTGTAAATATTCTCGCTCACTCTCTGAAGCTCAGCAGCAGGAATTCTTGTGATTTCTTGCACAATGTTTTCTCCAAGTTCCTGTAGTGTGCGAGGATTAGAACGATACACCCTGTCTTTTAAAGAACCCCATAAATAAAAATCACAACTCAGGAGAACGTCAGGAGAACGAGGGGGCCACAAATCAACACTAATTATTCTGTCATCAAACACCTCTCTTATTGCATGAAATGATTTGGCAGCCGTATGTGTTGCAGAATCTTACTGGAACAAACCATACGATTTCTCTTCTTCTGTCAAGCAATAGTAAAATAGCCTCAGAATTAACCTCTGATAACGCTCTGCATTTATTGTTTCATCAAAGAATATGGGCCCTACTATTCTTCTAACACTTATCGCATAGCACACTCCAATTTTCTGATCATAATGAGGCATTTCATCACAAGAATTCCTACTGCTGAGCATCAGAGAGTGAGCGAGAATATTTACACGAGATATGCTGCCTGTTTGAGAGCAGGTCAACATTTCCAGCATCTATTATAAGGTAAGGATTTTAGTCCGTCTCTGCCGGCGTAATTTCCCCGGCGACTGCCGGCTGTCTCGCGCAGTAGAGACAGGCCCCGAGTGGGTTCGAATATAATTTAACTACTCTATATTTCAGTAATAAAGCCCTCTCACCAGAAACAATGCTTCTCTTAACATTTAGGTTATATGCAACTGAAGCATGCTAATTGCAGCTGGAGATTTTTCGGCATCTCAAAATTCATAGCATGGAGAGCTAGCAAAATTGTTTCACAACATTCTAATCTATTCGTATCGCAATTTTCCCCATGTTTGGTTTTCTTACTCCACAACAATTTGTACGATTGCTTGCACTCTTATTACATCCTTATGCTGCTTCACAATTTTTAAGAGCATGCTGACTTCCTGAGAAGTAAACTTCGCAGCATGTTTTGATTTTGATCTTTTAGTCATTTTAACTTCTGGATAACCTACAAAAGCTTATTTTAGGAACAGCGTCGCCATAAACAATCAGAATTCACTCGAAGCGTTACCAACGTTATAGTTCCGTGGAATTGTTCAGCTCAGTAAAGCCGAACGTGGTTGCTCTCCTACTGGGAAACTCGCAAAGCTTAAGCCAAAGCGTAAGCCTTGCTTAAACGGGCCCGTAGTATAGTAAAGCTTCGGCTTAAACTTACGTCAAATCGGTCCTAATTAGTGCGCCACAGAGTAAACGGTGCAATTCGTGCATAATGTTTTACAGTACCTACGTAAATAGTGTAGTCGTCCTCAGTGGTGTAGTGGTTACCATACTAGCCTCTAGTTCCCGAGGTCCGGGTTCAAACCCGACGGAGGGCGATGGATTTTTTTCGGGCGTAAAAATCCTTAGCATGGCTTCCTTCGGAAGGGAAGTAAAGCCGGTGGTCCCGTGTCGTATATTTACAGCACGTAAAAGAACCTCAAGTCTGATAAAGAGGCCTCTGAGCAAAATACCGATCTTTCACGCCCAATATAGAATGGGACGTTAAGGACCACAGCAGTTAAAGAGGGTTCATAAATAAAAATCAATTTAATTTTAATTTGTAAATAGTGTACAGTCGTCAGTAGTGTTATGGGTCTCCATATCGCAATATGTTTATGTGGTGATAGGTGTAACTCAGGAAATATTGTCCTGCGTGTTAATGATAAGTGTGGGTGATAAATGCGGAGAGACAAAAGTAAAATACAACGCATATTGCATAAGCATTGTGCAACTGTCGGCGATTTCAAAGTACGTCTGGATGTGTTAGTTACTATGCACCAGATCATTAACCGACATCCCATTTCCTTCTTCCACTAAAATATAATTTACAGTACAGACACGCTACAAGACGGACCCTGAGAATAACCTTCCATTGTCTTCTGGACTCCAGGAGATCGAGAGGGCGGTCGTCTCCAAGCGTGGACATAACCTCACCTACAGCCACCATCGCACGGCAACTCTTATGCAACAGATGAGAAACATTTTGATTTCGTGTTGTCATCGCAAGGGAGTTATTACCTAGAGAAACCGGAACAACAAAAAACAAAACAAACAAAATCCACACAGGCCAAAGGATGAAAGATGAAAGCACTTTAGAAGTGTATTTGAAGATTAATATGCCATTATTAAATTACTCGGACTTTGTTGCCCGATACAATTAAGAAGTAACGGTTCTTCAGATTTATTTGGTCTTTACCGCAGTCGATTTAAATGAATGGCGTCATTAATAGTTCAGAGATCCCTTATCTTAAAGGGGAAGTGCGGAACTGAACCTCGGGCTGCATGTGTTTCCGACTTCGTAAACAGGCTGATATACTGTGGTATAGCAGAACTGTTTTTCACTAGGACTTTTTGTGATTTCTTTACACGCGACATGGAAGTGACCACCAATCACAGACTTTGTATGGTTGAGTGCTAAGCCGAGGCACACTACGTTACAAAAACCTTCCAATTATTTGAGTTACCTATCAGCATCAATGCTCAGATGTGAGATTACGAGACACATGCGAAAGACGCTCCAAATGTAAATACTGCAAAGGTACGAAACAAGTCCCATTTCACTAAGGTGACCTCGAAACTGTTGACATCACTCCTTCTACTCATCTTTCGTTAGTTCTCTGCCAGAGGCACTGGTGATAAACTCGCTTCAAAGTATTGACGTCATGCACAGGCCGAATAAATCTGAAGATCCCATATAAATGGGCTATCCACCGATTATTTGTTTCTCAGCACAACAAAACCAAATCTAGTATCAAAATAAAACTTCATTGAATTGTTATATCTGTTTTGTTTTTAATCTAAATATGTTAGGCACAGAAAATCAAACTAGGGTTTAGGTGCACTGCACTTAACTTAGATAACATGAATAGGAACATGTTCTGCGGTCATCTTCAGCTACAGCAATGAAAAACAGAAAATCCTCTAGGATGATGAAGATGTTCATGATCTATGACTAACATTCTGAGAACGTGGTCAACGTGGTTGGTAGACACCGCTGTTATAACCGTTCTGGAATGATACTGCAAAGCTGGTATGTAATGCAATGCGAGTGCCTAATTGTCGCGCGGTGTATCATCTCATTCTACCGCATTGTGCATGACTGAACGAGTCTTAGTGGTTATGCCCAGGTCACCTTTTCATCCCAAAACCTGCAATTTCTCTTTGAGGAAAAAACATGGTTTCAACACGATTGTGCCACATAATATTCCGCTAGAATTTCGGTAGCTAAAGAACTTCTTGTATCGCAGTAACTCTTTAAGTACGGAGATATTGTTTGACCTCTCAGATCCCCAAATTTGTCTGTGTGCTAATAATTTGTCTGGGTATATATGTGGAGCAGTATTCAAACCGTCCACAAAGCCCTGAAGAACTGAAAGAAGGACTGGCCGAGAAATTACTGTTTTTCCAGTTGAATTGCTACACCAAGCCTGCATAGAAGGCTGGCAGAATGTCATCGCAGACATGAAGCACATTTGTGGGGCATACAGATATCCTTTTGGAATTGTGCATACTCCATAAACAAGGAATGTTCTTATTGTTAACCGTATGGTTGTGCAAACATATATTTTTATAAAAATTGAAAAAGTAAACAATTTTAATAATAATGCTTCTGGGTGCATTTTCCTGCAGTACTTTTGGGGGTATGAGCCCAATTTTTTTCACATAAGCATTGCTGAAATGCGGGAAACAGAATTACTGTTGTAAAGCACTAGTTAATGAAGTTATAACTGTTTTGGATATGACATATAACTATTCATTTAAATACTAATTAATACGAAATATTTTGAAGTAATTGCTTCCCATACAAGATCAAGTATTTAGCACATCTCTGAAAATTTGAAAGCGCTACCTGTGTGTGTGTGAGAGAGAGAGAGAGAGTGTGTGTGTGTGTGTGTGTGTGTGTGTGTGTGTGTGTTAAAAGTTTCGAGAACCAAGCATTAAAATATTTGTATTCTCTATCTTAATATGAACCACCAAATCAAAGACAGTGGTATATGGAGTTATATAGTGGATTAAAATGCAGTTTTCCATGCACAGCTCTCAACACAGAAACAAATGAAATGCAAAATAGCCATAATGGCGAAAATGGGGCGTGGAAAGTTACATGCAAGCCTATCTGCAGTGCTTTTCCTTCACACTGCGACCACCGCACCGGCTGCCGCAGCTCGAACTCCCGCCGAAACAGTTATTATATCCCCGCAACCGCTTTACGTTCTCATAGTTACAATTACAATAAGCACATGCCTTATCGTAAGAGATGTTGGAGATGTCCTCTATCCGCATATTTCTAGCATCTTTTCAAAAAGAATTTCATTCACACAGGAGAGTTCAATATCCGAAAATGAGTGAGCTTTTTTGCCAGATTTCTTTTTTTCTTCTTCTTTCTTTCTTCTTCCATTGTACTGGTTTTTTTTTTTTGGTTTTTTTTTTTGCACATCTTATTTTTCATGTGATCATTAGGGTTGGGCAAATTCTTGTGATTGGATTCTGCGAAATTATAGAGTACTTGACCCACGCTTAATATTCTTCTCTGAAGAAGCATGGTTCCATTTATATGGCTATGTTTCGTTCCAAAATAATACATACTGGATTACAGAGAAACCCGATTTTACACACGAGTTCCCTTGCATGACGCGAAAATTGGTGTGCGGTAAATGCATACAGAATAGTAGGAGCTACACTTCTTTCTTTTAAAAAAAAAATAAGATAATGAATGCAGAGAGGTGCGGGAATGACACACCATTTCTGAATAATTGACTGACGTTGAGTGTAGGTCCGGAATTTTCCAATATCGCGCATAAAGCTGACGAGTCATTAAATTTAATTCAGGAAATGTTTGACGATAAAGTAATTAATTAGTAAAGAATTATAGCTCTCACGATCCCCTGATTTAACTATATGTGATTTTTATCTATTGGGGAACTTGAAAAATAAGGTGTATGCAAAAAAAA
Source organism: Deroplatys truncata (assembly GCA_030765065.1). NCBI lineage: Eukaryota > Metazoa > Arthropoda > Insecta > Mantodea > Mantidae > Deroplatys > Deroplatys truncata. Next base: position 45,350,293 of record CM060976.1, on the reverse strand, counting down.
CCCATACATTGAAATAACTAAAGAAAACATACGAGAAATTCACTCAATTCCGGATATTGAACAACTCTCCAGTGTGCATGAAAATGTCCTGAAACGATACCAGAAATAAGTGAACAGAGAAGATCTTTCCAACGTCTCTTATGATAAGGTATGAGCTTATTATCACTGCAACTGTAAATATGAGAACGTGAGGCGCTTGCGGGGATATTATAACTGTTTAGCTGGGAGTCCGAGCTGCGGCGGCCGGCGCGGTGACCGCAGTGTAAAACGAAAGCAGGACGGAATTTTATACCACCTTCTGAAGAGATGTGCAGTAAAAGTTTCAGATAAGGCGGAAAACATTCTAAACAATACCATTACCTCAAAATTCAGATTTTGACACAAATTGTTTACCTTCCCCGTTACAAATCTTCGTTTCGTTTAGGTACCCTGTACAAATCTAAACCAGAGTGTTTATTAAACACTCTGCAGTTTAACAAAACCACTTCTCCATATTACATCTGACACTCGAAATCGGGGGACGCCGCACTAAATTCTAAGATGTTGATCTAATGGAAACCACCCCACGAAGGGTCGCGTATTGTGGTGCCTTCCTGATGCTCAGAGTAGACCCCGCACGATTATCCCAGTAGAAGTACTTCTCAGAACCAGTGACAAAAGCGTTCTACAAAAAGAGGCCTGCAATGAAATTTGGTCAAAACTTTCAAAAAAATCTAAAATTAGTTTTTATGTCCAAAAATATGTTTAGCCTTTAGTTTTAATCACATATCTCACAGCCTTTTAAAGCTTCAACACGTGACCATTTAAATGACCAAGAGCACACGGCCTAACGACCTGTATTTACTTCCAATGCCTTCTATTCAACGACTTCGATGTTTCTTACACATTTGCGCATTAAAATGTTATATACGATGAAGTTTGTAACCAATATTGTTCAAATTTTTAGCAGAAACTCAAGAGAGAATGAACTTAAACTGACGATTTTTGCTACACTTTTAAATTGCTCAAGATATGACATAATTCCACTACTGAAGATAAAGTGTTACAAAAACGGCATTTGAAAATGTACATTTTTGTTTGCTGAAGCAACCAGAACAGTGAACAAATTTTATATGGCGTTTTTATGTATTACCATTTAAATAATTGGCAGTATTTTCATTATTTTTTTTCAAAATTACGATTTTTAAATCCTGTGTAATACCTGATTAATTAGTTAAATAAAAATAATTTTTTTTTTCTAAAAGACTATTAAAGATATGTACACGAAATTTAAAACACTTTGTGGTAGAGAAGGATGTAACAACATTTTGAAAAAATTAGATAAAAACCGCAAAATTTAAAAATTTTACCTAGAGATACCCTCGTGCAACTTAACTACAGTAAAACCTCTGTTAACTGGAACAGAGGGGAAGGGGGAGGTAGTATCGCATAACCACAATATCGGATAAAAATCAAAATGCCATTTTTAGGCGTTAAGAAACGTTTTCTTAAGTTTTAGGTGAAAGTAAATGAAATACATATGCATACAATGTTAACGAAGTATTTAATAAACGTAAGCTACTGTATTTAAAAAAACATAAGAAAAGAAAGAAAGAAAAATAAAAAAGAAAGAGATGTTCCGTGATGCATACAATATTTTAACTACATATACAGTACAAATTTTGTTTGAAAAAAATCTTCAATTTCATTTCGCTTTTTCTTTTCATTCGTTTTCTAGCCGCTATGTGACGCCACCGTTTCATTAGCAGAACGTCAAAAGGTTTCGATTCCTCACACCTTTCGACAAACGGTAACGCTATCTGACAAGGATTTTTAGAATGAGAAATATAGATTCACTTCCTTCTGTTTAATTTAGATACTTGACGGCAATTGGAAAATCCCTTCCATGAAGAAATGACGGAATGGTCTGCATCTCGCTGTCCACAATACTATGTTTCCCACCGAGAATACTTAAGCTGTAGTAATGACAGGCCGCGCTGTATCTGTGGTCGTGAATGAATGACAGGTAACAAAAGGGAAGGGCCAACCTGCCATTAACGAAAGCGTAAAACAGTTGTCAAGAGAAGGGATAGAAACAGTCAAAGCCGAGGTCCGCATTCGGTTATGCATCCCCTTTGCCATTCCAAATACAGTAAGTTAAACAATATTTCTTCAATTCCTTTTTAACCAACATTTATTTTTTCGGTTAAACATTATTTAGGTTAAACGTGTTTCGGATAACAGAGATTGGGATCTGGTATGTAGTCGTATCTGGGATCAGCAAGGAGGAGGACTGTGCGGCGAGCGTTTTAAGGCGAGTCCGCAGATCGACTATATGCGTAGCACGCTGTACTGCAATTACCTCGGTACTTTTCCGATGTGCAACTGGCGGTGCATGACGCGTTCAAGGTTATATTTATCAGTTGTGCTTTAGTTGCTGCTTTGAGTTTGTGCTCTAGAGAACTCGCTGACATTGTGCAACTCAAAGGTAAAAATTTATTCAGACATCTGCGTTGTGTATGATTTGTTTAAGAGTATTAATGTCTTGTTATTAGACCACTGCAATGCCTGCCGACAAATTTGCGCTTGCACAACGAATTTGTGTACGATATATGCGTATAAACGGAATCATCTAGACAGGTGCGTAGAAATTTCAAGAGAAATTTTCTGATATTCCGTTTTCAAGTAGGGAAACTGTTAGACGTCTAGTTAATAAGTTTAGGACCACGGGATCGCTAAACCTAAGAAGCGAAAACGAAATGCTTTAACAAAGGAAAAAAAATAACGAAATTGGTGCATCTATTTGTGGGGAACCCTAAAAACAGAAGTGTATAGGAAAAATCCCCACACCATAGACGAACTTAAGGACAATATTAAAAACAGGAATTATGAACATTATGCAAGAAGAACTTATTATTTCATTCGAAGACGCCAGGAATGTCTTCACGCAAATGAACACCACTTATAGCAAGGTTAGTGCTCATTATAGTGGATGTTACTATCACTCGTGAGTAAGTAACGCGGGAGCTACAGGACGAAAATCCCCCAGTGTAATAGTGTGCGGAGCACGTATACGCGCGATCCGTAGCCTCACCATAAAACGATCGCACTGTATATGGCTTTAAGCTGCAATGTTTCTCCCAAATGGCCAAGCACTCCGCAAATGACTGTAGGACACATTCTTCTTGTCTGCTTGTTGCTCCTCACCGTGTGACAGAATGGAGATGGCACGGCAAAAGTTGTATCAAAGCGTATTCTGCTTCGTGCCGAGTTAATGTCAGAAATAGACGCAGGGAAAGAAAAACAAAACAAGAAACGGCGCTAAGACATGCAATACTTCACACGGAATATGGGCCGTACGAAGGAAGCAGCTACACCTTCTATTTTTTCCTGGGCTGCGCTATATAAATCAAGAGATCTGAGCTGCTTTCATTTTAAATCCTATATGCTTCGGTTTCATGTTGACAGAAGAGCTCAGCAATATCCAAAGTCCACAAAACACGCCTCTCGTAACACATTTCGAACTCTTTGCATTTATTATTCCTTTAGAATATGAAATATGTATAATATCTATAAAGACCTAGCCAGGAAAAACAGCCCTACTTAAGATTCTATAATTAGAAGTTCGAGATGACAGATTTACGAGTCTGGAAGCTAAATTTTGCTTATTTCATTTATTTTAATATACGTGAAATGGCCAAGAAACCCAGCTACATGTAGCTTGCAGACAATTTTCAGTAGAGCACTCGTGTCAATTTCTTTTAAACTTGTTTACTGTTTACACGGTTTACTGTATAACGTCGTTTAAACTAGTTCCGAAGCATACTTTATTATTTGTTTTACGTTTTGAAAAATTACTCCACACGATACAATTATTTTCAAAATAATATTTTACAATAAACTCTTTAACAGTATGTATATTAATAAATTGCAGAGATGAGTTGTCACTTATACTACTAGTCTGGAAAAAATAAATATAAAGAAATGAGACTTCAATATTTTCCTTAAAAATTTACACAATATGAGTGTCATTGTTCAATACCATCATAACTAAGCATGTTAACAAATTCATCTTACATTTTCTTAACCCGTTATTTGTAAGGAGGTATACAAAAGTGTATTTATTTATATCGAGTACATCGTGTGGAACAATTTGAAAATAAAAGATGTGCCGACAAATGAAAACCCGAGAAAAAATTTAAAAATTATAATGCTAAAATAAGTTTCTCACTTTATGCTGTTTAAAAAGCATTTAGTGCTACAGGCCCTACGTCTTTTTCTAATCTTCTGCAATAATTTGGTATTTAAAGATTCCTGAGGCCTATTTCTAATGGTTTGTTCACTAAATGTAGGCAAAATTTATCGTGTCTTACAAAAAGTATGCGAAGCTGGCTTACAAGCAGAAATTTAATTCGCTATATGGCAAGCTTTAAAAGGGCATACATCTATCAAAGCTACATAGATCTAAAGTAGAGGATTTGCAGTGTTTAATGACACTAAAATCCATATTTTTTAAGTTTGGAACTTTTTTCAGGATGGGTATCAACTACAAACCAAATAGAACTAATTACTGCTCATTCTGCCTATCAGTTCAACATATAACTATACTCTTATGAAGTAAATCTATAAAACAAAAATAAATTTATTATACTGATAAATTTTGCTATATCCATTAAAGAGAACAAAACATTATAAGGGATATATACCTTAAGTTTAGCTACGCCTAAAGATAAACATATAAAAAGACAAAATCATATAAAACAATAAGGGCAATACTAATATATGGTTGCGAAATATGGATAATAACAAAGGAAAATAGAAAGTTAAATGCCTTTAATAGAAAGATATTGAGGAGAATTTTGGGTCCAGTGAATGAACGTAGATTGTGGAGAACTAGATGTAATAATGAAATACCTATACAAAGAGCCTGCCATAAATGGAAGTACAGTGCCTTCGTTTTATGCCAAAGCCACAACCTCCTCATATACGTATAGGCAGAGACGGCAGGAGCCTCGGTATTATGCCGCAGAATTGGCGCAGGACGTGTCAAAGGTACATTTATCAGCTTAGAGCTGTCTCAATTGTTGCTTTGTCTTCGTATTGTGAAGTGTTTCGACAATACGTGTGTTGTGTGTGATTTCCTTAGGAATGTTATTCTCCTATTAGTCCACGGAAATGCCTGCCTACAATTCACGCTTGAACACCATATTTTTATGTACGATACATACGTGAAAACTGAATAATGTAGACAGGTGTGTTGACAATTTCAGCAGCAATTTCCTGGTCATCCAGTTCCGAGTAGCCTGTGAGATGTTTGGTCAATAAATTTAGAACAAAGGAATCGCTAAAGCTAAAAAATAAAGTTTATAGGATCAATCCCCACACCATAGACGAATTTAGGACAATATAAAAGCAGAAATTATGAACATTACGTAAGAAGAACTTATGTGTGCAATATCAAGAATGTCTTCACGCAGATGGACACCACTTCCAACAACACTTATAACAAGGTTAGCACTCATTACATATATGTTCTAACATTCGTGAGTAAGTAACATGGGAGATGCGGAACGGAAAACTCCACAGTGTAGTAGGCTGTGTGCGGAGCACGCATTCGCGCGATCTGCGGCCTGGCATAAAACGAAGGCACTGTAGTTAAATTAAGAAATTGCAGTGGGCAGATCATGTGCTAAGGCTGAACGAATAAGATATAGCCATAAAGTTCTTAAAGGGAAAAATGTATGATAATAGACCAGAGATCAAGAGACAGATGCTTGAAGACAGAAAAGATGGGAGAAATATGTTAGACAGAGATGTCATAAATGGGGAACAATGGAAGCAAAGTCTGAGAGAAGCCAAGGCCCAACTTGGGCTGTAGCGCTACAGAAGAAGTCGTTTATTAGTATTTTTTTCATTCATTTTGAAGTTCATTGCACTGGAAAAATACGATTTATTGTTTCGTCAGTTAAACCGCAAAAACACAATTTTTTTAAAATAAGAGCTAAAGCTATCCTGACAGCATAATAACCCTAAACTTTCTCGGGCTTCTAAGCAGGTAAGTAAATGGTTTAAAACAGACTTTTCAAGGTGTCCATCATCTTCGTCTTCAAGATAAACTGATGGAAGTGGAAGTCCGGATCTCCATATTTTAGTGCCGGGGTGAAACTGAAATTCATTGTTTCGCATGATTTTTCGGCTATGTAGCAGCTTGTGTTTAAGATGACTCAGTTATGGAATAAAAAATAGATTTAAATATAAGTTTTGCTGTATTTTCAACTTACATATAATAATTTCAGTTTCTCTGTCCCCACATAACTTGTGCCAGGTTAAATCTCACACACACGATTCTTTAAACTTCGGTGCAAGTACAGTCACTTAAAATTAATGGCTTTCGCTTTAAAAATATAGCACTTAGCTATGTATTACGCATGCAATAATCTGTCATAGTTTATTTACAAACAGTTTAGAAAATGTTTCCATTTCCGTGTTAGGCAGTTTTCAGACTTGAGCATTATTTAACATAGAAAAAGCCCCGTTCCGACATTTATTTTTCGTTTGTCTAGGTTTTCGGTGTATAGAGGGTCCGGTTTAAGCAGGTTTTACTGTATGCCCTTATAATATCCTTGTTTACATTGATGCAGTAATTTGTATCATAAATTATTTAAATGTAAAGAATGATTATAATATGAATATGCATTATTATGTGACATTGATTTGAGATGTTTGTTGATTGTAATTATTGTTGAGAAGTAAGTTTATACTGCCTTACTGAAACTGACAATAAGAGCGTGCAATAATGCAGCGAGGGGGGTGAGCTGTTTATCATTATTAGAGACGAGGAAGTTACGTAATGTTGGCGCGTTTTTCTTTAGAATTTGCTGGAACATTTTCCCTAGAGCATATGTATTCATAATTTTCATTGGATATAAAAATAGACGCTAATGTTGGCGCGTTTTATTAGCCAATAGCAACTCAGTTATAATCTTTAGGCATATCGGGGTGTAGGAGTATAAAAAGGGCTAGATTAGAGGTAGACCCCGTCAGTTCATCAAAAATCTTTATACATTACACGTCGTCTTCACGTCAGTTCACCGAAGATATTTGTATGCTACACGTCAGTCCGTCAGTTCGTCGAAAACATTTGTACGTTACACGTCGCCTTCAGTCCAGCAGAAATATTTGTACAGTATACGTCGGCTATCGATTTGTAAGTTACGCGTAGCAGAGTTATGAAAAATCTAAAGTGTTGTAAAGTTAATTATACAAAAGGTTGAAGTACGCGAATTAAAAGTGATCAGTAATGAAGTTATTATAACAGTTTCAGTTTGGCGAGTGTCAAGATCAATGTGTAAAGGTGATAGTGAATGTGTTCGACAATAAAAAGTGTAAAACAAATTCTTTCATCAGCGTTATCTTTGGATAAAAGACTCCTTTCCGTTTACACAACCTATATAAAGAGAAGTGCTCGACCAAAAAGATCATAGCTAGCCGGAGGACAGTGAACTAAAATTAAATAAAATAACAGTAGCATTCTTTCAAACAAAAACTAATACTGCCACAAATTGCTAACACCAGATAGAGCTAACAAACCTAACAAAGAATCACGTCACAAAAATGACTTCACCACGTGGAGTAAACACAAATACACAAACAACATTAATAATACCGTCTCAAATTGGCTCCCAAACGTGGGGCTCAATAAATAAATAAATATAACAAGTATACTACATCAACATTTCCCATGTCGGCTGCCCAGTCTATATTAAAATATTTGGGATATGTTGTGTTGGTGTTTGCTTCTCCTGTTCATACCTTTCACATGATTTATTTCCTGTTTCGTAGTTTGGCCAAATCCTTCCGTCGCATTTTGTCGTTTGATTTAATGCTTGTTTCCATCGCACACGTCATATCTGATTGGATAACTGCCCAGCGATAATAGAGAATGGTTCTCGATTATCGTATAGAGAATCACGTTTGGCTCTTAATCAGAGCAATCATGTAAGAGTAGACTAGTCACTATATTTATTTTAGACACAAATTTGTACACAAAATTCCACATTTGAAATTTCTTTATCTACTTGAAAAGCACTTGTGTATCAAACAAGTCGTTCTGTCAATTCTGAATGGGCACGGGGTCAATACACTAAAACCAGATTATAAGGGACCATATGTTGTGGTAAATGCGCCGGTTGAAAAATCTGATGTTTTGCATTCACATGACCTCTTCTACTCACTCTTCTACGAACTATTCTTATAAACGCTTATTTTTCTATCTAGTGCTTCTTAACTAAAGATAAACTTTAATTTCACATTTATACATTTCGTAAATATAAGAAGGTTACAGTAGGTTAAAACGATAGTCAGATTTTAAAAAACTATGTAGCTGTATGGTGGCTTTGAATTGCCACGAGAAAAGACGAATAACAACTTTCCCCGAGAAACGCTTATGTATTTTAAAATTCAAACCTATAACAAAGAAAACACCGGAAGTGGTTAAAAACACAAAACATTTTATTTGACATGAATTGTATGGTTTAACGAGATCCAATGTTTTGTGTAGAAAGGTTTTGTTTATCTCTTACGGTTTACCAATTATCAAGACTTCAAAGGCTATTCGCAGAAACTTCAAGACATACATTTTATTTGTCACGTAAATGTCTTACGCATATTATGGTATTTTAATCTTTTTTAGAAAATATTCCATGCAAAGAGTCGTTTTGAGTGGGGGTGCTCTTATGCTTAACCTATATACGAAGGTTGATACTTATAGGACATTTCGTTTTTAAGTTATTCTATTTAAACACACACACACACACAAGGATATTTTTCTAAAAAAATTATTATACATGGGGCCTCAAAACATGTATTTCTGGTGAAATCTCAACATCGATTTTTTTGCGTGGAATACAGACGTCTTACTACTGCAGGTAGATGGAAGAAAATAAAAATCAATATTGCTTGCTTCAAACAGCGCATTACCATAGCGAAGAAAATAAGTTTTGTCAATATGCATATCTTGACAGTTCAAATGTCGCATATATGTTCATTTGTTTATGAAGAAATACTAGGATGGCCTCATAGTGAATGTCAAGTGTCCTTCACCGCACGTTTCGCAAAACGATAAGAAATGCCACTAAATCACCTCTGGCTTGCGATTGCTTATAAGTCTAGGGCACAATCGTGGAGAGCTGTTGCCAGAAATGGCTGCATGGTTATCGTCCAGAAAAAAAATCCACAAACTTTCTAGGATATGTATCTCTCATAGTTTTACAATAAAATAAAATTTATGATTCACAGTTAAAAAGTTACCAAGCAGATGCACTTAGGCCACTCTGTATACTTTCAAAATCAGCAGTATAAGCATACATGACTTCTAAAGGTTTTCACTAATCTTAAATTCAGATCTTAGTTATTCATGCAGAAAATGGACTTGGATAACGCTATGCAGACAAATCATTTCATTTTTTCGACCAACGCTTGAGAGGACCTAGATTAAATCAGCAACAACTGCGTGCAACTGTCTTAAGTACAGATATAGATGGACGGATGCTTAACATGCAACATGTGCCTGAAAAGTTTATAGCATCTATTTTGGAGGTGCATAAAGCATAACTGTAGATAGGAAACTGTCATCTTCAGCAAAATATTATATACAGCTTCAGTGCTGCAGTAGCTCCTCTTCATTTATTTTAAAATTATCCTGCAAACAGCTATAGCGTTAATGGCGAATTAATAAGGACATATTATGTGGCTAACTGACGTACATTTTTTGCATTCAATAGAAAAATCTCGCACAGCCAGCAAAGAAACCGATTCAAACTACGAAATATGAAGCCATCTAGAACAAAGGCGTATTTCTCTTCCTTTCTTTCTTCTCTCTCTCTCTCTCTCTCTCTCTCTCTCTCATACATATAGTAATTAGAGAATTTCACCCAAAAATTCATATTGAGATTTAACTGCAAATGCATAGCTGAGGCCCAGTGAAAAAATAAATAAATAAACATGTATTTTTAGGTGTATGTGAACACCACAACTCAAAAATGTTCAATAAATTCAAAGCTTGGTATTTAGGTTCAGTAACTTCCAAAAATATGACACGAAGATCTTAAACAATGCCTTCGAAACTCAAACTACTTTTACATGGGAAATGTTATGAATTTTTTTATTTTCTCAAAATTGGTTATAACGATTTTGACTAAAATACCCACTATGTATATATAAAAAATATGAAAAATAAAATGTATATCTTGAATTTTCTGGGAATAGCCTGTGAAGTCCTCTTTATTCGGAAGGAATATTGCTTAATTTTGTATAAATGATAAACTTAAGCGATAGACAACGTACTACACAAGACAGGTAGGTAGCTTTTTTAAACACCCACAATTTATTTATTTCAAGGCACTTTTTTGTGACATAAGCCATTTCCGAGATACTATTGGTTTGAATTGTTCAATAATTCTGTAATATGTTTAAAGGCCTGTCGATATTCAGTTCTTTCTCGCGATTGCATGGAAAGAATATGGAATTTTAAGACCAGCATTTATAGCGTCCATTTCTTAAACACTTAACTATCGCCATTCCCTTTATACCCTTAACGAAATGTGTAATGTAACTTCTGCAAAGGTTTATCAAGATTAAAATGAATTAGATTGAAAAATAAGCTTTCGTAAGAATAGTTTTTAGAAGCCAAATAAAAATAAACGATAGGGGTAGAGAAAGTCGTGTAAAGACATATATTTAGGATGATTGGTCAAATTTAAACAGTAAAACTGAAATTAATAGAACCATATACATAAACATTAGAGAACTGGAAGTATCAAAACCATGTTTTTAGTTATTGCTTTCAATCAGCGTGACACATTTATTGCAGAGGTCAGACATATTTTCTGTATTGGGTTTGACAGCGCTGCGAGTACCTATTGAATGTCCGTAACTATTAGGCTATGTTGCCGGCGCTACGTTATCTCGAGGTCATTCGTTGATTGTATCCATTCTCTGTGTCAAGCATTCAGCAATTGTTGCGTTAAATGTGCGCTTGTATGCATATGTCAGGTGGCCACGTGTTGCATACAACATCCTCCCTCCCGAAATTTCCGAGTTTCGCCGCTATACTTCACTCTCGCAATTCGTACTACAGAGCGAGCCAAAACTCTCCGAACCGCCTGCGCGGTGTTTTTTCTGGCGCTCGTCGTCTGCCTTCATAGGAAGGCGCGGATGAAACCATACAACATTTTTAAAACTACTTTTAAAGACTTTACTTATCAACTTTACGAAAGGAAGTGCTGAAACTGGCCACCGTCGTTGTCCATACATTTTTGGCACCTCTTTAGGAAACTATCCATCACTCGCCGTACTTCACGTTGAGAAATTTCCTGGCGGATATTTTGTTTTAATTCTTCCAGGGTGTGTGGGTTTGTCTTGTACACTTTATGTTTTAAGTTATCCCAGAGGGGTATTTTATGAACAATATTACCGGCTGCGCGGTATTTTTCCACTGGGCGTGTGGAAATATGATAAAAGACATGATAACGCATTGCTGCTATAAACAAAGTCACGCTGTTGTGGTTTTGCTTTGCAGTATGAAGTGCAGTTTTGAGTTGACGGTGATGTGATGTGCTTCAGTTATTACGAATTATTTATTGTTTTGTCCTGTACTTAGTCACAAAGTATATTATGGCTCAGTATATGTTTTCTACTGCACAGCGTGTATTTATTTATGATTCGTATGTGTTAACTCGGTCAGCTCGCCAAGTGAAAGTACCATTTGCAGAAAGATTCCCAGGTTTAAACATTCAGGCCGTACAACAATCCATGAACTTTACAGTAAATTTCAGGCCACAGGAAGTGTTCAGGCTAAGAAATCTAAAAGACGGCGTTCGGTTCTTACCGAAGAAACATTAGACGACATCGGTCATCGTTTGGAAAATTCCCCCCAAAAATTCCATGATATAGTTTCCTAAAGAGGTGCCAAAAATGTATGGACAACGACGGTGGCCAGTTTCAGCATTTCCTTTCATAAAGTTGGTAAGTAAAGCCTTTAAAAGTAGTTTTAAAAATGTTGCATGGTTTCATCCACGCCTTTCTATGATAGCAGCAGACGGCAACGAGCGCCGAGGACGCGCACAGGAAAAACACCGCGCAGGCGGTTCGGAGTCTTTTGGCTCACTCTGTACCTATAATGCAACTTAGACTGGCACAATGTTGCCAAACTGAGAAAAACATACCATGGGTTCAAGTTTACTCGATTGCGAATTTGTAGTACCTATTTCAACTAATCCATCATTGCATCTAGTCGACTGTCCTAACTTCATTACGATTCATTAATATTACACTTTTTACATTGGTAAATTCCCAATTAATTTTATTGTGCCTTTGATGGACATAAAGACCAAGGTCTAAAGTAAACGCAAAAAGAAAGAAACTAATGTTGATTTCTGGAGGGAGGGTTATCCCTCCTAACTCACCTCTCGCTACACCCATGGAACCTTGTATATTGTTTGGCTGGTGTACAATAAACAAGAACCGAAACCAGAACTACAAAGTTAAATATACGAGTGTCTTCACAAATCAACGGGAAGCTTTCCCGGTCCCGAGAATTGGTCAAGTTTTAATTTTCTGGTTCTCGGACCGGCATACTAGATCCATATTCACATGTTAGACTCTTCACTACAAAAATTTTTCTATACGGCCATGACATACAACCGCTACTGGAGCTCTCTCTAGTCACAAGCTGGGAAAATTATAACCGGAAGAAATTCCAACAAATGGGCGTCCTGACCACACATTCTAACTCTCAAATCATTAAGCTTTGGTTCTTTTATCGAAAGCGGCATTTGTAGTTTGTTTATATACAGCTCAAAATTAGGTTTTGCCTAAAAAACAATAGCAAAAAATATAAAGAACAGTAAGAACTGGTAGAAATTAACAAAGAATAGGCAGCTACTTTAATGTACGTCATTGCTACGACCAGAAGAATCGGAAATAATAATGGATTTGAATCTAGAAAATGAATTTTGGCGTTGTCTAACCTGCATTATGTTGGCCGAATTAGTCACATACAAACAAATGACGTCCCAATGCACAAAATCATATTTCCACTTTGCTATCATTATGGTCCCGTTCTCGTTCCAGCGGTATTGTGAAGCAACATGTGGTAAGGTCTTTTGCTTTCCGTTCTCGGGCTATTGTGAACCAGCCTTAAATCTGATATTACTTTTTAACAATAGTAGTCTATCACTTCGTGTTTGTGGCCAAATATTTTTTAAATTCTGCTATCAAAAAATTGCTGTAAAATTGGCTACGATTACATTGTATTGCGTGGCTGTAAAAATGTAACTACTGCAACACATTATGCAGTATGGACAATCAAGTTGGTCTGCACTAAAGCAGTACTAGTCGGCCACGATATACTGATTGCACTTGGAGAAGGGCGCCACTGTTTTGTTGACTATGTATATCGTCATCAAGGCTGTGAATCTGAAGCGGAATGAGAGGCAAGGCGATAGGGGAATGTGCAGTTGCACAATGAAAACAGCACTGCATTTCCACGCCTCAGCCTCGCTAGTAAATGCAACTCGGAAATACGGATGTTTTCTTTACCAGACTATCCTTCCGATACCCCGCCCACTTGTTCCGTAACTGTTTAGTTCCTCTTCTCATCGAGCACCTCATATCGTAGCCGACTAGTACGTACATAGCTGCTCTACAAATCAGTCGAAGAAAAACTTATTTTTTTTATGTACTTCCTGGAAATTGTTTCAGTATGTTTTAATAGACATTCAGGCACATATAAGATTGCGGCGACAATGTAATCTCAAAAATCGTTGCCTTTGCATAGACTGACGAGAAAGAAAAGACGGGACATAATATTTCAAGAGCGTATTGCTTAAACACTAGAAAATGCAAATGAACAACAGGAGATATCCCAGTAGTAGTTAATCCCACAACATTCTTCCACACAAGCTACATATTTTGAATTCTACTTTTTTTCCCTGTGCCTAAGTTTTTCAAAAAGTTTTAGATACACATTTTGGCATGCTTGTAATGGCAAGCCTGTATTTAAGATATATTTATCTTAAACGTAGGTCATTTTAATCAAAATCGTTTGAAGTGTTTTTGAGCAAATAAAAAATAATGCAACTTTTTGCATGTAAATATTTTTGGGTGGGAGGAATCTTGCGAAAATATTTACTTTGTATTCCTGAAAGGTGTCAGATTTCAACACGAAGTTTTGTAACTAGCTTGCCTGACCCCCGTCTCTCTATCTCTATCGCTCACTCACTCTCACACACTCACTCACCTTTCTCCAAAATAATGTTTTTGTGGTTCAAGGACCCTCTAAAAGTGCATTTATGGTGCTAATCTCAATATCGAATTTACGGATAGAATACAAACCTTTCGCTACCTACCCTATGTATATTCTAGACTCTAGAGAAAGCAAAATACTTTATTAACTTACTTTTATGTCAGCGCTGTACGCAAAGAAATCAGTTTTAAGTAGTCCACTGTAAAATTTAGGCATCTCTCCAGACGTAGCACAATTTTGGCGAGCCCCTCATCTTAGAAATCCGTTGCCAGTCCATTTAACCTAAGAGTTACAGTTACTGGCACAAAGTTTTCTGTATCGAGTAATACCGTGAGGGAATAGAAAACATTCAGAGGTGGCGAAAGATGACTGCATAACGCGCTAACTGAAAACTCACCCATAATTAGACGTTGCTGAAAAGTCGATGTTGACCATGAATAAGCAATTATCTGTATGATAGTAGAAGTTTTTAGAAACGCTTTATCGCTTTGCCTTTTGTGAGGTATAGAAATATTTGTGCCGGAAGAGCAAGTTGGTTAGGATTATTTGTGGGTTTTTATGGGGAAGGGGTTTTGAAACCAATGCCATATAGTGGCGAAAATGTAGGGAAATGTTCCGTCAACAAACTCGGTTAATTTCAGAAAGGAAGAATAGAAATTTCATAGAATGGGCATAGCTCTTTGCAGTGTGCTATCCAGTACGGTAGAGAGACCTTCACTTGCAAAAGTTTATGCAGCTAAAGAGACACCAAGTTTCTCCCTATCTCCATCTAATGAAGTTAGATAGTTTGTCAACATATTCTGACAAAGTGCCTGATTTGAAGCTACGGTGCTTCAATTAATTTTGGTATTTGATGTGTCGTGTGATCCCTACTTCATGATCTTCGCTATGCTTTTTCACCTATTAATTAGTTCCAGTGAATGAAGGTCTAGGTGGCGCCGTGGCCGAGTAATCACACCGCTCGCCTCTCACCAAGGCGGCCCGGGTTCGATCCCAGGGACCCGCATGTAGAATTTGTGGTAGACAAAGCGTATGGTGGGTTTTCTCCGGGTTATTCGGCTTCCCCTGCCATTCATTCCAACAACTGTTCCATCATCCATTTCACCGGCATTTCATATTATCTACTGCCTCGCTCTCATGCCGGCATTGAGCTGATCCTGGATATCCTATCGGATCCAAAGTGTCTGCTCCTCGACAGGCCTCTGACCCCAGGCACCCGCTTGTAAATCCTGAAGGTGTAAGTTTTACATACAAGGAGCCTAAACAGAGAAAGAAGAAGAATGTAAGTTCTAGCCATTGTTATGCATTTCTCTAATTCATGGAACAAAATACAAAAATTCTAAATGCACACATTGCGTTACATTTAAGGTGAATTTTATTTGGTGGACAGTTTGGAGACAATTCTAAAAATGCACGAAGTTTAGGAGTCTCTCCATATCAGTTACTCTCAAATTTGTACCTATTTAAACGTATCATTTGAAATGTATCGATAAACCATCTTCGTTGCCACAGAGAGAAAGAAACACTTGTGTATGTTCTGAGGTCCTATCCACATGGCGAGTTGAGGATTGAGACGGCCTTGGTTCATCTCTGAAGAATTAAGGAAAAACAACTTTATCGTACAACATTTGAAGTACTCGTACATGGTCTAACGATGAACGCAGTTGCCGCAGAATTGATATTATCGCATTTAGAGAAAATAGCTTGAAAGCCTACACACTCGACCCGACAGTAAGATTCGTACACCATAAAGGTCAACCTGAAGTACATCTGGTACAAATATAAGTAGGATATATAGGAGAGAGCTGGCGCAGTTTTTTGCGTTTATATGGGAAAGGATAGGGAAAACGAGGCTAGATGCGACGGTTCAAGGAGGAAAATGCTTATATGGGGAAGATAGGGAATACGAGGACTGACGCTAGGCTAGACAGTGGTAGGAGGGGGAGTGCGCTTTATATGAGAGAGGTAGAGGAATATGAGGAGAAGTGCTAGGCTAGACAGAGGCTGAGTAATGTATGGTTTATATGAGCGGTATAGGAAAACGCGGAGATGTGTTAGGCTAGACAGGGCTTGAAACGTAGTGCATGGTTTATATGAGAGATATAGGAAAACGAGGAAAGGTGTTAGGCTAGACAGAAGTCGAGGAGTAGAGTATGGTTTATATGAGAAGTATAGGAAAACGAGGAGAGGTATTAGGTTAGGAGAATTGAGTTTGTGTTTATAAGGAGAGACGAGAAAACGGATAGAGATCCTATGCTAGGATAGACAGGTGTTAAAGTTAGGTTAGATAGGAAACCAAGGAGTGATACTCAGCTAGACGGGGGCAGGAGGGAATGAGCTTTTGAGAGGTAGGGGATACGGGGAGTGGTGTTAGACTAGACAGAGGTTTAGAGTATGCGTTTATATGTATGAGAAGTATAGGAACAGGAAGAGGGGTGCTAGGCTAGACAGAGGTTGAGGAGTAGAGTATAGTTTATATGAGAGGTATAGGAAAACGAGGAGAGGAGTTAGACTAGACAGAGGTCGAGGAGCAGAGTATGGTTTATGTGAGAGTCATAGGTAAACGAGAGAGGCGTTAGGCTAGACAGAGCTAGAGGAGTAGAGTATGGTTTATATGAGAGGTATAGGAACAGGAGGAGAGGTGTTAGGCTAGACAGGTAGTGTAGCAGTAGGAATATGGACTTATATACAGGAGAGATAGGGAATATGAGGTGCTAGACTTGAAAGCGACTTTAGACGTGAACTTAGTGGAAAACTGTTTCATGTCAATGTTCTAGACATACCCATCACGTAACCTATTCAGGGAAAAGGTGACTCGTTCAGGGGAAAAAGGTGACTGCTCAGGGAAAAAGGAGGTCCACAAAGGGAAAAAGTTGACTAGCAAAGGGAAAAACGTGACCAGCAAAGGGAAAAAGGCGACCAGCAAAGGGGAAAATGTGACCAGCAAAGGGAAAAAGGTGAGCCATAAAGGTAAAAAGGTGACCTGCAACGGGAAAAGCTAACCCACTAACACTAACAGGTAAGTAATTCAGCTAGTATTGCAAGAGGTTGACTGCATCATAGCAGTGTATGATTTCACATGTAATTCAGCTAGTATCGTATGTATTTAGGCTAATTCATCTAGTAACACAGAATAGATTCCAGAGGCTAACTGCATCATGGCTCTGCATAATTTCACAGATAATTCAGCTAGTATCGTAGGTATTTAGGCTAATTCAGCTAGTATCACAAGAGGATAGATTCTAGGGTTGGGTATAGCTTAGTGTCGTATTTCACAGGTAATTCAGCTAGTATCGTAGGTATTTAGGCTAATTCAGCTAGTATCACAGGAGGCTAGATTCCAGGGTTGGGTATAGCATAGTTTCATATTTCACAGGTAATTCAGAGGGTATCGTAGGTATTTAGGATAATTCAAGTAACATAGGTGTTTAGAGTAATTAAGCAAGTATCACAGGAGGCTAGATTCCAGGGTTGGGTATAGCATAGTTTCGATTTTCAGAGGGTATCGTAGGTATTTAGGATAATTCAAGTAACATAGGTGTTTAGAGTAATTAAGCAAGCATTACAGGAGGGTAGGTTCCAGGGGTTGGTTATAACCTAGCTTCGTATTTCACAGATAGTTCAGGTAATATCGTAAGTATTTGAGGTAATCGACAGAGCTTCACAGATATTATTGATAATTTCGATCAGAGATTTGTATCACAGCTATTTAAGGTAAATGCAGATGATTCAGGTTGCATCAATGGTATTTGAGTCATCTTAACAGGTAATTCAGATAGTATCACAGGTGCTCGTGCTAATTTAGAGCAGGAATTCGTATCAGAGCTAGTTAAAGTAATTTCACATGATTCGGGTAGTATCACAGGTATTTAAATCATTTTCATAGCCAATTCAGCTAGTATCGTGAGCATTTAAGCTAATTCAGCTAGTATCACAGGAGGCTAGATTCCAGAGGCTAACTGCATCATAGCTATGCATGATTTCACAGCTAATTCAGCTAGTATCGTGAGCATTTAAGCTAATTCAGCTAGTATCACAGGAGGCTAGATTCCAAAGGCTAACTGCATCATAGCTATGCATGATTTCACAGCTAATTCAGCTAGTATCGTAGGTATTTAAATCATTTTCATAGCCAATTCAGCTAGTATCGTGAGCATTTAAGCTAATTCAGCTAGTATCACAGGAGGCTAGATTCCAGAGGCTAACTGCATCATAGCTATGCATGATTTCACAGCTAATTCAGCTAGTATCGTAGGTATTTAGGCTAATTCAGGTAGTATCACAGGAGGCTAGATTCCAGGGTTGGGTATAGCATAGTTTCATATTTCAAGGTAATTCAGAGGGTATCGTAGGTATTTAGGATAATTCAAGTAACTTAGTGCTTAGAGTAATTAAGCAAGCATTACAGGAGGGTAGGTTCCAGGGGTTGGTTATAGCCTAGTTTCGTATTTTACAGATAGTTCAGGTAATATCATAAGTATTTGGGTAATCAGCATAGTTTCACAGATGCTCGTAATAATTTCTATCAGAGATTTGTATCACGGCTATTTAAGGTAAATGCAGCTGATTCAGGTTGTATCAATGGTATTTGAGTCATTTTAATAGGTAATTCTGATAGTATCACAGGTGCTCGTACTAATTTAGAGCAGGAATTCGTATCTGAGCTATTTAATGTAATTTCACACGATTCGGGTAGTATCACAGGTATTTAAGTCATTTTAACAGGCAATTCAACTAGTATCGCAGGTACTCATGGTAATATAGAGAGTAATTCGATTATAAAACTTTTCTCATCCAGCGTTACAACAATTTATATACTTTTTTCTAAATCTTACAAATTTTTATATGTTAAACAGTTATTGTACGATGCAGAGAGGGATAAACTGTATATGGTTTACAAACTGAAAAGCTTTGCGTCAACATACCTTTATTTTAGTTCGTTATAGATGTCTCTCCCCTTTTATCTAGGCTTGAGACTAGCACTAGGATTGCTCCTAATGGCAGGGTTACCACCTTCCCTTCCATCTTCTTCTTTCTTCATCGGGCGTCAGCTATCTGCATATACAGCACACAGATAACCTTCTTTTTTAAGATTGTAGACTCACGAGAAAATCTTTATCTTTAACTTACATTCTTTTAAGCACTGTTTGTAATGGCGTAATGTCCATACGCATATGTCGTTATCCCATCCTCAGCAATAATTCTTTTATCATCAAACGGAGTCAATGCAATTTTATTCACTTGCACTGTAGCAAGAGCATGCTTTCGTGATAGGATCAGATTCATAGGTGTTCTGATGATTTCACAGGTTTTAAGACAGTCTGTATAGCTGTCAAACGAAATGTACTGCTTAATAGCGCTACGTTTTATACCTTTAATCTTTTTTATCATTGACCCTTGAATATCTAAGGCATACATCTTAGGACGTAGTCCAACAAAGCGTAGGATGATTTTGCTATTAGCCTCATCTTTAAATTTTCCCAATACCTTCTTGTTCTGAGTAGAGTAACATATATGGTTGACAGGGTAATCAGCTGTATCGAGATGCTCAAGAAAACGTAGCTTATCCTGGTACACATCTTCAGTTGTTACACGATGAATGAACGAATCAGTGTCCATATACATAAGCTTCAGGTTTTCAGCTCCATAATAAGACAACAAAACGTCGTAATGATAGTTATACATTAATGTCTTGGAGATGTCCAACACACTCATACCAATGTATATAGGCTTGTTGAATACAATCTGACGAGAGGCCATATGTACAGCAGCTAGATTATCAGCATATATCGTCCTGTCGATAAACGTAGGCTTGGCGATCAGCTTCTCTAGAGTTTTTTCATTGGTCACCAGTCGTATATCCATACGGTTACGCAGGTTCTCCATAGTTTTTCCAAACATAGCGTTGTTAAAGAGCTTGTAGAGATCCTTCTCGAAATCATTTGCAGCTTGTTGTCGTAGCCTGTTGTTAAATTCCACATAAGGTTTCAACCACTGAGACTGTCGGAATTGTAGCACACGATGGATTTTTGTTAGTCGTAGTCCATGACTAAGAGCTTGCTTCAAAGCCATGTAATGCACTACATACTTCTTTCGAGGTCCAAGATGAGGTATCAGTTTCTTTGTAGATGATTCCAATGGTTTCATACACTCTGGCAGGAAAGGTAGATCGTTGTGTAGATCGTGAAGTTCAGCAGGATACTCGATGTCGACTTCTAATATGTACCCATGAGGATCATCTTCTTGTAGTGTTTCTAAGTTGATTTCTTCAGGCGACACCCACTGAAATCCACCAAAAGGAAGGGCGTGACACATTGCCCACCCATATTGGTTATTAGCGTCCTCGTATGTGATAAATTGGGTTGGTCTCGACGGATCAAACCTATCCATATAAGTGTTATTAGCCTCAGCATACCGATGGGAAACTTGGCATAAACCTCCTCGTATACCTGATTCCACCATGAGTAGTTGATCATAATCTTGTAACAGCTCCAGCTTAATTCCAGTATACAGTAACATGGAGTCCCATGTAAGACCTGGAGAGGTAAAATAATGGGCAGGATCAACTTTGTGTGTTTTAAGGGTTTGCTCTCTGAACGTCTCAAAGACATCAGCTAGGAGAAGTACATCCGAAGTTAAGTAGAGATCGCTGTACTCTCCCAGGTTTCTCACATTAAACAGCTCCCATACATTTCTAGCATGATCGTAGTCAGTATCAGTAATTTCTTCTTCATTTAATCTATTGTAGAAGTAGTCCTTAGGAGGCAAGCAGGTCTCGTTCAGGACATCCCATGACGTAACAAAATCATAGGGAAATACACCCTTACGGGTCATCAACTTCAATTTGTCTTCTCCAAAGTACTTTAGCGTTTCAGGATACGATGTTAGATTTTTTACCAACTTATCCAAGCTTGTACTGAGGAATCGGAAGCTATCCACAAATCGAAGCTTTATATCTCCTACATACTTGGTGAATGAGATATAGCTTTCTTCAGAGTTAGGAATTACCTCCACACGTTCACTTGTACAACCCAGCTCCTTAACAATGAAATGAGAGTCATATCCGCTAAGGTTATGCATGAAGACTGGTATATATTTAGGTGTTTTACAGGCTAAATTACATTCATTATGAAGACTTCCACGATATTCACCGCTGATGTGATCATGGTCGCGTACTTTGTAGTTTTCTCCTGTAAAGCCTTTTCCACACAAGTAGCATGCCGTAGAAGACTCAAAATCCTTTTGCTGTTGTTCCGTAAGTTTCAGAGGCTTAGTAGATTTGTATATGCCATCAATCATTTTTGCAAGAGATGTCAGGTACAGCATAAACTTCTGAGCAGCATCAGCACCACGATACACATAGGGTTGCTTAGGAAGACCAGTTTCGAGATGTTCAACACTGGATGTAGGCTTCACGTAAACACAGAAGCTCATTGGTGTGTGCTCTTGATAAGGGGTTGTATAGGAAGTTTCAGGATTGGGTATACACGTATGGCATGGAGTGAGAATACTCTCAAAATCAGCATAGATGACATAAGGTACTTTCAGCATCCTCTCAACATTTTTAAACTGAACAATTGATTTCTCCTTGGTAGGCATAACTACCCTCGCAACACCATGTTGAATACAGACGGCTACATGTTCTTGCAGTTTTTCCTGTCCACTTAGTCCATATCGATCATCAAAATGTGTAAAGCAGCGCTTACAAGTATAAACCCGTCCATTATGGCTAGTTTTCTGGCGTCGAACGAGTTTCTCAAAATTCTTTATATATACGTAGTGATGTTTTCCACTACTATCATTCAATAGTAGCAGGTCGCGATGTTCAGCTAGTTCAATATCAACAACCTTTATCGGATACACTTCATACTTCTCATCCAGCCCGAAAACGTTAATAGATATCTTGTTAAACTTCTCAAATTTTGGTATTTGAGAAAGTGGAGTAGGATAGGAAACACAGCTGAAGTCGTACTTATCTTGAAGTTGTTTGTATTTGTTCACACGCTGTGCATCCTTCCCTATGAATTTAGCTAATACGGAGTACATGAAACATTTCTCGTCGCTAAAGTTCTGAATGTTTATACATGCTTTCCTTGCTTCAACAGCTGACGGTAGTGGTATGTAGCTACTTCCTCGCAACGGATTGTACTTGTTGATACGAAGTCGAACTCCTTCCACAGCAAGCAAAGCCCAGCTGCTACCCTTAAGCTGAGACTCCTCCATTTCAGTCACCAATTTCTTGAATTTCACTTCCATCGCTGACTCCAGATCAGTTTCCAGGAAAACAGCTTGATTCCGTGTTTTAAATGTTTTGTCACAGGTTTCACCAATATTGTTAACAAATCGACACTCTGCCAGCAGATTAATTTTAACACTCTTATGAATGCTAAGCTCTTTATGCACAGCCTGGATTATCCGTTGTTTTGCCTCTTGCAGATACATATTCAGGTCCTTAGGTGACTCGCATCGTATAAAATACGATTTCAATCGTCCTTCGAATGAAGTTTCGTATTCTTTCATATCACAGTCCTCCATTGTTGATAGCAACTGATGTTTAGTTGGCTCCAATCTTCTTTTCTTCTGAGGGCTGCTTATTTCACATATATCTTCGTGTCGCTGCCCCTTATAACCATCTTTGAAGGTTACATTACAATGTTTACATTTGAAGAGCTTCTTGCAGCTCATCTCGTGTCTTCTCTTGTCATAACCTCGGAGGAACTTCTTCCCACATTTTCCGCATGCATATCCAGTAGCGCTTGGAATAATATCCTTATACGCTGAGTTATTCATCTTTATTCTTGATGTAATAACGTATTACATGAAATGTAGACCTCTTCACCTTGATACCACTTTAGAAAGCTGATTATTCTTGGAGAGAACACGATGTTAACACCTCAAGACTAATTAGCACAATGAAGTCCAATGCCCTAGATCGCCATATTTATAGAGGGAGCACGAACCTTTTAGATCAATCATAAACTCGTTTCATAACCAGATGTATATGATCGCTCAACGTGTATTAACCCCCCCCCCCAGCCATATAACTTCAAGTCCAGAGACAGGATGTTTATGACGTCACACCCAGAGACAGAATGTCTGGCAGCATCAAACATGTTTAAACTCGTCTCATAACTACCTGCTTATGCTGTCACACCAGCAAGAGAAGTATTCCCACGCGCTCATTCAGACATATATTTCAAATTCAAGCCTATCACCACTACCACCACCATCACCACCTATTGCACCAAGGTTAATTCAAGCTGTATTATCACAATACTTAAAAGTAAAAGCTTAAAAGGAAACCTAGAAGATTTTTCCCCTTATTTACTTAATTATTTCATGTTTTGATTCCCTTTTCAATTCTTCCTTTCCATCTTCTCACAGAAAGACCATTACATTTCACTACAATCATGAGAAAAGCAATTTTTCCAGAGTTACACAGATTCTAAGCTTCTAAATCGAACCCGGTAATACTTTTAATAAATGTATTTTAGCTCCCCAATATCAGCATCTACCATTTAATCTTTACTCGAACCTGATATGATCCATAAGCTTGAAGATATATGAAATCGCCCTTCGGGATTCGATCTGAGTACTTTAAAGTAATATTTGTCACGATAACGATATTTAAGGACTAGATACTCTGTTTGCGTTTACCTTGACATGTTTATCTAAATTAAATTACGAGTTATTAAATTTTTGCAAGTAAATTTCATTGAATCGGTATTCGAACCCAGAACACCAGGAACAAGATAATTTATAATATTAGTCTGACATGTTAAACAAAGCTGTATGCAGTTACATCATCGATCTAAGTGATATATTCTAGTGTACAGAGGAAAATTAAGGAAGTCATTAAAAAATCAGGAATCGAACCAAGCACAACTGATTGACAATTATATACAGCATTAATCACCCAGTACAGAACCTATCAATCAATCATTTCATTGATCAGTGATTAATACGTTATTACATCAAGAATAAAGATGAATAACTCAGCGTATAAGGATATTATTCCAAGCGCTACTGGATATGCATGCGGAAAATGTGGGAAGAAGTTCCTCCGAGGTTATGACAAGAGAAGACACGAGATGAGCTGCAAGAAGCTCTTCAAATGTAAACATTGTAATGTAACCTTCAAAGATGGTTATAAGGGGCAGCGACACGAAGATATATGTGAAATAAGCAGCCCTCAGAAGAAAAGAAGATTGGAGCCAACTAAACATCAGTTGCTATCAACAATGGAGGACTGTGATATGAAAGAATACGAAACTTCATTCGAAGGACGATTGAAATCGTATTTTATACGATGCGAGTCACCTAAGGACCTGAATATGTATCTGCAAGAGGCAAAACAACGGATAATCCAGGCTGTGCATAAAGAGCTTAGCATTCATAAGAGTGTTAAAATTAATCTGCTGGCAGAGTGTCGATTTGTTAACAATATTGGTGAAACCTGTGACAAAACATTTAAAACACGGAATCAAGCTGTTTTCCTGGAAACTGATCTGGAGTCAGCGATGGAAGTGAAATTCAAGAAATTGGTGACTGAAATGGAGGAGTCTCAGCTTAAGGGTAGCAGCTGGGCTTTGCTTGCTGTGGAAGGAGTTCGACTTCGTATCAACAAGTACAATCCGTTGCGAGGAAGTAGCTACATACCACTACCGTCAGCTGTTGAAGCAAGGAAAGCATGTATAAACATTCAGAACTTTAGCGACGAGAAATGTTTCATGTACTCCGTATTAGCTAAATTCATAGGGAAGGATGCACAGCGTGTGAACAAATACAAACAACTTCAAGATAAGTACGACTTCAGCTGTGTTTCCTATCCTACTCCACTTTCTCAAATACCAAAATTTGAGAAGTTTAACAAGATATCTATTAACGTTTTCGGGCTGGATGAGAAGTATGAAGTGTATCCGATAAAGGTTGTTGATATTGAACTAGCTGAACATCGCGACCTGCTACTATTGAATGATAGTAGTGGAAAACATCACTACGTATATATAAAGAATTTTGAGAAACTCGTTCGACGCCAGAAAACTAGCCATAATGGACGGGTTTATACTTGTAAGCGCTGCTTTACACATTTTGATGATCGATATGGACTAAGTGGACAGGAAAAACTGCAAGAACATGTAGCCGTCTGTATTCAACATGGTGTTGCGAGGGTAGTTATGCCTACCAAGGAGAAATCAATTGTTCAGTTTAAAAATGTTGAGAGGATGCTGAAAGTACCTTATGTCATCTATGCTGATTTTGAGAGTATTCTCACTCCATGCCATACGTGTATACCCAATCCTGAAACTTCCTATACAACCCCTTATCAAGAGCACACACCAATGAGCTTCTGTGTTTACGTGAAGCCTACATCCAGTGTTGAACATCTCGAAACTGGTCTTCCTAAGCAACCCTATGTGTATCGTGGTGCTGATGCTGCTCAGAAGTTTATGCTGTACCTGACATCTCTTGCAAAAATGATTGATGGCATATACAAATCTACTAAGCCTCTGAAACTTACGGAACAACAGCAAAAGGATTTTGAGTCTTCTACGGCATGCTACTTGTGTGGAAAAGGCTTTACAGGAGAAAACTACAAAGTACGCGACCATGATCACATCAGCGGTGAATATCGTGGAAGTCTTCATAATGAATGTAATTTAGCCTGTAAAACACCTAAATATATACCAGTCTTCATGCATAACCTTAGCGGATATGACTCTCATTTCATTGTTAAGGAGCTGGGTTGTACAAGTGAACGTGTGGAGGTAATTCCTAACTCTGAAGAAAGCTATATCTCATTCACCAAGTATGTAGGAGATATAAAGCTTCGATTTGTGGATAGCTTCCGATTCCTCAGTACAAGCTTGGATAAGTTGGTAAAAAATCTAACATCGTATCCTGAAACGCTAAAGTACTTTGGAGAAGACAAATTGAAGTTGATGACCCGTAAGGGTGTATTTCCCTATGATTTTGTTACGTCATGGGATGTCCTGAACGAGACCTGCTTGCCTCCTAAGGACTACTTCTACAATAGATTAAATGAAGAAGAAATTACTGATACTGACTACGATCATGCTAGAAATGTATGGGAGCTGTTTAATGTGAGAAACCTGGGAGAGTACAGCGATCTCTACTTAACTTCGGATGTACTTCTCCTAGCTGATGTCTTTGAGACGTTCAGAGAGCAAACCCTTAAAACACACAAAGTTGATCCTGCCCATTATTTTACCTCTCCAGGTCTTACATGGGACTCCATGTTACTGTATACTGGAATTAAGCTGGAGCTGTTACAAGATTATGATCAACTACTCATGGTGGAATCAGGTATAAGAGGAGGTTTATGCCAAGTTTCCCATCGGTATGCTGAGGCTAATAACACTTATATGGATAGGTTTGATCCGTCGAGACCAACCCAATTTATCACATACGAGGACGCTAATAACCAATATGGGTGGGCAATGTGTCACGCCCTTCCTTTTGGTGGATTTCAGTGGGTGTCGCCTGAAGAAATCAACTTAGAAACACTACAAGAAGATGATCCTCATGGGTACATATTAGAAGTCGACATCGAGTATCCTGCTGAACTTCACGATCTACACAACGATCTACCTTTCCTGCCAGAGTGTATGAAACCATTGGAATCATCTACAAAGAAACTGATACCTCATCTTGGACCTCGAAAGAAGTATGTAGTGCATTACATGGCTTTGAAGCAAGCTCTTAGTCATGGACTACGACTAACAAAAATCCATCGTGTGCTACAATTCCGACAGTCTCAGTGGTTGAAACCTTATGTGGAATTTAACAACAGGCTACGACAACAAGCTGCAAATGATTTCGAGAAGGATCTCTACAAGCTCTTTAACAACGCTATGTTTGGAAAAACTATGGAGAACCTGCGTAACCGTATGGATATACGACTGGTGACCAATGAAAAAACTCTAGAGAAGCTGATCGCCAAGCCTACGTTTATCGACAGGACGATATATGCTGATAATCTAGCTGCTGTACATATGGCCTCTCGTCAGATTGTATTCAACAAGCCTATATACATTGGTATGAGTGTGTTGGACATCTCCAAGACATTAATGTATAACTATCATTACGACGTTTTGTTGTCTTATTATGGAGCTGAAAACCTGAAGCTTATGTATATGGACACTGATTCGTTCATTCATCGTGTAACAACTGAAGATGTGTACCAGGATAAGCTACGTTTTCTTGAGCATCTCGATACAGCTGATTACCCTGTCAACCATATATGTTACTCTACTCAGAACAAGAAGGTATTGGGAAAATTTAAAGATGAGGCTAATAGCAAAATCATCCTACGCTTTGTTGGACTACGTCCTAAGATGTATGCCTTAGATATTCAAGGGTCAATGATAAAAAAGATTAAAGGTATAAAACGTAGCGCTATTAAGCAGTACATTTCGTTTGACAGCTATACAGACTGTCTTAAAACCTGTGAAATCATCAGAACACCTATGAATCTGATCCTATCACGAAAGCATGCTCTTGCTACAGTGCAAGTGAATAAAATTGCATTGACTCCGTTTGATGATAAAAGAATTATTGCTGAGGATGGGATAACGACATATGCGTATGGACATTACGCCATTACAAACAGTGCTTAAAAGAATGTAAGTTAAAGATAAAGATTTTCTCGTGAGTCTACAATCTTAAAAAAGAAGGTTATCTGTGTGCTGTATATGCAGATAGCTGACGCCCGATGAAGAAAGAAGAAGATGGAAGGGAAGGTGGTAACCCTGCCATTAGGAGCAATCCTAGTGCTAGTCTCAAGCCTAGATAAAAGGGGAGAGACATCTATAACGAACTAAAATAAAGGTATGTTGACGCAAAGCTTTTCAGTTTGTAAACCATATACAGTTTATCCCTCTCTGCATCGTACAATAACTGTTTAACATATAAAAATTTGTAAGATTTAGAAAAAAGTATATAAATTGTTGTAACGCTGGATGAGAAAAGTTTTATAATCGAATTACTCTCTATATTACCATGAGTACCTGCGATACTAGTTGAATTGCCTGTTAAAATGACTTAAATACCTGTGATACTACCCGAATCGTGTGAAATTACATTAAATAGCTCAGATACGAATTCCTGCTCTAAATTAGTACGAGCACCTGTGATACTATCAGAATTACCTATTAAAATGACTCAAATACCATTGATACAACCTGAATCAGCTGCATTTACCTTAAATAGCCGTGATACAAATCTCTGATAGAAATTATTACGAGCATCTGTGAAACTATGCTGATTACCCAAATACTTATGATATTACCTGAACTATCTGTAAAATACGAAACTAGGCTATAACCAACCCCTGGAACCTACCCTCCTGTAATGCTTGCTTAATTACTCTAAGCACTAAGTTACTTGAATTATCCTAAATACCTACGATACCCTCTGAATTACCTTGAAATATGAAACTATGCTATACCCAACCCTGGAATCTAGCCTCCTGTGATACTACCTGAATTAGCCTAAATACCTACGATACTAGCTGAATTAGCTGTGAAATCATGCATAGCTATGATGCAGTTAGCCTCTGGAATCTAGCCTCCTGTGATACTAGCTGAATTAGCTTAAATGCTCACGATACTAGCTGAATTGGCTATGAAAATGATTTAAATACCTACGATACTAGCTGAATTAGCTGTGAAATCATGCATAGCTATGATGCAGTTAGCCTTTGGAATCTAGCCTCCTGTGATACTAGCTGAATTAGCTTAAATGCTCACGATACTAGCTGAATTAGCTGTGAAATCATGCATAGCTATGATGCAGTTAGCCTCTGGAATCTAGCCTCCTGTGATACTAGCTGAATTAGCTTAAATGCTCACGATACTAGCTGAATTGGCTATGAAAATGATTTAAATACCTGTGATACTACCCGAATCATGTGAAATTACTTTAACTAGCTCTGATACGAATTCCTGCTCTAAATTAGCACGAGCACCTGTGATACTATCTGAATTACCTGTTAAGATGACTCAAATACCATTGATACAACCTGAATCATCTGCATTTACCTTAAATAGCTGTGATACAAATCTCTGATCGAAATTATCAATAATATCTGTGAAGCTCTGTCGATTACCTCAAATACTTACGATATTACCTGAACTATCTGTGAAATACGAAGCTAGGTTATAACCAACCCCTGGAACCTACCCTCCTGTAATGCTTGCTTAATTACTCTAAACACCTATGTTACTTGAATTATCCTAAATACCTACGATACCCTCTGAAATCGAAACTATGCTATACCCAACCCTGGAATCTAGCCTCCTGTGATACTTGCTTAATTACTCTAAACACCTATGTTACTTGAATTATCCTAAATACCTACGATACCCTCTGAATTACCTGTGAAATATGAAACTATGCTATACCCAACCCTGGAATCTAGCCTCCTGTGATACTAGCTGAATTAGCCTAAATACCTACGATACTAGCTGAATTACCTGTGAAATACGACACTAAGCTATACCCAACCCTAGAATCTATCCTCTTGTGATACTAGCTGAATTAGCCTAAATACCTACGATACTAGCTGAATTATCTGTGAAATTATGCAGAGCCATGATGCAGTTAGCCTCTGGAATCTATTCTGTGTTACTAGATGAATTAGCCTAAATACATACGATACTAGCTGAATTACATTTGAAATCATACACTGCTATGATGCAGTCAACCTCTTGCAATACTAGCTGAATCACTTACCTGTTAGTGTTAGTGGGTTAGCTTTTCCCGTTGCAGGTCACCTTTTTACCTTTATGGCTCACCTTTTTCCCTTTGCTGGTCACATTTTCCCCTTTGCTGGTCGCCTTTTTCCCTTTGCTGGTCACGTTTTTCCCTTTGCTAGTCAACTTTTTCCCTTTGTGGACCTCCTTTTTCCCTGAGCAGTCACCTTTTTCCCCTGAACGAGTCACCTTTTCCCTGAATAGGTTACGTGATGGGTATGTCTAGAACATTGACATGAAACAGTTTTCCACTAAGTTCACGTCTAAAGTCGCTTTCAAGTCTAGCACCTCATATTCCCTATCTCTCCTGTATATAAGTCCATATTCCTACTGCTACACTACCTGTCTAGCCTAACACCTCTCCTCCTGTTCCTATACCTCTCATATAAACCATACTCTACTCCTCTAGCTCTGTCTAGCCTAACGCCTCTCTCGTTTACCTATGACTCTCACATAAACCATACTCTGCTCCTCGACCTCTGTCTAGTCTAACTCCTCTCCTCGTTTTCCTATACCTCTCATATAAACTATACTCTACTCCTCAACCTCTGTCTAGCCTAGCACCCCTCTTCCTGTTCCTATACTTCTCATACATATAAACGCATACTCTAAACCTCTGTCTAGTCTAACACCACTCCCCGTATCCCCTACCTCTCAAAAGCTCATTCCCTCCTGCCCCCGTCTAGCTGAGTATCACTCCTTGGTTTCCTATCTAACCTAACTTTAACACCTGTCTATCCTAGCATAGGATCTCTATCCGTTTTCTCGTCTCTCCTTATAAACACAAACTCAATTCTCCTAACCTAATACCTCTCCTCGTTTTCCTATACTTCTCATATAAACCATACTCTACTCCTCGACTTCTGTCTAGCCTAACACCTTTCCTCGTTTTCCTATATCTCTCATATAAACCATGCACTACGTTTCAAGCCCTGTCTAGCCTAACACATCTCCGCGTTTTCCTATACCGCTCATATAAACCATACATTACTCAGCCTCTGTCTAGCCTAGCACTTCTCCTCATACTCCTCTACCTCTCTCATATAAAGCGCACTCCCCCTCCTACCACTGTCTAGCCTAGCGTCAGTCCTCGTATTCCCTATCTTCCCCATATAAGCATTTTCCTCCTTGAACCGTCGCATCTAGCCTCGTTTTCCCTATCCTTTCCCATATAAACGCAAAAAACTGCGCCAGCTCTCTCCTATATATCCTACTAATATATATATATATATATATATATATATATATTATGGATCTACTGCAGATATCACAAGAACAAATATAAACTGCAAGAAATTGAGGTGATCGGCTTGATGGTAGGAGCACGTGGGGCTATGCCACACTGTTTTATAGACCTGGATAAATTTCCAACTCCCCCTCACGAGAATTAAACCAATTCTTATCACTTTTATAAGAAGCTCTTCAAATATTTTAAAACATCATTTATATGATTTTTCAAAATTATAATCAGCCTAACAAATCCATTTAAAAAAAAGGTTATTTTAATTACTTATACGCCTATTTTATGTTAATATGTTTTATCATACACCTTAGTTTTCATATTCCTTATTGTTTAATGTTTCCTTTTTCATTGTTAATGTTGGCAACCTGTAAATTCATAAAGTTTTTCGTTTTTACAAATATTATAAAATGCTCACTTAATAGCAAACGCATCTTTCAAAATCTCATAATACAAAATATAGAAACATTTAGCACATTTCGATGTAACTCGTTTGCCTTTTGGCATCTCACATAACCTAAGAAGAAATAATCAGTTAATTCTTAAAAAGCACATACCAAGGCTACACACAGTGGAAAAGAGTGCAGATAAAATACTGCGATGGAAATAACCTCTGTACATTATTACGCCAATGGACAGGTGTGTAGCATTGATTAACATTGTTTATTTAGCATCGTTATTTTTCATATCGTTTAAAGAATACCAACATAAGCTAAATAATGTTCCACAATTACAACTTCTATGTATAATGCTTGCACTTTCAACAGTATATGAATAACTGAAAATACAATAATCAGTTTTAAACACCAGCCTAAAAGAGCCTTAGTATAAATGTTTACTAAACCCACTCACAAATTCAAACGTCGATTATGGCTGTATTTGCCTTAAAGAAGTGTAGTGCTTCATAACGTAATCAGTATTTCAAAATTAATTTCTCAAATGGTTGCTCATGAAAACACATTGCAATAATGGTCTTAAATAAGATTTGGCCAGTGACTCTTCAGGAAAAATTGGAGACCAAACACGTTTATGGAACGCCTATTCTAAGACAATAAGTTACCAAGTTATAGCCTTTAAAAGTTACTGAATTAGCCAATATTGTATCACAGTTTAGCGCTACTCATTTGCCAGCTGGCTGCTTATAAACCCATGCGGGTTGGCCCGGCTACCTGCTTAAAGATCAACTTGTCGTTATTTCTCCCCTCCCTTTCAATCACCTACTGACCTCAATTAACTGTAGTGCAGGCGACTGTAAGGAAGGGGAAGAACAACAGCAAGCTAACCTTAGCCAGTAGGTATTAACAGCAACTGCGTAGCGCTAAACTGTGATGTGATATCGCGCCTTTTTATTCGTTAACTTCTTATGACCAAATCTTGCAAACTATTACATTTAGATTATACTTGTCATATGCACTTTGTCTCCAATTTGTATAATTTATTGCGGTTGGTGAATTGTTTCGTATGCGGACACATGGTTGAACAAGGATTGCCAATAGCAGCTCCAGTAACGAACTCGCTTAGTAACGAACACAATCGGACAATTCAGGCGTTTAGTTTATCGTTTTTATTCTAGAAGTTTGTTCACATCAGAGCAAACGCATCTTTTCTGTTCTCTCCCTCTCTTTTAAGAATCATTGACGACGTTTGCATTCTTTTCATTTGGCATCTTGCAGTGCTGATCTGACTGTGATTATTATTTTGATTTCGTTCACTCTGAAGAGGACACAAGAATTCATGAGAAATAGACATATTTAAAATAAGGGGAATAAGTGAACTCGTTATCTGTATATATTATTTGATAATCCAGATAGTTTCGAGCTTGCAGCTTTTAAATGCAATCTTTTGCAAAGAGTTCCGCAATTACCACTACTACTGTCATGTGAATATTTTAGTGATAACTTATTTTTATGTAATGTGTAACGTTTCCCGTCCATTTTTCTGATAGCTAAATATATTTGTCTAAAATAAGCTTTCAAAATGGACATACCACTTATCAGATACAGTGATATTTTATTTATCTTAATCTTTGTAATCCTTGGATGTTCTACACACTTCATTAGTCATTACCAGTACCGGTTTCTGATGACCTGTCATCTTTTATTTGTTGCATCACAGGCATTGCTAACGTGTACATAAATCCTTATCATGGGTCCCAGATTATGAAAATGCATATTTATTAGGTCATTTTGTACCATTTTCTATTTTTAGAGAACATTACGTCATTAGTTTGTCATTTTCTTGCATCTACACTGAGTATATCAACATTTTTCTATTTACAGTTTACATAAGGATAACTTCAAACATGCGAAATTTCACTATTCAACTAAGAAATAAGTAGCTTTGTATATCCTTTATTTGCAGCATCTTGTAAAAAAGAAATCCTATTTAACGGTTAGTCTGGAACGGATTGCCAGCCAAGCAGGTATATTACTACTATTATGAATTTATATCCCATACCAGGAATGAGACAGGCCATTTTTACCTTTCTAGCGTTAATAAGTGCTTATAGTCAGGTTGCTATTGTCCTTGTGTCGTGTCATAAGCTGTGAAGTGCACTTCATTACCAACGAATTTTGTATAATCTGATAACGCAAAAGGGTTAATACTAAAGGGACGTAATGCTACTTACAACTGCAGTTTTATAAGACCTGTTTCATAAACAATTTTCTTAATTTTCTTTTCAAATTCTTCAAACAATACGGGACAAATATACATTTAATTAATTTTCTAAATTATCTCACCATTATACTTATACCTACTCTTTCTACTTGTAGAGCAGTTACATACACGTGTAAATCAAATTTTAACTTTCTGTGCACTAATTTTACTGATAAAAATAAATCGCAATTTTAGACTATCTTTCAAACACTTTTAGTTCATCAAAATTCGGGGCCTGGTTATTACTTTCAGCCGCCACATTTTTAACTTTGCTATCCAATTCCTTCCTTCTATTGTCTTAGATACATCTAAGCCCATCTTTCCATTAATGGGGAAAGATAGAGATGTGACATGGTGAATCTTCAACTGTTGTTCACCCATCACATGCTGCATGTCTGAGAATGCAGTTAAAAACAAAGACACTATGTATCATAAGCTTCACATCAAGCAAAAAACTGTGCTAAAAATTTTCCGAAAACGTAGTGATTTCTCGGAATGTCACAGCATTAGAAATTCGTTTGAAGGAACGCTTACATTTCACCGAAAAATGTGTAGAAATATTTTGAAGCGTAATGGTTAAACGACTTGCTTTATCCATTGCAAATTTCAATCGGATGCTGCGCATAATAGCTATTTTTCTTGAAACTTCATTGTGAAACTCAGAATAATAATAGTTTCAAACATGTAATATCACATTAATATATATTTTGTCATACCCAGGAGGCTAAAACAACATATAGGTATTCATAAATCAAATCAATACACTCATACTAGGCTCCTAAGACAGAAACGAATGGGATTATTGGAAAGCAAAACAGGGCGTTTGCATTTGTGACAGACACGAGGTGAGAAACACAAAGCAACCTGTTTGCTTCAGATGAGAAAACAGATTAAGTAATAATATATTTTAGCACTATCATATTAACAGGAATAGAAAGTGTATCTACAGATTATTTCCCACGAGGAAAAATAGAAAATGTGACAGCCATGACATAAAATAGACATGATTGGACTATCACAACCATAAAGCGTAAAAATCTCTCTAACCTCAAAATGGCTGTATATTTCTCTTCTACATACATACATGTCAAACGTCTCATTTAACTGAAAGTATGTGTAATGAAAACACGCTGAAAACAAGTAAATAAATAAATCAATCACGTGACAGATATGGCATGTTTATTACAAATATGACAAAAGGAAATTTATAGGGCCCTGATTTATATTTTTATGCTGTGCTGAATATTATAATGATCTGGTAGTCCGCAGATTTAAACTAAAATGTTTAAATTCATGAATAAAAAAGAACACAGTGGCAACAGTAAGCCTACATGTTAGTCACAATATTAATAGCAGTCTCGAGAAACAGCAGAGTCGAAAACAGGCACAGTTTCCACAATACGGTTTATAAAGTACAGCTTGTTTTCATTCAAGCTTGTGTATTTCTTCGATAGACACATTTATGAAAGCTTCCATTGCAAAGGCTCGTTTTATTTTAAGCCACTTGAACTCGCACAAAACCCGCATTACTCTTTTTGTAACCTTATTTACCACCTACCATTAGTAGGTAAAAAAAAAGAAGAAGACATTTTCAGAAAAAGGTGGGTATGTATTCCTGTGGAACCCACCTCCGTGGTGTAGGGGTAGCGTGTTTGCCTCAAACGAGCTCGAATTTCGATTAGGGTGAGTTACACTCTTTTCCGGGGTTTTTTCTTATGCTTTAGAGATGAATGCCGGTTAACTGTAAATTATATGGACTTCGGGCTTCTGTCCCTGCATTTCATATATTGCCTGGTGTGCTGAACCGATAAGCCACAAGCCACTTGCATGCATTCCCTTCCTGGGAGAAAAATGAGCAGCTGTTACGGACTGTGATGTAGCCTATTATCAGCACAGCTTCTTCGTTACTCAGAGAAAAGGATATAATCTTGTCTCCATAAGCCAAGGAAACTAGGACTACTGGTATTACGAGGACAGTCCCAGAAATACACGACCTGACGTATATATAGTGGTTGTTGTTTCAAACAAATGACTATGCTAGAAAGTACCACCCTTATAAAGCTTAAGTTTGAAGTTTGACAATGCTACGTTGTTTAATAATGTTTGGCAGCCATTAATAGTGAACTCTCTCAGCAAATTTGTAAACATGGATAAAACTGGTCATCGTTATGTGATACAATACTTTCATTTGAAAGGTCTTAGTCCAACTAATATTAAAACTGAGCTAGATTCTACTCTGGGGGAGTCTGCTCCTTCGTTTACAACAGTAAAATATTGGGTGGCAAAGTTCAAGCGAGATCGTACGAGCTGCCAAGACGAACATAGCAGTGGTAGACCAAATGAGGTGACCATGCCAGAAATTGTGAAGAAAATCCACAAAATGGTATAGGATGACTATCGACTAAAAGTGCGCGAACTAGCAGACATCGTAGACACTTTCAAAAAGTGTTGTACATCGCATACTAACTGAAAATTTAGACATGAAAAAGCTGTGCGCAAAATGGGTGCCATGTTTACTCATAATGGAACAAAAACAGCGTCGTGAGGATGTTTCAGTTGAGTGTTTGGCGATGTTTCGCTGCAATAAAGCCGAGTTTTTGCGTCGATTCAAAATCATGGATGAAACATGGATACATCACTTCACAACTGAGATGAAGGAACAGTCAAAACAGTGGATTGTAAGGGGAGAATCGGCTCCAAAGAAGGCGAAGACAGCTCCATTTGCAGACAAAGTCATTGCGTCAGCTTTTGGGATGCGCGTAGGATAATTTTCATTGATTATCTTCAGAAAGGAACAGCAATCAATGTCGAGTATTATGCAAACTTATTGCAGCGTTTGAATGATGAAATCAAGCAAAAAAGGCCGCATTTAGCGAAAAACGAAGTTCTGTTTCATCAAGACAATGCACCACTTCACACATCCATTATCGCCATGGACAAAATCAATGTGTTAAAGTTGGAATTCCGCATGCACCCTGTTCGCCAGACTTAGCTCCCTCTGAAGAAATGGGTTGGTGGTAAAACATTTGCCAACAATGAAGAGGTGCAGTTTGTAGTTGATGGTTATTTTGCAGAACTCGGCGGTTCTCACTATAAACAGGGTATCGAAGCTATTGAACATCGCTGGGAAAAGTGTATCGAGCTGGAAGGAGATATGTAGAGAAATAAAAATGTCTTTTTCCCAAAAGTGTGTTTTCTTTGTTAGGTCGGGTACTTCTGGGACAGCTCTCTTACTCATGTTATAGGAAATACGTCATTGCTATTATTGACAAAAGTGTCATAATGAGGCAATTAAGGACCATACTGAATACAGTAACAAACCGTTTATAGTGGTAGGACTGCATAAAATCGATGTAAGGTGTTAGCTTAACGAAATAGCAGAAATTAATCTCCGAGACTTGTTGCAATATGAGCTTGTTTGCATGCACGTTATCTCTGTGATTTATTTTTCGCTTGGACTGTTTAATAAGACTGCCTTGGCTTGAGAGACACTTGAACAAGAGAGGGATTTCAGAGTCTTGTAGAAAACTATCCACTTCTCTTACAGAAATTTCTATTTAGAACACAAAAACGATAAAAGAGATGTTTGTGCATGAAGGAAATGTCCAGCATTATAACTGTCTACTCAAAGCTCTTGGCCGATATCGGCGGAAGGCATTCAGAAAGTAGAAAGGAGGTCAATGTCTTACATTCGCATGATTTTCTGTATCCACTACCGTTTATTTTTATATAGCCTCCACAACCATTCTTACAAAAGTTTATCTTTCTGCCTGCTTCATGTTATCGAGATAACTTTTGCAAAACTACTTTCATCACAAATTTCGTTGTAGGTACAAAAGGGATGCAAGAAACCGAAGTGTTAATCAAGTGTTTAAATGAGATCCTTCTTTCCATAACATCGCGAGAAAAAGAACGAAGTACTGAAAAAGTCAAACCAATAACAGCGAATATCTCGAAAATGGCTGATGCCACAATAAGTTATTCAAAGTAAATTGTGTGTTTTAAACAGCTCTACATCTGTTGTGTAGTATATATTTATTCAGAATTATACAATACTCTTTCCAAATGAAGAGGACATTATTGGCTATTTCCAGAAAATTCAAGATATATATTCTATTTGTTATGAAAATATCTTAACATGTGGTATTTTAATCAAAAGTGTTAGAGCCACTTTTAAGAAAATCAAAAATAACGAAAACTTTTTCATGTATAGATTATTTTGGGGTGGCCAATTCTTCTTGGAAATATTCGTGTTGTATTTTTGTAAAGTGCTGAACTTAAATACCAAATCTGGTATTTAATCGGCTCTTCGTTTTTGAGTTATGCTGTTTACAAATACACAGACACACATATACACAGAGAGAGAGAGAGAGAGAGAGAGAGAGAGAGAGAGAGAGAGAGACGTTTTCCTAAAATGTGTGGTTTTCTTATTCAGGGAGTCTCAAAATGTGCATTTCCAGTTAAATCTCGATATAGAATTTTTTGGGTGCACGGCAATACATCCCCTACTTACTATGGGTAAGTGGTAGAGAAAGTAAAAGTGATAAAACTAATAAAATGAAAAATCCCAAACAAACGCCGGAACCGTAATCTGTGATATCGTTTGTCCCGTCTACATTTTAAAAGTCAGAATTTTCTTTACATTAATTTGACGGCTAGAATTTTTTAAAGCGGCGATGAATGCTTTATGGGGTCATTGTCATCGCTTTGTCTATATGACTGCCTGTAACCGCGCCCCCCTCCTCCAAAGGCTTATGAACCGCCGCAAATCACGAGATGCATTAAAACAGGGTTTGATAAACACGCAGTGAGCTGGAGCGCGGTGCTCTGGAATGGGGCCGCGTTCGTTCCCACCCATGAGGGGGTGCGGAGTTTAAGTCCCTGTATTGGACCGGTGACCACTCAGCATCGTGAGGAAAGTGAGGAGCTGCGGTAGGCAGCGGTCCTGGCCTCGTGAGTCAACTTACCGGCTGGGGAATGCGAGATGCTGGCCACATCACCTCTCCGTATCCGTTGGATGCTCGCCCGCCTCTGCCGTGTGTACATGGCCATAAGGCCGCTAGTCTCGTTGCCAGGCCCAGGCCCTTCGCGGGCTGTAGCGTCACAGCAATTCTTTAAAGTAAAAAACGCTGTTATTTTAACGATAACATTTTTAAACTCTGTTTTCTCGGGTTTTCATTTGTCGGCACATTCTTATTTTCAAATTGTTCCACACTGTGTAATTTTCGGTATAAAACAATGGAATTTTGTATAGCTCCTTGTAAATAACAGGATAAAAAAATCTGATGTGTTACATTCACATGAATTCTCTACCCTCTATCCCTTATTAGTGGGTATACAAAATACTAGTCTTACGAAGGTTCATTTTCCGATCTACTTCATTTTAAACGAGATAAGCTTTTCCGGAAATAGCTGCATTACATAATTCGTTATAGATTCAAAGGGAACAGCGATGGTCAAATGTTTTAGATGACCTGGAAGAGGATTCCAGGAATTCGGATGGGAAATTATTTATCAAAGAGACATGTAAACGTTTAACTGAAAGACTGCTTAAATGTAATAAGCTTCAGTTAAAAACAACAGTAGCCTTTGCCACTGGGCATGCACCAGTGAGAAAGCACCTAAATATAATAGGAAAGTTTCAGGGCAACACAGACTGTAAATTGTACAGGTCTGAAACTGAAACAGCCTATCATATATTATGTTTCTATGAAGTGTTAGCGTCAAGGAGATATAACATCTTTGGGCAATTCTTTATGGAATCAGAGGACTACTACCCCATCACATTATTGATAGGGACCTGCGTTTTTCGCGTTTGCGATAACACAGACTTTTTAAAAATATTCCCTAAAATGGGAAACGGCTACCTCTACATAACGTTAACAATTCGAAAATTAGACGATTTATTTCGCGAAATAAAACGAAATTAGACAATAACGCGAATATATCAACTTTATCAATTTTATGCACAATAGTGCGAATTCATGGTGTTTGCCTGGCGACTTGTCGCTAAGTTGGAAACACTGCATCACAGTCTTACAAGATCAACTTGTTCACTCCATCATCTCGACTCATGCTCGTGCGTCATTCTGCTCAAGAAGCTGGTCAGTAACGGTCTTGCTAAGCATTGTTGTTTTCTCTCTGTGTTCTGTTACGTTTGATAGTATGCCCAAGGTGAGCGTTGGTGCAAAGGAAAAGGCCCTTGAATTAAAAAGTGACGGACTAAGTGCATCCGATTCAAAAACCATAATGTATCAATACTGTAACTGTACAGTATCTTGGGATAGAAAAGATACGT
This sequence comes from Deroplatys truncata, assembly GCA_030765065.1. Taxonomy (NCBI): domain Eukaryota; kingdom Metazoa; phylum Arthropoda; class Insecta; order Mantodea; family Mantidae; genus Deroplatys; species Deroplatys truncata. The sequence goes on along the minus strand of CM060976.1, from coordinate 45,310,037 downwards.
GTACCAAGCTGTGCGAAGTAAGATACACCAACGACTGAAGAGGCCATCTACAGCCAGTACTACTTCTTGTCACAAGAGGCAACAGAATAATGTACAGTGCAATTTTGCTTCGAACAAAAGAGTTATTGCAAGAGTTTTGCGAAGAGAACTACGGAGTCTTTTCTGAAAGCGAATATGACACTAGAAAAATTGGAGCATCCTGCTATTCAAGAATGGATGAATGAATTCATTGAGGGTATATTGAAGAGATCACTGCCGAAATTATGTTATTATTATTTGTCACTTCAGAAACGGAACTTTATAGTATTCATTCCTATGTTCTACTGCTGAAAGATGAAAGACATCAACAAGTGAAAGAAGCAGCCTGTGTTCAGAAGAATGATTACAATGTGACGAAACGACAGATCGGTTGGGTCCATGCACATTTGTCGTGTTATTTGTCCTCTTGAACCAAAAATAGAGCAGGAGTTGTATGTTGCTGATGTACATATTCTGGAAACAGCTGATGCAAAATCATGCAGCAGGGCAATACTTAATTCTGTATTCTCTATTAACTACGACAATATCTTGGGTGGTAAGCGTCAGTGCTAATACATGACAAAGTGCTTCAGTTCCTTGGCTGTCTTCACAGTCAATGCAGTTCACATTCAATGTTGGGCACACCGGCTAAATTCAGTGGGATGTATATTCACGAAGGAACTGACGAAACTTAATGCAGCGGTGGCTAAGGTTAAAGTTGTTTCTCAATACGAGAAAGAGAAAGCACGTGTACGTTCATTTCTCAAAGAAAAGTATCCGTGAGAAACCTGTGTTTCCAGTACCAGTGCTGACAAGATGGAAGACTTGGTTCGAGGCCGTTTTCTACGTTGAGAAGCATCTTCGTGATATAATTGAGTTCGTGCCGTTAGAAGATCTGGATCCTGTCAGTAACGCTAGTATCGATTTCATGAAATCACTGACGAATGATGTAAGTATAATTTCAGCAGAGGCTAAATTAGTCAAGGAACATGCCAATGATTTAGTGGAATACATCACTTAACTAGAAGGATCCTCCTCATATCTAAAAAGTTCTACACTTTATGGAGAACTCGGGAAAATATTGAAAAATGCCGAAGTAGCAAAAGAAGGGAATTTTTATAGTGAAACAGAAGAGACGCTAAATTGCATCAGAAGCGCAGATGTTCAAGGAGATGTTAGCACACTGCAGCATTAGCATTTGCAAAATTGCAATTACTGATGTTTGAAGACCCTGCTAATAAGTTGTATTCATCACATAGGTGTTTAGCCCAGTGTTCATCATTAACAGTAATGTCGACTCAGCACTAGTGAATAAAGTGAAGTCTATTCTATTCTTTAAAAATGAGAATGATTCAGCGGTCACAAAAGGCTACAGAGAACTTCAAGAGCAAACCAATAAAATTACATTGCGAGATGGAAAAATGTGAAAGTTCTGAATAGTTTACTTGACAGTCATCCGGAGTTTAGTGGCAGAGTTCCCCAGTCAATGTGGTATCCATATGCTAATGTTGACTGTGAACGTTTCTTTTCTTGCTACTCATTTTTGAGCGACTTGGGTTGCAACAGGAAAGCGATGATTGTTCTCCTTTGCTATTTAGAAAAATCTGATGTGTTACACTCACATGACTTTCTCTACAATTGTACAATCTATTTTTACAAACGCCTACTCTCCATATGCTTCATGTTAATAGAGATATCGAGATGTCAATCTTATTGGTAATTTTCTTGTAGATGCAAGGGGAATATGGTAGCTTTTAAGCGATATTCAAATATTTTAACGCTGGTTGCTATGTGGCGCATTCCATTCTCTTTGCATATCCAGGACATAAAAAAATGAATAACGAATTTGAGAAAAAGTATAAGTATTGGAAAATTTAAGGAAATAACAAGCAATATCTCGAAAACGGTTCACTCAACAAAAGAAATGTATATGACATAAGTTGTGTATTTTAACGCGATCTACATTTTTTGTGTAGTAAAATTTTGTCTATCTCTTATGGTTTACCAGTTATGCAAAAGTCGTTCACAATGAAGAATACTTTTGGAGACATTCCCAGAAAGTTCGAGATATACATTTCATTTCTCATGACATTATCTTAAACATATGATATTTTCATCAAAATCGTTAGAGCCATTTTTGAGAAAATTAAAATTTTCGAAAAACGTTCCATGTAAAGGGTAGTCTGGGGTGGGGGGATTTTCTTGAAAACCTTCGTGTCGCATCTCTGGAAGATACTGAACCTAAATACCAAGTTTGGTGTTTATCCGACTGTTCGTTTTGGAGTTATGCTGTTCACAGACACACAGACACACACACACACAGACACACACACACACAGACACACACACACAGACACACACACACAGACACACACACGGACATGTTTCCAAAAATGCTTTTTTTGGATTCAGGAGGTCTCAAAACATGTATTTCCGGTGAAATCTCGGTATCGAATTTTTGGGTGGAATGCAATACTTCCCCTACTTACTATACGTAGTAGAGAAAGTAAAAAAGAATATGTATTTTTGTTTTATATTATGCATTCTTCAGTGGTAATTGAATGATACAAATGTGTTTTCTTTTAAATAAAACTCCATATTGCTCTTCAATAATTTATTTAAATGAAAAAGTAGCTATAAAATCCCAAAATATGATCATAGAAATTAGTAAAAATAACGCGAAATTCTGAAAAAAATATCACGAAATTATCAAAAAATAATCCCGATTTCCACCAAAAAATAAAACGAAAAAACGCAGGTCCCTAATTATTGGGCCTGTGTAATCTGGTGAGGAACACAAGGGTAGCAATCGCTATAGCCATAGCACAATACGCTTTTAGGCTGCAGTGCAATCGGAGCTTTTGCAGACGGGCCCAAGTAGAATTGGACGCTTTACGCTGGCCTTAAAATTACATTCTCTTTCCATAAAATAGCGAGAAACAACTGAAAATCGGCAGCACTTTTAAAGAATGGCTAAGTATTGAACAATTTAACCATTAATAACGGATATCTTGGAAATGGCTAATGACACAAAAAATTATTTTAAATAACTTGTTGTTTTAGAGAGATCTACATTTTTCGTGTAGTACGTTTTCGTCTATCGTTTATACATGATTTGTATAAGCGATAGCATATGAGTAGTTGTATACCAGTTATACAAGATTATACAAAATTCCTTCCAAATAAAGAGGACTTCACAGACTATTCCCAGAAAATTCAAGGTATACATTTTATTTGTAAATATTGTTAACACGTGATATTTTAATCAAAATTAAGAGAAATTTTTTAAAGAAAAAAAAATTGAAAAATATTCCACGTAAGGGTAGTTAGGGTGAGGAGATTTTCTTAAAAATCTTCGTGTGGCCTCTTTGGAAGGTACTGAACTTAAATACCAAGTTTGGTATATACCCGAGTTTTCGTTTTTGAGTAACACTGTTCACACACACACACACACACACACACACACTTTCCTTTTTCTAAAAATGTTCATTTTTTATTCAAGGCGCCTCAAAACATTTTCGGTGAAATCCCAATATCGAATTTTTGGGTGGAATGCAATACCTTCTCTACCTACTATGTACGTGGTAGAGAAAATAAACATCAGATAAATGCTTGTTTATATGCTTAGTTGGTACGTTATTAAACAATAATACTCATATTGCATAAATTTTAACCTGAAATTGTAGTCTCATATTTAAATTTTCTCCCAAACTAGCAGAATAACTAAAAATTCGTCTCTACAATTTATCAATATACTATTAAAGGGTTTAATAATTAAATATTAATTTTTCAAAAACAATTTTTTTCAAAACAGAAAATAATAATAATAATAATAAATATATCTGGAAGTAATTTAGAAATAAGCATTAAATATGGTCTACGTATTAGACATTAAACTCCAATTGCTTTATTAAAATTTCAAATGAATCGAAACAAAATTGATTTTTAAACTTCACGGATAATTTCCTAAGATTAAGCTTTGTAGGCGGGACACTACACGTACGGGGTTAAACCTTTGCATGTAACATTTGAACGCATTTCAACTTTAGTTGCAATCGGCAAAACAATAAGCGTAGTTTATATGGAAAGTCTGCTTAAAATTGTGAGTTTTAAAATTAATACCTAAATAAATACCTGGGTTTTTTTCCGCCACAAAACGAAAGTAGTTGAAGACGTGAGAGATATTCGGTGAGCAGGAATATCCTCAAATATTATGTCATATTCTGACATCACTGACAAATGCAATCCGCCTTCTGCCTGTGAATCATATGGCAGGTGCGGTCGCCAAACCTAAGTACCGCTTTACCCAAAAGTTAACTGCTAACTCCAAGTCAAATAGTCACTAAATATTCTTAGATTGTTATAATGTTCTATAGGCATGAACATTTGAAAGGTTTGTGATGAAAGACCTGGGCCTTAAGGTAATAAGTTCAGATACGCAGGCTTTTCAAACTTTCTTTAAACAAAACTTACCTCCTAGAGGTAAAAGCCTGTTTCAGCTACTTAGTGTATCTTTAAAAACATCGGAGGATTTCTAAAACGCTATTCAAGTTCGAAATAAAATATTTTATTGTATTTCTATTTGAAAACATGTGCTTGTGATAAGTGTTAAAACCTAGTTTATATGTCTAGCTGATTTTTAATAATCTTTCTTTATCTCTGCGGCAACCACTGGTGCCATATAGTTGTGTTATTGCAGATTAACTGTCACATAACTGACTTGTTATGCGCGCTCACGATTGTGGACAGCGGCGAAATGGTTATTAAATAACCATAACACACACGCGCACACACAAAAAAATCTTGCACTCACATTAACACACCAGACGTTGGGCATAAGGAGAAACCTTGTTTAAAGAAAACTTTCTCGAGACCAGCCGGGAATCGATCCTGGGATCCCTTGCACGTCAGGCAGGAGTTCTATCTGCTGAGCTAGGGTACTACCGTCTCTAATTGATGAATCGTGCATATTTTAACACTATCTTAAAGCTCCCATAGAGGGGTATCTACTCATATAAGTATCAAGATAATTTTAACCATGGTTGCAGCTGAGAATCAGTTCTAGGGCAAAACAAATTATTGCCACAAATAAATCCCTATTACACCACCTTTAATGAAAGCTGCTTAGCAGTATCCACCAGTGTCAGTGAATGCTCCTCTAATTATTTAAGGTGATTTCTTTTTTGTTAAATAATATCTGCTTATTTGCATAAAAATCTACAGAAATTTCTAAGAGAAAGCGATGTTTCTATAAAGTCGGCCGTGTCTACAAGTAAGACACCATGAAAAGCATTAAAGTCACATCATCTAATATTCAATAGGTTGTAATCGTGACCCAAACCCATATAAAACAGCTGACGATCGTTTCATCAACAGGCAGTTCCCAATAACCTGTCTTCGGCATCTCCAGATCTCAATCTGGCTGACTTTCGATTATGGAGTTAACTTAACGAATGAGTTTTCATGCCACATTTACTACTCTAAATCAAACGATAGCTACTATTTGGCAGGAACCTGGAAGTGTTCCAAGAAACGCTGGGTAATCCTTTTGTATGATATTAGAGAAACAATGGCATTTATTGAATAAGGACAGAGCGGATCTGTTTCTAGTCTTTTGTATAAAGAAACCAACCCAAGCACTTGTCCAAGGCGGCAAAGTTGCCCTTCTCTCGGCAAAGCACTATAAAACTTGCAAGGTTTAAAAGCTAAGAGGAGAAAAAGCGTTTTCTATTATATGACTTTCTGTATTCATGATCGTTTATTAGTAGGTAAATAAACTATTCTTACTAAAGCTTATTTTTCTGTGTACTTCATCTTAATCCAAATAAACCTTAGCATAAATAACTACATTACACATTTCGTTAAGTTAAAAAGGGTACAGTGATAGTCAAATGTTTAAGAACTGGTAGCTATGCGCTGGCCTTAAAATTTCATACTTTTCCATGCAATCACGAGAAAAAAAACTGAATGTTGATAGGAATTTAAAAGAATGACCAAGTAATGAACAATTTGAACCATTAAAAACGGATATCTCAGAAATGGATGATACAAAAAAGTTATTTGAAATAAATTCCGTATTTTATAAAGGATCTACATTTGTTGTGTAGTACGTTTTCGTCTATCGCTTAACATTTACCAGTTATACAAGATTATACAAAATACATATCGAATGAAGAGACTTCATAGCCTATTTGATCGTTTGGAAAATCGAAATTTTAGAAAAATGCTCCATGTAAAGGGTAGTTAACCTGAGGGATTTTCTTAAAAATCTTTGTGTCACATCTTTGGAAGATACTGAACTGAATACCAAATATGGTATTTATCCGACTTTTCATTTTTGAGTTATGCTGTTCAAAGACGCACACGTACGTTTACCTAGAACTACTTTTTTGGGGTTCAGGGGGTCCCAAAACATATATTTCCAGTGAAATCTCGATATTGAATTTTTGGGTGGAATATAATACTTGCCCTAATTTCTCTACATAGTACAGAAAGTAAAAATCTGATGCCTCATACTCATATCGATTTCTCTACCATTACAACTTCATATAATCTATACTAATAGTATAAAGAGAGAAAATTTGCATGTATATATGTGTTCGTATGTGGGGTAATCTCAAAATCCACTCAACCGTTTTGATAATTCTTTCACAATTAAGGAGCCCTATTCTTTCTGATGGACATGGTCTATAAAATATCTCCTAATTTCAATTTATAAGCTACTAAAAAGAATTTAGAAAGCCTTCGTTGAGATTGCCATGGAGTAAAAATAGTTGTACTACACAGAGAGTGTTCAGAAACAAGAACTGGATGCTATATGCTGGCCTTAAAATTCCATACTCTTTCCAAGACATCGCGAGAAACAACTGAAAATCGACAGTAGCAAAGTATTGAACAAATCGAACCATTAATAACGGATATCTCGGAAATGACTGATGCCACAAAAAAGTTATTTTAAATAAATTGTGTGTTTTAAAGAGACCTACATTATTTTGAGTAGTGTGTTTTCGTCTATCTCTTCCTTCCGTGAAGAGGACTTCACAGGTTATTCCCAAAAAGTTCAAAACATAAACTTTATTTGCCATGTAAATATCTTAAATACCTATATGGTATTTTAATCAAAATCGTTAACCATTTTATTAGAAAATAAAATATTTCCAAAAATGTTCCATGTAAAAAGTAGTTTGCGGTGAGGGGTATTAATTCGACTTTTTGTTTTTGAATTATGCTTTACACACACACACACACACACACACACACACATTTTTCTAAAAAGTTTTTTATTCACGGGAACCTCAAAAAATGTATTTCTTCGGTATCAATTTTTTTTGGTGGAATGCAATCCTTCTCTACCTACTATGTACGTGGTAGGGAAAGTAAAAATGCACTTGCCTTCAATAGTTTACACTTGGTTTTAACTTAGTCTTCAGAATGTATGGAGGATTAGCTGACTTCTTTTACTTTAAAATACTATACGAGCACAATGGAACATAACGGTGCAATAATTAACTTCGTTTTGCAATAAGATTGTAATTTGGCTTTTTCCTGTGTACAAATTGATGCGTATTTGATTTCATCAGGATTTCAATACACTTCGGTAGTATTTCTTTTAAACGAGTGAAGTTTTCGTCTTTCTTTCCTTTGTATTAATTTCAACGTAATCAACACTGTTTTTTCTTAGGTAATGGTTTCTTTACAAAATCTGCAATTTAGTATGCAGATGCAGAAAAAAAGCAAGAACGCAAGAAGAGAGTGGCATAGCGTGGTGTATGTCAGTACCAACCACCTGTATTTCGAACGACGCAAGCACTATTTACAATAATACATAAAGGTGGCTCGTGAAGGGCTAATTCAGAAATATAGACACTATGCTTGTTAGTTTTGCTGGATCCTACGTCGCCCCTATTGCAGGTGGTTGACTACTGATTTACTTATTGCTTTAACAGCTTGAAACAGTCTATCAATTTATATACATACGGAATTAAACTATTAATATTTGTAGCCTATATTTATCCCTACTACTTAAATATAACCCAAAACTTGCATGCCGACTCTGAAAGCAACATGTGCATAAACATTATCGTGACTCCAGAAAGTGTTCGCTTTGAACTCAAAATTTTCTAGCATCCAAATTAACAAAAAAGAAGATGCTCATTTTCAATAGACGAAAGAACTAATGATATTATTTACGTGATCGACGTTTTTAAAGATTTTTTATTTAAATAGTTTTGCAATACTTGAAAAATTGCACCCATTTTTCAACTTTTTACTTTCTCTACTACTTATATATAGTAGGTAGAGGTAGTATGGCATTCCATCCAAAAATTCGATGTAGAGATTTTACAAAAATGCACGTTTTGAGACTCCCTGGACTCCGAAAAAGCATTTTTAGAAAATCCTTCGGTCTATCTCTGAACAGCATAGCTCAAAAACGAAAAGTTGGTTAAATACCAAGTTCGCATCTTCCAAGGATGCGACACGAAGATTTTTAAGACCATTTTCCTACCCAAAACTACCCTTTACAAGGAAAACATTTCGCTATTTTTTAATTTCTCAAAAGCGGCTCTAAGGATTTTAATTAAAATACCATGCGTTTAAGATATTTCCATGACAAATAAAATGCATATCTTGAATAGCCTATGAAGTCCTCTTCAATCTGAATGACATTGTGTAAACTGTAAGAGATAGAACAAAATCTTTCAGTCCAAAACAAAAATGTAGATCGTAATGTACACAGTTTATGTCAAATAACATTTTGGTAGCGTTAATCATTTACGAGATATTCTTAATTATAGCTTTGAATTTTCAAATACTTTGTTTTTTTTCAAATGCAAATCGTATTCATTTTTTTTTCGTGTTTATGCAAAGAACATGGTATTTCAAAGCCATCACACAGTGACCCACTTTTAAAATATTTGACTATCGCTTTAGTTTACTGTATTCTTCTCATACCTACAACGAAATGTGTATATGTGTAATGAAGATTTAATTCCATTAACAAGAAGTATATAGAACAATAAGCTTTTGTATGAATAGCTTGTAGAAGAGTGAGTAGAGAAAGTCACGTGAATGCAACACAAGATTTTTCGAGTGCACTGCTTATAAGATTATTTCACGTGAATTTAGTGTAGATAAATGTTTGGTTTAGTACTTGAAATTGTGATAAAAATAAGTTTCGATCTGACGGAGAAAACAAATGTCAGTCATATAATGTCAAAGTTTTTACTGAACTTCACTAATCCCTTCGTTTTCACGATTTCACATAGTAATTCTCTGTCAGCTTAAATCAAAGTGACACTGGCAAGTATGATATCCAAAACATTGCCCTGCTAAAGGCATATAAATATTTTTTTAAACCAACACACGAAAAATCGGTACAATTTTCAAACTGCAAAATGTGGAAAAAACGCCAGAACACATTCACTATAATATAGTTTGTTCCTTATGCATATTATAAATGAGAACCTTCTCCCCAATAATTTGTTTGCTAGAATGTTTTAAACTGGAAAAGGGTTCTTTATAAGCCCCTATACTATACACATAGCAAATCCTTTTATATTTTTTGTATCTTATTTATGGATAGAAATAAACGTACAATTGTTCTGTGTTGTTCATTTGTAAATCCCTAAAAATAACCGCACACACTTTTTATGTGTAAAGCAATTTATAAAGAAGTCTAGATCTTGCATATGTACTCATTAATATTTTTGTACTTTAGTGTTTAACTAATTAAATTTTAATGAATTCTACATCCAAAACCGATAACAAAGTTTTGCAAATGCTACTGAAAAACGATAACTTTTAAATTTGGTACCTCTAAACAAATTAAATGAAAATAGCTTGTTTTCTGCTGCATTCACAAATTTTATAACCTTGTTTTAAGGGGGTACAGATGAAAATTCAAAATCATTTAACACACAGCCAAACTATTTAAAATTTACACAGCGCTTTTATCTTACAGGAAGTTTACCTTATGAAAAGCTTAAAGCATTTATGTTTATTAATTATGGTAAACTTTGGTGGTTGGATTTAAAAAAAATGTTTCAATATTCTTATATTCAGAAAGTGCAATTCTATAGCGACACATCGGTTTAGTAATATTGAAGAATAAATTAAACAACTTCATAAAAGAAAAAAATTTCTCTACATTACCGTATTTTCAATTATTCATTTAGTTTAATAGAAAAGATACGTCAATGTTGTCACTTTATGTAAATTAAATCGAAATTAAGACAAATCTTTCTATGCAGAGCACACAAACCAGTACTTAAGATTTGTTTGGTCAAATATACACACTACTCTGGCACTACTAACCATGCTATAAGATCACTTAACGATAATGAACACAAAGTTCAAAATAGACTTTGAAAACACAATGTTCATGAGGTGTAATAATTTAACATTTTTTAAAAACTTCTACACTGTCTAACTTTCATCTGCGTACCCTCTTTAACAATAATTTTTGCACCACCAATGAATGAAATGTGCTGCAATCGTAAAAGTGCTGAATAAACAGCCTAAAATACTAAAAGCACCGTTAAAAAGGACTACGATAAGGCATAGGGAAATCCAAATGGCAAAATAGTCGACCACAAATGCACCTTAATAAAATGTTGTGATTTTGTGTGTGCTATGGATTGTGCATATAGATTTGTATCGCCTGTAGCGGGCTTCGAGTGCATCTGTTTACGCCAAGCCGTCCTAATTCAAGAACACACACACTCACACTCCACATTTAACATGCATCACTATAACCGCGCCCCCAGCAGGAAAACAACTGCGTGCTAGGAGCGTGTAAATATACCTAGCCACAGCGCCGTCGTGTGCCAGCATAATCAACTCATCCGAGGAGCACAGTTTCTTGCAATTGTACGATCGCGCTCACAGACCGAACACTGCACTGATGTTCATTGTAGGTGCTGGGGATGATGCAGCAGAGAAAGGCTACGTAAATGTGCCCGGTTGGACGTCCGCGGCTCGGTTCGGCCTGCGCACACCAGGGCAGGGCTCTGCAAAATGCGTGTGTATCTGCCGCTACTGCCTAATCCAAGCCCTCTCGCGTCAATAAGCTCTGCTTACACCTAACACCAATCACGTGATGCGGCCAGGCAAAAACAAAAGACGGAGGCAAACAAAACAACGAAACCAAGTCATTATCTCATAGGGATTCAACAGACTACTCATATAAAAGAGTAACTAGCAGAACCCACGCATTCATTCTCTCTCTCTCTCTCTCTCTCTCTCTCACTATCTTCTGCCCTCCCCCCTCTCTCTGTCTCGCTCTTTCTATCTCTCTCTCAATAGATATTTCTGTCACTCTCTACATTCCCTCTCCGTCACACTAGCTCTCCCACTCTGTGCTCCTCACTTTCCCTCTTTTGTAAGTCTCTCTTTCCACCAATCGTTCAATGCACGTGAGTGATGTCTCCAAAACCGATAAGCAACGATGTTGAGGTAAAGGACATTTACCTGACCTTCACAGCATTGGTTGGCCGTCACCGCTAAACATGCCACCTCTGACTTGCATATTATGGTCAGGAACACTATGGCGTACAACTAAAACGGAATTGGAATGAGGGCTCTGCGTTATATAGGTTCCTTCTGTCTGTCATTGCCAGCAAAGCTTTCTGAAACACTGCTGACAAGTTAACAACAGAAATACGTATATATTTTGTAATGATGGTGGTGCATAAAAAATCTATGTGACATTCACACGACTCTCTCTATCCATTCTTCAACAACTTAGTCTTACAAAAGCTAATTCTTCTATCCACTTCATGTTAATCGACAAACATTTGCAATAATTATTTTATTACATACTTCTTATAGGTATAAGAGAATTACGGGAATACAAGAGGCTTAAAAAGATAGTCAAATCTTTTAAGAATGCGTGGCTTTTTCTAGTGGCATGGCCACTAGAAAAAGCATGAATTGCAACTTTGCAGTTGAAAATGTATAAGGTATTTGGCAATTTCAACCAATAATAAGTATCTCAGAAATGGTTGATACGACAAAAATTTTACTGGCATAAATTGTGGATATATGATATACTTGATTTGTGTCATGTGAAGTGTGGCCACTTGAATAACGTTGGCTGGTCTAAGATGAACTGAACAACCTGTACACTGTTGCTGTTAAAATGAAAAAAAAACAGGTGTCTAAACACCAGAAAGAGGAGCTAATATCTTAACTTCTTGAGAGAGAGATATCAAATTTCACATGAGCAAGATGTGATTGCTTTCTACCCCGTGCCAGTATGTACAAAATGGAACTCCTGGCTGAGATCTGTTTGCTATCTTTGAAAAAATATTGAAGATAATGTGGAATTTTTCATGTCGCTTGATGGCAGTGTTGGAGTCACTTTTTCAAGAAACGTTCTATTGCAACGATTCAATGAAACTGGAACAAGCAGCTGTTTGTTGCTGAAATTTCATCCCCTCTAACAGGTCTCATTACATTCCTGGAAGGATCATCTTATTCAATGATTCCTGTTCTCGCAGGGAAACTCGATGAGACTGAAGTGAAATTAACACTTTTAAGTGATGGTATCTTTATTCAAAGTATTCTGTAGCAGCTTCCGCAACAAATGAAGGCATCAAAACAAGCTACAATAATTAGTGCTTCATAAGCAGTTTTGGTGAAACTAAAAAATTACGAAGTCCGGATACAGCCAAGAAAAGTGTAGAATCTGTAGACCTTGTAATGCTACAAAAAGCAGAGTTAATAGCTACACGGAAAGACAAGCTACGTTCCTAAAGAAAGTACAGCAACAATAGTTGGATGCAGTTAAGAATGAGCTCAAAAGGAAAGATTGTTGTGGTGGATGTGTTGGTTTCCTAAACGGACTAAAGTTATTGCACAAGGAATATGCTGCAACTGCCATTTGGTTTCCTTGTTCAAACCCAGATTTCTCGAAGAAATAGGTACAGATTGATCGTCAGCAATAGACGACTGGCAGCAACTAATGCGGACTCACAGTGGCTGCACTTGAAAATGTGTGCCAACAGTTCTTGTTAAAAAGCCAGTATATTAAAGCGTATAGCGTCCAATAGCGTTAACAATTTTAAAATGTTATGAACCTACATTTTTCTGTTTTCCATGATTGGAATATGTCGCCTTTATATAAAACGTCATTGTAATTATGACTTTGGCGTTTAAGAACTTAAGTCCGCGAATAAAAACACAGAGCACCATTTTTTGCGTTTTATATCCACACAAATCTCAAAGAATAAAATCCTTTTCAAACAACCTTAACTATAGCTAACTCATAGATTGTGTGTGATACGTTTCATTGTACACTTGCGGTATTTGACAAAATGTCAATTAAAGAAACATCACATAACCATCGTACCGTAAAAAGGACACGGTTGTGGTTTCGGTCTATCTGCTGGAGCTTAACATTTCTCCAAGGCTTAGCTCTAAATGAAGAGGATTTCATATGCTATTCCCAGACAATTCAAGATATGCATTTTATTTGTCATATAAATATCTTAAATATGTTATTTATAATAAAAGTCGATACAACAATTTTTATAAAATTGAAAAATAACGAAAAATATTCCATGTAAGGGTTAATTTAGAATGGGGGATATTCTTGAAAGCTTTCTTTGGAATATACAGAACTTAAGTACCAAGTCTGATATGTATCTGAAATTTCGTTTCGAGTTGTGCTGTTCACAGACTCGCACACAACTGACCTTTTTTTAAAAATACTTTTTTGGATCAGTGGGCATCAAAACGTATATTTTCACTGAAATCTCACATCGAAATTTGGTGGAATAAAACACTTCTACCTAATAGATACATGGTAGAGAAAGTAAACATATAGATCTCTTTATAACGCACAATTTATTTAAAATCGCTTTGGGCAAAGCCATTTCCGAAATATTCGTTAATGGTTTTAATTTTTGAAGTGATGTCACCATTCATTTGTTTCTCGCGATGTCATCAAAACAGAATGAAATTTCAACGCCAGCATATAAGATTTGAGCCTATCGCTCAAATAGCTTCAACCTATGCATTCCCTTTGTACTCGCAACGAAATGCTAATGAAACGATTTTGCAAGTTTATCTCGATTATATGAAGTAGATAGGAAAACAAGCTTTTGCAAGAACTGTTTGTAGAAACTACATAAAAATAAATGATAATGATTAGGGAAAGTCATGTGAATGTAACACATCGGATTATTTATATGGAATTGAACTTTTCTTCTGTGACTTTCGACCAAGAAGGGACACTATCTAACAACGTATTCAGCTTTTCGCTCTCTTCATTTAACCAGATTGTCTAAACTGTGCGTTTCTTCATTTTATCGATGGTTATGACAACATTTTAACATTAGTACAAACAGGCTTCCAAATACAAAAGGTGATACAAACCCTCAAAGCACGCACGCACGCACGCACACACACGAAAAAATTAACTGCTAAGACAGTATTACAAAGCTGTATTAACGGCATCATTTCATTTGAGTGAAATTTTCCGCAAAATCTCACAACAATCTAATATCGAGTGCCAATTTTAAGAAAATCTGACGTGTTACAATCACATACATAACTTTCTCTGCTACTTATCTATGATAGGTGGAGGAATTACTGTATTTCCGTTAAAAAAATTTTGGTGTGCAGATTTCACCGGAAATAGGTTTTGAGATCCTTGAACCCAAAAAATGCATTTTTGGAAAAAGTACGTTGTATGTGTGAGTGAAAGGGAGAGAAAAACATAACTCAAAAAACGGAAAGGTGGAATGAATACCTAATTTCGTATTTAAATCCAAGTCTTTCAGATATGACATCCAGATCTTTACGAGATCCCCTGGCCACACACCACCGTCACCGGAACAATTTTCGTTATTTGTTACTTTCTCAAGAACGGCTGTAACGATTTTAATTAAACCATCATATACTTTAGATAATGGCATGAATAAAATAGTATGACTGAACTTTCTGTATCTAGCTTCTGAAGTTTTCATTCTCACTGAATTCTAGAGAATTTTTCTATAGCTGACAAACTGTAAAAAATACAACTTTGCTACACAAAAAATAGAACTCTTTAAAATGTGCAAATTGTGTTGTTGAATTTTTTCGATAACTTTAGCTGTTTTACGAGATATTCCTTGTGTTGGTTTGAATTCCTCAGTATTTCAAACTGCACGTTTTTGAAATTATATGTCCGTTCTTTAGTTTCTCATCAGGCCACGTAAACGTTATGAAATATAAAGGTCATCGTATAGCGACCCGTTTTTAAACATTTCACTGTCTTCCTAATTTTCTGTATGCTTCTACGTAACTACAACAAAACGTAAATTTGGAACCACTCCGGAAAACATTTATCTGGATTAACAAAAAGTAAACAGCAAAATAAGCATTTTTTACGAATAATTTGTAAAACAGATATGGAAATAAACTTAAAGTGGAGAAAGAAAGTTACATATGAGATTTTTTGAAAGCTCAAGTTTATTTGGAGCAAAGAAAAGCCGCCGCCTTTTCATAGATCTCAGTGGTATTCCTTCCGTAACACTCGACTCCACCTATCCTCTAACACTTTCATGATTAGCTTAAAATAAATTCCAAGAAACAAGCATTAACGAATGTGCGATGAAACAATCGGTCAGAGGTCAAAAATGCGTATCATAATAATTCTATTCGGAATGATGCAAACATGCGACTCGACCTTGAAGAGGGAGAGAAGAATACCCATGCCCTTTTCATCACGTTTCATGATGTAAATGTCCCTCAGGTTATTGATATTCGACCATATATTCTAAACATATTCTCTGTTTTCAGTGCCAACGTTTTGGACACACTAAGATGCTGTATGTGTCAATTGTGACAAAGATGCACATGACAGGTAGCTTGTCAATCCGCTCCCTGTCGTGAGCCCATCCGGTGACTTCCCGCAAATATCCACGTTTCTTGGACGAGAAACATGAGCATTCGCGGGTACTACGGATGAAAGACTTGTCTTTCAACGAAGCCCATAAGCGTGCTTGCCAGCCTTCTGCCTTGAAATTTGGCACCTTAAGCTCAGCGATGTCCACATCGATACTAATCCAGGATATGCGTACCCCAACATGCCTTTCAGCTTACGGCACAATCGTTACTCCAAGCATTCCAGGAACATTTTCTTACGATACAACTAGATCTATGGTTGTCGTTATTGGTACTGAAACGTGGAGATTCAAAACCCAACCGAAAATCCCCTGCTTTCTCAAATATCCCCATGCCTCTACAAGTGGATAAGCCCACTTTAAACATCTTCTCCTTCTGAAAGATCCTCCCTCGATTCTAGAGGGAGTAATCGTCTTCAGCAGAGTTCTATTACATCTTAACCGGAAACCGCTTTAAGGCCCTATCTTCGGTTTTCTGGCGAGCATGAGAGCCTGTGGAGTAGAAGATCCTGCTCTCAAAAGCCCCTAGCTCCACGAGCAACAGAAAGGGCAAGTTGAATCGAAGCCAGCGATCAAGTGAAACTGATAAATAGCTTGTCCTATTTAATACAATATGTCAATAATTCAATGGGATATAGACGGCATTCGCGCACATGGGGGAGAACTGCAGTTATTTTAAAGGTCGCATAAATAATTCTAATGCTATGGAATTTCCTATAAATGGGGAGCCTCAAAAGCATGATCTTATCGCTTCACAATGCAATTTTCACTTTTATAAGGCACCACGGCTTGAAAATATCAAAAACCCCTTTTTACGAGAGAATGGAGTAACCAGCGAGATTGCTTACCAGAAAGAACTACTTAACACTGCAGAACAGCGTGTCCACACAGTTGCGATGCCTTGGCATCCCTGATCCAAAGAACTTTCTTGCCATTCTCTTCTGATGTGATACGGCTATACTGCGGAACGCTTCCGACCACCTGTGGTGCAACGTTCCCTGCATAAGCCCTCTTACGGTGATTAAGTTTGTATGCATGACCCTTCTATTTCCATTCCAACGGCTGAGTCTGTTGCACGTACCGTATGTCTCTATTTTTAATTTATTTGCTAACGTAATGTCTTGCAGTTAACCTACACAATCTTTTAATTTGCGGTGCGCAGCTGTAATAAGAAAATGTGCAAGAATGAAGGCAAAACTTTGGCTACCAGGGCTGTTTGCTTCACTCCCCTATTAATATCATTTTGTTTTTACACTTTACATAATGGGCGTTAAAAATATGTGGCACGTTTTAAAAGGAAAGAAAATGTGGCGAGAACAACCCTTCAATCCGGGTTGTTCGTCGGGTAACATGTACGTATAATTGCATAGTGAATATTGTACCCAGTTCTGCATAGCTGCTATAACGTCACGAGCAGAACGAATATAATTTAATGCGTTGCCTTGTCCTTACTAGTAAATTGCACACCGTCGAAGTAGCGAGACACAACAAATCACGCAATATTTACAAATGCTGAATAAAATAAGTATAAACTGAAGAGAAATGCGGTAAAATTAATCTGTAGCTTACCTAACGTGATTGAAAGGACTTCATTAATGACCTTAGCTGAATTACAACACGAAGTTAATCCTATATATGTTTGGTATTATTAATTCAACCAATTCTTGCTTTACTTTTGTCTTGAAGATAAGGTATGAGGTAAGGTACTTTAGCTAGTATTTACAGAAACTGGAGAGGATAAGCTATGCAGCTGAATTTCATAATGTAAGTAATTCCTTTTTTCTTTCTCCACCACCTTCTTGTGGTACACATTCCACTCAAAAGCTCGATATTAAGATTTCAACAGAAATAGGTGTTTTGAAGTCAGGACACACACACATAACAGAAGTATTTTTGAGTCTCTCTCTCTCTCTCTCCTGCCTGTCTACTCATAATTAAAAAACGAAAATTTAGATGAATATCAAATTTTATATTTGAACAGATATTATTTGAGTATGCCCAGCGAAAGTTTTCAATAAAATACCCTCACCCCAACTACTCTTTAGTGGGACATTTCCCCTACTTTTATTTTCTCAAAAAAGTCCTTAATAACTGTCATTAAAATGTGGTATATTTGAGAAATTAATGTGACAACTTAAATGTATACACTGATTATTCTGTGAATAGTCCGTGAAGTCTCTTTCATACTGATTGAATTTGTATAATCTTGCTACAGGAGCTCATTAAAATACCAGGGTGTCAAATAATTTTTTTCGAAATATTCCATGTTGAATGCTTAATCTTTCCTAAGTAAACCCCCTGAGGTACATGCTTGAAAGGTTGCGACTGTTCTTTCTAAAAGAGCTTTTATGAATCACTGTATAATGCATTTTTTTCAAGAGCTTATGCCATGATTAAACGTATGAGTACCTACTATTTCCGCATGTTAGATGTGACTGAGCATTTATTACTTAATTTTAAATAATTTCAAAATATAAATATATCGTGAATAACGATAGAAGAGTCACCTTTTACATAATGCTATTAATGCATAACGGATATATGCGCATTTTTAATGAGTGTTCCCAAAAAATGTTTCTAGTACTTAAGTATCGTGTTGCAACACTATTTGATTATTTATGCCCATCCATATATTGTTGGCATTTACACATACGAAAATCACGAAATAGTTGTCTTGCACACTAAAACGAACGGCATTAACTGTATGTTGTATCCGTGTAATTACCGTTATTAATAGCAAGCTTGGGATATACTTCTCCAAGTTTTGCAGTGTTACTCAGATGCAACGAACAAATAGGAATAAGCCTAACTCAAGGCTTCTTAGTAGAGCAGCAGGAGCCGATAATGAGAGCGGATGAAGCAGGGAAGAAAATGATTTTGTTAATCACTAGGAACCGAAGTTCAAGTGTTGCTTTATTTGTGCAGAATAACTAAACCACAGGTAAAACATAGATCGCACCCCTAGAACAACAATGTCAACTCATCCATTTCCTGGTTCATAGAAAAGTTCTCTACCATAAATGAAAATCACCATGTCTTGAACCGGCTTCCGGAAGATAGCTACATGAGATATGTCGGTGTTGCAATTCAGAATGTTCTATTAATATCATAAATCAAAGCTCTAAAATGCAATTATCTCAAAACTGTGCTTTCTGAAATGCGGTAGTGTTGTTCTAGGGATGCGAGATGTGAAATTTCGTCTGAAAGTAGTTGCTCCTCCTTAAATACACCGCAATAAAACGTTAACATTATACTCAATGTTTTACTTTTTCTACCATGTACATAGTAGGTAGAGAAAGTATTGGATTCCACCCAAAACTTCGATACCGAGATTTCACCGGAAATAGATGTTTTGAGGCCCCCAGAATCCAAAATGATAGCATTTTTTGAAAAGTGTGTGTGAACAGCATTACTCAAAAACAAAACGTCGGATAAATACCGAATAATAAATACCAAACTTACTTTAGGATCAGTACCTTCCAAAGATGCGACACGAAGATTTTCAAGAAAATCCCCCCCACTCGCAACTACCCTTTACATAGAACATTTTTCGAAAATTTTGATTTTTTAAAAATGGTTCTAATTTTTTTATTAAAATATCATATGTTAAAGATATTTACATGGCAAATAAAATGCATATTTTGAATTTTCTGGGAATAGCCTGTGCAGTCCTCTTCATTCGGAAGAAATTGTATAACTGGTAAACGCTAAGCAATAGGCGAAAACGTACCATACCAAAAATGTAGAGCTCTTTAAAACACACAATTTACTTAAAATAAGTTTTTCTGTGGCATAAGCCGTTTCTGAGATATGGTTATCAATACCTGTCATACTTTTAGTCTCATCGATTATCAGTTGTTTCCCGGGATTGCATGGGAACAGCATGGAATTTAAGGCCGACATATAGCGTCCGTTCTTAAACATTTGACTATCGTTGTTCTCTTTGTATCTATAACGAGATGCGTAATGTAGCTGTTTTTACAAAGGTTTATGTGGATTAAATTGTAGTAGATAGAAAAATAAGCTTTAGTAAGAATAGTTTATATACTCACTAATAAAAATAGAGGGTAGAGAAAGTCATGTGAATGTATCACATCAGATTTTTTAGTTTAATTGCAGTGGAAGGAGCAAACAATGGAAAAAGGATTATAGTATCCAGATAAATGGTTCATATGCGGAGATGAAGAGGATCGGAGAAGACAGGAAAGAATAGAGTAGGCTGTGCTTGCAGTAAAAGACCTGCCGTTTGGGCAGAAAACTATGATTAATTCTATTGATTGATTGATTGATTGATTGACATGGAGAATGCCGTGGTGAACTTTTAACACGGGCTTAAGCACATTCATGCTTCTGTTACCCTAAACCAAACAATTTTCCTACAACATTGTACGGCAATTACTAGTTTTAAGATCTGTGAGAGTACATTATTTTAGTAACTGTCTATTTATTCTATACTATCGTTACAAGTAACAAATAATGCATTAATAACGCCTTAATTTGCAGTTATTCTAGCAGCCTTGGTTGCATGAAGTATCTTCTCTGTAACAGAAAGGATTACAGCAATGGATCACTTACTATTCCACGGTAATTATGCACAGAACTGTACATTACGAAGTATAATATTTAAAATTTACCTTAAAATGTTAACCATTTAGTACGTACTCGTAATTGTAAAATAATCGACGCATTATTAGGCGAATGTATTTTCTTCTCGCATAAATCACATTTTGCGTACTAATCAATTGTTCTTTTATACAAGGCGTGTGTAGGACAAGGTTGTAAAAGTAGAATTAGATTGAAAAATTCAATGCCATAGCCAGGATTTGAACCACGGATCTTCCGCTTTCCGTCCGGTGCTCTAGCCAACTGAGCTGCCATGGCAAAATACCAGCACATTAAATTCCCCAACTGACTCGCATTTTTACCGAAAAACCACCAGGAGATCTAAAATTCATGTTGAGATGACATGCCCCAATGGCGATTTACAATATATCAAGTACTTTAAGTCCCGGGCTTCATAGTTACACCGACTATTAGGTCAATCATAATTGTTCCTTCACACAAGCCGTGTGTAGGAAAAGGTTGGAAAGGTAGAATCAGACTGAAAAATTCAATGCCACAGCCGGGATTTGCGAGTCAGTTGGGGAATTTTAATAATGTCGCGCTGGCATGTTGACAAGTTAGTTCGGCTAGAGCAACCGGACGGAAATCGGGAGATCTGTGGTTCAAATCCCCGCTATGGCTACCTTTCAACCATGTCCTCCACTCGGCTTGCGAGTCAGTTGGGAAATTTAATGTTGCTAGCATGTTGCCATTGTAGCTCAGTTGATTAGAGCAACCGTACGGAAAACGGAAGATCCGTAGTTCAAATCCCGGCTATGGCACTGAATTTTTCAATCTGATCCTACCTTTCCAACCTTGTCCTACACACGATTTGCTAAAAGAACAATTAATTACAACTGATTAACTTAATAGTTGGTTTAGCTATGAAGCTCGGGACTTAAAACACGACATTGTAAGTCACCATTGGGGCATGCCATCTCAAACCGAATTTGAAATCTCCTTGTGGTTTACCGGGAAAAATGCGAGCCAGTTTGGGAACTTAATGTGTGCTGGCATGTTGCTATGGTAGCTCAGTTGGATAGACCAACCAGAAGGATACCGGAAGATCCTTGGTTCCCCGGCTATGGCATTGAAGTTTTCAATCTGCTTCTGCCTTTCCAGATTTTAGTAATTTATTATTTACATGTGTGAAATAAGTCCACGTGCAACAAGTTTAAATCTAATTACTAATCATTTGGATCGGAATGGAGATGGCTAGAAGGAA
Organism: Deroplatys truncata; assembly: GCA_030765065.1. NCBI lineage: Eukaryota > Metazoa > Arthropoda > Insecta > Mantodea > Mantidae > Deroplatys > Deroplatys truncata. Next base: position 45,288,302 of record CM060976.1, on the reverse strand, counting down.
TTCTGAATATCATGTGCTGCAATGGAAGCGAGGGGCTCCGATGGAAAATGCAACACCATAACCATAATTTTGAAAATTGCGGAAAAGCGAGATTGTAAAGCGTGCAACAGAAAATGTCAAGATATTTAAACATTTAGAGCGGCGATGCTCCTTGAAGATAAACGTTTAACACAACAAAATATGGTTTTACATTCACATGATTTTCCACACCTACTATCGTTTACTTTTATATCTCTTCTACAAACTATTCTTACAACCGTTTTGCAGAAATGCTTTCATTACACATTTCGTTGTAGGTACAAGAGGAATAAGGAGGCTGAAGCGATCGTTAAATCAGTTAAATGTTTAAGGGTGTTGCTAGATAGTGGCTTTAAAATTACATTATTTTTCCACGACGAGAAATAAAAAAGAAAATCTTGTCTTAGCGCTTAAAGATGTATTGGAGACTTCAAAATAATAATAATAATAATAATAATAATAATAATAATAATAAATATCTCGGAAATGGTTAATTATAGAAAAAAATGCCTGACATCAAATGGTGTGTTTTAACAAAATCTACAATTTTGTTGTGATAAGCTTTCGTCTATCTTTCATGGTTTATCAGTAACAGAAAATTGCTAATATTCATTCGGGCTATCTATGGAAATTTCAAATTTAGATTTTATTAACCATGCAAATATCTTAAACACCGAAATCGTTAGAGGCGCTTTTGAGAAAATAAAAAATAACGCAACATTTTCCAATGTAAACGGTAGTTTGAGGCGATTAGCTTTCTTAAACTCTACTTGTTGCCTTAAAAGCTGATTAATTTAAACTCCAAGGTTGGTGTTTATCGGACATTTGAATTTTTGAGTTAATGTTGTTCACTGGCGCGCACGAATGGCTTCTTTTATACAGGGGCCTCAAAACACGTATTTCCGGTGGAATATGGATATAGAATTTTTTGTTGGTATACAATACTTCCTCTACCTACCAGGTATTTGTTAGAGAAGTAAAGCTACTGTACATGTTTAATCATTATAAACGATGGTATGTATTCAAATAACGGTGATTGCATGACGCAAAGCACTTAGTCGATATTTCTGTCACCAGATGTGTCCATGATCATTTCAAAGAGATATTGCACGCTCGTAAGTGGGCTCGGAAAACAAATGTATTGATTAAAGGCAAATTAGCAGTAAGGATAACATTTCAGACACGAAGATTGCCGGCACCGGCATGAATACCATCGGTTGTCAGGAAATTATACATCTAAAATTATAACCAGGGTCCGGATATTGATGACCTAAAACTGTTTGAAAAAATGACGCTTAACATTTTTAAAAATTACACAATATTTACAGACATGGCCTAAACTGGAATTCATATAATTTATGAAATACAAAAAGTTACAAATTAATTTATACATGGGTATAACTGCTATACAAGCAGTAAAAGCAGGCATTGGAATAAGACCATAGAGAAAATTAATTTAAAAATTCTTATGTTACATTCACATGACTTTCTCTACTTTCTATCGTTTATTAGTGATACGCAAACTATTCTTACGAAAGCTTATTTTTCTAGATAAACCCTTGTAGAAATAGCTACATTATACATTTCGTTATAGATACAAAGGGAACAACGGTAGTCAAATGTTTAAGAACTAGGCGCTATATGCTGGCCTTAAAATCCCATATTCTTCCCATGCAATAGCGAGAAGAAACTGAAAATCGACATGACTTGAAAAGAATGACAATGTATTGAACAATTCGAACCATTAATAAGGGATATCTCGAAAGTGGCTGGTCATAAAAAGTTTTTTTTAATATAATTTATTTAAGGTCGCTTTAACTTCGAGGTCATAACGCAACCAATACATTCTTAACAAGCATATTAACAAATACGAAGGCATACAATCGAACATTTACATTCATATTTGTAACAGTATTTTAGAAAGTAGTTTTTACATTAAATACAAAGGCATACAATCAAACATATACGTACATATTTGTAACAATATTTTAGAAAAAGTTTACATTATTTTTCATCTTTGTGTATAAACAGTATATAGATTACAGTTGATTATGGTAGAGCACATATTTTATATTGAATCCCATATGCCAATGTCCTTTAGGTAAGCTAAAATTTTGCGGCGTAATTGGAAATTGTTTAACGTTGTAGAAATGTCCTGTGGAATTCCGTATCGTTTCCGTTTTCTATGAAGAGGTGGTAGATGCTGGTCACATAGGTCACATGTTGGCTGCATCTGTCCTCAGGGAAGATATGAGTGAGTGAAGGAGGTTGGAGTGACCAATTCGTAGCCATGTGAGGATGACTTGTCCCTTCCTAGTAAGTGATTTGGTGGGATGAAGAGAGGTGGATCCTCTTCGCACTTGGTGTAGCTTTCCCGGTGGTTGTCGACTACATTCAGATTGGTATTTTGGAGAAATGATTTAGGACATCAGAATATGGAATCTGGATGTTCGTTTGTTGGGGTAATGATGCTCATCTTTGCAGCTTCATCAATTATTCCTTGATGGGAAGGAACCCAACTAAAACCAGTTCTTTGCCAGTGTCAGAGGTGTTACTGATTAGTGTCAGGGTATTCTGTACTAATTTACTGTCTGTAGTATAATTCTTCAGGCTGTGTAAGGTACTTAGTGAATCAGAGCATATTACATGGCAGTTGCGGTGAGTTATCAGAATGAAAACAAGGCTTGATAAATGGCTTATAATTCAGATCTGTAGGTGGAGTAGATATTAGGTAGCGTGTACTGTAGAATGTTATCAGGAATTACTATTGTACATCCAGTACCATGATCTATTTTTAAACCGCAGTGTATAGAAATTTATAGTTGAGGGAAGTTATTGCACATTGCATGGAATAATCTTTGGTAAATATTTGCATCGGTGTTCGATTTACGATGAAATGTTAGGTCTTGGAAATGTTTGAGTTTCCAAGGTGGGCTATCGTAAACATCGCTGGTCATCATGGTAGGGATTTTTATGTTATGAGTATTTAAGCAGTTAGCAAGTCGTTGATGGAAAGATAACGAGTGTTCTTTTCTATGGCACGTCTTGTTGTTTTCCATATTTGGAGAAATGTAGCACTGAATATTTGAATGTGGTCGTACTACTATTTTGATTCCGTCTTTTATGCTTAATTGTATTCTCCTGATGTTTAGCCGTGGTTGGTGGCCTTCTATCAGTAGGCTACAGACTGGGCGGTACGATATGTTCCTAATATAATTCTGATAGCTAAACTTTGAATTACGTCGAGCTGTTTCAGCAATGTTGATGTTGCAGAGTTGTACACAACAGCTCCACAATCAAATTTGCTTAGGATTAATGCTTGGTCATTTGTAGAATATGTTGATCAGCGCCCCAATAAGGCTTTTAGGATGGTTAGGCGCCTTAGACAATCTACCTTTAGGTTCGAAATATGTGTCTTCCATGATACATTAAGGTCGAAGATAAGTCCCAATATTTTAAGTGTTTTGTTGTTTCAATGGATTTTCCATGTAAGTTGACAGAGGTTTTGGAAGATGCACTCAATTTTTGGTAAAACAAATACATTTTGACTTTTTTTGGGAGAATCTGAATCCTGTTTCTGATGTCCAAATTTGTAACTTCTTGAGTGTCTTGTAGCAAAGCTTGGGTCGTTGAGATGCTGTTGCCTTTGCAGAAAATGGTCAGATCATCAGCAAATATACATACTTTAACAGCGGGAGGAATTGTATCATTTATTGCCAGCAGGAAAAGTGCAACGCTGAGCTCGGAACCTTGGAAAATAAATAAATAAATTTAGTTTTATTTATGGACGCTCTTTAACTGCTGTGGTCCTTAGCGTCCCATTCTATATTGGGCGTGAAAGACCTGTAATTTTGCTCAGAGGCCTCTTTATCAGGCTTGAGGTTCTTTTACGTGCGGTAAATCTACAACACGGGACCACCGGCTTTACTTCCCTTTCGAAGGAAGCCACACTAAGGATTTTTACGCCCGAAAGAATCCGTCACCCTCCGCCGAGTTTGAACCCGCGACCTCGGGAACTAGAGGCTAGCATGGTAGCCACTACACCACGGAGGACGACACGAAACTTGGGGTACACCATTGTCTAACTTACTTCCTTGGAAATTGTGCCGTACCCACGTACTCTAATGATGTGGTGCTGGAGGAAATTTTGAATGAAATAAAATATATTGCCTGATATTTTATATTGTCGTAGTATTTGAAGTGTACGTGTTCTCCATGTCATATGACTTTTGTATATCTAAACTAACTAGAATAAGATGCTGATTATGGAGAAACGCGTCTCTTATTTCAGTTTCAATCGTGATTAAACAGTCTGTAGTGAAACGGTATTGTCTGAAACCATATTGTAATTCAGATAGAAACTTCCTGTTTTCAATAAACCAACGTAGTCTCTTGCTTATTATTTTTTCTAGAACTTTGCACATTGTGCATGTAAGAACTATTGACCTGTAATTGCTTGGTAATATGAGGTCTTTGTTAGGTTTCGGTATGGTATTATTATTGCAGAACTCCAAAATGTCGGGAAATAGTCTAGAAGACCAGATATGATTGAGATAAGTATGACCTCCAGTGGGTAGTTGTTTCAGTATATCATAAGGTATATTACTTGGCCCAGGGCTGGAACTTTTGCATGTTGCGAGAGTATTTTCGTGCTATTCAGTGATCTCATCGAAGTCTTCGGTGTTGTCACTGTCAGCCTCGTCAGGTAGCAAGTCATTTTTTGCTTTAAAAACTTTGAATTCGTTGTCATAACTAGAATCGGATGATGCAGATACAAATGAATCTACTAGATACCAGCTACTGACTGTGGGTTAATGTTAATTACTATTGTGTCAGTATTATGTAAAAAAGAAAAAAGAAAAAAAAAAAGGTTATGCTTAAATCTGCCTCTTACTTTCTAGATATATCCCCATACTGTTTTCTGAGGGGTTTGATGATTCAAGAATGTGACAAAATTAGGCCACGATTCCTTTTTGCTTTCCTTAATAGTTCTTGTTTTACCTCTTGCTTGGAGATATTTAAGTTTTTTTTTCTTCGGTAGGATGGCGTCTGTATTGAAAATATGCTTTATTCTTGGAACTGATAGCTTTTCTGCATTCATTACTCCACCAAGGAACAGTTTTCTTTGAAGGGGTTGTTATTTTAGGTATAGAAAGATTTGCAGATTTGAGAATAATTTCACTGAACTTTTTAATATTTCGTTAATGATATTGTGAATAAATTGGAGGCAGGTATAAGTTGGGATATTTCTTCACTTACAAAAAGCTTAAATGCGTTCCAATTTGCTTTTTTAAAGTTAAATGTTGGTGTGAATGCGGTTTTCTGTGGACTGCCATTCAAATGAGTAAGAACAATAAGAAAGTGGTCGCTGTTTCCTTGAGGTTCTTTGTAAATTGAGCATCCAAACAAATCTGATATGTTTGGTGAACACAAGCTTAAATCTATAGAGCTGAACGTTCCATGCGCTAGACTGAAACGCATAGTTTCTAATGGATTAAGTAGGGTTCGGTCTAAATCATTTATAAACTGTTCAATGAGTTTCTTCTTGGGTTGGTTACTCTGCATCCCCACAATGTACTGTGACTGCTGAGGTCTCCAAGAATAAGATAAGGTTGGGGTAGCTGTTGAGTGGTCATGTAGTTTTACAAGATCTAAATTGTGGCTGTTGGGGACATATACACTACGTGATCAAAAGTATTCGGACACCTGGCTGAAAATGACGTACAAGTTTGTGGCGTTCTCCATCGGTAATGCTGGCCCACCCTTAGACTTGATGACAGCGTTCACTCTCGCAGGCATACTTTCAATCAGGTGCTGGGAGGTTTCTTGGGGAATGGCAGCCCATTCTTCACGGAGTGCGGAACTAAGGAGAGGTATCGATGTAGGTCGGTGAGGCCTGGCACGAGGTCGGCGTTCCAAAACATTCCAAAGGTGTTCTATAGGATTCAAGTCAGAACTCTGTGCAGGCCAGTCCATTACAGGGATGTTATTGTCGTGTAACCACTCCGCCACAGCCCGTGCAGTATGAACAGGTGCTCGATCGTGTTGAAAGATGCAATCGCCATCCCCAAATTGCTCTTCAACAGTGGGAAGTAAGAAGGTGCTTAAAATATCAATGTAGGTCTGCGCTGTGATCGTGCCATGCAAAACAACAAGGGGTGCAAGCCCCCTCCAGGAAAAACACGACCACACCTTAGCACCACCCCCGAATTTCACTGTTGGCACTATACACGCTGGCAGATGACGTTCACCGGGCATTCGCCATACCCACACCCTGCCATCGGATCGCCACATTGTGTACCGTGATTCGTCACTCCACACAACGTTTTGCCACTGTTCAATCGTGTAATGTTGACGCTCCTTACACCAAGCAAGGCGTCATTTGGCATTTTCCTGCGTGATGTGTGGCTTATGAACAGCCGCTCGACCATGGAATCCAAGGTTTCTCACCTCACGCCTAACTGTCATAGTACTTGGAGTGGATCCTGATGCAGTTTGGAATTCCTGTGTGATGGTCTGGATAGATGTGTGCCTATTACTCTTTACGACCCTCTTCAAATGCCGGAGGTCTCTGTCAGTCAACAGACGAGGTCGGTCTGTACGCTTTTGTGCTGTACATGTCCTTTACGTTTCCACTTCACTATCACATCAGAAACAGTGGACCTAGGGATGTTTAGGAGTGTGAAAATCTCGCGTAAAGACTTCTGACACAAATGACACCCAATCACCTGACCACGTTCGAAGTACGTGAGTTCCACGGAGCGTCCCATTCTGCTGTTTCACGATGTCTAATGCCTACTGAGGTCGCGGATAATGAGTACCAGGCAGTAGGTGGCAGCACAATGCACCTAAGATGAAAAACGTATGTTTGTGGGGGTGTCCGGATACTTTTGATCACATAGTGTATATTTCATATGCATAGCTCTATGGTCAAAAGAACAGAAACTGCAGTGCCTTTGGGCTATGTTGAGCGAGATAGCATGCAGTGGGAATGTTTTCGATGTTATAATAAGCGGTGTAGCCTCGTAATGTAGCAACATAGTCATACTTAAAATTAGTTTCTTGGGCACAAACAACTACTGGGTTATGTTTATTAATTAAAGATCTGAAGATGTTCCAGTTGAGAATGAAATCCATTCATGTTCCATTGTAGTATGTTGTGATCCATCATTTGCTTAATTTTTAAAACTTCTTTGTGTATAGAGCTATGTTAATTTGGCTTTAGAGGAATCTTGGATTACGAACTACAGACATGTTTAAGAGATGGTGTTTTTCTTGTTTAATTCGAAAGGCAGTTTTTTTTTCTATACGGGTACTTCGGCTTTTCATAGTTTTATTAGTGAACAAAGGCTGGAGCTTTCTGATTGTAGCTAGGAGTCATTTCAAGTCATCAGTATAACTAAGCGCAACTGATACTATATAAGATGCTCCAACGGTATTCTCAAAGAAGCTTTTGAACTGAAGGTAGCTTAGAACATAGTCAGCGGGTCTGCCTTCCATTGCACTTTGTACTGCGGCTATCTGCGACAATGTGTTAGTCTTTTTGGATTTTTTTTGTGTATATATGTTTGGTTGCTAGGTTAGGTTCGTTTGTCCTCTCATCTAAACTTATTAGTGATGAGTCAGACACGCTTTGGTTGTCATCGGTTGTAGATTCAGTATGTTTACTGGAAGTTGATATAGGTCGCTTTAGGGCGTTATTTTTAGAGCCTGTCTTAAGGTTTTGTCCTAAAGGAGGAAACTCCACTGCTGTGTTAGGTTGTAGCAATGGAGTTGGAGGAGGTTCAGATTGGGAGGCGTCAGTTCCTTAAGTACAAATAGCTTCTGCGGATATGTTTTCTGTGTCGTCAGTAGCAGTTTCGCTCATTTCTGCTTTATTATTAGTTATATTAATTTCCGGCATGTCTGTGGTGTGTTTACATACACATTCAGTTGGATAGGCAACTGTCTTAGGATTTATTGCATCTGATGACTTGCACTGTTTAGCTAGATGTCCTTCCAGTTTACATAAAAGTAGGAGCATCGGAAGAAAGGTATATACAATAGGATGTTTCCTCATAGTTTATCTGTATGTTGTCAGGTAGTTTGGCGAAGTCATCAGGTTTTACGTATATCTGTCGGCGAAAGCTCATGATATGTGTATAACCAGGTATGGGTATTCCTGTTCTAATATATGATATAGTCGATACTGGTTTGATTCCATAGGTCAGAAGGTGTTCTTCAATCACGTGATTAGATAACAGGACACACACATTAGAGAGTATTACTCTCTTATTTTTAGTGAGGAGTGGCCTAATTTCCAAGGATCAGTTGTTTACCTTTATTTTCGGATGTTTGCAGATCAGTTCATCTATCAATTTTTGTTGGCTAAGTAGATGCAGATCCTGGAGTTAGATATTCGAGATACAATCGAATGACTGGGGTTGGTTAGTATTGCTGTTACATATTCTTTGAGGGTTATGCTGTCATGGGATTCAATTTTTATGGCTTGTTCTTTGCTGGGTCCCGTTTGGGTTATAGAGGAATAGCTAGGAGCTGAGTTATACATTACGCGGTTATTTACCTTGGTTTGTTGAACATCTTGTTGTGGTAAGCCTGTGGCCGCCATAGAAGAGTAAGGCTATTGGCTTTATTGTGAGGAACCTGACCGTTGCGCAGTTGTTTAATCAACAACTGGCATTTCTTTCCTCTAACCTCAGCCTTAAGGCTGATAAAACTTCGATTATTAACTCGTGTAATGTAGGTTATAATAAACAGATGTATTTTTAATTGTGATGTTATCATATGATATTTGAAGTGAGTCGTTACATTTTAATTCACATCACAGTAGCGCTCGATGTTAACGGAGAAGCGCTTTCGAGAGACATGTTTCTCTCATCATCAGCTTCGGCCGACCTTTCGAGAAACATGTCTCTCGAAAGCGCTTCTCAGTTAACATCGAGCGCTACTGTGATGTGAATTAAAATGTAACGACTCACTTCAAATATCACAGTGTAATGTAGCTGTAAAAGTATTACCTTTACTTGCGTAATACCAACAGTAGACAGTCGTGTGTGTTTAGTAGGATAACTGCCGTATACAGCATTTTCTTGAAATACAGCTTTTAGAACAGGGGCTGCGTCGTACACTCATTCACAAAAAAGTTATTCGAAGTAAACTTTGTGATCTACATTTCTGTGTAGTAAGTTTTCGTTTAACGCTTAACGTTTAGCAGTTATACAAGATTCCTTTCGAAAGAAGACTACACAGGCTATTCCCAAGATATATAGTTTATTTGTCATATATCTTTAATATGTGGTACTTAAATGTTCCATGTAAAGGGTACCTACTATGTACATGGTAGAGAGAGTAAAATGATCTAAAATATTTATTTATTAAGTACAAACGATTATAAATTAGTTATACTTGGCTATAACTTATATACAAGTAGAAAAAACAGAGATTAACAGGATTATTTAGAAAATTGATAAAATAAATCGGTGTTCTTGTTTGAAGAATCTGAGAAGAAAATTGTTATTGAAGCAGGTCTTAAAAAACTGTAGCATTAACTCTTTTGAGTTTTCAGATTATGCAAATTCATTGCGAATGATCAGGACTTCACATTCTAAGACAATGGTAACCTGACTGTACGCACTTATTAACGCAAAAGTGGGAAAACTGACCTGTCTCACCCTAGTTTGGAACATGAATTTATATCTGTAATGAATGATACCTGCTCCCCTGATAATAGCCATCCCTCCACCCACAAGCAACCCTTTCCAGACTAAACATTAAATAGAAATGTAATCTTTTTTTCCCCCAAGAATGCAAGTAAAGATACACAAAGTTACCCTTATTTCTCACTTGAATAGTGAAATTTCTGATGTTGGAAAAGTTATCCTTATGTAAAATGTCAGCCATATAAAACTCTATATGTTCAATATAAATGCAAGAAAATGACTAAATAAAGACTAAAAGGCGAGAAAATTACAAAATAACAACGAAAAATAGAAAAAGGTGCTCTAAAAGTAGAAAATGGAATAAAATGACCTAATAAATATGCATTTCCGTATTCTGGGCCATAATGCTTTACGTATACACTAGCAATGTCTATGATGCAACAATTAAAGGATGACATGTCATCAGAATTCGAGCCCTGGTTATAATCGACAGTCATTTTCCATCTCGGTAACTAAGAAGTTGTCTATTTACCCGAAACCCAGAAACATTCCGAGTACCTAACTTGCTAGTTTGACATCTTCTTGGAGCAGAAACTCCCAGCGGAATGGCAGCCTGATTGTCCGACTAATTAGCTGTCTTCTGCTAATCCCCGAGATGAGTGGTACATCTGCAGTCGTCTTTCAGCTTCGTCTATATCCCATCCCTCATTTTCAGCGATTTCTCTTTAAAACCTTGGTGGCACACGTTTTAACGACGTTAAGTATATTTAAACTTCCCAACAAGCTTCCATGGTCATGGAAGAAGTGATGCATGGACATATTCACCTAGTAAACTCCCCAAGAAGGGTCCTGGCGTAAATAAACGCTCTTGCTTTCGCCGAAGCACACCTTTCAAGTGAATAAAATAGTTCGTTGCTGCACTAGACGTTTTATATCCATTTTTTCTACTTTAAATAGTAAATATAGTGAATAAGTATATTGTTTTGATAATCGTTTCATTTAAACACAACTTAAATAGTGAGTTTCTATTACGTTTTCAACGTTTTAATTATTTAATACAAATATTTTATACACACTTGTGAATCATTTTGGCCAAATATTTTTTCACGATCTGAAATTTTTAAAAGCCCATCGACATATGTAAATCATCCATGCGCTCCTTTTTAAACCCACTGGATCTTTTCTGTGTGCGTTTTTTCTCAATTTTACAGGTGGAGTATGAAATTTATTCCTTGCATTTCAATTTTGCTCTGCTTCGTATGAAAATTTGCATACCTAATCTAAACTGACCTATCTAAAGATTCAAGCATGCATTTTACGATTGTTTTATTCATTGGCTCAAAACAAATTAATTTCTACTGAAATACAAAGAAAAATTTAACCATAAATTTCATAAAAACAAAAATTGATTTCTCTACAACAAATATCATCAACTTCAATAAACTCCTTACATTTATTTTCACTATACTAAAGTACCAGAAAGTCTCACTATCATGCTTATGTGATAAACGTGAATGCGCAAGGCAGTTTTACAAAATTTGCACTTTTTTCGTTAGTTAAAAATATTTAATTGTATTATCTGAGACACTATTTCAGCTAGAGGTTTTAGCTTTTGCAAAGTCATTTCTTTATTTACTCGTATTAAGTGTACCAGTTTTCAGGTAAATAGATTTAGAATTATAAACGTTAGAAAATCCAGTCCTAATGCACCTTTAAATTGGTGAAAAAAATGGCTTTGAATGTATTAAACTTTATTTTGAGGGTTATTGTTAAGGGTGTCGTCCTTAAATTAACATCGGAAGCAACTGGTGTGTCTGTGAATGCTATTTCAATGAAAGGAAATGGAGTACTCAATGACGTACGCAGAGGGGGGAGCTCTAGGGGTTCAAAGCCCCAAAGATACCTAACCAGTAATAACCAAACACTGCAGTATCAATTTTGTCTTCTGTAACTCTTTTATACTTATTTACTATAGCACAATGTACCCGTTATAACCAGGAAAACAAAAATACTATTAAATCGGTGTTAAATATTGGAGGATGCCAGGGAATTTAATCCGTTCTTTTGGAAAATTATCGTTCCATGCGTTGGTTAGCAACATTGATTAACTGGTTCCCTCCGCTTATTTTATATCTGCACACATTTAGTAACGATGGTTATAGAGTACCTCCTATCGTTGTAGTAAATGAATGTGGAGCTTCTAAGTGGGTCTGCCCTGATTGGGTATGAGTCCTGACTGGGAAGTTTAGTCTCTATGTACTCTGGTTTGCGTTTTGGTCCTATAAATAGTTAAACACTTGTTTGTTATGCTGACCCATCAGATCCTTCATTTAGTCAATATACCCTGTTCAGTGATCCAGATTTTAACCCCCTCACTTGGATAAATTCATAAAAGTAACCGCAGAATGAAGGTATAATTGACTTTGTGTGCTTCATTTATTGCTGTTTCAGCCCTCCCCCCACCAAATGCACTCCCTACGTACACTCCTGAAGGAGACAGCAACGTAAGAACCACAAAACGAAAAGGAATCGACGTGCAGTGATTTAGGCAAACTGGATGACTATGAAAAATCTGATGTGTTACACTCACATGACTTTCTCTACTCTTGTACAAACTATTTTTACAAACGCTTATTCTCCATATGCTTTACGTTAATCGAGATATCGAGATGTTAATCTTATTGCTAATTTCCTTGTAGATGCAAGGGGAATATGGTAGTATTTAAGCGATAGTCAAATGCTTTAAGAGCTGGTTACTATGTGGCGCATTCCATTCTCTTTGCATGTCCAGGACATAAAAAAATCTGATGTGTTACACTCACATGACTTTCTCTACTCTTGTACAATCTAATTTTACAAACGCCTATTCTCCATATGCTTCATGTTAATCGAGATATCGAGATGTTAATCGAGATATCGAGATGTCAATCTTATTGGTAATTTTCTTGTAGATGCAAGGGAAATATGGTAGCTTTTAAGCGATAGTCAAATATTTTAACGCTGGTTGCTATGTGACGCATTCCATTCTCTTTGCATGTCCAGGACATAAAAAAAAATCTGATGTGTTACACTCACATGACTTTCTCTACTCTTGTACAATCTATTTTTACAAACACCTATTCTCCATATGCTTTATGTTAATCGAGATATCGAGATGTCAATCTTATTGCTAATTTTCTTGTAGATGCAAGGGGAATATGGTAGCTTTTAAGCGATGGTCAAATATTTTAACGCTGGTTGCTATGCGGCGCATTCCATTCTCTTTGCAAGTCCAGGACATAAAAAAATGAATAACGAATTTGAGAAAAAGTATAAGTATTGGAAAATTTAAGGGAATAACAAGCAATATCTCGAAAACGGTTCACTCAACAAAAGAAATGTATACGACATAAGTTGTGTATTTTAACGAGATCTACATTTTTTGTGTAGTAAAATTTTGTCTATCTCTTATGGTTTACCAGTTATGCAAAAGTCGTTCACAATGAAGAATACTTTTGGAGACATTCCCAGAAAATTCGAGATATACATTTCATTTCTCATGACATTATCTTAAACATATGATATTTTAATCAAAATCGTTAGAGCCATTTTTGAGAAAATTAAAATTTTCGAAAAATGTTCCATGTAAAGGGTAGTCTGGGGTGGGGGGATTTTCTTGAAACCTTCGTGTCGCATCTCTGGAAGATACTGAACCTAAATACCAAGTTTGGTGTTTATCCGACTGTTCGTTTTTGAGTTATGCTGTTCACAGACACACACACACAGACACACACACACACACACACAGACACACTCACGGACATGTTTCCAAAAATACTTTTTTTGGATTCAGGAGGTCTCAAAACATGTCTTTCCGGTGAAATCTCGTATCGAATTTTTGGGTGGAATGCAATACTTCCCCTACTTACTATACGTAGTAGAGAAAGTAAAAATGAATAACAAATTTGAGAAAAAGTATAAGTATTGGAAAATTTAAGGGAATAACAAGCAATATCTCGAAAACGGTTCACTCAACAAAATAAATGTATATGACATAAGTTGTGTATTTTAACGCGATCTACATTTTTTGTGTAGTAAAATTTTGTCTATCTCTTATGGTTTACCAGTTATGCAGAAGTCGTTCACAATGAAGAATACTTTTGGAGACATTCCCAGAAAATTCGAGATATACATTTCATTTCCCATGACATTATCTTAAACATATGATATTTTCATCAAAATCGTTAGAGCCATTTTTGAGAAAATTAAAATTTTCGAAAAATCTTCCATGTAAAGGGTAGTCTGGGGTGGGGGGATTTTCTTGAAAACCTTCGTGTCGCATCTCTGGAAGATACTGAACCCAAATACCAAGTTTGGTGCTTATCCGACTGTTCGTTTTTGAGTTATGCTGTTCACAGACACACAGACAGACACACACACACACACACACACACACACACACACACACACGGACATGTTTCCAAAAATGCTTTTTTTGGATTCAGGAGGTCTCAAAACATGTATTTCCGGTGAAATCTCGGTATCGAATTTTTGGGTGGAATGCAATACTTCCCCTACTTACTATACGTAGTAGAGAAAGTAAAAATGAATAATGAATTTGAGAAAAAGTATAAGTATTGGAAAATTTAAGGGAATAACAAGCAATATCTCGAAAATGGTTCACTCAACAACAAAAATGTATACGACATAAATTGTGTATTTTAACGCGATCTACATTTTTTGTGTAGTAAAATTTTGTCTATCTCTTATGGTTTACCAGTTATGCAAAAGTCGTTCACAATGAAGAATACTTTTGGAGGCATTCCCAGAAAATTCGAGATATACATTTCATTTGTCATGAAAATATCTTAAACATATGATATTTTAATCAAAATCGTTAGAGCCATTTTTGAGAAAATTAAAATTTTCGAAAAATGTTCCATTTAAAGGGTAATCTGGGGTGGGAGGATTTTCTTGAAAGCCTTCGTGTCGCATCTCTGGAAGATACTGAACCTAAATACCAAGTTTGGTGTTTATCCGACTGTTCGTTTCTGAGTTATGCTGTTCACACACGCTCGCTCGCGCGCGCGCTGACATGTTTCCAAAAATGCTTTTTTTTTGGATTCAGGGGGTCTCAAAACATATATTTCCTGTGAAATCTCGGTATCGAATTTTTGGGTGGAATACAATACTTCCCCTACTTACTATACGTAGTAGAGAAAGTAAAAATGCAATACGCTTCAAGGTGGATAGCTGTATCTTAAACAATGGGCCCCTACCGCAGATAAGGTGCTTTCTGCAGTAAACGTAATAAAATATATTCCATAACATTTCTTCATCCATTATTGAATTATTAAATCAGTATAGGTATTTAGTTCCTTTATCAAGTATAGAGGCATGTATGTCTTTAGCACTCAGTGCTGGTGCAGTAAAAGATAGCACGTGGTTATACAAAATTGGGAGGTAACGATGGTAGCTTTTTGAGCTCCCGAAAGTAAACAGCTGGGGGAACAGAGGAAGTTTCACCATGCGTTCCAGGATTCGGCTGTCAGCCATCACGGAGGAAGATTATGTTTACGTCTCTCTCTGTGCGTTCCTGTTCAGTTCTCAAAGGAACTTAAGTAGTTTTCAGTGCCTTATTTCTGCATTCGCGTGTGTTCACGTTAATTGTTGTTTTCGTTTACATTCGTAAGTGTATTTATCCTACAAGTGTCTTGTACCGCTCTCATGTCGCAACGTAATACCGATGAGCTTCTTAGCTCGGCTATTAATTTAGCATACGCTAATGCCGCCGATCAGGAACATGTGTTTGTTCATCAATTTGCTCCGACTGTACGACACGAGCATCTCTTAGCTCATTCCTCACAATCGACCTTGTCTCCAACTGTTACCTCTACAACTGCTTCCGTGCTGCCCGTTTGTACTACTGTACTTCAATCCTCTCCAATGGGTGTTGTGACTACCCATTCTGCAGAATCTTCCGATGATATTTTATATGAAGGATTGTCCCCCATCAGACGACCTCTCGCCACATCTACTAGCCTGGTGCGCTCCGTCCTACCCTCTTCACAACTGGCAGGACAACATAAAAGTCTTTGTGTAGCAGCGCCTTTACAAACGTTAAATGCTCCACGTTATGCCATAATCGTTTTCAGCCTCTGGAAGATGACTAGGCTTCGGACATGACTTTAGGTTAAGCTAAGTTCTATTATACTGCAATTTTGTTTACAAGCGAGCGGAGAGGAGAGAGGCAGTAGTCTAACGCACTACTAAGTTTGTGCTGTGCTGAGTACGCTATAAGTATAGGTGGGTACAGAAGTAAGTATACAATTCTATAGTAAACTTAAGCTTTTATTACAAAGTATACATAAGATGAACAAAATAATAAATCTGAATTGTGGCAGATGAAATAATCAGTTTCATGGGTGATTTACATGCCTGGGCAACTATCACAATGGATTACAATATATTTTCTGAATGTATCAAAAGCAAACCTCTTCTCAAACCCAAAAAAGTTTATATCTTGAAAAGCTCCGTTCCACATCACATGATGTTAATAGTGCAAAACTGACGAACGTCACGCATCTCTGGGAAACGCACGCATTTTCATTATTTAGAATATCATTATTAATGCCTAATACGGCACATAATTATATATCCTGAGTTTTTATCTAAAACACTCCTCAGTTTCTGCGGTGCTATTTCAGCAGCAGAACATTTGCCTACTTCTGCACAGTGTTGTCTCAAATTATCGATAAGTTTAAAGAACTCTGGTATTGCCATCTATAGCAAAGACAAATAAAATTTGCGTAAAGTAGACTCACAAGGAAATTTCATAGCTGTAAATTTCTCCAGAAACGTTTGAAAAACAAACTATTGCAGCTTATTAAATGGGATATTTGTGCTTACCATCATGTCAGAACGAATCCCTGTAAGCTTCGGTTTGGCTACATGAGTTCGTGGTTTCTGATATGGATAATATATCCTCACCACCTCATTTCTATGAAGCAACGTAATATTTTGTAAGCGTTTTTTAGACTTACATTGTCTTGCAATAAAAACCCTTCTCTCTCCTTTGATTTCAATCTGGCATACTTTACAAAATAATTTTCCCCTCTTACATCAAAATATTCGCATCCACATTCATTTACAACTAAGACACTCTTCTTACTGGTTGATTTCGGCATGTTTTGTCAGCTATCAAGGGCCGGACTTTGTAACTTCAGAACAGGCTGTATATATACTGATAGCTTGCTTAGAGTGAACGACTGGCAATGCTTGGGGAGAGGGAGGTCTCAGTGAAACCCTGTGCGCACGTAACTGTCAAGGTGCAACCGTGTCCGAAGTCTAAAGATGACATTTCAACGTAAAATACTCCGGTAGCTTCCACTTCTAAGGAGCGAATTCCACTAATATGTCTCAGTGATGTACACAATGATCAATTACTCTTGCATAACATTATGTCCGAGTTTCACACTGAGTTGCGTGGGCCTATTGTTAAATTATATTCTTCCACCTCTTCTGATTTTCGTAATCTCACTCGCTATTTTAGTAGGATCACAGTGGCAATAGTTGTTGCTGTTACAACTATGGTCACACCAACAACTATTGCCAGCTAGGGCCCCACTGTGTTCGCTGTCTGGGTGAACATTATTACTCCCAGTATGCTAAACACATTACAACGCGGGCACAGTGCGTCAATTGCCATCAGGAACACCCGGCAAATTATCGTGGTTGTCCTCATTATTTGAAACTCAAGCAACATGCCATTCAGGATGCTCTTCAGCCACAACGACCGCCGCTATGCAGACATATAGCAGTGTACTCGGTGTTACAACAGCTAGCGCCCCACTGTATTCGCTGTCTGGGTGAACATTATTACTCCCAGTATGCTAAACACACTACAACGCCAGCACAGTGCGTCAATGCCATCAGGAACACCCGGCAAATTATCGTGGTTGTCCTCATTATTTTAAACTCAAGCAACATGCCACTCAGGATGCTCTTCAGCCATAGCCTGATCCGTCAGAGGCGCCTCGGCAGCGTCGGGATGTCTCCACCTCACAGTATCAGCTCCATTCGTAACATCAGTAGCGGCAGCAACCGCTACTTCCAGACCAGGCTTCATCTCACCCTTACTTTCTGACGTTCTGCGTTCTTCTTCTCGTCCGAACACCTCAGTGCGTGCTGCAGAGACCCCCGGTGATTGATCTTCTTAGACCTGGTTTACTGATCTGTTCACACTATTTGCTGGCTTTCGTACTTTTCTGGTACCATATTTGCCATAACTTCTGAACCTTGTCCATAAATACGTGATAAATTTTAGCATTAATGACAATCCCTAATCGCTGCTCTTTTAACAGTCTCACTCTCCTCAACTGGAACCTAATGGCCTTAGAAGTGAACGAACTCCATTTATTACTTTCCTCACAATGCATAACTTAGATATCGCCTGTATACGGAAACTCATTTTCTTTCCAATGAACGCTTTACTCTTCCTGGTTATCATGTTTATCGGCGGTCATACTCGGTGATATGGTGGTTACTATGCTAGCCTCTAGTTCCTGAGGTCGCCGGTTCAAACCCAGAGGAGGGTGATGTTTTTTTTTCGGCTGTAAAAATCTTTAGCATGGCTTCTTCGTAAGGGAAGTAAAGCCGGTGATCCCGTGTCTAGATTTACAGCACGTAAAAGAACCTCAAGCCTGATAGAGGCCTCTGAGCATAATTTCCGGTCATCCCAATATAGATTGGGGCGCTAAGGACCACAGCAGTTAAAGAGCGTCCATAAATAAAACTCAAGCTTTTATGTTTATCTGCGCGACCGGGCATCTTTAACAACCTCAGGGAGTGTTGCTCTTGCTGTGAGACGTTGTCTCCATCATAGCACTAGATTTCTGCCCGATTCCCCAGCATTAGAAGTTTTTGGTATCAAACTTCACTCTCCTGATGGTCCTTATCAGTGCCTATAAACCTGCTAATTATAACCTCAAAACGCATTTTCTTTCGCTGATTTTTCCCGATCGTGGCCTATTAGGCGTTCTGAACAGTAAGCATACCTTCTGAGGATGTAGAACTACTAACCCCAATGACAGTCTCTCCAATGGTTTCCCGGCAGTTCTCTCTGCAATATTCTGTCTCCTTCTGATCTTCTAGAAATCCCAGCATATTCTTGACATTGGCATTTCCAGAAATCTGGGCTTGCCACTTCATATGAACTCTCTGGCCGAGCTGGATTCTGACCACTGTCCCGTATTAGCTACTTTCTCCCTTGCTCTAGACTTCATTCCTCCGCCACCACAGCTCATTAATGGTTACGTGCACTGGGATGCTTTCCAAGAACGGCTGGATGAGACTCTGACAACCTCCTATCACACTGCCATTCCCGAAGATATTGATGCAGCAGTTTACCGTTTTACAGATACCATTTGCTCCTGTGTTCGCCATCCCACGGTTTCTTCTTAACGTCCTTTTCC
This sequence comes from Deroplatys truncata, assembly GCA_030765065.1. Taxonomy (NCBI): domain Eukaryota; kingdom Metazoa; phylum Arthropoda; class Insecta; order Mantodea; family Mantidae; genus Deroplatys; species Deroplatys truncata. Next base: position 45,269,173 of record CM060976.1, on the reverse strand, counting down.
TTCCAAATTAGACCCTTTCTTTCTGCCCTCATTCAAATGAAGAATCATATTCGATATCGCTGGCAACGGGAACAGCGCCCCTGGGTCCGCTGAAGATTAAATGGGCTTATACGTTATGTGAAATTGGAACTCGAGTATCACCGCTTCCAAACCTTTTAAAGCCATCTAGCCACTCTTTCACCAGATGACTACAAGTTATCGCAAATTACTAGACGTTCTTCGGAAACCAACCGTTGTTTCTAGCCTTCCATCATGAATCAGTTGTTACGTCCAATTCTGAAAAATGTGAGGTTCTGGCTTCTCATTTCGAGCCAGCATTTACTCCTTATCTTAGTCTTGATGCTCCTACATCACAATCTCTTCGTAGAGAACTTCATACGTTTAAATCCAATCCACTGTTCTTGTCCGAATGACTTTTACCACCCCTGGGGAGTTATCGCATTTCATTTCCCGCCTTCCGAATAAAAAATCTCTCGGACACGATCTGATTCCCAACATCGCATTAAAGAAACTTACCAAAAAGACTCTGGCTTACCTTTCTTCCACTACGAACGCTGCCTTATTTCTTGGCTATTTTCCCGCCTCTTGGAAACTTGCTCACATTATTGTCTTTCCTAAATCCAATAAGCTCCGGCGTTTATCGTAAAGTTATCGTCCGATTAGTTTATTACCCATCCTTTCCAAGCTGTTTGAGAAGATTATTCATCGTCGTTTGTCTCAGTTTATTTTTCGGAATAATGTTATCCCGCCATTTGATTTTGGCTTTCGACATCACTCTACTGCGCACCAACTGCTCCGACTCATTCAAGCCATGTTCATGGATTTTAAAATCGACAATATACACCTACTGTGTTCTTGGATGTCGCCCAGGCTTTTGATAAAGCGTGGCACGATGGCCTTATGCTCAAACTCTTTCGTGCAGGCCTTACCCAGTACTTATTGGAAGTTGTTGCTAGTTTTCTTTCGGATCGACAGTTCGTCGTCCGCATAGGTGGCACATGCTCCTCACCAAAATCCATTCAGGCTGGCTCCACTTCTGTTCAGTGTTTTCACTTCGTATCTTCCGAACCTCCAGCTTACAGAAGTGGCGTTATATGTCGACGACACAGTTCTTTACTACTCTCATCATGATCTTACTACTGCTGTTGCTGCTCTAAAGGATTACTTGACCTCTCTTATTTACTGATGCTCTAGCTAGCGCATTTCACTGAACCCCCACAAGACAAAGGCAAAACTTTTCTCTCTCCGTACCGTATGTTCACCCCCATCCTTGTATATCCGTAACACCTGTACTCCCTGGTTACCTTTTCCTGTTCCAGTAAAGTATCTTGAAGTGTTATTCGACACCTACCCACTTATCAACCGTACCGTTAAGCTTGCTTCAGCCCGGCTTTCTCAGCTCGATCCGCTACTCAACAGACGTGCATCTCTTGGACTTGAGTCCTGTCTATTGTTATACCGTTCCCTCATTCGCCCTATCCTGACCTACGCTGCTCCTATCTGGGGTGAAGTTTGCAAATCCCACCTACATCGTTTGCAGGTAGTTCATAACAAGGTGCTACGGCTCACTATCAATGCTCCCTGGTTCGTGCGCAACCATCAGCTACCCAAGAAGCTACCCTTCTCCCTACACAGAAGGTCCCTGGAGCTGTGAAGTATCATTTAGGCGTCAGAACACGTCGGTCAATTCGACTAAGAAAACGCCTACCACAATATATCCTACTTAGTTCTACCTCAAGCTACGAAGAGTCCGACCTTTAGCTTCTTACGACTGCTCCGTTGTGCAGTTGCGTTGTATCTGTGATCTAATGTGCTGCTTCCTCTTTTGTGAGACATACTGTTGTTACGTTCAAGGAGCTACATTATGAAGCCGACCTATATTACGCTTTTATAGCTGTTATTTCCTTTCTATATATTGTTCGCCCAGGTCCGTAAAGCATTGTGGCTGATCGATCTTTTGTAAATAAATAAAACAAATTAAAAAAAATATGCGTTTACGAGGATGTCAAGCGCGGATGACACTATGTGCATTATGTGCGGTCCCGTTCTCGGGTCGGAAAGACTATAGCAGAACCCATAGTTTTGTTCGTATTATTGCAATATATGCGGAAATGTTTGTTCAATAAATTACTTCTCTATTACTTTTAATTCTTTTCTGTCCTTTGCCTCTCAGGCAAACATTTTCTTTCTTTTTAAGCTTTCGCTACTTTATTCATAAACTTGTAACTTATTTCTATACATCATTTAGGTAGTTCTTATTTGACCCGTTTGATAACAGAATGTTAATTGTTGGTAGACTATAATTTGCTTTGGCATGTCCATCTTGTCCACTTTTCAGTCACCGTAGCAGGTCACATCCTCTCCCAATGTCCTCACCTGCATTATATCAGAATTCAAAATCCGTGTCCTGAGCCCGCGGGTTGCGCAATGTGTTTTAGGAGTTTACCATTGTGGTGATGTACGACAGGGATGCATGTACCGGGGACTTATATAGCCAATAGGAACCCAGAAAACAGGCAGAGGAGGCGCTAGTTCCGAAACGAACTTTGAGGGAATGGCAAATTAACATTACCCGTTCACCAGCAAAGACATGGTTTGTTAAGAAAAGTTAAAGAGGTTGAATTTCTATGAACTGATATGATACTTTATTAAAAGACGAATATCTACTGGAGCATGAAAGACTCATATTTATTTACAGTATTATTACTTTAGACAGAAGTATAGGCAATGAACTCTAATTATTATTCCACTGAAAGAAAAATTCTAACACATTTTGTGGGTTAGATCCCTACTTCGAGCTAATATTCAATGCCATCCGAAACAATGAAGAAGTACTACCAAAATAAGAATTCTTAGTTTACTATATCAAATCGTCTCACTAAGCGGTTATTAACTTGCCAACCGGCATGAAAGACATTGCAAAAGCAACAATAGTGTGCAGTTCCTAGATCAGATATAATCTATTTTAAGGTCACTGAAAAGTGCTAAATATGTGAAGCTATAATGTAATTTAACTTCTTGAACTACATCTCAGATTAAAACCAAACTTTTTGCAACTGTAGTTTAAGACAAATAATAGTAACAATTTTTTTATGTTACATTCACATAACTTTCTCTACCCCATCATTTATTAGTGGGTATACAAATTATACTTAAGAAAGTTACAACTTAAGATGTATACAAATAATAGTAACAATTTTTTGTTACATTCACATAACTTTCTCTACCCCATCATTTATTAGTGGGTATACAAATTATACTTAAGAAAGTATAAGAAAGTAAGTTTTGAAACATGTTCCATCTAAAGGGTAGTAAAGATGGGGATTTTTTTTTGAAAATCCTCGTGTCGCATCTTTGGAAGGTGCTGAACCTAACTACTTTTCATTTTTGAGTTACGCTGTTCATAGAAACACACACATGCATGGACCTTTTTCTAAAAGTGTTTTTTTCTGGATTCAGGGGGCCTCAAAACATGTATTTTCAGTGAAATTTCAATATCGAATTTTTGGGTGGCATGCAATACCTTCTCTACCTACTATTTACGTATAGAGAAAGCAATACATAAAATAAAACTAAAATAAGATTAAGAAAGTTTTGCTTCAGACTTACGTGCAAAAGTGACATATACGGCATTATTATTTACCAAGAAACTTGTAAAGTTTGATGTAGATACAGCTACAATTACAACTTTCTTTGAAGGTCTTGCTTCACTTTCTGTTAACATTGTTTGCGTATTCATCATTTAACGCTTAATGTCCGAGTAAAAAATAAAGGTTTTATCTAATTGAAGGTAACAAAATCAGATTACACAATGATTTTAAGTTTAAAAAAATTTTAACAATATCATTTGTAGCTTAACAGACAGATCTCTAATTAAAAAGAATACAGAGTATGAACTTTATTAGTACACCTTAAATCGTGTTTGTGCAGAGTGTACCTATCTTTTAAAAGCCCCTGCAAAAATTGCATTTAAAAATAAGTACAGCTACTTCTTCTTCTCCAATGGATTATCCTCCTGTTTATGAGCCTTACATCCCCAAGCCTATGCCTTGGGTCAGTAGCCAGTACTCTGGATCATAGCATAACCAGGATAGGCGATCAGCCCAATGTCTGGTATGGCGGCGAAGAAGGAAATTAAGTGTAATGATGAAAATGATAGGAAAAATTTGCAGATCAAATTATCCAACCCAGCATTCGCCTAGCGACCGAGGAAAACCACGAAAACACCTTCGGTCTGAATGGCCGGCCACGGGGGTTTGAACCCGGGACCTTCCGAATGCGGGCAACAGACGTCAAACAGCAGCATCTAAAATATATATGGCAGAATATGTAAACACCCTAGGACTTTGAAGAGGAAGATTCTCATTTTCTTAAAAATTGAAAATTAAAAAAGTCCCTCCCCAGTCAATCCAGTGCAACAACACTAGACCTTGGGGGCAATGCACATTTTGTTTGAATCTCTTAGCTCAATCAACGCTTACAAATCATCAAGATGGCAGTATAGAAAACTTTTATTACAAAATAAAATTTTAGAACTATATTCTTAGCTCATCACATAAAACAGTAACTGTTAATGATGTTCCCAGAGTTGTTATATTGTCCCAAACAATGTCTACATAAACACTTGTCTCAAAACGGTGCTATGGTGAGAGTAGACTACAAATTGCATTTGCCTTTGTCTAGCCGGTTCCCGCTCGGATAGCAGTTACAAAGCCCTTCGCTAATTGGGTGTTTGACCTTTAACATAACGTCATAAAAGTTAATGTCCCCTGAAGGTACCCTTTGGCATTCCTGGCAGGCTGCTACCAAAGTATTTTTTTCATCCGCCTCCCTTCTTTCAGCATTTTGACGAGAACAAATGAATGAATGAAAGGTAAAAATGAGCAGCACTAATGTCCTATACCCTATAACGTTTGATATAGGTACGAGTACATGTTTGGGAAACCAAGAATAAGCTAGGCACAAATTCGTTTTCTTTTTAAACATGCTTCTCAAGCTTGCAAGTAGGCATTATAAAACACCACATCACTCTACATTCGTGAATGTAGCTAACTTTACTACTTTCTTTCCATGTTTAAACATACCTATTTTTACTTTCTCTATAGTAAGAGAGGAAGTATTGCATTCCAACCGATCTGTCTCTCAATCTGTGCAAGTGTTTCCTATCACCAAGTATGCCGATTCCTTTGCTTAACTCATGCAATTTTCATCAAATTTTTAAGCTCTAGAACAATACGTTTTTACTGAAAAGCTTTCGGATGCCTCAGGATAGGTATGAGCCAAGTACAGTGGTACCACCCGTACATAGCCCATTCAAAAAAAAGTGCCTTCTATCACGGGATTCTGAAGGCACTTATTTGTGGGGATTCTAAGAGACCTTTAAACATTTAGCAGCTTATGTAACTTTGGCTTATAGTCAATCCAAAAATAGTAAATATGTAAATCATTCACATATAATGCAGGCTCCTACATAAAACCAATGAGTTTAAGTAATAAAATTCACGTTGCTAGATACAGGGATACTGAATGTAAACAAGACCTACAGCCATTCCAGAAAATAGTACAGGAATTGAAAAGTTGTAACTGCAAACTAGATTTAATTTAACATGTGGCGTCTCAAGATTAATGCCACCAAGTCGTAGGCCTTCACCTACACTAGAAGACTATTACAAGATGACCTTTCCAACCTACACCTGACTGATGCTGAAGCGACCTGGTACACACAGGCCAAATAGCTCGGCGTAACGTTAGATTCAACCTCACCCGGAAATCATACATAGAAGAAGTAGCCGCCAAATTTTACCGTAGGATAATGATGAACCCATGTCCGTGTCCAATAAAGTGTTGTTTTACAAGCAGATACTCCGACCTGCTCTGACCTATGCCTACCAAGTCTGGCGCATCGTCGCCAAAACCCATCTCAATCGCCTGTAAATCCTACAAAACCACTTTCTTCGTACTGCCGTCAACGCTGATTGGTACATCCTCAACAAAGATATCCACCGTGACTTCAGCCTCCCCACTCTTACTGAATATTGCTGACCCTATCCCAAAAATTCTATGACTCCCTACCCAACAGTGTCAACGCCCTTATCCGCGATCTCGGGGAGTATAATATTGACCCCGGGGAACGCTGTAAACGCCCTAGACTTGTGCTGGGCGCAAATAATTGTCTCGAGCAACATACAAAAATGAAACATCATTAAAAATAGAATGATTTCCTTCAACACCTCCTGAGGATGAAGTCCTCCTTCATCCATACATAGTCCCCACCGTTTCACCACAGTCTCCTTACTCACTCTCATCATCCTACCAACAAGGGATAAACGTCCTGGTATTGTTTAAGTCGGGAGACCCACTCCAGGTGGAATCACCTCCCAGCGACACCTACCCCAGCCACATTTAAAGCAAACGTCTGTAGTCGTCAATGCTGCATTTACAGTGTGGAAAACCTTTTCTGCATCGGCTTCTCTGCATGCCCTGCGAAAACGGCATGCTGAACGCCCTTAACAGGTGACAGCAACATGATGAATGTAATATCACTAAATTACCACGCAAATGAGCCTCTAAATTACACAACAGTTAATAGCTGAAACACATGAAACAAAATCTGCGTGCACTGGATTTGGTGTACAGTGTCAAAAGTCTTTCCCTTCTGCAAGTATACAACATATGAATTCGAAGAAAAACATTTCTGTGTTACATTCACATAACTTTCTCTACCCTTATCGCTTATTAGTGGGTATACAAATTATTCTTACAAAAGTTTATTTTCCAATCTACTTCATTTTAATCGAGATAAACCATTCGGGGAAACAGCTGCATTACACATTTCGTTCTAGATACAAATGGAATGTTTTAAAACTGAACGCTATAAGCTAGCCTTCAACTTACATACTCTTTCCACGACATCGTGAGAAACAGCTGAATATCCACAGGACTTTAAAAGAATGGCTTAGTATTGAACAATTCCAAGCATTAATAACCGATATCTCGGAAGTAAGTGATGCCACAGAAAAAGATTTTTGAAATAAATTGTGTGTTTTAAAGAGACAAAGTTTCTGTGTAATGCGTTTTCGTCTATCGCTTAACGTTTACAAGTATACAAGATTATACAACATTCATTCCGAATGAAGAGGACTTCACAGCTATTCCCAGAAAATTCCAGATATAGATTTTATTGTATCTAAATATCTTTAATATATGGTATTTTAATCAAAATATGTAGAGCCAACTTTTGGAAAACAAAACATTTCGAAAAAATCGTTCATGTACATGATAGTTTTGGGTGGGGGGATTTTCTTCAAAATGTTCGTGTAGCACCTTTGGAAGGTATTGAACTTTAATACCAAGTTTGGTATTTATCCGAATTTTTCTTTTTGAGTTTTGCTATCCATGGACCTTTTTTAAAACTGCCTATTTTTTTGGTTCAGGGGGCCCTCAAAACATATATTTCCGGTGAAATTTCGACATCAAACATTTGAATGGAACACTTTGCCTACTTATTACAAATAGGTAGTAGAAAAGGTAACTCTGTTCTAGGTGATTATCGGCTTTTAAAATGTGTGATTTGTAAAGTATGGCACTTAAACTAATGACTGATATACGATAAGAAACAAACTGTGGCAATTTGTGCTGTGCTCATAACAGAGGCCAACTCGACGATGAACTAACATCATTATGGACCAGCAACACACACCCCGCACGCTTGTTATGAGGTGTAGGTTGCTAGAGACTGCACGAGATACAACAGTATGATTGAATGAATAATACTTATTTCCCAATACTCATAATTACATACATTTTAAACTATAATAATATTTGAAAATATTGGGCTATTTACGCCATAAATTCACTTCTTGGTTGCTTGCCTATGCTAATCTATGGTCTCAATACACACAACTCCTAGTTTTCCGTGTGTTCATGACTCACTCTCTACTTTCTTACATCCTTCGTCTATTTCGTCTGCCTTTAGCTCCATCTTCTTTGTAGTCATTCTTAACCATTTCTCTTTGACCTTACATAAATAGTTACCCATAGCTTTTATATATTTTATCTCCTTTTACAGTCAGAATCTTCCTTATTAATACTCCCCATCCAAGTTTTTCCATTTCTGTTGTCAAAATTGTTTTCTCCGTGTTTTTATTTGATTACAGCATAATAAACTGTAGAAATCCGTGTTCACTTCCCTACACATTGGACATTTTATTATATCCTCGTCATCCCTTATGCTTTTTAACTTTCTAACTCTTGTTCTCGCCATCTCGAAAAACCTTCTTGTCCTAATTTATTAGATATCTCTATGTACTTTTCTCTCTCCCATATTGTTTTTATTTCCCTATATATCTTCAAGGAGCTTTTCTCTCTTGTACTGCCAAAAATATGTCTGTCAATATACTCCAGCCTTAATTTTATTTAAATATAAATTAAATTATTATTTTATAATATTTAAATATTATAAAATAATATTTTTTGGTAAATGTACTAAATATTTTAACTAAAACTGTTAAAATTATTCTAAAGTATAAATAAAAATTCAATAAATCATTTTTAGATGTTAACGAAAAAACTAAATACTTTAGATTTTTTGTCTTTGAAGCAGCTGCTTGATATTGACATTTTGTAGATGTAGTATGATTATTCCTATATATTTCCAAAAGCCTCTAATGTGATATTTTCCATTTGTCCACGCACCCCCCATACATATCTGTTCCATAACTTTATGAATTTTTAATAACCACGAATCTTTCCACTTTTATTTTGTATATAAAAATATTCTTTGATAATATCACTATCTTTCAGATTGGAAATTCTATATAAATATTTCATACTCTTGTGAAAATATTGATCTTGGTGGAGTACCTACCAAGTTATAACTGTGCTGCCCCTTGGTGATGCTGTCGGTAGACCTAAAACGTGTTTGCAACAAGATCTATTGACTTTGTCGACCTCTCTCCAAGCATCATCTACTCCCCATACCTCTGCCCCATGTAACATGTTGCTTTCTACTGTGGCAGTGTAAATTCTTTCAAGCCATTTGACTTTTATATCTGGCAATTTCTATAAACATAATTTTATAACACTCGTGGTCATTTTACCTTTTGCTAGGCAACTTTTCTCTTTTCTTTTTGTTTGTTCACTCCAACTTTCGTTCGAACTTAAGTTTTAGATCCAGGTAATCAAATCTCCTTAACGCTTCTATTTCTCATCCTTACGTATTCGATAACCTTTTTTAAAAACCATGAACTTTGTTTTCTTTTCATTTACTTTCAGTCCCCATTTTCTATAGAAATTCCTCACTGCCTCGATTGCCCTCCTCAGGGCTTCGCAAGATTGGGTCCAACTACTAAGTCATCTGCAAACAATAGCCCTGGAATTTCTTTACTGTTAACAACTGGCGAGTGGACCTTATATCTCAAGACCTCCTCTAGGATTGTTATCAATATAAAGGTTAAATAGCAATAGATTATGTTTACATCTCTGTCTTACCCCTGCTTTTATCAGAACACATTCACTTTCTTTATTGTTTGGTAGTTTTATACGAAACTCATTCTCTGATATAACTTACGTAGTATTTGTATAACTGTATGACTTACCCCATTACTTTTTTAATTTTATCCTTAATGCGTCTCTGTTTATGGTATCAAATTCCTTTTCAAGATCAATAAATACCATATATACCCTTACCCTTTTGTTGCTCAAATATTTGTGGACAATTGTCTTGATTATGAATACATTATCTGATGTTCTTCTACCTGCTCTAAATCCTGCTTGCAACTCTGATAACTTCTCCTACTCTCCCAATTCTGTAACCTATTAGTTAGAACGCCTGTAAAGACCTTATCTAGAATAGAAATTAAATTTATCCCCCTGTAATTAGCTGAGTTGTTTTTATTCTCCATTTCCCTTATTGCACTATCATAGTTTTTTTTCCATATCTTAGGAATCTCCCTTGTCTCTAGTATTTTATTGAACATTTTTATCACTATTTTTCTTCTAGTTTCATCTATTGACCAAGTCTCTAATATTCCCTTGGGATACAATCAGTACCACTAGCTTTGTTAGCTTTTAATACAACAGTAAGTGTCTGGAATTAAATCTCTTTTCAAGAAAAGTAGAGACATTCCGTTTGGCGCATTCGCCTCCTCTTGTTTTTGTTTGCTACTTACTCTAATGCTTTTTAATAATCTTTCTGCAGGTATCACACTCCTCTTAGAGATCTTATTTGACTTCTTAAGTGTTTACTTTTCCTACTACTTATAGTAATTAGAGGAAGTACTGTATTCCACCAAAAAATTCTATGCCACGTTATATTACACGTTTTGAGACTCCCTAAATCCCCCCCAAAAAAGCATTTTAGAAAAAGATCCGTAGGTATCTATGAACAGTGTAACTCAAAAATGAAAAGTCGGTTAAATACCAAACTTAGTATTTAAGTTGAGCATCTTCCAAGGATGCGACAATCTTCCAGAAAGTCTCCCACACCAAACTACCCTTTACATGGAAAACTTTTCGAATATTCTGATTTTCTCAAAAATGGCTTTAACAATTGTGATTAGAATACCATCTGTTTAAGATAGTTTCATTACAAACGAAATGTACATATATCTTGAATTCTCTGGGAATAGCTTCTGAAGTGCTCTTCGGTCTGAATGACGTTTACGTAACCGGTAAATCGTAATACAAAATCTTACTACACAAAACATCTGGATCTCGTTAAAACGATTAATTTATGTCAAATACTTTGTTTTAGTTGACCATTTCCGATATATCCCTTCTTATTGGTTTGAATTTTCAAATACTTATACTTCTCTCAAATGGAAAGTCCTTATTCATTTTTCTGACATTAGATAGCGAACAGCTCTTAAAAGATTTGACTATCGCTTAAGCCTACTGTATTCCCCTATTTCCTTTGTACCTACAAGGAAATGTTTAATAAAACAATTTCTCTTCTTCTTGTAGGATGAAGAGTCAAAATCCCCAAGATATATTGTGTATCTTGGTCCATATTGACTTTGGGATCTGCAAAATATGTCGACAACAGCGGCTGATTCCATGCTACCACTTAAACTATCATAGATTTTGCTGCAAATTAATTCCGTCTCTGCTGCTGGATCTGCCAAGGATTTTGATTTTCTTACTGCTCATTCATGGCAATGTTCAATATTTTGCCACTGTCAACACTTATTATTGAAGCTACCTCAAACAGAGATGCATGGCCGATCTTCATCCAAATACCATCAACAGAAACTGTCATCCTCCGTGGACTAATGGTACCATGCTGGCCTCTAGTTCGCAAGGTCGCGGGTTCAAACCCGGCGGAGGGCGATGGATTTTTTTCGGGCGTAAAATCCTTAGCATGGCTTCCTTCGGATGGGAAGTAAAGCCGGTGGTCCCGTGTCGTAGATTTACGGCATGTAAAAGAACCTCAAGCCTGATAAAGAGGCCTCTGAGCAAAATTATCGGTCTTTCACGCCCAATATAGAATGGAACGCTAAGGACCTTAGTAGTTAAAGAGGGCCTATAAATAAAACTCAATTTAATTTTAATTTTTCAACTGAAACACACATATCTGTTGGCTCTTCACTTAATTCCTCTTTCTCTTCTCTTTCCTTTACTAGTTCATCTACCACAACTTTCGTACTATCCTTTGCAGCAGGATATGTTATATTGGATACGTATTTGTTTACAGCATCAAAACTTACAATAGGTGGACGCGTGTTCATCATTCCGCAAAAGATATTTGCACCTTCTCTTCCCTTTTCAAAGCACTTCATTCGATATGTTAACCACAATTACTTTCATAAATACATTCTGGCCCTTTCTTGTATGAAGAGAATGAATATTCAAAACAGCAGCTCTCTTACACAAAATTGAACTCGGAAGCAACACCAACTTTGCTTGTTTCTATCATTTTTACAAACTGAGTATTTTTGCATATGGTTACATTCCCATACTCTTTATGCATTGTGATTACAGTGTAGCAGTTTACATTCCACGTTGCAAGTAATGTTTCTGATATTCCTTTACAGGCCATGTACTGTATGTATTCTGCATATTATAGTTTTGATTACAATCATCTCTCGGTATATACGCGTTTATAAACAAACAACAAATGCGGGAGCACTTCAAAAGCAGTAGGTAAAATGTGCAGTCCCTACCAGCAATTTAGTCCGTGGCTATTTGTAACCATGAATTTGCAACTTACTTAAACAGCCTATTTGCTGTCCCATATCAGCTGAGCCCTCCCCCCTTCTACTACGCACTTCAGCCTTGGTCTACTGCTGTGTACTTACAAATGTTTAAATTTGCGCTGTGAATATTGATTACACTCTGTATTCATACCTAAGTATCTCTTTATACTTTATTCCTGTGGCAATCTGAAAGGTATTTCAAAGTTGTAATTAGAAAGAGAGCTAATTCTGCTTATTGTTTTAATATGGAAGCCACGCAAGCACGCAGGTTTTCACAGTCGCAGATGGGTGAACTATACCTCGGGCGATATCCGTCAAAAAGGATGGAGAAAACGAATAAGTTTTCCAGAATTGGGTCCTAGACTACAGCGATACAATCCACAATTCATCTATAAGCCATAAAATGACTTATAAAGCCGCTCAACTGAATAAGTGTGGCACCTAAAACACGCAAACACCACCACTTTTTGTGGTGTTAATTTACTACCACAATTGCTTCGAAAGATCCCGATATTTTTTCTACAATGTGCGTTTTAAAATTTCTTCGTTCTGCGACTTTCTGTCAGGCTTCAGTCCCATCGAAATGCTCACAAAGCAGGCAAATAAGTTATTCGGAAATTTCATAGTTCCGGAGATGGTTCCATGAAGGGACCATATAAAATGGGTGTTCATTTCAAAGTGTGCACGACTTGCTGTATGACGTCACTTGTCTAGTCGCTGAGTCGAATTAAATCCGCCTAGTACTTCCGAAAAGACGTTATGACTCTCCGTGGGAGAAGATGCCTAGCAAGCGCGGCGTTCGATATCGAAGGTCCGTGAAAGCTGTGAGCAGAGCTGCGAAGGCAACATGAATTTGTCAACAGTGTATGCTGTGGCTCGCTTACGCGAATGTAGGTAAACGAAAACCTTTTCTGTGCACGGACGTCGGTAGGGTTATGCAAGAAAGATAGTGTTAATTGCTTATTTTATATTAACTTTTGCGTGCGTCATTGCGAGGCACGTTACTTGGTCTACATTTTATGATTGCCATTACCGTATTAGTTACTCTTCTGCTTGAACGCCGTGCTTGGTAGGCAACTTCTGTGCCACACGTGTAACATGTTACTTCCTTCCCCTTAGAACTAATACTGGCTTCAAAAATCTGATGTCATACATTCAGATGACTTTCTCTAACCTCTATCGTTTATTGGTGAGTGTGTAAATTATTCTTACACAAGACTATTTTTCTATCTACTACATTTAATCCAAATAAACCTTTGCAGAAATAGCTACATTACACACTTTGTTATAGATACAAAGAGAACAGCGATAGTCAAATGTTTAAGACCTGGACGCTATATGCTGGCCTTAAAATTCCACACTGTTTTCATGCAATCCCGAGAAATAACTGAATGTTGAAAGGATTTTAAGAGAATAACCAAGAAATTAAAAATTTGAACCTTTAATAACGGATATTTCAGAAACGGCTTACCCACAAAAAAACTCATTTAAAATAAACTGCGTATTTTAAAGAGATCTACATTTTTTGTGTAGTACGTTTTCGTCTGTCGCTTAATGTTTACCAGTTATACAAGATTATACAAAATTTCTTCCAAATGAAGTGGACTTCACAGGCTATTCCCAGAAAATTCAAGATATCCAATTTGTCTTGTAAATATCTTTAATACATGCTATTTTAATTAAAATCGTTAGAGCCAGTTTTTACAAAATCAAAATTTTCGAAAAATGTTCTGTGTAAAGGGTAGTCTGGTGTGGGGGGATTTTCTTGAAAATCTTCGTATCGCATCTTTGGAAGGTAATGTACTTAAATACCAAATTTGGCGTTGAACGGATTTTTCGTTTTTGAGTTACGCAGTTCACAAACACATAGACAGACAGACACACACACACACACACACGAACAGACCTTTTTCTAAAAATGCCTTTTTTTGGAAACAGGGGTCCTCAAAACATGTATTTCTGGTGAAATCTCGATATCGAATTTTTGGGTGGAATACAATACTTCCCCTACTTACTATACGTAGTAGAGAAAGCAAAAAATTGACGCAAAACAATGACGTCATGACAGATTTTTAAATGAACATTCAGTACAGTGATTAACTCAACGACCATTCGGGTTGGACTTTTACTCCTTGCAGTTAATGCTTTAGACAGGCTTGTCTGAGATTAGCTTACTTTTGAACATTATGGTTCAGTCAAAGCTGTGTTTATTTCCTCCTTGCCACTGGAAAAGGGAATTCAGCATTCAAAGAGAATACTTTACGTGTTTCAGTACATCTTTAAAATACATTCGAAAACAGAAAAACAGATATTCTGCCGATATCTAAGAATTACAGCCTACGAAAACGCTATTAGCTGAAAGTAGCTAGTTTCCCCGCTAACATGCCTTTACAACAAATATGTACCTTTTGTCGTTACAAATCTTGATGAAAAAAAAGCCATTATTAAAGCCGTCGTTTAAATAATTACTTGCTCATAAATTCAATGTGCAGTTCGTATAAATGCGTCGCAATGGCCCGAATGAAATACTGTCGGGAGTGGTTGAAAACAACACAGTACTGGCTTCTGGTACCGGTATGGATTGAGTTTAATGAGTTTGTCCCATGTGCACTGCACTGAGTTTTCGTTACTGTGTCACTCTGTGGTGTGATTTATCTGATCCCAAAGGACCCACGACGAGCTTCACAGTTAAAGTGTGAGGAATGATTATGATTCCTTTGGGAGCCTGTCACTTAATCTGCTGTATTGTACAGTTCAGGTTGAAAGAGAGGGAGAGGATGGAACTATACTAATCAGGTGAGTATGGGTTTAGATCTGCGATAGTTTTTTACCCCATGATTTCCAGGGCAAAATGTGCTTTATGCTCAGGCATAGGAAACTCAAATTAGGAAATCATGCTAAAATTGTTATTTTCCTGTACAATTCTGGAGTTACAAAAATTATTTCGCTACTCTTTCAGCCTCGCCTAAACGTTTGTACACAGAACACTTAACAAACAAATGAAAACCTATTTTGCTAGTGCTGCAGCTTATCACGCTAGAAGTCTGGAAATGCCAATGTGCAGTTTGCCCGCTGTGACTACCAATAAAATTGCATCATGATCTTGAAGTTCTTTCCATACACCAGTACATCCGTAAACTCGTCCGTCCACAAGAGGTTACGGGAGCTGTTAATACGAGCTGTTTATCTTTGTTAAAATTGGGACAATATTAACAGTGAAGTGTCAATTGATAAAAAATAATGAGTCGAAATGATATTAAAAGCCTTCACTTACATCATGATGATCAAAGGATGACCATCATGATGTAAGTGAAGGCTTTTAATATAATTTCCACTCATTTTTTATCAGTTGTTAATATGCTACCGGTGTTCGAGCACGCCATTAAATACGCCTCAAAAGAACACTCCCACAAGACCTATCACTCAGTGCCACGTCTAGTTCAGAAGATACAGATGGTTCTCAATAGAAGCTATAGAAGATTCACCTATCACACAAGTGTTTATCTTTTATACTTCAATGAACTAAATATCAATATTTTGTCCAATTAATTTCCCTTGCGTATCTTCGAGGAGCCCTTATGACTAGCTAGGGAGGTGTTTTGGTTGGAACTCCCCTTACTAAAAATGTAAAAATTAATACAAAAATAGCTTCATTAAAATAATAGCACCTTTCTAGGTTGGCGCGAACGACATACTTCCTACTCGTATAACGGTAGCGCTATATTTACGCCGCATGTCTTGGAGAATATGTACTTTTAGATGGCGTTGGTGCAACCATATTACGATATCAGGGGCACGTTTTCGTTCCGGTGCTAAATTTGAGCGATTTCCAAATGAGTGCAATGTCTCCAGTTTAGAACATAACTAGAATCTTATTTTGTAGTGAAATAAAATGGCCTGTAACAGTAATATAAAAGTGTCACAGTGTCACAACATATTCGCCACTTAGAATACGCATCCTATCCTAATTTTAATTCCAATTACGCACCTTAATCGGTGAATATAAAAACGATTTATTACAATATTTCAGCTCAGAATTAATTCATATTTATCATTTGAATTGATACAAATTGTTTCAAATGGATCCCTATACGTACTCCCCCCCCCTTAATTTTCTAGCTGCCTATTGCTTATGGCCAATCTCAGCAAATTACTATGTTACCAATTTGTTATGAACAGAGATCTATAAAGCACTATAATCTGATCGAGCACAAATAAAATGTAGAAAAAGTGATTCCCAAACGTCCTCATAAATCAGTTAACTGCAGTGCTTAATATTTTAATGAAACTGAAATGTCATGATTACCAGTGGCAAAAGGAGATAGTAGGAAAACTTCACCCTCAATAACTCAAATGGTATGGCTCTCCTTCTGATAAAATTAAAACATTGAATGAACATTAAGCAGTAAGATCAGAATGTCCAAAGTCACCTACTCTTTTTAATTTTTATATACATAATGTTATTAAGAATCGTAGGATCAGCTCGACAAATTTTAATTTAGGTAATTCAATTTAAATACATTACAATTTGCAGACGATCGAATAGTTGTAGTAGAACAGAAGATAAATGAAAAAATGGTGAACATTTATTAAACAGAGTAATACGAAGCTGTAATCTAGAAATATAAAGCGAGAAAGTTGCTTTCACAGGAAAAAGACAAAACGTTAAAAAAATGTTTGACAAATAGAAACAATATAGAAGTCACTCACTTGAACTATCTGAGGTGCACATTTTAAAGTATGGCAACAATCTACAAAATAAACTATACACATTTCAATATACGCAGTAGTCATTAAGTTCATGGACTGACGCTTCGAGTGTAGGCGAAAAGCAGAATCCTAATGTCTTACCAGTTATAGTTGCCGCGTAACACACCGCACATTACATAGATCTACAAAATAGTCGCCGTTGGTCGCTATGCACGTCCACCAATGCTGGTATAGCTGCTGCTAGAAGCACTGCTCAAAGATATCGGAATATAAAACCCATGGCAGTAAGGATTTCCTCCGGCCACCGTAGCTTTTCTTTCCAGGGGCGAAAGAAGAAGAAATTGCATGGTACGAGATCAGTTAAATATGGAACGTATTGCCTTATAAGCTGATCTTGGACAAGCATAAAGCAATGTGCAGGGACCTTGTCATGGAGCAACAGCCAATTCTTCTTAATCTAAAGCACAGGACACTTATGACGAATTGAATCGCGTAGATGGCGCAGGATCTCCTTGCAGCATTTTTATTAATTACAATTTACTCCGTCTATTGAAAGTCAACAATTTTCTATGAACCGGAGAACAGTTCAAGCATTACATTGCCTTTTTGAGTATCGTGGACATAATGGTGATTTCCAGTGGCCAACTGTCACTTCAGTTGCGGGTCGTGAATAAAACACCATATTTCTTCTCCTAAATGATCCGGCTTATAAACGTCGGATCATCGTTAGCTTTACTGATCAGGTCACCGCAAATCGTCATGCAATCGTCAAGTTGGTCTTGCGCCAAGACGCGTGGCGCACAATACTGGGTAACACATGACATGTTCAGCCTGTTCAGGTCATCAGACAGAATTTTGCGGCAGTACCATGGCTGGTCCCTGCTGCTAAGAGATCGTCTACCGTTTAGCGGCGGTTGACACACATCAACATGGCAACTTCGTTCTTACGTTCAGTTCGGATCATTAATGGCCCATCAGTACGCGCACTGTCCTCCAAGCTCTCTCTCCCTTACAGAAAACGATGAATCCATTTGCACACAGAACTGAGGCCCAAAGGGTCGTCACTGGAAAAATGCTTCATCGGCTGAAACGTTTCGCTAACATTTTTTTAATACTTTTTGACATCACTCAAGTTTGCTCGTTGCTCATAATCCAACAATTTAGCGATCCGAAGCGCTCATCTAAATCAGCTTCACAACACAAACCAGTTCTGCTTACAATGTCAGAACAGAACTGCCTCTTCCTGGGAGAGATAACTGATACGGCAAAGAATATTTGGAAAATAAAGAAAGTGACCCAAATTAAAACCTATAAAGTAATGGCCACACCAGCATTATTATACGGGCACTTAGCAGTCTAAAAGAAAAGAAAGTGTTGAAATGAAACTTACGCGATGCAAGAAACACACCACTCGTTCGAAATTCCGATTTTGTTCTGGATGCAAGGTTAGCTGGCCTAAGCGATGTGCTGCTTCTCAGAAATTGAAACAGTTTCGGTCCGATAATATTTAGTGCCGTTTTCAGGCGTTGAAGTTTCGAAAGGCTGGTTTTTGTGTTCTGCGTGTTGAGTAACTCATCCTAACACTGTCTCTGATGTCGTCAGTTTCTATTCTTACGTTTCTTCCACACACCAAAGGCCGACCCACAAACTTCAACGCTCAAAAGTGGCCTTTAATACCACTTTGGGCCAAAACCAGTTTAACTGGGAAGTACATCATCTCTGCCATCTAACCGAGTTTCGAACGAATGGAGTGTTGTGAATACACCAGAAAGGGTGAAACCAACAACATAATTTAAAATACAGAGAGTTGGAGGTTGTTACACTACATCACTAAAAGGTTCTTACTTAGAACGCGTTTAAGAACCTTTTAATGATGCAATGTAACAACCTCCAACTCTCTTTATTTTAAACTATGACACATCACTGTTACTAGCTTCTCAACCTTCAAATCAATAACATCATAACTGCAGATAAATAATGTAATCGAATAACAACTAAATATAGAAAGTATATGTTCTAAGAAAGCATAGTAATTAGTCCCACTTTACAATCCTTGAGGATGATGGGATGCGTAGACTTAAAATGAGGCGGGAAGACGAGTGAGGGGTATCTTCCTTGAAATATTATTATTATAATATTCCTGTGTTTCTTATTAAGACGTGATGCGCATGTCTTACAGCTGCTTTTACGGAGAGAATTATGAAGTTGTGAAGGGGAAAACACAAAACGTTTAATTGCATTCTCGTACGTCTGCAGTCAGAAATAAGCATTCAAGGTTTAACTGTTTTATCTCTAATGCAATGTTAGGTTATGCAGTTTGTTCTGATATGAACACTCACACGAGTTTCTCTACCCATGACAAATTCACATAGTGTATCAGCTGTGTCTTATAAAGAAGAACTTATTCTTCTATCATTATTCACAGTAGTTCTACCTAGAATGATTTCAAATTAAAGAATAAGTGCTTAATTACATATAGCATTCGGAAACAGGATTTGCCGTGATGATGACCTATTGCGATGAAAAGAAATAAGAAGGATCACAAAGCATGTTCGTCAGATGACATACTTAGGAAAGTATAAACATGCAGCATAAACATTTAAAAAAAACTAATAAATAAAAGGCTAACGCTACGAAGAAATTTGACATAACTACACTATGTGATCAAAAGTATCCGGACACCCCCCACAAACACACGTTTTTCAACTTAGGTGCATTGTGCTGCCACCTACTGCTTGGTACTCATTATCCGCGACCTCAGTCATTAACAATCGTGAAACAGAATGGAACCCTCCGTGGAACTCACGGACTTCGAACGTGGTCAGGTGACTGGGTGTCACTTGTGTCACAAGTCTGTACACGAGATTTCCACACTCCTAAACATCCCTAGGTCCACTGTTTCTGATGTGATAGTGAAGTGGAAACGTGAAGGGACATGTACAGCACAAAAGCATACAGCCGACATCGTCTGTTGACTGACAGAGACCGCCGACATTTGAAGAGGGTCGTAAAGAGTAATAGGCAGACATCTATCCAGACCATCACACAGGAATTCCAAACTGCATCAGGATCCACTCCAAGTACTATGACAGTTAGGCGTGAGGTGAGAAACCTTGGATTCCATGGTCGAGCGGCTGCTCATAAGGCACACATCACGCAGGAAAATGCCAAACGACGCCTCTCTTGGTGTAAGGAACGTCAAAATTACACGATTGAACAGTGGCAAAACGTTGTGTGGAGTGACGAACCACGGTACACAATGTGGCGACCCGATGGCAGGGTGGGAGTATGGCGAATGCCCGGTGAACGTCATCTGCCAGCGTGTGTATGGCCAACAGTGAAATTCGGAGGTGGTGGTGTTAAGGTGTGGTCGTGTTTTTCCTGGAGGGGCCTTCACCCCTTGTTGTTTTGCGTGGCGCAGACCTACATTGATATTTTAAGCACCTTCTTGCTTCCCACTGTTGAAGAGCAATTCGGAGATGGCGACTGCATCTTTCAACACGATCGAGCACCTGTTCATACTGCACGGGCTTTGGCAGAGTGGTTACACGACAATAACATCCCTGTAATGGACTGGCCTGCACAGAGTCCTGACTTGAATCCTATAGAACACCTTTGGGATGTTTTGGAACGCCGACTTCGTGCCGGTCCTCACCGACCTGCATCATACCTCTCCTCAGTTCCGCACTCCGTAAAAAATGGGCTGCCATTCCTCAAGAAATCTTCCAGGACCTGATTGAAAGTATGCCTGCGAGAGTAAATACTGTCATCAAGGCTAAGGGTGGGTTGCTAACGTCATATTGATTTCCAGCATTACCGATGGAGGGCGCCACGAACTTGTACGTCATTTTCAGCCAGGTGTCCGGATACTTTTGATCACGTAGTGTTTGTATTTTAATGAACTCCATAATTTCCTTCTATGCCTTATGCTTTACCAGTTATACAAAAATAGCACAAGGTTTATCGGTGTAAAGAGAACTTCACAAGCGATTCACAGAAAATTCATGACATGCATTTAATTCCTTTCAATGATGCCTAATACATATATAAATCAAAATAGTTTGAGCCATACTTTTGAAAAATTAAAAATAACTATATGTATCTAAAGGACAAATTGGCGTGGGGGAATTTCCTTGAAAATCTTCGAATGGCATGCTTTAAATAAAATGTATAACGCCCAACTCAAGTATAAAATTTGGTAATTATCCGACTTTTCATTTTTGAGTTATGCTATTCTCGCTCGCTCTCTCTCACGCGGATGTTTTTATAAAAAACCTTTTTTTTTTTTGCGGAGGGGGGTTCAGTGAAGTTCAAAACGTGTATTTTAGCTGAAACGTAGATATCGATTTTTACGTGGAATGCAATACTTAACCGAGCGGGATGTTCAGGCAGTAACAGCATTCGGAAGCTCCCGAGGCCAACCAATTTGACCAAAGGTTTTCTCGCGGTTTTCCTCGGTCTCTAAGTGAATGTTGGGTTGGATAACTTGATACGTGAATTTTTCTATCATTCCTTTCATTACTACATTTCATTTACTACTGCTTCACCGCTACACCAGGCTTTGGGTTCATCACCCATCCGGGATATGCTATGATCCAGAGTTTGCTTGATCCTCGACAGGCTACTGACCCAAGGTATTGGCTTGTAAGTCGTACAACGAGGAGGGCATTCCGTTAAAGAATAACCCAATACTTCTACTTGCTAGAGATAGGTGGTAGAGAAAATAAAAATAGTCTTCCGCTCGAGTTCTGGCCTACTCCTAGTTGACATTCATTTTCTCAATTTTCTTTGGAATGTTACAGATATCTATTATTGCGCATTCCCGAAAATTAACATTACAAATACATAGCAAAACATTCGAAGGATGTTTTACCCACTGTGAAACTGTTTGGGGCATTTTAAGCCTATAGTTCTCGTAAACCATGATATATTATTCCCTATGTTTCAAGCATTTCAAACCTGTGGAGTTTGTCCATAAAGAATTAATACTGTAGACTCATTAAAGTTCATTAACTATGTACTTCAAACTAACTGCTCTCATTTATATTCTTATAAAACCTTGTCTCCTACACCCTATGTAATAAGCATCTACAAGCGCCGTGTGTGAAACATTATTATTATTATTATTATTATTATTATTATTATTATTATTATTATTATTATTATTATTATTATTATTATTATTTTGGGATATCATTTCTGGCGAATGGATTTTGCTCAGTTGTTTTTGAATCGGTACCCAGGCTTGATTGTCATAAAATAATGTGGGTAAAGCCATTACTTTATAACATTTCATTTTAATTTCCCTTTTAACTTCATCTTTCTTTATTGCGTATAGTAATTAGGGGAAGTATTGCATTCCACTCAAAAATTCGATACCGAGATTTCACCGGAAATACAGGTTTTGAGGTGCCTGAATCCAAGTAAAGCATTTTTGGAAAAAATGTCCTTGTGTGTGTCTGTCTGTGAACAGCATAACTCAAAAACGAAAAGTCGGACAAATACCAAACTTTGTATTCGAGTTTAGTATCTTCCAAAGATGCGACAGGAAGACTTAAAAAAATTCCCCCCACACCAGACTCCGCTTTACATGGAACATTTTTCTAAAATTTTTATTTTCTCAAAAACGGCTCCAAAGATTTTGATTAAAAATCATATATTTAAGATATTTTTACGGCAAATGAAATGTATATCTTGAAGTTTCTAGGAATGTCCCCAAAAGTCCTCTTCATTCTTCATAACTGGTAAACCGCAAGAGATAGACATTTTACTACCAATTCCTCTTGCATCATATTTCCCTTGCACCTACAAGAAAATTAGCAATAAGATAGTTTCTGCAAATGTTTATCTCGATTAATATGAAGTAGATGGAGAATAAGCATTTATAAAAATAGTTGTACAAGAATAGAGAAAGTCATGTGAGAGCAACACATCAGAGTTTTTTCAAAGGTTCTTTGGATGGTCCCACATACTGCATGAAACTCACTAACTTTTTGTTCAATGTGCTTGTCATTATAAAAACCTTAGTATGCATGTCACAGCAAAGATATCTGAAATTTGATACTTGTTCTAAAATGCTGTTTTCTAAAACAATCTTGGATCTAACTGGATCTTTTCCGATAAAAGTCAATTCGTTTTCTTAATTGAAGTTTTAAAATTATAACATTAACACAAATTATTTAAAAGATGCATGGAATTCTGTAGCTGAGTTTCACTTTGTTGAAATGAAATTCCTAGGGAGTGTAAAAGGATGTACGAGGATGGATAGGATAAAAAATGAAGGTGTTAGCGAAGAAATAAATATCGATTCAATATACAAGAAAATATAAGCTGACAGGATTGAACAGTACATTTTATTAAGAATGGAAAACACCAATTTCCCAAAGAAACGTTGGACTGCATGCCGAGAGGGAGGAGAGATCGAGGAGGAGCCAGGACACGTTGAAGACAATTACTGTGACGCCGGAACGGGCAAGGTGCCTGACCCATGAAGTGAGTAATAGTAATAATAATAATAATAATAATAATAATAATAATAATAATAATAATAATAATAATAATAATAATAATCTCAAGCTTAAATTACCTTCGAGAGATTAGACATTGGGTTTTACTTACTAGCTAGAGAATGCGGAAAGTAAGAAAAATACAAATGTGTACGCTCGACTCGGAAACGGATAGAAGGTTCATTTTTAAGAATGTGCACGTCTTGTAGATGCCACTTCGGCTACTTCCTTCACGCCATGCTTCCGTTTCCTGCTCGCTAAAAGAATTTAGCACGAATACCAGCGGGGTGTGGCTCAAATGTTTTGTATTCCAGCTGGGAGAGGAGACTAAGCGATAGTGTGGTGCAAACTCGAGCACTGCTTGAAACTATCTACTGCATCGACAAAAAGTTCCACCTATGGATTAAGAAAAGCATTATGTGTGAAAAAATATGTATACAAAGTAATGAACAGAGCCAGGATTCTATGACGTCATCTTTTAATTGTTGCACCATAGGCATTGCTAACCTGTACATAAATCCTTATCATGATCCCAGGTTATGAAAATTAATATTTATTAGGTCAGTTTTGGTCATTTATGCCACTTTCTACTTTTAGAATATTTTTTGCAATTTTACGTCATTGATGTGTCATTTTTTGACCTCTGTGTCTTTATTTAGTTCTTTTCTTCACATACATTGAGTGTACAATCCTTTTATTTTACTGTCATTTTAATAAGGATAACGTTTCAAACATCAGAATATTCAGTATTCAACTGAAAAATAGGAGTACTTTGTATATTCTTTACTCGCATCCTTCTGGAAAAAAAATTATCACGTTCCTATCTAATGGTTAATTTGGAAAGGGTCGCTTGTGGGTGAAGGGTGACTATCGTCAGGGGAGGAGATATAATTATAGTTATGAATTCATGTCCCAAACTAGGGCTGGGACAGGTCGGTTTTCCCTTTTTTGCAATAATGACTGAGTGCAGCCAGGTAGCTATTGTCCTTATCCTAATGTCGTACCACAGGCTGTGAAGTACTCTTCATTTGCTATGAATTGTGATAATGTGAGAACTAAGAAGAATTAATATTAGTCTGTAGCACCAGCTTCAAAAGCAATTTTCTTTTCAAATTCTTCAAACAAAAACATGGAACATATATAAATTTTTAATTTCTGAATTATCTCATCATTCTAATACCTAATTTTTCTGCTTGTATAGCAGTGATACCCATATGTAAATGAATTTAATTTCTGTGCAATAATTTTAATAAATTAAATAAATCTCAGTTTTAGGTAATTTTTTGTAATTGTTATATCATTTTTTTTTTAATTTTAAGGTATTTTATGCGTCATTTGACAGACATTTTTAAATCATTAAAATCCGGGCCCTAGTGATGAATCCGTCAGTAAAGCCAGTTGACATTTAGTTCACGATATGAAATCCCCTTAAGAAGTAGATAACTCTTCTGAATCTAGCTGTCTGGGCTGAATACCTACTATGACGTCATAAGTCTAATGGGTATACCTTGTCCCGGTGCCTTATTCTTGCTAATAAATGGACTTTGTACTGTGCAGACTGTACACAGTGCACAATGAACTTAAAAGTTAAATTGACAAGTTCTGACCAAAATCGGTATAAACTCAAAGAAAATCAGAGTTTAGTTCAGGTGGGGCCAGAGAAGCTGACGATTTTTAAAATGAAATAATTTTGTTAAAATTGGATTGAATGAAATGTGCCTTATGACACTAGATGCTACATGTCATGCCATTTTAATTTTTGAAAATTGTATCACTGAGATGCCTTCCTCCAGATCTCACACACTCATTCAGTCTAACTCTGAGATTTCTCATTATTCTCTGCATTAGATCAGGTTGTATTGCGCGTATCTCTTCTGAAATTCATTGCTTTAAGCCACTGATGTTCCTAGGTCCTGTGACAAACTGTACGTTTAAGGAAACCCCACAGAAAATAGTCGCACGCTTTCTAATCGGGCGAACGTGCCGGCCGCTGCAAGCTTTGGCTCCATCCTGCTGGAACCATATAGAATTCATGTCAATTGCTCTTCTCTGCAATTCAGGTACCGCAAAACCCTGTACCGTTTCCATATAACTTTCTGATGTAACACTTAGAGCTTTAGCATTTTTTCCTCAAAAAGTATACCCTATCACTCGAAAGCTAGCTAGAGGTTGATGAACCAATTTGGGGTTTTATGGACTCCGGTATCTCAGATTTTGCTTATTAACACCACCTGATAATTGCAAGTATGCTTCGTCAGCCATCAGGAGAAGCTTTTTTTTTATTCTCTTCCGTAAGAAGAAGGAGAAAATGTTCCGCGAAATTCCATCTTTGTGCAAAATATTATTCCTTTAATTGATGAACAGCCGTATTTTGCAAGGTTGGACGCACAGATCCTAATGAAGAATTCTACGAAGATTTCACGATGACAAACTTAGTGTTATGGCCTCCCTCCTTGCAGACCTTTGAGGACTTCTGGTAACAGCTCTCCCTACATTTTCAATATTCTCTGGTGTTCTTGCTATCTAACTGGATCCCGGAGGCTTCTGTGCAGAAGCCGTATTACGTATGTTTTTTTAAATTCACAACTTTGTGCTGGGATTAGGAATCGCATCATGACGTGGGACATTACACTCCCTTCAAAATAGACATTGAGCTGTGATAATAAAATCTTCACTTTGAAATATGCATCCACAACAAAAGCTGTGTTGTGCAAGCTCCATTGCAACTCAAATGGAATCATTTTATTTCAGTAATAACGTTAACGTTGCTTTCTTTTCCTCCCATATTCCACGCGAAAATGGCAATTGAAAGTAGTCAGATTCCTCTGCCCCACCCCACATTTTATAGAGTAGATTTTATATAGCACTAGAAGAATCCACAGCTCTAGTTGCATTATTGCGTTAAATGAGGAGTTTCTCCCATTCTCTCCTTCTCCCACTTTCTTACTCTTTCCCTTCCTCCCCTAATCTCTTTTTCACCTCCACCCTTCCCTCCCTTTCCCCCTATCTGTCCCTCTTTCTCCCCTCACGCTCCATCGCTTCATACTATTTCTCTTCCTCTTTGTGCAATGTACATGTCATTTAATGTTTTGAATGCATGTAATAAAAATGTTATTTCTGGAGCATTCATAAACACTATAAGGTAAGTAAATGGTTTAACAGTACACAAACTTGTGCCTCTTCCTTACGCTTGTATGCGGTCGAAACTATGTTTTTCATGGTAACCGGTTTATGTGCAACAATAGTAAGTACTATCGAAAAGTTGGTATAACTTCTTAAATATTGATTCTATCGAAATTTTCTAAATAAAATCTGTCAGAAACATTATGCTTATAAACTTTTTTTGGTATGCAACTTAAAAAAACTGAGCATTCGAGATATTTCGGTTTTTTATTTAGTGTCCCATAAAGTAATTAGTACGACAAAAATTATTTTTACATAAATTGTGTGGTTTAACGAGATCTACATTTTTGTATAAGAAGATTTTGTCTATCTCTTACGGTTTACCAATTATAAAAAGTCATTTAGAATGAAGAGGATTTTACAGGCTATTCCCAAAAAATGCAGGTATACATTTTATTTTCATGCAAATGTCTTAAACATATGGTTATTTTAATCAAAATCGTTAGTAATTTTTGAGAAAAAACATAACGAAACATTCTCCACGTAAAGGGTAGTTTAGGGTGGGTAATTTTCTTTAAAATCTTCGCCCCGCATCCCTGGAAGACGCTGAATTTAAATACCATGTTTGGTGTTTAACTGATCTTTCGTTTTTGAGTTGTGCTTTCATAGACAGACACACACGCTCGAGGACCTTTTTTTTATTTAGGGAGTCTCAAAACTGCATTTTCGGTGAAAATCGGTATCGATTTTAATCTGGAAAGCAATACTTACTGTATTTACTATAGGTAGGTAGTAGAAAGAGTAAAAACGAATCGCAATGTGTTTTAAAAATAAGTTGTGAAAATATTATTCTTGCTTCTAAAAATAATTTTAGAGCTTAGTTTTATAAAAGGGTTCAGTTTTTGCTGAATTATGGCTTAAAGACGGAATTTCTGAGCCTAGAAGTTTCGAGGTACACAATTCAGACACAGACTGGAGTAATTTTAGTCCCTGTTTTCTCGCATTTCAAATTCTCACAATTTGCATTCTTTGAAATATTGGTAAAGTTCTCCAGGAATTGTCCTGAAAATTGTTCTGAATCTTTTTTGAAGTGTAATGGAAAAAGTTACCTTTTTTTACCTATCCTTTGTATATCTTTTATATTGTGTATTAATATTTGAATTACATTACAAATTGGAAAAAAATGTAATAAAAATCTCTTAATTTTTTCTCAGGTATAAACAATCAGAAGTGAAAAAGCATAAATTTAAGTTTTTAAATACTGTAACAAGGAAATGTTTACAGGTTTATTTACTTAATATCCAAAACCTTTGTCAGAAAATGTTTGCTTGAACATTCAATTAAGTTAATAATTAATCAAACAATGTGAAGATAGAAGGTTCAAAATTGGTACAATGATTAATTATATAGCTTGGGGATTGTGGCCAATTTTTAAAAACTTTAGATTAAGCTTCAGAAGTTCTAAATTTCAGTGATCCCTCTTTTAAATTACTTTCTGAGTTGACAATAATAATTAATTTAAAACTAGGCTCATTTAGGATATTTTACATATTATTGTGCGTCCATAAATATTCTTCTAAAATTTCCTCCAGAGCATTTTTTAAATTATGTACCTCAAAATGCACATGTCACTCATCCAAACCAGACTGAAAAAATTTTAACGGACAATGCTGTGATACCCCCACAACAATTTGGTTTCCAACTACACCATTCTATGACCCATCAACTGCTACGGTTAACTGAGGGAATACACGCGGTTTTGAACTTAAACTCATAGTCGCAATATCTTTGGACTTTCAACAAGTCTTTGATCGACTATAGCCGCAGGTCTGGTCTATAAACTTCGAGCCATTGGATTGCCGGATTATCTTTACCGAGTGATCGCAAGTTCTCGCATTGCACTTTTCAGGTACTAGTGGGTTCAGTGCGGCCGGAAACTTCTGGAATACCACAAGGTACTATTTTGGCACCTGTGTTATTCAATATCTTCACCAGTGAAATACCGCATTTGCCACATGATCACGTCGCAATGTACGCTGATGACATGCCGTCTTCTTGCGTATTATGAGCTCGATACTGCAATTGCAAGATTACAGACGTCCCTCAATACTCTGGTGTCTTGGATTGTAAAACTGTGAATTTAATTTTACGCCGTCCCATTGTTCCAACATTGCTTTGCAATCGTTTTCATACTCTTGAAGCATGTAGATGATAGTATTAAATACCTAGACGTCCAATTCGTCGTGTGTCCTGGTACTCTCCTCTCAAACCCAAATTAAATTTGGCTTACCCAGATTACGCAAATTGTACCTACCCTGTTCGCAACCGCAAACCATCCCTGAGGATATAGTGCAGTTCTCTTTTGCGAAGTATTTACTTTGTCCATTGATTAGATATGCCTGTCCAATTTTGGGTGGAACTGCTACATCCAAGATTCACTAGCTACAGGTTTTCCAAATAAAGTTTTACGACTCCTATTGAATGCACTTTGTATGTTATATCATGAACTTGGATTCAGTACCATGTCTCAGATATTCTTTCTCAGGCTCATTCATTCTTTCGTCGACTCAGCTTTGTGCCCGGCGTAGTGAATTTCTCCTTAAGTAGAAGAACTGCTGCAATTCCTCGGATCAGGAATCGTCTCCCGCAGGAAAAACTGCTCTTTACAGCGCCACGGGACAAGACCCTTAATGCTATAATGACCTGTCTTATGCAATGCTGTTTGGTGCCAGAGGAGCCTTATATGGCTGACCTCCATTCTTGTTATTATTTATTTGCTTCAGGTTCTGTATAGCACATCGTTATGCTAATCGATTTAATGATGATAATGATAATAATATTAATAATAATAATAAACTCTTATTTCGTATGAAAATGTAATATCAAATTTTCGAGTGGGACGCAATACTTAATCTTGCGTAATGGCTAGGAAAAGTACAAATAAAACTAATTCTACGACAAACGTGGTTTATGGCATACTGTTTTGTATGCCATAAACCTCACATGCTACTTTCATATAAGTTTCTCTGTCCTCTATCCTTTATTAATGGGTATGCAAACTATTTTTTCGAAAGCTTACTTTTCTATCTGCTTCATTTTAATCCAAATAAAATTTTGCAGAAATAGTTAAATTACACATTTCTTATAGATACAAAGGGAATAACGATAGTCAAATGTTTTAGAACTGGACGCTATATGCTGACCTTAAGTTCCATACTCTTTCTATGCAACCGTGAGAAGCAACTGAATTTCGACAGGGCTTAAAAGGAATGACAAAGTATTGAACAATTCAAACCATTAATAACGAATATATCCCAGATATGGCGTGTGCCACAAAAAAAGTTATTTGATATAAACTGTGTGTTTTAGAGATCTGCATTTATTTATTTATTTATTTATTTTTGTGCAGTGCACATTCTCCATCGCTGAACGTTTATCAGTTATAAAAGATTATACAAAATTCCTTTCGAATGAAGAGGACCTCACAAGCTATTTCCAGAAAATTAAAGATATGCACTTTATTTGCCAGTAAATATCTTTGTTATGTCATTTTAATCAAAATCCTTAAAGACATTTTTGAGAAAACCTTGAGAAAACCTAACATTTCGAAAAATGTAAAGCGTAGTTTAAGGTGGGGGATTTTCTTGAAAATCTTCGTGTGGTATCTTTGTAAGATACTGAACCTAAATGCCAAGTTTGGTATTTATTCGACTTTTCGTTTTGGAGTTATACTGTTCATAGACGCGCGCCGAACCTATACTCGGTATAGAATTTTTGAGTGGAATACAATACCTTTTCTATCTACTGTGACGTGATAGAGAGAGTAAAACACAGAAAGTAAGTCTAATGTTGGCATTTCGGAAGTTCTCCGATATAAAAGCCAGAACCTTTTGAAACTCGCCTTTCTACGAAGTTCACACAGTGATTCCGTCGCCGTTGCATCTTAAATCAGAAGGCTATGACGTTTATAATATTTCATTAGGGTGGTTCTTCACGGTAGAATGAACCTGAAAAGAAGGCGCTGCTAAGTTCAACTAAAGGTCAAAATTTTCAAGATGGATGGATGTTTATTATTGCATTTATTCATTCTACTTGTGTACTTCTTTTTAACATCTACTGAAAATCGACATCACGTTTTCAATAAAGTGGATCGCCGCCAGTTCAACGCGCAGCTACTCATCATAAACTGTCGCATACAGTTGACCTCTCTGTAGAGTGCACATTTTACTCTCGCCTTGACATTAGTGCAGATTTCTGACATATCACAGTAGGTTTCTAAGAATGTTGTTTACATTTACAAACTCGACAGACTGCCTAAATAATATTCGTGATCTATTCATTTATAAAATTGTGTTTCTATTCACCTCATATTCAGCTCGATAAGAACACACGTTTTATTCACTAATACACAAGTTGTTACAAGCAGGATGATAAGAGTTTCATAACCGTGACAGATTGGTTTTATAGTTTCAGTTAACTAAAACTGAATGATTACGCGTTGTTGGTGGTTGTTGCGGAAATTCTCCAATTACTTTTGAAAAGTGCGCTGCATATTTCGCTGTTTGCAGGCAGGTCGGAACTAATGATGGACTACATTGTCGTGCATAAAAGATGGCCCATCCCCTAGATCGCAATAGTGTTTTTCTCTCCGCAAGGTTTCCGCCTTCAGGAAACTCCACCCAGCCAGTATTAGTTCTTTATGTGACTGGCCTGAAAAACAATTCAATAACATACAAACTAACCAATGAACGATGTTTATAATCTATGTGAAATTAAGGGGTGATTCGGATACCAACTCTACAAAAGGAAAGGCTAAACCAATTACAAATAATTCCCTCTTCTAAAGGAAGGGGTGAAGAATCATTTGCAAGTGAGGTTAAACCGAATGACAGCTACACATTTATATATATTAGAGTGTTCATCAGCGACGTGGAGACGAAGGTTAAAGTTGTTTTCGTTACTAAACGGAAATAAGAAAACGGTAGTGTAGCATGGAAATATAAGGTTTAGGTTGTAATGTTACTCTTCGGCAGTTCGGCCATACTTTGGAGGTAAAGTACCCTGCCAATCCGGTGGTTATAATTATGCTCGAAAAACAGAGGTGGTCACGTCGGTAATGGTATGGCTAGATTTTGCCAGTACCAACATGAACAGCTCCGTTCCAGTATGGGCCACATTTTATGCACGCCAGTATACGCCGCTCGTGTTTCAGCATCTACCAGTAGAGTGCATGGAATCGCACCGATATAATACGTGGTGGTTTATGTTGGCAAGTAAATACTAAACCGCCTCTGCCACCAGCCTCTTCCCCACCCCTTTCCCGGTTCTAGTACTTTATGTTTGTCTTACCCCCACCCTTTTCCTTCGCTCCTGAGCCTGAAACATACCTATGTTCATGGGTTAATGTTTTCGTGCCAGAATGTTGACGTCAAACCAATACGAGACGGACTAATCCGGGGACTGGTGTGGACCGTTGTTGCTAAGCCTACCTTCCAGCTACTCATGGGAAATGTTTCCGTACTTCTCCCCTTTCGCCGCTCACGTAGGCCTGACCTTTGTTCATAGGCTTTTGTGTGTGTGTGTGTGTGTGTGTGTGTGTGTGTGTGTGTGTGTCGGACTTGAACTCAAACCAATAAGAGATTAGTTCACATAGGGCTGGTATGGAACACATGATGAGATTATGCCAACATTAAATAAAGAAAAAACACTACAGAAAACCAAAATCATTGGCACATTTCCGTGCACTCGACTGCACACTGCCTCGCAAACTTTTGTCCGATGAAATATCACACAACTGCACTTTTTAATTATGTTGGCAGTGGTACACACCACACATTTTTCTGCCAGGTAAGATGGAGTGAATGGGATGGGATAGGATGGGGTGGGATCAACCAAACCGTTTCTCGCATTGTGGGAAGGTTTGTCGGTAAAGGTTCCTGCATCTTGGCGGGACAAGTGGAGGTATATATAATGTTAACTTGAGGGAAAATATGTTTCCTATATCGGCAAAACATATGGGGAAGTGAACCACACAGCAATGTTAACACATAAAGTGGAGATGAGAGATTGCTTATTACAGAATTTGTTCGTTAAGGTTAGGCATGTAAAAATAGAGTTTGGAAAGGAGAATTAAATCTGGATAATTTATTTCGTGTTTTATCAAAGTAAGCTTCTTTTTCCAGGTACCTAAGTTTAAACACGCCAAAACACGCCAAAACAGGTCTTGTTGGCAGCCGGAAGGCACCCTTGATAAAGTTTACTTTGCTTTACGAAAAATGAATCGGATAAATCGGATTAATACTAATGTGCTGCTAAAGACACACCATATTTTGTCAAATATTATTTGAAAGAACAGTCTTAATATATTGGAAATGAATTTTTTTTCGGCTACATCGACGTATTTAGATACTAAATTACGATGACATAAGTGGAATTAAAGGATGCAAATGAGTAGAGGATAGAATACGTCAGCAGGGATTCATGCTGTTCTCACACACACACACACACACACACACACACACACACACACACACACACACACAGATGCTGACCATTTTCTAAAAATGCTTCTTTTCCAGGTTCATTGGGCTTCAAAACATTTAAGTGAAATCTCCACATCTAATTTTTGGGTGAAATACAATACTTCCTGTACTTACTGCACGTAGTAGAGAAAGTAACAAATGAACTGCTTAATCGACCACGATATGAGTACGTTTATTTTGTTGACAATAGTAACATCGTCAAGACTTGGGATCCGAGGCGTATGAAGGGGTAAGGCGATAGCTGGAATGCACAGTTGCACAATGAAATGAGTTTTACATTTGTAAGCATCAGCCTCGTTAGTAAATGCAAGCATGAGCTGCGGATGTTTTTATCTGACTGTCATTCCTATGCCCCGCCCACTTGTTGCGTAATAGTTTAGTTCCTCTTCTCACCGAAAGCATTCATATTATAGCCCACTAGTAAATACTATATACTTAGTTTTATTTTCATGACCCAATGACTTGTATGTAATAAAACAATGAACTTGATTATTTGCATGCTTTAAAGAGTAGTAACGTTTATTTTACATTTTAAGTTTTTGTCTGTGTTATGGCCTCAAAAAATTGCTCGGATACTTCGAGATAGATATTCTCATATCATTGCTATTCTTTAAATCCTATATTTTAACCAAAATCGTTAAATTGTTGATGAAATAAAAGTAAAGATTTTTTTTCTAAATTAAAAGTTGGCCGTCGGGGGAGGGATATCAGCCTTGCATTAACAAATTGGGTATTATTTATAATTTTAGGAAATTGGCCACTATTCTATTTGACACATATATGTACTGTCATAGCGAATTCGTCATAAATATTCTTGTCACAAGTGGAATATTTGCTACATTTGCCGATTTGTCACTAAGTGTTTCTGGTAAGGTGCAGAAGGTGCCAAAAATCATAATATATCCATTCTTTAATATTATTCCAAAAATTTGTGATTTATTAGTCTAATACTGAGCATTTACAGGTTACATTCTCTTCTGAATTAGGAGGAAATAGTGAGCAAGAGAGTTAAATTAACATATTTGCTGAGAGATTATGACCAATACCACGAAGATAAGTTAACATTCCCTTGTGTTTTATACTTCTCATAATTCTACAATTCTAGCTATCCGTGGATCCAACTGAGCATACTTCCTCTTTTTGGTAGGTCGAGTGAGTCCAGCTTGCAATTTTTCGATGACCTTATCTACTTCTACTACTTCAAGTTGCAGTTGTTCCAGAAGATAACACAGAAATGAATATGCACTTCCTAACAGCGTGTTCAGTTTCGTGTGCCAACCTTCACTTGTGCTGGTGAGGCACATTTCCGCGATGATTCCAGATATTCGGCAGTTATCGTAGATGCTGCCTACCTCTTGCTCGCCTTCATTCTCTTGTATAATAATTTGCGTCCACATAATTAAACACGGAAGTTAAATCTTTCGGTACATTATCTCGAATTTCATCAAATACTTCAACAAGGTCTCCTTCCGGAATGAATCTAGAACTACACTATGTGATCAAACGTATCCGGACACACCCACGAACATACGTTTTTCATCTTAGGTGCCTTGTGCTGCCACCTACTGCCTGGTACTCATTATCCGCGACCTCAGTCATTAACAATCGTGAAACAGAATGGGACGCTCCGTGGAACTCACGGACTTCGAACGTGGTCAGGTGATTGGGTGTCACTTGTGTCAGAAGTCTGTACGCGAGATTTCCACACTCCTAAACAACCCTAGGTCCACTGTTTCTGATGTGATAGTGAAGTGGAAACGTGAAGGGACATGTGCAGCACAAAAGCGTACAGACCGACCTCGTCTGTTGCCTGACAGAGAACGCCGACATTTGAAGAGGGTTGCAAAGAGTAATAGACCGACATCTATCCAGACCATCATACAGGAATTCCAAACTGCATCAGGATCCACTCCAAGTACTATGATAGGCGTGAGGTGAGAAGCCTTGGATTCCATGGTCGAGCGGCTGCTCATAAGCCATACTTCACGCAGGAAAATGCCAAACGACGCCTCGCTTGGTGTAAGGAGCGTCAACATTACACGATTGAACAGTGGCAAAACGTTGTGTGGAGTGACGAACCACGGTACACAAAATGGCGATCCGATGGCAGGGTGTGGGTATGACGAATGCCCGGTGAACGTCATCTGCCAGCGTGTGTAGTGTCAACAGTGAAATTCGGAGGTGGTGGTGGTGTTATGGTGTGGTCGTGTTTTACCTGGAGGGGGCTTGCACCCGTTGTTGTTTTGCGTGGCACGTTCACAGCGCAGACCTACATTGATATTTTAAGCACCTTCTTGTTTCCCACTGTTGAAGAGCAATTCGGGGATGGCGATTGCATCTTTCAACACGATCGAGCACCTGTTCATACTGCACGGGCTGTGGCGGAGTGGTTACACGACAATAACATCCCTGTATTGGACTGACCTGCACAGAGTCCTGACTTGAATCCTATAGAACACCTTTGGGATGTTTTGGAATGCGACTTCGTGCCAGGCCTCACCGACCTACATCGATACCTCTCCTCAGTTCCGCACTCCGTGAAAAATGGGCTGCAATTCCCCAAAAAACTTCCAGCACCTGATTGAAAGTATGCCTGCGAGAGTGTGATACGGTAATTTGTATCACAAATTACTTAAATGTAAATATTGATTGTAATATGAATATGTATTTTTATGTGACATTGATTTCAGATGTTTATTAATTGTAATTATTATTGGTAAATAATAATATACGGCTTTACTGAAACTGACAGTAATGGCGCAATAATGCAGCGAAGGGGGGTGAGCTGTTTATCGTTATTGGGAACAAGGAAGTTACGTAATATTTCGCGCCTTTTCGGTAGAAGCTTCTAGAATATTTCCTAAAGCATATGTATTCGTGGTTTTCATTGGATATTAAAATAGACGCTAATGTTGGCGCGTTTTATTAGCCAATAGCAGTTCATTTATAATCTTTAGGCATGTCGAGGAGTGGGAGTATATAAAACCGAGCCCGAGGTAGATCGCCCCCCAGTTCAACTAAATTCTCAATACCTTACACGTCGGTCGCCCAGTTCATCAAAATTTCTAGCACGTTACACGTTGTCTTCAGTCCTTCAGTTCGTCATAAGTTACGCGCAGCAAAATTACGAGAATCTAAAGTATTATACAGTTAAATATACACAAAGTTGAAGTACTTGAGTTAAAAGTGAGAAGTTATTACATACAGTTTCAGTTTGGCGAGTATCCAGATCAATATGTAAAAGTGTTTGTGAGCGTGTTCGGCAATAAAAGTTATAAAACCAATTTCTTCATTAAGTATAATTTCTGGATAAAAGATTCCTTTCCGCTTCACAACCTGTAAGAGAAACATGTTCGACCCAAACAGCTAGCCGGAGGACATTAAAAAATAAATTATTTCAAAAACTGATGCAAATTGCTACGCCAGATGGAGCTACGAACCAAACAAGGAGTGACGTCACAAGATGGCTTCAACACTGATGTAAACAACATTACGTAAAGCAATATCGTTACAAATTGGCTTCCCATACGTGGTGCTCTAAACACACACAATTTATTCTATCGCATATTGGCTTCCACAACGTGGGGCTACAAATACACAAAGAAACATTACGTAAACAAACAATTTCTCTCGCAAATTGGCACCCAGAACGTGGGGCAAGATGACCAGGAAAGGAACACGATGACCAAAGGGGCGAATGCAGCAGTGAAATGATCTACAAGACGCAGATTCCAGAAACAACAGGGACGACAGACTACGATCGTAATTCCGAGATTATAAGGCAACTGGGAAATTCAAACTACAGGACAACAAAACTACGCAGTTTCATCGACGCGACATACAAATCTAGGAGAATGGGGCAGAACGCTGGAGATCAAAGCTACATCAACAGACAGCATCAAAAAGGTCAGGTGATTGTAATTTTTTTTTAGAAAACAAAAACAATGGCTACTAGTAATACAGAAGAAATAATGATGGAAGGGGATAGTGTAACAGTGAGCTGTAATTCAATACAGGGTACAAAAAATAGCGTAAACAATGTAGTATTGGAGAAAAAAAATGTTAGTGCAGAAAGTGAGAATAGAACAGCAGGAAATGTTAATCTTGATGCTAGTATAATGATGAAAGTGCTAAATATGTATAGGGAAATGTGGAAAGATTTTGGTAAGAGTATTGTAGATCAAGTAAGGGAAGATATGCAAAAGAGTTTTGAGAAATTAGGGGAAGCTATGGACAGGAATCATAGCAAATTAATTGAAAATATTGGTAGGAGGAATGAGGTATTAGAGCAAAAAGTAGATCAAAGCAGTGAAGAAATTGAAAAGAAAGTTATGAAGCTAGATAGTAGTATGCCAAAAATGAGAGATGAAAATGAGGAAGTAATAGCAAGTGAGACAGGAGAAGTTTCAAAGAAAATGCTAGACATGAGCATGGAAATAGGTAATAAAGAAAGTGAGGTTAATACTAAAAGTGAGGTTAATGTAGAATGCAAGGAGTTAGGAAGTCAAATGAGTAATATTTCAAGTGAGCTAAGAAAGATGAAAGAGGTTATGAATGTAGATGTGAATAAGGCGCAAGTTAATTTCAGAGGGGAAATATCAGAAATACAAAATGAGACAGTAATGCAAAGAAAGAAATTGTACCAAGATGTTCAAAATGAAAACTCCAGTCCAGTACAGTTTAGTTCAGATTTGTCAGAGTACTTTCAAATTAAAGAGATAGTAGAAGAATTGAAAATGAAAGTTGTTAAAAGATGTATTGTTCAGGAAGCTTTAGATGGTTTTCAAATATTATCAGGGAACGAAATTTCATATGAATACATGAGGTTATTCATGAACAACAATTTGAAGGTTAGGATACGGCTACGAGTAATGTTTAGCCACACACAATTTGATCCAGGAGGGTAAATAGCAATGAGATGTAAAGTAAATGCTGGATAGGTAAAGATGACTTGCAGAGAAATGTATTGGAACGTAAGAGGGTTAACTAAATATATATATATATATATATATATATATATATGTCATGAGAAAACAGAAATAAATTCAAAAAAAAATAACATTTTTTAGTAACTGTAACAGTATTTGAAAATTAAGAATGTAAAGATTTAAACTTAATATGATATTAAAGTAAAGTATATAAATACTATTCCAAGAGTATTGTTAAAATAAAATTCAGAATAACAAAAAAATTGGTAAATATAATTAAAAACAAATATTTATGTAGCAAATAGAACATGTGAAACAGTGTCTAGATTTAAGAGATGAAATATATTTATGTAAAGGGTGAATATTTTTTGGTAAATATGTTTAATAATTACAAAAATCTTAAATGTATAAATTTTTGTCAACAACTTAAAGTAAACAATTTGGTAGCAGTGATTAAATAATTTAGGGTAAAGTATTTGCTATAAAAATTGTAATGTCAGATTAATATCTAAATTAATTAAACCAGAGCCAGTAAGTAGTGGCGAGATAGAGATAAAACATATGTCGTGTGTTAAATGCGTGTGAAGTGTTAAGTGAAAGTGATAGCGTGTGTTCCAAGATTTAGGAGACTAAAAACACAATTATAAAATTTCCAAACAAGTTATAAATATTTATAATTATGTTTCTAGTGGGGCATATGATACGGTAATTTGTATCACAAATTACTTAAATGTAAATATTGATTGTAATATGAATATGTATTTTTATGTGACATTGATTTCAGATGTTTATTAATTGTAATTATTATTGGTAAATAATAATATACGGCTTTACTGAAACTGTCAGTAATGGCGCAATAATGCAGCGAAGGGGGGTGAGCTGTTTATCGTTATTGGGAACAAGGAAGTTACGTAATGTTTCGCGCCTTTTCGGTAGAAGCTTCTAGAATATTTCCTAAAGCATATGTATTCGTGGTTTTCATTGGATATTAAAATAGACGCTAATGTTGGCGCGTTTTATTAGCCAATAGCAGTTCATTTATAATCTTTAGGCATGTCGAGGAGTGGGAGTATATAAAACCGAGCCCGAGGTAGATCGCCCCCCAGTTCAACTAAATTCTCAATACCTTACACGTCGGTCGCCCAGTTCATCAAAATTTCTAGCACGTTACACGTTGTCTTCAGTCCTTCAGTTCGTCATAAGTTACGCGCAGCAAAATTACGAGAATCTAAAGTATTATACAGTTAAATATACACAAAGTTGAAGTACTTGAGTTAAAAGTGAGAAGTTATTACAAACAGTTTCAGTTTGGCGAGTATCCAGATCAATATGTAAAAGTGTTTGTGAGCGTGTTCGGCAATAAAAGTTATAAAACCAATTTCTTCATTAAGTATAATTTCTGGATAAAAGATTCCTTTCCGCTTCACAACCTGTAAGAGAAACATGTTCGACCCAAACAGCTAGCCGGAGGACATTAAAAAATAAATTATTTCAAAAACTGATGCAAATTGCTACGCCAGATGGAGCTACGAACCAAACAAGGAGTGACGTCACAAGATGGCTTCAACACTGATGTAAACAACATTACGTAAAGCAATATCGTTACAAATTGGCTTCCCATACGTGGTGCTCTAAACACACACAATTTATTCTATCGCATATTGGCTTCCACAACGTGGGGCTACAAATACACAAAGAAACATTACGTAAACAAATAAATTCCGTAGCAAGTGAACGCTGTCATCAAGGCTAAGGATGGGCCAACACCATATTGACTTCCAGCATTACCGATGGAGGGCGCCACGAACTTGTACATCATTTTCAGCCAGGTGTCCGGATACTTTTGATCACGTAGTGTACTGGGGAATGGAATTGATATCTCATTTCGTGGTTATCCTGTCTCATACACTGTACTACTAAACCTTATGCTTGCAGGCGTCACCAAAAAGTTTATCTAATGAAACGGGCAACCCGAAATCGCAACATCAGGGAACTTTACCCTTAATAACACTAATAATTAAACTGTGCTCATAAACGAGAGAGATACAATGTGGATTTAAGTTCCATTCGAATTTTGACAGTGCGGCGTCTTAAACACATGAAAGATAAATTCATAATATTGTATAGTTTTTAGTTCCATTAGTACCAATACCACTGGAAATCATTACTGGTGTCGTCCTCTGTGGACTAGTGGCCTCTAGTTCCCAAGGTCGTGGGTTCAAACCCGGCGGAGGGCGATGGACTTTTTCGGGGGTAAAAATCCTTAGCATGGCTTCCTTCGGAAGGGAAGTAAAGCCGGTGGTCCCGTGTCGTAGATTTACGGCACGTAAAATAACCTCAAGCCTGATAAAGAGGCCTCTGAACAAAATTACCAGTCTTTCATGCTCAACATAGAATGGGACGCTAAGGACCATAGTAGTTAAAGAGCGTCCATAAATAACAAACTCCATATTAATTTAAATCATTGCTGGAAAATACGAACATGGACTGTATATAGCTGCAGTAAGATACTTGGCGGAGCATTGAATGTACCATCCATAATCCAGTGGTCAGATGTTGCCAAACAATGTACCTTAGATGTCTATCGCTTGCGAGTATAATTAACTTTTTTTTCATCCTGTGAGCCAAAATGCAGTGGCCACCTATCGCTTTCAAGAGTTATGGTGTATCTTGGAGAAATTTCTTTAAGTCCATCGGTGCCTCTCCGTTCTAGTGGTAAATTCTCCCCTCTTGTAAGACGCAACCTTCTCTCAATGCTGCTTTTCTTCGGCAAGCTAACATTCGCCTCACTTGTTGCATACCTTTCATTTTGTATTATACAACCAAATGTATGGCGATTTATATCCTTTTTGAAAACATTTGTGGGAGTGTTCCGAACAGTGTGTTTTTCTATTTTCTTTGTTATCGCATTTTTTGCTGTTACTTCCTCTACTATGTACTTACAGTAAGCAGAGTAAATATTGCATTACATCCAAAATTCGATACCGAGATTTCACCGGAAATACATATTTTGAGACCTCCTGAATCCACAAAAATGGCATTTTTTTTAGAAAAAGATCTGTGTGTTTATGTGACTCTGAACGGTATAATTAAAAAATGAAAAGTGGATTAAATACCAAACTTCGTATTTAAGTTCAGCATCTTCCAAAGATACGACACGAAGATTTTCAAGAACATCTCCCACCCCAAACTATCCTTTACATGGAAAATTTTTATTTTCTCAAAAATGGCTCCAACGATTTTGACTGAAACACCATGTTTATGATATTTTCATGATAAATGAAATGCACTTCTTGAATTTTCTGGGAATAGTCTCTGAAGTCTTCATTCTGAATGAATTCTACATAAATGGTAAACCGTAACAGATAGACAAAACCTGACTATATAAAAATGTAGATATCGTTAAAGCACACAAATTACGTCAAATACACTTTTTGTGGCGTTAACCATTTCCGAGGTATTCTTTGTTATTAGTTTGAATTTACCAATATTTTCTCCTTTTCTCAACTGCAAACCGCTATTCTTTTTTCTTTCTTTCTCTTTCGTGTTCATGCAAAGAGAACATAATTTTAAAGCTATCACATAGCGACCGCCCTTGAAAATTTTGACTATCGCTTTAGTTTAAGGTATTCTTCTTATAACTCCCTACAACGAAATGTGTAAATTAATATAATGAAGGTTGATTTGTATTAACAAGTAGTAGATAGAAGAATAAGCTTTTGTAAGAACAGTTTGTATAAGAGCGGGTAGAGAAAATCATGAGAATCCAACAAATGTATGTTTATTTTTTTTTTACATCCAGGATTAAAGTTTTAGGCCGATGTAGAACGGTGGTGGTAAAACTGAAATTAAGTTTTATTTATGGACACTCTTTAACTGCTGTGGTCCTTAGCGTCCCATTCTATATTGGGCGTGAGAGACCGGAAATTTTGCTTAGAGGCCTCTTTATCAGGCTTGAGGTTCTTTTACGTGCCGTAAATCTACGACACGGGACCACCGGCTTTACTTCCCTTCCGAAGGAAACCATGCTAAGGATGTTTACGCCTGAAAAAAAATCTATCGCCCTCCACCGGTTTGAAACCGCGACCTCGGGAACTAGATGCTAGCATGGTAACCACTACACCAGGAGTACGACAGGTGGTGGTGGTGGTGGTGGTGGTGGTGGTGGTGGTGGTGGTGGTGGTGGTGGTGGTGGTGGTCTAAGGGCATCTAATGAATTCTTCGATGTCCTCAAGCTAGATGGTGGCTCCTACGACCAAGGACGAAAAAGTTCCTTTATCCTCCTGAAGCAAGAGCGAAATTACTGTAGGGTTTTAACTTAGGCTTTTCTGTTCGTGATCACTTAACATCGATGCCACGAGTGTAAATTTATTCAGTGGCAATATCAACGACTGCAAACTAGCAAACATTCTGTCTTCAGTTTCCGATAGGTGGACATGTATAATATTTTACCAATATGGCATCTGTGCTAGTTTCTTTAAAATCTTCGTTCAAGGCACAGCTGGAATGCATTGCCAAATAATGGATGATTCTGAACAAGCTCTAATCTTGAGAAAAATTGTTCGTTTGCTTCTTACTACTTGTTCTAATTAGATTTGCATTAAAACCTTTACCTGCTAAGTCCACCAATTCTGTGTTTAGTAATTTAATGTTGTAAGCTATCAAAACCACCGAAACGGTATACATCGAGAGTGTAGCCATGCATTAGTTAAAGTATGTATGTAATTCTTCATAAATTACATATTCTCTGCACCATTGACAATAAACCTTATATCAGACCCTGAGGTGCATCATATTTCGGCCAGTCTGTAGCCAAACTATATTGCATGTTAATATAGAAAAACAGAAAAGGAGTAGAAAGAGGGATCTAAAGTAGGAAATCACTGCTGTAACATTTCCGGGAAAGCAGTTTATAGATACGATAAGATGGAAAGCTGGGACTGTTAAAGGAAATTATTTCCTGACCACGCCCTTATGCAGGAGTTCTTCGACTTCCATCTAACAACGCCAACATAGCTACCGTTTTAAGTCAAACTCGGCATATTGCTGTCGGATCCCAAATTAAAGCAAGAATTTTAAGTCAGATTGATAATTTTCTGCTATTGGTGAAAATATATTCTGTGATTCTTCATGATAAAATCATTAAGTATACGTTTATCGGGAGTATGGAATATTAATTAACGCTTAACATAGTTCACTTAGGGAAACGTTTCCTCCCTTTAAATGACGATGTGCCACGTCCATTTTGCTGAAAATCTTAATATTAGTGCATGTATTTCTAACGACCGTCAAGGCGCTAATAACTTTTCTGGTTTTAAAAACCCCACTTCAT
Source organism: Deroplatys truncata (assembly GCA_030765065.1). NCBI lineage: Eukaryota > Metazoa > Arthropoda > Insecta > Mantodea > Mantidae > Deroplatys > Deroplatys truncata. Next base: position 45,225,838 of record CM060976.1, on the reverse strand, counting down.
TCGTTCCAACAGCGGTTTTGAAACTGAATGTTGTTATTCCCTCATCTTTGAAGCTATCAACAGACTAGAGCCAACGAGGCTGCACAGCTTGCAGCTAATGACTACTCTCTAAGTGTGCCTTAAAATAGATCATACTGCTAGATTAAATTTCAAATGAGATTATCTAGAAACCACTGTTTCTTACCTATGCATTTATTTTCCTCATAAACTACGATAGCTATAACGTGACATTTTATCTTCAATAATATTGCTCATATAATAAAAGAGAGAAAATGAGTGAGTGCAACCACTCATCTGAATTTGACAATTATTTCGCCAATAAACAGCACAGTTCTTCCCGACGGAAAACACTTTTTAAGACTATGGGGTTAGGGAGGGGGTTGATTCATGTTACACAGTTTCAACCGTTTCGTTGAATATGATTATCAGAGTATTTTTTTTTTTTACTTTATTGCGATCATGACAGATTTTTAATGACGTCCTGCTCAAACGGGTGATGGGGAGGCTTAAAAATCTTTCAAATTTGAGTTACTGGAGGAGGACTTGTATGGTTTTGACCAAACATGATACACTTGGGTATTAGAAGTTAGCGAGAATGATAATAAGCTACCCTAAACTTTCAAAAACTTCTGCTACCGTTATTTTCAAACCTATTTTCAACCTCTAACCTCACCATTGGGGAAGGGCTCCGACCCCTTCAGCTGCAGTGGAGGGAGCGCCGCGTGACCCTAGCACTCATGGTACTTCTGCCGTTACTAGAAGTACGTCGGGTCGAACATATGAGCCCCTCCCGAAAGGGAGCTGTTGGGATTGGGTTGGTCTCGACGAGGCAGTGGTTCCAGATAGTCATGGGCGGTCTGGGTAAGTCTGGGCGGTGATGCCCATGAGGGGTTGTGAGACACCTCCTCCGGTACCAACCTGAGAGCTGGTAGACAATGTGCTAAATAATTATCGGCTGTACCGAGGTTTTTCGGTAATCTTCTCTCTGGGGTTGATGCGCGTAAGTGGTATATCCACCTCCGTCCTTGCGTAAGAATATGGAGCTTTTTAAGTTTCAGGTATTGCCTAATGGAAAACTCCACGGGAAGTCACTCGGTTGACGTTTTTCCCTGGGCAAAAGAGAGGAGCTTTGCCTCCGGGTAGACCTTGCTTGCTAAAAACCCCTAACATAAATTCATTACCAGACTTTAGCTTTTCTCAGATTTGAAAATAATTCACATTTATTATCGTTTCAAACACAAAATAGCACATTTGAAGTCATCCTAGAAGCTTCTTTTTTGTACTAATTTATAGCTTAAAAGACAAGAGGATGCCATTAGCTTAACACACTTTTACTTTTTCTAGAACCTACTTATGGCATGTAGAGAAGTAATTCCATTCCACCCAAAAATTGCTCTTTTAGAAAAGGCTGGGAGCACTGACAGAGTGAGAGAGAGAGAGAGAGAGAGAGAGAACAGAAAACTCAAAAACCAAAAGTTGAATACCAAACTTCGTATTTTAGTTCAGCATCTTCCAAGAACGCGAAACGAAAAGTTTCAAGAAAATTCTTTACTCCAAACACTCTTTACATAAAGAAGGTTCCTTACTTTTTATTTTCTCAAAAACTGATTAAAATAGCATATGCTTTAAGATATTTACACGGCTAATAAAATACACATCTTGAATTTTCTGCAAATAGCTTGTGAAGTTCTCTGCATTCGAAATGAACTTTTTACAATTTTGTAAAACTGGTAAAACAGGAAACACATTCACGCTAGATGTGAAGGAAAAAGTAATTGCTGCTATCAGAGCAATGTAGGACATCCAGAAGTTACGCCAACTATCAATAGACACAGCCATCTCACTCTACAAAGCAAAAATCACCCCAAAAGTCACATACGGATTGGAATTAATATGGGAGAAACTAAATAAAATAAACCTGAAGGATATTTAAAGGATAAAAGCAACCTTTCTGAAAAAAAATATCTTGGGTATCTCAAAATATTCACCCTCACGACTTCCACATGAGCTCACCAGGGAAACATTCCACTTAGAAACCTACGCTATAAAACGGGATTAATACTGCCATCTACACCTGCATATCAAAGTGTGATCCAAGCACTCAAGGACAAGAACGAGCAGATATGGAGCGAGTTTTACAGCACCACCGCCATGATGACAAAGTAATGGAGGGGAGCATCATACGAACACCGACATACAATGACCCCCTTCGAGTTCCACAGATTTCACCACAAGATTTGCAAAACAAAAAGCTTCCACGAACCAGATGTAAATTGTGTTTGTGAACTGTGTGAAAGCGTGCAACAGATATCACGCATATTGGTGTTCCAATCTCACTAACAGAGTTTTGTAGCGAGTGATTTACTCATATACTTTGCACATTGTGCGCATTTCCACTATATTATTATTATTATTATTATTATTATTATTATTATTATTATTATTATTATTATTATTATTATAATTATTATTATTATTATTATAGTAACTGGTAAATAAGAGATAGACAACAAGTTACTACACAAATGTAGATCTCTTTAAAATACACAATTTATTTCGAATAACTTTAGTAGCATCAGCCATTTCCGAGATATCGTTATTGGTTTGAACTTTTCAATACTTTGACATTTTTTGAAGTGCTGTCATTATGGAAAGAGTATGGAATTTAAGAGCCTACATAGAGACCCGCTTTTTACAGATTTGTCCTGTATCCCCTCTGTACCTACAACAAATATGTAATGAAACTAAACGTTTATTTCAATTAATATGAAGTAGATAGAAAAATAAGTTTTTCTAAGAAGATTTTGTAGAACCTTTAGAGTTTTTACTTCATCATATTCTGAAATGTGTATGAGTTTTAGAAGGAAACTTGATATTAATTTTACTTTTTAACAAAAATTCTTTTTAAAGATTTAATATCATAAATAGCATTTTGTGGTTTAAAACATAAAGGAATAATTCCATGCAAGAAATTAGCAAATTTAATTTAAATGTTCTGAAAATTATGCTTGCTACAAATTTTGAAAATGTTATACTTATCAAAAATGTTATTTCTACTTCATTTATATAAAATTTCCTTCTAAATCCGTAATTTGTAATTTAGAAGTCCTGCGTGTTACATTAAACCCCATTGTAGATATCAAAAGTTCAATTTTGCATATGATGTATACTGGCGTGCATAAATGTGGCCCACAATGGAACGGAGTTGTTTATCTTGGTATACTGACACAATCAAGCCACACCCCTTACCAGCGTGATCACCTCTGCTTTTCGAACATAATTATATAAGATTATTAATATATATATATAATTATATAATAATAATGCCCCTGGATTGGCAGAGAACTTTACCTCCCACAAAGCATGACCGAACTGCCGGAGGGTTATCATAACAATTTAAACCTTACAATTTCATGGTACACTACCGTTTTCTTGATGCCGGTTTTCTTATTGGCGTTCGATGGCGGCAACAACTTAGCCCTCATCTCACGTCGCTGATGAAAGCTCTCATATATGTAAATGTTGTAGCTGTCGTTCATCTCTTCCTCTAGAAGGCCGAATTATATTGTAATTGGTTTAGCCTTTCCTTGTATGCCAATCGTAGCAAATACCTTTCTTCGAGAAGGTAGCCGAACCACCCCTTCATTTTACATGGATTATAAGCATCGTTCAATGGTTAGTTTTAGTCAATATTGTTTTTCAGGCCAGTCACATAGAGAACTGATACCGGCTGGGCGGAGTCAAAACTTTGTTTCCTGAAGGCGGAAAACTTACCGAGGGGAAATCACTATGGCGATCTAGGAGAATGTGCCACTTTTTATGCACGTCAGTGTACGCTTACCTCCATCAGGTATACGCGGTTAATTCACTATGTGTCGGTGCTACAAAATTGTTAGCAAACGAAGGCATCTATTGGTGCTGAAAATTTTCAGAGCTTGAGGGATTATTGCAACGATGCTTGGGCCGGTATTATAAACGTGGTTTAAACCTTCGGTTAGGTTAAGCTATAGTTTTCAGTTTTAGTACGTATTACTGAGGAGGTATTTGAGGAATTGCTGAGTGATAAGTTATTCGGATAATTGAAAGACCTCGGACATCCAGGATTCTACTAAACAGACCTACTCACTTTCAGATTAAAAGTGACCATGAATCACTAATGTGCAAAAAGTTTTTTTCCCCTTTGGATGAATATGTTACTATTTTTGAAACAGAAACTTATGCTATTATTCAATGCATACATGAAAACATAAGAAGAGCTTACACTGGTAAACAGATCCTTATTTGTCAGATAGCCAGGTGGCACTTGTGGCTCTAAGTAGTCATAAAGTAACGTCAGGACTGATTTTAAATTGCCTAAGTATGCTTACCAGCTTGGCAGAACAGAATGAAGTTCAACTCATCTGGGTGCCGGGTCATAGTGGCATAAATGAAAATGGCGATGAACTTGCAAGACAAGGAGCAGCCTCACAATTTATTGGCCCATAGCCGGCTCTAGGAACATCTGATGTTTAGTAAGAGAGGCTATTAAGAACTGGTCCAAAGCAGAACATCATAAAACCTGGCTTAAAACTCCAGGAAACAAACATGGTAAACTATTAGAAAACCATTTAAGAAAATAGCTGAAAGCTTACTTAAATGCAACGTACTTCAACTGAGAACAATTATTGCATTTCTCGTAGGACATGCTCCTGTGAAAAAACATCTTAACACGATGGGAGTGTTTCAGGGTAACTTAGATTGCAGATTGTGCAAGAAAGAAACTGAAACAGCTCAGAACATTATATGCTCCCGTGAGGCCATGGCTCACAGGAGATACATTGCTCTTTGGAAAATGTTTTTAGAACCAGAAGAATTTGAAACCTTATCTATCATGAGACTGTATTCGTTGGTAAAGGATACACTTAGCACATTAAGCCCAAGGCTGAAGTGCGTCCGAGCAATGACGGAAATCTGCATCGTATAAGACAAGACCAGACCATGAGTTCTTAAACAGATTCAGACTTACGAAGCACACACTTCTAACCTTATTTAGTCAAATTTGAAACCAGATACAATATGCAACGAGAAGGTAGGAACTGAAAAACCCGTATTTTATTGTTGGCTTTATATTAAAATAACAATACATGCGCGAAAATTAATCGTTAACATAAAATCTATGTATCTAATTGATCCATGCATCACGTAAACACAGAGACAAAATGCTTTCTTAAACATTTGCCTGTCGGCTAGCGTTCTGTGTTCTATTTTGGGCAAACTGTATCTTTCCCGTGGAAAAGTTGGCACATCTCTTCCCCATATTTTCGTTCATTTCAGCCATTTTCGCTTCAACTGCATAAGCAAACATTATCTTTAACCTTTTTTCTAAGCTGGTAAGCTTAGCCTTCAGATATACCAACACCATTGCATTGCAGTTTAATTAACCTACAATTAAACTTTTGGTTCGGTTTCACTAAATCTTCAGTCAAACAACGTTTATAATACCGAGCCTAAGCGTTCTCTCCCTCTCCCACACCTATTGCAGCAACTGCTACTCTCCCAAGAAACTCCTCTGCGCATGGAAAAATACCTATATTGTCTCGTACATTTGTGATAAGGGAGTTTAAACAGTAGCTCAGTTTACTGCTTAATATAAGAATGCTAATTATCATATTGGAAAACTGTTGAGTGCTGAAATAACAGTGTTGTTGCAAGTATAATATCCCACAACAAGGCCCACTTTAATTGCATCAGTGATACGTAACCCTTCTGTTAAGACCTGCATTCGCTTCTATGATTTTGTTATAACCACTCTAAATATTTAACGCTGCGAATGTGAATCCTGTTTTATAATTCACTTGTCTTTCACTTACTCATTCCATGACACTCAAAAAGTTAAAAGTAAAGCTGTGTATCATAATGTTAAATTGTTAACTTAAACTACACCACGTAGGTGTATAGAGAACAGGTGAGATTAATCTCTCGACTGCGTTTCACGTGCAAGAAGGTTCAAATTACCGTATAAGGATTGAAAACATTGCACCAATGCTTGTTGTCAGCAATTCCTTATACCTACATTTTCTACGGATTTTATTTTGTGAGTTATTAAGTACCTATTTTGGTGAGCGAGTTTTGGATTGCGTTTGTGGTTTTATTTTTGTCCCCCTCTCCCGACTTGAAACTCTCCAGATATATAGTTATGTCACGTTTGGCCTATAGTATGATGGTCATATTTGAGGCAAGCAGTGGCCTATTGTGTTAGCAAAGGATTTCGACAATTGGAGATGTGATTTGTTTCCGAGTATTTTATGTTGAAATCCAGGCCTTACAACTGTTTAACTAATTCATTCTTTAATTGCGATAGTTTATTTAATTCTTATGGGGTTGTACATCAGTTTACTACAGAGTTTATTTATGCTTCTGACGCTAAAGACTAATTACTTTCTCTACTACGTATAATGAATAGGAAGTATTGTATTCCATCCAAAAATTCAATGTCGAGATTACACATTTCGAGGCCCTTTGAACCCTCCAAAATTAGAAAATCATCCGTGTTTTTGTGTGTGAGAAAAAGAGAGAGAGAGAGAGAGAGAGAGAGTGTGTGTGTGTGTGTGTGTGTGTGTGTGTGTGTGTGTGGTCTGTGAATATAACACAAAAACGAGAAGTCGGTAAAAACCAAAACTGGCATATAATTTCAGCATCTTCCAAGGTGTCGGTCTAGATGGCTCAGTTGTTAGGCGCTGGCCTTTTGATCCCAAGGTAGCGGGTTGAAACCCGGCCCAGACCGATGGTTTTTAAGTGTGCTTAAAAGCGATAACCCATACCAAGGATTTACTTAAAAGAACTGCTGCGGGACGAAATACTGGCACACTGGCGGCGCTGATATGATCCTGGCAGTTGACAGCATCCTTAAGTATACATCTTCAAAGGATGCGACATGATTATTTTTCAAGAAAATCCCCACCCCAAACTACCCTTTACAAGAAAAATGTTTCAAAAATTTTTATTTTCTCAAAAATGGTTATACAGATTTTGATTAAAATAACATAAACCAAATAATATCATCTGTGTTTAAGACATTTTCATGATAAATGAAACGCATTAAATTTTCTGGGAATAGCCTCTGAAGTCTTCATTCTGTATGACTTTTGCACAATTGGTAAACCGTAACTGGTAAACCTTTTGTCTTATTACGCAAAAAAATGTATATCTCGTTAAAGCACACAATTTATGTCCAATATACTTTTTTTGTGCCGTTAACCATTTCCGAGGTATTCCTTGTTATTGGTTTGCATTTTAAAATACTTCTACATTTCTCAAATGCGAAGTCGTTATTCTTTTCTCTCTCGGCCATGCAAAGAGAACGGAATGTCAAAGCTACAGCAACCTGCTCTTAAAAAATCTGACTCGCTTAAAGCCTAATGTATTCTCCTGATCCCGTTATGCCTACCAGGAAGTATGCAATAACACAATTTCTGCAAATGTTTATCTCGATTAAATGAAGTAGATAGAATAAGCGCTTGTAAGAATAGTTTGTACAAGAGTGAGTAGAGAAAGTCGTGTGAGCATAACATATCAGATTGTTGTTATTATTATTATTATTATTATTATTATTATTATTATTATTATTATTACTTAGCAGCCACCTAAATTATCGACTACTGTGCGGTTTCTTGGAGTATCAAATTCAGCCCTCTGCTTCTATTCATGGTTAAATGCAAAAACTTGGTCAATAATGTGTTGTTTATTGGATGATGAAAGGTAAATAATGCATTCGGATTACGTGTTACTACTTCCCTTTATACTTCAGATTTAATTTAGTGTGTTAAATTCTGTGTTGCATTTTCAAGTTAATTATTTCAAAATCACCGTGCTGCTGTATAGCTAACTCTGCTTTAAAACTAGTCTTTGTTAAACTATTTACAACCTATTTTTAAATAAAGCCTTAAGCTTTGAAATTAAGTTTATTGTTTACATCTTTGCAGACCTTCCTTTACGATACGCAAATAAGCTGACGTTAGCCTAACTGACCTAACCTCACTTTAACGTCTTATATTTTCTAGCAGAGTTTCTTGCGGAGTTGACTATTCTAACTCCTGTTAAGAATTATTAAGTTGCCAATGATTTGCACTGAACGATTTACTGCTGCAGGGAGATAAAGCTGTTTTCACTGATGGTCTACATTGAAAAGTCTTTCCATTGAAATATTACAGGGAATGAGACGCTTTTGTTTAACTTCAACGCCTCGAGATTTATACGTTTACAGTTCCCTCTCGTGGTAGTGCTGTTTTTAAGTGGTACCTGTTGATGCAACAGAGATATCGATCCAGAATGCAACTTGGTAATCCTTTCTACTCTAGACTTTTCGCACGATTATCTCTCTCTCCTTCCGTAATATGCAGCTCTCTTTGTTAGTAGCAAATCTGAAGTGTCCCTTATTGTTTTTGGTATTGCTAGTAGATATGCTACCCCCAATATATCACATTCCGATTTAATATATAGGACTGGAAAATAAAGAATGAATCACAAATACAAATAGTAGCTTAGATGTAACCAGGGCGTTTACGTCAAAATTAGAACATCTTCCATTTATCTCACATGTCCAACTTCCTTTTGTAGTATTTAACGTCCACCCTTATGCGTACAGCACTACAGGCAGTGGAGACTGACAATACAAGAAACGAAATAGTTGCAAAAGGAAATTTGGAAAGGAAACTTCCAGGCCTAAGTTTGAGGTACTTCCCCGGCGTTTGCTCAGTAATAAGGACTGAGGAAAACCTGGAAAAAAAAACAAAAAAAACAAAAAAAAAACTCAGTCAAGGAGGACGGTCCTAGCTGGATTTAAACCGCGATCTCTCGCTCACGAGTTTGTGCTATAACGAGCTGCCACCCGTGCCGGAATATCCCGACAAGATATGTCCGAAGTTTCCTTCTAAGTTGTAGACTCTGTAATGAGGGTAATCATGATGATTGTCTAATACCAGCTCACATGTCGAACAGACATCGGAGCTTCCTCACGAAGGAGGCAGAGATCCCATCCATTCCGCTACTGGCGTGCTGAGGACCACACCCAGTGTATTGTAGACCGACGAATGTGGGGTTTTACCGCATAGTATGGGACAGGCTGGAGGTTCAAGGGTGTCGATTATGACTTAGGTAGCCGGATGTTAAGGGATGGCGTAGTGCTCCTCACTGGCTATCAGGTTAGGGTGAAACCTCTGGTGGATATTGTACAGAGATCTCGTATATGCATGCTACGCCTGCACTGCAGTGACCTAAGTATTTTCCAACTGCGCACTAGTGATGAATGACCCGCTCAGGGCTACGTTTATCAGCTGTGTTACACTCGTACTGTAAGCACTAGTATTTTTGCATTGTGCAACTTAAAGGTGAAAGTTTACTAAGACAACTGTGTTGCCTGTGGTTTGCTTAAGTGTTGTTATTGTTGCTGTTATTGTCTTATTAGTCCACTGAAATGCCTACCGATAAATCCATGCTTGAACAACGAATTTTTATTTACGATGCATACGTAAAAACCGAATTATGTAGACAGGTGTGTAAACAATCTCAGGAAAAATCTCCTGGTATCCCAGTCCCAGGTAGAGAAACTGTTAGACGTTTGGCTAATAAGTTTAGGACAACGGGATCGCTAAACGCTAAAACTAAGAATGGGAGACGAAATGTTCTAACGGAGGAAAACATTGACGAACTTCGTGCATCATTCGAAAGCTTATGGGGACAATCCCCACGCCATTAACGAACTTAAAGACGATAAATGAGCATAAATTATGAGAATTACGCAAGAAGAATTTATGCGTATGAATGAAATTTCATCCGAAGATGCCAGGAATGCCTCAATGCAGATGGACATCACTTTCAACACCATTTATAACCAGGTTAGTACTCATTCTAGTGTATGTTACTATCACTCTAAGTAACGCGGGAGATTTAGAACGGAAAACCCCCAGTATAATAGACAGTGCACGGAGCATGCATACGCGCGATCCGCGGTGCCGCAATATAGCGAACGCTGTATAGTTTCAAGTATTGGGTGTCCTGGGTGTAATTGTGACGCCGAGCAATTCTTGGTTGGACTGAATCAAGGTTAATATACTAGTAGATTAACCCTGGGATGGAATAGTTCAACTTTCGCCGCTGATGGAGGTGCTCCTTGGTTAACCGGTGAGGGTGGTATTGTAACCCATTTTCAATTCGTGCACCATAATTCGGCTATGTTATACTAAATGATAGGAGGTTGTGGGGATGAGGGACAATGATAATGGATTAGCAGGGGAAAACGGAATACCCTATAACAGTTTGCCCACTCTTCTTGTTTCTGAGAAGGAAATCTTATTGGAAGGCATTTGCTACTGACGTAAATCCCACTTGCGCGGAACTATGATCTAATCCGGACTATCTTGGTGAGAAGTTATTGGTTTCAGCCACTGCGCCACCTTCGATGAAAGGATTAGTCCCAAATTCAGTAGATAGGAGAAAAAACGAGTGCCAGATCTTTTCTATAAATTTGATTTTCAAAACAGGCACAACTGCTGTTTTCATTACATGCTGCTTTTTTCCATCTGCGTTTAAAGGAAAGACTCTTTTAATTTCACTTTATTCACAATGACGACATAACATTACAATGAGTTTTCTCACTAATGACGTAATTGCCAAATATTTTTATTATTTTCTTGATATTCACTCTTTTTCTCCTTTATGCAGGATTCCTTTTCAGTGTGTATAGAATCAACTGTGGGAAAGAATTTCCACTATCAATTTTGTTGTAACTCCTATAGTTTTGAACGATCTGGATGTAAGATTTGCAGCATGTCTTCCAGCCCTCTCACTCATAAAGCTTTTAAGAGCATTTATATGTAGAGCACGTCAAAATTACTCCACGTTTAAGCATTTAGGGCCAGTAGTCTTTACTTGAATAACACACTCAACTCATTGGCCACTCACCAGGTGTGAGTGCCGATTCATTCTCAATTTGGTAGCCAGAGAAATTTACTTGAGCGAGTATATTAGTATAAGGTAGTGGCTACTCACTGCAGCACAAAATAGTCATGGTCAGAGTTCGACAGGTCGACAATTTTTGTCTTTTCCCGAACAGACGTTTGCTCTGAACGCTAGAGAGGGCTCTGAATTGTGCGGTTATCGCTTTACTCACTGGATTCTGTATCGTTCTCTGGTGTTCTGCGTTTGTCGGTTAAAATGTCGGACGATTATAAGTTTTTCTCTACAGAAAAAAATTTGGTGCCCACGACATAAATTGTAGAAAAACGCAGTAAGCTTTCGAAAAATATAAAGTCGGAGTGCGTCAGCATTTCAAATAAATCTATTCGGTAAATATTGACATAAGAATTCAATTAAGATGAATTTAACACCAATATAAGTATATTTGCTTATAAGAAAAATGTATAATTGTATAACTTCGTTTTATCGGAATTTCTTTACGTAAAAATTAGGTAAATCGTGATAAATTATGCCAAACCTACAACTGCACACGAAGAAAATGTCTAATATAGATTAAAAACACAGGAGTTCCAAATACAAAAAGTAATGCAATTCTATGCTTTGAGGTGAAAGTAAAAATATACTACGCAGATCCAGTAGAAAAACTTAGCTTTTGGGGGCCTCAAGGAAGATGCATAATGGTTGGTTTTAAAAAAAATTAGATTTCTTTTACCCTAAGTTTAAATAGGAAGTACATAAAGATTATTTTTAAAATATGTTAAAATACTAGATGGGAGCAAGGGAGGTACGTATATTATTTGCGCACACTTGTACGGAATTTTTGAAACGTATTACCAATTTTGGTATGTATTTATCGAACTTTTCCCTTTTAAGGTATGTTAATTCGGTTCTGTTCGGTTCGGTTCTGTTCTCTCTCTCTCACTCGTGTACACACACACACTATATATATATGAGGGGTGTTCAAATGAAAAGGTACAACTGTTAGTATAATTGAAGTCTTTATTCAAAAATAATCACCAGAGGCCTGAGCACAGCTATTCCACTGTTTCACAAGCCGAAGGATTTCCTGTTCCCAGAATTCCTGTGGCTGTGACAAGAGCCAGTCCTCCACTGTGTTCCTCAGTTTGTCATCCAAGTTGAAGTGCTTCCCTTTGAGAGATGTCTTTTGTAGTGGACCAAACAGATGGAAGTTACAGGGCAACATGTCTGGGCTGTAGAACGGATTCTCAAGCTGCTCCCACTTGAACTTGGCCAGTATAGTTTGTGTAACCCTGGAGACATCTGGATGTGTGTTACTGTGGAGAAGAATCACTCCCTCTGTGAGCAGCCCACGTCATTTGCTCCTGATGGACTTGCGTAGGCTTAGAGTGTCTCACAGTACACGCCACTGTTAATGGTTCTTCCATGTTCGAGGAATTCAGTATCAGACCTCAGAAGTCAAAAAAGATGGTGAGCATTACCTTGCCTACTGAGAGCACAGCTTTGAATTTTTTTAGGGGGGATGTAACAATGCTTTCCCGCTTTGTCTCTGGCTCGAAGTGATGGCACCAGCTCTCGTCACCGGTGACGATCTGCTACACGAAACGGGGTCCTCATGATACCGGAACAGGTGTTGCAGTGCTAGCCCCATACGCAGTTCCTTTTGTGGTTCACTGAGCTTCTTCGGTACCCACTGCGCGCACATCTTCTGGTAACCTAACCTGTCATGCACAATCATTCACACTGTTCCCACCATCACTGCCAACATTCGCATTGTGAGTACGTCGATCACTTCTCACCAGGTCGTTCACTTTGTCGATGAGTTCTGCCGTGATTACCATGTTTGCCTGGCCTGGTCTCGAGTCATCACTCAAACACTCCCGGCCTTCAAGAAAATAGACACTCCACATAATCTTCCCTGTATATTGCCACCATTCGGTGATGAATATCGACTGGTTTAACTCCTTCAACAGCCAGAAATCTGATAACACCTCGCTGCTCCTTAATAATCGAATTTTGCAATGTGAACGCCATGATATCCTCATATACACTGCTGTATCAATTGGACAGAACACACAACTGCCTGCTTCTCTCCTGCGCCATGTGTCCATGCATGTGCTTAACCACGCAGGACACTACATTCGCATCCCTGGATGTCTTACTATGTTATCGCAAAGCGGCATATTCATATTGCAACTGGTTTGGTTGTTACGCCGTTTCGTACCTTTTCATTTGAACACCCCTCGTATATATATCAAGCGCGCATATGTTCTTTTTGCCAGGATGGGGGTTTCAGCGGATCTCGAATCAAATTGTACGGTGGAATACAGCTTTCTCTGTTTGGCATAGGCATGTAGTAGATAAAGTAAAATCGAAACTCGCCGTGCGCTCAACGATAATGGTAATTATCTTCGAACTCGATAAACGCCGATCAAAGTTCTTTTAGTTTAAGAATTTATTCGGATTTTATAAATATGCGTGTACTCTAAAATGTATTGTTGAAAAACAAATATATAATAATTTATGTGCTTTTAGTTCTTTTTATCGAATTATCGAACAGGGTCGATTGTTTTGCTAAAAACTGACCGCAATTCCAGTTCCTCCAGCCAAGAAGAATGACGATCACCTATTAATTCTGCCGTTAATATCTTCACAAACATTTGAAGCTAGTGAAAGTAAATTGAGTTTTATTTATGGACGCTCTTTAACTACTGTGGTCCTTAGCGTCCCATTCTACACTGCGTTTGTGAAAATTGCAACAACAAGAAAGAATTTCCTGAATAACTCCAAACTTGGTGGAAATGTAGAAGAGTGTGCAAGCAATAAGTGCTTAGGTTTGCAGAGAGGTGGGGTACACGTAGGCCGAGCAGAGCCCTCTCGTGTCGATCCGACAAGGTTAGTGTTGCGCCCAATGTAGTCAGTGCTTTCAAACAAGGTGAAAACAACAAAGTGAGTGCCAGTATGCCTCGTCGACGCCAAAGGGAGCCATATCGGCATGTGAGTGAGTTCGAACGGGGCAGAATGAACGGTCTCCGGGAAACGGGTTTGTCATACCGTGACATTTCGGCTCGTATAGAACATGCTGCTACGACAGTGATGCGTGTGTGGAAGCAGTGGATAGATGAAGGTCGTGCGCAGCGAAGAGCGGGTACTGGACTACGGAACATGACAGCACGGGATGACCGTCATCTTGTCCGCATGGCCATAACGGACCGTACAGCTTCATCCAGTGTTGGCTCGACGCTGCAGCACTGCAACAGGTGTGAACTTGTCTGCATCAACGGTTCGTCGCCGTCTGCTGCAGGTTGGACTGTTTGCCTGCATGCCATTACGTCGGCTTCCACTGTCTAGAAACCACAAGCTCCTCCGACTGCAATGGGCATGTGAACACGTCACTGGGGTGCTGAGTGGCAAAATGAACACGTCACTGGGGCGCTGTGTGGCAAAATGTAGTCTTTTCGGACGAGTCCCGCTTCAACGTGTCCTACAGAGATGGCCGCATACGTGTCCGGCGATACCATGGTGAGCGCAACCTGGAGGGCTGCATTTTTGAGCGGCATAGCGGACAAACACCAGGTGTGATGGTTTGGGACGCCATTGTTTACAACTACCGATCTCGCCTCTTACGAATTGAGGGTACTTTGAACAGCAACCGGTACCTAATGGTGGTTGTAGAGCCTGAGGTACTCCCCTGCTTCAGGCATCTCCACAGGCCACATTTCAACAGGACAATGCCCGGCCACATATTGCGAGGCACGTACAAGCCTTCTTCGAAGAGCGACGGGTACCATTGCTTCCCTGGCCTGCACTTTCGCCTGACTTGTCACCCATCAAACATGCCTGGGATATGGTTGGTCAGCACCTGGTGCGTCACGGTCCTCCAGTAACCAGTGTCACGGATTTGTGGGCTGGAATACAAACTGCGTGGAGGGAAATCCCTCAGGTACTTATTCAGAACCTTGTTTCAATGCCACGGTGTATAGCAGCTCTAATTGCAGCGCATGGGCCACACCAAATATGAATATTAGGGCTCAAAGGTCATGTATAAATTTGAAAAGTTTATCATTTGTTACTTGTCATGTACCTAACCTGTGGTATTAAATTCATTGAATTCATGCGTTTCCTTCTTGGTGTTGCAATTTTCACAAACGGCATATTGGGGTGAAAGACCGGTAATTTTGCTCAGAGGTCTCTTTATCAAGCTTGAGATTCTTTTACGTGCCGTAAATCTACGATACGGGACCAACGGCTTTACTTCCCTTCCGAAGGAAGCCATGCTAAGTACTTTTACGCCCGAAAAAATCCATCACCCTCCGACGATTTAAACCTGCGACCTCAGAACTAGAGACTAGCATGGTAACCACTACACCACGGAGGACGACCTTGAAGCTAATGTAAAAAACAAGTTAGTGTCAGACATATATAACTGGAAGAGTTATGTACTTCTGTTCCCTGTTCATAAATAACCTGTAAAGTTGTTATTGTAACTGACAAAAGAACCATCATATACCTCATTATTATTTCTGTTTAGAGTTTGTACATCAATGTCCCCTGAACATGTGTTCTACCATTGCGATGACAGTCCACAAAGTAGTGAAGGTCAAAAAATTACTCTTGCCCTGCCATACTGACAGAATTTGCCACATTTCACTATTGCATGGCACTTATGAAATCAACTGGTATGCGGGGTCTATCTGCTCCTCCTCTTACAATATTTCTTAAACAGTCTCATACACTATAAGCACAGCTATTGTTTCATAGTTTAATTCATAAGGTCAGAATTAACGACTCTTTCTATCAACGGGGTAAATGCAAATCAAGAACCGAAGCTTATGCAACATATTCTCTTGTGTACAAAAGCAATGCATGTTTTAAATCTACTTTTTCTTTTTAATATAAGCTGTGAGTGAAGTTTATATTTAAAAAAAATGGAAATCGTCCGATTTTGCCCTTATTCTCAAACTCTTGCATCCTCTGTACAAAGAAGTGTTTAATCTCACATTTTGAAGAATGAGCTCACTTTTGCTGTAAATTTCAAATTGTCTTCAGCAACACTGAAATACTGTAGTATTGAACCTACTTCAATTGAAATTGACTTATCTCAGGTCACTCTTTAAGGAGTGAAGGTGGAGAAATTCTCACTGAGAACTAAAGTTTATCAGCACAAAGAATGTGTATTATCAAATGATAAATTTTATCACATTATTATGCACATAGGTTTACAATCTACATATATTGAGCTAAAACTTTAGTAAATATTTTGCAGTAAAAGCTACTTCATATGCTGAGGAATAACGACAGTACAACTTTTGAAAATGTAAATGCTTTCCTAATTGTTTAGAGCAGGGGTTGCCAAACTTTTCATAATGGGGGCCAAATTAACTATTAGAGAATGAATTGTGGACAAAGCCATATACATTTAAGATAGAAACAGTAAATTCACATATCAAATTTTCAAACAGTGTTTTATTGAACTAAAATCTATACTTACATATTAATAATCAGTGTAATTAAATACTTAACAATCTTTCATTCATAATTTCATGGCAATGTAACTCATATGCACACCTGTTAAGTATTTGTATGTTAATAGCACTTCATACTCAGGGAGAAGAATGGAACTGACTTTTCTGTGCTATAATTGCAGACATCTGTGGTTCTAATTTTATGCTGCCTATCATCAAGACGGACTCTAAATGTTCATCAGTTGTAACCCTATATTTTAATTTAACATATTTCATTTTTGAAAATGTCTTCGCAAATATACATTGATGCGAACATTGAAATTAGTCGTCGTGCAAAGTCTTTCAAATGAGGCAATGTGTCACTCAGCACAGTTGTAAAAAAAATCTGATGTGTTACACTCACATGACTTTCTCTACTCTTGTACAATCTAATTTTACAAACGCTTATTCTCCATATGGTTCATGTTAATCGAGATATCAAGATGTCAATCTTATTGGTAATTTTCTTGTAGATGCAAGGGAAATATGGTAGCTTTTAAGCGATAGTCAAATATTTTAACGCTGGTTGCTATGTGGCGCATTCCATTCTCTTTGCATGTCCAGGACATAAAAAAAATGAATAACGAATGTGAGAAAAAGTATAAGTATTGTAAAATTTAAGGAAATAACAAGCAATATCTTGAAAACGGTTCACTCAACAAAAGAAATGTATATGACATAAGTTGTGTATTTTAACGCGATCTACATTTTTTGTGTAGTAAAATTTTGTCAATCTCTTATGGTTTACCAGTTATGCAAAAGTCGTTCACAATGAAGAATACTTTTGGAGACATTCCCAGAAAATTCGAGATATACATTTCATTTCTCATGACATTATCTTAAACATATGATATTTTCATCAAAATCGTTAGAGCCATTTTTGAGAAAATTAAAATTTTCGAAAAATCTTCCATGTAAAGGGTAGTCTGGGGTGGGGGGATTTTCTTGAAAACCTTCGTGTCGCATCTCTGGAAGATACTGAACCTAAATACCAAGTTTGGTGCTTATCCGACTGTTCGTTTTTGAGTTATGCTGTTCACAGACACACACACACACAGACACACACACACACAGACACACACACGGACATGTTTCCAAAAATGCTTTTTTTGGATTCAGGAGGTCTCAAAACATGTATTTCCGGTGAAATCTCGGTATCGAATTTTTGGGTGGAATGCAATACTTCCCCTACTTACTATACGTAGTAGAGAAAGTAATTAGCCAAATTACTTCCTTATATTCATCCTTCAGTAGTGCATTATTGTATATCAATTAAAATCAGAGCGCTTAGTTTTAATTGTTCTAAATTTGCAAATTTTGTAAATTAAATAGTGAATTAAATTAAACAATTGAATACAAACATTACCAAATAAATAAATCTAATATAGGCTCTCCGTTTCTTTATATTTGTATTTTTTTAAGTTTGTAGTCAGGCCATACAAAAGTAGCTCATGGGTGGGTTTGGTCCATGGAAAGTAGTTTGGCAAACCCTGGTTTACAGTGTTGAGAACAAGAGAGCAAATACAATGTATACAGAAGCAAAATTTGTGTCTGATTTTCAAATCAAATAAGGATGCTGTTTGAGGCCGTTATGAGTAGCTCTATTGCATGAGTAGTTACAACAATTAAGCTAAAAGGTTTTCCCTTGCTGTCATTGGGCTCATAGTTATAAAATATTGCTTTTGAAAAAGTGGAAAACATTTTATGGAGACAAAGCTTTAACATCATGAGAACATATAGTTCAGACTGGAACATTATTAAAGATAGCATAACAGGATACATGAGAACATTACTTAACATTCATGACACACTTCCACGGAATCCATTCATTGAAACAAATGAACACCACTTTCTTTCTTTCTTCCCCACGAAGGAAATTACTTTTTCATGTGTTACATTGTGATAATTTGTTGCACTTCATAAATGTTTTTTGTACAAATTTAGATAGAAAAAAAAAAGCAACAGCAGCACTGAGAGTGGACACTAACTCAAGCTATTTAATGCAAACATCTGTCAATTTATTTGTGCTCATATTAATCAACCTGACATTAACTGGTAATTTACATAACAAGATACTTGAATTTATGAAAATAAAATTATAAACAATGCTTTCATCCTTTTCTGTGTGATTTCAGTTATTACAATAACAAACATGAAATATAAATATTACTGAGCAAGTGGTCTTTTCTCAAGTTAAGCGTTTTAAACTAGCTATTTACTTTCATTTATCACAAAACATTATTCTGTAGACCTCCCATTCTTTATAGTAAGTTTCAATTCTGCTTTTTAATTCAATCGTGTCCCTTCTAAGTTCTTTGTGCTGACAAAGATTAAATAATGCTACGAGTAACTTTGAAATCTTAATTGATTATCAAGGTCAAGGCAAAGAATAAAGCTTTCCTGCCATTGTGTTTATGCACAGTGTAATTGCAATATGTATCATCACCTGTGATAAGCTTTAATAGACCGTGTAATGACCGATTCTGTTTTTAGAGAAAACAATTTCACTAAAAATTATCTAATAATTTAGTGATATTAATCATAAAAGGTAATTTATGATCGACACAATTTCATGCCTTACGTCCAAAGAGAACTATCCATTGACAGCTCACTTACCTGTAAACTGTATTTGTTGGAGTGTTAGATTCAAATAGGCCTGCCAAACTGATCTAAGCTTTTCATTTTGTTTATGGTTTTTCTTTATCGCTATGCAAAAACTGAGTTAGATTATTTACTTCTACAAATTTTCCTGCTATTCATTTCATCATTTCATTTCCTTCATCATCATACCATACTTTGTGTTGACCACAATTCGACTTACTGCGATTTAGAGGTCATTCAACAGGTATTGACACAAGGAATTGGCTTATAAGTTCTTTGAACTTTTAAGTCCTAAAAGAGTAGAGTAATCAGATAGAGAACTTTTCTGTGTAATTTTTATTGCCTATAAGTGTCACAGGAAAGCTTCTAAAGTGAGCAAATGCTACAGAAAATTAAACCTCTTGGATAATTGCCAATGAAGTCAAAAATGTCAAACTGTTCTTCAGTAACTAGAAATACTTAGTACCTGGGTAGTTTTGGTAGAATTTCTGTATGTCCATAAAGCCCACACACATCATTATAAGAGTTTGAATAACAACATTTAACAAATGATTTTACCTACATATTAACCCTTGTTTCTGCTTTCTTTCTTTCCTTTTCATTTAAGCATTTAAATTCCTTATAACCAGTTTGTTTCATACTGGTACCATATACTCCATTAACATTTTTTCCACCAATTGTAAAATAATTTGTTGCCCATTCTGGCTAATACCTATTTTGTTAAAAATAATATGATCTAGGTTAATGAAAAATAGCTTAGATTTTGAAATTTAGCCCCTGTGATATATTCACTTTTCCTGTAAACATGTGCAGCAAATGCAATTTTATCTCAGCTATATGAGATAACGTTAGGTTAGGGTTCCATCTAGATTTTTTTACAAAATCTTCTTCCTGGTAAAACAGACTTAATATGAGATAAACACCTGTCTACTATTAGCATTCACAGGGATAATGAATATTGATTAAGTAGGTAATGTATAAATGAGTCTCAGGCCAAGAAAACATAAGCAGCATACTCGTGGTACCAAAACTAAATATATTCAGCTATAACAAGATTCAAACTTTAAGTTTTACAGCAGTCATACATGTCAAAAAAACCACAGGTCATCAAATAACTTTAGAAAATCTGGTTAAGGTTGTTCAACTTACAAATAACAAAAGGAGGTTGAGAAAACTTCCTAATATACTTGGTAGGTACCTAAATATAAATTTATATGCAGTCACTGCTGACTGTAATATAGTTTGTATAGTGCAAACAAAAGTATTTAATTTGCTTTCTGTTTATTAATTTCTCTATTATGTATAGTAAGTAGGGGAAGCATTGTATTCTACCCAAAAATTTGATACCAAGATTTCACTGAAATACAAATGAAAAGTCGAATAAATACCAAACTTGGTATTTGGGTTCAGTACCTTCCAAGAATGTGACATGAAAATGTTCAAGAAAATCCCTCCACCCCAAACTACCCTTTACATGGAACATTTTTCAAATTTTGGATTTTCTAAAAACATGGCTCGAATGATTTTGATTAAAATGCAATGTATTAAAGATATTCACATGACAAATAAAATGTATATTTTGAATATTCTGGGAACAGACTGTGAAGTCCACTTCAGTTCGAAGAAATTTTATATAATCTTGTACAACTGCTAAACTTTAAGCGATGAATTGAAACATACTACACAAAAAATGTAGATCTCTTTAAAATACACAATTTACTTCAAATAAGTTTTTTTTGTGGCATAAGCCATTTCTGAGATTCATAGATTATTAACGGTTCAAATTGTTCATTACTTGATCATTCTTTAAAGTCCTTTCAGCATTCAGTTGTTTCTCGCGATTGCATGGAAACAGTATGGAATTTTAAGGTTAGCGTAAGCATCCAGTTCTTTAACACTTGACTATCGCTATTCCCTTTGAATCTGTAATGAAATGTGCAAGTAGCTACTTCTGCAAAGGTTTATTTGGATTAAACTGTAATAGAAAAATAAGCTTTAGTAAAAATAGCTTGCATACCCACTAACAAATGTTAGAGGTATAGAAAGTCATATGAATGTGTCACATCAAATTTTCTTTTATCTGAAATTTACTGAAGAAGTCACTAAATCCCCCTCCCCAAAAAATTGAAATATCTACCCTTGTGTAGGTTTTCAATGATAAAATGAGAGGAAAACCACATCGTACAGTTTACATTATGAAAATAATGAGATCAAATCTAGTTTAGGCATGCACTTAAAACGGTTTTCAAAATGCGACACTCATTTCTGACCAGTTGATATGTGCAATCCTCAGAATGCAGCTTTTGGATTTCCAACATTATAATGAAGGAACCAATGACCAGAAGTGTGAGCAAAGAAATACTCAGACAGAGCTGTTTCATATCAGATTTGTAGTGTTGACCCATTTTAGTTCAGTCATATATCCAATATGAACTCCCATAAATGTTCTGTATTTTCTCCAGAGAGAGAGAAAGAAAAACACCATGCTTGACAGCTCAACACACAGTGTGATCAGTGATCACTGAAAATGTGATTAGCATAAAATGTACACACAGTTATTTTGACAAGCATTACAACAAACATGCATGTTTAACACACATGCTTAACGTTTTTCCATGGTGTAACAGTAACCATATCTAACAGTAACTATTTATTCTTCTTATGAGAATTCAAGGTTGAATTCAGCTGAACTTGATAACCTCACAGGCCTTACTGTAGAACATGGACTTTCAACCCCCATAAACAATTCTGTTTAAAGCTTTGGTAAATTCCAAAAACAAACTGAGAATACAAGAAAACTAGATTAAATATACATATTCTTCCCATACCTATAGCTGATATGAGACGCAGAAAGCTATATTATAATGTGGCATTCCCTTTAAGGTTAATTTTAGGTTATAACAAACTTGCATGTTTCGTATCTTTGAAAAGCACTAATATTGTGAAGTTTTCTGTGATATTGATCGTGTAAGTGATAAAATATTCCTAGAGAATATAATTTATACTTAACATTTATTATTTTTCGTGTTGCGCATTAGAATTTCATAATCCCGCTTCTGTGCTCTATGACACTACGGCAGCTCGGTACCGCCCACATTCTAATATTACACGTGAATCAAAATATAAGGAATAAATTACATACCAACTAATCTATCCAGATCTCCATACTCATTCCTGGTTTTGATGACCATTTCCAGCACAATGCAAAACAAATATTACTTCTTATCGAATTTTCGCAAATGTTTATCATTCACCTCAATCTTTAACATTTTAAGAAACCATTGACGCCATATTTCAAATTGTTCAAATGCGTGACTGAAACTGTGAACGGTATAGTCAAAACTTAAAAAGTATGCATATTAAGCAGTACGCTTGTTTCCTTACAATAAGCGTTCAATTTCTGGGGTAGGTCGAAATACACCACGAAATGTAAGTGGTTTTTATATCACGGTGCCTTTAAACCATGTAACTATGAGAAAGTAATCATCCAGTACGTACCTATTCATAGGAACAAGAAAACTAAATGGTCCGAAATGTTATTGAACGCCAGGTTCACATATAAAGATTAAAATAGCCATCATCTCAGTCTAGGAAAGGAAACTATAATTTCTAAAATATTGCAATATCTACAGTCTGGTTCTCTGACCGGAATTTATGTACTTATACCCCAACTACAACGCATCGTGTCGTGTCATGCTTACATGAAAACTTAAATATACAATAGAAACTATATACGGGAACCTGAAATGAGATGAATTCTTTGCGATTTCTTTAGTTCTTTACTCTTTGAGAGACCTTTAGATAAATAAATAAATAAATAAACAAATAAAAAAGATTTATAAGACTTAGGGCCGTAACATTACCTAATAAAACGTCTTAGGCATGTAAACTTAAATGGAACTGCATGCAATAAAACATTTAGAAAGAAGCAATCCTGATCAATACCTCTGTGTGTAAGGCCACATTCGTCGACTTTAGAGTCGACAAGGCAATTTCTGCCCCCTAACTTACAAAACTGAGCATCGCAACAATTTTACTGAAGGGGTCTGACCCCCCAAAATTTCACAATAGATATCTCAATAAAAATTGTTTAAATAGAGCGAACGAAGTTGTAATGAACTTATTTAAAATGTAGAATTCAACTGTTAAACAAAAGCAATGATAATTCTAAATTTTCTCGGGCTTCTACAAAATGTAGTTTTATTAAGTCGTCAGGAAAGCTTCAACTCTTATTTTAATTTTAGAAGCAATGATGCCACAACTTTGGTTTCAGTTAACATCGGATCAGAATCGGGGCACACAAATATTGAATCGTTCTTCTGTTGACACATCTGTAGTTCCCCTATTAGGCAGAGAAGAATATATTGCAGCTTTAATATCTGCAATCAGTTTTAGAAATAAGGTGTGGTTCAAAATGCAATTATTTTTGTATGTCGTGAGAAATGCGCTTACAGGAATCGCATTGCCTCCGTTCTTCGAGTTTGTGACTATCCTCACCCTAAGTAGTAGTAAGCTTTTAAAATTACTTCTGTCATTTATGTGGCCACGGGCTGAAATTCTTTACATTCCCTAAACCTGTTACTGTTGCTTATCGTGAAGAAGTATTGAACTTAATTTTCATTCAGGGGCAGGCAGTTTATAAGCAGGAATAACTTACGCCCGTTCTTACTGCATATGGCACCACAGGCGGTGGACATTGACTATACATGAAATGAAATGATAATTGGGAAGGAAACGCTCTAGACATAAGTTTATGTACTCCCCTGGTATTTGCTGAGGGAAATCGTCAAAGAGGACGGTCCTGGCGGGATTTGAACCGCAGACTTCCCGTTCACGAGTCCATGTATTAACGACCTCGGCTACCCGTGTCGATAGGAGTGAAATTGAGATGCAACACTCGCCGTAAATCAGTAAGGTAAGACTTAAAAGACCTAATATGTTTCTTCAAACTATAAATTAGTGAAGCGTTTATTTAATTTTCAGGCAATTGGAAGAAACTGTACTATACGGTAACTAATATATTTTACTTTAGTTTCTACTAAATATTCTACTAATATCCGACTTTACTGTACAATCTGCCTCCTCCCCATGCCCGTACCCAGAAAAAAATTTTGGGGAGGGTTTTCCATAACTAGATCTAAAGTTAATAGTACCCCACATAGTTACCATGTACCTACTCCATAGTAAATATACGTTATGTCGATAAGAAAATTGCTTGGAGACATTATACAGACAGGAAAATCTCACCAGAATGAAGATATTCTACCTTATAGCACAAAACATCGAGACTGCTTCAAAAACCATGATGTATGGTCATCTTACCTATGTTAGGTGACAATATTAAGTTTCCCTTTTTCTTGTAAATGTGCTACTAGCAGTAGACCTACTGTTATCTAACGACATTTTCCCATATTGGTTTGATATGAATTTAAATAAATAAAGCTGTCAGAAATTTTGGGGGGTTTGAACCCTAAAACCCCCCCTCTAAATACGGCCCTGCCCCTCCCCAAAATATGTAACAAGTCAGCATCTATGCAGGCTTTCAAACCAGGTCTGCTTACAGGGATGGTTCCATTTTTGTCTTAACGGTTTGGATTACCAAGAATTCATTACGATGAACTTAATGTAGTGTGATTTAATGCAACATAACATGAAAGCCACATTAAATTGGAATTATTTAAGCTGCAATTGTGATGAAATTAATGTAATGTGACTTAAGAAATATATCATGAAAGTCTAACACATTACATTAAGTGGAGCTATGTAGGATTGACTTAAGCCAGGATTACAATACTTAACCTAATATGACTTTGAGATTAAGATTGAACTGACTTTAGTGAATTGAATTTAAGTGCACATCTTAATTTACATAGCTTTTTGTACATAATTTTTATTACCTAGTTTAACCTATATAACAAATTGTCTGGTTATTCTGCTACCTCAGCTTGGATGGCACCCAAGCCTTTTAGCTCTGATGAGTAGCCCTTTGTTCAACTTTAACCTTTTATGTTGTTTCCTCCCCATTTTCTCTTTGTTCTTCTTTTCTTATATCCCTTAATTTCCTGGCTCATTTTTCTTTTGCTTTCCTTAAAAAATCCCCCATGTTTCAGATTCTCTTATCCTCTTTCCTTGTTAACATTTTTATGGCTATAATTTTATCACCAATTTATCCTACATTTTTTGCCTGCATAGTATTAATTCTTTACATTTTATCAATTGATGTAATATATTTTCCCTTCCACTGCACAGTTGACAGATTCCTTTCTCACTGCCTCTTGTCCCTCTTAAGAACATTGATCCCATTTTTATCCATGTTAACCTTTCTTTTTCCTGCCTGTTACAAGGTCAGTGTACCCATTGTGTAGTTCCCCAATTTCTTTTTATCGTTCTAGAAAGTTAATGATTTCTTATTTTCTAAGTTTCCCCATATCTCTTGTCTTTCTATGTCTTTTATTCTGCCCTTTACTAGTTTTCCAACATTATTGTTTCCTTCTTCTAGTTTCCCATTCCTATTCTCTCCACAGTTTTCTCTATCCCTGCCCACCAGCTATTTGACTCTTTTGTTGACTCATGCATATCTTTAAAATTTCTCCCTCTTCTTTTATCAGACATCTGAATCAAAATGTTATGATTCTTTCCATAATTATACCTTTCCTTCTCATTCTCCTTAGCTCTACTAAACCTACCTCTTGGTAACCCTAATAATATTCTTTACAGACATTCTGTAGGTATATATGTTCTAATTGTTTACTTAAATCGAACCCATCTCTCCCCCCCAGATTTCCGCGACACATATCATTCTTGATTCTGCTAATGACAAGTACATTCTCTATAGCCCTCTTGGTTGATATTTCTAGTTGTATTTATGTATTCTTGTTCCTGACATAGCAGTCCTTCCTTTTGCTTCCATTTTCCTACTATAAGATTCCCAGTCTCTGTATTGCTTATCCTTACCCCTAAGTAATCAAATTCCTCCAACCACTTCCAGCTTTTGCCCATCTAAATACTACTTTTCATCTTTTCTTAATTTATATCCTTTTTGAAAATCATAACCTTTGACTTTCTTATATGTATTCTAATTTGCAAAATTTCTGTATTTCATTTATTGCCCTTTGTAACCCAATAACTGTAATGCCTCCTACCATTAGGCCATCTACGTATAGTAATGCTGGCATTTCTTTATTGTTAAAACATTCCGCAATGTTTTAGTCATCAACATAAATTTTATTACTTTCTCTACTACATATAGTAAGTAGAGGAAGTATTGTATTCCATCCAAAAATTCAATATCAAGATTTCACCTGAATACATGTTTTTGAAGCCCGCTGAACCCAAAATAAGCATTTTTAGAAAAAGATCTCTGTGTGTGCGTGTGCGTGCGTGCATGCGTGTGTGTGTGTGTGTGTGTGTGTGTGTGTGTGTGTGTGTGTGTGTGTGTGTGTGTGTGTGTGTGTGTGTGTGTGTGTAACAGCATAACTCAAAAATGAAAAGCTGGATAAATATCAAATTTAGTATTCAGGTTCAATACCTTCCAAAGATGTGTCACAAACATTTTTAGGAAAATCCCACACCCCTTTACATGGAAGATTTTTCAAAATATTTGATATTCTAAAGCATGGCTCTAATGATTTTGATTAAAATAACATATATTAAAGATATTTACATTACAAATAAAATGTATAACTTGAATTTTCTGGAAAAAGCCTGTAAAGTCCACTTCTTTGGAAGACATTTTGTATAATTCTGTATAACTAGTAAATTTTAAGCAATAGATGAAAGCATACCATATAAAAAATGTAGATCTGTTTAAAACATACAATTTACTTAAAATAGGTTTTTTTTTGTGGCATAAGCCATTTCTGAATATCCGTTATTAAAGTTTCGAATTGTTCAATACTTGTCATTCTTTTAAAGTCCCATTGATTTTCAGTTGTTTCTCACGATTGCATGGAAACAGTATGGAATTTTAAGGCCAGCATATGGCATCCAATTCTTAAGCATTTGATATTGCTGTTCCCTTTGCATCTGTAATGAAATGTGTAATATAGCTATTTCTGCAAAGGCTTATTTGGATGAAAATGTAGTAGACAGAAAAATAAACTTTAGTAAGAATAGTTTATATACCTATTAATAAATGATAGAGGGTAGAGAAAGTCATGTGAATGTATCACATCAGAATTTTTTTATAATTCAGAGGTTCTTTTATAATTTGGATATTCTATTAGTTAAAGATAATATGACTTTGTGAATTTTTATGCTGTCAGTTCTGTAATTTAGGTCCTAACGTGACTTAAGTAATGGTAATGATTCTGATTAGTAGTAGTTTCTATTAATCCATTCCATTACTTCATGTTGATTGGTTCAGATTAGTCACATGACTTTCAACTTATATAATAGGAATGAAAAGATTGATACTAACAATTCTGAAGTTACGTCAGTTACTAAGGTAAAGCCAGTATTACGATGACATTAATGTAACATGACTTAGTTTAAAGTGACATAATATGAAAGTCTTAACACACTGTATTTGTAACTATTTAGAGTTTACTTAACATGACATAGCTTAAGACTTTGGCAATATCAAACTTTTCCTTCCCATTACATTGGATATCGCATCATTATTTGAACCAACTGTGTGAAGCAGTGGCTTGGAGCAATAAAACCAACAACCAATCAGAACCATTCCTGTTACTATAGTTAAGGTATTCTAATTAGACCTTCAGTTTAGCACCATTTCTTAACTTCATGTTACGTCCCATCATGTGAAGTTAAGTTCATCCTAATCCCAGCTTGTCATATTAAGTAAATCCTAAATAACTCAGTTTAATACAATATGTTAGACTTTCACATTATATTGCATTAAGTTAAGTCACATTATGATGAATGGAATGTAACATGACTTAACTTAATGCAACATAACCTACGAGTTTGTCAGTAAATTTTTCCTTCCCATTACATTTAGTTTTCTGCATGATGGGTGCCACATTTGTTAACAATGGACCAAAATTGCATTGGGTTGAACATTTCTCAAGAGTAATTAATTGTTCCTTTACACATAAGACAAGATTGGAAAGGTAGAATCAGACTGAGAAATTTAATGACACAGCTGGCATTTGAATTGTGGACTCTCCCCATCGATTGACTTAATAGTTGGTTAAACTATGAAGTCTGGGACTTAAAGTACTTAAGACATTGTAAGTTACCATTGGGGTGTGTCATCTCAAAATGAATTTGAGATCTCCTTGTGGTTTACTGGAAAAAACGTGTCAGTTAAGGAATTTTTCAAGAGTGTTTAGACTTATTTAAACACAATTCCAATGAGTTTCTCCAACATTGCATAACAATAGATCAAACATGGATTCATCACTACATGCCAGAGATGAAGGAACAAAAGCAAAAATGGTTCTATCTGCAAGAAAAGTTATGGTTTTCTGATATTCTCATGGTGTGGTGTTCATAGACTACCTCCAGAAGGGCAGATCCATTGTCAGGGATTATTACTCTTCACTGCAGGATCAATTCAAATATGTTCAGGCTAAACGTCCACACCTTGTAAAAAAGAAAATGCATCTTCAGACATGTCTGGAATTCTTGCTACAAAACTTCATGATCTTCACTTCCAAGTGCTTTTAACACCTGCCATTTTTGCCATACTTGACTCCCAGTGATTACTCTTTGTTCCCATACCTGAAGAAATGGCTGGGTGAACCACATGAAATGATGAGGTTGAAGCTAAGACAGATGCTTATTTTGTAAATTGGACAAAACTTATTTTACTGAAGATATTAACATTTTGGAAAGACATTGGACTAATGTATTGATTTACAAGGTGACTATGTTAAGAAAAAAATATTGTGTTGTTGTCTTGGTTAGACCAATAACTTTTATAATGCTCCTCATATCTGCCACACTTAATAAGGAGATTATATGGCGCAGAAGTGCCGCAACATATTTTTAAAATGAGCACATCAATCTTTTACTGCATATTACCTTATGATTTGAGAAAAGCGAGGTTTAAATTTTACTCTTCTACAAAATCTTATTCTTCTATCTACTATTTGTTAATCAAGCTAAGGTTTCATTACACATTTACACATTACATTGCAGTTACAAGAAGAATACAGTAGGCTAAAGTGATAGATTTTTAAAAATCTGATTGCTATGTGATGGCTTTGAATTTCCTTGTTCTTTGAATGACCACCAAAGAAAATGAATAGCGCCTCACCACTTGAAAAAAGTTAGATATTTCAAAATTCAAACCATTAACAAAGAAAGAAGTAAGGAACTGACATGAGAGACCTAGAGGGAGGGGAGGTGAATTGCTTCATTTTGGCAACACACAGTTAGCTTGTTAGCTCCCTGCATGAAAATAACAAGCATCCACGAACCAACACAGATTTTTACACAAAATAACATGGAAATTAAGCAAGTGCTTTTTGCCTTCAACTATCTGGCTCTTGACTGCCTCCTCAAATGCCAGCAACACTGATGTTACAGCCAAATAGCTTCTTATATTAACTGTTGCCATAACAACAGCAGCAGCAGCAGCAGCAGCAGCAGACATTTCAGTGAACTGCCAGTCCCTAACTAGTTTTAATGGTCCTATAAGGATACACAGTGATGAATACTTAGGTATCTAATGCTCTTGAATTAACAGTTATTTTCTCTTTGCTTCCAAATGTTTAGGTGTAATATTTTTTGGGTTAGTGTTTCACAAAATTGGAATGTTCATATTTCATTTTCTCAAACTTAACAAACAAATTGGGGTAGACAAAATATTACATTTGTGTAGATGTTTATGCAAGCAATTATGATCAGTAAGAAGTCTAAACATGGCCCAATAGCTTAACATGATAGATATGGAATTTAGTGAGAATTGTTTACATTCTTTAGTATTTGAGCATTATTGTTATTTTTAGCTGAATTTTTAAAAACTTGTTTTATCAGTAATATAAAAAATTTAACTTTTTGTTTGATTCTAGTCCATTTCTTTGCTAAAATGTTGGCTCTCTCATTGCTGTATAAATGCAATTGTCAAATAGCATGGAGGAGATCCTTTAATTGTCCCTTATTGTGACCTAAAGAAACCATTTGAACAAACCACCTGAAGTACTATTCTTTACCTTCATATGGTGCAGCTTTTATGTGCTATTCTTAAAGCGGTCAGCTTGGTGACTTAATGACTGAATTTGATATTTTTTCCCTTCCAATACCATATTCCCTTTTTACTTTCTCTGCTACATACTTATAATAAGTAGAGGAAGTGTTATACTCCATCCAAAATTTTGATCAGGATTTCACAGAAAATATATGTTTTTGAGCCCCCCAAACCCAACCTCTTACAAAAGGTCTGCATGCATGCACATTAGGTTCAGTAACTTTCAAAGGTGTAACATGAAGATTTTCAAGAGAATTTCCCATCCCAAATTACTCTTTACATGGAATATGTATGGATATTTTTTTGTTTTCTCAAAAATAGATCTAACAATTTTGATTAAAATGCCATATATTTAAAATATTTACATGACAAGTAAAATGTATGTCTTGAATTTTCTGGGAATATCCTGTGAAGTCATCTTCATTCGGGAGGAATTTTATATAATTTCATATAATAGGAAAACCATAAAATATATATTTCTCGTCCTCCATGGTCTAGGGGTATCATGCTAGCCTCCAGTTCCCAAGCTCACAGGTTCAAACCTGGCAGAGGATGATAGATTTTTTTGCGCATAAAAATCCTTAGCATTGCTTCCTTTGGAAGGAAAGTAAAGCCGGTGGTCCAGTGTCGTAGTTTTACAGCATGTAAAAGAACCTCAAGCCTAATAAAGAGGCCTCTGAACAAACTTTCCGGTCTTTCACACTCAATAGGTTTAGAATGGGATGCTGAGGACCATAGTAGTTAAAAGGCATCCATAAATAAAAACTCAATTTCTTTTATTTCGAAAGATAGAGAAAAAAACTTACCACAGAAAAAATATAGATCTCATTAAAACACGTAATTTATTTCAAATGTATTCTATGGGCATCACCCATATCTGAGATATCCATTATTATTGGTTTGAATATTTTAGAACTTAAGTAATTTTTTACTTTCTCTACTACGTATAATAAGCAGGGGAAGTATTGTATTCCACCCAAAAATTCGATACCGAGATTTCACGGAAATACATGTTTTGAAACCCCCTGAATCCAAAAAACACATTTTTGGAAACATGTCCGTGTGTGTGTCTGTGTGTCTGTGTGTCTGTGTGTGTGTCTGTCTGTGAACAGCATAACTCAGAAACGAATAGTCGGA
The DNA here is from genome assembly GCA_030765065.1 of Deroplatys truncata. Lineage (NCBI taxonomy): Eukaryota > Metazoa > Arthropoda > Insecta > Mantodea > Mantidae > Deroplatys > Deroplatys truncata. The sequence goes on along the minus strand of CM060976.1, from coordinate 45,194,506 downwards.
TAAACACCAAACTTGGTATTTAGGTTCAGTATCTTCCAAGGATGTGACACAAAGGTTTTCGAGAAAATCCCCGCACCCCAGATTACCCTTTACATGGAAGATTTTTCGAAAATTTTAATTTTCTCAAAAATGGCTCTAACGATTTTGATTAAAATATCATATGTTTAAGATATTTTTATGACAAATAAAAAGTATATCTTGAATTTTCTGGGAATGTCTCCAAAAGTATTATTCATTGTGAACGACTTTTGCATAACTGGTAAACCATAAGAGATAGACAAAATTTTACTACACAAAAAATGTAGATCGCTTTAAAATACACAACTTATGTCATATACATTTTTTTTGTTGAGTGAACCATTTTTGAGATATTGCTTGTTATTCCCTTAAATTTTTTAATACTTATTTTCTCAAATGAGAATTCGTTGTTCATTTTTTTGTCTTGGATATGCAAAGAGTATTAATCTGTGGCAAAGGGAATGGTGCTGCACCTAGCAACCAGTTATTAAGAGATATGTATGTGCTTAAAGGCTACTGTATTTCCAAATTGCCCTTGTAAATATATTATCCCCTTACATCTACAAGAAAATTAGCAATAAGATAGACTCTGCAAATGTTTATCTCGATTAACATGAAGTAGATGGAGAATAAGCGTTTGTAAAAATAGTTTGTACAAGAGTAGAGAAAGTCATGTGAGTGTAACACATCAGATTTTTTAAAAAGCTGACACTCTTCAGTTATTTTTTTGTAATGTCATGGAAAGAATATGGGGTTTCAAGGTCAGCATATGGCTACATCTGACTACCTATCAATTCTTTTTTCTGTATCCACCTTGTATTTACAGTAAAATCTCCCCTTTTTTAGGCTAAATCAGAAATGTGGAAGGGCATTACAAGTAATTGAAACATAGGAATTAAACATATGTTGTACCAAATCAACAAAAAGACATTACTCTTTAACAGTATTTCATCAAAATATTCAAAGTTTAAGAGATAAAGTCACCTAATTGTTAATTAGTTTCAAAAATGAAAGTATAAACCCAGATATCTTGTGCATAATGGAACATCACATGGATATACAGGAAATATTACATATTTCAATGGATGGCTATAATAGGATAGGATCAGAAGAAGAGGGGGATTTAGCACCTTGACCTACACAGATCTTTTGTGCCTAGGCCCCTGATGGGAGGGCAGGATGAAGTGAGAGGAGACAGAGGGTGACCGGACCAGGATGCACGACAGGCAGAGGGCAGGGTCCCTACCATTTAAATATGAACTCCCCGCGTGCTGACTGTTGCAGCCTTCTCCCCCCTGCGGTCTTAAACATACCCTGGGGAGCCCGGGACCCGAGGACCGCTCGCAGTCCGGAGGACGAAGGTTTCCACAGAGCATTCCCCTGCCATGCACATGCCGAAATCTCCCACCAACACTAGCAACCCTGAAAGAAATCAAGCAGATGAAAGGTGAAGTGAAATGAGAATGCAGATGAAATGGAGGGACAGTAAATTTGGGGGATATACTAGGGTGGGTAAAAAAAATAACTGGAAAACGTTTTTTGTTTGGACACCATGACTGTTTTTTATTAGAATTTAACTACAACTTTCAAAATACCCTCCTTCTGAGACTACACACTGGTTCCAACGTTCTGTTCACTTTTCAAAGCACTCAGAGAAGCCCTTGTTTGACATTCTGTTCAGTATACCGGAATAACACTATTTAGTTCTTTATCGGTTTGAAATTGGTGCCCACGAAGTATTTTTGCACTCGTGGAAACAGGTAGAAATCGCAGAGTGCTAGATCCGGCGAATATGGTGGGTGGGGCATGATTTCGATGCCTTTAGTTGTGTGATTGTCGCTTGTGTTGCTATGGCTCGATGATCAGGAGCGTTGTCCTGTGGAGGATCCATCGATTGACAGTAAGTTCTGGTCTCTTCTTAGCCATTTTCGTCTTGAGTGGTCCTTTAAGAACGTTACTGTAGTATTGAGCAGTTACTGTGGTATGTTTAGGAACCATGTTATCATAAATTACCCCAAGTTTGTGGAAAAACACAAGGTGCATGACTTTCCCTGCACTTGGTTGCCCCTTTGCTTTTTTGGCCTTGGGCTGGAAGGATGTTTCTATTATGCACTTTGTTGTTTGGTTTCCGTATCGTAGTGATGAAATCAGCTTTCAGCATATGTAACAACCTTGTCCAGAAAGTTGGGTTCCTTCCGAAGCCTTGTGATCCATTGCTGGCAGGTCATGAACTGATGAGACATCTGTTCCTCATGAAGCACTCGCGGAACCCGTTTTGCTGCCACTTTTCTGTAGCCCAGATCATTGCGAATTATGTCTTCAACTGACCCATACAAAATGTGCATAATGTCTGTAATCTTCGCTATTGTTAATCGTCAATCTTCCTGCACCATGACGTCAATGGTGTTGCGGTTCACCTCAGCTTTTGATGTGGAAGGCCATCCTGGACGTAGAACATCTTCAGGACTTTTTCCACCATCTTGAATTTTTTTATGCCATTCAAAAACACGTGTTTTTAATAAAGCTTGGTCTCCACATGCTTCCTGCATAATTTTCAGCGATTCTGTTCCTGATTTTTTCAGAACACAAAACTGAATTGACGCTGGTTGTTCTCACTTGAAATCCGTGTCGGGTTATTGAAACACCTGCTTACACAATGGCTCCCTCAGACAAACTGAGCGGCACACGAACAATGTCGCGCATATCCCAGCGTCAGTTAAGATCAGACCTCTCCGTTACCATGATTGGTGAAATTTTACGCGTGCGGGTTTAAACATAAAAAATAAATTTCCGTTATTTTTTGACCCACCCTTGTAATTATCCTTCTCAGCATTCGCCAGGCGCCTCAGGGAAACCCCGAAAAAACAAGGGTCAGGAAGTTCGGCCCGGGAATCGAACCCACGACCTCCCGAATGCGGGCTATAGACGTTACCACATGAGCCATCATGCTCGGAATGGCTTATAGAGCAGCTTATTATTGTAGACAAAATCTCTCTAAAGGAGGTGTGAGTATTTTTTTAAGAAAAATACAGAATTTGACATTATTGATGTGGATAAATACTGTCTAAAACAAACCTTTGACTGTTACGTGGTTCATATTAAAACAAAAACAACAGATGAATAACTAATTATATTAACAGTCTGCAGAGCTCCAGCTGCAAATTTTGAAAACGTTCTATGTAATCTAGATGCTGTTCTAAAATGCCTATTGATGCAGTAATTTGTATCACAAATTACTTAAATGTAAATAATGATTGTAATATGAATATGCATTTTTATGTGACATTGATTTCAGATGTTTATTGATTGTAAATATTGTTGGAAAGTAAATTTATAAGGCTTTACTGAAACTGTCAATAATAGCGCAATAATGCAGCGAGGGGGGTGAGCTGTTTATCATTATTGGAAACAAGGAAGTTACGTAATGTTGGCGCGTTTTCGGTAGAAACTTCTGGAATATTTTCTCCCTAAAAGCAATATGTATTCGTGGTTTTCATTGGATATTAAAATAGACGCTAATGTTGGCGCATTTTATTAGCCAATAGTAATTCATTTATAATCTTTAGGCGTATCTTGATGCAGGCGTATAAATAGGGTAGGTTTGAGGTAGCTTGTGTGCAGTTCATCAAAATTCTTAGTGCAATACACGTCGTCTTAAGTTCGTCAAAATATTTGTATGAGATACGTCGGCTATAGATTCACAAGTTACGAAAATCTAAAGTATTATAAAGTTAATTATACACAAAGTTGAAATACGTGAATTAAAAGTGATCAGTAAGAAGTATTATAACAGTTTCAGTTTGGCGAGTATCCAGATCAATATGTAAAAGTGATAGTGAACGTGTTCGACAATAAAAATTATAAAACAAATTTCTTCATCAGTGTAATTTTTGGATAAAAGATTCCTTTCCGCTTCACAACCTGTATAGAGACACATGTTCGACCCAAGATAAGATAATAGCTAGCCGGAGGACAGTGAAACAGAACTGAATAGAAATTAAAAGTTAAATTCTTTCAAACACAAAACTAGGAACCGCAAATTGCTAACGCCAGATGGAGCTACAAACCGAACAAAGAATGACGTCACAAGATGGCTTCAACACTGATGTAAACAAACATTATAAGTAATACACTCGCAAATTTGGCTCCCATACGTGGGGCAGTTAAAGTTATGCAACCAAACAAAACAAAAGCAGCACAATATAAGATCTTCAAGTTCTAATAATTTACGTAAAAACACATTACGTAAGCAATCATGTTACTTCACTATTCAAACCTAAAATTGAATTAATAATCTGTGGTGACTTAAATACAGACCTAATGAAAGGAGCAACCACAAGGAACAAATCTGTTCACTATTAATCCTTTATAGCCTGGTGTATCATACACGTTACAAAGATGTGTTTTTTAGGTTTTAGGATTTTTAATGGCTTTTTGCGCGCGCGCGCGCGCACACACACACACACACACACACACACACACACACACACACACACACACACACACACACACACACACACACACACACACACACACACAGAGATTAGACATAGTCCATAACCGCGCCATTCGAGCGGCTATTGGTGCTTTTCCCACTAGCCCAGTTATGTCTTTACGCGGAATCTGCAGAATCTCCTCTGCGTTATCGGCGTGAAATCCTCTTGGAAAATTATGGCTGTGCGCTTAAATGTATGCCTCAACATCCAACGTTCGCTGCGTTTTCTCACGCTGCGCTGGACGAAAGTTATAGGAATAGCTCCATTAATCCAAGGCCTGCAGGTGTTCGTTTCCGGGAGCTTCTAAGAAAGCATGACATTGAAATGCCAATTATGTATGCTAAGGGGGAGGGGTGTTCCCCCCTTGGTTATTTGCGACATCTCACGTAGATCTTGGAATGACGGTATACCAGAAGTCTACGATGCCTACTTTTAGTATCCGCACCTGTTTTTTTTTAATTTAATTTTTGTCCGGTTACAGTGACCGAATTTTGATCTACACCGATGGATCTAAGAGCACCAACGGTGTTGGATGTGCTTATGTTCATGGAACCGAACCCTATACATTCGGTTTTCATGATAGTACTCCATTTATAGTGCAGAGCTGTATGCCATATACCGAACCATTTTGCATGTGCGCCGTCTAAAACTGGGAGACTGTCTCATTTTGAGTTATTCCCTAAGTGCACTTCAGAGCTTACAACTACCACCCCATTGTTCAGCGAATCCAGGATACCCTCCATATTTTACACGCTTCTGGCGTTAATGTGGAGTGTGCTTGGATACCTGGTCACGTTGGCTTGCGGGGGAATGAACTTGTGGATTTGGCAGCTAAGGCGGCAACCACAGAACCCAGTGTTAAAATACCTCGGGTAACGTCGGAAGACTTTCGGCTTGTGCGGGAGAGCGTTGCTGTCGTTCTGGCGCGAGGAGTGGTTGGCTCTCCGCGGAAACAAGCTTAGGGTGGTTAAAGACATTCCGATAAACTGAATAACTTCTTCTCGTGTATCTCGTCGTGAGGAGGTTATTTTGGCTCGGTTTCGTATAGGTCACTGCAAGTTTACGCACAGTTATCTCCTATTTGTCCGCTTTGTGGCGAAGGTCTTTCGGTCCATCACCTGTTGCTAGAGTGTATTGCTCTAGCACATCTTCGGGAATCTCTGCAACTGCCGGACAGTCTTGCAGAGGTTTTAGAGGATGATAAGCAAACGGTTCATAGGATTTTTAATTTTGTTTCGAAAGTAAATTTCCAAATGCGAATTTAATCATCTTAATAGAAGGTATTTTATACTGATCGGTTTAGTTTTATATATCTATATTTATATATGACTTGTGCTATATTTCTATATTGATATTTATCTCTGGCTTTTGCTATCATTTTATAATGATATTTATCTCTGGCTTTTGCTTAAATTTTATTTATTTATTATTTATCTTAATTTTTTTATTCAGCTTTATCTCTGGCCTTTGCCATGAAATTTTCTACTGATCTTTATCTCTCGCCTTTGCCATGATCTGTTATGGAAGGGCGCTAATGACCTAGAAGTTGAGCGCCATTAAATGAAACCAAACCCAACTGTCTCCTAATATATAAGAAATTAAGTTACAAGCATACAGATTAAAGTACTTTAGGAAGAGAAACCATGGATTTAATTTAAGGGTGATTTTATAAACATAAAACGTTAGTTTTCATTTTGAAAATTTTTATTATGAGTACTTATAGATTTTCTTCTGATGCCATTAAAACATCAAAGCAGCTTATAAAATGAATAAATTAACATTGTCTGTGAAATAATTATTCTGTAGTACATTTACTACTTAAGTAAAATTTTATACAGAATTCCAACAGAATTTGTATTTCTAAAGGTAATGCATAAAAAGAAAGTAATTATATATAAATGGCAACTCATTAAAATTACTATAGATGTACAAGTATTTAATACTTCTTTTATTACGGTATTTTATAGTTAACATATATTACAGAGACTTTCTACCGGATTTCAGCTGATTTTTTTTACCTTTATTTATTAATAGTAAATAAAGAGAAGTATTTGTAAACAAAAGTAAGAAGAACTAAGCATTTCAGAGTGAATGATCTTTTTAAAAGATATCCAAAATTTATATTAGCTGCTATGGTAGTTAACCATAAATTTAATAATGCTTACATGAGCTGCTCACCACAATTCTTTGTTCTATGAGCCAGGGACAATATTATTGTGGTGAAATAAAATGGCCTGCAGTGGTAATATAGAAAGCTTCAGAATGGTAATTATTCTTCATTTATTAATTTTAGAACATATCTTCCCTGTATAAATATCCAAAGACCTTACCTAAGTTTAATTTCAATTACTTCATTTTAAAACCATGAATACAAATTGGTTAATTAACAATTTTATACAAGAATTCACAATTATCACTTGATACAGATTTCATATTCTCTCTCCAAATTACACATGAGTATCAAAATAAAATACCCTTACTACAACTTCAGAGGTATGTTTTGATGTGAACTCCCTTTATTTTGATCTATGCAGCTCATTAGTTTCAAATAATCTTTCACATCTTAAAAGAGCTTTGAACTAGAATGCTTGGTTCAGAAACTGTAGTCCATTGAGATGGGTGGAACAAAATGGTCTCTTAGTGAAGAATCTGTTTGCTTAAGGAGAGATTAAAAACTCTATCATGCCAATGTTAAATTTGCAATTGTATATTGTAATAATGTTTGATGTATTCCGACAACATGTACATGTTATTATGGATGAAATATAAATTGAATTGAATTCCTAACTTTATGACCAACTGTGTCAAACTATTTAAGATGTCATATTGAAACTTTTATGGGGTGTAGATTTATACGTTCAGAGTTCATTGATCGATACAATAATGTGTTACTAAGAAAGATAGGACTTTTTTTCTTAATTACACATCTTTTGATTCAAATTTAACAGAAATTAACTTTTTTAAAAAATAACTAACCAATTTATTAACACTAAAGCAGATCAGTAACAGAATTGAGTTGTTTTTATCATATCAAAATTTCATTTGGCTATCTTCAACATTTCCTGAGAAAACAGGTTATTTATATCAGAAAATGTCATTCAGAGAAAATACTGTTCAAACTAAAATTGCAGAAGAAAAAAAATCACATTACATAGACATATAGACACTGTCATATTTAGAAGTGATATCAATTTGAAGAACAAACCTTCCGATAAAAGATGAGCTAAAATCTATCCCTTTACTCCAAAGATTATAAAAGTTGTGATTTCTTCTGTGAAGTGGCGCAGAGTTTAGAGTACAAAATTCAAATTTAGTACCATATTTAAAATATAAGTATTGGGCTTACAATGATAATATATATATATATATATATATATATATATATATATATATATATATATATAAAATTAAAGAGGAAATCCAATTTATAAGACTACCAAAAACAGAAATGTCATTGTTTGACAATTTTTGCAACAATATCTGATATATGCATTCTAATAGTTGTGCCTGTGTTCTGTTGAACTGGCTGTCATACTTGCACATGTTGGTGACAAACAATATCAATTATTATTCATAAACTATTGTCTCCTAGGCTTTGGTTCTTCATCCACTGCTTCTATAAAACTCAACATTTCATCCATAACTGTGGCAGATGAAACAGTGTTATAAAACTGATGTATCACACTCATATGATCACATGATTTTCTCTACCCATTACAACCTCACAGTGTCCCTTATATACAAAGGTTATTCTGAAACTAATGCCTCCTATTTTTGTGTGTTATTTTGTGTCCAAGCCAGATTATGTTAGTGTAGTACTAATTGTTGAACCTTCCTACTAGTGTCCTGTTAGTTTCATTGTCCTGCAAACAGATAGCAGCAGCAGGAGAGTGTTACAAAATGGTAACTGACATCTAGTGCATACAAAACCGAGATGTGTGATTGAATTCCTTACTGCTGAACAAATTGCACCAATTGAAATCCATCGATGCCTGCTAAAGGTGCATGGAGATGATACAGTAGATGTGAGTAAAGTGAGGTGGTGGGTACAGCGTTTCAGTAGTGGTGAAAAGGGTGTTCACGGCAAGCCACACTCTGGTCAATCCTACTTGGCTGCCACTGCGCACAATAAACAGCACCTCAATCAACTCATTCTTAATGATTGGCAGATTATGACCAAGGAATTCTGTGCAGAGCTGAATGTCGGCTGTAATGCCTTGGACAAGATGTTATGTAACCTTAATTATTGCAAAGTGTGTCTGAGATGGGTTCCGCAGATACTTACACAAGACCAAAAAAAATTGCTGAATGGAAATTTATCGGGACCTGCTGAATCAATATGAGGCTGAAGGTGACAACTTTCTGAACTCCATCATTACCGGAGATGAGACATGGTGTCACCATTATGAGTTAGAATCCAAACGACAGTCCAGGATGGCGACATGCAACTTCTCCAACAAATAAGAAGTTCAAAGACAGCCATCTGCAGACAAAATAATGTGCAGTCTTCTAGGATAGGCAGGGTGTGGTTCTTTTGGACACCTTGGAACCTAGAGCAAATGTCAATTCAGAATGCTACAAGAGGACATTGACTAGGCTGAAACCCCAAATTTCCAGTCAGGCCAGAGAAGAAGACAAACTACTGCTTGCAACATGATAATGCCAAGCCCCACACCAGTTTTGCAAACATGAAACTAATTGCCAAATTTGGCTGAACTGTCCTACTGCATCCACTGTAGAGTCCTGATTTAGCACCTTCAGACTTCCATCTCTTTGGGCTTATGAAAGATGCATTATGTGGCTAACATTTTCCAAACTCAGATGCTGTCATGAAAGCTGTAAGGCAGCGGCTAGCCTCAGCTGGTTCAGGTTTATAAGAGTGCAGCATACAGGCTTTGTTCATTATTGGCAAAAGTGCATAATGAATGGTGGTAACTATGATGGAAAATGACAGTCTGCAGCTGAAATCTTGCTCTATTTAACTGTGGTATTGTGCTTCCTGTATCTCTTGTAGTTTCCATGAAAATAAAAAGAAGGCTTTACTTTTGGAATGATGTAACATTATAGAATTCCTACAAAAAGCGATTTTTCTATTCACATTTTCTTACAATCAATTTTTGACTAGAAATAATCTTGATTATGCAGTACAGACTTGATTGCATGCAAGTTATGGAGAAGGAAATACATTTATTGCAGTTTTTGTTGTTAATGTACTCATATAGGAAATAATAAGAAATACATAACATATTATGTAGAATAGATGCTGCATGACAGTTCAACCTGAGAAGTCAAAGCTATAACAAACAATATTCTAAAAATGGCTAATGCTACAGAAAAATTCATTTGTCATAACTGTATATCTTTGATATCTTTATTGAGTGTTGGGATAATACAATACATTTGGGCATGATCAATGTATAACTGTATATTTCAATGAGTTCTACATGCTTTGTATAATAAGATTTTTATGGTATACCAATTATACAGCATTCACTTGGAATAAAGAGGACTTACGCTACACAGTGTCTGGCTCAAATACAAAATCTGCCATATATTGAACTTACCACACACACGCACACGCGCGCACACACGCACACCCCCACCCCCAACCCCCCACACCCCCCAACCCCACACACGCACACACACACACACACACACACCCACCCACCCACCCACCCACCCACACACACACACACACACACACACACACACACACACACACACACACACACACACACAGAGGGTGCCTAGAAAGCTGTATTTTGGTGAAACCTCAATATTAAATTTTTGGGTGGAATCAGAGATAGATGTATAGCCCCAGATAAGTTACAGATTCCCTTCCCAAACATTTCTTGTCCTATGCTTGGTGAAATTGTGTTTGAAGATCCTGTATTAATGGCAGCTGCCTAAGTATGGGAACTTTAAAGCTCATGGACAGATATGACAAAGGCTTAAATTATGGTGATTATGTGACAAAATAAATAAGCTTCAAGTTTGTAACTGACATGTTTGTTTTTTCAACAAAATATGTATATTTTTTTTAGTTTATTTAAGCCAAATGATTATTACTTTCTGGATTACCCTCACACAGTATACATACACCAGACCATGGTGATATCCAGAAACATGAATTGCAGAAGGGTTTTATGGAGTGTGACCAAAAATTGAATTTAGATCTTCAGAATGGCCAGCAAGTGTTATACATTTATGTTATGAGGCAAAACACTCCAATCCACAAAAATGCTACATATATGTGATGCCTACCTGTGGATCTCTTGCTCTCTTTAATTTGTTTGCAAAATCACTTCCACTATTTCATTATTTCATCTGTAAGATGAATGAGATTTATGGTCATTTGGTTTTCAAAATCACTTTTAGGCAAAACACAACTATCATCATATCGTACTTATTCAGTAGCTTCTCTGGACAGAAAGTAGCACCTTGTTGTTTTCTCGGTTTAGCATTGTCAAGTAATTTAACATCACAAAGAGGTGTCTTTAAGTTAAAAACATGCTTACTTATGCTTTAGACATAACAATATTTGATTAAACACATAGAATAATGAATTAATCTTTTAATGTATTTAGGGAAGGTTACAATAAAATTCTTATTATTAATCCTAATTGTCTTAAAGTTGATAAAGCAACAATTTTTTTTAAATCATATTCAAAATTTGCCCCCAATCTTGATATAAATATTGTTAAAACAGAAATTACTAATAGGAATTTTAATAATCAATCCAGAAAAGCTTTACAAAATTGAATTAATAAATATACCCCAATATCAAATATTGTTGAAAATAACCACTAGACACCAACTCAGTTTAAATGAGAAGGAACTATCAGCATCAGCTCTCCCCATAGAAGCTGTAGGACCTTACAGTTGGTGGGGTAGCTTCCGTGAGCCTAAAGGCTGAACTGGAGCTCCAGGGGAGGTACCAGATAAAGAAGCATCTTACCATCTTAAAATCCAACCCAGGGGCTCCCAGCTGGAGAACCATTCACTGCATATGGGCTCTGGTCTAACCAATCCAAGATGGAAATGCATCAAGCCAATGGGTGTGTGACACTGGGGTATTGAAAATAGTGTCATGAATGATCTCTATAGGGCACAGGGCAGCACCCTGTAGTATTTAGCCTTCCCAGTATAATCGAGCTCTGTGCTAGGTCCTTTATTTTCCCTGTACTTGTGGGCCTTTATGGAAACACAAAAACATAAAAGGAATGATAGAGACCCTCCAGTTCTCAGTAAGAAATATATATATATATATATATATATATATATATTATTATTATTATTAAATTTATTATTATATACTAAAGTATTTTCTTACAAGTAGACAGACCAATCATCAGATAAAGAGATGGGCAAAAGTTGCATCATCTATGAATAGACTACACCTGTACAAAAATTTGTTTGGTGTAGCAAGAAGGATAAAAAGGGAGGCCAGAGAAATGAGGAGAACTGGAGGCAAACCACAATGACCCACTACTTGTATGGAGACAATCCACAATAATCTTCTACTTGTACTGATATAAGGAAAGTGCCATTGGTTGTTAACCTTATAATGTGAAAGTAGTTCAGATTAACTTGTAGTACTGTAAAGCAGCCTCTGCTATTTTAAGCAAAAAGCTGGCAGAGGAAAACATTAATATAGCACTCATACTTGAACTTAAACCTTGGTTGCACAAGAGCACTGTAAGGGGAATGAGCTATACTGAGGATACATTGTTTACCCCCAATCCTGATAATCCAAGATCTTGCATCTATGTTAGGAATTGGTTAAATGCATTGCTACATATACTGTTCTAGGGATATGACCATTGTTTAAACATCCTTGATGGTGGGGAGCAGGAAGAAACATAATGTTCTTGTCAACATGCCTAGCTTATGAACCTAATTTGCCATTGAGGGCAATGAGGAACTTGACGACTCACTGCGACCAGATGGATAAGAAAATCATCATAGGGACTAATAACATTGCTCATCATATTTTATGGAACAACACTGACATAAATCCAAGAGGAGAATAACTGACAGAATATTTTTAAGTATAAAGCTAAATATTATGAATAAAGGCAATGAACCTACCTTTGTTGCTTCCCAAAGGAGGAAAGTCAATGATATTACCTAAGAACTATACTTATTGAAGACCTAGTTTTTAACTTGCATGTGTCTTCAGATGTTTCGGCATCTGATCACAGACACATCTGTTTTGAGATAGGTCTCAGGTTAATAACCTTGTGGCATATAGGAACCCAATGGCTAATGACTGAGATGGGTATAAAAAGCTTTCAGCATTAGTATCAGGAATACCCAAGTATGCTAATTCGGTACTGGATGTGGAGTTGGCCACTGATCAACTGTAGCTGTTCGTTCTCCAATTCTATTACCTACCAAAATTGTCAGACTAAGGTTGCTTGCTTGCCAAGGCTGGTTCCTTGGTGATCTATAGAGCTTAGCAAACTTAGGAAGAAAGCAAGGAGACATTTTGATCTTGTAAGAAGAACTGGGATGTGAGCCTCTTACCAGGAAGCACTAACCAGCTACAATAAAGGCATCCGTAAAGGCAAAAGGCATTCATGGAGGCTGTACTGCCAAGGGAAAGAAAACATTCCCACTAGCTTGAGTCATGAAACTCATGGATAAAAATACTAATAAGATAATTAGCGTGATTAAATGCCCATTGGCAGTTATGCTTAATCTGGACTGGAAACCTATTGCATTTTCCAGATTCAATGGTAATTAGTGATCAGTCAATTGATCCAAGGCAAATCAATCTGTGTTGCACATGTTGCTACAGGACTGGAACCTGATCAAAGGGAAGATCACAATAACTGAAATCAGATGGGGTATCAATTCATTTAAACCATTTAAATCAGCAGGACATGATGTTATCTTTTCTGCATTGCTGCAACAGGGAATTAATTCCATTCAGTCCATGCCCTGCAGAATTTACAGAGGTTCCACATTTTTGGCCACGTTCCACTGGCATGGAGGCTATCTTGAGTAATGTTTATACACAAACTTGGGTGTGCTAGCTACACTGAGGCAAAGCATATAATCCAATAAGCCTCTTCCTTTTTTCTTAAAGCATTAGAGAGAATAGTTAACAGGCATTTCTGGGACAGTGTACAATGAATGCCCCACTACACAGATACCAATTTGTCTGTCAATCTAGGAAATTTATAGAAACAGTGCTTCATCATGTAGTGTCCAGAGATTGCCATTGATGCATATCTCAATATAGAAGGTGCCTTTGATAAGACTACCTGTGAAGTAATTATGAAAGGCCTTCAAGAGCATGGTGTACCACTGATTATTTCTAGGTAAATGTATTTCATGTTAACCAATAGGGAGCTGACCTTGAGAATTTTTGGGGAGATGCTTGGTCTATCTGCTGGCAGGGGCTGCCCATAGAGGGGTCCTTTCACCCATGCTTTGGAACCTGGAGGTGGAGGACTATAGCGGCAACTCACTGATGCCAGTTTTCTTACCATTGGATTTGTGAATGATATTGCCATTATTGTGGAAAGGGAAATTTCCTAATACTGTTGCTGAGTTGATTCAATCTGCATTCAGGATATTTCAGACATGGCGTAACGGAACCATACTGTCAATTCAAGTAAAATAGTGGCAATAGCCTTTACCAGAATGAAGGAACTTACTCTATTTGGTAAGACTATACCATATTCATCACAAGTCCTTCATCCTGGCCTTCTTTTAGACAAGAATTAATTTGAAAAGACCATTTAAGTCACTCAATTGCCAAAGTTTACAGGTCTTTTGGACTTGTAGAAGCCTATTTGGCAAGATATGGGAATTAAAACCCAAAGTGATATATTGGATATACACTGCGATGATTAGACCCCTTTTCTCTTATGCTGCATTCTACTGTGCAAAATTGAATTTAGCAAGTTGCAAAGAGTGTTCTGCATTGCTGTTACAGGGGTACCCCCAATGAAACCATGGAAATGCTATTGGAACTCGCCCCTTTACCTATCTTTGAGGCAGAAACCTTTGGGGCATTCCACAGTTTAAAGCATCAAACTGAAGTTTTTCTCGATGGGCACTTAGATCACCTCAAACTACCCTGGGGCAAAAAATTGTTTAAGATACTCAGTGTGAGGAGTGACATTTTAAAACCAAGGTCTCTGTTTGACAAAACTATGTCTCTTATCCTAAACACAGGTTAAACCACAAGAAAATAAAGGCCCAATCTGGTATATACGGATAGCTCTAAACCCAGATTTGGGACAGAGGCTGGACTTTATGGCTTTGGTACCAAGCATTTATTTAGTTTGGGTGAATATGCTACAGTCTTTCAGGCACAGATATTTGCTATTTTAGCTAGTATTATGGGATTCTAAGAAGACACTATAGTAATAGGCAGCTTCTTATACTTTCAGATAGTCAGGTAGGTCTGACGGCCCTTGATAATCACTTGGTTAAGTTAGTCTAAGAATGCAAGTCCCTCACGGCACTAACTACCCACAATTCAGTTCAGCTGAATTGAGCGTCAGGGCATGTGGGAATTCTGGGCAAGGAAAAGGCAGATGAAACTGCTATGAAGGGAACTGAGTAATCTTTTACTCAACCTAAACCATTACTGGGGCTGTCATCAGAGCCATTTCAGCTGGCTAACAGGAACTGGTTGCTCATAGAACATGAGAAATACTGGAACTCATATGTACGTTTCTCAGGCACTCCAAAGCTCTCATATGGAGATTAGACAAAAGCAGAACCCAAGAATTGCCAAAATTAAGCAGGGAAAAGCTTAAAATTAAGCAGGGCAATGAGCCTCTCTACAGGACACTGTCCCCTTAGAGGAGACCTGCACAGAATCAGTCAGCAAGTGAATCCTGCCTGTAAATGGTGTCAACATCTATTTGTGCAAGTGCCCAGCCCAACACTTGCACACCAAAGAGACTTCATTTTTGTGAGTCAGTTTCCAAAATTGAAGGAGCTTTCAACCATCACAGTCCAGAGTCTGATTCTGTTCATTATGACCATCAGATTTCTGGATCAATGATAATAAGACTAGGGATGATCTCCAAAAGTCACACTGCAGAGCGCTGTTGCCCCCCTATCATATTCTACTCATCAGCATCAGTTCTACAGCTAACGTAATACAAGAAAACTTCAGTTAAGCTATGACCCTTTATTCTGGAATTTAGCAGAATTAGCAAGTAGCCCTCATACTTGAATGAGGGAAGGTTGTTAAATCATGTCAACATATTTCTTTCTAATGTCTTTTGAATGGTATTTAAAGATTTAGATGATAGAAACACAATGGGTCAGCGGTGAAATAAACCATGCATCTTTCCATAGAGTGATGTGTCTCTACTTATCTCCCAGTAAATGTAACTGAAATTATTAAGCAAAATTACTTAAATAACTGAAACATGATATAAGGAGTGAATTCAACAAATGTACATTTTTTTGTCCGATTTTACTGAAGAAATGCATTCACAAGAGCGGCCAAAGTCATTAGGACACAGACTTGTGAACCAGAAATCCACAGTTTTCCTCAGTCCTCATAACTGGCAAATGCCAAGGAGGTATCTTAAGCCTGGAATGTTTCCTTCCTAAAATCACTTTTACAAGTATCATTTCGTTACCATCATCAATGTGCACTGCCTGTGGTGTATATGTAGTAAGAACAGTTGTTAAACACTACTTAAAAAAATAAATAAATGGATGTGATATATAAATATTAAAGAAAAGAAAATCTACCTTAGCAAGTTCTTAAGAGTTTGTCTCTCACAAAATGTTGTGCAGTTTGCTTCTAATATCCGCAGTGCCTCAATTTTGAGTCCTAACAGCATATTCCTGAGCTTCTAGCAATCACAATTATTATTATTTCCCATAGATGTATGATTTGTAAATTTATGGCTGGTATAAAGAAAAGAGCACATATGAGGAGAAAATATTATTAAGAAAAAGCTAAGAAGGGACTGTCTTGCCCATTGCATAACCTTATTGTCATCATGATACCAAATGATCGCTAGCCCATCTAGACAGGCTAAAAACTGTAAGCAGTATTTTAAAGCAAATTAAATCAATTAATATCATTATTTATAAATATTTCTGCTTTGTGGGTCGGTTTGGTTACTCACTAAGCTGCTTGTATCAGGCATTCTTTTCTGCTTAGTAATGGAGAGTGTAAAGAAAAAGGCAGAAGTCGTTTTCTTTCTTTATTTATGTGAATTAATTCTACTTTATTCAGAATATCCCAATTTTGTCATTACATATAAATGGTGAAGATAAATAGGTATTTTTTACTTTTTCTACCATGTACATAATAGACAGAGATAGTATTGTATTCTACCAAAAACTTTGATATCAAGATTTCACCAGAAACTATGTTTTGGCCCCATGAATAAAATTTAAAAAAAAAATAAGAAGAAGAGAAAATGTCTGTGAACAGTATAACTCAAAAAACAAAAACACGGATAAATACCAAACTTGGTATTTAAGTTCAGTATTTTCCAAAGATGTGATATGAAGGTTTTTAAGAGAATCTCCCAACCCCAAACTACCCTTTACATGTAGCATTTTATTTTTTATTTTCTGAAATGGCTTGAATGATTTTGATTGAAATACCATATACTAAAGATATTTACATTACAAATAAAATGTATATTCTGAATTTTGTGGGAGTAGCCTGTGAGGTTCTCTGCATTTGGAAGGAATTTTATACAATCCTGTATAACTGGTAAACGTTAAACGACGGACAAAAACTTATTGCTCAAAAAATGTAGATCTCTTTAAAACACACAATTTATTTCAAATAACATTTCTTGTGGCATCAGTCATTTCCGAGATATCTGTTATTAATGGTTTGAATTTTTCAATACTTTGTTAAAGTCCTGTCAACATTCAGTGTTTCTTATGATTTCATGGAAAGAGTATAGAATTTTAAGGCCAACTTATAGCATCTAGTTCTTAAATAGTTGACTATTAATATTCTCTTTGTCTAAAACAAAATATGCAATATAGTTATTTCTGCAAAGGTTTATCTCAATTAAAATGAAGTAAATAGAAAAAAAATCTGATGTGTTACACTCACATGACTTTCTCTACTCTTGTACAATCTAATTTTACAAACGCCTGTTCTCCACATGCTTCATGTTAATCGAGATATCGAGATGTCAATCTTATTGGTAATATTCATGTAGATGCAAGGGGAATATGGTAGCTTTTAAGCGATAGTCAAATATTTTAACGCTGGTTGCTATGTGGCGCATTCCATTCTCTTTGCATGTCCAGGACATAAAAAAATCTGATGTGTTACACTCACATGACTTTCTCTACTCTTGTACAATCTATTTTTACAAACGCCTATTCTCCATATGCTTTATGTTAATCGAGATATCGAGATGCCAATCTTATTGATAATTTTCTTGTAGATGCAAGGGGAATATGGTAGCTTTTAAGCGATGGTCAAATATTTTAACGCTGGTTGCTATGCGGCGCATTCCATTCTCTTTGCAAATCCAGGACATAAAAAAATGAATAACGAATTTGAGAAAAAGTATAAGTATTGGAAAATTTAAGGGAATAACAAGCAATATCTTGAAAACAGTTCACTCAACAAAAGAAATGTATATGACATAAGTTGTGTATTTTAACGAGATCTACATTTTTTGTGTAGTAAAATTTTGTCTATCTCTTATGGTTTACCAGTTATGCAAAAGTCGTTCACAATGAAGAATACTTTTGGAGACATTCCCAGAAAATTCGAGATATACATTTCATTTCTCATGACAGTATCTTAAACATATGATATTTTAATCAAAATCGTTAGAGCCATTTTTGAGAAAATTAAAATTTTCGAAAAATGTTCCATGTAAAGGGTAGTCTGGGGTGGGGGATTTTCTTGAAAACCTTCGTGTCGCATCTCTGGAAGATACTGAACCTAAATACCAAGTTTGGTGTTTATCCGACTGTTCGTTTTTGAGTTATGCTGTTCACAGACACACACACACACACACACAGACACACACACACACACACACACACACACACACACACAGACACACACACACACAGACACACACACGGACATGTTTCCAAAAATGCTTTTTTTGGATTCAGGAGGTCTCAAAACATGTATTTCCGGTGAAATCTCGGTATCGAATTTTTGGGTGGAATGCTATACTTCCCCTACTTACTATACGTAGTGGAGAAAGTAATAAGGTTAGTTTATATACCCACTAATAAATGAAAGGGTAGAGAGTCATGTGAATGTAATACATTAGATTTTCTCAAGGGGGAAGTATATATCTGGTTTTGTGAGTTTGCTGATGATTATAATTATGTAACTAATGATTTATTAATGCACATGTTTTCTTTTCTTTCTTTATTTTGTTCTTTTTTGCAGTGTTTAATGGCCCATGTAACAACTATTTCTGCAGAGATGTTGAATTAGATAATTGGAATTATGTACATTTCTGCCTCACCTTACACAAAGGTGAGAGTGAACCCTGGAAGAAATCTTATCCAGCCCTTGAGATTAGAAGGAAGACATGCTAATCTCACATCATGGAGGTGAGCACTATTAAAGAATGAAAAGACCATAGAAGATACACTCAGCAGTGGTTGGCAGCTGCTGCGTTTGTGATGTAAGAGTCAATTCCAAGCAAAGAGCAGTACAGAGAAGTAGTAGAGGCACATTACCATAAACACGAACTGGCACAGTGGTGGATATGATAGCGCAGTAGTTAAGGTGGGCCATGACAGTGTTTATTGAAGTTCTTGTATTAATCATGCTGGAGATACAAGAATGCAGTAGTGAAAGACTATCAACTCCCACGTTTTTCAAAGTTATCTACAGTAGTCATCCAATTACTGATATGAATAACTATGTGCAAATACTGGAAGAACTAAGTCCGATTTGATACCGATTTCAAGATGATATAAATCTCTCCATCCAATTTCTACATATTTGCAACACCATTTTCAGTGGATATTGACAGAATGCTGTCATTGTAATTAGAAATAACTGACTTACAAAATAAATATTGACTGAAGGATAGCTTTCAAAACAAAAAGGATTTGCCTTCCTTATATAGAAATTTCCCCCAAACAAAGTTCCCTCGGGTGCACAAGTTTTAAGCCAGGATGCTGAGCATATTCGGATCTAAAGTATGTGAACAGTTCTTTTCTTGTATGACAGTTATAAACCACAACAAAGAAACACTTTCTGATCTGTATTTGAAAAATGTTCTTCACTCGCATGTTAGCCAGACTATGGCTCCAAATACTAGAAAACTATGGAGGAAAGGGGGGAAAAAAGTTGAAATTGGGCAGGACAGTGATACAAAGTAATTGTGTGTTTCACATGTATGCATGCTGTGCATAATGCAAAATAAAATGTATAAACCTGTATTGCATAAAAGAATTTGGGAGAGAGAGGCAGCTTATTTTCAATGTTCCAAACTAAAAATGTGGCACTGCTGCTTAAAGTGTTCAAAGAAGTTTCACAGCAGCATTTATATAATCAAATGCCCCTACAGTTATGTATTTTGTGGTTCTATTAGCACATTAAAATAAAACATTTGTTACATTGTTT
Organism: Deroplatys truncata; assembly: GCA_030765065.1. NCBI lineage: Eukaryota > Metazoa > Arthropoda > Insecta > Mantodea > Mantidae > Deroplatys > Deroplatys truncata. Next base: position 45,174,415 of record CM060976.1, on the reverse strand, counting down.
TACTGTGGGTACTTTTCATACAAATGTATTGTTATTCCTACTGTGATTGATTGAAATTTGTAGTCAAGCAAATAATGTGTACTGCCGTTATAGCATCTCAGAAGAATAATGCATAGTGGGTTAAAGCTCAGGCACCGTGTTGCCATTGTTCAGCTGAAGCTTTTCAGGCATCTGCTTGCACTGTGCTAAAGTTTAAACCCTTAAGTGCATGCCAGCTTTGAAATGGATATCAGTCAAAGCTATCATTTGCAGTGCTTTTATGTATGAAAATAATCTTTGTGCACTAAAATGGCTAATTTTTTTTAGTTATGCATGTAAGTGTATACATTTTTCAATTAGTAATGTACTGGTAAAAAGCCCTTACACTAACTTAAAACAAGGGAAATCATTGAATTCTCTGTGATGTTGTGAAACTATTATTTGGCATTACATAGTGTGATTTTAACACCCATGTGAACAGTGCTGCTACTGAAATGTTTGCATTTCTTTTTTTAAAAAGCAGAGGGATACTTTACGTTTTGTGTCAAGTTTTTATTCCTCTCCTTGGTTATAAACATAAGGTGACTATTAAAGCAATAAGAAAGTTACTACCTCCAATTTGTTTATTTTCTTTCCGATTTACCTATGATAGGTAGGCTAACTATATTCCTTCTAAAAATATATCAAGACTTCACTGGAAATACACACCTTGAGATTGTCTGAACAAAAAAATAGTATTTTTAGAAAGAGGTCTTGTTTATGTGTCTGCGAAAAATCATAACTCAAAAAGTAATATGAATACTAAGATTTGTATTTAAGTTTAGCATCTTTCATGAAATTCTTTCTGCCTCAAACTTTATATGAAAAAAATGTATTTTGAGTCCTATATATACAGCACATTTTTGAGTTACTGACATTAAGTTTAAAACCTGTATCTTGAATTTTACACAAACAGCCCATGAAGTTTGCTTCATTGTGTTTGAATTTTATATAACTGGTACACCATAAGAGATTGATCATACCTTACTACAGGAAAAATGTAGAGCTCATTAAAATAGTTTATGTAAGCAACTTTGTTTGCCGCACTAGCCATTTTTGAAATGTCCACTGTTTTATGTTTAAGTTCTCCCAGACTGAAGTTTACATTAGTCATCAGCAGGTTCAAATTCCAATGACATGTCATCTTTTAATTGTTGCATCACAGGCATTGCTAATGTGTTATTTAAATCCTTATCATGGGTCTCAGATTATGAATATGGATACTGTTTTACTGTAATTAAACAATATTGCTCATGCTTTTACATTTTACTTATAAACATAAATACAACAATGGTAAAATTTGTGGTTAGAAATTAAAATTTACTTAGTATGACATCTCCTCCTGACCAATAAATGAATCTTATTTCTACGGGTATGATGGACTACTAAATAAGCTCCATATACATACATATATTTTTACTCATATATTTAAAATAAAAGGGGAAAAGGTTGGGCAGATTCATGCAGATTTGAAGTCACAATCTCAGGAAAATTAACTATCACTTAGAGCCATGAGCATGGCATTGGTCATACTCTACTTGAGAACCATAAATCAATAAAGTGTGTTTTGGATAGATATATTCAGTCTTGAAACACTGGCTTATTAGGTCATTTTGTGGCATTTTATCCCAATTTCTATTTTTAGGACAATTTTTTTAATTTTACATAATTATTTTATCATTTCCTTGACTGTTGAATCTTTCTTTAGCCATTTTCTTCCGTTTACTGTATAAAGATTTTTATATTGACATTTTACACAAGGATAACTTTTTACTATTCAGCTCAGAAATAAGAGTAACTTTGTATATCCATTACTTGCATTTTGGAAAAAAAAAAAAATCATTGGTTATTCCTAAAAGAGAAGCTTGTAAGTGGAGCTGTGGCTACTGTCAAGGAAACAGGTATAATTTACTGTTACGAATTCAAATCTCAAACTAGGGTTGAGACAGGTCAGTTTTTTTCTTTTTTTCATGTTATCAAGGGCATACAGTCAAGTTGCCATTGTCCTTGTCCTGTGTCGTGCCATAGGCTGCAAAGTCTTAATTTGCAATGGATTTTGTATAATCTGAGATCTCGAGTTACTGCTACAGTTTTGTAAGACCACCTTCAAAAACAAACTTTTAATTTTTTTATTAGATTCTTCAAACCAGAACATGAAACAAATATATTCCTAATCAATTTTCTAAGTTATCTCTTCATTATTCTTATACCTCTTTTTTACTTGTCCAGTTTTGCTATAGCCACATACAATACATGATCAAAAGTATCTGCACACCTGGCTGAAAATGATGTACAAGTTCGTGGCGCCCCCCATCGGTAATGCTTGAAGTCAATATGGTGTTGGCCCACCCTTAGCCTTGATGACAGCGTTCACCTCGCAGGCTTACTTTCAATCAGGTGCTGGAAGGTTTCTTGGGGAATGGCAGCCCATTCTTCACGGAGTGTGGAACTGAGGAGAGCTATCGATGTAGGTCAGTGAGGCCTGGCACAAAGTTGGCGTTTCAAAACATCCCAAAGGCGTTCTATAGGATTCACGTCAGGACTCTGTGCAGGCCAGTCCATTACAGGGATGTTATTGTCGTGTAACCACTCCACCATAGCCCGTGCAGTATGAACAGGTGCTCGATCGTGTTGAAAGATGCAATCGCCATCCCTGAATTGCCCTTTAATAGTGGGAAGCAAGAAGGTGCTTAAAATATCAATGTAGGTTTGTGCTGTGATCGTGCCATGCAAAACAACAAGGGGTGCAAGCCCCCTCCAGGAAAAATACGACCACACCATAACACCACCACCTCCAAAATTTCCACTGTTGGCATTACATATGCTGGCAGATGACGTTCACCGGGCATTTGCCACACCCACACCCTGCCATCGGATCGCCACATTGTGTACCGTGATTTGTCACTCCACACAACGTTTTGCCACTGTTCAATCGTGTAATGTTGACGCTCCTTACACCAAGTGAGGCGTCGTTTGGCATTTTCCTGCATGATATGTGGCTTATGAGCAGCTGCTCGACCATGGAATCCAAGGTTTCTCACCTCATACCTAACTGTCATAGTACTTGGAGTGGATCCTGATGCAGTTTGGAATTCCTGTATGATGGTCTGGATAGATGTCTGCCTATTACTCTTTACGACCCTCTTCAAATGTCGGCGGTCTCTGTCAGTCAACAGACGAGGTCGGCCTGTACGCTTTTGTGCTGTGCATGTCCCTTCACGTTTCCACTTCACTGTCACATCAGAAACAGTGGACCTAGGGATGTTTAGGAGTGTGGAAATCTCTAGTACAGACTTCTTACACAAGTGACACCCAATCACCTGAGCATGTTTGAAGTCCGTGAGTTCCACGGAGTGTCCCATTCTGCTGTTTAACGATGTCTAATGACTACTGAGGTCGTGGATAATGAGTACCAGGCAGTAGGTGGCAGCACAACGCACCTAAGATGAAAAATTGAAATTGAGTTTTATTTATGGATTCTCTTTAACTACTATGGGTCTTAGCGTCCCATTCCATATTGGGTGTGAAAGACCAGTAATTTTGCTCAGAGGCCTCTTTATCAGGCTTGAGGTTCTTTTACGTGCCATAAATCTACGACACGGGACCACCGGCTTTACTGCCCTTCCGAAGGAAGCCATGCTAAGGATTCCCGTGACCTTGGGAACTAGAGGCTAGCACGATACCATTAGTCCACGGAGGACGACACCTACCTAAGATGAAAAATGCATGTTTGTGGGGTGTCTGGATACTTTTGATCATAGTGTATGTATTAATTTGCATTAATTTTAATAAATTAAATAAGTCTGAGTTTTAGGTAATTTTTTATTATACCTTGTTTTTAAAGTTTAGATTAATTTTAAAGGCCATTTTTCAAACATTATTGGGTAATCAAAATCAAAGTCACAGTCATCAGTATGTAGATGACCTAGGATTGCCTGCTAATGTCATAGTTGTTTTGCACAGCTGAATAAATTGAAGATTGATTTTTCTCTTCTGTAAATTAAGTAAAAATCATTTGCAGTTGTCAAGAATAGGAAGAGAGAAATATTTAGGAACTTCTCAGAATACATTTCAAAATTTAGCTCAGACTAAATGCTTTTTTTAATTAGTAGGTTAAAATTATTATTAAAATTTAATTATTAATAATTAAAATAAAGGTACATATAAATTTATATGCAATTATATGTACAATTAAAATACTTCAAATTGTAAAAGAAACTATCTTCCTTACTGTCGGCTTGCATTTGCTGTCCTGTTCCCAATATTTGTTTCTCCCATAGGATTATGATAAGGTGTAGATTTTATGATGAAAGCAATACTTTTAAACAGCTTTGTCTTTTAATTCAAGGAAATGCCATACACAGCATGCCCAACATAAAAACTGGTACTCTCTACAAACTTGAGAAGTTTGAGCATTGTCTTGTCTGTATAAAATAGGTTAATATGCTGAACATTGTGTTCATAGAAATGCCAAGGCCTTGCAACAGCTAAATACAAAATGTTCTGTGAATAAGTCTGTAAACCCAATCTGCTAAAACCAATGTTAGCTATGGTTACAGAATATCATAATATAGATGCTTATGAAGTTTATTAATTGTAAAACAGAAATATATTTTTACAGATCATATTAAAGTTGAACCAATTACTGGCATGGAACCCTTAATTCTCTTAGTCTGTATTTAAGCGGTTTTTTAATATAGGATAAAGTAATACCCAACAAGTTATCTTAACTGGTCCTATAGCTAAGTCAGTACTGCACCTGCCTGCTGTGCGAGGGGTCCTGTGGTCAGTTTCCAGCTGGGCTTGGGAATTTTATCTCAGTATGCCCAGAGCGAGGTGAATGTGCTTGTGTGTGTGTGTTGTCAGCTATTTAATAGCCAATTAATCCATAAACAAAATTTAAGGATAGCTGCTGGGCAAAAACTTGGGGACATGTGCAAAACAATGTATTAGTTTAGTACTGCCGTGATTGGTTTTTTTTTTTTATTATTTGCTCCATTTATATGCTAACATCTAAGGAGAGTTGCTGGCTTTGGCTTTGCTGATGTACAATTCTTTCCAATTTTAATATTTATTTTAAAAAGCAAAAAAAAAAAAAAAAAAAAAAAAAAAGAGAGAGAGTTTTCCTGTAACCTCCTTAAAAAGAATGGGGGAAAATACCTTACTTGAATCAACTGTCATATTCACATTTTGATAGCCATAAATAAATGCATGTTAAGTCCATAGAATGAAATTTGAAGTAATTTCTAGGCAAATACTTAGTTGTGATTAGGGTAAATAGGATTGAAGAATCACTTTTTACAGGAGTAGTGTAATATATTAGGGATAACAGCATATAATGAATAAAGGAAGTTATATGATCAGTTATCGGGTATTTGTGATATCTGATTTCTTTTTTCTATCAAACCTGACAATAATCATATTGTATGTAATTCAAATTTATACGGTCTACCGCTTGACTGTACCAAGTGACAATACGGTGTATTGCATGAATGCCGCATAGTAGGATTTTAAAATGGCTAATATGCTGATACTTGCTTATATCAGCATAGTGAGAAGGTTGATGAAAACTGCCACAAAGCATTCATGCTCCCTAAGATTTTCAATTTCATGCACCATTTTTAGTTCACTCCCTGTGAAACATTTTATTTAGGTCAAAGATTTTCAACACATTTCCCCATCACAAACCATCCTTTATATGGAAAATGTTTTTAATTTTTATTTTCTCAATTTTGGCTACAATGCTTTTCATTAGAATAACAAATGTTTAAAATATTTGCATAATTAATAGAATGTATATCTTGAATTTTCGTAAATACTCTATGAAGTTCTTTTCATTGTGAATGAATTTTATATAATTTTGTTTTGCTGGTAAACCTTAAGATAGACAAAAACTTAAATGTTGTTAAAACAAAACATTTATGCCAAGAAGTTTGTCATAAACCAGTTCTGAGAAATTTGTTGCCATTGGTTTTAACTTTCCAATATTTTTACACAAGTGTCAGGGGACCATTTATTTATCATGATGTCATGCTAATAGAACAGAATTTCAAACCGAGTATATAACAATCACTTTTTAAAGACTTTGCTGTCACTTTGGCCTCCTGTATTTCACCTTGTACCTGCGAGGCATGTTTTTAAAGTAAGTATGTTTTGCGATTTTGAGATGTGCTATCACTTCCTCCATTCATTAGGAAGCCAGCAGCAGCTGTGAGCATTTGTCACTTTGTCTTTTCCTGTTGTTAGAACATTTATAATGCTCAAATGAACCACCCGCTGACTATGAAGTCAGATCAGTGATTCTTTTTTGAATACAAGAAATGTTACACCAGCAAACATTCATTGCTAACTGTGTGAGGTTTATGGGGAAACGATGGCGAGTGACAATGCCTGGCCACACACGCCAAACTCAAGATCTGATCACATAATTTTATTGGGAACAATTCAACCAACCTCCCTACAGTCTGGATTTAACACCAAGCAATTTTCATCTGTTTCTTCATCTGAAGAAATTCCCTGGTGGAAAACATTTCAATAGTGATGATGCTGTGAAACAAGAAGTGCAGACTTGGCTTTCATCACAGCCAACCAATAGTGCTGGCATGGGTTTCCTTGAGGACTTCCCTCATCATTTTTCTTCAGGAGCACCAGCTGTTCCACTCTATCACTTTATGTCATTTCACTTGGGAGTCAAACACAAGACCTCCATAACTGCCACTCTGCAGTAGCACTCGCTGCACATCACAACAGCCGTCACCAACTTGCTAGGAGAATCGCTCTTGATGTCGTATCTGAAACACACTCACTCAACAACTCTCCTCGCAACTCTGCTGCTCACCTCACACTGACTCAACTACTGTGAGAACGTTTATTTATATAGTCAGTGGAATATTTTCACAAGGTTCTCAAACATTCTAGAACTATTTTGACACACTTCCCAGAGGGGGAGGGGAAGAAGCTTACAAAAAGTCCTAGTTATCTGCTAATGGCACATGATGTTTACACTGGCAGACAGCTGTTATCGTTGTTTACTCCAACCACCCGGTGCTGACCTCCCAATAACCTTGGGTCATAGCGGATGTCTCACAATATAAATTGCAATGAAAGATAAATACTTTACACATCACAATTATTTCATTAAGGGTTGAGCTTGCCCGTCAACATTTATTATTCCTTTAATACATGGTTTTGTTAACTGAACATGTGGTGTTACGGTTGTATATATTTAATCGGTGTGCAGTAAAAGCTTAAAGTGTACATATAGATTTTATTTCAAATAATGTACAAGCTTGTTCTTGTAAACTTTATTATAAACATTTCTTCCTTTCATTGCAATCTTAAAAGTGGACCTTTTTATTTTCAGGCGAATATTTAAGTGTATAAATGATTATAAATATACACAATTAAAAAAATGTTACAATGTTTTTTTTCATGGGTGTTTTTAGACTTGTACAATTAATGTCTGTAATGTAACATAACATGCTGGTATTCTGGCATCCTTTGTGTGTGTGCGTGTATGTGTGTGTGTGAAGTTTTAACAGGACACTGCAGGTTCAGCCAAACTGTATACTATCTGCCTGCAAAAGTAATTATAGTGGTAGAACGTACCTTATCATTTTTAGACTATAGATATGATTATCAAATTTCTATGTTCACACATATTGTATGCATACATACCATGTATCTTTAAATAATATCAGATTTCTGGTCTGTGTCTTGTTGAACTTAGGTTATGATTACTTCAGCTTCCTATATTTATATGTACACAGTTGGCATATTTGGTATTATTGAATAATGTAAGTGCTTACATTCCATATCTGCTATGTTGGATTTTTCATATTATTTGTGTACTCCCTTTGGAATTAGCCAGCTAATTCAACTGCTTAAAAGACATCACATAAATTTTCTTCCAGTCTTGTGATTCAGAGGGGTCATTAAAATACATGGGAACAATAATAAACTATTGTTTTCCATTTTAAAATAAAATAAAAAGCAGTTCCCTGAGAGGTTACGTGTGCATTTAAGTTAATTTCTCACAAACATGTTTATTTTATGTCACTGAAACTGTGTTTAAAGTAACCATCAAAAGCAACATAAATTAGAAGTTGAATTGGACTTGAAAAACTCAGTGCCATGGTTGGGGGGTTAACCGTGGTATTTCAGTTCTCCATTCTGATTCTCTTACTGACAGTATGTACAGTAAACCTTCAAGGTAGTCTCAAATACTCAAGACATTATACCTCAAAGGTGACTTGGACTTTTGCAAGTGCTTCTAATTTAAGAGTGTTATATTTAATCTCTATTTCAGTTAATTTATATTTGATAATAATTGTTCTTTGACACTAGCTGTGTGTGCATACTAGGTCATAAAGCTGAATTGGATTTAAAAAATTCAATGCCACAGCCAGGACTTAAACAATAGATCTTTGGCTCTTTGTGCCAATGCTCTCAACAGTTGTGCTATCGTAGTGAGATGCCCATTTATGCATTAAACCATCTCATGCCATTCAAGTATCCTAGTAAGCCTTCAAGATGTCTCAAATACTTGAGATATCATACTACAAAGGCAACTTGCAATGTTGCATGCTTTATAGAGTAATTTAACCCTAACTCAGTTAGGGTTAATTTACCAAATTTATTTGAGTGCAAGATGACCTCCACTTTCTAGGACATAATATTGAGGTTTTGCAGTTGTGATTGTTTCATCGATTTACTAAATGCTTTCTGGTTATCAGTATTGTACACTATGATGACAGGAACAGTAAGGGTGGTAACAATGATAATGATGGATATGATTTTCTAGACACTACAATGTAGAATTGTAAACAGTTACGATTTAAATTTGCACAGAAATGCATGTGATGGGTGGAGAATGCTGGCAGGAATTAGAGCATACAAAATGTAAATCTAACTTTTACTGCACTAATATTGTATTAATACAATATTACAGCCATGCATATGGAAAGGAAATCCTCCAATTTCCTTTTTAGCCTTAAAAGAAAGCCTTTTGCCAACAGGAAACCTTATAATCATGTAAAGTATCTCCAAGGCCCAATGTGGTTCAGAGTCCACAGTAAAAGCTGTAGGTCTTTTCATTCCACTGCCATCATCATCATCATCATCATCATCATCATCATCATCATCATCCTAACATCGGAGGCAACAAATTCTACCCGCTGGGTGCCTCCACCCGAAAAATGGGTCCAGTCATAGCTTGGTAGAATGAGGTATCCCCTGAAGATCATAGACCTATGGGGAGCATTAGAAATGACAACTCAAACTGTTACTGACACAGGTGATTGAAATCATTAAGTAAGAGACTTCATGAATGGGAGATCTGCAGTCCAAATTCTGTCAGGACCGTCCTCCTTGACTGAGGTTTTATTCCATGTTTTCCTCAGTCCTCATGCCCCTGCCAGGAGATACCCTAAGCCTAGGCCTGAAACATTTCTTTCCCGAAAATTTTCTTTCCAAATATCACTTCATTGCATATATCATCACTATCCATCACCTGGTGCACATATGCAGTAAGCAGAGGTGTTAAACACTACTAAAAAACTCAAATTGTTATTAATGAAATTAAATGTTTAGCGCACAACATAAAATATTTCCCCATGTATTCATTAGCTCCCAAATAAAAAAACTGCCTTAGCATTTGACATCATCAAACCTGCCTCGTGGCCTACATATTATCTCAAAGCAGTGACATTAGTCGAGTTAAGAATTCACCCATGCGCAGGATTGCAAATATTTATAGCAGAGGAATTAAGGCTTTAATATGGCTGCTGTTTGTATAAACTCTGTGTAATTTGAAATAAGCTACATCAATTCAAGGTAAACAACACTGTGATTATAAAGACAAACTTGTAACTACCATTAGCATTATGCAAATGATCATTGCAAACAATCTAATTAAAAAGCAAGTAATAACCTCATCATCACTATGAAACATAGCAACTACAATTTGGCTCTAAGATAATAATATGCCTGAATGTTTTTCTCTTGTGTTATAGTGATGATAGCTAGGAATCCTGAAAAGTAGTGAATACATTCAGTAGGAAGTGATATAAAGATAACTCTCAGCAGGTTAAAAATCACTAATATTTTTCTAATAGTGATAAATAAAAAGTGTGTAAAATATAAACATAACATACAGGATGTCAAAAAATGTATACACTTTCTGCGTATGGTTTTCAGAGCTGCAATAAATTATCTGTGGAATATTGTTATATACCAGGGTGAGACCAAAAGGTTTGCAGCTAGATATTAAATTTTACTTACCCCGGCATATAACATTTTTGGTGGTTTGTCGCCGGGTATGAAATAATATTTTGTTGCAAATGCTATCACTTCACTGTAAAGAAAATTTTTGTGTGCGTGTAGCGTGTGAGTGTTAGATCTTTTGTGCACGTGGTGGTTACAATTATGATTTAAGGTAAGTTTTGTGAGTGTGTAAGAAGTTTCTTTTGCTGAGTTTTTTATGTAGGATTGCAGCAATGTGGTAGGATTTTTATTTTTAAGGGGTTGTGTACCACGTGTAGGCAGCACATTTTGGCTCAGTAAAATGACCGTTACACAGGAAATTCCAAATAATTCCAGAGGTTGACATGGTGATTCTTTCTTTGGCGTAGCAAAATTTAATTTTTTTCCCCCTCCATTTCGGCCCTGAAAATTCTTCACTTTTAGTAGATTTCATATGTTTTTACTTTCTCTACTACGTATAGCAAGTAGGGTAAGTATTGTATTCCATCCAAAAATTTGATACCGAGATTTCACCGGAAATACATGTTTTGAGACCCCCTGAATCCAAAAAAAGCATTTTGGAAGCATGTCCGTGTCTGTGTGTGTGTGCCTGTGAACAGCATAACTCAGAAACGAACAGTCGGATAAACACCAAACTTGGTATTTAGGTTCACTATCTTCCAGAGATGCGACACGAAGGTTTTCAAGAAAATCCCCCCACCCCAGATTACCCTTTACATGGAAGATTTTTCGAAAATTTTAATTTTCTCAAAAATGGCTCTAACGATTTTGATTAAAATATCATATGTTTAAGATATTTTCATGAAAAATGAAATGTATATCTTGAATTTTCTGGGAATCTCTCCAAAAGTGTTCTTCATTGCAAATGACTTTTGCATAACTGGTAAACCACAAGAGATAAACAAAATTTTAGTACACAAAAAGTGTAGATCGCGTTAAAATACACCATATATGTCATACATTTTTGTTGTTGAGTGAACCATTTCTGAGATATTGCTTGTTATTCCCTCAAATTTTCCAATACTTGTACTTTTTCTCAAATTCGTTATTCATTTTTTTATGTCCTGGACATGCAAAGAGAATGGAATGCACCACATAGCAACCAGCGCTTAAAAGATTTGACTATCGCTTATAACCTACCATATTCCCCTTGCATCTACAAGAAAATTAGCAATAAGATTGACATCTCGATATCTCGATTAACATGAAGCATATGAAGAATAAGCGTTTGTAAAAATCGTTTGTACAAGAGTAGAGAAAGTCATGTGAGTGTAACACATCAGATTTTTTTATGTGATGGCTATATAATTTTTTTGGTGTCTCTGCATTGCCCCTTTCTCCTTCTCTCCACTGTTTCCCCTTCCTCTCTCTGCTCTCCTTCTTCTGTTTTTTTATTCAATTCTTTTTCCCACCTTGTTAGCCTTGTGTGTTGTGTGTGAGGGTTTTTGCGTGTGCGTGTGCGTACGCGTGCGCGTGAGCGTGGGCGTGCGCGTGTGCGTCTGCGTGTGGGTGTGGGTGTGGGTGTGTGGGTGTGCGTGCGCGCGTGTGTGTGCGTGCGTGTGTGTGTGTGTGTGTGTGAAAAAGTTTGTACAAGAGTAGAAAAGACATTGGTAATAATCGTTCTTTCACACAGGGCGTGTGTAGGACAAGTTTGGAAAAGTAGAATCGGATCGAAAAATTCAATGCCATAGCCAGGATTTGAACCATGGATCTTCTGGTTTCCATCTGCTTGCTGTAACCAACTGAGCTATCACCGCAACATGACATTAACTGACAATGTAAGTCAGTTGGGGAATTTAATATGCTGGCATTTTGCCATGACAGCTTAGTTAGAGTAATCAAAAGAAACTGGAAGATCCATGGTTCAAATCCCTGCAATGGCATTGAATTATTCAACATGATTCTACCTTTCCAAGCTTTATCTGTATTAACAAGAAGTAGATAAAAATGTGCTGTGTTACACTCGCATGACCTTCTCTACTCTTGTACAAACTATTGTGTGTGTGCGTGTGTGTGTGTGTGTGTGGAAAAGAAAAGCTTGTACAAGAGTAGAGAAGGTATTGGTAATATTCGTTCTTTCACACAGGTCGTGTGTAGGACAAGTTTGGAAAAGTAGAATCGGATCGAAAAATTCAATGCCATAGCCAGGATTTGAACGATGGATCTTCTGGTTTCCATCTGCTTGCTGTAACCAACTGAGCTATCACACGTGTGTGTGTGTGCTTGCGTGTGTGTGTGTGTGTGTGTGGAAAAAAAAGTTTGTACAAGAGTAGAGAAGGTATTGGTAATAATCGTTCTTTCACACACGTCGTGAGTAGTTGTAAATTGTTCTTTCTAGCACAAGAACGACACAAGGCACAATTTGTAAAACAGGGTTTAGTGGAAAAGCGACCTAAATAACATGTGCGTTCTGGCACAGGTCACGTGATCTTTGGTATTGGAAGGGTCTTTAATTGGGTTTAATTGGTCTTTCGTGCAAAGCATGGATTCCCTTATTGACATTCAAATACAGCCAGCTTACGAAAAGCTTCATTTTCCCTATATTACCCATGAGAAGAGTCGTTCTGTCAAGTGCCGTATGTGCAGTAGGATTTTAAAAAAACAGATCTATTTCAAGACTTAAACAACACCGGCAAAGATGTAGTAATGAATCATTGAAGTGTGCAGTACTTAGAACTCCCATAAGTGATGCTGAAATCTATTCAAGGCCTGGGATGTTAGAGTTAAGCTGTGAAGCGCTTGGATCACCCCTAAGTGCTACTGAAATCTCTTCAAGACCAGGGATGTTAGATGTAAGAAGAGCAGTGTCTTTGAATGATGAAACTCTGAATAATCACCTGAGTGAAAATAAACATTTTAGTGTTAACTCGTCCAGTGTGGGTGATGTATCCAAGGCGAATATTGAGATTTTATATCCCTGTACAGATCCTAATGACTTAGTACACAAGCTAAGACTGTTAATGATGTCGCATGAATCTGGCAAAAACGACTTTTCTATTGAGATTAATAAGATCATACAAGTATTGAAGAGGAGTGGGATTATAGCATGATTGAGACTGAACTCTGTATAATAAAAGAGCTTTAGCATTTGAATGAAATGAGTGTGTTAAAATTTTGTTTGCTTCTGTTCAATGCTCTAGTGTTTGCTTAATGTAAAATCAAATAATAATAATTCTCAATAAAGATAGTAGTAATAGTCCCGGATGAGCCAATTGGATTAACGATAATCCTGCCGCTAGGGGCGCTAGTGTCGCTAGTGTCGCCGCGGATTAAGAGCGACGGCGGTAAGTTTGAAAAGCGCCATGAGCGGAAGGGTTATCGTTATCGCAATTGGCTAATCCGGGACGAGATAAAAGAATTGAGGATTAGGGAAAGATGAACGAAAAACAGGAAGTGACGTGGAGGGTTTTGATTGGTAAAAACAAGACGAAATGTGATTGGTTTGTTAATTCGGGTGGAAGATGAAGGAAGGAAGATAAAAGAGTATGGAGGACACGTGATGGAGAGGAGCGGAGCGGCGAGGTGTTGTCTGTGCGGAGGTCGGGACTGAAAGAGGGAAAAGATGGCGAACGAGGGATAAAAAGTATAACAGAAAGTGACGTGTGAAGTTGTGATTGGTGGGAATAAGAAGTGATGTTATTGGTGGAAAGGAACAAATGAAAGTTGTTGATTGGTAAGAATAAGAGAGATTATGATTGGTGGAAAGAAAAAGGTGTGGGAGTGGGGTATGTTGGAGGTGATGGGAAAGGTAAGTTTTCCTACCAACAAGATTTGCAAAAGCCTCTCCAGAACTCATCAGCAATTTTTGAACGTTGGATGGTAGTTTTCTTGAGTGGATAGAGAGATTGGGCGATATGAGACGCGGTGGCGAAAATGGGTACTAAACAAGATGGCGGAGACAAGAGGTCTAAGGACGAGGAAATTTCGAGGTTAGTGGTCAACATGGCGGACGCAAGAGGTGGGGGCAAGGAGACGCGGTGGTGAGAATGGGAACTAAAAGACGATGGCGGAAGCAAGAGCTTAGAAGAGCAGATTTTGAGGTTAAAATAGTGGGAACTAAAAATGGCGGAGGGTCGGCGACAAGGAGATGCGGTGGCCAACGTGAGAACTAAACAAGATGGTGGACGCAAGAGGAGGGTAAGGAGATTTGAGGTTAAGATTTTTAGGTTAAAACAGGACGTAAGCATGGGAACGAAATCCAAGATGGCGAAGGCAAGGGTGGGACGAGGAGATGTGAGGCGCGGTGGTAAAAATGGGAACTAAACAAGATGGCGGAGGCAGGAAGTTCAGGTTAAAAATATGAGGAAACGTGGAGAACTTAAACCAAGATGGCGGTGGCGTAGTGGTGAAAATGGGAACTAAACAAGATGGCGGAGGCAAGAAGTCGAGGGACGAAGAGATTTGAGGTCAGGGTCAACATGCGAAAGATGCCGAACGCAACAGATGGTGACGAGGAGATAGAATTGAGGATTAGGGAAAGATGAACGAAAAACAGGAAGTGACGTGGAGGGTTTTGATTGGTAAAACTAAGACGAAATGTGTTTGGTTCGTTAATTCGGGTGGAAGATGAAGGAAGGAAGATAAAAGAGTATGGAGGACACGTGATGGAGAGGAACGGAGCGGCGAGGTGTTGTCTGTGCGGAGGTCGGGACTGAAAGATGGAAAAGATGGCGAACGAGGGATAAAAAGTATAACAGAAAGTGACGTGTGAAGTTGTGATTGGTGGGACTAAGAAGTGATGTTATTGGTGGAAAGGAACAAATGAAAGTTGTTGATTGGTAAGAATAAGAGAGATTATGATTGGTGGAAAGAAAAAGGTGTGGGAGTGGGGTATGTTGGAGGTGATGGGAAAGGTAAGTTTTCCTACCAACAAGATTTGCAAAAGCCTCTCCAGAACTCATCAGCAATTTTTGAACGTTGGATGGTAGTTTTATTGAGTGGATAGAGAGATGGGGCGATATGATACGCGGTGGCGAAAATGGGAACTAAACAAGATGGCGGAGACAAGAGGTCTAAGGACGAGGAAATTTCGAGGTTAGTGGTCAACATGGCGGACGCAAGAGTTGGGGGGCAAGGAGACGCGGTGGTGAGAATGGGAACTAAAAGAAGATGGCGGAAGCAAGAGCTTAGAAGAGCAGATTTTGAGGTTAAAATAGTGGGAACTAAAAATGGCGGAGGGCCGGCGACAAGGAGATGCGGTGGCCAACGTGACAACTAAACAAGATGGCGGACGCAAGAGGAGGGTAAGGAGATTTGAGGTTAAGATTTTTAGGTTAAAACAGGACGTAAGCATGGGAACGAAATCCAAGATGGCGAAGGCAATGCTGTGGACGAGGAGATGTGAGGCGCGGTGGCGAAAATGGGAACTAAACAAGATGACGAAGACAAAAAGTCTAAGAACGAGGAGATTTCGAGGTTAGTGGTCAACATGGCGGTCGCAAGAGGTGGGGGGCAAGGAGATTTGAGGTTAAGATTTTTAGGTTAAAACAGGACGTAAGAAGGGGAACTAAGTCCAAGATGGCGGAGGCAAGGGTGGGACGAGGAGATGTGAGGCGCGGTGGTAAAAATGGGAACTAAACAAGATGGCGGAGGCAGGAAGTTCCGGTTAAAAATATGAGGTAAACGTGGAGAACTTAAACCAAGATGGCGGTGGCGTAGTGGTGAAAATGGGAACTAAACAAGATGGCGGAGGCAAGAAGTCGAGGGACGAAGAGATTTGAGGTTAGGGTCAACATGCGAAAGAAGCCGAACGCAACAGATGGTGACGAGGAGATTTGATGTTGTGAAAACTAAACAAGATGGCGGACGCGCGTGGTGAAGAAGATTTCACAAAAGAAAAAATAAATATCATACCTTGAACGAGAATGGAAGCAGCCAAGTAACTAACACGAAAGTTGAAAACACAAAACAGCACAGAAATATAATGTTTGTGTAAAAAGGAAGGCAGGAAATGACGTGGCATGTTATGATTGGAGAAAATAAGACGATTTGTGATTGGTGAAAATAAAACGTGATTGGATTGGACAAAGGAATAAATAAGGCGAAGTGAAGGTGATTTGCGGCGGTATTGACGATAGCCGTGATCGTTAACGCTTCTGTTGGGATTGAAACCCAGTACCAAAACCCAAAACATTAAAAAGTTACTCTTTGAACCTTCGTTTTGAATGTGACATCACAACTTCGAATTAAACGTGAGCTTTAACGGTATTTTAAATAGGAATGTTGGTGGAATGTGGACTTCTTTTTTACTTTGGGACTCAAACCCGGTACCAGAACACTAAACCATGTATTTCTACCGCAACGCTATTTTAAAATGTGGTGGAATGTGGAGTTTGTAGTTTGGGACTCAAACCCAGTACCAAAACACCAAAGGATATATTCCTACGCCAAGCAGGCCCGAAAAATAATTATGCGTGTGGTACTTACCTCTTACTGGTGTTGATGCGTCACCAAAAGCGCAGCAGCTTCACGCGACGCGAAAAAATAAAAGCAAACTGTTTTTGAAAATGCTTAACCAGCTTTAAGATCATCCAACATCACTACGCACTGATATACCTAGGTTTTTTAAAGTGGTACAGACGCCCTTTGCACAGACGTAATTTAACTATACCAAAAACCTGGTACTGGACCATCGTAATGGTCGCTAGCGTACGTAGGAGCAGGGTTCTCATTGCCGGTCGAAAGCGGTCAAAAAAGTGTACGACGCAGGTGTTCACAGTAGCTACTGTCGAAGTCAACCGTCAAGGTGTGAATGAACGAAATCTGTTCTTGCCGGCAATCTAGCTCGGAGATGTGAGGAGCGGTGGCAAAAATGGGAACTAAACAAGATGGCGGAGACAAGAAGTCAAGAACGAGGGGATTTGAGGTTAGTGGTCAACATGGCAGACGCAAGAGTGGTAATCAGCAGTCGATGTGCGTCACGATATGGCCGCCGCGATTAAAGAGCTGCAAACTGCGTGATAACTTGAAAAATGACTGTGTGAACGGGTGCTGATTAGAATACATGAATTATACAACAACGAGTGTGATACAACTTAACGCAATAATATGGCAATACGTTTTGGCATAAGTTTTTTGCATTAATTTTATATAATGGATTGCGAAAATGGAAGTTTCTATTTGTATTTATGACAATTCCAACTGCAAATTCAGCGCCACTTCATTAGACAGCGGAATATGAGGATCCACAATGAGTGCATTGTTCATGAATGATCTGAGATCGCCGCCATTTAGATAGTACATAGTAGGATCCACGGGGCCGGGGACACTGGGTTCCGCGGAACTTCCACCTACGATGGTTTGAGTAGCCTTGGAATGATCTACCTGGCCGTGCTGTTGTGCAGCGGAAGAAGTGGAGGGATGGCAAAAGTTGATTGGAAACTTCTCCCGGCGGCCATGTTGTTGTGGAGGGAGGTGGCTTCCGTTATCTTAACCAGGCTTTTTCCTCCTACCATGCTGTTGCTGATGGTGCGGTTGGCGGCCATATTCGACAGTTTATTGCAATGCGTGCAACAAGGGCACACAGCCACTTGTTGCTCGCGTCGAAAGTTTGTGCGTGATTTTTCTCAGATTGTATGCACCGCACAACACAAAATCACTACACACGACACTGATAGTTTTAAATATTTGACACTGATGTTGAAGTTGAGGCGGGGCACTGTTTTTTAACTCCACACGCACTTAATAAATCACATAGCCGTGCGGAAATACTTAACTTTCCGCGAAAAGCGCTAGTGGGAGTGCAAGCTCAACCACTATTAGCAACATGTAGCAAGCGTTATAGTTCTGCTCACGTTAGTCTCGGAGAAAACAGTAAAAGAACGATTCTCATGCGCAGCGGAAGCAGCAGCAGTACGTGAATGACCGTGTGAACGGATGCTTGGCGGCCATATTCGACAGTTTATTGCAATGCGTGCAACAAGGGCACACAGCCACTTGTTGCTCGCGTCGAAAGTTTGTGCGTGATTTTTCTCAGATTTTATGCACCGCACAACACAAAATCACTACACACGACACTGATAGTTTTAAATATTTGACACTGATGTTGAAGTTGAGGCGGGGCACTGTTTTTTAACTCCACACGCATAGCCGTGCGGAAATACTTAACTTTTCGCGAAAAGCGCTAGTGGGAGTGCAAGCTCAACCACTGTTAGCAACATGTAGCAAGCGTTATAGGTCTGCTCACGTTAGTCTCGGAGAAAACAGTAAAAGAACGATTCTCATGCGCAGCGGAAGCAGCAGCAGTACGTGAATGACCGTGTGAACCGATGCTGATGAAGCAGTTGATGTGCGTTACAATATGGCCGCCGCGATTAAAGAGCTGCAAACGGCGCGATAACTTGAAAAATGACCGTGTGAACGGGTGCTGATGGAGCATACGATGTGCGTCACAATATGGCCACAGCGATTAAAGAGCTGCAAACTGCGCGATAACTTTAAAAATGGCCGTGTAAACGGATGCTCATCAGCGAGAAAATCTTTTAAATGTGGTTTTATGGTCGATGGTAGGAAAAAGTGCAGCGGTGGATGGATGGTGTGACCGGAAGTGCACCGGAAATGGCTGCGATTACAACTTGGCAAGTTGTGGCGCCAGGATTTTTAATGAGGCATTTAACTCGACGCGCATGCTGAAACTGCGGTTGCGATAAGCGAACTTATAAAAACCCAGTGCCAAGAGCAGCCGGCCGTAGTGAGAAACGGGGGCGATAGTGGAGTTTGCTGTAAAAGCGTGCTATTTGACGTGATATAAGCTTTAGAGCAATACGCGCACATGTGCGGGTGTCTTCATCGATCGCTATTGACCATCGCCCTAGTGATAGCAGAACATACGCCGCAGCAGTTGTTCCCAGAGTGTTAAAGCGGAGAAAATAGTTTAAAATAAAAACAAAATAGCAGAAATACACAGCAGCAGCACTTTGCAGGTAAAGAGCGATCGGTGCATTCGGACGATAAGATGGAGCCGCAACCCGGGGGAAGTCGCGATGACACCTTGCAGCCTACGTTCGAAATTATAGGTCACAAGCAGAGAACGCTGCCAAGGCTTTTTTCCGGGTTTACAGAGTCGCAAATTACCGTAAACCCGGTCCCCAGAGATGTTAACCCGGAGCAATGGGTATCGCATTTGTTTAACGATATTCTAAAGTTTGCGAAAGAGAACCTGTTAGAAAGCGAACCCGGATATTTAGGCATATCCATAACAGACGAAAAGGAGGCGACTAAAGCCTTCAATATGAGCGTGAGGCGCGTAGAGCAATTGAATGCGGATGTCATTGTTCGAAGCATCGAAAAAGTAAAGCAAAGTAACCAACAATACTTGCTAAGCGGTCCTCTTCATGTAACGTTTGTGTGGACCAAGGAGGTCTCGGGCTCGTGCCACCAACCTTGCGATGCCTGTAGGGACAATAAAGGCATTGTCGCAATAGCCAACAAAGACAACTTGTGTTTAGCAAGAGCCATTGTTGTAGTTAAAGCCAAAGTGGATCGCGACGTCAACTATAAAACGATGACGCGCTCCGACTATCTGCAAAAATCGAAGGCCGTAGCCTTGTGTGCGAGCATCGGTCAAGGCCACGACAGATGTACGATAGATGACGTCAGACGCTTTGACGCTGCGTTAAAGGGCTACGCTGTGACGGTGTTTGGCGATCATACGGGGAAGCACGTGCTGTACGCGCCGGATAAGAAATGCGATAAATACATCGACGTCATGCTCCACGCCGGGCACTTTAATGCTATCGTGAACCTTCACAAGTGCTTTAAATGCAAATGGTATTGCCGCTAGTGTCATCATCCCTCGGCACACAAAAAAGAATTTCATAGGTGCGACGCCAGGTGTGCTAAATGCCATCAGCAGTGCGATGCGCGATTTGACGCCTACATACGCTGCGCCGAGTGCAACAGAGATTTTAAGGGACCGACATGCTTTGCAAACCACGCAAAGAAAGGCGTTTTTTACCCAAAGGCGCTGTCGGTGTGCGATGTAGAAAAGGTGTGCACGTCTTGCAATAAGTTCGTGAATGCGAGGTACAGAAAAACCGCGCACGAGTGCGGGGAAAAGTACTGCTATCATTGCAAGACACACGTGAATTCTAGCCACATGTGCTATATGCAGCCGTATGCCACAAAGAACAAAAGAAACCGGTACGTGTTTATGTTTATCGACTTTGAATGCACGCAAAACATTCCATATACCGGCAAAAAGGACACATACGAGCATGTACCTAACTTGTGCGTGTTGTACCAAGCCTGTCCGCTCTGCATCGACGAACGCCACAAGACGGCATACTGTACCGAATGCGGTTGCAAAGAATGGGTGTTTATGGACGAGCCCGTGTAGCAGCTTTTCGAACAAATCGCGCAGGCGAGGTTCGAAGCCTGGGACGTCTACGTCGTGGCGCATAACCTCAGAGCTTACGACGGGCAGTTTTTATTAAAGTACATGGTGGTGCACTTAGACTGGGCGCCGGAGCTCATCATGAACGGGAGCAAGATCTACAGGATGAGGTACGGTGACGTCACATTTCTAGACTCGCTCAACTTCATACCCATGCCACTCTCCCGCTTTTCCAAGACCTTCGGATTGAAGGAATGCAAAGGTTATTTCCCGTACCTGTTTAACACGAAGGAAAACGAGCAGTACCTGGGTTCGATTCCCGACAAAAGGCATTACTGTCTGGAGGGCATGTCGGCGGAGGGTCGGAAAGCCTTCGAGCAGTGGCACGAAGAAAAGGCGTCCTCCGGGTACGTCTTCGACATGAGGGCGGAAATGGTGACGTATTGTAAGATGGACGGATTTCTACTCAGTCAGGGAGTTCTCAAATTCGGAAGGGAATTCTTGGACGAGAACGGAATAGACCCGTTCAGAGAATGCGTCACCATCGCGCAGGCGTGCATGTGCGTGTATAGAAAGCGCTTCATGCCGCCTAAAAAAATTGCCCTCTTGCCAGCGGACGGGTATCGACTAGCGGACCGGCAGTCTCGCGCCGCATGCATATGGCTAACTTGGCTAGAGATGCAAAACCGCATCGTCATCCAGCACGCCATGCGAGGACGCGAAGTTAAAATCGTGGGGCACAAGGTGGACGGCTACAGAGAGGCTGAAAAAACCGCGTACTTTTTCCACGGCTGCTTTTACCACTGCTGCAGGCGGTGCTTTCACAATCGCCATGCGGTGATATACAACTCGGGACACGAAACCATGACCTCCAGGTTAGAGAGCACCGAGAAGGTCACGGCCAAGATCAAGGCCGCCGGCTACGCCGTGGTGGAAATGTGGGAGTGCGAGTTCAACGCCGCGATGAAGGCCAACCAGGACCTCGCGCGCCACGCAAGGGACTTTGCGGTACCCGAACCCCTGAACCCCAGAGACGCCTTCTACGGAGGTCGCACCAACTGCCCCAAGACGTACTGCGAGGCGAAGGGGGATAGCAAGATCTACTACTACGACGTATGCAGCCTGTACCCACACTTGAACAAGACGAAGCCCTACCCCGTGGGCCACCCCAAGATCCACGTGGATGGATCCCCAGGCCGTCGCCACCAACCCCGGCAGGCGGGAGCTGGCCAAGCTGATGCTCAACAGCTTCTGGGGCAAACTGGGGCAGAGGGAAAACCTCCCCACGTGCGAGCTGGTGGAACGGTACGACCGCCTCTTGGAGCTGCTCAACGACCCGGGCGTGGAAGTGCAGGCCTACGTGCCCGTCACCGACCGGATCATGTACGCGGTGTGGAGGTACTGCGAGCAGCACCGCACGGTCAACCCCACCGCCAACGCCGTCCTGGCGGCCTACACCACGGCTCACGCGCGCCTGGTGCTCTACTCCTACCTAAAGAGGCTGGGGGAACGGGTCTGCTACTTCGACACCGATTCCGTCGTCGTCGCCGCCGCTCCGGGTGACTGGACGCCGTCCGTTGGACGCCTCCTGGGGGACATGACGGACGAGCTGGAGAAGTACGGGAGGGGCTCTTACATCAGCCGGTTCGCATCCACGGGGCCCAAGAGCTACTGCATGTAGATCGTTTGCCCCGAGACGGGCAAGACCTTCTCGGTGTGCAAGGTGTAGGGGATCACGCTCAATTCGGGCAACCTGGAGCTGGTGAACGCCGAGGTGATTCGCGACGTGGTGCTGAGGGACAACGACCGTGCGGTGAAGCTGGCGGGCACGCAGATTTCGCGGAAACCGTCTTGGACGTTCTTCACCGAACCCAGCTCGAAGACGTTTAGGATGGTGGTCAACAAGCGCGTTCTCGCCGGCGATCACGATTCCTATCCCTACGGGTTAAAGAGGAACGCATAAATGAGACGTCTAGAGCCGCGCCAAAGTCATTTCGAACCGGGCGCCCCTGAGGAGACGATGCCCGGTCCCCGGGACCTGGGGCGATTCGAGTTTCCCAGCACGATGCTCGTGGCGGGGCCGTCGCGCTGCGGCAAGTCGACCTTCGTGAAAAACCTGTTACACCACGCGCACCGGATGTTCGAGGTGCGCCCCAGGAGGGTGCTGTGGTGCCACCCGCCGGAGTATTCGCCGAGACTCGAACCCTCGGCTCTGCGTTGCGAGACCCACGCGGGCATACCCGAACTTGCTTCGGTGGGCGAGAACGACCTCGTCGTCCTCGACGATGTGATGCTGGAGGGGGGCGGGATGGACGTGTCCAATTTTTTCACCAGAGACTCCCATCAGAAGCGCTTCGGCATCGTCTACATCCTGCAGAACATGTTTCCGCAGGGTCAGAAATATCGCAACATCTCTTTGAATGCAAACTACGTCGTGGTCTTCAAGCACAACCGTGACAAGATGCAGATCGAGAGACTGTGCCAGCAGATCGAACCCAGGAACTCTAGGTTTCTCTTGGAGACCTTCGAGAAGGCCACCGAACGCCCTCACGGGTATCTCGTGTTGGACTGCACTCAGTACACGCCCGCCCGATACAGGTATAGAACCGGCGTGCTGCCGGGGAAAAACCTGTCTTATTTCGTACCCAACTGAGACTGCCGAGAGGGCTCGGGTTCGTTTCGTTCTATATTTCTGCTTTTTTGCGTGGCTTATCCTGGCAGGGTCTTACCCAACTGAGGCCATTGATTTTAAATAAAAAGTACTGCTTTGGGAGCGAACGTCATTATCGCGTAAGCATGGCTAGAGGTAGGTTAAGGCTTGCGACGCTGACCAGTCCTCGCATAGCGAGACAGCACGGTAATTTGACGGCTCTGGCCAAGGCGAAGGCCCCTCTGCGGAAAAAGTTGTTAAAAAATGCCGATGGCGATCTGATCAAGGCCATTAGCGAATGTATGCTCAACGTGTGCAGAGGTCACGTGCAACTTCCCGCAAAGTGCTTGGGTCGCCTAAAGAAGCACAAGGCTTCTTGGAGGAAGTCGACGGATAAACGGGTTCCTCTGAAGAAGAAGAAGAGCATCTTGGTTCAAAAAGGAGGTTTTTGCCGGCATTTCTCCTACCCGTCTTGGCTTCGCTTGGCGGCGGGCTAGTGTCGAAATTAACAGGATGAAGTACGGCAAGCAGATCCTCGTTGCACCGCAACCAAAGACCGTCGATAAGCTTCACGCTATAGACCGCACAATATCCAGATTGGCTAAAGAAATTCAGAACCTGCAGAGCGCAACAGTCTGCCGACGAAAAGTGGCGGCTCGTAAAATATAAATTGGACAACTACCTCGATCTCGTGACACAAGTCAGAAAGCCCTTCCTTGGCGAAAGCAGAAGCGACGACGACGACGATTACGAAGACGTGTACGAACGCGTGCCGGTGAAGCAGGAGGTCGAACCCCGAACCATAAAGGTCAAACTCCTCTCGCCTCGCAAAAAGAAGAGGGCAAACCCTGCCACTCCGAAAAAGAAATCGAAATCGCCTTCCGCGTCGTACCATTTTCGCAAGCGCCTCTGGCAACCCCTGTACAAGTAAAGCATGAAGGAATGGAAGGCGCTAAGGCGATACTATGCCAAACCGGAACACTATGCCGGTTTGGGTACGGTCAAGCACCTTCGAAAGGCCACGGGTGCGTCTAAGGCGAACATCGAGTCCTTCCTTCAAACCCAGGACAGTTACACTCTGCACAAACCGGTCAGAAAGCGTTTCCCCACCAGATATTATCACGTGACGAATATGGAGGATCTTTGGGAGGCCGATCTAAACGTCATGAACAGCGTGAGGGATCATAACAAACCTTACGTGTACATTCTGAGCGTTATCGACGTATTTTCCAAATATGCTTGGGCCGTACCCCTGAAATCGAAGCTGGGTACCGAGGTTGCGCAAGCGTTTCGCTCCATATTCTCCCAACGCGTCCCCAGGGTCCTCCAAACGGACAAGGGAACCGAGTTTACCAACAAGACTTTTCGCGACTTTCTGAAGAAACACGACGTGAAACATTACACAACCAAAAATAACGTTAAAGCCAGCGTCGTGGAGCGCTTCAACCGCACCTTAAAAACCAAGATGTGGAGGTATTTCACGCACAAAAACAGTTACAGATACCTGGAGGTCCTTCCGGCCTTACTCGAGTCGTACAATAGCTCGCATCACAGGTCCATAAAAATGGCTCCGAAGGACGTGAGCGAATCTAACATTTTACGAGTGTACCGCAATCTCTACGGAAATAGGACCCTACCTCGCGCAGGGAAACCCAGATTTTCCGTGGGCGATCACGTGCGCATCTCTAAAGAAAAAATGAAATTCGACAAGGGCTACGAGCAGAATTGGACGGACGAAGTATTTCGGATAGCCGAGGTGGTGCGCGGTCGGCCAGTGGTATATAAGTTGAAGGATCTGGCCGGAGAAGCCATAGACGGCACATTTTACACCCATGAGCTACAAAAGGTCGCGCTACCTCGGACTTTTAAGATCGAACGCGTTTTACAGACCAAGGGCCGAGGGCGCAACAAGCAGGTCTTGGTAAAGTGGAAGGGGTATCCGGCAAAGTTTAACTCGTGGGTTCTGGCTTCGACCATCGATTCGACATGATTAAGACGAAGCCCTTCTCCATCACTCTCGTGAGCGACGCTTCCATGGAACACTTTACCGACAACACCACGACCGGATCTTCTAACATCTTGCCCGAGAGAATCGTTCTGCAGGGAGAATGGGAGGTCGCCCTGCAAAAGGTCAGGTATCCGGTGAAATTTTATAACCTTTCGCGAGACGATGCCCGTCTGGTGGGCACCAAGTACACCTGACGCTCCTCCCCACGCATTCCAAATTCAGCCTGGAAATGCCGCAAGGCATCGTGCACAATCCCAAAGACTTGGTGAAACTCGTCAACGCTGTTCTACTCGAACACTTGCACGTTGAAAACTTCTTCCTCTTCGACGAGCGCAAGAAGACGGTGGGCGTGAATGCCGCCGTCGCCCATCCCGAACCACTACCCGACATTCCGTTCGACGGGTTTGTGGAAAATGTCGCGCGCACGGCCGTACCGTACGCGGTCGGCGAATACGAAACTCTGAACAATGCGCCCCACCAGAGACCCAAGCCGAAACCGAAACCGAAGCCCCCGGCTTCGGGGCAGCAGAAACCCGCGTCGGCTCGTCCCGTCAGACCCGCGACATCTACCACAAAACCCAAACCAGACGTTTCAAAATCGGGGGACCCTCCGGGACCTCTACACCGCATCCACAGTTTGCTCTTAACGCCCGCTATGGCAAAGATGTTGGGTTTCGAGCCCTACGTCAACGTCATTCTCGAAAAAGCTCCTAAACACCCCGTAGATCTTTATATGGGGTTTCCTTACGAAATGTTCATCTATTGTAATCTAGTGACCCCGCAAGTCGTGGGCGACACCTTCGCCCAAGTCATAGAGAGCGCGGCCGTGGAATACGAAAGAAGCAACAACACTTACATGAGCGACGAAAAGACGTTTTTTCCCCAAAAATTGGGTACCCTTGATTCACCAAGACTTCAGGACGGTCAACATAGATTTAAGGAACGGTTACGGCGATCTCTTGCCATTCGCCGACGGATTTTCCTCTACTATAGTTCTCGCTTTTCGTCCGAAACAGACGTAATGGCCGTGCACGCTGTGACGCGGTACTACCTCAATCAGGCCGGCGGCGCGTTCGGCGATCGCGATTTTATTCTCTACAGGGGCAAGCGCTACCAAAGAGGCAGCGGTCTCTTTTCAGCCCTCGGAGGACTCTTCAGAAGGTTGCTACCGTTTTTAAAGAGCGGAGCAAAAGCAGTCGGAAAGGACGCCTTAAAGGCGGGCGCTCACGTTCTGTCCGATGTGGCTGTCGCGGGAACAGCGCCAAAGGAACCGCTCCAACGGAGGCTCAAGGAGTCCGGATACAATTTAAAGCGAAAAACCGACGAAAAGCTCGATGCCATGCTCGGTTCCGGCGCCAGGCGCCTCAAGAGAATAAACCCGAGCAAATCCAAAAAGAGCAAGCAGTCGAAGCTGAAACGCGGTAGGCGTAAGGTGCAAGAGGTATTTTCGTAATGGCAGACGCGGCCGTCTACATGAGTTCCGAACTGGACCTCTTTACAGAGGTGCCGGTTCAGATGAGCATCGAGGAGTCACGGTTCCTATACCTAAACCCTCAAAACACTTTAATGAAAAATGCCCCCATCACCTTTCATTATTCCGGAAATGCGGACGATTACCTAGACTTGACCTACGTCGTACTCGAACTCATGGTGCGCATTGTAGATGACAAAGGAGAGGCCTTAAACGCTGACGCTAACGCCACTCTGGTCAACAACGCCTTAAATCCCCTGTTTCAACAGGTGGAGGTAACCCTCAATAACGTCATCGTCTCCATGCCGCAAGCCGGTTACCCCTATAGAACCTACCTCGAGACGCTTCTCAATTACTCCGAAGATGCCATGAACACCAAACTAGAATCCACCCTCTGGAGAAAGGACACGGCAGGCATCATGGACACTTTTATCGCCAATGCGTGTTTTCAGTGGCGTCAGGGGTTTACCAAAGGGAGCAACGTCGTACAGCTCATCGGTCCTCTGTCCAACGCTCTGTTTAGACAGGATAAGCTGCTTTTGAACAACGTTAGCATGACCGTCAAGCTCAATCCCGCCTCTCCCCAGTTTTATCTGTTTTCCGACGTATATAACTTTAAGGGGTACGCCGACATCGCGTCTGCCACGCTGCGCTTAAAATCGGTGCGGCCCTCGCCGACCATAAAGCTCGCGCACCAGGCCGTGCTCGCAAAGGGCAACGCAAAGTACCATTTCAAGGACGTCAGCTTTCACGCTCTCAGCATCCCCAAGGAGTCCAGGGCAATGACGTTTAGCGACGTGTGCGTAGGGCAAGTTCCCAGGAGAGTGGTAGTAGCCATGGTCACCGACAAGGCCTATTCCGGCCATTTTAACTCAAATCCGTACAACTTGAAACATTTTAAAATGAACTTCTTTCAGCTCTACGTGAACGGGCAACCCGTTCCCTCCCAACCTCTGCAACCCGACTTTACAAAGAGACACTATTTGCAATGCTTTCAAACCCTGCAGGACGGCCTAGGCAACCATTTCAAGGACGAGGGACACTCCATCTCCAGAGAAACCTACCCGCAAGGGTATACGATAATGGTTTTCGATCTCACTGCTGACATGAGCGCTAACGAGTCTCACATCTCGGGTCAGCGTCACGGAACCGCCTCTATAAGCATCGGTTTTGCCGATAAATTGACAGAACCGGTCATACTTCTGCTGCTAGCGGAAATACATCGCACGGTCGAAATCGACGCCAACATATCCATTTTGGTATCATGAAAACCTTTCAAATTCAACGGTTTCTATCGACATGCCCCTCTACGCGCTCTCACTTTTTAGGCGTCTACCCCTGCGATAAACTACCCGTACTTCACGGCATTCGAACGCCTCCCTTGGCGCTAGTGGCTAACACCGACCCCAGCACCAAATCCGGGCAACACTGGGTTTGCATCTTTGTGGACAAAAACTCGCATGGAGAATATTTTGACAGTTACGGCATAGGACCGCTTTCGCCCCATTTTCTCTGGTTCTTAAATTCGGTCTGCGGGACGCGTTGGTCCACCAACGCCAGAAGGCTGCAAGGTTTCGACAGCACCACTTGCGGTCATTACGTCATCGCCTACCTCACCCACCGCTGCTCCGGCTTACCTAAGCATAAATTCTTCTCAAAATATCACGTCAGCAATCACGCGCATAATGATGTCGTCATTCGCAAAACGTACAAAGACGCATGCCGCGCAAAGTGCTCTGACGCTCAGCAAACTTGTCAACCCTTGAAGGTGAGTACGTGTGTGTGTGTGTGGGTGTGTCACTATTCATCACATCTAACCTAATCCATCCTCTTGCACGTGCTTTCAGAAGACGCTCCTGCTCATATAAAAAGGAACGTCACGGTGCCGCTCGCCTCATTCAGAGTGTGCCATGCAGCACGCGGATACAGTCATGCTGCCATGCAGCACGCCGACCAGGTAGGTCCGCACCTATGTATTAGCTTGCTTTTTTCTATCCCGTTTATCTCTCTATCCCTCACATTATTATTATTATTATTATTATTATTGTTTTGTGTGTTTCAGTATAACCGGATTTCAAACCCCGACCACCTCAAAACCCGCGGAAAAAAGGAAACTACCCATATTCGATCTCCAACAGCATCCCGACAGTCCTGCTCCGCCAGCACAGCTCCAACACAGTGCAGTTGTGGGTCCTCTGGCGGATATCTACTTCCTCAACCCGCAACAAACTAAATTCGTCAGTGTGGGATTCTCCCCCCAGTCGCCGCACCATCTCGTCGTCACCATTGCCAAATGTGGACAGCACAACGCAGTCTTCATGAGTTCCTCGCAGTGGCACAAACTCGTCGAAGCCATCCCCATCATTCACAAACGCTTGAATGACCCACAGGGACGTCTACAGGAATTTCAATTCAGCGACAGCGTCACCATCGTGTTTAAGTTTGTGTTCGGAAAGCTAAAGCTCGTTTTCAAACACCCGCAAGGCGCATCCGTTACGCTCAACCAACAAGAATGGCACGTGTTGCATGCCCTGCAGCGCATCATTACCGACATCATGTATCACAAAAAGAAGGAAGTGATGGACGTGCAAAATCAAATCATGGCATACCACAAGTACATGCTTCACAACCATGCCTCCAACGTTCCCTTACATAACATGAATTTCACGCAGTTCACCAAGTACATACGGTGCGCCAATTTTAGAACATTCCTCGAGGTGCATCATTTCCTCAACACCCATTTCGCACTGCGCATCTCACAAAATAGTCCTTAGTGCGCATGTATTTCTACCAGCGTTCCAACCGCACCTCACCCAATCATCTCGCGCCCTTCGCTCCCGCATCATGGGTTAGAGAAATTACCTGTCGGTGTACTACCATGACAGTAAGGTGTTTAAAAACTACGAGGTGGACGGTCACCCCATAAAAATACATCTCATGCACTTCGCTTCGTCGACAACACCTACGACGGAAAATCCGTCTCCGCCAGAGTTCACAGCTGCGAAACCAAAATTCATTTTGTTCTATCTAACATGTACTTCAACGATATCCATTTCAAAGCAGATAAAGAAGACGCACAACATCAATGGTTCCAATTTGTGCATCATATACGCAGGCGAGGAAAAACTACGCAGCGGTTTCAAACGTCACATCGTCACGTTCTCCCCATATAACCCTAAATAATGTCCGACGAAACCTATCCCGTCCCCGTGGGGAACAATCTTAACCTACAACTCATTCTCAACGCAGCATCACCTATCCGTATCCTCTGCATCTCCAACTCCTATTTCCGCGGCAGCAGAGTTGTCACCATCACACTCGACGTCCAAGGGGCTCACGCCGTCCACGTCAAATGCGTACCTACCAAAGTGCACCAGCATCAACAAGACGCACTATGCATCATATACCTCGGCAACAGCAACATTCCTGCTCTAACCAACAAAGTCACATCCACAGGATGCTTCTCAACCAGCCATTACAACAAATTTACCATCCCCATTTATATACCAACCTTCACCGAGTTCATCAACGAAAGTTTCTCTCACCTGCTCGTCACCTGCATCACCAAACCTATCCACCAATTTACCGTCGATAGCAGCAGCAGCGATGACGAGGACTCAAAGTGCACCACGTACTTTAAAATCCTTGTTGTGCGCGAAATCTGTGTGTCCTAGTGCCTCAACAAACCATGAATTTTAATATGCTTTTTTCTCCTAATATTTCTTATATTGTTCATTTATTGTATTCATATGTTAATCTCCTGTAATCAAATAATCCATTATGTTATTCTCAAACTATGTATTCATATGTTAAGCAAATAATACATCATGTTAATCTCAACTATGTATTCATATCTTTATCCAATGTACTGTATTCAAATTATAAATAAAGAAAACAGTCCCGGAGTAGCCAATTGCGATAACGATAATCCTTCCGCTCATGGCGCTTTTCAAACTTACCGCCGTCGCTCTTAATCCGCGGCGACACTAGCGACACTAGCGCCCCTAGCGGCAGGATTATCGTTAATCCAATTGGCTAATCCGGGACTATTACTACTAAAGATATTTTTACCATTGACTTAAGTGTTTATTTTGATTTACCTTTCTAGCCTCTGTCCCTATTCATAATAAATCCTGATGTATAGATTTTATCCATTGTGTATTTTAGGTTTAATACATATATTTTGAGCATTTTAGACTAATCTGATAGTTTATTGGACAAGAGGATGTATTCTAATTAGTTCTGTCCAAGTATGCTGATGGGTTTTATAAATAGTGACAGGTATTTTAGCGGTATTGTATAGGTCATTAGGATACTCTTTTACAGTGAGGTGCAGTTATCTTCATGGTATTGTCAGTGAGCTATTTATGTGTGAGAGTTTTAGAAATTACACCATGTATTTCATGCTATCGTTAAGGGTCTTTTAAGCATTTTTGCCGTATTATACAGTGTATTTAGATGCTCTTGACACTTTTATGTGTATTGTTTATGGTTCTGATCCTGAAGGGCTTTTTAGAAGTGTAGCGTGTATTTTTATGTCATTAGAGTGTCCTGAAGGGCTTTTAGAATTACTGGGTTTTTAGATTATGTGGAGCCATTTTATGCTCTTTTAAGGTATTGTGGCACTTCCAATTATACT
The DNA here is from genome assembly GCA_030765065.1 of Deroplatys truncata. Classification (NCBI taxonomy): domain Eukaryota; kingdom Metazoa; phylum Arthropoda; class Insecta; order Mantodea; family Mantidae; genus Deroplatys; species Deroplatys truncata. Next base: position 45,143,033 of record CM060976.1, on the reverse strand, counting down.
TTTTCGAAGTTTTTCATATGCGTATTTATGACTCTTTAAAGGTATTCCAGCCTATGGAATTAGATATGAGTACAGGCTTTAAGGACATTCCCGATATACTTGAATGAGAATTTTAGATGTTTCTTAAAGTAGTAGCATTCATTTTCAGGATATTGATACATCATTATGATGCATGCATCATCATGCATTATGATGTTTTTTTAAAAGTATCTTTCAAAATACAGACGGAGGGATTGATGTAGGTATTTCGAATGTATTTTCCATCCTGTAACAGGCATTGTAGTGTATTTTTAGAAATGTTTGCTGGCATTTTAGCCACTGGAATAGGAACTGTAGAGCATTTAGCGGGCGTTTATGAGCTATTAGACACAGTTGTTTTTTGGAAAATTATGATCGGTTTTATAAGGAGGAGCTGGTATGTTCATGATATTGCCTCAGATCTTTACAGTATTCTGATGGTTCTTTAGGCGCGCTGCAGCTATTTTCAAAGTTTCTGGTAAGAGAATTTGAGCCTCTTTCAGTGTATTTTAAGATATGAATGAGGTATTGTGACATGCTTTTAGGACGCTTTTGTAATATGGAGAGTGGAATTTCATTTGTAAGTCTGTGCATTAAAGCAAGTATTTGTTCTAATTTCAGGAGTTAATGTATTTTTCACTGATTTTTGATACTTTATGAGCATTTCTTATCCATTATTAGAATAAATATATATACTTTAAGTCCTTTTTTCTAAATTTTATGTAAGCTTCTATATGTTAAGTAGTTAACATGTGAGACCGATAGGCACAATCGCTGAATTGGTTAGTTTTAGGTATTTTGGAGTAGTCTAACCTAGCCAAAAGCGACCATCCTAAGCCAATCTATCCCTGCCTTACCTGCTCTGAAAGATTCTTTCATTATCTATCTTGGCATCGTCTAACCTAGCCAAAAACGTAACGAAGGTAACCACTAAACGTAACCAGCGTAACCACTCAACGTAACCAATGTAACCACTAAACGTAACCATTAAACGTAACCAACGTTACCACTAAACGTAACCAACGTAACCACTAAACGTAACCAATGTAACCACTAAACGTAACCAACGTAATCACTAAACGTAACCAACGTAACCACTAAACGTAGCCAACGTAACCACTAAACGTAACCAACGTAACCACTAAACGTAACTAATGTAACCACTAAACGTAACCAACGTAAGCACTAAACGTAACCAATGTAACCATTAAACGTAACCACTAACGTAACCAACTTAACCATGAAACGCAGCCAACCGTGACAATCATGACGAATCCATTCCTAAGACATTCTATGCTAGCCTGTTCTTCAAACTCGGACAATCGTGCGAGCCTAACTCTACCTGTTCGCAGACTATCCTAGCGTTATGTATTCTGCCCAGTAATTATCTAGCCTAATATGATACCATTCCTTATAATCTGTCCAACAATCCAGTCCTTAGCTAGCACTGAATGTCCTAACCTTTCCTAAGATAGTATAAGCAGGATTCACGTCCAGCCTGCTATTAGCTAGCCTAGCTCGATGACGTGCATGTTAACGTGTCTCAATCTTAGTCAGCAGCCCCCCATCATCTATTCAAGCGATCATAACTTAAAGCTAGAAACTAGCCCGTCCTCTAATTATCTGTGATCCCCTATCATAACCTCAACCAGTCTAACCTAAAGTGGCTTTACATAATGTACGCTATCTTGCCTTTACCGTTCCTAGCCTAATCTAGGTGAAGTCTCTTATATGCTGAATGGAGAGCCTGTCCTAGCTTCATCGGATCCATGCATCACTTAAATGTTCTCGTAAATCGAGAACTTTGAACACTTTAAAAGGAATTCGATGCCGTTTGCAAGCATATTCGTCCTGCTCGCAGTCATTTTTCCCGCTTTATAAGTATTCTAAGATGTTGTAAGGACATTGAAACCATTTTAAAGACTGATAAAGGATTTTTTGCTACTCGCAACATTTCGGTATGTTTTACTGTGTTAGTGTATTTCTTCGTAATGAATGCGTGCCCTTCTGCCCACAAAAAAGAACCAGCATCAGCGAAACAATGAACACCACCTCTCATCACCACCATCATTTCCAAAAGCCTTCCCGGCAATATAACCATCCTCATCGCCTCCTATCACCACCATCACAAATACTCCATCACACTTACAAGTACATTAACTTATACGACCATGACCTTCGCATGGCTCCATCAGCACCGCAACTCTACACAGTCGCCACCGCCACCACATAACTCCATTAATACCGTCACTCCCTAATCCCGCAATTCCCGTCATCTTCACCGCTACATTAATCAATTCAATCATCTAAAAGACAGAGTCTCTCATATATGAAGCTATATTATAACAGAGCCCCCATGCTTATAGGTAAGAGCGTCTCTCTCTGATGGTGTTTGGTATGTTCCTGTGTGTGTATATATTGCCTGTACATGTATTCGAGTGTGCTCGAAGGTCTTCGCTCATGCCGGATGTTTGGAAGTATATCTGTGTATGTATATCTCTGAGTCTGCTTGTTTGTGATTTGTGTGTGTGAGTATTTATGTGCGTGAATGAGTCGGTATGTATGTGTATGTTCGGATGTATTCGTAAGTCTTCGTACATGTCCGTGTGTTTGGGGAGGTGTTCGGCTGTGTGTATATCTGTATGTGTGTGGATATGTCTGTATGTATGTACATCAAGAAAGAGAGAAAGAACGAAGATAAAGCTCGATCTGGATCTCGTATACCTGAGAATCCCCTCCAATATATCCACATAATGCTGCAGGATTGTTATTATCCCACGCGTGTCTAAGTATCACTGTTTTTAGCAGTTAAACATTTATGTTTTACCATTCCGAGATACAAAGCATAGGGACACTTGTCTAGTTATTCGGAACATTCCAATTAGTGCTGTAAAATTTAATGCACTTGTCAAGCATGTCTAAGTGCCCTAGCTCAGAAGTTTTTTAAACATCAAAGTTTGACCATGCCTGGAGTTGAAGTGGAGACCGTCGATATACCTCCCAGTAAGTAGATAATAATACCAGCGCAGGCGCTGAACTGGTATTTCTTCTTCACTGGCGTCTTGTCTGAAAAATAATCATTTTAGGCATGTAAACTTGATGATTGAAGAAAAGGATAATTTTCCTATATCCTATACTTCATTTTCTAGCATATTACCGATTTTCAACCTTTTTTTCAGTATTTTTACATTATAGTTTAAGTTTTAAGTATGTTAAGCTTTTTGTATGGTGTAAGGGTATTTTTATATAATATGCAAGCTGTTTTATAGCAGATTACAGAGTTTCAACAAAAAATTAGACTTTAGTTTATTTGCGTTAATTAGCGTGTTAATGAAGCATTTTCAAAATTAATTGCTTTAAAACTATAAATTTTGCTAATAGAAGACATGCCTTAAGCTGCATTTGAGAGGAATTCCTATGCCCCATTACCTGCTATTAATTGTGCTTGCATTCTCATTTTTATTCTACTTTTGTATTTTTTATTCTGATGTTCGTCCTTTGTTTTTGTATATTTGTGTGGAAATGTAATATGATTTTAACGCCTATATCCATTTAAATCGATCTTTAACATCCTAAGTACTGAATATTTGCTTCAAGCTTTAGTTCAGTATGAAATCGAACGCTGGATCATCTTTACCTAATATATTTTTTATGTACTCTTGTTGAAATAGTGCAGGAAATGATCAATCCACAATTGCCGTTGAATCTACATTAGAAGGAAGGTATCATTTAAATGTTTCTTTCTATAAAAGCAAACACGTGTTCCGGAAATGACTTAAGTTATTCTGTAAAAGATGGTCTGCCTTTTGGTGTACTGTTAATGAAATAATAACGGCAGTGATCAATTACCTTGTATGAATCATGCACCTCGTGGGAAAAAAGATACAAGACATCTTTCCCGTTGTTATAACTAAGTATTTTAAATTTCTCTACTATGTAGAGTAAGTAAGGGAAGTATTGTATTCCACCCAAAAATTCGGTAACAAGATTTCACCGGATATTTATGTTTTTAGGTCCCTGTTTTATTGAGAACTATTTTCGAGATATTGCTTGTTATTCCCTTAAAGTTTTCAATACTTATACTTTTTCTCAAATGGAAATTCGTTATTCATTTTTAATGTCCTAGACATGCAAAGAGAATGGAATGCGTCACATAGCAACCAGCTCTTAAAAGATTTGTCTAATGCTTAAAGCCAATCATATTCCCCTTGCACCTACAAGAAGCAAAGGAGAATAAGCGTTTGTAAAAAAAAAGTTTCTACAAGAGTAGAGAAAGTCATGTGAGTGTAACATATGAGAATTTTTTTAAATGTGATTCGTTTTTATTTCACTGTACATACACCTTGTAACAGTGTAATTAGCTATCTCTTTAAGAAACTTTTTTCATTATAATTTAATGTGTGTTTGACTCTCATGCAGTTTTAATGAAAAATCAATAACGGATTGGATACTGTCGGTATCTATAGTTCTGTAGCCTTCTGGCCTCTGTCGTGATTAATGTGAAGATTTAGTAGGGGACGACTCCGACAATAGATGGCCCTCTCCCCAGCCGCCCTTATACGAAGGGTGAGTCAATAGCCTTAATCACCGGCATTATAGGTGACTGTCCCAAAAATTGCTATACACATACTGTTGTAGCGTGTTAAGCCTGATTATGAGTGGGTATGTGTGTGTATGTGTGTGCATGAGAGAGAGGCGATATATTGTCGTAACCTCTAAACACTAACTCATGGGAGGTAGAGCTACTCGCAACAGATACTTAATACATACATATTTTTGATAACCGTGTACTCTTTATCCATAGTAGGGTGAAAGTTCTTTCGGGATACACTATACCTCCATGATTGAAACTCCCAGACATAGGGGCGCGACAGAAGAGTCGGGCAATCGTCTTTTAAACTGACGTGGAGGGAGACCTCACTGTATACATACACGGTTTTAAGCAGAATGTTATTCGAATCGTACAAAGCAACAAGTCCCGGTAGGATGGTTAAAATTAAACATTTCCATGCGTTAGAAGTGTTCGCCACAAAAATTGAAGCTGGTATTTTTATATACTTTTACACCCGAATATGAGATGCGTGATTAGAATTAATGCTGTGTACTTTATAGTGACTGAATCATGTCTCATAGCTGACTGGAAATGCAGACATTATTTTGATTACCTCCCTCACACAAAGCCTGTACTTTACTTGAGGGACGCGACTTTTAAATGTTTCTTCAACTAAATGTCAGCACGTGGACATGTAAGCGACCCTCACAATTACCAACTCCAGCAATAACCATAAATTTTGATGGTGAACTCTCATGGCGTTTAGGTCGGGTCTTGCTCTAAAGCCCTCCACGTGGCCGGGAATGACAAACTGTCAACTCCGCCAGTAACCATAAATTTGATGGTGAACATACACGCTATTTGGGTCGTCTTTGCACGAAAGACCAATTAAGCCCAATTAAAGACCCTTCCAATACCAAAGATCACGTGTCCTGTGCCAGAGCGCACACGCTATTTGGGTCGCCTTTGCACGAAAGACCAATTAAGCCCAATTAAAGACCATTCCAATACCAAAGATCACGTGCCCTGTGCCAGAACGCACACGCTATTTGGGTCGTCTTTGCACGAAAGACCAATTAAACCCAATTAAAGACCCTTCCAATACCAAAGATCACGTGACCTGTGCCAGAACGCACATGTTATTTAGGTCGCTTTTCCACTAAACCCTGTTTTACAAGCTGTGCCTTGTGTCGTTCTTGTGCTAGAAAGAACAATTTACAACTACTGTCGTGTGTAGGACAAGCTTGGAAAAGTAGAATCGGATCGAAAAGTTCAATGCCATAGCCAGGATTTGAATCTTCGATCTTCTGGTTTCCATCTGCTTGCTGTAACCAACTGAGCTATCACGGCAACATGACATTAACTGACAATGCAAGTCAGTTGGAGAATTTAATATTTTGGTATTTTGCCGTGACAGCTTAGTTAGAGTAATCAAAAGAAACTGCGAGATCCATGGTTCAAATCCCTGCAATGGCATTGAATTATTCAAAATGATTCTACCTTTCCAAGCTTTATCTGTATTAACAAGAAGTAGATAAAAATGTGCTGTGTTACACTCGCATAACCTTCTCTAATCTTGTAAAAACTATTGTGTGTGTGTGTGTGTTTGTGTGTGGAAAGGAATAGTTTGTACAAGAGTAGAAAAGACACTGGTAATAATCGTTCTTTCACACAGGTCGTGTGTAGGACAAGTTTGGAAAAGTAGAATCGGATCGAAAAATTCAATGCCATAGCCAGGATTTGAACCATGGATCTTCTAGTTTCGAACTGCTTGCTGTAACCATCTGAGCTATCACGGCAACGTGATATTAACTGACAATGCAAGTCATTTGGGGAATTTAATATGCTGGTATTTTGCCGTGACATCTTAGTTAGAGTAATCAAAAGAAACTGGAAGATCCATGTTCAAATCCCAGCAATGGCATTGAATTATTCAACATGATTCTACCTTTCCAACCTTTATCTGTATTAACAAGAAGTAGATAAAGAAATGTGCTATGTTACACTCGCATGACCTTCTCTACTCTTGTAAAAACTATTGTGTGTGTGTGTGGAAAATAATAGTTTGTACAAGAGTAGAGACGGTATTGGTAATAATCGTTCTTTCACACAGGTCGTGTGTAGGACAGGTTTGGAAAAGTAGAATCGGAGCGAAACATTCAATGCCATAGCCAGGATTTGAACGATGGCTCTTCTGGTTTGTATCTGCTTGCTGTAACCAACTAGCTATCACGTGTGTGTGTACGTGCGTGCGTGCGTGTGCGTGTGGAAAAAACATTTTTTGTACAAGAGCAGAGAAGGTATTGGTAATAATCGTTCTTTCACACAGGTCGTGTGTAGGACAAGTTTGGAAAAGTAGAATCGGATCGAAAAATTCAATGCCATAGCCAGCGTTTGAACCACGGATCTTCTGGCTTCCATCTGCTTGCTGTAACCAACTGAGCTATCACGGCAACATGACTTTAACTGACAATGCAAGTCAGTTGGGGAATTTAATATGCTGGCATTTTGCCGTGAGATCTTAGTTAGGGTAATCAAAAGAAATTGGAAGATCCATGGTTCAAATCCCTGCAATGGCATTGAATTATTCAACATGATTCTACCTTTCCAACCTTTATCTGTATTAAAAAGAGGTAGATAAAAAATGTTCTGTGTTACACTCGCATGACCTTCTCTACTCATGTACAAACTATTATGTGTGTGTGTCTGGAAAAGAATAGTTTGTACAAGAGTAGAGAAGGTATAGGTGATAATCATTCTTTCACACAGGTCGTGTGTAGGGCAAGTTTGGAGAAGTAGAATCGGATCGAAAAATTCAATGCCATAGCCAGGATTTGAACGATGGATCTTCTGGTTTCCATCTGTTTGCTGTAACCAACTGAGCTATCACACGTGTGTGTGTGCGTGCGTGTGTGTGTGTGTGTGTGGAAAAGAATAGTTTGTACAAGAGTAGAGAAGGTATTGGTAATAATCGTTCTTTCACACAGGTCGTTTGTAGGACAAGTTTGGAAAACTAGAATAGGATCGAAAAATTCAATGCCATAGCCAGGATTTGAACCATGGATCTTCTGGTTTCCATCTGCTTGCTATAACCAACTGAGCTATCACGTGCGTGCTTGCGTGTGTATGAGTGTGTGGAAAAAAGTTTGTACAAGGGTAGAGAAGACATTGGTAATAATCGTCCTTTCACACAGGTCGTGTGTAGGACAAGTTTGGAAAAGTAGAATCGGATCGAAAAATACAATGCCATAGCCAGCTTTTGAACCACGGATCTTCTGGTTTCAATCTGCTTGCTGTAACCAACTGAGCTATCACGCCAACATGACTTTAACCGACAATGCAAGTCAGTTGGGGAATTTAATATGCTGGCATTTTGCCGTGAGAGCTTAGTTAGAGAAATCAAAAGAAACTGGAAGATCCATGGTTCAAATCCCTGCAATGGCATTGAATTATTCAACATGATTCTACCTTTCCAACCTTTATCTGTATTAAAAAGAAGTAGATAAAAAATGTGCTGTGTTACACTCGCATGTCCTTCTCTACTCATGTACAAACTATTATGTGTGTGTGTGTGTCTGGAAAAGAATAGTTTGTACAAGAGTAGAGAAGGTATTGGTAATAATCGTTCTTTCACACAGGTCGTGTGTAGGACAAGTTTGGAAAAGTAGAATCGGATGGAAAAATTCAGGGCCATAGCCTGGATTTGAACGATGGGTGTTCTGGTTTCCATCTGCTTGCTGTAACCAACTGACCTATCCCACGTGCGTGTGTGCGTGCGTGTGTGTGTGTGTTTGTGTGGAAAAGAATAGTCTGTACAAGAGTAGAGAAGGTATTGGTAATACTCGTTCTGTCACACAGGTCGTGTGTAGGACAAGTTTGGAAAAGTAGAATCGGATCGAAAAATTCAATGCCATAGCCAGGATTTGAACCATGGATCTACTGATTTCCATCTGCTTGCTGAAACCAGCTGAGCTATAACGGCAAAATGACATTGACTGACAATGCAAGTCAGTTGGGGTAATTTAATATGCTGGCATTTTGCCGTGACAGCTTATTTAGGGTAATCAAAATAAACTGGAAGATCCATGGTTCAAATCCCTGCAATGGCATTGAATTATTCAACTTGATTCTACCTTTCCAAGCTTTACCTGTATTAATAAGAAGTAAATAAAATGTGCTGTGTTACACACGCATGACCTTCTCTACTCTTGTACAAACTAATGTGTTTGTGTGTGTGTGTGGAAAAGAATAGTTTGTGAAAGAGTAGAGCGGGTGTTAGTGATAATCGTCCTTTCACACAGGTCGTGTGTAGGACAAGTTTGGAAAAGTAGAATCGGATCAAAAAATTCAATGCCAAAGCCAGCATTTGAACGATGGATCTTCTGGTTTCCATCTGCTTGCTGTAACCAACTGAGCTATCACGTGTGTGTGTGCGTGCGTGGATGTGTCTGTGTGTGGAAAAAAAAGTTTGTACAAGAGTAGAAAAGACACTGGTAATAATCGTTCTTTCACACAGGTCGTGTGTAGGACAAGTTTGGAAAAGTAGAATCGGATCGAAAAATTCAATGCCATAGCCAGGATTAGAACCACGGATCTTCTGATTTCCATCTGCTTGCTGTAACCAACAGAGCTCCCACGGCAACATGACATTTACTGACAATGCAAGTCAGTTGGGGTAATTTAATATGCTGGCATTTTGCAGTGACAGCTTATTTAGGGTAATCAAAATAAACTGGAAGATCCATGGTTCAAATCCCAGCAATTGCATTGAATTATTCAACATGATTCTACCTTTCCAACCTTTATCTGTATTAACAAGAAGTAGATAAAGAAATGTGCTATGTTACACTCGCATGACCTTCTCTACTCTTGTAAAAACTATTGTGTGTGTGTGTGTGTGTGTGTGTGTGGAAAATAATAGTTTGTACAAGAGTAGAGAAGGTATTGGTAATAATCGTTCTTTCACACAGGTCGTGTGTAGGACAGGTTTCGAAAAGTAGAATCGGAGCGAAACATTCAATGCCATAGCCAGGATTTGAACGATGGCTCTTCTGGTTTGTATCTGCTTGCTGTAACCAACTAGCTATCACGTGTGTGTGTACGTGCGTGCGTGCGTGTACGTGTGGAAAAAATTTTTTTGTACAAGAGTAGAGAAGGTATTGGTAATAATCATTCTTTCACACAGGTCGTGTGTAGGACAAGTTTGGAAAAGTAGAATCGGATCGAAAAATTCAATGCCATAGCCAGCGTTTGAACCACGGATCTTCTGGTTTCCATCTGCTTGCTGTAACCAACTGAGCTATCACGGCAACATGACTTTAACTGACAATGCAAGTCAGTTGGGGAATTTAATATGCTGGCATTTTGCCGTGAGATCTTAGTTAGGGTAATCAAAAGAAACTGGAAGATCCATGGTTCAAATCCCTGCAATGGCATTGAATTATTCAACATGATTCTAACTTTTCAACCTTTATCTGTATTAAAAAGAGGTAGATAAAAATGTGCTGTGTTACACTCGCATGGCCTTCTCTACTCAAGTACAAACTATTATGTGTGTGTGTCTGGAAAAGAATAGTTTGTACAAGAGTAGAGAAGGTATAGGTAATAATCGTTCTTTCACACAGGTCGTGTGTAGGACAATTTTGGAAAAGTAGAATCGGATCGAAAAATTCAATAACATAGCCAGGATTTGAACGATGGATCTTCTGGTTTCCATCGGCTTGCTGTAACCAACTGACCTATCACACGTGTGTGTGTGCGTGCGTGTGTGCGTGTGTGTGTGTGTGTGGAAAATACAAGAGTAGAGCAGGTATTGTTAATAATCGTTCTTTCACATAGGTCGTGTGTAGGACAAGTTTGGAAAAGTAGAATCGGAACGAAAAATTCAATGCCATAGCCAGGATTTGACGATGGATCTTCTGGTTTCCATCTGCTTGCTGTAACCAACTGAGCTATCACGGCAACATGGCATTAACTGACAATGCAAGTCAGTTGGGGAATTTAATATGCTGGCATTTTACCGTGACAGCTTAATTAGAGTAATCAAAAAAACTGGAAGATCCATGGTTCAAATCCCTGCAATGTCATTGAATAATTCAACATGATTCTACCTTTCCAAGCTTTATCTGTATTACCAAGAAGTAGATAAAAATGTGCTGTGTTACACTCGCATGACCTTCTCTACTCTTGTAAAAACTATTGAGTGTGTGTGTATGAGTGTGTGTGTGTGTGTGGAAAAGAATAGTTAGTACAAGATTAGAGAAGGTATTGGTAATAATCGTTCTTTCACACAGGTCGTGTGTAGGACAGGTTTGAAAAAGTAGAATCGGATCGAAAAATTCAATGCCATAGCCAGGATTTGAACCATGGATCTTCTGGCTTCCATCTGCTTGCTATAACCAACTGAGCTATCACGTGCGTGCTTGCGTGTGTATGAGTGTGTGGAAAAAAGTTTGTACAAGGGTAGAGAAGACATTGGTAATAATCGTCCTTTCACACAGGTCGTGTGTAGGACAAGTTTGGAAAAGTAGAATCGGATCGAAAAATACAATGCCATAGCCAGCTCTTGAACCACGGATCTTCGGGTTTCAATCTGCTTGCTGTAACCAACTGAGCTATCACGCCAACATGACTTTAACCGACAATGCAAGTCAGTTGGGGAATTTAATATGCTGGCATTTTGCCGTGAGAGCTTAGTAAGAGCAATCAGAAGAAACAGGAAGATCCGTTGTTAAAATCCCTGCAATGGCATTAAATTTTTCAACATGACTATACCTTTCCAAGCGTTATCTGTAATAACAAGAAGTAGATAAAAATGTGATGTGTTATACTCGCATGACCTTCTCTACACTTGTAAAACTCTGCCTGCTCGTGTGTGCGTGCGGGTGCTCGTGCGCGTGCCTGTGTGTGCGTGCGCGTGCACACGTGTATGTGTGCGTGCGCGTGCACACGTGTGTGTGTGCGTGTGCGTGTGCGTGTGCGTGTGCGTTTGCGTGTGCGTGTGCGTGTGCGTGTGTGTGTGTTAAAGAAGAGTAGAGAAGGTATTGGAAATAATCGTTCTTTCACACAGTTCGTGTGTAGGACAAGTAGAATCGGATCAAAAAATTCAATGCCATAGCCAGGATTTGAACCATGGATCTTCTGGTTTCCATCTGCTTGCTGTAACCCACTGAGCTATCACGGAAACATGGCATTAGCTGTCAATGTAGGTCAGTTGGGGAATTTAATATGCTGGCATTTGCCGTGATAGCTTAGTAAGAGCAATCAGAAGAAACAGGAAGATCCGTTGTTAAAATCCCTGCAATGGCATTGAATTTTTCAACATGACTATACCTTTCCAAGCGTTATCTGTAATAACAAGAAGTAGATAAAAAATGTGATGTGTTATACTCGCATGACCTTCTCTACTCTTGTAAAACCCTGTGTGCGTGCGTGCGTGCGTGCGTGTGTGTGTGTTAAAAAAGAGTAGAGAAGGTATTGGAAATAATCGTTCTTTCACACAGTTCGTGTGTAGTACAAGTAGAATCGGATCAAAAAATTCAATGCCATAGCCAGGATTTGAACCATGGATCTTCTGGTTTCCATCTGCTTGCTGTAACCAACTGAGCTATCACGGAAACATGGCAGTAGCTGTCAATTTAAGTCAGTTGGGGAATTTAATATGCTGGCATTTGCCGTGATAGCTTAGTAAGAGCAATCAGAAGAAACAGGAAGATCCGTTGTTAAAATCCCTGCAATGGCATTGAATTTTTCAACATGACTATACCTTTCCAAGCGTTATCTGTAATAACAAGAAGTAGATAAAAATGTGATGTGTTATACTCGCATGACCTTCTGTACTCTTGTAAAACTCTGCCTGTGCGTGTGTGCGTGCGGGTGCTCGTGCGCGTGCATGTGTGTGCGTGCGCGTGCACACGTGTGTGTAACTCTGCCTGTGCGTGTGTGCGTGCGGGTGCTAGTGCGCGTGCGCGCGCGCTGGTGTGTGTGTGTGTGTGCGTGCGTGCGTGCGTGCGTACGTGCGTGCGTGCGCGCGCGCGCGCGCGCGCGTGTGTGTGTGTGTGTGTGTGTGTGTGTGTGTGTGTGTGTGTGTGTGTGTGTGTGTGTGTGTGTGTGTGTGTGTGTGTGTGTGTGTGTGTGTGTGTGTGTGTGTGTGTGTGTGTGTGTGTGTGTGTGTGTGTGTGTGTGTGTGTGTGTGTGTGTGTGTGTGTGTGTGTGTGTGTGTGTGTGTGTGTGTGTGTGTGTGTGTGTGTGTGTGTGTGTGTGTGTGTGTGTGTGTGTGTGTGTGTGTGTGTGTGTGTGTGTGTGTGTGTGTGTGTGTGTGTGTGTGTGTGTGTGTGTGTGTGTGTGTGTGTGTGTGTGTGTGTGTGTGTGTGTGTGTGTGTGTGTGTGTGTGTGTGTGTGTGTGTGTGTGTGTGTGTGTGTGTGTGTGTGTGTGTGTGTGTGTGTGTGTGTGTGTGTGTGTGTGTGTGTGTGTGTGTGTGTGTGTGTGTGTGTGTGTGTGTGTGTGTGTGTGTGTGTGTGTGTGTGTGTGTGTGTGTGTGTGTGTGTGTGTGTGTGTGTGTGTGTGTGTGTGTGTGTGTGTGTGTGTGTGTGTGTGTGTGTGTGTGTGTGTGTGTGTGTGTGTGTGTGTGTGTGTGTGTGTGTGTGTGTGTGTGTGTGTGTGTGTGTGTGTGTGTGTGTGTGTGTGTGTGTGTGTGTGTGTGTGTGTGTGTGTGTGTGTGTGTGTGTGTGTGTGTGTGTGTGTGTGTGTGTGTGTGTGTGTGTGTGTGTGGTTTTTTTTTTTTTTTAAAAAAAAGAGTAGAGAAGGTATTGGAAATAATCGTTCTTTCACACAGTTCGTGTGTAGGACAAGTAGAATCGGATCAAAAAATTCAATGCCATAGCCAGGATTTGAACCATGGATCTTCTGGTTTCCATCTGCTTGCTGCAACCCACTGAGCTATCACGGAAACATGGCATTAGCTATCAATGTAAGTCAGTTGGGGAATTTAATATGCTGGCATTTGCCGTGATAGCTTAGTAAGAGCAATCAGAAGAAACAGGAAGATCCGTTGTTAAAATCCCTGCAATGGCATTGAATTTTTCAACATGACTATACCTTTCCAAGCGTTATCTGTAATAACAAGAAGTAGATAAAAAATGTGATGTGTTATACTCGCATGACCTTCTCTACTCTTGTAAAACTCTGTGTGTGTGTGTGAGTGTGTGTGTGCGCGTGCGCGTGCACACGTGTGTGTGTGTAACTCTGCCTGTGCGTGTGCTAGTGCGCCTGCGCGCGAGCTGGGGTGTGTGTGTGTGTAACTCTGCCTGTGCGTGTGTGCGTGCGGGTGCTAGTGCGCGTGCGCGCGCGCTGGTGTGTATGTGTGTGTGTGTGTGTGCGTGTGTGCGTGCGGGTGCTAGTGCGCGTGCGCGCGCGCTGGTGTGTGTGTGTGTGTGTGTGCGCGTGCGCGCGCGCTGGTGTGTGTGTGTGTTTTTTTTTTTTTTTAAAAAAGAGTAAAGAAGGTATTGGAAATAATCGTTCTTTCACACAGTTCGTGTGTAGGACAAGTAGAATCGGATCAAAAAATTCAATGCCATAGCCAGGATTTGAACCATGGATCTTCTGGTTTCCATCTGCTTGCTGTAACCAACTGAGCTATCACGGAAACATGGCATTAGCTGTCAATGTAAGTCAGTTGGGGAATTTAATATGCTGGCATTTGCCGTGATAGCTTAGTAAGAGCAATCAGAAGAAACAGGAAGATCCGTTGTTAAAATCCCTGCAATGGCATTGAATTTTTCAACATGACTATACCTTTCCAAGGGTTATCTGTAATAACAAGAAGTAGATAAAAATGTGATGTGTTATACTCGCATGACCTTCTGTACTCTTAAAAACTCTGCCTGTGCGTGTGTGCGTGCGGGTGCTCGTGCGCGTGCGCGTGCATGTGTGTGCGTGCGCGTGCACACGTGTGTGTGTAACTCTGCCTGTGCGTGTGTGCGGGTGCTAGTGCGCGTGCGCGCGCGCTGGTGTGTGTGTGTGTGTGTGTGTGTGTGTGTGGTGTGTGTGTGTGTGTGTGTTATTTTTTTTTTTTTTAAAAAAAAGGAGTAGAGAAGGTATTGGAAATAATCGTTCTTTCACACAGTTCGTGTGTAGGACAAGTAGAATCGGATCAAAAAATTCAAAGCCATAGCCAGGATTTGAACCATGGATCTTCTGGTTTCCATCTGCTTGCTGTAACCCACTGAGCTATCACGGAAACATGGCATTAGCTGTCAATGTAAGTCAGTTGGGGAATTTAATATGCTGGCATTTGCCGTGATAGCTTAGTAAGGGCAATCAGAAGAAACAGGAAGATCCGTTGTTAAAATCCCTGCAATGGCACAGAATTTTTCAACATGACTATACCTTTCCAAGCGTTATCTGTAATAACACGAAGTAGATAAAAAATGTGATGTGTTATACTCGCATGACCTTCTCTACTCTTGTAAAACTCTGTGTGTGTGAGTGTGTGTGTGCGCGTGCGCGTGCACACGTGTATGTGTGTGTAACTCTGCCTGTGCGTGTGCTAGTGCGCCTGCGCGCGAGCTGGGGTGTGTGTGTGTGTGTAACTCTGCCTGTGCGTGTGTGCGTGCGGGTGCTCGTGCGCGTGCGCGTGCATGTGTGTGCGTGCGCGTGCACACGTGTGTGTGTGCGTGCGCGTGCACACGTGTGTGTGTGTGTAACTCTGCCTGTGCGTGTGTGCGGGTGCTAGTGCGCGTGCGCGCGCGCTGGTGTGTGTGTGTGTGTGTGTGTGTGTGTGTGTGTGTGTGTGTGTGTGTGTGTGTGTGTGTGTGTGTGTGTGTGTGTGTGTGTGTGTGTGTGTGTGTGTGTGTGTGTGTGTGTGTGTGTGTGTGTGTGTGTGTGTGTGTGTGTGTGTGTGTGTGTGTGTGTGTGTGTGTGTGTGTGTGTGTGTGTGTGTGTGTGTGTGTGTGTGTGTGTGTGTGTGTGTGTGTGTGTGTGTGTGTGTGTGTGTGTGTGTGTGTGTGTGTGTGTGTGTGTGTGTGTGTGTGTGTGTGTGTGTGTGTGTGTGTGTGTGTGTGTGTGTGTGTGTGTGTGTGTGTGTGTGTGTGTGTGTGTGTGTGTGTGTGTGTGTGTGTGTGTGTGTGTGTGTGTGTGTGTGTGTGTGTGTGTGTGTGTGTGTGTGTGTGTGTGTGTGTGTGTGTGTGTGTGTGTGTGTGTGTGTGTGTGTGTGTGTGTGTGTGTGTGTGTGTGTGTGTGTGTGTGTGTGTGTGTGTGTGTGTGTGTGTGTGTGTGTGTGTGTGTGTGTGTGTGTGTGTGTGTGTGTGTGTGTGTGTGTGTGTGTGTGTGTGTGTGTGTGTGTGTGTGTGTGTGTGTGTGTGTGTGTGTGTGTGTGTGTGTGTGTGTGTGTGTGTGTGTGTGTGTGTGTGTGTGTGTGTGTGTGTGTGTGTGTGTGTGTGTGTGTGTGTGTGTGTGTGTGGTTTTTTTTTTTTTTTTAAAAAAAGAGTAGAGAAGGTATTGGAAATAATCGTTCTTTCACACAGTTCGTGTGTAGGACAAGTAGAATCGGATCAAAAAATTCAATGCCATAGCCAGGATTTGAACCATGGATCTTCTGGTTTCCATCTGCTTGCTGCAACCCACTGAGCTATCACGGAAACATGGCATTAGCTGTCAATGTAAGTCAGTTGGGGAATTTAATATGCTGGCATTTGCCCTGATAGCTTAGTAAGAGCAATCAGAAGAAACAGGAAGATCCGTTGTTAAAATCCCTGCAATGGAATTGAATTTTTCAACATGACTATACCTTTCCAAGCGTTATCTGTAATAACAAGAAGTAGATAAAAAATGTGATGTGTTATACTCGCATGACGTTCTCTACTCTTGTAAAACTCTGTGTGTGTGTGTGAGTGTGTGTGTGCGCGTGCGCGTGCACACGTGTGTGTGTGTGTGTGTAACTCTGCCTGTGCGTGTACTAGTGCGCCTGCGCGCGAGCTGGGGTGTGTGTGTGTGTGTGTAACTCTGCCTGTGCGTGTGTGCGTGCGGGTGCTAGTGCGCGTGCGCGCGCGCTGGTGTGTGTGTGTGTGTTTTTTTTTTTTTTTAAAAAAGAGTAGAGAAGGTATTGGAAATAATTGTTCTTTCACACAGTTCGTGTGTAGGACAAGTAGAATCGGATCAAAAAGTTCAATGCCATAGTCAGGATTTGAACCATGGATCTTCTGGTTTCCATCTGCTTGCTGTAACCAACTGAGCTATCACGGAAACATGGCTTTAGCTGTCAATGTAAGTCAGTTGGGGAATTTAATATGCTGGCATTTGCCGTGATAGCTTAGTAAGAGCAATCAGAAGAAACAGGAAGATCCGTTGTTAAAATCCCTGCAATGGCATTGAATTTTTCAACATGACTATACCTTTCCAAGCGTTATCTGTAATAACAAGAAGTAGATAAAAATGTGATGTGTTATACTCGCATGACCTTCTGTACTCTTGTAAAACTCTGCCTGTGCGTGTGTGCGTGCGGGTGCTCGTGCGCGTGCGCGTGCATGTGTGTGCGTGCGCGTGCACACGTGTGTGTGTGTGTAACTCTGCCTGTGGGTGTGTGCGGGTGCTAGTGCGCGTGCGCGCGCGCTGGTGTGTGTGTGTGTGTGTGTGTGTGTGTGTGTGTGTGTGTGTGTGTGTGTGTGTGTGTGTGTGTGTGTGTGTGTGTGTGTGTGTGTGTGTGTGTGTGTGTGTGTGTGTGTGTGTGTGTGTGTGTGTGTGTGTGTGTGTGTGTGTGTGTGTGTGTGTGTGTGTGTGTGTGTGTGTGTGTGTGTGTGTGTGTGTGTGTGTGTGTGTGTGTGTGTGTGTGTGTGTGTGTGTGTGTGTGTGTGTGTGTGTGTGTGTGTGTGTGTGTGTGTGTGTGTGTGTGTGTGTGTGTGTGTGTGTGTGTGTGTGTGTGTGTGTGTGTGTGTGTGTGTGTGTGTGTGTGTGTGTGTGTGTGTGTGTGTGTGTGTGTGTGTGTGTGTGTGTGTGTGTGTGTGTGTGTGTGTGTGTGTGTGTGTGTGTGTGTGTGTGTGTGTGTGTGTGTGTGTGTGTGTGTGTGTGTGTGTGTGTGTGTGTGTGTGTGTGTGTGTGTGTGTGTGTGTGTGTGTGTGTGTGTGTGTGTGTGTGTGTGTGTGTGTGTGTGTGTGTGTGTGTGTGTGTGTGTGTGTGTGTGTGTGTGTGTGTGTGTGTGTGTGTGTGTGTGTGTGTGTGTGTGTGTGTGTGTGTGTGTGTGTGTGTGTGTGTGTGTGTGTGTGTGTGTGTGTGTGTGTGTGTGTGTGTGTGTGTGTGTGTGTGTGTGTGTGTGTGTGTGTGTGTGTGTGTGTGTGTGTGTGTGTGTGTGTGTGTGTGTGTGTGTGTGTGTGTGTGTGTGTGTGTGTGTGTGTGTGTGTGTGTGTGTGTGTGTGTGGTTTTTTTTTTTTTTTAAAAAAAGAGTAGAGAAGGTATTGGAAATAATCGTTCTTTCACACAGTTCGTGTGTAGGACAAGTAGAATCGGATCAAAAAATTCAATGCCATAGCCAGGATTTGAACCATGGATCTTCTGGTTTCCATCTGCTTGCTGCAACCCACTGAGCTATCACGGAAACATGGCATTAGCTGTCAATGTAAGTCAGTTGGGGAATTTAATATGCTGGCATTTGCCCTGATAGCTTAGTAAGAGCAATCAGAAGAAACAGGAAGATCCGTTGTTAAAATCCCTGCAATGGAATTGAATTTTTCAACATGACTATACCTTTCCAAGCGTTATCTGTAATAACAAGAAGTAGATAAAAAATGTGATGTGTTATACTCGCATGACGTTCTCTACTCTTGTAAAACTCTGTGTGTGTGTGTGAGTGTGTGTGTGCGCGTGCGCGTGCACACGTGTGTGTGTGTGTGTGTAACTCTGCCTGTGCGTGTGCTAGTGCGCCTGCGCGCGAGCTGGGGTGTGTGTGTGTGTGTGTAACTCTGCCTGTGCGTGTGTGCGTGCGGGTGCTAGTGCGCGTGCGCGCGCGCTGGTGTGTGTGTGTGTGTTTTTTTTTTTTTTAAAAAAGAGTAGAGAAGGTATTGGAAATAATTGTTCTTTCACACAGTTCGTGTGTAGGACAAGTAGAATCGGATCAAAAAGTTCAATGCCATAGTCAGGATTTGAACCATGGATCTTCTGGTTTCCATCTGCTTGCTGTAACCAACTGAGCTATCACGGAAACATGGCTTTAGCTGTCAATGTAAGTCAGTTGGGGAATTTAATATGCTGGCATTTGCCGTGATAGCTTAGTAAGAGCAATCAGAAGAAACAGGAAGATCCGTTGTTAAAATCCCTGCAATGGCATTGAATTTTTCAACATGACTATACCTTTCCAAGCGTTATCTGTAATAACAAGAAGTAGATAAAAATGTGATGTGTTATACTCGCATGACCTTCTGTACTCTTGTAAAACTCTGCCTGTGCGTGTGTGCGTGCGGGTGCTCGTGCGCGTGCGCGTGCATGTGTGTGCGTGCGCGTGCACACGTGTGTGTGTGTGTAACTCTGCCTGTGCGTGTGTGCGGGTGCTAGTGCGCGTGCGCGCGCGCTGGTGTGTGTGTGTGTGTGTGTGTGTGTGTGTGTGTGTGTGTGTGTGTGTGTGTGTGTGTGTGTGTGTGTGTGTGTGTGTGTGTGTGTGTGTGTGTGTGTGTGTGTGTGTGTGTGTGTGTGTGTGTGTGTGTGTGTGTGTGTGTGTGTGTGTGTGTGTGTGTGTGTGTGTGTGTGTGTGTGTGTGTGTGTGTGTGTGTGTGTGTGTGTGTGTGTGTGTGTGTGTGTGTGTGTGTGTGTGTGTGTGTGTGTGTGTGTGTGTGTGTGTGTGTGTGTGTGTGTGTGTGTGTGTGTGTGTGTGTGTGTGTGTGTGTGTGTGTGTGTGTGTGTGTGTGTGTGTGTGTGTGTGTGTGTGTGTGTGTGTGTGTGTGTGTGTGTGTGTGTGTGTGTGTGTGTGTGTGTGTGTGTGTGTGTGTGTGTGTGTGTGTGTGTGTGTGTGTGTGTGTGTGTGTGTGTGTGTGTGTGTGTGTGTGTGTGTGTGTGTGTGTGTGTGTGTGTGTGTGTGTGTGTGTGTGTGTGTGTGTGTGTGTGTGTGTGTGTGTGTGTGTGTGTGTGTGTGTGTGTGTGTGTGTGTGTGTGTGTGTGTGTGTGTGTGTGTGTGTGTGTGTTTTTTTTTTTTAAAAAAAAGAGTAGAGAAGGTATTGGAAATAATCGTTCTTTCACACAGTTCGTGTGTAGGACAAGTAGAATCGGATCAAAAAATTCAAAGCCATAGCCAGGATTTGAACCATGGATCTTCTGGTTTCCATCTGCTTGCTGTAACCCACTAAGCTATCACGGAAACATGGCATTAGCTGTCAATGTAAGTCAGTTGGGGAATTTAATATCTGGCATTTGCCGTGATAGCTTAGTAAGGGCAATCAGAAGAAACAGGAAGATCCGTTGTTAAAATCCCTGCAATGGCATTGAATTTTTCAACATGACTATACCTTTCCAAGCGTTATCTGTAATAACAAGAAGTAGATAAAAAATGTGATGTGTTATACTCGCATGACCTTCTCTACTCTTGTAAAACTCTGTGTGTGTGAGTGTGTGTGTGCGCGTGCGCGTGCACACGTGTGTGTGTGTGTGTAACTCTGCCTGTGCGTGTGCTAGTGCGCCTGCGCGCGAGCTGGGGTGTGTGTGTGTGTGTGTGTGTGTGTAACTCTGCCTGTGCGTGTGTGCGTGCGGGTGCTAGTGCGCGTGCGCGCGCGCTGGTGTGTGTGTGTGTGTGTGTGTGTGTGTGTGTGTGTGTGTGTGTGTGTGTGTGTGTGTGTGTGTGTGTGTGTGTGTGTGTGTGTGTGTGTGTGTGTGTGTGTGTGTGTGTGTGTGTGTGTGTGTGTGTGTGTGTGTGTGTGTGTGTGTGTGTGTGTGTGTGTGTGTGTGTGTGTGTGTGTGTGTGTGTGTGTGTGTGTGTGTGTGTGTGTGTGTGTGTGTGTGTGTGTGTGTGTGTGTGTGTGTGTGTGTGTGTGTGTGTGTGTGTGTGTGTGTGTGTGTGTGTGTGTGTGTGTGTGTGTGTGTGTGTGTGTGTGTGTGTGTGTGTGTGTGTGTGTGTGTGTGTGTGTGTGTGTGTGTGTGTGTGTGTGTGTGTGTGTGTGTGTGTGTGTGTGTGTGTGTGTGTGTGTGTGTGTGTGTGTGTGTGTGTGTGTGTGTGTGTGTGTGTGTGTGTGTGTGTGTGTGTGTGTGTGTGTGTGTGTGTGTGTGTGTGTGTGTGTGTGTGTGTGTGTGTGTGTGTGTGTGTGTGTGTGTGTGTGTGTGTGTGTGTGTGTGTGTGTGTGTGTGTGTGTGTGTGTGTGTGTGTGTGTGTGTGTGTGTGTGTGTGTGTGTGTGTGTGTGTGTGTGTGTGTGTGTGTGTGTGTGTGTGTGTGTGTGTGTGTGTGTGTGTGTGTGTGTGTGTGTGTGTGTGTGTGTGTGTGTGTGTGTGTGTGTGTGTGTGTGTGTGTGTGTGTGTGTGTGTGTGTGTGTGTGTGTGTGTGTGTGTGTGTGTGTGTGTGTGTGTGTGTGTGTGTGTGTGTGTGTGTGTGTGTGTGTGTGTGTGTGTGTGTGTGTGTGTGTGGTTTTTTTTTTTTTTTAAAAAAAGAGTAGAGAAGGTATTGGAAATAATCGTTCTTTCACACAGTTCGTGTGTAGGACAAGTAGAATCGGATCAAAAAATTCAATGCCATAGCCAGGATTTGAACCATGGATCTTCTGGTTTCCATCTGCTTGCTGCAACCCACTGAGCTATCACGGAAACATGGCATTAGCTGTCAATGTAAGTCAGTTGGGGAATTTAATATGCTGGCATTTGCCCTGATAGCTTAGTAAGAGCAATCAGAAGAAACAGGAAGATCCGTTGTTAAAATCCCTGCAATGGAATTGAATTTTTCAACATGACTATACCTTTCCAAGCGTTATCTGTAATAACAAGAAGTAGATAAAAAATGTGATGTGTTATACTCGCATGACGTTCTCTACTCTTGTAAAACTCTGTGTGTGTGTGTGAGTGTGTGTGTGCGCGTGCGCGTGCACACGTGTGTGTGTGTGTGTGTAACTCTGCCTGTGCGTGTGCTAGTGCGCCTGCGCGCGAGCTGGGGTGTGTGTGTGTGTGTGTAACTCTGCCTGTGCGTGTGTGCGTGCGGGTGCTAGTGCGCGTGCGCGCGCGCTGGTGTGTGTGTGTGTTTTTTTTTTTTTTTTAAAAAAGAGTAGAGAAGGTATTGGAAATAATTGTTCTTTCACACAGTTCGTGTGTAGGACAAGTAGAATCGGATCAAAAAGTTCAATGCCATAGTCAGGATTTGAACCATGGATCTTCTGGTTTCCATCTGCTTGCTGTAACCAACTGAGCTATCACGGAAACATGGCTTTAGCTGTCAATGTAAGTCAGTTGGGGAATTTAATATGCTGGCATTTGCCGTGATAGCTTAGTAAGAGCAATCAGAAGAAACAGGAAGATCCGTTGTTAAAATCCCTGCAATGGCATTGAATTTTTCAACATGACTATACCTTTCCAAGCGTTATCTGTAATAACAAGAAGTAGATAAAAATGTGATGTGTTATACTCGCATGACCTTCTGTACTCTTGTAAAACTCTGCCTGTGCGTGTGTGCGTGCGGGTGCTCGTGCGCGTGCGCGTGCATGTGTGTGCGTGCGCGTGCACACGTGTGTGTGTGTGTAACTCTGCCTGTGCGTGTGTGCGGGTGCTAGTGCGCGTGCGCGCGCGCTGGTGTGTGTGTGTGTGTGTGTGTGTGTGTGTGTGTGTGTGTGTGTGTGTGTGTGTGTGTGTGTGTGTGTGTGTGTGTGTGTGTGTGTGTGTGTGTGTGTGTGTGTGTGTGTGTGTGTGTGTGTGTGTGTGTGTGTGTGTGTGTGTGTGTGTGTGTGTGTGTGTGTGTGTGTGTGTGTGTGTGTGTGTGTGTGTGTGTGTGTGTGTGTGTGTGTGTGTGTGTGTGTGTGTGTGTGTGTGTGTGTGTGTGTGTGTGTGTGTGTGTGTGTGTGTGTGTGTGTGTGTGTGTGTGTGTGTGTGTGTGTGTGTGTGTGTGTGTGTGTGTGTGTGTGTGTGTGTGTGTGTGTGTGTGTGTGTGTGTGTGTGTGTGTGTGTGTGTGTGTGTGTGTGTGTGTGTGTGTGTGTGTGTGTGTGTGTGTGTGTGTGTGTGTGTGTGTGTGTGTGTGTGTGTGTGTGTGTGTGTGTGTGTGTGTGTGTGTGTGTGTGTGTGTGTGTGTGTGTGTGTGTGTGTGTGTGTGTGTGTGTGTGTGTGTGTGTGTGTGTGTGTGTGTGTGTGTGTGTGTGTGTGTGTGTGTGTGTGTGTGTGTGTGTGTGTGTGTGTGTGTGTGTGTGTGTGTGTGTGTGTGTGTGTGTGTGTGTGTGTGTGTGTGTGTGTGTGTGTGTGTGTGTGTGTGTGTGTGTGTGTGTGTGTGTGTGTGTGTGTGTGTGTGTGTGTGTGTGTGTGTGTGTGTGTGTGTGTGTGTGTGTGTGTGTGTGTGTGTGTGTGTGTGTGTGTGTGTGTGTGTGTGTGTGTGTGTGTGTGTGTGTGTGTGTGTGTGTGTGTGTGTGTGTGTGTGTGTGTGTGTGTGTGTGTGTGTGTGTTTTTTTTTAAAAAAAAGAGTAGAGAAGGTATTGGAAATAATCGTTCTTTCACACAGTTCGTGTGTAGGACAAGTAGAATCGGATCAAAAAATTCAAAGCCATAGCCAGGATTTGAACCATGGATCTTCTGGTTTCCATCTGCTTGCTGTAACCCACTAAGCTATCACGGAAACATGGCATTAGCTGTCAATGTAAGTCAGTTGGGGAATTTAATATCTGGCATTTGCCGTGATAGCTTAGTAAGGGCAATCAGAAGAAACAGGAAGATCCGTTGTTAAAATCCCTGCAATGGCATTGAATTTTTCAACATGACTATACCTTTCCAAGCGTTATCTGTAATAACAAGAAGTAGATAAAAAATGTGATGTGTTATACTCGCATGACCTTCTCTACTCTTGTAAAACTCTGTGTGTGTGAGTGTGTGTGTGCGCGTGCGCGTGCACACGTGTGTGTGTGTGTAACTCTGCCTGTGCGTGTGCTAGTGCGCCTGCGCGCGAGCTGGGGTGTGTGTGTGTGTGTGTGTGTGTAACTCTGCCTGTGCGTGTGTGCGTGCGGGTGCTAGTGCGCGTGCGCGCGCGCTGGTGTGTGTGTGTGTGTGTGTGTGTGTGTGTGTGTGTGTGTGTGTGTGTGTGTGTGTGTGTGTGTGTGTGTGTGTGTGTGTGTGTGTGTGTGTGTGTGTGTGTGTGTGTGTGTGTGTGTGTGTGTGTGTGTGTGTGTGTGTGTGTGTGTGTGTGTGTGTGTGTGTGTGTGTGTGTGTGTGTGTGTGTGTGTGTGTGTGTGTGTGTGTGTGTGTGTGTGTGTGTGTGTGTGTGTGTGTGTGTGTGTGTGTGTGTGTGTGTGTGTGTGTGTGTGTGTGTGTGTGTGTGTGTGTGTGTGTGTGTGTGTGTGTGTGTGTGTGTGTGTGTGTGTGTGTGTGTGTGTGTGTGTGTGTGTGTGTGTGTGTGTGTGTGTGTGTGTGTGTGTGTGTGTGTGTGTGTGTGTGTGTGTGTGTGTGTGTGTGTGTGTGTGTGTGTGTGTGTGTGTGTGTGTGTGTGTGTGTGTGTGTGTGTGTGTGTGTGTGTGTGTGTGTGTGTGTGTGTGTGTGTGTTTTTTTTTTTCTTTTTTTAAAAAAGAGTAGAGAAGGTATTGGAAATAATCGTTCTTTCACACAGTTCGTGTGTATGACAAGAAGAATCGGATCAAAAAATTCAATGCCATAGCCAGGATTTGAACCATGGATCTTCTGGTTTCCATCTGCTTGCTGTAACCAACTGAGCTATCACGGAAACATGGCATTAGCTCTCAATGTAAGTCAGTTGGGGAATTTAATATGCTGGCATTTGCCGTGATAGCTTAGTAAGAGCAATCAGAAGAAACAGGAAGATCCGTTGTTAAAATCCCTGCAATGGCATTGAATTTTTCAACATGACTATACCTTTCCAAGCGTTATCTGTAATAACAAGAAGTAGATAAAAATGTGATGTGTTATACTCGCATGACCTTCTGTACTCTTGTAAAACTCTGCCTGTGCGTGTGTGCGTGCGGGAGCTCGTGCGCGTGCGCGTGCATGTGTGTGCGTGCGCGTGCACACGTGTGTGTGTGCGTGCGAGTGCACACGTGTGTGTGTGTGTAACTCTGCCTGTGCGTGTGTGCGTGCGGGTGCTATAGCGCGTGCGCGCGCGCTGGTGTGTGTGTGTGTGTGTGTGTGTGTGTGTGTGTGTGTGTGTGTGTGTGTGTGTGTGTGTGTGTGTGTGTGTGTGTGTGTGTGTGTGTGTGTGTGTGTGTGTGTGTGTGTGTGTGTGTGTGTGTGTGTGTGTGTGTGTGTGTGTGTGTGTGTGTGTGTGTGTGTG